>OV838919.1:10007500-12407500 GCA_929442735.1 Watsonalla binaria
TTAATATTACATAGCGGCAGAAAATCTAATATTTTAATAGAGAATTATGAGATAAGGGTTATGTTGTGTTTAATAAATCAGCAGAGATATCAATAGAGAAGTTTAGTCATAACTACGATTTCATCTTATTTTTGTGTTGCGTCTTGACCCTTTCCATCTCTAAAAAATAGAAAGTTATCATAAGTTACTAGCTGCATGTAATTTATTTAAATATATTCAAATTGTTAATTGTAAGAAAAAGTTTAAACACACTGAAATCTTTAACCTAGTTACGTAGTTCCGAAGTTAGATCGAATTAGCGAGACTGCGAAAGCTTTCTAAGTAAATTATTCAAAAGTTGTGAACAAGTTTCTTCTTTCTGCTTTCACCATTCATACTATCATAGTAAGTATTGGCATCTATCGTATTACGATCTAGCCGGAGACAAAAGAGTTACCCTCGAGGCAAATGGAATGATAAAATGTAAAGATATATAAGCAAGCAGTTACTTACACTGACATCAAATTATGGAACCTGCATCGCGGCTTTACCCTTTTTTTGTTTTTGTAGTAAGCAGCAGCAGTAATTCATTGAAAATGGGATCAAGGGATAACCGAGGGGAAAATGCTAATTATTACTTAAAAATTACATAGTGATACAATTTCAGTTTTCCCCTTATTGACATCAATGTTGGTATATCTAGGTAGGTATACTCGTTCCATGACTCTATCAAACATCTCAGCTTGCAACGTGGGAGTATAACTTGGTTATTAAGAAAGTTGTCTCCATAAGCTATTCGAGGCATGGAAGTCTTTACAGATTATGCGACGAAGTTTATGACACTTCTAACTTAGCTCCGAAGCTAAAAATAAGTATGCGATGGATCAGTTGGAGATCAGTTAGGCTATACGAGCAAAATATGTTTGTTTAAGAAAAATTAAAGCGACTTCGGGCATCTATAAGTGTAAAATAACATTCTGAGGTATACTGAAGTTGATGCTGATGGGTTTATAAGGTCCAACTTTATAACGAAGTCGACTTTTTTGTAATTAGTCACAAAAAAAACTACTTCAATCTACAATGTAAAACGTTAGGTATGCGTGGCGTGTGGAAACGTTATTCGTGGGCATACATCAAATATACGTATTGGCCATTCTTTGCGTTTCTTTCAGTAAAAAATGCACCTGTTGTGTATACCATAGCTTGAGTGACAGATCAATTAAACTTTTGGTAATTTGATCAAATCAGGTGGACTATCTCGGCCCGGGCCGGTGCGGCGGCGGCAAGCGGGCCGTTTTGTGCGACTTATTTAATTTAGACCCCTCACCTGTCGGGTCGGGGCATGACACCCAATTTAGATTATATCTGAATAGAACCAGGCTTCCTAGTTGGGGGCTCACTAAAGTTCATTCATTTCGTGACTAATTGAGGTTCGTGGACACGTAGTACATTTGATCATCGAAAATTATGTTCCATTCATATTAAACGAAATGTTTATCAACATGTTACAATTTTAGATTTTGGTTTCATAACCTACTTTAATAAATATATTGGCAAATTATGTAGAATAATAAGGTGTATGTCATGTACACATAATTATGGACAATGTGCTAAAAATAAGTGAAAGTAAAGATAGCGATTTCATTATTTCCAGGCAGGATTTTATTTCTGAACTGAAAAAATATACACGACAAAGCATATAAAACTTAATATGTCAGTCAAATAAAAATATATAATTCCATATTTATATTATAATATATAGGTAAAGGTTAAGTATTTGAAGTTAAGTAAGTAATTAATGCATGTCATATTATTAAATGTTAATTATTTCTCATCTTAGTGCCGGGTACTAAGTAATTGATTAGGCTTCAACTTCAGTAATAGTTCACATTCCTTAATTTCCTAAACATTTCTTATTTTTCACTTTTTGGTGACTAAAATCGCAATATTTTTATAGAACGTAAAATACTTAGTTAGAATTTAAGCTTACACTATTACGCATTACATTTACGCTTATAAGTGTTATAAAAAAACGTTTCTCAGTTCTTATATCCGATAACATAAATTAAGTTGGAAGTTTCAGATGGTGCCGATAGATGTCGCTAGTTGTCAATTAGATCGCGCTATGGTTTCGTTCTACAAAATGGTGTAGTCGCTTGCACAGTTCTTGAACAGTTGATCTTTCCAAAGGTTAACGGGGGATGATGATCGGATTGGGCACGCGTCTGCGTGATGTCCGTCGCCGAATGTTACGCTTTTGGCGGGCTAAATCCAACTGACCCTAATTTTTGAGAGATCTATTTGAATGTTAATTTCTGGTTAAAATACTCCAGTGATCGAAAGACGTCGTTCGCTGTATGGACGTGACATTGTATGTTTGAGTGAGTGTGTAAAAATTTAAAACTGAATAATATGGTATACACTATACATAAGTAAACTACACTCAGATACTATGTTCATAGTATAGTATAATACAAGTAAATCATGTTTCTGGCTCGTTGGTCTAGTGGTCGCATAACTGCTGCGAAATACGAGGCTCTGAGTTAGATCCCCGGGTCGGGCGAAGTGTTATTGGGTTATTCCCGTCCCTACAGTATTTAATTTAGGAGTAGTATTTTTATAATTTTATTGTGTTGTTAAGAAACTAAAAGAAGTAAATATATTTAAACGTTTATCATACTTTTATTATTGTTTGGTAAAATACGCCAAACTACAATTTGTGGGATTTAAATAGAAATAAATATAAAGGTTTGACTGAATGTTCTTTACTTCGTCTTCTAATTATAACAACTTAAATAAACATCTTAAATAAACATCTTAAATAATAAAATAGTAAATACGTCTTTCGTCGTCCGTCTTTCACGTCGTCCACCATCGTTCTGTCATCTGTCACTTCTTATTTCTTCGTCTATTCTTACCGATCACACGCTGCCTATCATGCTAACATAAAACCTCTTTCCACACTGCCCCTCTGAAAATAATGTCTGTCCTCAGACATTCCAACAATTTACAACATAAAGAATAACAACTTAAATAACATAATTCTTACCGGCTCTGAGTTAGATCCCCGGGTCGGGCGAAGTGTTATTGGGTTATTCCCGTCCCTACAGTATTTAATTTTAAGAAGGTAGTATTGTTTTTTTTTTTTTTTTTTTTTTGTGTTACCAATAAGAGTGGCGTGCACTCTGTGCAAAAACTCTTTTTTATAATACTGAATAAAAAAAAAAAAAAAAATAAAAAAAAGAAGGTAGTATACAATCTAAATTTCAGGAAACCGGTAATTTTTTGTACCCCCTAACGCCTGCCTGTTTGGGTATAATTTGCTTGATTTATCTGTAGTATGGTAGGTAGGTACCATAAAACATTTTATTTTTACTCTTTACTACAATTATAACAATTTAAATGTCATAACATCTGATTATGCCACAGTCAATAATTAAGTTCACCTTGATCTAGAACATTATTGTAATTCGATGTTCCAGTGAACTAGTAATATGTTTTGTTACGCAACGAGGAATGCAGCGCGTCACTTGTCTGCTCGAGAAATGCTTTGCACGTACCCAAATTAATTCAAGACACGATCCGTATTAGTCAGGTCAATAAAAGGCTTTCCTTGCATTTGATCCCCGAAAATTTGTTCTAGGGAAATATCACGGTATTACCTACTTATTGAACGATCCGTACTTAAATATTTATGTAGAAAGTGTGACGTCTCCGAAGTGTGGATTTAGCGATATTAGCTGTGATAAGAAAAGGCTTATTGGATGATTTTTGAGGACAACATAGTTACTACAATAAAACACGTAAACGTGATCTATTTATAGTTTCTGCATATATATCGATAAATGTATATTGTATTGTAGTTTTATTTTTTCAAATAATTACATTATATATAACATAAACATTATGTTTGTGTGATTTTGGTATTTGGGAGAGATCTTTTTTAGGGTTCCGTACCCATAGGGACCCTATTATTAAGAACCCGCTGCCTGTCTGTCGGTCTATCTGTCCGTCTGTCATCATGCTGCATTTTTTCCATAATTTCAGTCGCAGACTACTTATTTACTATGCTTGTATTGCGAGCTAGCCACCATTTTCGTAATGTACACTCTACGCCTCATAGCAGAATATTTACACAACACATAATACTATTCGTATGGCAAATTTGATTTTGATATCTTAATAAATATTATAAATAAATAAATTTTAAAATAATCTGCATTGTCTTGCTATACAGATTGAGTGTTTTGAATTAATCTTTTTTTACAATATGTTTTTTTAATTGATAACGATTTAATTTGAAATACCAAAAACAGTATATTCATCTCCTTCATGTGAATGTTGGGAGAAGTATTAAAATATAAGATTGGCAACATAAACATTCGTGCTTCATTAATTTCTCTGAAACATGGAACCAATTAAGACGCTGTTTACAATGTCTTACTGTATAAATTGATGCGCTAATACCGCGGGCAATACATTTTGGAACTGTTATTGCAAATTTGTGGTTTCTCAGCTCGAGCAAAATGTTAGACATTTTGAATCGCGATTCGCGGAGCAATTACACAGTGCTCATATAGTATAGTTACATTACTTTTTATAACATGGTGAGCATGTAAAGAGTGTTATTAAAAGTGCTGTAGGTAGTTGATGACATATTTTCTGCTCCGTGTGTCGGGTATGTTAAGAAAGCGTGTTGTTATGCCGGGACATTAACATTTCATACGACGCCTCGTCTCCGCACTGCACTCGCGCAGCGCTTGGGGACTATTTTATAATCTCCCTCTTAAACCCTACACATGTTTCAGAAAGCTTTATACCGCTTCTGTTAACTGAACTACTTTAAATAAATCTCTTTTAGATGAGTTACGTAATTGAATTGAAAGTTTACTATTTGTAATAGCACTTTGTGTAATGTGAAAACTTTGATTTTCCAAGGAAGTCCCCACTCGCTTTTGTCTCCACAACAATAAACAGAGGATGGGAGTGGTTATCTTACCTTACTGCTTTTTGACAAAACGTTAGGAGGTGTACCCGCTTAGAGTATGTGTTTTGCAAAACAGGAAAATGTTTATCAGTTTAAGTGTTTACCCTGATCGGACCCGTCGCGTATTGACGCGTAACCCGTCCTAAAGGGATCCTTTTCTTTCAATAACGTTCCGTTCCCAGGGCAATGCGGGGAATTTATCACCAGCCTCCTAAGATATACCGTGGCCATTAAAGTTTCACGCCTTCCTGACCTCTGCACAAATTGTCTTTCTCCATCGGATTCTCGGATAAACTTTAACTGGATCTTAACTCATAAATTTTATTTATGTAGAGTTTAGAGGATCTTTAAAATTCTATGAAAGTTAAGCTTAATGGGCTAACCATAAACTCTGACGGCATTGAAATAGTATCGTGAAATGTTTATGTATAAGTGAACGGCAAGGGACGGCAGATATATATTTTTTATTCTTTGTTTAACAGACATATTATTGCAGAATAGACTACAGTTATACGACCATTAACTGCAGCCTAATATCTTGATGGCAAAACTTGTCTGGAGACATCATCATGTATTCGCCTTTGATACTGTCATTTCTGTGTATGAATTCTTTACGGAATACAGTCATGCGTTTTACTTTCAATAGTTGTAGGTACAAGTTTTGAAACCGGCTATATTGACATTAGATGCAATACGTAATTGCGTATATTATATATTGTAAAAAGTTGTAAATTGTTTATTAATAAATGTACAAATTTATAAAACCGTTTAAAGTTGAATACCGCTTGTACATATAGTCAAGTCAAAATTGTGTCTGTAACTGTAAAGTTTTATTTAGTTACAGCTAGATTAGCTTGCTCAATGACCACTATTATACAGTACAAAAGTATTTCGTAGAATGGGCTCGTTTGTTTAGAAGGCTAATTTGTCACATCACCTAGCGAAAGTACGGTGACTCAACCGTTAGCACGACATCGATAAGTCATGGTTAAACTCATCCCATCCTTTCTCCACGGAGTAATTTTTAAGTTGTAAATTAGCATGCGGCCTCTGTTGTTTTGTACCCGGTGAATGTCACCAGATACCATTTTACATAATGCTCATGCCTGTATAAAGTTTAGTTATTCGTGCGTTGTGAAGTTAACACACAGGAAAACGTGTTAAAGAATAAACATTTTAAAGTTAAACAATCGTATGCGTCTCGATAGTCAAGTGGTCGCAAAGCTATGCTGTGGAACAGAACATGAGGGTCTTAGTTTTCGTCCCCCGGGTCAGACAAAGTGTACTGGGTTTTCCATTTATAAGTGTCCAAAATATAAGAGTGCGGTGTCTAGCTTAGTGTACGGTTAGTGGTAATAGGCTCACCCCCTATTACATGGCACTTTAAACATAACTGGCGAAGTGTGGGTGAACTATAAATTCCACATCTGCATACCCTTTTGGGAAATACAGATGTAAGAATATGTATGTGTTTATGTAAGTATAAATGATGGCAATGTGCCGTTAGTTCGGTGATGTGGCTCACGATGCCGCACGCTCCCGGCGGCGGGCGCGGCGGCTTGTACGGCATGCACGGTATGTCCCACCGACATGCCTCCGAGCCAGCGATCTATGTCATTTGAATTTTAAAATATGACCACGTTAAAATTCAAGCCGCATAATTCTTAAAAATGTATAATTTAAATCGTGTAATCCTACAGTGTAGCATATTTGATCTAGCGTTTAGTTTGTTGTATGCTTAAGGGAATTAGTTTGTTTGTATCATTATATCCGATTAAAGCTTTAGTTGATCGTTTGCAGATTATTTTATGGAGGTAAAGATGTTAGTGTTACGTTCGAGCCCAATGGAAGTGACAGCCATAAAGCCAATCCTGAACAAACCAATAGTGTAAAGTAAACGGAGCCACGAACAGCTGATACCAAACCGAACAGATGGGAAAATAGCGCAGTGCCAATGTTTACTTAGGTCCTATTGGTCTGCCATTTGCGCCTCGTAGACTCCCACTCTAAGCAAACCTCTATACTGCCCCCGCTGGCTCAGTCATTTGCACTTCCACATTATGTCCTGGTAGAACTGTCTTGCATGCCTAAATGCAAAGAATGCATCTCAAGAGTAGTATGCATTACTCTCTCTATCTTATGTTTGAAAGTAGGGAATGATATGTATAATTTTATTAATAAGAAATGTTTATATAGTTGCTGTGTCACGTACACGTAACGTACATCACGTATGTACATTGTGTTCGATGTAAATATTCATCTGGTTTAAGGAAATTGTCAGAATGACAATTGAAATTAATTCAGAGTTCACGCAAAGGTTTTTCAATTAATATGTATCCCAGAATATAATTGTTTTTCCGGTCGTGATTTGAAACGAAGCGTGTGGCAGTCGTGCGCAAAATTTCTACTCGATATTTAGCTTCCAACATGTACGCCAGTTATTGTTTTCATTCAGTTGTCCTCGGCGTGTGTACCTAACGAGAAATTTCAAGCTCCAATGTTTCCGTATGTTTCGCATTGGCTACTTTCTGTTTTCGCCGTTTCTATAGAGTTTTGTTTGCTTGCTGACAATTTCCACGCTATGTTTTTTCAAAGGCTTGTTAGTTTGTGGTCTGTTTTCTTTACGGCGATAATAATTAGGTGGAAAGTGGAGAAAATTATATTTGGTCGATGTAGAAAGAGGCAGAGCTTATTGTAGCTTTATATTATCATTAATATTTGCACTATCTTTCAGACACACGACTCAGATTAACACTAAGTAAATTTAAATTACATATTTTATTATTACATAAATCGGTAACGCACGCGTGGCTGAACGATGTGTTGTGAACTTACGGTTCTTCGGCATGTGTGTGTAATAAAAGTAGGTATATTATCCATTATTTTAAACTGTTATAAGAAAGTATGAATATACGGTGAAAAGTGGGTGTTGTGATTATAATACCTCTGCCTACCCCTTCGGGAAATACAGGCGTGAGCATATGTATGTATAACATAGTATTATCGCTTCTTATGAATTGATGTAACGATGTATTTTTCAAGCTTGCACCAGAAGTCGCGAGGAATGGAACCTAAGCTTGCCTCAACCTATATTAACGTCTCAATTAGCTGCACCAGTTTACGACTAATGCTAGTTAAACTTATTATGCTAAAAGTAGACACCTTTCAAATTTACTTATCGCCAGCTTTTACTTTTTATAGTCATTATATTTAAATTTATTGTGATATTTGTTTAGAACCTCTGAATGTTTATTTTAAATTAAGTATAATTATCAGGGAATCAACGACCATAACTATGTTTCACTTTTACCATCTAACTAAAGTTAATTCGTTTTTCATAATAGAAACCTGTCGAAACCGAACCTATCAACCTCATCAATGAGTTTAATTTGCAGAAATTAATAGTCCTCCACCGGGTGGAGTCCACCCCATGCCTCCGTGCCAATTTAATTATAGTTCTGTTAAAGCAAAAACTCATTTATTTGGTGACATATTTTTTACGTAATCAAAAACTAACAAGAACATACAATATTACGTATAAAGTTGAAATATACGGATCACATACTTTACCAAATTTGAGTCTTACGTATATCTACTTAGTTAGTATATACGTACACACATAAATCTATGAATATCATGAGGGTGAGATGTTGCGAGATTTGGCTCGACTGAGTCCTTCCCGCCTTGATCTCACATGAGGTTTAATTTTTTTATTGTAAATCCGTTAGTACCAACTTACTTGATTGCGTTGAGCGTAAATAAAAATATATAATTAGAAAAATTATTATTATTTAAAATTTGTATTCAAACGTACTTTCGCGCAATTAAAATTACACGGTACCTACATATTTATCAAAACCTTTTTTGATTCGACTTGACCCTCCTAAACACCTCACATAATTTATGAACGCCCCCTTACTTGTAGTGATCTTAGTAGATACCAATCTCAATTTACGTGTAATTTATGTAATACGGATACGCATAAATAAGAATATATGGTATGAACCTGTTCCGATCTGACACATTATACCGCAAGTAAGGAGGTATGCGTGATTGATGATGTATGGCGATGTATGACTATACGTATATTTAACGATAACATTACTTCAGTGAGGCTTTTATAGGACAAGGTGACGTGAATAAAATGTTTTGTAATCGTAAAACACAGTTAATGGTATAATGGTCATCTTAAATCGGATGTAAGTATTATAACCTTTAACCTTTACCCGATAATAAAGAGGTTAGTTAATGTATAAAATGCTTTCTTTCGCATGCAGTTTTCATATCCATAAAATTTTTATTTATTATTCAAGCAGTTTTTGTAGTTACTTGGTAACGATGTTGCAAGAAGATGCTATAAATTGTTGATGTTCTAGTCTGGTTAAATTAGTTACATAGTAAGCCATGTGAGAGCTGTGGCAGATTGAGTAGATGCTTACTCTGCTTCGTTCCAATTCCACTGGTTAATCTTAAAGTGCAGTAATGACACACTAAGAGCTCTACGGTGAAAAGTCTTGAAGATGAAGATTGTTATATTATTATGGTAGTATGTACTATACATATGCAAGTATACCGCAATGTATGGATTCACTTCACTATTTGACACGTTGACATTAATCATCTTCTGAGAAAGTGGATATTACAACACCTTTGCAGAGGAGATCCTGGGGAGGCGTTAGCTCACATAAATAACACAGTAACAACTATAATTAACGGTTCTTATAACGTTCTCATTCAGTAATCGATTGCATACGTTTAATTGTTCAAATGACATACGTATCTATGAGTAGAAAAAGTGTAGGAGTTTAACTGTAAGCGTGATTAGAAAGCGCGACTCAACACCGTGCCATTAGTGCGGTGTGGCTGCGGACTTGATTCTGGACTTTATGGTGAAGGCACATTAACTGTATGACATCGATTTGAACGATAAATTATGTCTCATTTTCAAAACATTCAAAATACTTGAACATTATGCGATATAGTTGCCTAAGTAGGTTGCGATCACAACAGAAAGCGAAAATATAATGTTGTTTGGACATGGAGTTATTCGGAATGATGACATCCAAATATTTCATTAGATAGCAATGGACATTAAAAAAAATAGTTGAATTGATCTCTTCCTTTTTTTAAGTCGGCTAAAAATATGTTTTATTTGGTTGTTCTATTCTCGCAGTTGATAAAAGATCTCTTGTAATATTACAAGTAGATTTAAATTTTAGTGATGAGCGTGCTAGATTAGACCAAGATCTAAAAATAATAATAACATAACCAAACATATCGCTTGCTTTATCTGCTTTATACATCATTATAATATAACACAATAAGGTAGTTCCTGTTACCGACGAACTCTGACACAATAAAATTAATGTTCGACACGAAATTGTGACATTAATAACAATATTTTTCGTCAATGCCTTTTGAGACGTCTTATCGTAAGTTGTTAAATTTACCAAAGTATAATTGCAATTGATGCTTTGCGTGATGAAGACACATTTTTCGTAATTAAACACAAGCTAGAACACTAATAATACCTTTGTCCTCTTTACGTAGTTCTTAACATCTGCAACTCATATGTGACAAGTATTTTATGTGCGATAAGTAACTTTATTACGTATGTTCTTTAATGAAAGCGGTTAAAATGGTTAGGATGGCAGGAAGGATTGCATATTATTGTTCAATTTACTTATACAATATATAATAGCCGGATTAGTCTGTTAGTGCAATAGCCGTGGAGCTAGAGAGCTCTAATGGCGGCTGTTTTGTCGGGAAGAGGCGCGCGCGCCGGATCTTTTATGTACGTAGATATCCTACGTTTTTTAAACGTGTAATTACGCGCGACCAGGAAATTGCACCCACTGTTAGGATGAACTACGCAATTTATAAATAACCTAATCTCCTCTAGCACTTCAATTCTCTGGGGTCCTTACCCTAAATAATGTTTTAAAAAGCTAATTATTAATGACGGGCTTCCGCATGCGGTTCCATCCGAGTTTTGTATACTATACATATATTTATAGGTACTATATTTGAAAATTTGGGAAATAAATTTTCATGAGTGTCTCCTACGTACAATAAAATTATACATTTTTATGTGAAGCTAATAACAACGTGAACAAGAAAAATGAAAGAACTCGTAGCACTTGACTATATGGAAAGTTGTACCCGCGTAGGTCAAGTATGAATCTTTTCAGAGCAAACATTTGGAAAATCTGTTATTAGGGTCGAAACCGGAACAACATACCCTTTGAGGGAATGTTCTCACATCTACAGTGAAAAATGAGATAAGTTCCAATCGGATTAACATATTTATTGAATGGATATCCGACGTTGCGCTCCGCTTTGTATATTTGAATTTTATACGTATCAGTGAAATCATGGAGTATTTTACATGTTCCGGGTATTGAATTGTAGGCTACGGTATCGGAATGTGACGAAGCGTTAACGGCTTAATGTGGCCATCCACCCAGATTATACACAAGGTGGACCGACATAGAAGCTGGCCGCGATACCGATCGGTGCGAAACTAAAGTGCGCGTGCTGTCACGAGTTATGAGCGCTCAGCGTAAATAGTGGGGGTAACTGCCCCGCAGCGTGCACAAAAACAGACAGACTCATAAAATTAATAGGGCATTCAAGGATAGCGCTCATAGCTAGTTCAATTATAAAAGTGTTCTGTATGGCGCGACGTCTACTGACATGTACCGTCTGTCGCCAACGACAATATCCGTCTTCTTGTCATAAAAAATGACATAGCAACCGGCACCAATATCTTGATGTTTTTGGCAACTGCCAAAAACATCTTTCATGCTTTAAATTTTTCAATTTTTCATGCTGATTAACTAATCAGCATGAAAAATTAAAATATGCCAATTAATAGCAAGCTGGACGAAGAAGCAAAGAAATAATTCAGAATAAATAAATAAATAAGAGTATATTGAGACTACAAACCAATGCTCCGCGGGTTTTTCGTTCATGCCGCTAAATTTGAAAGTAAATAGATTATAGAAGAGGTTATCAATATTATTTCAAGGGAATCAGATTTTTTAGAGCAGCCAATGTGAGGAGATATTTTAACAAGCGTCATCATAATTTTGATTGTGCTACGGAGCGAGAATGTACACCGTCAGTTGGTGAGTGCTAAGTGGGGCGTCGCTAATGTCCCGATGGTAGCTAATCCATCTTCACGGCGCGCGCCGCAGCCGTGACACGATCAATGTCAACGCTGCACCTGCTCTGGCCTGGACAATGAACTCCAGTAACAACAATAATGCTGCTACCACACTATTCACGTTACATAACACAACATGGACCTTTCGATTAATACAAACACAGAACTAAACAGAAGCTACTTAAGTTCCATATGTAATACAAGTCCACGAGAAATTTGATCTAAAAGGAAATGTATTTACTATAAGATAAGTGTGTGCTTCAATCGCAAGTCAATAAATAGAAATATTGAATAACAGATTGCAAACAAAAACTTAATCGTAGTGCTGACATTAGCACTTAGTGCATTTTCTAATTAGCTCGCTTACGTATTCACTTGAGTCGAGAAAAATGCCAATGTCTCTACAATACAAAAAAATGTTTTAAAAATAATAATGCTTTTGGTCAAGTTAGGTAATTTCTCCCATAATGTCTCAAGAGGATGATGACTGCCACTCGTGTCCTACTTGTGAACAGGTGCAGTACCTAGCACCTGTTCGAATTTATCATAATACTACTTTAGATGAATTTAAGCTGTGATGCAATGCACAATTCTTAATATTTTAGAAAATTGTATTCTGATACAACTTTAGATCTTTATAGTATAGAGTTTTACTTATTTTAAGGTTTGCTATATCGACCGTGTGTGTATAAAATGAGGAAATTTTATATAGGGACATAAAAGTGCTCCTAGCGGAGAGTGTAGAAAGTTAAGTTCCCATTAAAACAAAGTTCCCATAAAAACATGTCAAAACCTTTACTTGGGGTACAAGTATTTGTCAAATTCTTGTGTATATTGCTAGCAAGATAGTGAATGGTGATGGCGTAACAGTTCCGTAACGTGATGACTCTACATAGCCTCGGTATTTACCGTAGATAGCTGGAAATGTCATTACCTACCTCTCACGGTTGCAATATGTGTACACATGAGCGGTAATAGAATTACAATTGCCGAATTTATTACGTTTTTGCTTTCGTATAAAGTTATCGACTCAAGAAATATAGCGGTTCTTGTCGTGATTTGAGGGTTGCTTTATTGATACGTTTCAGACAGAAACACTATATGAGTACACACTTATAATACTGGTATTTTGATTCATGAATTATTTTTTGAAATTTGGTTAAAAATCAGGCCGCAATATCAATTGATTTGACTTATCAAAGATTGGACAAGCAAATTATAACTAATTTCTAAATGATAACATTGGAATCGTAATAAATCATTTTTACAACTTTACCTTTACCTGTTTCTCTGTTCCATAAAGTAAGCATTATACCCAGATTTATGTTTTTAGAGAAATAGCCATTATTTACAAACTGGTATTATTTAGTTTATCAGTTTTAGAAAGTAACACAAGGTACCGCTATGTTGTGGTCAATGAGTTTCTCGTTTTATTGATACACGCAGCTCGCAGCGCACACTTCGCTGAATTACATTAACTTAATAAGGTGTAATTACTTATGTATTACCATATACATAGGTATATAAATAATTATAACTATATCGATCGAGGTCAAATGCATTATACATACATTAATGGACTCTTATGTATTATGTATTTGTGTTACTAATGCAGGTTTGCTTTGGGGATTAGCCAATCCTGTTGATTGAACTCCTTTTTATTATGTTATTCAAGGCCTACATTCCTAACCACATTTTTTATTGAATAAGACAAAAATGTAGACAATAAAGGTACAATGAGATATCTCACGGCTGCTGAAGCGCGCGCGCAGTTGTCAGCTAATCGACAGCACAGTTACTTCTGCCCATTGTCTCGACTTCCTATTTGCTTAGTTTTTACCTACTGAACTTCTTATCATCCAATACGTTGATTTATAAGTGAAAACATCTTTGTGAAAAACGAAAATGGCAAGCAGCGCCGTGCCGGTAATTAATAGCCAGACAGGAGATAGGTTGCGTAAACTTAATTATCCACATTACTGGGCGAGAATCGTAACATTCCATTATCAGATTAAGCTCGGCGTAGCTATGAAGGTGAATTTAAGGTCCGTCGGTGGAACTTTTATGACGCGGCACCGTTCAATATTTTTTATGAAATATTAAAGTTTAATGAAATCTAAAAATATCATGCGTAAAGATCGGCGCTTGACAGTGGTTTGGTGTATTTACGAGTGCGGGGATGAGATGTGTAGCCTTCCGCGGGCGCGGTGGGGCCGACCACCCGCCACTATAAATAGAAGCTTTCAACCCGACTGTTACTTTGGATTTACTGCGTCACTGTTATCGCTTTCTTTATTAGTTGTTATTACTGATATCGAATATTCGTAACTCCTACCGAGCGATACCATCAATCAACGTAACATTTTAAACATTTCAACCATTGAACCTTCCACGTGCGCTTTAAAGTCCATGAATCATTTTCCTTTGATTGTTCTCCGTCTGAATGAAATGGAAGTTTATTAATTAATAAGTTTTCTGGATATGAAAATTGTATGTGAGCTCCGTGATTCGTGAGAGGCAATTAAAACGAGAACCGGGAGCAACTGGAATTCACTGGCTAACAAATTTCACGGCTGCCACCTCCACTGATGAAAACTGTACAACGAGCTGCACTCCGAACTTATTAGTCCTTTGAAACTTTCCGTCCACACATAAAATTAACACATGTTGCAGAATTGTAAGCATCGCGCGACACATCTCTCGCTAGTCTTTTGACTTTATGCCCTCTCATGGGAATATTAGTTTATGTAATATTATTTAAAAAAACCAAAGCTCATACAAAACTAGCTGTGCCTTGCGGTTTCACCCGCGTAGATTTAATTCCGACAGTCGTAAGATGACAAAGTTTCATACAAACTTTCATCTCCTATAAAAAATAAACATTTATGTTATTTTTTTCTTTACCGTATATTCGTAAACTTACTTTCATAGGCACTTAGTCAAAACATTTGGTTTTGGAATTACAAACAGACACTTCAATTTTATTTATCTGTATAGATAGATGTGTAGATAAATATTTTGTACTTTTACCCATTTTATTAAGTAGCTTTCACTACCATTTACGTAACTGTGTGGTTATGAAAAGCCAATGAAGTATAGTAATTGCTCTGTTGAAGTAAATATACCTACTTATAATAATGGTTGTTAACGTAGATTGTAAATAAAGATATGATATGGTATAATATCATTATGCGTGAAAGTAAAAGCTTAGGGAAATACTGTATAATATAGTGGCTTGGCTTGGCAGTGCGCCGCAGCCCGCTTGTCCCGGGCTTCAGAATCAAATTATATAAAAAGCTTCCGGAGCGAAGCATTATCCTTTCTCTACATTTAAAATGTAAGTTAAATTTTAAATGTAATTGTTGTCGAGTCACAGCTGTGTTGTAGTCACAAAGAAATCGTGAAAAGTAACACATATTTTGCTATCTCTTGTTGAATGAGCCGGTTAATTTAAAAAATACGTTATATTCACAGAAGAAACAGTCCGGGTCTTTTAGTGGACATTTACTCCGCGCTCCATATAACGAATATTCTGTTTCTGTAAGAAAATAATATCTATCTAACATTTTGATATTCGTGACTGATTATGATTGTGCTAGCTAGCTGTACTAATGCCTCATCTAGAAATGGATTTTAAGAATTTTTATTTTGTACTAGCTGTGCCCTGCGGTATCACTCGCGTAGACTTAATCTAATGGTTGGCCCGCGAAACCCTAATGGTTTTTTTTAAATAAAATCTGCCGAAATACTCCTTGTAAAAGTAGCTACCTGCCAGTGAAAATACCGTTAAAATAGTTCCACCCGTTTTGGAGATTAGCCGGAACAAACAGACAGAGATAAAAATAAAAAATTGGTTTTTCCAGCAAGTACCGTGTATACTTTTATATGCATTTAGTGAAAAGCTGTTATATTGGAATTACAAACAGACACTTCAATTTTATTTATCTGTATAGATATCATCATGATGTTTTGTCTGCTTTCCATTTAGCGTGTCCGTTCGAACTTTCCAACTCAATACTACATCTCTGGTATTCTATGCATACTAATCGTTGATCCTCGTCACTAAATCCTCTAGAGTAATACGACGGCTTTTTGGTGACAAATGTTGACAAGGAAATAAACGTATTGTCTATTTAATAGGTCAGGCTTAGGGCACAAGTAAAACTGGAGTTTGCTACGTGAGGTGGAAGTCAACGCCGGATATTAACCGGGCTTAGCCATTAGTTTTGTCCTACATTTGTGTTCCAAACAAAAGGGACTGACAGGTCCGGAGTGGCCCACTATTTTAATTTGTTTTATGTTTGTATTGTGACCTTAAGATATTCCAAATATTAGTTCAGAATAAAATCATAGTATCATTAGTAAATAGGCTGCTAGTTACGTTATTAGTAGGTTGATGTCTGGTACAGGATCAAGGGATGTGTCTGGCTGAGACGGGCGACGGCGACCCTTTCGAAGGTTCAGAGTCAACGCCCCGACTCTTTAAACACTATTAAGCCGGCACATAAGACAAGACAACTTCCAGAGTTAAATAAATAAATTAATCGAACTTAATTCATTCTGCTGCATTCGTAGGATATAATAATAGTTGTGTACATCCTTTCTTGCTGGTCAGTTTAAGTGGACATTGATTGATGTTGATTGTTAAAGCAAAAAAAAATATATGAAGGGGCTTATAACTATAATTTACAGTACCGAATTCAATTGGATTTAAAGATTGCAAAGGCTTGGTACCATGTTCTCTTGATTTTTTTTATTATAGGATCAATAAAGCTTGGTAGTTCGAGGCAGTATCTGATTTCGCCCAAAATCATACATAGGTACACCTACTTAAATATGTTTAAACTTGATCTTTGAATTCCAGTGAAAGTTCAATATAGCGTGTTATGGACACTGAACCACACATTCTTTATTAAAGATGCAAATATGTGTTAACACGTTACTCAAAGATGTGTACGACTTTTCCGCAGTAGACATGCAGTTTTTTCGCATTCACTACTTACGTATTTTCAGAGGAGAATAGAAAGCAAATTTATTCAATGAAATGATTATTCATTGTTTCCGACAACAGAAAAGCAACAAACAGTTAATAGAGTACTATTAAAGTAAAGTAGTAACGTGTGTGTCAATTATTGACAACCTACAGAATAGATAGGAGTGCGGCACGTATCATGGATGTTGGAGTAAATGATTCTGGCACCCAATTTCGTTTGATGCTGATATTGCATTCTATGAAGTAGGTATAGCATAAATTTATGCAATCCTTAATGAGCTATAATTTACAAGTAATAATGCTAGTAAAGTTGTTCGTGCCGCTGGTTGGAGACGATGCTCGTTGGTTCGCTATAAGTAAGTGGGTCAATGTACGCGATGAGATTTTCTTCCACGCGCTACCGGCGAGGTGAATTGAAATTCAATTTTTAAATTACGTATAACTCACCATTTTGTGGAAATCCCTAGGGATTAAACCAATAATCCCTTGGAAGTGGCACTTTACTGGCACTGTCACGTAAATTATGGGTTTTTAAATTTGTTTGTTTCAATGTAAAGATCACAGAGTATTTGTCATCATTAGGTCACACGATCAAACATAGGTCACTTTCGTTCGCTTTAGGAACCGGTTTGGTTAAGTAGAATTAGGTCCATGTCTGCGTGCGCGCGGATGATGCGCTCGCGGTTGTCGACGGCGGACTGCGTGGCTGGCGAAGCTCGCCTGTCCCCACCAGTGCCTGACCTACACCTGCCTGCAGCTCGCAGCTCACGGGCCCCGGTAAACAAACGGTTCACCGACCGATTGTACGACTACCATTATCATCAAGTGCTGCCAACCGCGGTGCTTCGCCTTCTGTCCGCTTCGTAGCACCACATTTGTGAGTCAATATGCGATAACGGTGCCGAGAGCGTTGGCGCGTTTAGTTGACTTCTCTCCGCGATTGTGGGTCGCGTCGTGCGGCACACTGCTAGGCCTGAGATATTCGGAACATTCGGATGCCGTCGGTTAGCATCAGGTGCCCGGTGCTTGTACTCGGATAAGAACGCCGAGGCTCATAGTTTATGATTTGTTTGAAACCTATTCATTTTTATAGCATCGTTCATACCACTGATTTCTATGTATGAATACTTATCCGAAAGAGAAAATATTTACTATATTGTGTGGCTCTCGCACAAGTCACATTAATTTCTTTGCTTTCTTTTTGAGGACTTTTATTTATCTACTCAAAATAGCTTCACTATTGAAAGTAAAATGTTATTGGTGGTACGTGATGTTTTTTTTGTTTAATAGACCGAAAATATGTAATAATTTTTTACCTTTGAAGCAATTTAGCTAGTGCGTTCTATTTTTTCTACCTATATTGGTCAGAGATTTGAACCAACAAAGGTTCATTTATTTTGATTATTTATTTATTAAAACAGTTACACCATCAGTTCATCATAAAAACATTCAATTTAGAAAATCTATTATAGATAATACAACTGTGGGGGCAGCGGATAGGTTATTAATTTAATTTCCATTAATAAAGTTATGCTGGACAAGCAGACGCTTCTTACAGGAAAGACCGTCCTGGGTCAGTCTGCATTGATGATACAGGTGTATTGGGGCAGCCCGTACTTTGATGTTTGGGCCACTCTTATTCCTTGTATCTTTATCATGGATACCCAACCATAACTAATAGAGCCCCCATCCCACCAAGGAAAATTTGATTGACCAGGGTGGGAGGGGTTGTTCGGTGGCAGTGTAACAACACTTCCGACTTTAGATTTAAAATTTTACGTTAAGAACCTGTAATAGAGTATTCATTTTGTCTATAGGGTTGCGGAAGGTATACCAAACGCGCGAACATGTCTTCTGCATCAGAAGCTCCAACTTCTAAACTGCTGTATAAGACGCGCCCAGGCAGGTGTCGGTAGCGGTGCTGGCTCCTCCGAAGAGGAATTCTACGACTGTTCAGAGGGCGAGGCCGAGGAGCCACTGCCCTGGGATCGGCCCGTTGGTCGCCTGCACCGCCTCGACGCCGCCACCCTCCGCAGTGGGGCCCCGCTCTACGTGCCGCGCACTCAGGTATCCTTATTTAATATTTTCAGCTTTCTTCTGGCGACTATTGTGAGTACTCTTTCACTACATAAATACTGTATGTGTTGTTATGCAGGACCCGGCTCCAAAAACGGAGGACCAGCTGGAGGAGGACGCAGAGCTTATGGTTCGTCTCGGAGACGACGCTAAGGCATCGGAATTGCGAGCTAGAATGATGAGCGCTTCTCTCCTCTCGGATATGGAAGCCTTCAAAGCAGCAAACCCGGGCGCCGAGTTATGCGACTTCGTACGGTGGTACTCTCCTCGGGACTGGAAGCCGGACGAGGGTGGGGCGCTCGGGGAGCGCATGCTGCTGCCGGGCAACCCCTGGGCGGAGGCGTGGAGCGTAGCCCGGCCTGTCGCAGCTGCGCGCCAACGTCGACTGTTCGACGAGACGCGCGAGGCGGAGCAAGTGTTGCACTTCCTGCGCGCGCGCACCGTTAGTGGCGTTGCTGAGCTGCTTCTGCCAGCTATACTTCGCGCTGCGGCCGCGCGAGCGCACGAAGAGGGCGCACTTGGTTCAGGGGCAGGGTTGACAGGTGTCGACCAGCGGCGGATGTTCGAGGTGGCCTCGCGGGAGATACAAGAGGCCGAGCGCGACGCGTGCCGGGCAGCGTGCGTGCGCGCGGTGCTGGGTGAGGGCGCGGAGGGTGAGGGTGGGCCGCTGGAGGCACGGGGGAGGGCACGCGTGTTGGCCGCGGCGGGCGGCTCGCTGCCCACGCCAGTGCGGCGCGAGTTCACGCTGCGGGTGCGGGACGCGGTGGCTCCACACGTGCTGCGCGCCGCGCTTGCGCACGACATGACCATCGTGGGCGCCTTCACCGAGCGTCTCGCTTGCTTGTAGCACCTTCTCTAGTCCCTGCATCTACCGTACTCTCTTGGTGACCTGCGACTGTGAGCCGTGTCCACTTGCTGTGTTATATGAAATAAAAGCTAGTTGTTCAATTACGATCGGTGGGTGATCTGTAAAATTGTTGAAATAGTTTTTATGTAGATAGAAGAGTTACAATAATTAATAGAGTTATGGAATTTATAGAGATGAGTTAAGAATACCAAACCTATGCTATGTTGCTTTATGCCTATATTTTAAACATGAATTTATAACGTTTTTTATACTTATGTGTTAATATTTGTTGTGTGTATTAGTGAATGTGAACTAATATACAATTGTTAATTTTAAATATATTTTGTATATTAAGTTAAAGTGAATGAGTAAATATCTGCGAATCATTGGAGCATGTTCGTCCTTGCCGCGACCCCCGCCGGCGCCTCCCGATCGGACCAATCAACTTTGTTTACTAAGCTTTATTAATTAAGCATATCATTGCTAGAGCCGTGGTGGCCTCGGGGTTAGAGCAGTCGCCTGCTATGCAAGCGACGCAAGTTCGAATCCCAGCGGGGCCTGTACCAATGAGTTTTTCTAAAAAAACTTACGTACAGTGATTTCACACCACGTGCTTGACGGTGAAGGAAAACATCGTGAGGAAACCTGCATATGTCTGAGAAGTAATTCAAAGACGTATGTATAGTGCTTGAGACGTCGATAGACTCACCATCTGTCACGTTGGCACGTAATCAAATTCGGTGAAAAGTGGGTGTTGTGATTATAACACCTCTGCCTACCCCTTCGGGGAATACAGGCGTGAGCATATGTATGTATGTATGTATCATTGCTACAAAAATACACCGTTCAATAATTGACTACTCTTTGATTTTAAATTACTACTCAAAAATAAGCGTTATACGATATTCTACAAATATTTGTAGGTATTAGTGAATATCCTTCGTCGCGAGGTCTATCATAGCAACTGAAACTTTTGATCTTCTTCAGTTATTATGCACATAGTTAGTCGTATTGTATGCTCTATGAGCTTCAGCAGTCAACAAACAAATTGCGTAGCTATCAACCATTTTGTCTACTCGTTAATTGCTACAAGTGTTGTGCTTACCAGAGTCATTCATCTAATTCCGAGGCGTGGATCCACGGAGTGGATTATCCTACTGTCGTTAATTAAATAAGGCGGAATGTGTGCGTCTCCGCATGGGGGTACCATCAGTGACGTCACAGACCGGTAGGATGGTAGTAGGTATGTGATCGGATTGCGCTATCACCGTATCGCAATAAGTGTATGAGGCCGCTGTGCCGGTGGTAGCGTTGTTAGGTGGTGAGCACGTGCGGCGTCCACGGCGGCGTGGCGGCGAGCGCGCAGTGGAGCGGCGGGCGCGCGCGGGGCACGCATGCGCGCCGCGCCGCCGCCGCCCGGAGCCCACACCGAGCTCTCAGTGCCGCGGCAGGACGCCCGGTCGATTCCAGGGCGCACATTCACTCCACCGGCAAACGAATCAACCGTAAAATTATCTATAAAAATAGTAAAACACGCTGAAATTATTACTTCGGGCGGCCACGGCGATGCATAAATTCACTAGAGGCATGGTGCCCGTTCGAGGACTTGTTGATTATTTTTGACAAACATATTGGCATCTTATGACAAAAGAGGACATGGGACGTATGCCTCCACCTGATGTCATGTGATAACGAGTATCGGACCAGAATGCGTCCCGCTCGTTCGTTTAATCGCTGAGATAATCTCATTGTTTCCACTCGTGTGATATTATGACACTTATAAAAATCAAACAATCTGTATGGATAATTGAACGGTGCAAACGTATAATTTAAATATTGTGTTATCTCAATGGTAATGTGAATTCTGAAGAAGAAAGTAATCGTCATGAGTCCCAAATCAGAATCTACTGCTTTAATGAAGGTAAGAATACCATATTTACTGTCAGATATTTAAGAAGTAAGTACCTAGTTGTTAAATTGATAGCTATTTTGCTATTATCCAGTTGAAGCCAACTCTACGCATTTAACATCTAATGCTTACTCTGTAAAGAAAACTGCCGTAGACAAATTAGTTTTTTGTTTTAAAGTTGGATATTTGAAGTCATTTGTCTCGTTAAGCATTTTCCGATTTTGGTACCCATTGTGACAAGTTAAACTAAGATACCAATTTATTTAAATTTAAAGGAACTTGTCACGAAGTTTACAGGGTCAGGCTGCGTTAAATATTGTCGACGCAGGATTTCCCTTGGGTACAAAGCTGTACCTTCATTTAAGGTCTGCGAATGTTACGCGAAGATAAAACGAAAAACACGGATTCCAAGGAGCTCTGTGGGGTCAATGGATTTATGCATGAACATTTGCGTAGCACCCCATTCGCATGAAAAATGCTCTAGACATATTGTATATTTATCGGATTCCTGGATAAATATGCCTTTCGTATTATGAATTCGTCAATAACTCGAGATGTAATTTTATATTATTGCCTCTAATTTTCTAACTAGTTCGTGTCTTGGGTTAACTAACATGCAATGTACTTAAACAATTACTATGCCCCTAGCCCTACTAGGTAGGTAATCCGTTCGGTTACAAAGGGTCGTTAATCAGTACTGTTAATAGTATTCCATGGGTATGTTTGTATATGGATCCCATTTATACGCAGGTTTTGGGCTTCCGATATTAGGTTGGTATGACACGAGTAGGTACTGTGGTTAGATGAATTAATTTATATTCTCATAAATCACACTGGATGATTCCTTTCTTGATTGTATCTAGAATTCCAATAAAGTAAGGGTCAAGGGACCGTCAAGTCTCAAGCTTGAAGTCGTCTAAATAGAAATAAAATTTTCTTTGCCATAAAGAAGTTGTAGCCAAGGTTTTTTGCAGTTTGTTTTATGATTATATGAGAAAAAGAGGTTATTGCTACGGAACATTTATTTTTGAAACATGTCTCGTTAGCTGGGCTCTATGCTCATGTGATTTTTTGAAAGATAAAATGCCAGCGCAGTGATTTTATGAACAATCTACACTGCATTACTTACTTATATTTTTTCCAGAATATATCCACTGAAATATTTCACATAACAATAAAATGAATATAATCAATTATTTAACAGTAGGTTACCTACAACTGTTACAATAATTATATTTCCCATGGCCCGGTCAGCTGGACCATGCAACTGTACCGCGTGCAAAAAGCGTGAACGAAGTAATTTCATACCCGCCATACCCCTGACCGTACCCTTGGTGGTACGGTCGCAATCGTAGGTAACTTTCTGGATTTATTGAATTCATCCTTTTGAATGTGAATAGGCAATCTATAGTGATGTTATAAATGTACCCAATATAGTTTACGAGTCAAAATTAGAACTGTTGTAGGTATCTTTGAGGTTGTAGGAGCGGTATGCGAGTGTTTAATGGTGCGTGCTCCATGGTCAGTAAATGCTGAAACCATTAATAATAGCAGACCATTATACTCTACCCACTCGGGTGGACAATGCATCGCCCGAGCGTCCGAAGATAAGGACCACGTCTATTAGATCTTTATGTTATGGAACGTATTTATTCAATGAAATCGAAGTATCTATTTTGTGTCCAAAATCTCAGGTTTAATTGATAATGATTATGTAATCAATAAATATTCCCGAAACTTTCAACAAAGCTGATTGTAAAACATTCATAACAACTGATTGTACGCTTCTCTGCGGCGAATTCTCTGTAAACGATAATTGTTTGGTAAACATCAATTATTGAAGTGGTGCTGGTTCACCGAAGCATAATCCTTATTTGAAACATAAAGCTGTTGGATTGATGTTGATTACCTTTACAACTAAAATGTAGGTAGAGATACTTAAGACCAAATATTGACAAACAGCGAACAACAGCTACCCAGTTAATAATCAGAGCACGCGGGGGAACTTGTCACTGAAGACTATGTTGTTGTTTATCTTTCCATTCTCTGTAATGTTACTCCCATAAAGAAAGTTACAGACCTATTTTGTTTGGAATATTGAGTAACAAGAGATGAGTAACCGTAGTATGAAGGCGCCTTCTACGTAAATAAACCACAGAAACCAGTGAATCGGCGCGTATTGCTTACAGTTGCGACCGCAACGATTCCACGGTGTGTTTGACGGTTAATTTACGATCGAATGTAAAAATATCAGTTTACACGTTGCGGCGCGCTGTCGTTTCCACGGATCTGTCGGTAGCATTCCGGAACAAGAACATTTTTAATTCATCATATTTCCGACAGCAATGGTCTCGAGCTTCACTCGCACGACTCTCGCGTACAATTTCATATGTAATTCCGTATGATTACTCTCGTATGATTCTGTTCAAATGAAATTTCAATTAAATTTTCAAACGAGTAAAAATTACAACGGAATTGCGGGTCGTTTTCCGGAGCTAATTTACATTGTACATTATGTTGTTTGGATTGGGTCTTGTAATTAAGATAACTGGTACGTTCAAAGAAAACAGTAAAATGTACAGTGACATGAGTACAACAAAAACATTTGAAAAAGTTTTAATTGACTTTATATCTACAATGGCGTTATTGGATAACGATCTTACTTACACAATATTTGTTTGTATGCTGGCTTCTGTAGTCATGAGCTAGTCTTTATAATTCAAAGTATCGATAGTCAAAATATTTGGTATCTTGAAAAAAATATTGTTGTTTTTAGGTATTGTGTAATAACAGATTCTATGTCAGTAAGCGAGTAAGTCGCTTGTTTGCTCATCGTGCAAAAGTACACCGATTTGTGTACTCCCTGTTGGTAGTTGTTGGCAGCATGCCAGCGACAGTTTCGTGCCATTGACTATACATCGATGCTGCACCACATATTAGTATAATAGTTACAATCTGTGCTATGATCGGGCGGATTAATGAACGCACTCCACTCGCTCTTGTAGAGTCTACCGAAGAGGATGTAACACTATCGTGTTTGCGTACCATCTGTACCACTTTATGATGCAAAACTCAACTAATGTTATTAATTTCAACATAAAAGCTGAGAGTTGTTTACATTTTCCATAATCTTGTTTACGCGCTGCATTTAACAGCCGGGCAATGTATCTTAGCGGAACAATTTTTCAGTCTCATATCATATTTTACTTGTAAGATCGACTTGGAGGGTTACGTATGATAAAACCAGGGTACCTTGGTATATATTTTACACGCACCACTAAGTTATCGAACAAATAAATATATGGTGATGACGGCATAGACCCCATGTTTGCTTGTATGACCCGATGAAAAAAGACTTAATTAGGAGTACGTTCTGCATTAGGAAGAATGTCCATTGCTTCCCAAGACTTTTTCTCAATGGCTGGCTACGGGAACACTTAAGTCAGTAAGGAATTAAAAAGGGATGCCCGGGAAGTGGCTCGCGGCCTGTTTCCCGAGCGCACTCATTAAAAAGTAGAAGGGATAATGAGTGGTGGAGAACAAGGACGGATTTTTAAACGGGACTAGCTTTGTTTCCTGTTTTGAAGTTGGTACGAGTATAAAATCAGGTCATAAAGGTAAGGCCATAAAATCAGAGGAAAACATGGGAGCTGTCACCAGCAACATACCTTCAATTATTCACGTGTGGGACCAATCGAATCAAATATTAAGGTTAATTTAAAATATGTCATTGAACTGTAATGGTTAAAGTCACATACATGTCATGCTAACGGTTATATTCCCCGATGTGTGTTCCCCGAAAGGTGTATTGAGCACACCCATATTTGCTGATGGTAATTCTGTGATGATTTATTTAAATAATTATTTTACGAAATTCGTACATTTCACCGAATTCATACAAAATATTTTATTTAGGTAGTAACAGATTTTTATTAGGCAGACCGTTTTAAACTAGTTTACCATCTGGACCAATATCAATAAAGATTTTTTTCAATCACACACTATTTATCGCGAAGAATTGGACCGAACGTAAAATGGATATAAATATAGCTTTATGATGGCGACCTATTTCTTTTCCAAGCGGATAGGCAGCGCCCGGAGGTGCCAATTCCTTTGCTTATAGGAAATTATATACCTAAATACCTTCTGTCTGTCCCGTAATTCTTAATTAAGTAGTTTCTTTATGGTAAAAGTTATACTGGTCACTAGTCATTCATTCAGAATATCGCGATTTGTAAACATAAATCTCAGGTAAGTTAGTTAACTTTAGCAACAATAGCAGTATGTCATGCACTCATGATTCACATGAAAGTTCGATGTTTAGTTATCATATTTTCACAAAGGGTTGCGATATGGGCAAAATTGTAAATGTGCACAAGTTCCGACCAACCCGCAAGAGCACAGCGATCCATTGAGCAACCACTTAGCTGCCGTATTCAAGAGCCGAGAACAAAGGCTCGTGTTACTGAACAGTTTCAATATTACATCCATAAGAAGTAAAGTAAACTATCTCAAAGGCAAATAATTCCATTTTCCTAGAAACGACTTACAACTTTTATATACAAACTTTTATAGGCTATTTATTAATGCGTTTATTTATTTATATAATTTTATAGTGTCACATTTCATACAAAATTTTGAAAAATCTAACAATAACATTTAAGTACTAGCTGTGCCCGCGGTTTCACCCGCGTAGACTTAAATTTATGGGTGGCCCGCAGAACCCTAATATTTATTTTCCATTAGTAGTAGCCTAAGCTACTCCTGTAACATTAGCTACCAGCCAGTCCCTGGAAGTCCCGTTAATATTAGTCCAGCTGCTTCGCAGATTAGCCGGAACAAACAAACAGACAGACAGGAAACAATTTAAAAATTGGTGTTCCTATGACAGTACCGAGTATACTTTCATATGCATTATACATTCAAAAGCTGTAATTTTGGAATTACAAACAGACGCTTAAATTTTATTAATCTATATAGATATATAGGTATGTATAGATGGTTAAAATTAGAATTTTAATAATATAAAGCTCTTTTCAATACATAAAATGCAATAAAATAATATTACCCGTAGAAAAATTTACCTAGGTTTATACAAACACTATGGTAACACATTATTGATTTCTGAAAACTGCGTATTAGCGCCTGAGGCGGGCGTTTGACGCACCATTTGTGTAATTGTCATCTGGCACCTAATTATCTTTGGTTGAAAGTGTTCCAACAAAGGTACTTTTCTTCCCTAAAAGGTCCCTGTGACCCACTCATGTGAGTTTTCAATATTTCTAACCATAGTAAACCAAAGTACTCGATTTTATAAGACGTTTGAACCTAATTACGAGAACCGACGATTCGTAGATAGTCTTTCCTACCTATGTGAAATTATAATCTTCCATATAAGTACAAGTATTACCGTTTGAGGTGAGGTACTATATTTTAAAGTTATAGTAGGTACCTTTATCTTAGCAGGTACCAACACTCAACATCAGATGTGGCCTTATTCTGGAAGACATTACTCCACTTCCGCCAACATAGTTATTTGGGTCCCGCTTGATATTACATTCCATTCCAAACAAATTTGTTCGCTAATATTCCCTTAATGCGAATTCCTCGTAGGAAAATATGATTTTCATATTGGCTCTATTACCAACCACGTAGGCTTACCTGAATTAATGAAAAATAGAGTGTTTTCGCGTAACTTTACACAAAAATGGATAACTTTATAAGACCAATGTACTCTGGAAGTCGTAGTAGGGTCAGAATAAAATAAAAATATAACCATATCTTCGTTCGACCTTAAAAACGTGAGTAACCAGAAACGTATAAGTACTTAAACACTAGAAAAAGTTATTCACTTCTAGTTAGTATTACCTAAGTTGATGGGGATAGTATATTTTATATTATGAAATTGAATTCTTAAGCATATTATAATTAATTTTGAGCGCCGTTTTCCCACAACACGCCGCAGAATGGCTGACAATAGCGCCTAATGAACGGGACCGAGCGTTAAATCAGCCCAAAAATTACTTCAAAATGACGTTACGCCCCTCGTGGATTATATCTAGGTATGTATTATAACATCAAAGGATATCCCTACTTAGCCGCGTAGTTATCTGATTGGCTAAATGAGACCTCTACAATCTTGTTTTGAGACTCAAGATCTTTAAAAAACACAATTATATTTAATACGTGTTGAAGCTTACTTTAAGCCAGAGTATAATTTAAGCTTGAATAATAGTTGAATATATTGAGGTACTTACTTATGGAAACAGTTTAATAATCAAATAATAAGTTTATGATATTGCGTGAAATTACTTTTTAATGTAGGTAAAAGGGGATCTTCGTAGACGGTTGTACAAATAAATATTGCTTACTACAAGCAGTATGGAATTTATTTCACATGCAGGTGTTTTTATTTCTAAACTGCTTAGTAAGCTTTGTACTGGAAATGTGACTGTTGTTCAGTGGCCGGCAGCGAAAGAAATAAACGACATTTCAAAGGATACAGGTTAAAGTCAAAGCCATAGTTGCGATCCCTTTGAAAATTTTAAATTCTGTTCACAAATAAAGTATAAGGTCTTATAGCTAGACCAGTGATACCTAGTATGCAATAAAGCGCGATCCGAAGCTCCCAAATACCTATTTACACCTATCTACTACTTAGCGCTTCAGTCGTCAACAGTCCCCCGCAGCTCAACGTTCGCTCGTAGTAAGATTGAATAAAATTAATATACCGCTACCAATGAATTTTCTACTTGCGATATTATATTGGTTTCTCATTGAAATTGCGTATGCTCCGATAATATTGCTGTTAAATAATAGCACGCGTTTGTTCGCGTAGGTGTGCGTTTCTAAATATTTATTATGTAGGCACAGTATAATTTACTAACTGAATTTCATTCACAGTTTTACGTCATGATAGTAAAAACCATCATCCCAAAAATCTTGTTTGTACACACTTCGTTGTACCCTTTGTGTATATAATATATTTACATGGAAATGAATATATTGCATGAAAACAGAAAAAAGAAACAAGTTTGCACTTTGCATGTATTTATTGAATTGGTCAATCAACTGGTGCGATTCAGGTTTAGTGTCCTTCGTCAATTGTCATGACGGTGGTGTCTGGTTCATAGGAGAGGTCGAGTTCGTGCGAGCGGATGATCTCCTTGTATATGAAGGCAGACTTGCGCGGAGTGCGCGTCCGCTGCGGGTCTTCGTAGTCGACCTCGTACAGGCCGAAACGTTCACTGTACAAAAAAAAATACAATCCGTGAATCTTAAGTTGAACTAATTCTAGATTTGTACTGAACTCAATCGTTATTTAACATAATGAGCTTTAAAGGTCAGCGCGTTTATTGTGGATGAGTAATAAATAAAACATCTGTGTCAAACAATACAATACAAGTTTTAAAGGGGACTCTAGTTTTCGAGAGTCTTACGTTGAGGTTGCAGGTTCAGGATTAATACTTATTGTATACTTTGTACTAACATGTATCCCTGCATCCATTCGAAGTTGTCCATTAGACTCCAGGCGGTATACCGCTGAACATCAGAGCCTTCCTCCATGGCGTCCAACATAGCCGACAGGTATTGTCTGTAGTACGATATGCGGTCTTCGTCGTTCAGGCCACCGTGCGTAGCGTAACCATTCTCAGTGATATACACGGGAGGATTGTTGTACGACTCCCTGATGTCAGTCAAAAGCTCGTAGAAGCCCCATGGCACTGTCTGACAAAGAAAAAAAAAACATAAAATACACCCGTGATACAAACTTACAGAAACATCTCCATATTCTGTGTAGAAAGTAACCTAGCAATACTTCCTTATTAAGTACTTATAGTCATATAAGTACTTAATAAGTGATGGTTGATTATAAGATCTTTGCAAACGTACCTTCGTAAAGTCAGATTCACCCTCTTTCCATTCAGGAAGTTGGTAGCGATTGGTATCGAGATCGTCATAGAATGAGGGAGATTCGTAAGAACCATATACAGATTCATTCCTGTATACAAAATACGTTGAATAATGATTAAGACCGAAGAAATCTGAGGTACCGCGGATGTATTCTACTTCTTCAGGTGTAAGTTCTGGCAGTCTGGATCTAGGTAAACCTTGTGCGGCGCTCTTGGCTGCGACCCTCTCCTTCATCCTCTGAGGATAATCTCCAGTCTCCGAGAATATTGGCTCAGCGTATAACTTCCACTGCAAAATCAAACAATGAGGTCAAATAGAGTTTTATATTAATTACGAGGTTGAAATAAGTAGATCATTTCATACCTCAAATGCATTAGCATCAGCAGTAGCTTCGATCTGGTCTTCGGATTCAGGTGTATACCATTGAGCACTTAAAGTAATACCGATGATGCCACCTTGGGTGGGTTTGAACTCATCATTGTACATGTGGTAAGTCTTAGCGTGTGCCAGAAGTAAGTTCTTCGCGCACATGTAGTCAGCCCTTCCAGATATCTTGAATAAAGGAGCAAGAGTGCCTCCTCCGTATCCCTGATAGCAGATTTCTCTGGGCTCATTCATTGTGATCCAGTTCTTTACTCTGTCTCCGAATAATTCGAAAACAACACGAGCATAGTCAGAATACCAGTTGACGATTTCAGGATTGGTCCAGCCTCCCATGTCCTGCAGTTTTTGGGGTAAGTCCCAGTGGAACAGAGTGACCATCGGCTCGATGTTGTACTTGAGCATCTCGTCGATGAGGTTATTGTAGTACTGCACGCCAGCCTCGTTGATTTTGTCGGGGAAGCTGGTGGGCAGAAGGCGCGTCCAGGACAGGGAGAACCTGTAGAAGTCCAGGCCCAGTTCCCTCATCATCTCTACGTCTCTTTGGTATTGATGGTAGGAGTCATCAGCAATATCTCCTGACGAACCATCTTTGATAGGGCTAGGATCCTGGTGAGTTACGAAGTCCCAAATATTCTCAGACTTTCCTGGAAGAAGCAAAGACTTTAAATTTATTAGCTGCTACAAATCAGGTGACCTTATCTTCGTTATATCTCAGAGAATGCTAATACATAACCAGAGAAGTAATGCACGCCGTCGCCGAACTTAGGTCGACGCATTCCTCCCGTGCTAGCTAGCACATTGCAATATTTGTGAAACTATAGTACATTTTTTTGCAGGAATCTTACGTATTTTATTATGTAAATAAAGTAAACGGGGAATAATATTATTTACCGTCCTCGTCCCATGCTCCTTCTATTTGATATGAGGCAGTCGCGGTGCCGAATAGAAACCCATCCGGGAATTTCCTCACAGTTTGTCGCACATTTTTGGAGTCATTGAGTGCGATGAAGCTCACCAATAATATTCTGAAAAACAAAAGATAATTTGATATAAACCCACATTATTTTCACTGACAGAATAATTAATAACTTGGTTAAAAAGTGCAAATCGTATTTACAATGAGATACTGGAACGAAACATATTGTTGTTTTAACTCGTACACAATATGACTATTACTATAATCGTTCAACTATTTATATTGAAGCTTATCGAGTACCATAATCCATCTTAGATCCAACAAGATACTTTGGTATCGTTATCCCTTTCATGTTATCATATTTGAGATATATTTTATTATTGTAAGTTCCTCTTGAACCCTTCAATTACATTATATAGGTATATAGGGTAATTGGATGTGTGCCATGTGCCAAAGACTGTCGTTGGTCTAGTGGTCATAAGTTCAATCCCCGGGTCGGAAAATGTATACTGTATTTTTCCATCTGTAATTTCCCAGTAGCAGCCCGGAGTCTGGATTAGTGCCCGGTTTATGGCAATATTTGTTGTGTGAATGTCTAATATTTTAAGTGTAACTGAGTAAAATTTCATTTATACCTGTTTCATTAAGTTCGCTACACACGAGTACTAATTAATATACACACACCGCTTCGCCAACATTGCCTTGCATATAATCCTAAAATAAAATACGAGTAATAATTTAGAAAATTATAATGCTCTTAGTATTTTTTCATACAACACTTAACATTTTTACATTGAATGAGTTTTTCGAAAATCGAGCATAATTATGTATACCGAAACCGAAGTACGATGTTAGTTTATTTTTTAACCGACTACAAAAAAGGAGGTGGTTATCAATTTACCTGTATGTTTGTTGCCTCATAACTTTCGTCTGGGTGGAAGCATTTCAATTTGGTACAGTTCTGACTGACATCCATGAGAAATCGAGGAGAATCGTAGTGGCGTGATAGAGCGTTTATAAATGATTTTCATAAAGTATTTTTAACACTACTATTTAATGAAGGTCTACAGTCGATCTGATAATGGTGTCGAAAGACAGTTAAGGGAACTGCTTAACGATTTACGGCAATATCCCGGTGTTTGGGCTTGATTAATTTATATTGATAAGTACACACTTATCATTTATATCACTTGCCAATTTATCATCTTTGGCAATCGTTACAGGTCGGTCGGAGGCCTAAGACAGTTTGGCAACTGGTTTAACCCAGATCACAGATTTTCCTCGTTAAAGGGGTTGCGAAGGTCAGATGGCAGCAACCCGCATCGGGTTGAATCAAGTGCCGACCCCAAGAATGTATGGGATAAGGCCAGGGAGATGATGAGTACTTAGTTGGGTATTGACTGACAAGTAAAAAGCTAGGTCTCTCTCTGTCTAGGTCCACTTTGCAAACGGTCACTGAACAGCCTTCAAAATGGTATGGTATACCCAGTTTGATGCTACATTTGGCACCAACTTCAAAATTTATTGAGTGATATATTTCTCATTATTTTATTTTTCACTTTTTGAAGGCGATTAACTTTTTTTATTTGTCAGTTTCACTGCACGTTCGTAATGCAATTTACGACTTAATAATAACTTAGCATGGTAATAGCTACTTCCAGGGGATAATAATTGATAATTTGTGTCCCGCATATTGAAACGGTCCCCGTGGGATATGCGATTGATTAAGTAAGTTCCAAGGTCAATAAATATGATAAATACTTTCCCACTACACGTGTCAAATATGGTTAATAGCAGATTAGATATTGATAAATCGTTATAAGTAATATATCCTAAAATTCTGATTGGAAAATTGAATATATTTGAATACTGGTTATTGTTATTGGTCCAGATGGGTCCTTTTTTTTAACGTGGAGAATCCGTTATGGATACACCAACCGCCGCGGGGGCAGCGGAAGGGTTATGTCGGACTCACACCGACTAAACTCCACGGTGTTCCTCCAAGTCGCTAAGTGGGGGGTGCACGTGATACGTCTTCACATGTTTCGCCGTGCCCCCCCCAGGGTCCAGATGGGTCCTAGAAGGATTAGGCGAGTTACGAATTAAATCTTTTCATAGTATAAAATAAAGTTGTCCTTTGTCTGTCCAACTTCTTAGATCTTTTAAACTACTCAATGGATTTTAATGCAGTTTTCTTCTTGAAGCGAAACGTGTTCGGATCGCTAGTTGATATATAAAAAGGGAGAGATCCTACTGGTTGGTTCTCTTGGTTATTTAGCGTTGATATAAAAAGGCCCAATGTTGAGGAAACTTTTCGTGTTTCGAAATTCCATGCAAGAAGTCGCCAGCAGAACCTAGTTTATAGTATATTAGTAAGGCCGTATAAACCGCCGTACATAATCTCAGCATAAGTGTAAATTTACTCAACCGCACGCATGATCATGTCCGATTATAATTAGGGTTGTTGCATGACGTATCATGAGGCAAATAGGTATGCAGTATCGACTACAATTTTTTTTCTGAGGATACTCTGCGACTATGTAAGTCGATATTGCTATGGCTTTACAAGAACGCTGTGTGCAATTGAGATGCGGACGTTGACAAAAGAGTTTTGCTTATGGATGTGGATGGCTTCAAGAGGGGAGGGAGATCTAAGAAACGATGGATGGATTGTGTGAAAGATATCAATGCCTAGAATTGGAGTGAATATAGATGTGATGTCTAATAGAGAGAATCGCAAGAGAAGAACACATTGTGCCGACCCCAAATTATATGGGGTAAGGGAGAATGATGACGATGACTATGTGTAGTTGAATCATTATCACCTAAATTTACTATAGGTAGGTATAATGTTTGGAGAATGCGAAGTCGTTTCATGTGTGGTAGCGTACTGATATTTAAAACAAATCTTCGGTAAACTTAATAATTAAAAATGTCTTGAAAGATTGTGCACATTAAAAAAATATATGTATTAAATGTAAAGCTTAGTTGCTAGCGTAACTTCTAGAGAAAAAGTAATTTGGATGTAATTTTGAATAGTTCTATGCTTAGGGGTAGGTACTCAGATAGCAAGAGCAATTAGAACTCAATTATTTTCATGTCTGCATCATTGTATAATGTGTAAAATGTGAGCACGAGTGCGAGTATCAAGGTACTCAAGTCATATCTTTTGTCAAAATAAGATCACACTTGATAAGAAAAAAACATTTGACTGTTTGAAGTGGTTTATTAAAATACACTGAAGTACTTCTTTTATATTGTGCATCAAAAATATACATTATTTTATTTGAAATCTTTTTATTTAGGTAAAGAAATGGACCTCTTTAAAAATCAAGCTGTCTTCACCGCTATAGCGGAAATGCTCGCTTTGTAGTTATTTAATATGACTAATTTTATACGATCCCGACTCCCTGTGAAGGTGGCGATGGTTACGTCTTATTTTATGTTAATTAATGTCCTTCATCAATGGCTATGACGCTTCTGTTTGGTTCGTAGGAAATATCAAGAAGTCGCGTGCGTAGGATCTCCTTGTACACGAAGGCGGATTTGCGCGGTGTGCGTGCGCGCAGCGGGTCCTCGTAGTCCACCTCGTACAGGCCAAACCGTGACCTGGAGTCAATACTAAAAATATTACAAAACATCGCCTAAGCTAATCCTTGGTTTAAGAGTGGTTATATCTCTTTTTGTCAAAAGAATAGAATTGAATTTCAGTCTGAGTCTGGTCTAGTTTTGGTTTAAACCATGTTATTTTACAAGCGGGCTTAATTTATCGATTTGGTTAAGTTTACACTTACGTGTATCCCTGAGTCCATTCAAAGTTATCCATCAGGCTCCAGACAGTATACCGCTCAATGTTGGAGCCCTCCTCTATGGCGTCCAACATAGCCGATAGGTACTGCCTGTGGTAGGATATGCGATGCTCGTCGTTCAGCCCGCTGCCGGTACCGAATCCGTTCTCAGTGATGAACACAGGAGGATTATTATAAGACTTTCTGATATGACTCAGAAGTTCATAGAAACCCCATGGCACTATCTGTATTCAAGCAGAATAAAAGCGTGGAAATTCAGTTTCCTAAATTGTGCACACTCATTATCAATATGGACATTTAGATCCAGAGTATTTTAGCTTCTGAGCTAAATGAAAAAAAATCACCTTAATATATTCGGAGTCACCCTCATTCCATTCCGGTTTTTGATATGTTAAAATATCCATATCATCATAATATGAGGGAGCTTTGTAATAACCATACACAGATTCATTTCGATATACCATGAAGGTTGTATAGTGGTTGAGTCCAAAGAAATCTGAAGTGCCGCGAATGTATTCTACTTCCCCAGTAGTAAATTCAGGCAGTCTAGATCTAAAAAAGCCTTGTGCAGCACTCTTTGCTGCAACTTTTTCTTTTAACGCTTGAGGGAAATCCCCCTTCTCCGAAAATATTGGATCTGCATACGTTTTCCACTGAAACGTAAGAAAGTAATGATGTTTTTGTTACTAATTCCCATTTTAGGTATTTGATCATATTATTTTACCTCAAACGCAATAGCATCTGCAACGGCTTCCCTATCCATCTCACTTTCAGGGACGTACCATTGAGCGCTTAAACTAATACCGATGGTTCCTCCCTGGGATGCTTTGAATTCATCATTATACAAGTGGTAAGTCTTAGCATGCGCCAAAAGTAGATGCTTTGCGCACATGTAATCAGCTCTTCCAGACAATTTCAGAAAGGGAGCCATTGAACCGTCACCATATCCTGGGTAACAGGTCTCCCTGGGCTCATTAATAGTAATCCAGGTTTTCACTCTGTCTCCAAACAATTTAAAAGCTACATGAGCGTAATCAGTGTACCAGTTGACCATTTCAGGGTTGGTCCAGCCTCCCATGTCCTGCAGTTTCTGGGGCAAATCCCAGTGGAACAGAGTGACCACGGGCTCTATGTTGTACTTGAGCATCTCGTCGATGAGATTATTGTAGTACTGCACGCCTGCCGCGTTGATCTTGTCAGGGAAGCTGGTGGGCAGAAGGCGCGTCCAGGACAGGGAGAACCTGTAGAAGTCCAGGCCCAGTTCCCTCAACATCTCTACGTCTCTCTTATACTGATGGTAGGAGTCATCGGCAATGTCTCCGGTCGAACCATCTTTGATTAGACTAGGATCCTGGTGAGTTGCTATATCCCAAATGCTCAACGATTTACCTATAAAATATCAAAGTTTTGAGAAATTTTATTACGCGCTTAGAGTAACATCAACATTATTATTGATACAATCAAGGTTTTAATTTTTTTTATTTCGATATAATAATCACCATCTTCATTCCATGCACCTTCAACTTGATAAGAAGAAGATGCTGCACCAAAAAGAAATCTATTCGGAAATTTTCTTTCAGCTTGTCGATTGAGCTGGGATTTGTTTACGGCGACGCAGCTGGCCAGCATTCTATAACAAGTAAATACCAAATGAAATTGTTCCCATCGGCAGCTATGATTGAAAAGTATTTAATATTCTCAGAAGGCAAAGGTGTACTAATAGTAAATTCACCCACATTTCTCCAGTTACATTTTAAAGACCATTATAATGGGAGGTGAACCTATTGCCACTAACCGGGCACTTATTCAGACTCAGCTACTACTGGGAAATTACAAAAAAAGTAAAACATCATACACTTTGCCCGACCCGGAGATATAATATAACCCAGGACCTAACGTTCCGCATTATGCGTTTGCGACCACTTGACCAACGGGGCAGTAGTATTTTATATTGTTAATTATCAATTTTTAAACTAGTAGTTGGTACTTACAATAGGATGAAATAATTCATCATAGCTTAGTTTCAGCCGACAAAGATACTACTGTGCAACTATTTATACCAATACTTATCGATCATAGACTTCTCTTATCGTTCCCTATCTTTTTAAGATTTTTCGATTTCATACCGCAGTTACAAGTCAAGGTCATTCTTAAAAGATAAAAAGATTTTCGAAAAAAAGAGTTCCTTTTGCTTCAGCAATTTAATTTCTATCATGTGATGTGTTGTAAAATGAAAAATGTCGGAAAATGAGCGTAATAAACCCCCTTCCTCCGACAACTAACATCCCCTGTAGGCGATGCTAAATTGTCATTTATCCACTTATATTCTTCTCTGATTTGTCAACATGTTCAGTCTGATGTATACCTACCTAACTCAAAAATCTAAACTCCAAAAAATTACGTAAGAAGCAGGCATGAGTTTTTAGATAAAAATCGGTCAATATCTTAAAATGAAAATATTTTAATGAAAGAGGTCAACCGGCTACCTAATAGGGTAAAAAAATATAGTTGACGGAGGAGGACCTGGGCTTAGTAATGGGAACCCGTTAGCCCTTGGAGTGCGAAGCCTTCCAAAGATCCGAGCTCCGAACGTAAAGACTAATAATATTTTTTCTGTAGATATATTATATTGATAATTCTCATATGTATTACCGTGTATTCAAGGGAGTTAATAGTCTTTGCTTTAATAAGGACATTAATATAGTTCAACTCGATCACAATGTTTATAGTTATCTAGGGTTAAAAAGGATTTGGTAAAGGTAGTAACGTAATAATTTTGGTTGAATGCATAATTTTCAATTTATTATTATTATGTGCAATGTTTTATAGGCGATTACGATTCGTTGTTAGTGTCCTTCGTCGATGGTCATGACGGTGGTATCTGGTTCATAGGAGAGGTCGAGTGAACGCGTGCGCACTATCTCCTTGTAGACGAAGGCAGACTTGCGCGGAGTGCGAGTGCGCTGCGGGTCCTCGTAGTCCACCTCGTACAGGCCGAAACGTTCACTGAAGAGAAAAAACAACATGAGTATGATCTCGCAAATATTGGACAATGTTAATAGCACGTCACACATCTTGTGATGCCATTGATGGTCAATTTCTTGACCAAATTTTCCCGTGTCTAGATAAGAAACGAGGAAAATTAAATAGATAAATTGTATAATGTGCCCGGCAAACGTTGCGTTATCATAATTTTTTTTTGGGGTGGATCACCCTTTCCATTTAGGGATATGAAAAATAAATGTGTGCTGATTCTCTACAGGATGTGCAAACAAAATTTCATACATATCGTTCCAGCCGTTTCGAAGTAGTTTGGTAACAAACATGCCGACGCGAGTATTTTATATATTAGATGTATAACTTGTTCGTATGTAAAACATATCGTTACATGTATCCTTGTGTCCATTCGAAGTTATCCATGAGACTCCAGGCTGTGTACATCTTGACGTCAGATCCCTCGTCCATAGCATCCAACATGGCGGACAGGTATTGTCTGTAGTACGATATGCGGTCTTCGTCGTCCAGCCCACCGTGAGTGGCGAAACCGTTTTCAGTGATGTAAACGGTGGGATTGTTGTAAGACTCTCTGATGTCAGTTAGAAGCTCATAGAATCCAAATGGCACTGTCTGCAAATAAGTAGGATGTGAAACTTCAAACTAAGGGTAGCATGTGTAAAATTTATAATGAACAAAATTGAAATATGCACACTACGTAAGATACGAAAATAACAAAAATGTGTTCTTACCGCAACATAGTGGGATTCACTTTGTAGCCATTCAGGTCTTTGATAATTAGCTGCATCGATATCGTCATAAAATGAGGGTGACTCGAAAGAACCAAACACAGAATCGTTCCTATACACTACGTAAGTAATATAATGATTAAGACCGAAGAAATCTGAGGTACCGCGGATGTAGTCCACCTCCTCAGGAGTAAGTTCTGGCAGTCTGGACCTAGGTAATCCCTGAGCGGCGCTCTTGGCTGCGACCCTCTCCTTCATCCTCTGAGGGTAATCTCCTGTCTCTGAGAATATTGGATCCATGTATAATTTTGCCTGAAATACAAATCAGCTGTATCAGATCAGATCAGAGTATCAGATTAATAATAAGCTTGCCAGTGTCCGATGTAAGGATTTTTACTAACCTCGAATGCATAAGCATCAGCAGTAGCTTCAATATCATTTTCGGATTCAGGAGTATACCACTGGGAGCTATAAGTAATACCGATAGTGCCGCCCTGGGTTGGCTTGAATTCATCATTGTACATATGATAAGTCTTAGCGTGTGCCAGGAGTAAGTTCTTGGCACACATGTAGTCAGCTCTTCCTGAAATCTTAAGGAAAGGGGCAAGAGTGCCTCCTCCGTATCCCTGATAACAGATTTCTCTGGGTTCATTCATTGTAATCCAAGTCTTAACTCTGTCGCCGAACAATTCGAAAACCACACGAGCATAATCGGTGTACCAATTAACGATTTCAGCATTGGTCCAACCTCCCATGTCCTGCAGTTTCTGGGGCAAGTCCCAGTGGAACAGAGTGACCACGGGTTCGATGTTGTATTTGAGCATCTCGTCAATGAGGTTATTGTAGTACTGCACCCCAGCCTCGTTGATCTTGTCGGGGAAGCTGGTGGGCAGAAGACGCGTCCAGGACAAAGAGAATCTGTAGAAGTCCAGACCCAGTTCCCTCATCATCTCCACGTCTCTTTGGTATTGATGGTAAGAGTCATCGGCTATGTCTCCGGTCGAACCATCCTTGATTGGACTAGGAACTTGGTGAGTTGCGTAATCCCAAATATTTTCAGATTTTTCTGCAAGGCATCAAAATTAAAGTAAAGCGGCTTAGTATCAATATCGTGCGCAAAATGTACCAATTATATTATTTACCATCCTCATTCCATGCTCCTTCTATTTGATATGAAGCAGTCGATGTGCCGAAAAGGAATCCATCCGGGAATTTCCTCACAGTTTGTCGCACATTTTTAGACTCGTTAAATGCGACGGTGCTCAGCAGTAATATCCTGAAAACGTAATGATCATCTTAACACTGCAATTCGTAAATGTAATGAATAGCATGCATACAACTTCAAATATTACTTACAATGAGATATATCGAAACATTGCTTTGCCTTGGCTCGCGCACGTTACAAATCTTTCTCAGATCGTCCATCTATTTATACGAAAATTTATCAAAGGCTTCGTTATCATTTTGACATTTATGTTCTGCTGGTTTCTTTCGACCCATTCATGAAATTCAGATCGGCTACACTTCGATTTACACTGGGAAAGTAACTTAAAGTTTCGCCTTGGCAGTAACAGTACATTCATTTCATAGCAATCCCAATAGGTGAACCCCAGTCCAAGAAATGCAAATTCGAGCGAATGTGAGTAGATGGTTCGTATCTACCTTTATATGACATTCAGAAAGCAGAAAACTGGTAGAATCTCCCAGTCTCAAAAATAATTGAGTTTACCGAGTCTAAAGCACAAAGGCACTCAAGAATTAAGACTTTCTTAATTAAAGCACAGAACACAATACTGAGTGTAATAATTGCAAAAGCAGTATGAAAAATGTGCAGGACACCGAATTTTTGCTATGGCGTCAAATATTTTGTTGATGTGACGTGCAGATGCAACTCTATGGCTCATGGAGGGAAAGTAATTTTAGGTGTTATGATCCTTTTATGTGTTCGAAATGAACTCAATCAACAATATTTAAAGTATTCTCATTTTGGGTCCTATAGCCATTTGATATGTTGTATAGGTACTCTTACTATACTGATTATCTTTCAATCTTCTGTCCGCGACTGTTTACAACTAATTGTATTTACTACATGCATATGCAGAGCTCATTCTTATAATACACTCACATATAGTCAATTACATTTTGGTCCCGCGTGATGGGGGACGAGACTATTGCCATTAGCCGTGCACTAATCCAGACTCCAGACTGTTACGGATGGAAAAATCCAATACCATTCGCCCGACCCGAGCATAGAATCGAACCCAAGACATCGTATTCCGCAGTAGAGCTTGTGACGACTAGACAAACGAGGCAGTTAGTTAATAGTTATAAAGAGAAATGTCTATGGACTTGTTTGTTTATTTCATCATGCATCATATAACACAATATCATTCAAATGTACAGAGAAATCTAATTTGAAATAAGTAAAAGCAAAGTAAGAAAAACAATGTCTGATACATTGATTTGCTAGCTTTGTTACATTCAAGTATCTGATCTACTACACTGTGCGTAATACCCTCCAGCTCCACACTCATGGATGATAAAAAATTAATGATATTTTTATCACTCTGCCCATTAGGCGATAGACATACATTTCATAATTTCCAGGCAAAGTTTTTATTTCAGGGCTAGATATTTTTCAAAATATCTAGATAAAGCACAATTTGTCACTTCAATGCGACATTTCCCATCAATCCCTCGATCAGTGTAGCAATCCAGCGAGCTAACACAGCCAGCTTGCTGGGCACCATTCCCGCAGATACATATTTATTCAATTCTGTGTTTTATTTACATTTGTTAAAACAAATGTAAACTAGGTAGAAAATATTATTTTAACTAGATGAAATTAAACTGTTAATATATCCTAGACTATTAGAATATCAGAGTTGGAGGTTATAAGGAAAATAACTTAGGTACTTCTGCGATTAACAAATAGATCGTTAAGACAATATTCAATGTATTGCAGTACACATGCCCCAATCTCCCATATATTTTCGCATAGCACTCAAAACTTGTGATGGCACCTGTAATCGGCCACTGCAGCCTCCGTGACAAATATCAGAGTGTCACTGTGAAACACCGCTTAGCACTAGAGGTTCATAGGTAGACAGATTGCTTGGGTGCCTTGTATATTTTGTAAATACGTCACGAGGCTACAGATGAGCTGATATAATTTAGAACGGAGCATCCCGGTGTGGGGTTAGTGTCGGGTGGAATGGGGGAGTGAGATCGGCATCCACCCCTGGGTTCTTTAAGCCTTTGTAAAACACCATTTTAAATTTAATATTATTTCATGCAAAAGGTATGTTTGTTTGTACCTTCAATATTATGGTATCTATTGGTTATTGTATACCAATTACTAATGTAATACCAAATCTATCCTTCAATCCAAGCCTATGTTCATGTTGATCCGTATACATAATAACAATATTCACATAGTATTGGATTACATACATACATACATATGCTCACGCCTGTATTCCCCAAAGGGGTAGGCAGAGGTGTTGTAATCACAACACCCACTTTTTACCGAAGATGATTAAGTGCCAACGTGGCAGATGGTGAGTCTATCGCCGTCTCAGACACTTTTACATACGTCATTGAATTACTTCTCATGCAGGTTTCCTCACGATGTTTTCCTTCACCAGTGATTTCACACCACGCGTAAAGCACGTGGTGTGAAATCACTATACATGAGTTTTTTTAGAAAAACTCATTGGTATAGGCCCCGCTGGGATTCGAACTTGCGTCGCAGGCGACTGCTCAAATCTCAAGGCCACCACGGCTCTCTAGTATTGGATTATACTCATAATACTAGAATACTACTGTAATATTTATGGTAGGTACTAAAATCTCGGTGTGTCGGTAGGAATGTTCAGCAATAGGAATGAGGAAAGTTGGTAAATAAGACTAAAGTATAAGTTGTCATAACGTTTTAATAGTAATATCAAGTCCTTATATAAGTAGTAAAGCATTGTTCTTAGTGTCCTTCATCGATGGTCATGACGGTGGTGTCTGGTTCATAGGAGAGGTCGAGTGCACGCGTGCGCACTATCTCCTTGTATATGAAGGCAGACTTGCGCGGAGTGCGAGTGCGCTGCGGGTCCTCGTAGTCCACCTCGTACAGGCCGAAACGTTCACTGAATACGAAAAAACGTTTGTTAAACATACATACATACATATCTCCTAGAGATGCATTTCCTATTATTATGTTTAAACTGAGTGCCGATCCGAGCTAAGTACGTGAAAAGGCCAGTTTCTTCAGGATAAAGCCAAATTCAAACACAATTTTATAAGTCTACACAAAACTTACATGTATCCCTCCAGCCATTCGAAGTTGTCCATGAGACTCCAGGCTGTGTACATTTTGATGTCAGATCCCTCGTCCATGGCGTCCAACATCGCGGAGAGGTACTGCCTGTAGTATGAAATACGGTCTTCATCGTTCAGACCGCCGTACGTAGCGAAACCATTCTCAGTGATGTACACGGGCGGATTGTTATAAGATTCCCTTATGTCGGTCAAGAGATCGTAGAAACCCCATGGCACTGTCTGTAATGAAGTGATACAATTTACAAATAACATGATTAACAAACCCACAACGCGATTTGAAAGAAGTTTTTCGAGAGATTAAAACTGAACAAAAGTCTCACCTTGACAAATTCGGATTCACCAATCTTCCATTCTGGTTTTTGGTAGCTACGGACATCGATATCGTCATAAAATGATGGAGATTCGTAAAAACCATACACGGACTCGTTCCTGTATACCAAGTATGTTGAATAGTGGTTCAGGCCAAAGAAATCTGAGCTACCACGGATGTATTCTACTTCCTCTGGAGAAAGTTCAGGCAGCCTAGACCTAGGTAGGCCCTGTGCGGCGCTCTTGGCTGCGACCCTCTCCTTCATCCTCAGAGGATAATCTCCTGTCTCTGAGAATATTGGCTCAGCGTATAACTTCCACTGCAATATACAATATTTAATGTAAAATATTATTTTATAATAACTGACTGTTATTAAGGAAGGGATAATAACTTACTTCAAATGCATTAGCATCAGCAGTTGCTTCGATATATTCTTCAGATTCAGGAGAATAAAACTGAGCGCTTAAAGTAATACCGATAACACCACCTTGAGACTGTTTGAACTCATCATGGTACATGTGGTAAGTCTTAGCGTGCGCCAGGAGTAAATGCTTTGCACACATGTAATCAGCTCGCCCAGATAACTTGAGCAAAGGGGCGAGAGTGCCTCCTCCATAACCCTGATAACAGATTTCTCTGGGTTCGTTCATTGTGATCCAGGTCTTGACCCTGTCGCCAAATAATTCAAAAGCCACTCGAGCGTAATCGGTGTACCAGTTGACGATTTCAGCATTGGTCCAGCCACCCATGTCCTGCAGTTTCTGGGGCAAGTCCCAATGGAACAGAGTGACCACGGGCTTGATGTTGTACTTGAGCATCTCGTCGATGAGGTTATTGTAGTACTGCACGCCAGCCTCGTTGATCTTGTCGGGGAAGCTGGTGGGCAGAAGGCGCGTCCAGGACAGGGAGAATCTGTAGAAGTCCAGGCCCAGTTCCCTCATCATCTCCACGTCTCTCTTATATTGATAATAGGAGTCATCAGCAATGTCTCCGGATGAACCGTCTTTGATTGGGCTAGGAACCTGGTGAGTTGCGGTATCCCAAATATTCTCCGATTTTCCTGCGAGGAGTCAAAGTTTACTAATAATATCGTGTGTTTACACACGAAATAGCTATTAAAACTAAACACAATATTATTTACCATCCTCGTTCCATGCTCCTTCTACTTGATATGAAGCAGTCGCTGTGCCGAATAGAAACCCATCCGGGAATTTTCTCACAGTATTCCGTACATTTTTGGATTCGTTAAGTGCTATGCAGCTCAGGAGCAATGCTCTGAAAATTTAAAGAAAACTTAAGAAGAAATCACCTTAATAATTTATTTAGTTAAAATTTGAAATGAAAATAGCTTGGCTAATTAAAAACATTACTTACAATGATATACAGTATCGAAACATTTCGCTGTTTCGGCTCGAACAATACGATTTTTTCCAGAACGTCCTACTATTTATATACGATTTTTTATCAAATTCTTTAAACGTTATCATATTGACTTGTTGTCTTCAAACGATATAAAAATAAAATTTTATCAACTGATTTACTCTTATTTCAGTTACCAAACCATATGTTATATAATTGCGTACACAAACGATCTTTAACATGATGCGACTCGAAAGCAATTTGGAAAGAAAACATTAAATATACAGAGAATATAATATTAAGAAGAGAGATAAACAAACACTGGCACTGGGAAGCCCTAACCTCTAGAAAGCCGAGAGCCAGAGCTGTTTGTTGTGCGTGTTTGTTTGTTAAAATTTCCGTATAGGTTTTCCTTTTATCTTGTCATCGCAAAGGCTCTCGTATTATTCTGAACTTTCGGTTTGTGAAAAGCTTTATGTTACTAATTTTCAATGACTTCTTCTTATGTAACTAATTAATCGAATATCTTATGTCGCATAGAATTGAAATAATATATGATGTGGGTTTATATATTCTGATGACAATACAATAACGTGGTGCATGCCAAGTATTACAATTTAGGTAATTACAGTATTTCGATAACACTGGTGACGGCCTAATAATGGAACCAATGCGTTTTACAAAGAACTTCACTTACAAACGGCCTGAAATTAGGAATGAAAGAAAGTAAAGTAAAAAATAGATATTTTATTATTAAGTCTAATCTTTTTTAATATAACAAGTCCTTATAGTAAAGATTCGCTGTTAGTGCCCTTCGTTGATTGTCATGACGGTGGTGTCTGGTTCATAGGAGAGGTCGAGTGCGCGCGAGCGGATGATCTCTTTGTACACGAAGGCAGACTTGCGCGGAGTGCGCGTCCGCTGCGGGTCCTCGTAGTCCACCTCGTACAGGCCGAAGCGTTCACTGAAGAGGAAAACAAACATAGTATAAAAATAATGCTAGCAATGTTAATAGTTAATAACTCCATCAGTATATAGCTTGATATGGAGATGTTGATGTTGATGCACATTCAGTAAAAAATATAACATCCCATGGTAATTCAAAACATTGTTTAGTTTCATGAACTTGTTCTTAATACAAATAGCCTTACATGTATCCTTCCAACCATTCGAAGTTATCCATAAGACTCCAAGCTGTATACATCCTGACATCAGAGCCTTCTTCCATAGCATCCAACATGGCCGACAGGTACTGTCTGTAGTACGATATGCGGTCATCGTCGTCCAGCCCACCATGAGTGGCATAACCATTCTCGGTGATGTACACGGGAGGATTGTTGTAAGACTCCCTAATGTCCGTTAAAAGATCGTAGAAACCCTCTGGCACCACCTATAACGATATGGTAGAAAACTCAAATAAAAACTGAATTGTTATATTCAGTTTTTATTTGAGTAGTAAATTCACGGGAATTGCAAGATAAATAAATCTTACCCAGGTAAATTGGGATTCACCTTCATTCCATTCGGGTTTTTGATAGTAACGTACATCGATATCATCATAAAATGAAGGTGCCTCATAAGAACCGATCACGGATTCGTTTCTGTATACAACAAATGTCACATAATGATTAAGGCCGAAGAAATCTGAGGTACCGCGGATGTATTCTACTTCTTCAGGAGTGAATTCTGGGAGCCTGGATCTAGGAAAGCCTTGTGCGGCGCTCTTAGCTGCGACCCTTTCCTTCATCCTCTGAGGATAATCTCCTGTCTCCGAGAATATTGGCTCCGCATATAATTTCCACTGCAAAATCATACAATAAGGTAAATTAAAAGTTTTGTATTAATCACAAGTTCGGAGTGGATGAATAATTTCATACCTCAAATGCGTTTGCATCAGCAGAAGCTTCGATTTGATCTTCGGATTCAGGTGTATACCATGCAGCACTTAAAGTAATGCCAATGATTCCACCTTGGGAAGATTTGAATTCATCATTGTACATATGATATGTCTTTGCGTGAGCCAGGAGTAAATTTTTCGCGCACATGTAATCAGCTCTTCCAGATAAAGTAAGCAAAGGAGCAAGAGTGCCTCCTCCGTATCCCTGATAACAGATTTCTCTGGGTTCATTCATTGTAATCCAAGACTTGACTCTGTCACCAAACAATTCAAATGCAATTCGAGCGTAATCGGTGTACCAGTTGATTATTTCAGGGTTGGTCCAACCTCCCATGTCCTGCAGTTTCTGAGGCAAGTCCCAGTGGAACAGAGTGACCACGGGCTCAATGTTGTACTTGAGCATCTCGTCGATAAGGTTATTGTAGTACTGCACGCCTGCCTCGTTGATCTTGTCGGGGAAGCTGGTGGGCAGAAGGCGCGTCCAGGACAAGGAGAACCTATAGAAGTCCAGGCCCAGTTCCCTCATCATCTCCACGTCTCTTTGGTGTTGATGGTAGGAATTATCAGCAATATCTCCGGTCGAACCATCTTTGATTGGACTAGGAATCTTATGTGTTGCGAAATCCCAAATATTTTCAGATTTTCCTTGAAGAAATCAAAGTTTAAGATGGATTTTGTATGAGAATATTTTTTGTTAATAATAAATAATTCATACATAAATACGCTCACATATATAATCTCGTCCGTGACATTATATACGGCGTGAAGGTAGATATTTTTCTTTTAATTAATCTGTTAAATAAAAAAAAAATCCACGATATTATTTACCATCTTCGTTCCATGCTCCTTCTACTTGATATGAAGCAGTCGCTGTGCCGAATAGAAACCCATCCGGGAATTTTCTCACAGTTTGTCGCTCATTTTTTGATTCGTTGAGTGCAACGCAGCTGAGCAGTAAAATTCTGAGAATAAATATGTATTTTTGCGCTTTAAAAATTTAATTGTTAATTAAATTGTTGACGAGCAATGTTACAATACACACTTTTGTGAAAGATACCGCCGCGGTGCCGGTGTGCCGGCGGTATATATATCCAATTTATATTAAGGTACCTTACTGACGCTATATGTATGATATTGGGTCTAATAAAAATATCACTAGTGTATGCAGGTTTTTTTTTATGTTTTCTTTTCACCCTAGCCCTAACCGATTTTACATTTTGAATAAATTGGTTCAATACTGACTGACGTTAAATCTTGTATCCATAGTTTGCAGGCTAAACGGAAGTGGTACCGTGGCGCAGTTTATGTGAGGCTCTCAATTAGAATTAAACAATGTACACTTACGATATGCACCAATAACGAAACATCTTGCTGTGTTGTGTCGCACAGCATATGCATGCTTCTAAGAATGTTCAGCTATTTATATAGAAATTTATCATGGGGCGGATTACATAAACTTATCCATAGATATATACTCTAAACGAGCTGTGTCCGGTTTTCTGCCATATCAGCCGCGTAAAATTTATCTACAAGCGAAAAATTACCTGGGTTTGTGGGCAGTTTGGCGAAATAGTTTGGTCACGAGGAAATACCACTCGGTTTGCCCTTAGAATCAGAATAATATTTTGATCTACAAATTAACTTAGCAAAAAAATTGTGACAAATTGTGTTATTATTGTTTGAACCGAATCCGGGACGTTTATGAAATTACTTATAAATATAATTAGGAATAAATATTATAGGCTTTAGTCTAGCTAAAGTGTCTTTTTCACTTGTAGATATTATAAAAAGACAGGTCCCTTGGTGTTATTCCAGAGGCAGTGTGTGGTGAGGTGAGCGATGGGGGCGCGGTGGGCGTGGGCGCTGGCGTGGTGCGCGTGCGCCGCCGCCGCGCCCTCCGAGCCGCGCGCCTCGCCCATAGCGTGCGACCCCCTCGTGCTCAGGAATACGCCACCCATGCCCGCGGTAGCTGAACTCATTTTCTATAATTCTCATACTCTTACTCCTTTTTATACAGGGCGTCCAAAAGCTTAGAATACCTTCTCAAATTACTGTTAGAAAGTGATAAAAAAAACTTAAAAATATGAATAAAATTTCGTTTCATCACAAAAAAAAAGCGTTCTGAACCTGAAAAGAATCTAACCAAGCGGGTACTTTGCATGGGGAACCGCTGCTGTAACTGTTCTGAGTGAAAACTTGTATATGTAGGTACTCAAATGTGAAATATTCCAAAAACATCCATAGAGGGTACGATTTAGGCTGTCGTCTTAGAGACTGTCACAAACTTATGATCGTCAGGAATAGGGCCACAATATACTGAGCTTTCTGCTCGATTTAGCTTTGCAACGACTTAGTATAGCACTTTAAAAGTAAGCGCTTAGCAAGGTACTCTGCTTGTGTAATGAAATTTAAAACTGTATTGAATTAATCCGTTAACTAAGTCTAGAATCTAGACGTAACGCATATAAAATACGCATAACTTGATCAGCGGAGGGCAGGTAGCCGTGAATTGAATGAAAGATTCATAAGCACTTGTTGCGCAACTACCTACTGCAGAACAGTTGTATAAATAATATTAAAGCTATCTCGTTTTACAACCTTCCCTTGGGTGGACGTTATGTGAAGCTTTGTTTGATATTTAATGGGATATTGTTTCGTACAAACGATGTGCTGCGTCCATAAATAATATTTACAGTCAATTCATTGCTGTTATTTGTGTTTGATGTTGAGCTCTTGTAAATAAATAAATACATACTTTCATAAATTATAGTATAGTTAAACTAGCGATGCAAACGTTGTTCTGCTATATATATATGTATATTTTGGATAGACTATTCTGACGACTATATTTACACAATTCATAAAATTCGGTTAAACGGTTCTGGAGGAGTTTTGTTACAAACACAGGGACACAAGAATTTTACAAATTAGATTTGCTGAGCAGTCTAGATGCACATAACAGACGTGATAACATAGCTCTAGTATTATATAATGTTATCAAAGTAGACGATACATTCCGTCAATCAAGAGTAGCTTTACCTTCAAATATTATAGAGGTTAGTGGGACGGAGATTTCAAAGATAGTTGGTAGGTATTGATAGGTATTGAGTTCGGAACATGATTTGTTGCCAGATTAGAAAAACTTTACATTCTGAGTGGGATACAGATATGCATTGCCATGTAATAAAATATATTTCAAGTCCACGATTACAATAACTATTGTCGGACTTTAAAGAAAAACCAACATTACCTACGTCTTCACATGCTTCACCGAGACACATTAATAATACGGAAGAATATATTGTGATGTAGAACGTACGCGAGCACGAGGCGACGGTGGTGCACACAGCGCGCGCGCTGGCCGAGCTGGTAGAGCTTGGCGCAGCGGACGAGGCGCGCGCAGCGGCGCTGGCCCGGGCGGCCGCGCGCGCGCCTCTTCACCCGCCGCCCGCCGCCGTCGCCGTCGGTGCACCGCAACTCCACCTCGGCGTGCTCTACATCACCGAACCGGCTCGGCTCATCGTCTTTCAGCAGAATAACTCCGTCGCGCTCAGGCAATTTTGGCGAACACTTGCCTCTGCTTGGAATGCCAGTGCAGTGGTATGGTCTAACGCGTGGTTCTCCTGTGAAAATGACAGCGACGGTTGGTGGGGCGGCCTGGCAGCGGCGCGAGGTGTTGGCCCCGCGAGAGCTGCCGCTGCTCTCTTCCGGCGCTGGCCAGCTCTACCCTGCGAAGAAACTATGAATGAGTGGTTTGGAGGGCGTCCACTTTGTGACTTAGCTACTACGGAATGTGAAGCCACACCCGCCTTTGGGTCTGGAGATCGGAGGATAGAGGTGAGTTAGGTAATAAAGCCCTGTAAGTAATTAAGCAAATAAAAGCAGTTATCTTCTCCCGGATGGAAAAAAAAGATTTTATTATTATTATTATTATAGTATCCAACATGCATGCAACCGGCAACAGATTTACCAGTCTAGCATTTTCCAAGAATGAAATGATGCTGACGAGGTCATGGGTAGACGCTATTGAGAAACTGTGGTAACAAAGGTTGTTAATGCATTAGATGTTGTGCTTTAGTACCGGTGTAAATGCCGCGGCGGGTACTGGAGCGGCGCAGCGGGCAGCGGGTGGGTAAGCGGCTTGTCGCTGGCGGACGAGGGCGAGCAGCTGAAGTGCTCGCCGTGCGGCGAGGGCACCGATGCCACCGCCTGCCTTGCCGACGTCTACCGCGTCACGCTGCTCTCAGCCAACCTCGCCGGCATACTGCTGTGCATCATCATCGGACTCATCATATTTAAGAAGAGGAAATGTAAGGTTAGTTCTCATCTCCTACAATGTTATTACATAGGAACCTAAGTTATCATGGAGCAGAATCCCTTATGGGGTGAGTAGAGAGTGACGACAGCCACTGCACCTTAGATTAAGGGCACTCTTTCATCAATCTTTTTGTATGGTTGAGAGTACTCTCCACCCAATTTTAGATCAACTGGCAGGTCATCTTATGAAGGATCGATCATCTTTATCACACCGTAGACAATTGCATTCAATAATCTCAAGCAAAATTCCATAATAAATACCAATTTAAAATGTTTTATTGTTTAACTTGTAGAGTTTTTAAATCTTCAGGCGGTGGCGAGTGGCATGTGGACAGTTCTAGAGGTGGTGCTGTTGGGAGCAGTGCTCATGTATGCTTCAGTGAGTATAAATATATACCCATTCTTCGTTCATCGTCATCATTAAGCCCAGTAGAAGAAGAAACACAAAGCTTGTTTGTCTTGAGATTGCAGCAGCGAATAAGTAATAAAATTATTTTATTGAATTAACATTTTAGTAAATTATAACTATTGTTTTGTCTAATTATGTCGTGTTATGTCGTGCTGATTTGTGAATAAATAAATAATAAATTCCCGATTCTGTGAACATAGATACTTCCAATCAATACAAATTAGTTTCCGATGAATTCGTCGTCTAATGTGTTATTGGGTTTCTCTATCTGTAATTTCCCAGTAGCAGTTTGTTTGGATTAGTGCACGATTGAGAGCATTAAGCTCACCCCTATTACATGGGATTTTTAACATAACTAGAGAAATGTATGTGGGTGTACCGTATGTGCCCCTGCCTACGTCTTCAGGCGTGAGCATATGTATGAAAACAATTTTATCAATTTCGTATTCGTTTATGTGACAAAATACATGATATACCTATGATTTAACATATCTCGGTGTGGGTAAGTACTTGAGTATGTTTGAAGAATGCACAATAAATAACAACAAAATTATAAACAGGTGTGATATGGGGGGTCTTGTTACATAATCTCAAGGTTGAGTTGTTGATATTCGCGTGTGTCACATTCGAGTATTTCTGTCACATTGGAGTGCTTGTCACACAGTTTTGATAAGTGTTAATCTTATATTTTTTTAGGAGTTACTTGCAAACACTTCATGGAAATTTTCTTGAAACTCAAACTCATAATATAGTTTTAACACATTATGGCTGTACCGGAATGAGGTAATTTGTTCCGACTGGAATCTTGCTACTTCCCTAAAGTGGTACTTATTAATAAATTATGAGACTCTCCCCTCTAGACTGACTCGTCTTCTTAGTTCATTGTTATTTTGCCAAATTTGCCTAAATAAATATCCGTGATGGCCTTGAGGTTTGAGCAGTCGCCTGCTACGCAAGCGACGCAAGTTCGAATCCCAGCGAGGCCTGTACCAATGAGTTTTTCTAAAAACTTATGTACAGTGATTTCACACTACGTGCTATACGGTGAAGGAAAACATCGTGAGGAAACCTGCATATTTCTGAGAAGTAATTCAATGACGTATGTAAATTGTCTGAGAGGGCGATGGACTCACCATCTGTCACGTTGGCACTTAATCATGTTCGGTGAAAAGTGGGTGTTGTGATTACAACACCTCTGCCTACCCCTTCGGGGAATACAGGTGTGAGGAAATATGTATGTATTTTAAGGCACTTCTTTGTGAATGCAATCCTCCGATCAAACCTGTGCAATAACGATTATTCACATGTTGTTAATATATACAGGCAGCATCCCAGTACATAACAGTCGGGCGGTGGCGTTGTGTGGCCGGTGCGTGGTTACGTGAGCTGGGCTTCGTGGCGTGCTACGGCTCCGTAGTGCTGCGCCTTTGGGTGCTGCTGGCGGAGTTCCGCACTAGAAAGGCTCACAGATGGACGCCCAGAGATTCTGAAGTAGGTATAATGCCAGGGCGGCTAGAGACAAGAGAATGCGAGTAATCTGGCATAATCACCGATTTTCACCGAAGGTGATAGATTGTGAGTCTGTTGGAGTTTCCCAAGCATGACTGCACCCACAATTAGGTGCACTCTTGAATTTCACGATGATTACTACTGAACGTGGAGACACGTTTCATTCAATTTCGTAGCTCATTGATGCAGAATCATACAGCAATTAACGTAACTAACATTATACCATTGTATAATTATAAAGTATATCTAAACTGTCATAACGTGTATTAACGCTGATAGTCTTTCTTCTGACAAATGTGCCACAGGTCAGTGATTATTTTTAGGGCTCCACCGTATACACAGCGATATAGCCAAAGCCTCTACCACCCTGATTGCAGGTTCTTCGCGTAGTGGGCGCGATGTTGACGGGCGCCGCGTGCTATTTATCAGCATTCACCGCTACCACAGCATGCGAGGACGCGGCCGGCGGGTGCGCCGCTGCAGCCTGGCATCACGTCACCGGCGCCGCGGAGATATTACTCCTAGCTGCCGGACTCAGGATAGCATACGCCGCCAGAAATGCCAATGTACCTTTTCAGGTAAACTTTGTGACTATTATAATTGGATCGATAGTCGATGCTTCTCGTATTTCATCAAGACTGATTTTCTATGGTTTGTACTCGATAGTTAGATAGATATCGGACGAGAAGACAACATCCAGCTTAATAATTTCAGTATCAGATCTTTTATTTTTGCCGAAGAATTGGTGAGAAGGGGACAAACAAATCGATAGCAGTAGTGGTACGCTTTGGTACAGTGAATCATCCAGACTGATCAATATTTGATAACTTCGCGATCAATTCTCATCAAGTATTTTCTTTACACTTATTACGACCTCAAAATTGAAAGCTAGTGAACTTAAGTTACGAGAATATTTATTATTTATGTGACTATCAATTTATTCACGGGTATCACATGTTACCCACTCAAAAAATATACAGAAACACAGATTTAGACTCGAAAAAAGGCACGTAATTTTCAACTTAGTCTACCTGCCGTAGTTGTACGCAGTCCGTAGCGATGCATACTGGTAGAGGATAGAAGCTATACCTTGTTTAACAATTTACTTAGAGTAAGTCGAAATGAATAGTGGTGAGGTGAGTGAAGGCTATTTGTTTTGTGTAGGAGCGGCGGTGGCTGGGTGCGGCGCTGTGCGTGGAGGGCACGTGCGCGGCGGGCTGGCGGGTGGCGGCGCTGCTGGCGCCCGAGGCGGCGCCCGAGCGCTGGCCCGTGGCGAGCTCGGCGCGCGCGCAGCTGTCCGCCGGTGCCGCGCTCGCCTGTGTCCTTGCGCCCCGTCTCTGGCACGGATACCGAGCGAGATCGCTTGCGCAAGAGGTCCATCCCTTTTCGATGCTTGTAACAAATGGTAGAGGTTGAATTGAACAGCTAACATGTCGTTCCGATACCTATCTTTTTTATGAGACGTGCCCATCGTCATGCACGTCGTCTGTTCGAAACCTCTCTTATCCAACGGGCTGCGTTATTTCCAACTCGGAGAATCAGCATTATACTATCCAGAGTAGCAATTATTATTTTCATATTTCTTACATTCTCATTTTTTCTTCGTACTCATTTCTGTGGATATGTATTCTTAATATTAATAATCTAAATTTATGTACTTATTAGTATTAGTGGTTGAGGTACTATTTTGTTTGATAGTCATGCATTTGTGCTGGAATAAAATCAAGTTGCACAATTCCACAGGTATCGAGACGAGGTCCAGCGGAAGGTTTCGGGGCGGAGGGTGAGGAGGAGCCCACCTCGGAGGAGGTGCGCGCGGAGCTGAAGCGGCTGTACCTGCAGCTCGAGATCCTGCGCGCCAAGACCGTGCGCACGGACAACCCTCACATCAGCAAGCGGCGCGGGGGCAGGAAACCACACAGGCGGTTCTCTCTACAGGTATCACACGATGCATTTGAGCGTGGAAGAGATAGAGTGCTATACTAACATGTTTCATAACATTTTCAAGAATGTTGTATATTAAGCGCTCAATCAGAATAAAATGGATGTATCAGCAAGCTTCAAAATCATACATATGCAAATAATCATACCTAACTAATATAATATATCTGTTAATTAATTGTTGCTGCTGATAATGTTGACATGGGCAGGTTCATCATGTTTTTTGTGACCAATTGTTTTTTTAATTTCTTTTAATATTTAACCTTTAGTTAACAAAAGCCTTTCCATTATCCACAATTAGTTCCTTCTAGTTGTTTGTGCCACTTAGTTCAATATTTAGTATTTGGTTACCATCCCTGACTGTGATCTGATGGCGTATCTGTGTTTAACGCCCCGACAAAACGACTTGATTTCATGTGTAGAGGTACCTATTGTGACTTGTAACGGTGTTAAGGTATTTCAGCCCTTTATCGATGTACTATCTTCACTTTCATTAATGAATGTTTCATCTTCCATCCCTCTCCGACATTAGAAAAAGGGCAGTCGTGAAAAGGTAAGGGAGTGTGAAGTATATCGCATGTGCACTGACGTGGAGCACCCGTGACCCGCAGCCCCGCCGCCCTGCATGCCGTGGATGTCCGCCCTGACCGACTCCCGCGCACCGCTCACTAACGTTACTATTGTCCGCTTTCCTTGTTCTATTAGTGCTCAAACGAGAAAACTTATCAGAATACGTTTGTGCTCCAATTCGCATTTGTACTCAATTTCGAATTCAAAATCGATTTTGTAACGGCACTCTCAAATATGTTTGTCACTGATTGTCCGTCTTCGGCTTATTGTTCCCGTGTATCTCCCAGTACGGTCTTTGTCGATAAACGGTGCACGTAACTTTTTAATTCGGCTTATATCCCGGCTAATTTTGCCTGTTACATACATTACTATATTAGGAAACCTGTTGATTTTATTAAATTACGTAACGTCATCGTGTCATGCTGTTAAATATGATAAAAGTGACTTATTGAATACGAATTAAGATTTTAAGAATTTTTTTATAATACACTGATATATTCTTTTAAAAAAAATCAACACGTTTCACTACAAACAATGACACGAGAGTTTGGACTTTATATGTGTTAAAATACAGGCGCTGCAAGCTCGGCGGGGCGGGAAGGGCAAGGGTGGGGGCAGTGCGAGTGTAGTGGAGGCGAGCGAAGCGGGAGACGCGTCGCGCACGCCTGAGGACTCGGTGTGCTCAGGCGAGGGCCCTTCGCACTACACCGACGGGGACGCGTGATGCTACCTCACACTCGACTGTACAGGTGCATTCACAAGTTATAAGCGCGCAGCGAAAATAGTGGGGATACTGCTCATGTTTTTATACATATAGACAGTGATTGACTCATAAAATTACGCATTCAAGGTCCGCGCTCATATCTCGTGACGGGACCTGTACACCTGTTTAACTATGCATTCGATCGGATTTGTGAACAATTTTTCCACAAATCCGCATTGATGAGTGTGACAACCTTTAATTTGTCACTTCGATACGTTGTGCATTCAGTTTAGGCACTGGTTAGGAATATAGGGTTCACGTATTTTATTACGTAAATGGGGGGATTAGGTCCAAATGCTACTTGTGACATTTCATTAGTTCAATCGACCATAACATTCGTGACAAGCTCCTGCATTTGATATAATATGTCGTGAATTGCCAGGAATGTCACCCATGTCATAAATTGAATCACAATAATTCAGTTTATGGCATAGGTGTCACAACAACAGAATCGTGCGATAAATTATTAGAACAATTAAAAATACATGCATTGTCTCTGGTTTCAACAGCACGATGTATTCGAGTATCAACAATTCATATATACACCGTCAAATTCATAGAAGTTACAATGCTCTTGTAATATATTTCTAATGGGCTTAAAAGTTAGAAAAATGTATGCATGACATTCTTATAAACACATTTGTAATACATTTTAAACGCATTGTTACTTCTATGATTTGGTCAAAATGTATGTATGTATGTGTGTGTTTATGTAAATTCTTACATTTATACTTCAGGGTTATTTTGCTTCGATGTCAGTGGGGTTTAAATTAAATCGGTCCACACTCCTTAATTGTTATAGTATCTAATGGATTTGTGAACAATGGTTTAGTGAACGGATGAAATCCATCGTTATTGTTGATAATTAAGGCGAAAGTAACGCAGCTTATTTTTCAAAATAAATATTAAATCTTTTTCTTCTTATTGATATAAGTATGTATGTATACAAATTGCTTGCACTTGATCTAAGATAATAGTATGCTTAGTCATGTGATAATTTATTATGTAATCTCAAGCTTTGAGTATAATTTAAATTGTTAGCAAAGAGATCTGAAACGTATCTAAATAACTTACTTTAGTGGAATATTAATTAGTTATATATAACACCAGCACAAATTATGTGAAGAAAACTATAGTACAATAATATAATAAATGTAATTATAAATTTGTTATAAGTATACATATAATTTATTTCATGTTTGTGACATGAATAAGGAAAATGGTAAAATAATATTGCCTCATATTTTTTTGCATATTTATAAGAATATCAATAAAAAGCAAAAATATAATACCGATTATATGAACCCAGCGCGAAAATTCAATGAATAAATATTATTATTACCTTTCGTCGTAAATAACTATATACATGGCCATAACGCATCCAAAGGGTTGGATTATATTTTGTAAATAAACAAATCTAAATACTTCGTAAATGTTTAAATCTCTGCCTCATGGTCAGGTCTAGTGTTTGCTTGTGGGTACTGGAGTTCGATACCCAGGTCGGCCAAAGTATTAGTAGGTTTTTCCATCTGTAATTTCCCAATAGCAGCCCAGAGACTAGATAAGTACATACTCGATTAACGGCAATATATCATGGGATTGAAACATAACTGGCGAAATGTGTATGTGCGTACGCCGATCCCAACAATGTATGGGTTGTTGGGGTCGGCACTTGATTCAACCCGTTGTGACTGATCATCTGATTTTTTTACGAAGCGACTGCCATCTGACCTTCGCAAACCCTTTGACGAGGAAAATCTGTGATCTGGGTTACACCTGTTGTCGGAGTATTTTCGGCCTCCGACAGACCTGTAACAATTGCCAAAGATGATTAATTGGCAACCGGGACCGACGGCTTAACGTGCTCTCCGAGACACGGAGGGAACTCGGGCGATCACCCATACAATTACTGGGTAGGGTAAGGGTTGCTTAACTTCGCTGATCGAATGATATGCGCGACTGTGCCACGGGCTCCGAGAAACAGGCGTGAGCCTATGTATGTATTAATTCATGAGTTCCGAAGTATACCCACACATACACAACGCAATACAAACTGTAAACAATGCTAGTCATTTTGTTATTCAGTTATTCTTTATATCCTTAACGAGCTGTTTCAATCGCGTAGACTTCAATTGACAGTAAAATCGGTCCATCCGTTTCGGAGATTACCCGGAACAAACAGACGGACAGACAGACAGAGAATAAATTTCGTTTTATATCGTTATCGTATATACTTTCATATAAGTATGCATTTAGTAAAAAGATTAAATTAAAAATCTATATACTCCAAATTATACACAGTTACACGAGTTGGGTAGAATCCTATGGATGGATGCGTTAAGGCCTTGTATAAAGTGTTTTTTTTTTGGGCAGTTGGGTGCTATAGGTATTGATCGAGTCTCGAGTAAACTCATGAATTGTACACATAGATGCCATGATATACAAGAAACTTGGCTACTGTAGCCACAAGTCTACGGGTCGTAGCTGACGCTACGCGTGCGTAGCGGTCATACCTTCGACGGGGCAAAGGGATGAATTGTGCTTATCATTTATCATTTTTTTTGCACTATTAACGTAATTTGAGTATTTAAAGCGTATTTTATAACCTACTTCAGGAAGGGGGAGATTTTCTATTCGCTATTATTGTATATTTCAATAACTTAAATCCAATACCTCTTTTGCATACTTACTCGTGTCTCAAATGTTGAAGGATATGATGAAATATGGAATGGTTCTAATATCAGAGCATTGTTTTAATTATGGGGCTCAAGCACGAGCTTCAATGGCTTGCTTAACATCCCCAATGCCTTTGAATTACTGAGTATATTGTAGCTAGATACTTAAAGTGTTAATCTTAAATCTTTGATATTCTGGTGTTCGAATGTTCTGACACCTATCCATGCAAGGATCCTAATGAGGAAGCAGCAATTTCAATCGATTTCATTAACTTTATTAAGAATTATAAAAATCACTTATTCAATTTGGCATTGTAGCTAAAAATCAATCAAAACTAACCTATTTACAAAAATATTGAGTTGTTCTATAGTCACCACTAGCATTCGGCCGCGACTTAATCTGCGATAAAAGGAGGTATTCCCAGCAAATATCAGTTCAGGGCAACTAACACCTCATGGTACCAAAATGAAACGACAAAGGGTAGCGCTTCATAAACGATCATATTTGATCCCCTGTGGTGTGAAAAGGTAGTAAACAGACATACACTTCCAGTAATGTATGGACTATTTAAAGTTTTTGAAATTGTATGAAATTGGGGTCACTTAGACGGCTTGTGTGTTTATATAATACTTATTATCTCATCTTGTAAATAAGGCAAATCTTATATACTTTTGCTTATCACTCCCATAATAGTTCGTAGCTTCAATATGCATTTATTATAGTTACACTTACTTCTGTTGATAATAAAATATGTTCAAGTGTTAAAAATCGTTAATAATCTTATACAAAATATTGTATCTTGTCATTGTCTATAACCTACCTTAACGTTTTTAGTAGAATTTAATTGTTGTTGTTATTTTTGGATTTTAATGTGTTTATACTTTGATCCTTACCAAAATGATTAAATGATATATATTATATTATGATTAATTATATTTTGATGTTCAATTGTTGGATAATAGACAGGAAGTGTACATATTAGTGATATGATATAGTAAAAGACCGTTTCATTTCGATAATCATTGCATATGTTGAGCTTTGTTCGATGTTCGCGATGGGGGCGTGCAATGCCAAGACATCATTATTATCAATAATAATGACACATTATTTATTGAATAAATGGAAATGTTCATATCCCTTGTTGTATTTTTTTAACCTTGATCTTCCATGTCAAAAGTGGATATTGTTTTTGTTACAACACTTCTGCTTATCCTTCACTTCCCATCTCGGAAGGCGTGAGCATCCTTCCTACTATCCTACTGATATTATAAATGCGAAAGTTTGTCTGCATGGATGTATGTTTGTTACTCTTTCACGAAATTACTGAATGGATTTTAAAGCTAAATCAATTAAACACATCAGAATAACATAGGCTATAATTTATAAAGATACGGGAATAATTTTCCAAAATATAAATCAAATCCTGCGCAGACGATGTCCATGCCACCAGCTAGTATTTTTACAATATTCTATCATATCACCACGTAGGTGAAGGATTTCACCAGCATCGGACAATGTAGCAAACAAGAATCTCCGCCTATCTGCCTGCCTACCTAAGTAAGCGTATAATTATGTCCGACATTATTGATACTTACTTATAGTTTAGTAAATAAATTTAATTAAAAGAAAATAACTTATAAGTTACATTTATTTTATTAAACATAAGTATTATGGGTTTTATAACAGTAGTTTTGATTGAATAAAATTGATGGTTCATGTCAAGTGAATGTGGGCAAGGCTCAGAATACGTGCGGTCCTGTCTGATAGTACATCAATAGAGCTTCTCGTGTAAACTAGTATAGACGCACTTTATTAACAAGCACTAGCGCGCTACGATCTCTACGCCGTAGCACGTAGTTTGTTAGTCATGAATCTACTACTAACAATGGTAAGGTTTTTAAAAATCTATTCTATTATATTTTATAATCCAGCAGGGTCGAGGCCCGCCCTCACATTTAATTTTTTAAGACTATTATAAAACGTTGTGTTTTCAATACTTTCTATATGTAAATATGGAATTATCCTAACTATAAATCAATCGGACTTGAACGCCTGTCTACATGTTAGTAAACACCCGTATCAAGATCCGTAACGTAGTTTGAAAGAAGTATTCAAATTTGTATGGAAATGGCGACGTCAATTTATTATTTTAAGATAAAGATATGATATTATTATAAATGTATTTTACCATAATTATTTTTACCATAGTTAATAATCCTAATAAGTAAAAAATATAAGACTCAAAAAAAGATGGTATCTTTTTCTTGAGTCTTGGTACCCGGTATCTAGCGTAAACATTTGTAACGAAATGATTGCTAGGTAACCCACAGCTCGGAACAATGAGCGGAAATACAGTGTGCAGGAATGTAAAACATTAAAATGATTATTTTGTTTTTATTACGCTCCGAAATGTCGCATCGCGGCGTATCGTGGCAACGTTGCCGGCAGCGAACAAAAGAAGCCAAGCTCTTGCTGTTTATAATATTAACTTAATTAATGTACTGCAGTTACAAAATTGTTGTACGCTATGAAGCAGTCAGTGAAGAAGTGTTTTTGGCTTCAAACATTATGATAGTGTGAACATTTAACATGTCAGGTATGTGAAAATGTGTCTTCATTGTAATTAATAACTTAAAGAGTATTTCGATTATGAAATTTGCACAAAATGCATTTCGGAATCGTTATGCAGTAATTTATGACATCGTCATACACGTTGGCTTCAAATTCAGCATATATTTACGTACATATATGCTGAATTTCAAGTCCACGTGCTCCGTCATATATCCGACACATACAATACAGTATCCTTATATTTAAAAAGAAATAGTGATTGAAACATAAAATGCGTGAGATTTATGCCCATATGATATTATAGAAAATATTCTTAATACTAATTAGCTCGATCGAACTACAACTACCAGGGTTCCAAGGTTCAAATTGTACTGCAACTGAGCCGTGAAGCCACTGTCCATCTTATAAAAATGATCTCGTTACATATTTTTTTAACAGAAAAGTAATTTTCATTGAGTTTAGGCCCTGGTTCGGAAACTAGCCTCCTGAGAGGAACTGGCAAGAAACTCTGCCGGCATCGTACTTTTCAGTATGATATAGTAAATAATAATTTTAATTACAATAAAATTCATTTAAAATTATTCACAATAAGTAGTGAATATTTTATCAGCATGCACGTGTAAAAAATAATAATTAAGAACAATACCAAAATATTTGCATAATTATTTGAAAACCATACAGGGCTTGCTAGTTAGATATATAGTAAAACTCTTTAACGTATTCATATTAAATAAACCAAGAGCTTAGTTAATAATTCGCGTGTGTACAAGTGCCTTGTACCGCACCTCGTCGGCCACCTGTCGTGTTCACGGAAATAGGATACACTCATTACATTATTCACATACCGTATCGTACAACACAGTGTTTAATGTAATTACCTCAGTGTATTTAGGAAAAGTAGGACAAACCTTACTTTGTTAATCACTTTATCATTACGTAGGCTTAATCTTAGGGGATTTTTTGCTACCTATATGGCATACAAGCATAGCAAATATATGCAGCTTTGGCAGCCTATGATGCAGGCAGCATACAAGGGAAATATTCGCGCGTTGCCTACATAAGGAATTGCTGTGACAGCAAAATCAATTTTATAACCCGCTGTAAGCTTTAACCGGCATAGCATCCACTCCTCGCTCTCCAAAGGCTATGGACTGGAGCACTCTCGACTTGACTCACCATAGGATCAACGGTATTCTAAGATATCTGTATTTTTTTATTTAATTAATAATTATTTGTCAACGATTTTCAGTAAGGAGGAGATATGTTTCCTAGGACATCCCCAATTGCTCCAGTTACTTCTTCCGTCAACCAGGCCACTCGCCCGTGCGTTATTCGCCTTTTCAATATTCGGTACTACTCTGTCTGAGGTATTGTTGAATATTCTGCCATGATGGCACCTTCAGACAACACACATCTAGTTAGCGCCGAGGAATTCGTTTAATTTGAAACTCGTCTCGTACTATGCAAATTTCTAAGAAAATGTTATAAAGGAAGTTTATCGAGGAGTTCCCCGACGAGATTGTTTTCATATTTATGATTGTTCTTGAAGAATTGAAAATATTTTTTTACCGTTATTCATAGTTCTCAGTGTGAGAATATAAAATTGCTTAAATGAAGCAATTTTATATTAGTTTTGTTGAAAACATTACGAAATTAATGAAAATAAAGCACCTAAGTTAGTCGCTTGTGCAGCTCTATACATCCTGCGCATGCGCAACGATTGCTGTCGAATGAATGTTAGGTAAACTTTCATAAATTAACATAATACATAGAACATATCTACTTATAAGTATACCATCCGTATTCGCTTTACTCCTATCGTCAGGCCAAATTGAGCCCGTTAACATTTCAATTTGGCAAAATAAACCGATAAAACATTCAATAGACCGATGGCGTGTCCCAGTAAATGGGTTTCGTTACACCTCAGTATGCAATACCGTCAATCTTGCAAACTATTGCACCTACGTGCAAGTCGGCGGCGTTCCGTGGCGTCGACTCAGTTGGTGTCTTATCAGTGGTGCGATGACAACATACGCTGACGAACTTGAACATACCACCATTTATAAACGGGATCTTGATGGTATTCGAAGTTATCTTTTCTACTCCGACGAAATTTTCAAATATCAGTTATAATTGTATATTCCTACCGTTTGGGGTTTTAAGGAGATTTCAAAACGCCTGGTTAACGTCTCTGGAGACCGTTGAGCTGGTTCCTACCTCGCTCAGAGAATCAGTTTAGCGATCCAGCGAGGTAACGTAGCTAGCTTGCTGGGCACCATTCCAGCAGACACTAATTTAAATTCGGTCTATTATTTATAATTTTTATTTTTAGTTTACTAGATCTAAGTTCTGTTTTATTATTTTATAAGCAATTATTCCGGCGGATTTTTTTTTCCGGAGTTGTCAATAAATAGCTTATCTTTACTAAAATTTTAATAATATGTCATATTTGAATTACTACGTTATTAGGTAGGTTCATTCTGACAGCATATTAAAAGATAGACAACGAATTTACTTTTTGGAAGTACTTTTTTCGTAGACAGTGAAGAAAGCGACGGAGAAGCAGGTCTTGGTAATTTGAATCGTCTGATAGTACGGCCCCCTGGGCAGAGCGGGAAGGCCAAGCGAGGGCAGCTGTGCTTCGACGCCGCCTTCGAATGCGGCAACCTGGGCCGAGCCGACCACATCACGGAGATAGAATACGATCTATTCGTCAGACCAGACACTTGCCGACCCAGAGCTAGATTCTGGTTTAATTTTACTGTAGAAAATGTTAGGCAAGATCAGGTAAATTACTTATACTTTAGTACTTTAATAGTGTGCTAGGATAGTTTTCATAGGCTCATTTACTTAATTATTACATTTACATTTTCTCTCGCAGAGGGTGATATTCAACATTGTTAATTTAGGAAAAGAAATGACACTGTACAATACGGACATGACTCCTCTAGTTCGATCAACGTCACGGCAAAAGTGGTAAGAACTTTGTCACCCATCGTTTGAAGTCATTATTAGATGAACACATAAAATTTAAACAGAAATAATTAAAGCAAATGCGATAGTGTGTTTGTTGATTAGCAGGAACGTTGTCGTTGAACAACTCATGTTTTTACCCGACTGCTTCACAATACCTAATTGTAAAAGTCTTTGCAAAATTATCTGAGATCGACTTATTTTAAGCAAGTAGTCCAGTAAAGAAACGTAACAATATATTATTGTGCAATGTCCAGGCAGCGCCTTCCTAGACGTCTGCTCTTCTACCATCGCTCGGTGGCCCACCGCGGCCGCAAGATCCTCAGCATAGCATTTGCCTTTGACCGAGAGGAAGATGTGTACCAATTCAGTGCGGCTGCTCCGTATTCATACTCCAAGTTGCAGAAACATCTAGCGCTTTGGGAAAAAAAAGCGGCGGCTTTTGCCACGAGGGAGTCTATAGCGCAAACTACGGTTAGAAAACTGAACTTACAACTATTTTATATTCAATTGAGTAAGGATTCCGTTAGTAGCCATATAAAACTTAACTATAAACCATATTTGTTATTTTTTCAAGACTTTACAAATTATTTTTTACAATTGAGTACCTAATTACATTTTAATATTATTCTCACTGAAAATCAGAATGTTTTAGCAAAAACGGCGCGTCGATCTCATAACAATCGGCGAGTTTGACTGTAAAGATAAAGAAAAGGACAATAAGGACGAAACTTCAAAGGCCAAACTAGTTGAGACTAAGAAACGGGTAGTGTTAATTATAGCTAGATCTCACGGGGGTGAACCTCCCTCGTCTTTTATATGCCAAGGTAATTGTTTCAAACTATTGAGAAACTAAGTGGAACTATGGAACATTCAACTCAATACCTTTCATCTAAGTAGTTACTCTTACTTACAGGTTTCTTGGATTATATTGTGAGTTCCTCAGAAAAGGCAAAGGCTTTGCGTACTGGCATTATTTTACAGGTAAGGCAAATATTAATTTGTAACGCCTCCGTCGACTTTCTCATGCATGCATCATTTATTAAGTACTTAGTCACCACCAGGTTTAGGGGAGACCCCGGGGTCTCCTCAATAAAGACTTAGGAAAAAATTCTTTTAATTAGGAACATACTTAATTCAAAAAAAAAAAAGAAAACAATTGGTTTGCTCTACATATGGCGCTGGTCACCGCCTGATTGATGGTAAACTGCTACTGAAAACACTGCTAACCTTAGCTAGTATCACATCATTTGTTCGTTACCGTGTGATGACTTACTTACCTACATAATTACATAAATTAAATTATCTGAATCCAAACTCATAAGCAAAGTAGGTATTATTGACAAAAGGTCTGTTTTACAGAAGTAAATATACTGCATACTTTTACAGAAGGAAGGAACCTTAACTGAGCGACATCTAGGTTATGATTCCTTCGCAGATAATCCCTATGCTGAACCCCGACGGCGTGTTCCTAGGAAACCAACGCTCTGACTTGCTAGGCGCGGATTTAAATCGATCTTGGACCACGGCCACAAGCTACGCGCATCCAGCGCTCGTCGCAGTCAACGACATGTTGGGTAAAATCAGTGCAGAAAAGGTATGCTATTATTATTTTTTATTAGACAGGTAATTTCCTCCTACTTACAATCTAGTAGGTTAGGTATAAGCAGTAGGATAAACTTATAGAGAAAGATATTGATATTCCAATATCGAGGAATTCCAAATATTGAATACAAGATCGATGATCGATCTAAGGATGACCGGATGACTCCGTATTCCCTATCTTAACATTAGGCTATACCAGCATTTCCAGTAGGTATCTATAGCTGTATATATTCTGTAAGATACTTACATGCTATCTCAACGACGAGGTCAACGTAGTTTTCGGTTTCAATCATATAATTTTTTTACAACATTTTTACTTGATAATAACTACATACAAAATTTCTAATGGTGTATTTTAGTCAATGCAACTGGATTTCATAATCGATCTTCATTCAGACATCAGCCACGAAGGTGTATTCGTTAGAGGAAATTCATACGATGATGTATATAGGTACGAATACGCGTCTATGTTTGTAGTTCGTACATACCAAGTATTTTTTACTTCAAATACTGCTTCACCTCGCAGCACCTGCTTGTATCGTGCAATCATTTGTTTGTTAGCAAGCTTATTACTAGCTCGGTGAGTATCTTTATTAGTTAGTTGATTGCTCGTGGTAGTTGCGCTTTGAACTAGGTGGCGGGGGCGTCCATTCCATATAAGCAGATAAGCATGCTTACCATTTGTGAGGACTGAATACACTCGTGTCGTGTGTCTATACCAAAAAGTAGTACCTACCTACGCTGCGCCACATTGGTATGTACCTAATCTTCCTACTTACCTACTTATTGTTTATGCTTACCCCTTTGAAATTCCAATGCACGTCCCTGCGTAGGTAGTTACGTAGCTACACGGGCTTTGACGTAAATTATGATAAATTATGTAGGTACGTGATGTAGGCATTTGATTCCAGGTTTGAACGTCACGCAGTGCTTCCAAAGTTTTTTGCGTCTCGAGTAGAGGCATGGAAACCTGACTTGTGTTTGTACAATGCCGACCCTGCTGTTGCCGGGAGTGCTCGCCGTGGTCTCCCCACGGGCACCGTGGATTCCTACACGCTCCTAGCATCACTTGGTGGACGAAAACTGACCCCCAAAGGGCCATACATACATTATACAGAAGATGCTTGTATCTTTTTCACTACTTTTAGCGCCATCTAGATTCAATTGAAGCTTGTGTTAATTTAACGTCGACGTCTAATATTATATCTATACATTTATATGAATATAGATAAATAACATTTAAGAGTTTGTAATTTTCACTAAATGCATTATGAAAGTAAGTACTTTCGATACTTTTAAAATAAAATTCATTCTCCATCTAAGATACGGCTGGACCGATTTTAGCGGCACTTTCACCGGCAGATAGATGATGCTACTATGAGTTTGAACTTAGGGTACTTTTATTTATTTTTTAAATTACGTGGGTAATACCACGGGTCACAGCTAGTAGTAAATTTTACGTGGGTGAACTTACTAAAAGCAATAATATAATTCCGTGACGAGTATACAGATGCCAAAATAGGCCGTTCTCTAGTGAAAGCTCTCTGCGAATATTATAGACATATAGGAGTGATTCCGTCACGTGTTGGAAAAGGCAACAAAAAGGATTCCCGGAGCAGGCGTCGACGGAGGAAACCAGTCACTGAACGTGAGAGGTGATACCTATTCTATATTCATTTGAATTTCCAAGCCGCTTTCCAGATGTTTTGTGTCTCGGTTCATACAGCCTTTCATGTTCTGCCTAAACACAATTTCGTTTTCAGATTACTTTTCAAGCAGAAGGCTCCATGAATTTCGCCGCAATTTGTTATTCAGCAATTGCTTACTTGTGCAAACTGATAATAGCCACTATTCCGAATGTTATACCTCCATATCAACTTTTTAAAGTAATGCATTTATTAGATCACCTAGTTCGTCGCCGGAGAGGCGAGTCCTGACCGCTAAAATATTGTCGCCGCCGCTGGTGCTCGCGTCCCCACCAGCTTTGCGAGCCCTGCCTCCGCGCACCACTCGGCTCCTGTCGCTACGACCCAGACCCCGCACAGTGCCCGATAATGACCAAATACTACCTATTATTACTGGTACCTTACCATTTTACGCACTTCTCCAGAATATTAAAATAATTAGTGTATGTCTAGGTAGTTGAATGCACTAAAATTTGATGGATGGTATCGTCTTAGGTTTGATACATTTTGTTTTATGTTAGTTGGTGATTTGGTAGATATTTGCAGTGTCTATTAGAAAAAAAAACATTTCATATACAGCGCAGGGCAACGATTTTGAATTTCTCGAACAAATTCGTTACTACGCAGATCGAAAATAATTTAATTTTACGCCCTTCATTGGACATAACGATTGTTTGAAATTGCACATAGAATAACTCTTGCTCATAGGCAGTAATATGTAAAATATACAGGTAAGGCAGTGCGCACCCCCCGCCTGGCAGTGGTTGACATGAGCGCGTATATCCGCACTGCGCCAGGACTGGCCCCCGGCTTGGTCCCCGCGGCCCCCGGCTTGGTCCCCACGGCCCCGGGATTGGTCCCGCGCCGCGCTCGGCCCCCGAGGCCCTCTCACGCACGCTTCACCAGTGACGAGTACGATACACACGAGTCGGATTCAAACTAAAACCTACTTTATTACTGTCAAGACTAAGGTTGTTCTAGCACAATTTTTGTATACGTCACCATATTTTCTATTATACATTTTACTAAATTTGATCTTTTTATCTCGTGGGCGTTTCATACAATATGCAATAAAACATTGAAACAACTGTTATGTTTTTTATTGAAACGTATAATGTCCAAAGCTTCTCATATTTACATCACTAACATCTAGTCATTCAGTCATCCTTTCTTAGAACAAATCTTATTGAACACTATTATCACTACAAAATCATCAATCATAATTAACGGCAAATGAAAAACGTGACTGAGTATCGTCATCGAGATTTGTCTTATCGGAACATTTTTTTTTTACATTTCATATAAATTTTGGTATTGACGTTAACATTTCGACTTCATCTACAACATACGCGTACTAAAGAGGTCAGAGGAGCATCACAAAATCGATACATTCGGAGAGACGAAGGGTAGAGAAGCACGGGCGCCCCGCGAACAGTCCAGCGTAGCGGCGCCGGCCGCGAAGCACCTCCCCTAATAAATATCTTTGGCATGAACCGAACAGCTCGCCGACAATTCACACGCGATAGCACTTACAATCGATAGTTATTGCTTCGATGCCAAACAGAGGTCGCCGGCGGGAGCGCGGCGGTAGTAGGGGCGCGCGGCGCCTCATTCCCAGGCGTCCTCCTCGTCCTCGGACATGGTGACCAGGCGCAGCGCGTCCGCCGGGCCGCCGCCCGCCGCCCGGCCCGCCGCGCCCGCCCCCCGGCCCGCCACGCCCGCCCCCCGGCCCGCCACGCCCGCGCCTGCGCCCGCCGCCGCGCGCGCCCCGCCGCCCGCCGCGCCGCTGCCCGCGCCCGCTCCGCCGCCTCCGCCGCTGTTAAAGGCACCACCTCCGCCGCGCGCCGCTCGCTTCTGTCTCAGCAATTCCTCGTCTGCAGCCGTGAGAGGCTTGCGGAACTCGTACACCAATGGGAATATGCGCTCCACCGCGGACTGCACGTCGCTAACGCTTCGGGCTGTAACAATACCAATATTTAACTTAATGGCATATTTATGTCTTTGACTTAATGCACGTTCGACAAGGCAGGACCACAAAGTATATTAAGGGCTCCTGCTTCATGACATTCAGTATTCTAGAGCAATTGCTTCATCTTATGTTGCAGGCCAAATTAATCAAACCAAAAAATTTTTGGTAAATTTGTGATTTCTTGGTTGGAGCCTTGAAACAGAATGCAGCTTGCGTGTTGCGTTAAAAAGATTATTTCTGTTATAAAAAAGGTTGTTTTTAAATGGGGTATAATATATTCTCCCATCTAAAATTGCCTGGGGTCTGTCCAACTTATAGAAAATCCCAACCAAATGACACACCTCCAACTTATACAGGTAGATATGGTTTTGCTTTCGTGCCATATTTGCGGAGCTCGGTATACTATCGACAAAATTAGTTTAAACAGATATTGATAGTTATTAAGTAGTATTCACCGATTAATAGTTTTGTCTGCAACATAAACATTGAATTGAATAGAACATAAATCAATCATGAAATCATGGACGTAATTTTTTTTAATTTGGTTTGAGCAACAAACGTGTGGTTCGGCCAGCTGACTTACTATAAACTTGTTTAGGTATAATGTGTAAAGGGCGATACATGCTCTCACCTTTTTTCTAAAAAAAGAACGATGAACATGAACGTTTTTTTTCATAGCAAACATTTTAAGAAATTACATGTCATTTTATGATTGATGTATGTTCCATTCCATATTAACCTCATTAGGAAATCCCAACCAAAAGACACAACTCCCATGTAGGTTTTTTTTGAGTTTATCTTTTGCTGTCTGTTACAATGTTTCACGCAACATAAGGATGGATTTTTTATATTTTGCATAGTATTTTTAGTATTTTTCTTCATTCAATGTAAATAAAAAGGTGGTCAATTATTACGTAAGCGCTTGAGGGGGGCGGTGGCGTCTTTATTTTGCTAAATTAATTAATAAAACATTTTCATTGATCCATTACACCTGATCTTTTGAGTACTTACAAATAAGTTGATACCAAGTATTTAAATAAACAGCTTCATTGCAGCTAAGCCACTTATAGCTAAAAGTTCCTTATGTTTGTACTTCAAATCTATGTGAAAAAAATTAAACCCATCACTATCTAGTATTAAATACAACAGTGCATTGAAGTGGCAAGTACATTATATAATTTGAGACTAGTCAGGAACCTGCTAATAATGTTATGTTATTCCAAGGTCTAAATTGCCGATTTCAGATAGCGGGGATGCTCTCGCCGTGGGACGTTAATAAGCTGATAAAAAAAATCAAGGTTTCCATAAATATTTATCAAAAAATTCACACCTACTATGATTCTTAATGATAATGTGTTTGTACAAGCTACAAGCAGTATTTGGTAAAGGTTTAATGTTAATTATATTCTATGAAATGTAATGAAGCTATAGATTTCTATGGAAAACACACCTGTGATAGTCACACCTCCCGTGGAAAATATCTTAAGGGTAGCTTTAGGGTTGAATAGCTTATATGTTACACCCGGGTGGAGCTCTGGTTCATAGCTGCAATGGGAGAAGATTCATGTTAAATGAAGTATTACATGCACATAATTCCCTCTACATCATTATTTCTATATAATGTTGATGTATATAAACCCTTACATGCACATAACAATAATTGTATGGTATATGTCTCTTAGGCATTTAACTTTACAGTGGGTAACCCTTTAGTGACACTTACAAATTTACACAATCACAAAAGAAAGCTGAAAATTGTTGCTTCTACCCTGAGTGTAATTTTGGAACAATTGTATTTACTTATATTATATTAATAAATAACTTACTATATCATTTAGGTAAAACAATTTGTATCAAACCAAAATATAGTATAACTGTGTAACCAAATGAATTTAATAAATTGCATACTTTATGGATACACATTATAAATGTGAAAGTAACTGTGTACTTTAACCTTTTAACAGCACTTTTTTTACCCAATGTACATATGAGCAATGAGCTCTGCATAGCTTACATCATAAAGATGGACATACAACTATGTTCTCTACAATTCCATGCAGAAGTTACAGGCAGGTAGATATTGGTAGTAGCATTAAACTATTCATTTGAGGCCAATACATAATGTGCGTGCATCAATGTGTGGGTGGGCAAGCTGTGTGATATTCCAGTGTTATCTCATTAAATTGTTTTAAGCTATTATATCCTGTGCGCAATACAGTGGTCACAATACAAATACAGTGGTCACAATGTTGATAAGTTAAATATAGGTAACTGAAAGTTATTCGACCTCATTTAGATTCTTTAATACATTAATTTGGCTTCTAGCCAATTTTAGTGCTTAATGCAAGCACAAACAATTTCCAACCTTCCTAGAATCAATATTATAAAGGGACTCTGAAACCACAGGACTACAAGCTCTTCCCCATGGGCAAGATCTGCCGGCTTGTTCAGGGAGTATTTGAGGAGTCAGGTACCAAGAGCAAAAGAGCAAGGGCGGCACAAAAGATCCAAAGGGTCGACATGCTTCCGGGCAACCAGACCCAATAATGCCACAAACAAGATAAGATAAGATAAAGGGACTCTTATAACATGAACTTATTTATTGATTTATATTGAAGTGAGATACCACTAGAAAGGATAATAAATTATAGTTTAGGTTACCCTTCATAGTGGTATCCATTGGAATTTTATCCAATCATATCAGGGAACAGTTTACAAGAAAAAAAATGTAATTAAAACTTAATTGAGTTCGTAAATTTTGCAAGTGCTTGGGACTGACGAACAAAAGAACCACAATTAAGTCGACCCTAAGTAAAATAGTACAAGGCACATTAAAAACATTATTTTGTTGTGCAACATTTCAATAACTTCTGTGTCCACTAAAATATGTTCAGAACTTTAGTATGGAAACACAACATGACACATTACATTGGGAGGTAAATGAACTATGACTTATCTCCAGCCCATTAATGTGGTCAAATATTATCTTCGCATTATTGTACCAACATGCAATATTAACAATCCTTTCATAAGATTATGGTTTCATTCAATTTATCGAAATATGGAAAACCTAAAGAGTAAAAAGGCAAAATAGTGTTACATGCAGACAGATAAAATAATGATGTTAACTTACTCTGCTTCTTTGTATCTCTTGGAGAAGGATATGATCCTTATACCGAAGGGCATTCGACACGTGCCTAATACATTGACTACTCGGAAGTTCTGAAAGCGCACTTGGAAGCCGAGCTTCTGCAGAGCGCGCGCGTAGCGGCGGGCGGCCACCTTGGCCTGGTCCTCGCTGGTCGAGCCCGTGCACGTCACGCGCCCCGACGACCAGATCGATGCCGTCGTGTACGGCCGCCGCAGCTTCATCGTCACCATTCCATTCTCGCGATGGAACTCTACGTTTACACCATTCAATGCTATCTGTCTCAAGTTCAGGTGGCACTTAACACTAAAACTGCACACGACATTGTTTATCATGATGTCTATTTCGGGGGTTTCCTCCTCCTCCTCGGCGGCAGGCTGGTCCGCGGCGGCGAGCTGCGGCGGCTGCGGCTCGCCAGCCGCGCCCGCCTCGCAGTACTCGTGGTCGGGCACCATATGGCTCGCAACGGTGTGGGACATGCCATGGTTGGGCATGTGGTTACCTTTGCTCAGCTCTTTGATACCATTCTCTTGAATGAGCGTAGCCATGACGCCACGGCGCGCTGAAATTGTAAAACAATTTCATTATGACATATACTTTTGTGTTGTTCTACTGTTTGTATAGGATATAATAGAATGTTAGTACACAATTTGTATGTACCAATCATTTTGTAACAAGCTGCTTATTCGGAAATTCACCTGTTTAATCTTCTCATTCCTGTAATTTTAACAACTCCAATGCAAGCATAGTACAATCCAGTTCAACTGACTTGTTAGAGAAAGAATAAAGATATACAGATCAAAAACAGAGATAAATAAACAGTATATTTATCACTGGGAATGTAAAGCTAAATTAATTGTTATAGTTGCAGATATGTAGATAGTTATAGTTGCATATATCTACATATCTGCAACTATAACAATTAATTTATTAAATTATAAAATGCACCTTTGAAATAAGATTAACAATGTGGTACTTACAACAGGAAATAATCCAAAGCTTAATCAAATATTGATTAAATACATTGAGAACAACCAATGTGTGAGTGTAAGTTGTTATCGTCAGTTCGAACCGTAAACCATAAAGAGGACTTTATTGAAAATTGTTGATTGCACAACAATGGCCCGAGCTCAACATACATGAAACAATGAAAACATGCTGGACCAAGTATGGCTTTATCCATAATTATGCAAGCTTCTACAATTTCTACACTTTGAATAGCCACAGACCTAGGTATTCTTGGATGTCTCAAATGTATCATGGAGCACATAGTCTAGAGATCATAATTTATTTTAGGTTTTATTTACATACAAATGATGTTCATTGCTTATGTAATTTAACAAACCAAGAAATTCTAAACAAAGCTTACATAAACTGCTTACTCAGTTTTAAGACTAACCAGTATAGAAGAGATAATTTAGAAAATATACACCACAATCAACAGAAACTAACTAAATATGTCAAAAAAATTATACATTTTTAAATGACTTGATACCTGTTAGCCCTTCAGACATTGATTTTACTGTAGCATTCAATTAAAAAACACCATGAACAACACACAGTTAGCACAAAGAACTGGTAACACCCATTTGGATTTTACTGAATTTATTAGCACAACATATCATTGGAAATAGTGCAAAATGAAATCAAATCCTATGTTTGATAAAGCTCAGACCCTAGTCAAATTTCAGAGTGAATGGAGGGGCTCTATAAAATGAGGGCATTTCCCACGGCACAGTACGGTGCGACATGACACTCGCACAGCTGACTGCCGGACGGCGCCGCCCGCGCACCTCCCACCCCCCGCCTCGCCCTCCGCATCCTGTGCCCTGCGCCTCCATCACACCTACACCTACTGCACATGCACATGCTAATCCATACAAACAGAAAGAACTCTCTACCAAGAAAAGTGGCATTATCCTTATCCTTGCAAACACCAAACAACCCAGCTTGACCAACACCAGTGCAATGTCGTCGCGAGTCTCTCTTTTGATGCATATTATTGACACATTTTAAAGAGCGAAGCTATTATTATAAATATTCCAGATACTAGATACACAATAAAACTGAAATATGTTAGGAGTCTGCAGTTATTGACCCCGTAACGACCTGAACCACACGTGATTTTGAAGTACAAAGAAAATGTTCTTCTTATGCCCTGCATTCCAAAAGTATCAGGCGTACTTTTTCATAGTCATCCTATCACACGAATGACATTCAGGATAACCTGGAGATGCATATACTAGAGAACTATAAATAAGCAAAAAAACACCAGGGTGAACTTGAACCAAAATGGGGCACACACAGGGGCTACAGTCGTCTCATTATTGTCTAATCGAAGGGGTGCGGTGACCATCTAAGGATATTATTTTAGCGAGTATCAGAATGTAACAAAAAAACAATTTACCTGATGTTAGAGATATATTTTGGTCACAATTATTTTTACACTACCAACGAAGTAATAATTTTCATTGCAAAACTGTTAGTCCAGACTAAAAAAATATGGCCGTACAATTGATTTCGCACTATATAATGAATTGTAACTAATAAATTACGATAAAAAGGAACGTATTGCGATAGCCAATGTTTGCAAATTCGTTAAAAATGCAAAAAATTAAGAACTTGTGCACATCCTGCCTAGCACCGCCATGTTCAATGTTCCATCCATTCGAACGAATGGATGGTCATAGAGGAAGGAGAAGAAAATAATGTAAAATTGGAACGATGAATGATTGATTTGGTTGGATACATTAACTATGGATATTCTACTTTTGTCTACTGTTTGCCACATTGATACCTTAAAGAAGGTCACAGACGGCATTATAATATTATTTGACAGTATCACACAGCTCCATCTAGTCCCAAATTAAATAGATTAGGACACCAAATAAAATTTAAAATATTTTATATTAGCACTGCTATACTTTTCGTCGATGACATATAAATATAATGTGACAGAAAATAGAAAAGATCGAAATACATAAAAATAAACAAGCCTACACCGCGTCATCTCAGATGGGTCTCCAAAGGGGTATTTCAAGGTTTTATAGTAACAAAAACCACCAGACAGATGGGGAGTCCATTTCGGTCGTAGACAGTATATATACAGTATATATATATGCCTTTGAATTATTTTTTAATTATGTTGGTTAGCTCACGAGCTTTTTTTTCACAGTAAATGTTGTGGTGTGAATCACTGTACTTTAATTTTAGGAAAAACTTATCTGTACACCTGTACCGACGGTGGGTTTCGAACTTGATTCGCGTTTGATTTGCGAAACAGTTCTACTAAATCTTATGGTCACCACGGCTTGTAAAAGGTTTAATTATTAAGCATTTTGAAATAAGCTTTCTGTTATGGACCTCTAACCAAAATCATTTCGGCTTCAGTTTTAGTTACCGGGTTTTCGCCGGTAATGATGGAACAGTTTATCACCCATGTATCCAATATACCACTCCAAAAGAGCAGAATTTTTACCAGTTAATTTAATAGTTATAACTTGTACTATGGGAGACTGCCAGGCTACCTGGCAAAAAGCTCGTATTTTTTATGTTTGAGACTTATGAATTACCTGTATTTGGATTTCGGGGTACATTGATGTCGAGTCATTTCTAATTTATTCGTTTGCTGTAGTAAGTAATAGTAGGACTAGATAGTAGTAAAGTAATTTCCCTGTTTTAACCTCTAACCAGAATGATTTCAGTTCAGCCGGTTAATCAAAGAAAGAACCAAATATAAACATCGCCTGTGATACGCTTAAAAATTGTTTGTCTCTGACACCCAATGAGTAAGGAGGTTGCCAGTGCATACATTAATATAGAATAGTTTTATTTTATACTCATAAACAATTCGGTACTTTAAATTCGTTTTGGTTATTGAAATAGTGTATGCAACAAATGTATAGATTATGCGCCTTATTTATTACAAAACATGGTTTAAACCAAGACTAGAATAAACTCGGACTAAAACTATGCCCTTCATTATTGAAATTCGTTTCACAAAAAGAAATAGAACTACATTTTGATCCAAGAATTATCCTAAGCGATATTTTGCTTAAAAAGGTGAGTGAGTGAATTCAGTTTTGTTTATCTATCGCCATTGTGATATTTGTTTCACTCACAGTTTAAGGGGGTCACAGGCGATATTGTACTATATTTGATTAATATTATATGATCTCCATTATTTTTTAAGTAAATACTCTCGTCTCAATAAGTTATTTGGTAACAATGAGTTATCAAAATAATAATAACAGTTAAATTTTATTTTGTTCTTTCTTTCTCGCTGTCAGAGCTTATCATGATACTAACTAAAATTAATTGCAGCATTTAAACTCAGTCTATTTATATAATTATTATAATTATTATAATCCCACCTTTCTAAAGCACCCGTGTGTGCCTTGCTGTAATAATATCGTCTGTACCGTTGTTTATTACCGCCATTGCGAACTTTGACTCGCAATCATCTCGCAATAGTCGCAATATGTCACTAGCTTCACGTTATTGTTCGATCATCCATCGTTCATCAATCAAGCGGTTGAATATTTCTTGATTTTACTTGATTGTTTTTAATGATAAGCTAATAATTATTGAATTTTAGTGAACGTATATAGTTATTAATCAACCGACATTTACAAAAGTTACAAACGTTTCAATTCTGTTTGCAAACGTGCATATGCTTTGTTGTGAGAACCACCTTTATCTGCTGTCATTCTGAGATACAGCAACTGAATTTTTCGATAATGAAACATAAGTTACCCATTGAATAGTAGGTTATCGAGTGGACGATAGTAAAGAGCCGTGGAACAATATCCAGTTGTTGATGTGTCGTGATGAAAGTGGTGTTTTTACACGGAGAAGTATTCGGGAGAATGTGCGGTGGCGTTTAGCCTCTGTGCCAGTAGACGTGAGAAATAGGACTCAGCATGGAGTCGGTGAAGGACGAGGAGCGCAAGCGGCGCCTGCGTGCGCTGGAGGAGCGGCTGTGTGACCCGCGCTGCACTGGCAACGTGGACTGCCTGCTCGACACCGTCACAGCGCTCGTCTCCGACTGCGACCACCCAGCCATACGCCGCATGAAGAATGTCGAGGCTTACACTAGCAGATGTAAGTTTTCTTTTCAATAGCACACCCATTGAGAACAGATCCATTTTGAGTATTGTAATCATGCACATCAACTTGCTATGTTTCTGAACATATTTGCAGCAAAAAAACAATATTCAGTAATACACCAAGTGTGAGTTACATTGACACTGCTATTGTTTGTGTTGCATAAAATAATACAGAGATTTTAATGACAATTGAATTATTGATGTGACAAGTTGTTGTAATTTATGAAACATGTGTCTCTATATACATAGTTAGCTGACTCACATCTTGTTATCTTTTGTTATAGATGAAATGTTTGCATCTGAAATAGTTGACCTACGTATGAAAGCAGCAGACTTTGACTTAATTAAAGTAATTGGGCGTGGAGCATTTGGTGAAGTACAACTAGTCAGACACAAGTCCACACATCAAGTGTATGCCATGAAACTTCTAAGTAAAGTAGAAATGATCAAGAGATCAGACTCCACATTTTTTTGGGAAGAGAGACACATTATGGCTCATGCTAACTCTGAATGGATTCTAAAACTGCACTTTGCATTTCAAGACCACAAATATCTGTACATGGTGATGGACTACATGCCTGGGGGAGATCTGGTCAGTCTTATGTCCAACTATGATATTCCTGAGAAGTGGGCAAAATTCTATACCATGGAGATTGTTCTTGCTCTGGATGTCATCCATGGCATGGGTTTTGTTCATAGAGATGTTAAACCTGACAACATGCTCATTGATAAGTATGGCCACTTAAAGTTGGCTGATTTTGGCACATGCATGAGAATGGGGCCTGATGGGCTAGTGCGTGCCAGCAATGCTGTGGGCACCCCTGACTATATTTCACCTGAGGTGTTACAGTCTCAGAATGGTGAAGGAGTGTATGGCCGTGAGTGTGATTGGTGGGCAGTTGGCATATTTTTATATGAAATGCTCATAGGGGATCCTCCATTTTATGCTGACAGTTTAGTTGGCACTTATGGTAAAATTATGGATCACAGAAATTCCTTGCAGTTTCCTGATGATGTAGAAATTTCAAAGGAAGCAAAGTCTCTTATTAGAGGTTTGTTAACTGATAGAACAAAAAGGTTAGGTAAGAATACTGTTGATGAAATCAAACAGCATCCTTTCTTTATTAATGATCAGTGGAGCTTTGAGAATTTAAGGGATTCAGTGCCACCTGTCGTACCTGAACTGTCCAGTGATGATGACACTAGAAACTTTGATGACATTGAAAAGTCTGATGCACTTGATGAGTCTTTTCCTGTGCCAAAAGCTTTTGTGGGAAACCACTTACCATTTGTTGGCTTTACTTACAATGGTGATTATCAAGTATGTGCTGGGAGAACAAAACCAGCTGACGTAGTGGACACTATATCTAATAATCACATTAATAATGTAGGATCTGAAGCCATACTGCAGCTAGAGAAACTACTTGAGAGAGAAAGGGATGGTAAACGAAAATTAGAGGACACACAGGTTGCGCTTTGTGCTCAATTAGAAGAATTATCACAAAGGGATGCTAGAAATAAGAAAATAATTGCTGATACTGACAAAGAACTAGCACTCCTGAGACACGATTTAAAGGAAATACAAAGGAAGGGTGAAGTCGAAGTTGAGTCTAGAAGGAAAGCTGAAATCAACTTAATGGAGGCAAAACGGCGCCTGGAAGAGGAGCAGAGTAAAAGAGCGAAGGAAATAAGTAACATACAATCGTACAACGATAAAATTAACGCTCTCGAGAAGGAGCGAAACGAAATGAGAGAGAAATTAAAACACGAGTCTGAAGCGGCCGCCAAGTCTCGGAAGCTAGCGGCGGAGCTGACGGCGGCGCAGGCGGCGGCTGTGGCGGCCAGCGACGGCACCGTGGCGCATCTGCGCGCACAACGGGACTCGCTGGAGCGAGAGCGCGCCGCGCTGGCGTCGGAGCTGGGTGCGGCCAAAGCGGGCCGCCAGCGCGCCGAGGCGGCGCTGGGCGAGGCGGGCGCGCGCCTAAGTGCCGCTCACGCAGAGCTGGAGCGCGCTGCGGCGCGCCTGTCGGCGGCGGACGGCGACAACCGGCAGCTGTCGGAGCGCGTGGCTGCGCTGGAGAAGGAGTGCGCGTCGCTATCGCACGAGCTGCGCGCCGCTCAACATCTGTACCAGCAGGAGCTGCGCGCGCACCACGACACGCAGCGCTCGCAGCTACTCTCCAAGCAGGAGGCCAACCTCGAGCTAGTCAAAGGTTACTCCCGATACTATGTCCATGCCTATTGCCTTCTATACTGTTGTGCTAATTTGCTCTCGTATTCGAACTAAGCTAAAGACGCGAAAATTATACATATATCGATCCTTCATTTTTGCATGCCTCAGGAACATTGGAAATGGTATTTAAAGGTATTGTCCAGTTTGCTAATATAATTCCTACTTATATTATAATGTCATGTAGCTCTGAATTAGTACAAGTGATACTTCCTCTTACCTTTATTTTCACTTCCCTACATAGTTAGTACATAAACAAAGTAATCTATTAGGTTGTGATATCATCAAAAATAGTTTCAACTGTTTATTAATGATGAAGAGACAAATAATATTAGTAGTCAGTTGTCATATGAGATAGTATTGTATTAAAGAGTTTGCGTGATGTACTACGACAGCGTTGCAAAGCAAGTTGAACGAGGAGAAGAGTGCGCGGGCACGGTCCGAAGCGGCGTGTCAAGAGAAGGACCGGCAGATGTCGATGCTCAGTGTGGACTACCGCCAGATGCAGCAACGTTTGCAGAAACTCGAGGGCGAGCACCGCCAGGAGACCGAGAAGGTGACGGACTACTCATTCTACTAGGACAAACATGGAGGATATCATGAAAACATCAGTTTCATTTCATCCTTACATGGTTTAATAGTTGGATATTGAATATCTGTGAAGTAAAGGACTAGAAGGGTAACTGTGTATGTTAACACTATAGGTGGTAGGGCTGTCAGCGGCGCTGGAGCAGGAGCGTTGTGCACGCGCGGCGGCGAGCAGCGAGGTGGCAGCGGCCGAGACAGCGGCGCGCGCGGCGGCGGCCGAGCGGGACGCGCGCCAGCGCGAGCTATTGGCCGCGCGCGCTGCGCTGCACGACGCTACCGACCAACGCGCCGCCGCTGCTGCCGAGAGGGACATGCACTACGCCCGGGTACGTACCATACATACACCAGCGCGAGCTACTGGCCGCGCTGCACGACGCTACCGACCAACGCGCCGCCGCTGCAGCCGAGAGGGACATGCACTACGCCCGGGTACGTACCATACATACACCAGCGCGAGCTACTGGCCGCGCGCGCCGCGCTGCACGACGCTACCGACCAACGCGCCGCCATTTCAACCCCATCCCTCTAGTGCGCCTATAGCCATCACGACAAATACTTGAAAAATTTTATATTCCTTAGTGCACACTAATTGCTTCTTTTTTAATCTTTTGCAACATGAATTCTCTAGTATCTAGTACTCAGCATATAACGTTGATGAATAAATATAATATTCACCTAAATTCGGTTCCCAAGAAGTTATCGTCGACACGGTTCAACCGCCCTTATGCCATTGACCTACGACAATTTTGACCGGTACAAACGGCTGCCTACAAGTGGAACGACAATAGCTGATGCTACAATGTCAACTAACGTAATAATGATATACACTACCACGATGACATTGGCGACATAACATAAACAATGAGTCCCAAGACTTAAAGAAACTATCATATTTATTATTGTTTCTTGGTTTTGCTAAATATTAATTGTAATACTTATATTAACTCTCCATGAGATGATAATTTTGGTCAAGAAGGTAGTTGCATCAAAATCGGTCTAGCAGTTGCAAAGAAATACATAATTATTTACTTTCTTAGTTAATTAGCGTGTATTTTATAAGTTTCGGGGTACTCAAAAGTTAGTTACACTTAAGTAACTTTTATTTCAGGTAAAATCATAATTATAATAAATCCATTCACCGTTTTCGGTCAGATTGAAATTTTCGCATTCGGCAGGCAAGAATTTAATAATTTTAGTAGCATTACTCGGATAGTGGGATAAAATAGTTCTTTACGCGGCGGCGCGGCGCCAACGCCGACGGGGACATGATGTGGAATTTCATAGAAAGGAAAACAAACAACGTCAAATTAATAAATCAATGTGGGTTATTTCGAGTGCCGTTTTATTTTCGTGTTAAGTATATTCGCGCGAATATGTGTGTTTATATTTATAATCAATCTCATGATGCTATAAAAATAGAATTCCGTTATCTTATCAAGGGATACGGCCGGTGAATGAAAAGTACTCAATGCAATAAGTGCTAATTTGCTTAGATAAGGACGTATATTAAAACAATTCGTATGTATATGTGAACATCGATCAAGTTGTTAGGAATTATTTTCTTAGTGTTTCTCGTGAATTAATCATAATCTCATCGCGCCGAAATAGACTGTCCTCAAGCGTTACGACATAGTGAGTCATTGTAAGAGCAAACATGCACGCACACACGCGCGCACCTATTGCCATATACCGCAGTACCTGCGCGTGCGACGCAGACGGCTCCAAATAAATAAACACCATTACGTACACAGCGGTTTTCTACATTTGTATTACTTCTTACTCATAGATTATGATGCGATTTGCAAAATTAATAGAATATTTATTCATACCAGTTCAAGGAATGTAATAATAAGTATACATTCATATTTATAACTCATCATTGTTAGGATCATCGCGGGATTTTCTTATTACGTAGTTTAACCAAATTCCTATTTCTTTGTATCCTAAGGGTTCGACTTCTGCGTAAAACTGGCTCATGTTTAGTTTTGATCGAATGTCGATATTATTCATTTGAATACTAACCTGATGCATTCCTATTAAAATATACCTTCAAACGTATCGCAAACAAAAATCCTTAGTCTTAATGATGTTAACATCAAGTACGAAGTCCAGTTAATTGATTTAGGTGCAGTAGGATATTGATTAGGATCCCGAGTGTTGAGCAGTGAAGTTAATTGTTTATCGAAATAGAATGGCAGATTGCTCGACCCACAGTGCACTATCATATATAACTCACATATAAGATAAGCTATGTTCTATTGCATACCAAGTGAAGGGTGATATTGTTTTAAATTGATCCTTAAATTTAGTATACCGTAAGGTTGCAATATGTAAAAATCTGGGGTCTTTTATATATATTAAAGTATATTACATTCCTTGAACTGGTATGTGCAATCACATAGTTTCTTTTCTAAATCTGTTTTGACCGAGGATAAAAAAAATTACGTGTCCATGACAGATAGTTTTTTTTATAAGACATTATCATGCAGATTTTGTCGTCGAGTAATAAAGCACAAAATATGTGTGTGTTCTAATAACCCAAAACTTATCATTCGAGTTTAAATGAACGCGCTTAACCTTGGCACTACACTTCGATATTTCGGCTAATAATAATTGTACACAAATAAATATAAAACATATGCTATTTTTGTTAGACATGTATGGAAACACTACAGATGACTGATTACTGAAGGATTGTTATCATAGTGATTCATTATTTGTTCAAAAACCGCCTTATGGCGAACAGGTATGAGGCCTTTCCGGCAAAGCTAAAAATCTTAGAAAATTATAGTTATTTACTCAGTTTTGACCCTGATATAAAGGCATTTATATCAGGAGCTCGTGGCACAGTTGCTATTGCGCATATCATTCGATCAGCGAAGTTAAGCAACCCTAATCCTAGCTAGTAATGGGATAGGTGACCGCCCGAGTTCCTCCGTGGGGCACGTTAAGCCTCGTCATAGGGGTTGCGAAGGTCTGACCTTGGCAGTCGCCTCGTATAAAATCAGGCGATCAACCGAATCTGTTCGAATCAAGTGCCGACCCCAAGAAATGTATGGGATGAGGCCAGGGAGATGATGATGATTAAGGCTAATTTAGATAGCTATTAAAAGATATTCTTCTGGGAAGAACCGGTTGGATTTATTAATACTTCATGTTTAGTTAAATCATTGTGTAAATTTTTTAAAGGCTACGAAAATATATTTGCCCTAAGTTTTCGACTTTAGCTCTTAGCAATTGGTAGGTATACCTTTTAAATATGAAATAAATAGCTGTGCCGCGGTTTCACCCGCGTAGACCAAATTTCAGGAATAGAACTAATTTTACTATAATTTTTTTTTTTTTTAAATAAATTCGCCCAAGTTACTCTTTGTAATATCAGCTATCTACCAGTGAGTCCCGTTAAAATCGCCGTGTTTTGGATTAGCCGGAACAAACAGACGGACAGAGAAAAAATAAAAAGAATATGTTTTTTTATGTAAGGACTGTATACTTTCATATGCATAGTGAAAAGCTGTTATTTTGGAATTACAAACAGACACATCAATTGTTTTTTACCTGTATAGATGTTGTTCTAGACTCGGGTACAACATGGATACAACCTTGCTAGTTATTTAGTAGGAAAAATATTTTTCCTCAACAATTTTTTTTTATCGTGCCTATAATACAGAGATTGATAAACGTAGAACAATGGAGCAGTGACGAGTACATTCATCTAGAAATATAAAAAGAATATAATGCTTGTTATTAACTCGCGTGAGTGTTCTTAGAATCTGTTTCAACTATCAATAGGAATGATTGCAACGTATCACTTACACTATGAGAATAATACTCGCTTAGATACATTTATTTATGTAACCAACAGTTATGTAAGTTATACTGTTTTTCGGTAAAATTGCTTTAGTAACAAAATAAGATAATGTTTCACATATTTTTGAGTGATACATTTATTTAAATGTGAAAGTAGATTTATTAGCTCATTTTATCATTTTGACTTCAGTGTCATGAAGCCTCTGTTATTTTATTCTTATACTAGTTACGCCCCGCGGTTTTATCCGTATCCGTGTAGAGTTAATTTCATGGGTGACCAGCGGAAAACTAATGTTTTTTTTTAATATACAGTAGCCGATGTTACTTCTTGTCAAATTAGGTATCTGTCAGTGAGTCTCGTTAAAATAGGTCTAGCCGTTTCGGGGATTAGCCTTAACAAACAGATAAACAGACGGACATGTTTGAAAAAGTTTTTATTGTGTTTATATATATGTGAGTACCGTATATACTTTCATACGCATTTAGTTAAACGCTGTTAATTTGAAATTGCAAACAGACACTTCAATTTTATTTATAGATTATAAGGACGGATTTGAACATTATTTCTCGGAGGGATGGAGTAACTATTTAGCTACACTATTTTAGAGTAATTATTAATTATTCTGAGAAAATTTTGAAAAAGTGATGATTAAAATAGATTTATGTTCATGTCATTTGGATTTAAGCCATTATCTAGCATAATATGGAGTCCAATGTTTGTTGAAATTGAAATCTACAAAACATAAGTAAGGATATTACCTAATTTTAGTGAAGAAACTCTAAGTGTTTGAAATCCTTTTCCTTTTGAAATTCGTTCCTTATTGTTGCCATTCTTAAAATAAAATATACTCAAAAAGTAAAACAATAACGTATTCGTAAAATAACTCCACATTAATTGATGAATGGGCCGAGTGGTAAATGTAATAGACAATCATTTGTTGACCGCTAATGTAACACGGGGCCTTGGCAAAGGAGCAGGGCTATAAAACAATTACATTATGTTCCATTAATATACTGGAATGTGCTGCGTCGCAATTATTTCCTGGTCATCTTCACCCTTCACTCGACAATGTTGCTGAATTAAATTCCACTTTACACTACTATTTACGATTATATCATACAATTATTGTATAGTTTTGCACAATATGTCATATTTTATTACTTGTTGACTTTTATACCGTCGGTTTGTTCCAAGAGACTTGCATACTAACGCAATGTGTTTCTACTATAGTAATTTGTGGCAATATGCAAAAATAGCATGGTTCAGCAGCATCAAGTAGGTACAGCTAATGTAGACCTCATCCCCGTCGACTACAAAATATGGTTTGAACGAAGACTAGACTAAACTATTTAAGAGATAGAGGTACTTTTAAACAAGGACTATCTTAGTCTGTGTTTTGAACGAGTATAGTTTTATATTTAGTATTGTTCTCAACTGACACATGGATATTATACGGTGGTCGACAATGTTATTTGATTTATTACTAGCTGTTTCCCGCGGTTTCCTAGGTGGCTTATTTCAACATTCTGCCAGAGTAAGTCCTGAAATTGGTCCAACCGTTTCAGAGATTTGCCGGAACAAAGACAGACAGACAGTCATTAAAATTAATAATCTGTATAGATGAATTGTCTTCGTATGACCATGTGCGACTGTTTGTTGCTAAATGAAAAACAATTGTGTGAGTGTAATGTATGTGTTGTTGTGCAGAGTGAAGAGCTGCGGTCCCAGTTGGAGAGCGAGCAGCACTACTGCCACGTGTACCGGTCGCAGGTGAGCGAGCTGCGCGGCTCGCTGGAGGAGAGCTCGCGCGCCGCCCGCGACCTGGAGCAGGAGCGCGCCTCCCTGCTGCACCAGCTGCAGCTGGCCATCGCGCGCGCTGACTCCGAGGCCATCGCCAGGTATTATCACCAACACACTTCCTATTCTAGATTCTGGATCAATGAGGAAAGTGGCTCTTGTAAGACTTCAATAACCTTGGTGGCAGTGTGGTTTGTTAATTGCTTTTATACGCAAGCGACGCTAGTTGAAATCCCGGAGGTAAAACGTAAGTGAAATGTCAAATTGAAAATCATAAGTATCTTTATTTTACTAGATTTTTAGAAAGTAAATCCAACTTGTCAGAAAGACACAGAAAAAAAAAACATTATGACTGTTGCCACCTGGCTCCGAAGGTTGCTTTTACTGTGAAGAACTGTATAGGTAACTCAATTGTTCTCGTTCGGTTTTAGATCAATAGCGGAGGAGACAGTGGGTGAGCTGGAGAAGGAGAAGACGATGAAGGAGTTAGAGATGCGCGAGGCGGCGGCGCAGCACCGCGCCGAGCTGGGCGCGCGGGACGCGCTGCTGCAGGGGCTGCGCGACCGGGACCACGAGAGCCGCGCCACCATCGACCTGCAGCGGAAGGTACACTCCTCCCTTCATTCTTTATGGACACACCAACCGCCGACGGGGCAGCGGAAGGGTTATTTCGTCGCTTAAGTTCTAACACTGCTCAAATCATATTTTGACCGAAATACGTTACGCATGTCATTGGATAGGGAATCGCAAGCCGCATCGTTAGACTCAAACACAGGATCCTGAACTTTTAACATATTATTTTCACTAGTACGTGGATTAACATAACTTTACATGGTTGCTTCATGAAAAATTAAACGGGTTTTTTGCTCTCCTGAAAAGTTGTGCATTTTTACCGTGGTGTTAAAACTTATGCGATGATTTCTTACTCGCACCGACTTGACTGGACAGTGTCCCCCCCATGCTCGATCGAGCTAACATTATTGTTTCAAAAAAATTGTGTTGATATATACTGTGCCCCCGGCGATTGGCTTGTCGGGGGGGCCCCTTTGGTACCCGGTTGTAAAAGCTGGTGCAACCAACTATTGGAGGGTGCATTGGAACACAAACAAAGCAATCCTGTTCTATATGTTATCTGAGATTTAATGTGTATGTATATTGCTAGGAGGTAGATGAGCTGAGACGCAGCGGCACGGCGCTGGCGGAGCGTGTGGCGTCGCTGCAGCGGCTGCAGGAGGACGTAGACCGACTCAACAAGAAGCTCAACTCTGAGATCATGCTCAAACAACAGGCCGTCAACAAACTGGCTGAGATTATGAACAGGTACGTCATCTAAAAATCTGCTGATTTAAATTCAAATATCATTATTTAGAATCCATTATTATTTTGATGCCGTTTTATAATATTAATGCGATCCAACAATTTCACGACTAGGTGACAAGACTTCGAGGTAGAAAGCGAGCCACAAATCATTCTGGAATGACTTCTTCAACTAAGTTAGAGCTTGGGCCATATGGCCGTGACTTAGGGTTTCAGATAATTTATTTAATCAATCTATAACTATGCAGATTAACACAAATTTATGTGCATGTTTGTAATTCCAAATTAACTGCTTTCCACCAAATGCATATGAAAGTATACATGGCACTCGCATAATTTAAAAATTAATTTTGTCTGTCCGTCTCTCTGTTCGTTGATTGTTGAAAGACTTTCGCTAGCAGATATAATATATATATAATGTTACAAGGAGTGAATAAGGCAACTTTAAAAAAAAAAACAATATATTTCCGTGCTATTAAATCAACTAGTATAAAACTAACATTTTAATTTCTTCTGTACAGAAAAGACATGAACCCAGCGACGACAAAGAACAAGAGCAAGATGTCGGTGCGCAAGGACAAGGACTATCGCAAGTTGCAGCAGGAACTGACGCGCGAGAAGGAGAAATTCGACCAGCTCAGCTCCAAGCTGCAGCGAGACTTACAGGACTGTCAGCAGCAGCTGCTCGACGAACAGACCAACCGGCTCAAGCTGGCCATGGAGGTATCATATACGGCTGCCATTGTGCCATTTACCATCAACTTTTATTGCAAACTTGAAATATATCTGCCATTTGAGAGCACATGGTACCGAATAACTGTTTCGAGAGCCTCATAATTTGTTAAAATTCATCATCAATTGTATAACTGTGGTATCAACAAATCAATGTATTTATAAAATATCGATGCAAATGATTACTATGGTTACGCACTTTACTATTTTAAACCTTTTCTCCATAGTCCCTAGGTATCTCAGTAGGTCAGCGATCCTACCAGACGTAGAGGTTACTAGTTCGATTCCCAATCAAGGCCAATGCTTATTGCTTCACATAGTCTTCTGTACCTATTCATAGGTTACAATAAAACATAATTAATGAGTGGAGTTTTACCTTAAATAATGTATCCCCTAATGACTGAACTTACCGCAGGTGGACAGCAAAGACGTAGAAATAGAGCAGCTTAAAGAGAAGTTGGCAGCCCTGACCTCGGAGACGGCGTCTCAGTCGTCAGCAGACGCGGAGGATGGCGAGACGGAACAAACGCTCGAGGGCTGGCTCTCGGTGCCATTCAAACAGAACATACGTCGCCACGGCTGGAAGAAGCAGTACGTGGTCGTCTCCTCCAAGAAAATCATCTTCTACAACACTGAGAATGACAAGCAGAACACCACTGATCCTGTCATGATTCTGGATTTGAGGTCAGTATGATATGATCTTCGTTGTTTTATTGTTGCACTACGTAGGTGGTTAACAGCTTTTATTTTAGTTCATAAGTGACAGGTAAAGTGTATTAAAATGCATAAATTCATCTACTCATCGTAGCAAGCAATAACTTGTGCATTCTACGGATATCTTTTATATATTGCAAGTATGTGCGGCAGTGTCTGTGCGGCACGCTTTCCTTTTTATTATAAAAGGCGGTGAGTTATTACTAACTTTCAAAAGAGCTGTGTCTCACTTCTGAATAAACTTTTTTTTATACTCTGTTCCGTAAATTTGTGCAGTATTGCACTGACCATCATTTGCACATTGCGCTATGTATGGCGAAAGCCCTTTACCAAGGGCACCTTAAATTTAGTTACTTCTGAAATAACCATCGTGGCCAAAAAGGGGACTGACGTTATGTAGTATGTCCAAGTAGCAACCCATTCCTGCCATCTTATCAACTGAAACAAATAAGGTTAAAAAGATCCATAACATACAGACCAGCTATTGTATTGTTAGCTAAACGAAAAAACATCTCACGACGCTTCTCTTTCGGACAAACTACCTACGTTTAGTATTTGTTCAAAGAAAATATTTTCTGATTTGCAGATTGCTAGGCGCTTGCTTGTACATTTCTCCAATTTGGAATTGTAAACGAAGAACTCGCCACAAAAATCAGATTCACGCATTGAATGTTAAATGATGTATTGACGTTGACCATTTGTGTGCAGCAAGGTGTTCCACGTGCGGTCAGTGACACAGGGGGACGTGATCCGTGCGGACGCGAAGGACATCCCTCGGATCTTCCAGCTGCTGTACGCTGGCGAGGGCGAGGCACGCCGTCCGGGGGATGCGCAGGACCAACCTGCTGACGGAGCAGATCATACCGGTACATACTCATTTTCATTTTTTTCTATTTGACACTGGACCTGCCCCCTGACGGAGCGGACAATGCCGCTTCATATTCCTTACATTTTTTTTCTCTTCGACACTGAACCTTACTGCTGATGGAGCAGACCATGCCGGTTCATATTTATTTACATTTTGCCTATTTAACCATTGGCTTTTATTATTACTATTAGTGTTATTGGATTTTTCTATCTGCAAATTCAGGATCCTAGACTATTTAAAGGCAATAGGATCGCCCCTCATTAGATCGGACTTAAAAATAACTGGAAAAATGATTGTGTCCTATGAGGCCACCTCTGCATACCCTTTCGGCGAATATAGGCGTGAGCGCATGCGTCTAGTATGCTGGACTGATTATAGACATTTTGGCATTGCTATATATAGCGAGCGCACACGGAACTATTGATGTAGATGTCTAAGTACGTCAGTCTAAGTAAGTCTAAGTAACTCGTCTTAAGTTTCGGTGGAGATAGCAATGCGCTTGTAATCGACTTGTATTTTTTTCACCATATTGTGTGTTATATTAATGTAAATGTATGTTGTTCATTTGTCAGGTAACACGGTGCAGCATAAAGGCCACGACCTGGTCAGCATCACGTACCACATACCGACGGCGTGCGAGGTGTGCACGCGTCCGCTCTGGCACATGTTCCGCCCACCGCAGGCCTACGAGTGTCGGAGTGAGTACATTAATCACGCCTAAACTTATCGCATTATTTCACTACCGTGTATGCATACGCTAAGTTGTATGTTTATGTAGTAATAGCGACCCACCCACATTTATATTTAAGTCGTACAAATCTTTGAATTCTCTACTATCTAGAAATATATGTTATATGAAGTTTTTAGATAGTAGCCCATCAGAGTTCATATTCTATATCCGTAACGTAGTTTAGAAGAACGATTTGTTCAAACAGACATGATAATTTTTTTGGAAATGGTGACATAAATATATGTTATCTAATGAAATTGTGTGTAAATTGAGCGTCTATCGTGTGCAGGGTGCCGCATGAAGATTCACGCGGAGCACGTCAGCGAGGGCGAGGGGGTGGCGGCGTGCAAACTGCACGCGGACCGAGCCCGCGAGCTGCTGCTACTGGCGCCCGCCGCGCCCGACCAGCGCCGCTGGGTGGCGCGCCTCGCCCGCCGCGTGCAGCGCTACGGGTACCGCGCCGCCCACCATCCCAACCACGACCACACCAAGCTCTCGCCCAGGTACACACTCACCCTGCCTTGAGTCCGACCATAGAACTGAGCTCCCGCCCAGGTACATCGAACCCGCTATTAGCCCTCGGATCAAGTTTTTGCCCAAGAACCATCAACCCGCCGGGCCCATATTGGGATGCATCAGAGGCTCAAGACCAGGTATTCCGATCACCTGCAATTTTGTGATACTCCTTTTTTATTGCTCGATTTATATTTATAATCATCCTTAATTTTATTTGCTTATAGCATGCAATATAGAGACTTACTTTGTTGTATTTTAACTTGCAGGGATTCGATGAGATCGAACCTGAAGTCAGCCTACATGAACGCGTCGCAGCGCAGCTCCACGTTGCCGGCCAACGCGTCCTTGCCGCGTCAGTAGCAGGTATCTGACGCTCGCTCGTCTTACGAGCCACGCCGATTGGCACCTTACACTTACGACATAACAGTCAATTGCAAACAAAAGACCATTATTTCATACTATTGTTTAATAACAGGAATTGATTCTATAGTAGTTCTTTAGCGTATTGGTTTTTTACTAACATGAAGACCTATAGTCGGCTTGTAAACCGGTAATTGTTATAAGCCACAAGCTGCGTGCAGCGGGGTGGCGGTTGATCTGGCATTTGTTATTCAATGTTTACATTGTATCTACTCTAATTGAATGTATAAATTAGCTAGTCTTTAAACATACCTTTTAAGTATTTTGTCCAAAATTTTATATAAGCAACCAGCGAAGTCGCTGTGATAATTATTTGTTTTGGTATTTATCTAAAATTGACCGCCTCTTCAGTAAGCTCTCGGTGTTCGGGGGCAATATAATTGTATTCAGGTCCCACTCGCGGTGGTGCTATTGTGTGCATTCGTTTCATTGTGTGCGTATTGATTTGTCTACGAGCAATCGCAACGAAATTTAATACGGCCTACTGTGAACAATAATCGTTTTGTTAGATTGGGTCGTATGAATGTTGATATTATTTATGTGTTGGTATTCTGCTTGGATATTGTAGCGTAGTAGATAGAAGTGCTTGGTTGATTACTCCAAAAGTCATCGCTTTGAAGTGATTTGGAAGCAGCGATCGTAAGTTGTTACACTGGCTTCTGTCGAGGTTGACCGAGGTGTTGAGATTCAATCGTAAAGCACGTATTCGTAATGCTCATTTTCCTTTGCTCTGAAATCAAAGATGACCGCCGGTTGCGTTATTTCTTAAACGTCAATCGGAATATAAACATTCAAAACAATAATTTATTTTTGTTAACTCTTTTTCAATCATTATATAATATTTTACCAAGAATGTTTATTACATTATGATAGGTTTGCCGAAACCACAATTTTATATAGACATTAATTCTTTTTAATTCAACTTATCGTAAGCAGTAATGAAAATTATGCATTTAGATTTTTCTAAATGTTTGTAGTTATAAAATAGGCAGGAAAATCAGGCTCAAGCTGTGATGGTCGGTAATGACTCGATACGATTTGTATGTATTTAATAATAGAAATTCAGTAAACTATACGGGGATTACGTTGACTGTAACAAATTGTTATAATTATCTATATTAACACTATCTCCTTATTACAAAACAGTTTAAACCAAGTCTAGACCAAAATCGGCCTAAAATTATATACATCCCTTTTGAATCGGTATCACAAAACGACATGGAACTACTTTTGAACCAAGAATTATCATAGGCGATGTTTTGTAATAAGGAGGAATATGTCTACATTACACCAAACTGTGGTGCACCAAGTGTACATTGCCCTTATTGCGTCACCTTGCAATGCCAGTAATTGGACACGATTATTTGACGATTCAAACATTACGAGAGTTTATGATAGTAAATGCATCGAGCTATGTTGTCATTGCGCTTGTCAAAATGTGATTATTCAGATTACAGTTCTTCCAGTAACCCGAAATTGGCGTGCCCCATGGTGACGTAATATTGGGTAATTTTTCAGGGACCGTTAGAATAAGTACAGCAGACACCTCATGTCGCTCAGCATTTGCAAAATAACGAATAGACAGTGCCATAAGTGTTTAGTGATTTGTCTTCGATAGTTGCTCAAACTTATAGCTCTTTTACACAAAATTCCGCGTGTTACTTAATTACGTAAGACTCACAGATGGGCTTCCTTGAATCGCATGATCAATTTATAGTTGAATATTGAGTAGTGGAACTGTTGATCTTAGTATATTATAATAGTTAGGTTGTTCAGCCGAACGGGAATCATGCTGGCTGCCTACATTGAGTGTACAAATTTATATTATGGTGAATAATCATTAAATCATGTAAAATGCGATTGCTATGAGTAATCGCGGAGCTTGCAGCTAAAGCAATAACTAGAGATGGTCTTTATTAAAGTTTAATTTATATTATTATAAGGGTATTCCTTGCCAATATTAAAAAGTCATTTCGTAGACCAACTAGATATTAATAAACAATCGTAATTAATGAATTCGATATCGAATCGATGCTCGGTTAGAGTTTTTAATGAAGCATTCAGGTGCCAATACTGCCTTATTCACAGAGCATCTGACACAGCTTAAACTACTGACTGCAAATTAATGACAATTACATCAATTTCAGAAACCTATAGGCATGTCATTTTATTTGCATGAAATACTTAAATGAGCATTGTATAATTTGTGTACAATACGGAATCATGTGTCATTGTGATTTTAAAGTACAAACGAGTCGGGCCAATTTGCAACTACAAAATATACTTCTCGAAGTAGGGAAACTCGATCGAGGTCAATTACTGGGATTTTGTCGACGAGTTTGTTATCCATAAGCAATAAGAATTAAAAAAGTGTTTGTATTAAAGTGAAACTTTGTCTCTTATTGAGCAGTTAACTGGATATTTGTGTCCGAGTCGTAGTAAGATGTGGTCAGAGGCGGTAGTGGCGTGGTCTGCCAATGCGTGGGCCGCTCGGCCACTCGGCCGGTGGGTCGGCCACTGGGCCACTCGGCCGGACTAGATGATCGCGGGCTCTGGATAGCTGTGATAATAGACGTGACTATAATATGTTAACACCCGTGGTGCTAAGGGAAGCAGGCCTCCGACGCATTGTTGTTACTAGTGATTCTTGTTAATGATTAATAACTATTAAAAGCTGTTTATAATTAATTGCTCTACACACTGTTTACATTCCTCCAACGAAAGTTTTGTTTACCTTAGTTTTATAATGACTCAAGTTCAGTTCTGTCGCTTGTCCAGTTGTCGCTTTATGTTTTATTTTATATTAGTTTATAAGTACGAAACAATCTCTGTTCATCCATGTACTGACATACGAATTTCAAATTTAAGTACTTAAGTGTTTGAAAAATTGCAATTCATATTAGTTTTACGCTTATTTTTGAGATGCATTTTTATAAATTATATTTTTATTAGGGGCAGCTATTGCATTGTTCGTGTTATTTCATTCCATATTGTGTCGTAAATGTGTTATATAAATGTTTCAAGCGTTCGGAAATGGTTATTATTATAAACCAAAGAAATTTAGTAATTTCACACTTAACAAAATAATTCACATTGTTTTGAACTATTAACAGACCACATTATTTTCCATGCTTGTCATTAATATTAATTCAGTTTAATAATAATAATATTATTGTTATTTACTATGCATAATTACTGTAGACCTGATTTTATAATATCGCGACATTTCAGGGAGTATTTTTGACGCCAGTTGCGACTCGTACCCCGCGGTGATAACAGAAATACTCCCAAATCGTCTGTATTACAATAATGGACTATGTTATATCATTATGTAAATTATTTATTATCGAATTACATCCTCTATTGTAACATTTTATTATTTATCATCGTTTAGCTAAAATTGTAAGTTCCTAACTATAGCTTGCTTCTCATGTAAAGAAAACTTCTCAAATAGCTTCGCTGATATAAGTAGTTGATTGGGTATCAATATATATTTATATATAACAATATGTAGTGTGGGGTATCGGAGTATCGCTGCAGTATTGGTGGGAGCAGAGTGGCGGCGTTCGACTAGCAATACTTAACATTTACACCGCGTGCCTTAGCTACGGCTCACTCCCATATCACTTAGGCATACTATGTTATATGTATCGATAGTTATTATAATGTACATATGTTTTCAATTAAACCAATATTTTATGGATTTTTAAGGAGTTTGTATATTGTAAAGATTATTAATTTTATCATAAAATTAATGCATAGCTAATAAGTGCTACATTTGTGAGAAATAAATAACATTTTAAAATCTTATTGTTTTATTTTAAAACAATTGATTACAATTTTTAATCATTAATCATAATAAGCTTTAGCACAAACATAACAATTTATAATTATATGAATCTTAGTAGGTAATATAACATTGTAAATATTAAAACCAATAGATAAAAAAATATTAATTTAAAATGAATGCCCTACATACAAACCATATCCGATTATTCTTGAGATGCTCATTACAACTCAAATACATAAAATACTGATAATTCCAATACATTTAAAATATAGTAATACTACATGCACACATACTATTAAAAACAAATTCTATTTGTAACTTTCAAATGTTTTTTCTTTTATAACTATAACATTTTGTTAAGAATTGACAATTGAGATAACAGACGATCCTCATAGGTTTTGTTTTCCACCCTCATCTCGTCATTTGGGGTATAAAATACTGAAAGATTTGCAACATTGTATGTTGAAGGGCCCATGTTTCAGAACAGTCCCGAAGCTTTCTTCATTTCCTTCTGTTTCCAGCCGGGCAATGCTCTGAACTCGTTGTAAGATATGCTGAACGTGGATACGAAATCGTCGTGCGTCAGATAAAGCTGGAATAATCAAAAGATTTGCTAGTACATAAACGTAGTGGGTTGGAAGGACCAAACAGCGAAGAAAATATTGTCTTCGACGAACGAAATTACAATGCCCTAAACCTGTATGTAAAAAATTCAGGATAATTCGTAGAACAACAACAAGTTTACTCAGATATTTACCTCTTTGGTGAGGGGATCCACATCAGGTGGTAAATGGTCCTTGGGCCCTCGTAGTACTGCCAGGGGATATTTTTCGTATTGGTCGAAATGGTTGGCGGTGTTGCCACTTTGAACAGCGCTGTTGCCAGCTTGGACTATGGCTTTGCCTTCCAGTGCGCTTATAATAGCGTTGAACGTCTTGTGGCCCTGAAAGCATGGATTGTTATCGAAGACTAACTATCGACTCACTCAAAAAATCTGTACCCCTATCACGAGTTTGCTACCGTTTTCGTAATCTATACTTGCTAGCGTCAGTCGCAATATTTGTATGAGATATTTTAGTTCTTCACGTCACCGCTGGGAGTCGCTGCACAATTTCTCATATAAATATTCGGCGGAGACGCTAGCGAGTATAGATTACGAAAACGGTGGCAAGCCCGTGATAGGGGTACTGACATGCAATCGAGTAGCATACGATAGTAAAATTTTATGAAATTAATTAAGCAATTTTTAGCCCAGTTTCTAATATAATATTTTTGGCAATAGTCATGCTATCGGCTAAGAAGTGGTCGTTGCCCAACTGGTTATATAAGCCAAAATGACAGTTCAATCGTTTCCGATCGAAATCTGGTAGCCAGTTTTGTAAGGTTCCTTTATAAATATATTATTTGAAAGTGCTACCTTCCACATGGAGTGCTTCCAGTGCGGGAAGAAGCCGGTGAAATGCGGCGGCTCGCGGCCCTGGCTCAGGGCTAGGATCGGCGTCTCAGGGTCGCGCCCTGCCGGGTCTACGGGTAAAACAAAAAAACTTTGTTACCAATTCGGTATTAGCAGCTTTTCACTTTTATCATTCTGAAACTTAAGGCTTATTCTGGTTGAGCCTTGGTAAAGCATTTGTAAACGTCGAAAATTATCAGCGGTTCGGAAACCAGCCGTCTGAGAAAAACCGTCAAGAAAATCAGCCAGGCATCTCGTGCATTTCATCAAAAATATTTTGGTAGGTATAGGTACAAAGAACCTACACCAAAGTGGAATAATAGAATAGAATAATAGAATAATTTATTTACATGAAATATGGGTACAAAAGATGTTGTTAAAAATAAAAGGTACATAGCATATTTCACCCATTCTGGGTATGTAAATATTAATAAAATGTTAAAATTTTTGTCTGCAAACAACATGGCTCTAACCAAGCATATTTTTTTTTTATATAATAAGCAAGTAATCCAAACAATCGAATTTGTTATTGACAATAGTGGCAAATTGTATAAGCATGCAGGTGTGAAAACATGATGAAAAAATATAGAGATAGTGAAGATGTAAGTATGTGTGAAGTGTACCTTGTGCGAGGTAAGCGTGTGCGATGTGTCTGGGCGCGGCGAGGGCGCGCGCGCCGCAGTGGGCGCCGAGCCACGCGCACACGGCGCCGTGCGCGTCCAGCACGCCCGCCATCTCCGGCCACAGCGAGTACTGGCTGAACGACACTATCTCCTCGACTGACAACACAACATTACAATTCAGTGCCCTACAAGTAATAATATTCCAAACAAACTGGCTATATGTACCGGTATGAGGCTATATGACGGTTCGTCGCATAATATTATCGTATTCGACACTAGGTACCGACTTTTTACCTAAGTCCAGTGGCGTATTTAGAGGTCCAGTGGAGGTCTGTAGGCCTTGGGTCAAAAAAATATTACTTTTTTTTCCTAATAATAAGGTTTCGTTTGGAACTATTTACTGTGGAGGTTCCGCGGCTGTAGCCCCGATTGCCTTCCCCTAAACTCGGGCCTGCCTAAGAGAGATTGCCAAAATGGCAACAGGAATTTTTCACAATATATTTTATAAGCAATTTAATTATCAATAATTAATCGGTATTTTTCGTTAGTAATTAGGGTAGGTATTGAACTCAAACTGCAACTAAAACTTTATTCGAATAGAGTTTTAAAGGAAGACTACTTATCACGTCTCTGCAGCACAGTATGTCTTAATGCGCTGCTATGAAGTTCAACATATTGTAAACTTACATGAATACTGTCCAGGTGTGCCCAAAGACACGTAAAAGAGGCGAGGCGGCAGCGGGCGCTCCATCTCTTTCAATGGTGAAGCCACGAGCAAATGACGACGGTCGCCTATTGCACTCCAGAAGTCCTGCTTCTCATTGCCTAGAATTGGTAGGTAGGTAACAGAGTTAATAGAGCGACTCCAACTATTCCTAAGAATATTTGTTTAACTATAATAAGCGAGATCAAACCTATGTCTTTAATATCAATCTTTTGAGCAGTGATTGGATACACTACGAGGTTAACGGTGACGGAAAACATAGTAAGATTTCTGCATAGCATACATTATAAAATTGTAACTTTGCAACTTTTTTGTTGTAACACCATCACCTACTTAAGGTTTGGAGATATAGTAGGTATACCTTGCATGACCAGGGTGTGCTCGGCAGCAGCCATGTTCTTGGCGACCTCCCTTTCGTCGCCGGTGGCGGTGGCGGCGCACCAGACCCACACTCGTGCGCCCTCCCTCAGCACGTAGCACGAGCCGCGGCCCTCTTCACCGCGCCTCACCTCCTCGCCGCGCCTCACCTCCTCGCCGCGCCTCACCTCCTCGCCGCGCCTCACCTCCTCGCCGCGCCTCACCTCCACGCCGCGCGCCTCGCGGGCGTACTGCCCGGACACGCGGATGAGGGCGCGCGGCGGAGGGATCACTCGACGTCCACTCGCTGATAAACACATTTTAGAAGTCATTTATTTCCAAACTATTAAAATCCTCAAGCAACTTAGTATATGTATAGGTTAACCCTAAATATCATTAAGCCTAAGAGGGAGTTATTTGTTTTGAAATGCAGATGTATCTCATAAATATCATTTCAGCCCATAATAAGCGTCAAATGTTTAATTTAATTGTGAACTTCATGAAACTTGGATTGGTCACTGTTTGTTGGACTGGCATTGTAATATCTCTTGTAGAACTCGGTTAAATAGGTAAAATAAGGTAAATAAACACTTACGATCGTAATCTGTAGCACTGCCGACGTATGTGATCATACGACCTTTGAAAATTTGCAAGAAATGCGCTGGCTCCTTTCCTTGGTAGATCCATGCCTTTAATGAATATTATTTTATATTAATATCAAGAGCCGATGTATATTAACTCTGAAATTAATTTTAAACAACTTACTTGAACGGGAAGACGCCCCAGTTTTGTATAGAGGTCTTTGGCTTCTTTTGCACCCAAATTCCTCAGATCATTTGGCGAAGAGCCACCCTGGACAGAACACTTATTTGTGAGATACTTACTTACCGATACGATACTTTGAAACTTGAGAGTATTTCAAGTTTGCACATTCTCTGCTCAAAGGGGGAATGCAAACAATGCTAGTAGGTGTATGTTACCATCCAGTAGTAAATGATTGTCTGGTCGCCGGTGGGCGCGTGGTAGGTGTAGAGCGCGATGTAACAGTCGCCGTCGTAGAACACGCCCGCCTGCGGACGCTCCACCTCAGCCAGCGGCCCGCCCTCCCCGCTCTCCTCACCCCTACCGCCCTTCTCCTCACACAGCCCGCGACGACGCACGCGCCACATGCGCAGCGAACCTGATCCGTCGTCGGGTAGCTGAGCCTGAACACAATGCGACATACGTTAAGGGTACTTACTTTCAGTGAAATGGGATTAAAAAACACTTATGTTTCTAGGGTACTACCTCAGCAGCCAACCATGCATTGGAAGCTAGACTGACAGCATCGAGTTTCGTTGTAGCGGAGCGCGCAGCTCGCAGTCTACTGTCGCGGCGGGCGTCGCACCAACGCCAACCGTGGAAGAGCGCGGCGAACTCGAGCGGCTCGCGGCCGGCCGCTACTACAGATACTGAGCCGTTATAGCGGCGCACGCGGGCCAGGCCTCGCGCCGCCGTCATTGCGCCGCGAGCGGCAGGCCCACTCGCATTGGGTCCCACCCAAGCCCAGACACCACGGCTGCCGCTATCCACTATGTATACACCCTGAGGGAAAGCAGAAGAAGTTGTCTGAGAAGAACTGGCAGGAAACTCAGCCAAGCATCTTGTACATTTCATGTAATCTTTAGTCTTATATGTATATAATCGTTAGTCTTACGTCGTCGGCCAAGTCCTCCCTATAAAATGGTGCGCGTTTAACTTCTTCGAGTCTGGCGGCGGGTCGCTGGGAGGGCGCGGTGAGCGGCGGTCCGCGGGCGGGGCGGGTGACGGCGTAGAGGCGAGCGGGCCGCGCGGGCGTGTCGGGCGGCGCGGCGGGCCGCACGCAGCGGGCGCGCAGCTCCAGCAGGGCGTCGAGGAGCGCGCGGTCGCCCGCCGGCAGTGTTTGCTCGTAGCCGTCGTGCGCGATGGCAATACGCCGCGCTGTCATACCTTTATCGGCGCCGCGAGCCATGCGATATGCAATCTGAAAATAGAAAGCTGTTAAAGAAGTACTTACAGAATTGGGTAGGTAAATACATGGAGATCCCTGGGCGTATTCATCATGCTCTTATACGGCAAAATCTTTTTTCTGCATTTGTAATGAAGTGAACTGTATGGATTCGATTTTAATGTGCAAATATGTATAGATCCTGCAACAATTGCGGTGTCTGTTCCCACCTCCTCTCAAAATGAATTATCCGTATGATCGAAATCTTGAATCCGTGCATGAGATATAGTGACCTTGGCTCCAAATATTTTGTCGACGAGATTGGCTGCGCGTCCGAGCCAGAGCAGCAGCAGGTCGGGCGTATCGAGTACGAACACGCCGTCGGCCGCGAGCTGCGACCACGACACCGGCTCCAGCTGCACCACCACCGGCAGCCGCCCGCGCACCGCGTACAGGCGAGCGCCACCGTTCAATGTAGTTGATCCACTCCGTAGGATCCTATAACGATATGAGAAGTTAATGGGCATACGGGTCCTCCCGTTTGAATTTCGGAGCTGCCCGTCTAGAGACTAGGGATTGTAGGTGCCTCCACTTTCCAAAATATCGCAGTCAAATAATGCTACTTTAGAATAGATACTTGGTATAGTATTGTAGACCTGGTGAGCAAGTTCATAGGGAGGCGAGGGGAGCGGGGGTGAGAACCTAACTATGTAGGAGGTCACCCTCTCGCTCGTAAATATTGGTTTGGTAGAAATGATTTAGTTATCTTGATTTCGTAACAGTGAACAGCAGGCATCGTTATAGTTTCCTTTGGTACACACCTTATCCCGTCTCTAAAGTATGAGAGCAGCCTAGGTGTTTCTTTGGTGGCGGCCTCCTTGTGTATAGCGGCGGGCGCCCCGAGGTAGGCGGCGAGCTGGGCGGCGCGCCGTAAGGCCAGCGTCGCCAGCGCACCGCTGCGCTCACCGGCGCATGCGTGGATGTGTCGCTCCGCGTACTCGCCATTACCATTCTCTTTGATTTCACGACGCTGTTATAAAATTAAAAAGAACTACTTAAAGCAAACTATTACTTGCTACATAAGTAATTGATAATTTAGTTTGACTCATAAATTAATGGTCTATTAATTCATTGCTACAACCTTGTACCCAATTTATATAACAAAGTTTGAACTGAGCGAAATTAAAAGATTTTGCCCTTACTTATTAACTTGGTTCAAACATTGAGATGAAAAAGAGTTTTACGTTAATAATTCATGTAAGTGAATACAAGACAAAACTCTGTTCGACGTTTGTGCATTTTTTTCTAACAGTCCGTATTGTCTCGCTGCAAATTAGCCCCTTACCTAACCTAGGTAGGTGTGTTAGATAAGAAAATATTAGATGGGAGTTTATATTTAACACTTACAATAACATCGGGCCCCGCCGGTTGTCCTGGCAGCGAGCAGGAGTACACCAGGTAAGCCTCGGCATCGTAGAATGTCCCAAAGTGCGTGCGGGGCAGGAGTTCCGTGCTTGACTCCTAAACATACCAATTAAATAACATTAATATGTGTCTTGCTAATCATATGTTATCTGTGACCCCTAGATCAACATACTGCTGATCAACTTGGCCGCCAAGAAGGTGTAAACCAATTTGTGTATTGGTTTGCAGGGCACTGTTTCCAGTAAGTGTTGCAAATGCAATAGGCAGACTCATGAGCATAGGTGATAATCTTTTGGTGTCTAATTTTTTACATTCGCACTCTTTGCGAATGTAAAAAATTAGACGTAGAAAAAAATTGACTTTTCCATAAGCTGGGATTAATTAAGCTATGCATATACTTAGCAAACTTAGTTGGAAATAGGTAAGTAGGTACTTGTCCGCCTACTTAACCCCGTAATATCGCAGATTAACGAAAACAAGGCCAATGAACTGGCACCGGCATTTTGGTTTGTAAGTAATTATAATGAAATGAAGCCAGCTTTATTATGTGCAGACTAAAGATGAGATCTAAGTATTCTCAATGGATGTACAGTACCGAACTGTCCCATGTAATAGTTTTAAGATGTTTTTCCGTTGAGGATATCGCCAGTGTATTTTCTTCATTTTGTACGAGAACGTTAAAAAGCGCCCCAAACGGCAAGTGTAGGAACTTTAACGTCTACATACAAAAATTACGCATGGTCAAGCGGCGACCGTCGTTCGGTCAGGCTTTATAAATTCTATCTATCTTCTAATATATCGGATGTTAGAAGATAGATATAATTTTACAACAAAACAACATTTTTCGATTGCCTACTTAAATAACATTATAGTGAGTCTGTAAATCTCTCGATACTAGATGAGCTAGCTGACTGCGCGAGCGCATCCACCGTTACCAAACCGAACTAATAAACATTTTACAAATTTAATGAAATATTTCGTGACCAACGTTAATAACAAAATTTTATCGATGTTAAATTTTGCAAGGCTTTTAAATAGGTATTATGAAAAGTTACAAGGTGGTCTCAGATAATGAATTACTGAAATAATTAACGATGGCGACACGACTCCTTTGGTCTAGTGATCTATACTTAGCTGCAACGCTAGGTGTCGGTGGTTGGATACCCGCGTCAGGTAGCTTTGGCCACTCTGTGCCTATAATGTATAAAAAAGAATCCGCTGTCTGGCATGGTTTGATTTGGGTCTAGATGATGGTCGAGAACCTCTTTGAGAATCTTTTTGAGTGCATAATTTAAAAAAATCCTAGGATACCTTCTTGGCGGGGTGCGATGGCGGCAACCTCCACGTGGTGCATCCTGGGCACCGGCCGTTGTCGACCGGTGGCGAATAGCTAGCCAAGGGGGGGGGTACACTATACAGGGCGATTACATACACACATACACACTTCACACATACATAATTTTATACACAGCACACAACGTATACACAAGCTCATGCAAATAACACACACACAAGCAGAAACACAATACATATCCCTATCCCTTTCTTTTTTCCATCCTCATCCCATTTCCTTTCCAAAATTCCGCTGCGGTGTGCCGGGGTTAGGCATCGCGGTCCTGCCATCATAGTGAATATAGACGGTGGGAGGGGGGACTAACCTCCCGCGTGTTCGTGCCGTGCGCGGGGACCCGTAATGGGGGGCAAAGGAGTCCTGGTGGTTGAGTCTACGGTGGGCCGGGTAAGATGTCCGCCGTCGACAACACGCCGCTTTGGTCCAGAGCTCCTCTAACACGGGAGGCCGGTATGTAGCCGCATACCGGTCAATCGGCTGCAATTCTGTCCTTAAGACGGGAGGCTAGAGTCCTGGGGTGAAGAGGTCCGCAGCCGGCGGTGTAAGCGGTCACCAAAGTGGTGGTGGCAGCGAGCGTCGTCCGTCTCGTGGGCAGCTAGCCTCGGGGCTCTATATCCTGGCGGTAGCCCTGGTGCCAATATGGCATCCCCAAATGTGCGGGCTCCAAGGAGGGTGGGGAGCCGTCTGGATGAATTGATGAGTTTTGGGCATATGGAACCTAAATCAAAACCCAAGAGAGGAGTAGGTGTAGATGAAGGGAGGGAGTTGCGCGCGGTTACAGTGTGCACTCCACTGATTGAGGAGGGAAGAGAAGAGGAGCTGGAGGCCATAGGCCGTTTCTGGGCTCCAGTTAGAAAACGTGGTCACTCGGCGAGTCCTTCTTCTGATGAAGAGATGCTACCACCGATATCGGGGCCAGCGGGAGCGGTGCGGAGCCGTAGGGCAACTCAAGTTCTGGCTCAGGCCCAGGAGAAACCGGCCCGAAGCACGTACTGTCGGACAAGCCAGATCACAGAGGCGATGAGCGATAGTGACTGTTCGCAATCTGCCGCACCATCTGGGCGAGTAGGAAACAGAATGGGGAAAAAGAAAAAGGGAAGCCAAAAGGTACTGAACACAGACCTTACCGCTGAAGAACCTCGTAGAAGCCTCGACATCGAGGAAGCGGCAATGTTGCGGGTCCCAACAGAGGCGGCCCTGTATCAAAAGATAGAGGAGGAGGCCACTCTCGTAATGGAATTGGCCGGGAAAACGAGGAATTTGAAGGGCACATGCCAGCAGAAGGCTCTTAAAGAGTGTGCTTCTTCCATTCGCGATACGGCGACGGTACTGCGAGAGACTGCTGCCACAGAAATAAAGAAGCTTCAGGCTGACAACGACCGCCTGAATGCTGAAATGGTGGCAATGAAGGAAGAGATTGCAGCGTTGCGGGCTGAGCTAGCGAGGTCCAAACCGCAACGGCAGCAGATCTTTAGTCAGGCAGTAGCGATGTCATCGGCTATGGAAGCGTCTTCCCACGGAAGAAGGCGGGCAAACTACTCTGGACAAACCAGGGAAGTTCCGGGTCCAAAACAGGCAGAGGCCGTTTCTTCGCAGAACGACAGTGGGCGTAGGAGGACTCGACAGAGGCGACCTGATCCAGTGCTTGAAGTGCCGGCCGTGTCGAGTGCTCGTCCTGATGTGGCGATGGCACCGGCTACGACTACGTGGGCAAGAGTTGTGGGCCGTAAACACAACGCCCCTAGTAAAGAGAAGGCTCTGCAGTCCAAACCTGCCAAGAAACCTGACGAAACCCGTAGCGTAACAAAGAAGGGGAAGAAGAAACCCAATGACGCACAGTCAAGTCAAGTTAGATTGCGCACCCCCCGTACCGCAGCAGTGGTGCTTACCCTCCAACCCGATGCTATAAAAAGAGGGGTGACGTACGCCACGATCATCGCTGAAGCCAAAGCGAAGTTCAACCCCCTGGAATTGGGCATCTCAGGGGTCCGCATCAAAGAAGCGGCTACAGGGGCTCGAATAATGGAGGTTCCAGGGGAGGGCAGCGTGGAGAAGGCCGAGGCCTTTGCTGAAAAGCTGAGGCAGTCTCTGAATGCAGATGATGTGCGAGTGTCTAGACCCGTGAGATGTGCTGAACTGCGAGTTTCCGGGCTGGACGACTCAGTTACTGCCACAGAGGTCGCCGCGGCAATAGCCCAAGTGACTGGCTGCCCGGAGAGCGCCATCCAGGTAAGCGAAGTGCGTCCTGGCCCCATGGGCGTAAGAGCGGCGTGGGTACGTTGTCCGGTGGCGGGCGCTAAGACGCTGGTGGACGCGGGGCGCGTGCTGGTAGGTTGGGTAAGTGCACAGGTGAAGCTCCTGCAGCGCAAACCCGCCCGCTGCTTTCGTTGCCTAAGGGTTGGTCACATAGCACCTCAGTGCGCCTCAGCCGTGGACCGAAGCGCTCTCTGTTACCGATGCTGCCAAAGCGGCCACAAGGCACGTGACTGTTTGGGAGCGCCGCATTGCGCCCTGTGTGCAGAGGCCAAGAAGCCGGCCAACCACGTTGCAGGCAACAAAGCGTGCAAAGCGTCGCCAGTCAAACCGGCAAAGAAGAAACCAGCGCTCACAGGAAGGAATTCCCCTGCCGCTGAAGAGCTAGCTTTGATAGCTAGCCAGGTGGAAACGGTGTCCGACAATGAATAGTCGCCCTGCCAAGGTCCTGCAGGCAAATCTAAACCACTGCGCACGGGCTCAGGATCTTTTCCTGCAGTCCCTGCTGGAGTGGTCTATAGATATTGCGGTGGCTTCGGAGCCCTACTTCATCCCGAACAGGTCAAACTGGGCGGGTGATGTATTGGGCACCGTGGCCATAGCCGCAGCCGGGGACCTGGCCGTGAAGGAAAGGGGTCAGGGTTTCGTCGTAGTAGCCTGGGGTGAGGCCGTCCTTATTGGGGTGTACTTCTCTCCCAACAGGACACGTGTCGAGTTTGAGGCCTTCTTGGACGAGGTTGGGGCGGCGGTGAGACGAGCATCACCGCTGCCAGTATTCGTTCTGGGAGACTTCAACGCAAAATCGACGGCGTGGGGTTGTCCTGCTACCAATGCTCGTGGCGAAACCCTGGAGGAATGGGCGACATTGACCGGAGTCTCCATCTTAAATCGGGGGTCCGTCAGCACCTGCGTGCGGTGGCAGGGAGAGTCTATCGTGGACATTTCTTTCGCATCTCCTGCTGTCGCATCGCGAGTACAGGGCTGGCGGGTCCTTGAAGGGGTTGAGACACTGTCGGATCACCGGTATATCCGGTTCGACGTCTCCCCCATGATGGGGACGCGGAGTAGTAGAAGAGGTCAGTCGCGTCGGACACCGTTTGTCAGGTGGGCGCTGGGCAAAATGGACAATGACTTACTTGAGGAGGCGGCATTGGTACGGTCTTGGTTCTCACAGCTTCCGTCGCGCATAGACGTTGATGGAGAGGCGGCGTGGTTCCAGGAGTCGATGACGGAGGTGTGCGATGCGTCTATGCCGCGTGCACAACGCCGACCACCGAAGAGAGCGGTATATTGGTGGACGGCGGAGATCGCAAACCTCCGTTGGAACTGCGTCGCCGCGCGTCGAGCCCTTCAGCGGGCACGCCGGAGGCAAATGCGCGACGAGGCAAGTGAGGGTCAGCTGTACGATGCTTACAAATTGAGTAAGAAGACTCTGCAGCTGGCCATCACACAGGCCAAGACCATAGGCCGAGAGGAGATGCTGGATGAACTCAGTCGAAATCCGTGGGGCCGCCCATACCGGTATGCGCGCAAACAACTGCGTGGACAGGCCGCCCCATTAACTGAGACCCTCCAGCCCCGCCTCCTCAGGGAAGTCGTGGCGGTGCTGTTCCCCGCAAGGACTGACTTGCAGACGCCGGCAATGGCACCGCCAAATACCGGATGTGACACTGACGCCGCCCCCATATCCCCTATAACAGATGGTGAAATGGGAGCGGCGATCTTACGGCTCCGCGCCAAGAAGACCGCCCCAGGGCCCGATGGAGTTCCAGGCCGGGTGTTGGTCTTGGCCCTGGGAGCGCTTGAGGCCCGTTTCAGGGGACTGCTCGACGCGTGCCTAGCACAAGGGCGGTTCCCCTCGATTTGGAAGCAGGGTTTACTCGTCTTGCTCAGGAAGGAAGGTCGTCCTCATGACTCGTCGTCAGGACTTCGGCCCATTGTGCTGCTGGATGAGGCGGGCAAGCTCTTTGAGCGCATAATCGCTGCCCGCATCAAAGATCACTTGCGCACAGTGGGCCCGGATCTGGCCACCAGCCAATACGGCTTCCGGGAGGGACGTTCCACGGTGGACGCAATTTTACACGTAAAGTCCCTCTCCGAAGCAGCCGTCGCGGGGGGTGGGGTGGTATTGGCAGTCTCGTTGGACATCTCCAACGCCTTTAACACCCTCCCCTTCAGCTGTGTGGCTGAGGCGCTCCGGTACCATTGTGTGCCGGTGTACCTCCGACGGGTTCTGGAGGACTACCTGCTGGACAGGAGTGTCGTCTGCGTCGATGGGGATGGAGAGTTGTTCCGCCGGCGAGTCGAGTGCGGTGTTCCACAGGGGTCGGTACTAGGGCCCCTCCTGTGGAACATCGGATTCGATTGGGTGCTGCGCGGTGCTCTCCCTCCCGGAGTTGACGTCGTTTGCTACGCGGACGACACTCTTGTCACAGCGAGGGCGGCGAACTTCGCCGAAGCGGTCGCACTATCGGAGTCTGGAGTGGCAGTAGTCATCGACCGGATCCGACGGTTGGGCCTTCAGGTGGCCCTCAGCAAGACGAAAGCCCTGTGTTTCCACGGGCCTCGTAGGAAGCCACCAGTGGGAGCGCAGCTGGACGTGGGGGGTGTAGCCGTCGAGATAGGGGCCGAAATGAAGTACCTCGGCCTCGTACTTGACGGCAGGTGGAAGTTCCACGCACACTTTAAGTGCCTCGCCCCCAAACTCGTTGCTGCCGCTGGTGCGCTTAGCCGGCTCCTGCCCAATACGGGGGGACCCAGTGCGTGCTGCCGTCGCCTGTACACCGGGGTGGTGAGGTCGATGGCCTTGTACGGCGCGCCGGTGTGGGCGGAATCCCTGGGCGCCCGTAATAAGGCCCTGCTGCGGAGACCGCAGCGGGTCATGGCGAACAGGGTAATCCGCGGATACCGCACCATATCACACGGCGCAGCGTGCGTATTGGCGGGGACCCCACCCTGGGACCTCGAGGCTGAGGTGCTCGCGGCCGTTTATCGTCGGAGCGCTGAGGCCCGACAAGGCGGCGGTGCTGTCGCGCCCGAAGAACTGAGGCGCGAGCGGCAGCAAGCACACGAGCAAGCACTGGGAAAGTGGCAGGAACGGCTCGCGGAGCCGGAGGCCGGGCGTCTGACTATAGAGGCCATTCGCCCGGTCCTCAAGGAATGGATGAGCCGCCGGCAAGGGGCGCTAACCTATCGCCTCGTGCAGGTACTGTCCGGACACGGTTGTTTCGGGAAGTACCTGCATGGGGTGGCACAGAGGGAAGCGACCCCAAGGTGCCACGAGTGCGGCTGCGACGTGGACTCCGCCCAGCACACGCTGGAGCGATGTCCAGCTTGGACTGTGCAACGCGGTGTCCTCGTCGCCCAAACCGGAGGGGACATTTCGCTGCCGACGCTGGTTCGGGCCATGGTCGGCAGCCCCCAGGCATGGGATGCGGTCGTGTCCTTCTGTGACGATGTAATGTCGTCCAAAGAAACGGCGGAGCGGGTCCGAGAGGCAGACCCTCTGTCTGACCCAATCCGCCGTAGAAGGACCGGCCGACGGAGGCGGGCCGAAGAGCGGCTGATGCCTCCGTAATGAGGGCCGCGGGCGCCGGGACGGGGGTCTTGGCGCCGACGCTTGGCCCTCGCGGTTGAAGGGCGCGTTCGTGTTCTGACGCGCCCTCTCATAGTGTAAAAGCCGGGTTCAGCCTGGTAACGTAAGAAGGGGTCTGAAAGGCCAGTCGCTGGGGGGGTCACGGCGAAGCATGTGAAGACGTATCACGTGCACCCCCCCACTTAGCGACTTGGAGGAACACCGTGGAGTTTAGTCGGTGTGAGTCCGACATAACCCTTCCGCTGCCCCCGCGGCGGTTGGTGTATCCATAACGGATTCTCCACGATAAAAAAAAAAAAAAAAAAAAAGGATACCTTCTTGGCAGTATATCTTAAAGGTACACTTTTAATAGGAATTCATGTTTTGTAATTCGTAAGTATTTTTCAGCTTACTCGTATTAACTAGGTACACCATTTTTCATAACAGAATTAAAAGTCAATTATATGTAGGTACTTAGGTAAGTACTAGACATTTTAATCAAAACCTCCGATCAGTGAACAATCACAAAACATTTTAAATAGATGTAAGTATGTATTTAATGATGCACTGTTAAATGATACACTTGCGACACCACTCAACATACTATTATACTCAAAAGCTACCACGCTATCATAGGCACATGCATATGAAATGTTTAAAATGCGAAATAGTCATTTGGTGTGAAATTACCTGAATTACTGAATAGTCGCCTGAGTGATACAATTACGCAGGCACGCGTGTGCCTCTGACGTTATATCACGAAAACGCGATAATCCGATAATGTTTTATACCAACACATTTTTTCTCAATGCCGCTTTCGATCGTTTATTCTTACTAAGATATCTGAGACATAATGTTCCTCGAAATAAATGTGTTACGGCATCAGAGTAGGTAGGTTAGTTTAAACTCAATCATACATGTTAAAGAGTGTAATTTCGCTAAAGCCAATAATAATATTGTTTTTCTAAAGTTATTTTAATTTCACTCTAAACTTTTTAAACTTTGACGAGTTTACACGATTTATTTTGCTACGACGAAATATCACTGTGACGAGATTACACAAACCCTGCAGGTATTTGTAAAGAATGATAAACTAAAAGGGTCCAAATAAAGTGCTCTTTGTCTAGGTAAAATTTGCACAAAAATTACGAGTGTTCGACTAGGTAATCTACCTATGAAGAATATCGTCCGATGTGCGCTTATCTGACTTCCTATGCGGCAAATTTTATTGAGTAAACGGACCGGAATGACTACTGTGACTACGAGAAAATTGTTTGAAGTGCTATGAGAAAGTGAGGAGTAGAAATACTGGCCTGATATCTAAGAGGGCGAATGTTTTAACAGCCTTCAGGTATTTACAAACAGGGACGTGATGTCCTCTGCTTTCAAGCAATTAATCGTATAGGTTTGTTATACCTTACCTTATACAAACATATGAGGATATTAAGTCCCGTATTTGGACGAGTCGAGGAGCTTTTGGGACAGAGCATGCGGTTCCCAATGACACCTTGGATTTAATTATTATTTTTGAAAGTATAAATGGGACCGAGAACTTGGCCTCCAAGGCTCTTCGGTTTTTAGTGGTACAATTTGATTCTCGCGCGGTTCCATTATCCCCCTCAAAAATAATAACTTATGTCGTAGGAAACCGAGGTTCCGGTCCTAAAATTCCTTTGTGCGACGACGACAAAGATTTTGAAAAGGGACTGAGAGTGAATGCGTTACGTGTAGCCTAACCTTCTTTCGTTAAGATGTTATTCCTCAGTATTGTGTTCGCTCTAAGAAAGCCAAGCCACCTGTAAGTAATCTGTTTTAATCAAGCTGAAAGTGGGCCTACACGTCCAGTAAGTATTGTTAGAGTCGCGGTCCGGTGACGCTCGTTGTTCATAACGGTGCGCAGATGAGGGTGACTCACGCTCGCGATGCCATTGGACTGTTATCGTGTTTACATTATATTTTGAACATCATTCTCATTATTTCACAAAAACAATCGTTTGAATAATACTTCTTCAACCCCAAGCGACACAAGCATGAATCCTGGCGTTGAACTTTTTCGCTCGTTAATCTATCAAGTATACAGATAAATTAAAGTGTATATGTTTGGTGTGATTGAAGTAGAAAAAAATAACTACATATCCTATATTTCAATTCTTTTTTTCTGACTGAACATTAAAATAATAATAAATACTTCTTCCGTTATCCATCGTTCACGTCGTCCATCGTCTTTCTTTTTTCTATCATCCGTCATTTTTTATTTTTCCTCCTGCATTTCTTAACCGTTCACACATTGGCCTGTTGGGATTTGAAGTAAATGAAGTCGTGATTTGCCGGATGAATCTAGGATTTAATTGTATAGGTTTATAAGAACTAACAGTCACAGTGACAGACTCAAGAGTGAGCTAGTACAGGAGGAAGCAAATTAAAAATACATTCCTCTGACAGGTTAAAACCTTCTTACAGACTAACATGGCCATCATTCTCACATACAAAATCATTTCAATACCACAGTGGACCCTCCTGAATCAATGTCTGCCCTCAGACATACTCTTACATTCTATACCATACTCATACCACGTACCATGTAATTACAAAAAACAGCTTTAAAAAAAAAACTTCTTTGTCCATCTGTTTTTTGTTCCTGCTAAACTCATCAGGTACTGGAACGATTTAAGCAAGACTCACTGGCAGATAGCTGATGTTACGAGATGTAACTATTTAAAAAACCTTCCAGTCGAATTGAGAACCTCCTCCATTTATTGAAGTATATTATAATCTATAGATACTAATATTATAAAGAGGAAAGACTTGTATGTAAGTATGTTTGTATTGAATAGGCTCCGAAACTACTGGACCGATTAGAAACGATTCTTTCAGCAATGGATAGCTACCTACGTTATCAGCGAGTAACATAGGCGATATTTTATCCCTGTAATCCCACGGGAATGAGAACTACGCGGGTGAAACCGCGTGACATCCGCTGGTATTACATAAATTAAGTTTTGGTTAATAAATCAATACAATAAATAAATAATAAAGCAATCTATGAAATTAAGTATACGCGAGTGTAACCACGCGCACACTGTAACTATGATGATAATTAGCTATGTACCTAGCTAATTATAGTAACCTTGTAGTGATATTTTCTCTACTAGCAGGCAGACATTTATCATAGAAAAATAAGTAAGTACATACGTACATACCTAATCTCGTTAAACTTACTTCCGTAACTACTTTTTGATCGCTAACATTATCATCACATTAATTTCCTTGTCAACACATCTGCCTGCATATAGGTAAGTAAGTATTGTTGCAGTTATCAAGCCGCAGATCTCTGCACACTTTCTCCTTGTGAACGATGGTTCATAATAATATATCTTTGTTCATTTGTCCTCTTGTATGTTTATTAAGATTCATTGATTGTATTAAAAACTAGCCGTTCCAGCGGTTTCCCCCTCGTACATTTTATTTCGAGAAACGTTAATTTTAATGAAAGTAGCCTAAGTTACTCCTTGTAACATCAGTTATCTGCCAGTTAAAGTCCAGCATAACAATTTTATTTATTTATATAGATGTATAGATATTGAAAGTGGTCAAAATGGCTTACCAAAACTACGTAGGCGATCAATTAGTTGTAGAAAATAAAATTTGCTTTAGAGAATCCAGTTGAAAACGCGATAACTTTCAGTTTCCTAAAGTCTTTGTTTTCGGAGAGTGCCGTTTCTAAAGGCACATCGACCTACAAAATATCTAGTGGTAAGCTTATGTTAACAGGTTTTAGAAGAATGGACAATTGGACATGCAAGTAAGTGTTAAACTCACAGAACACGGAGAGACGTTTTAAACCTACGTTACGCTATTAAGATTTGGTCAGAGGATAGTTGATGATTCCGTAACAACTTCTCAATTAACCGAGGCCTACTCGCTTTCTCAGAAAAACGAAACTTCTGTTGAAAGTTCGCAAAGTTCCTACAACGGTTCATATTCGTTCCAAAATTACGTCCTAACATGGTCTGCTAGAAAATTCTTTGACGTTTAATATATTCTAAACCTACTTTAATTAAATTATTAAACAAACGAAAATTATACTATAATAAAAACAAAGCGATACTGATATTACGTTTGATTTTCGTTCGATTTCGGAGAAAGAGAGTAGACCCTCCGGTACTATGTTCAGACAATGGTTAAAGAAAAATGGTCCCAACATGAAAGAGGAGGTATAGGTATCATTAGTTGAATTCCCACAGTGTTACGATAATGTAGTGTTATTTAGGCAGTCGCCATTGTCGCAAAACTGGTTCGTGGGAATTATGAAGTCGTTGTTGACCTTTCGCATTTCCCAACAAATTATGCATAGATGATGGGCACAGAAATTTGAGAGAATGTTTTATCCCAAAAATATGCAAATATTCAAAGACGAACGGGGTAGTATAAATAACAGGATAGCTCATCATTCAACAAAAAGTTATGGCAATGACGAATCTTTAATACTCAATATCCTTTCATATATTATTTCGTTATTCCAGGAATCCTGAATCAGGATAACCTAATGATTTATGAATGCGCAATATATTTGAGTTCTTTGGTCGCATAGCGTGGAAATGATGGAACTTCGAAAGGTTATCCTCGCGAGAAATGTCAAAGAGAATGAAGGGTTAAGCGCTGGTAAGACTCAACCCTGGTGAGACCAAAATCAATGCAGCTGATGCTGTACACGATACTGGAGTCGGAGCAGAGCAGATGGTGTAAGTATACCACGGGCCATTATACTTGGAAAAGTCATAATAAGGTACCTAACAGTACCCCAAGCATAGTTTATAATATGTTTAACATTGAATGTATCGATTGTGTATTGACTTCATTTTGTATGGGAACGTAAACTCACCGAATGGGCTTGTACCAATAAAACTTATTGGTACAGGCCCATTCGGTGAGGAAACCTGCATATGTCTGAGAAGTAATTTAAAGACGTGCCTATGTTGGTATAGTGTCTGAGACAGCGATAGACTCAGCATTTATCACGTTGGCACTGTTTTGTTTGTGGTGTGTGTTGTGATTACAACACCATTGCCTACCCCTTCGGGGAATACAGTCGTGAGCATATGTATGTATGTATGTATAGAATAGGATAGGTACTACCCACTTGGAAAATGTAAGAGAAAAACTAAATGCCTAGGTCTACCTACGTAGATATCTACGAATTAAATAAATATATTACACCACCTACATACCTACCTACGGTAATACCTTTTCAATAAAAGATAATAGGTACTTACACCTACATGGCATGAGAAGAAAACCTAATTTCCATAATACATAGACGTTGCATAATTTGAAGTTGAAGGTATGTAATTTGAAGAATAATTACCAACGAATTAATAGCATACATTTCTGAATTAAAAGACATACAATCGCACTTTCAGTACATTCAAAGTGCAATTAATATGCCATAATCACTATTGTACCGAATTATATAATGTTAAAAGTGCCAGATGTTGCTTATCGTGAATGTCTACCGTATGAATATAATCGTCTACGAATTTAAGTTTGAAATTTTAAATGGCTACTAGGCAATTCAGTCATAACTAAAATTGGTTTAACGATGATATTAATACCGACTTGGCCGGAGTAGATAACATGATTTACATAACTATTGTCAGTAGTTGACAAACAAAACAGTCCTTCCCGATACAACTCAAAATATTGTGGTAATCCGCTTAGTGAACTTACAGGCCTACATCGAGGTTACAGATCACTATAGCTATGAGAGAAAGTGGTAAATACGTGACAAACAATGCTACACTGCATTGGTATCAAAATATATAGAATTAGTCGCGTGATTGGTCAATATGGGTTCAGTTGGTGGTATTGCTTTGAGGAAATCGTGATATTCGTGCTCTTACAAATAAGCACTAGGTTCAATGGAGTCTCAAGGACAGAGCTCAAGTTATTCTGCTTGGGAACAAACTATAGGTAAAGTATTACGTTGAGGTAACATTTTATGAATTATTGGTAGCGGGGATAATTTCTCACTGTGTGCTCAACGAATGTGCTCAACGTGCTTGTGGCTCGAAACTGGAGCGTTATTTAGCTACATTACATGTAAATAGATGCGTCTATACCTCTCTCGTAATTATTAGATAGATTCACATTATACTTACAATGAGAATCTACGTATGTTTGTGATCTTGTATCTAAATATCGCAGATCATGGAGAGTCTTCAGTTAGCCCGTTACTTAGGGTTTAAATTTAATTAGCACCGCAAGCCCCAGTACCAACTTAATTTCATATCGTATACATGCGTTAGAAAATATCCATGTTCGTATAATGTTGTCTGAATGTATTATAATAATAAATCACAATGTTACAAAATTGTTACCCACTTTCTACGAAGCAAAGTTAAGTGTATCTGCCGGCAATTGTGCGCGTGAGCGATCATAAACGTGATAACGAAATAATACATATCTTGTCTAGAAACTGTAATGTTATCCACAGTGGCCAGTGTTTCTCTTGTAATATAGGTGTTTATCCAACAAATAACCCAAACAATATCCAATCGAAACCGAATATCAATTTGTGCGAGAGTTAAATCGATACATGGATACTCGGTACATCTCTCAGTTATTCGTTGGAAAGGTATAAGTAACTTTCTAGGTACCTCAGATGTAGGTATTATGCTTAATCCCTTAGTCTGCTCGCGACTACAAACAATCGTGGTAACGTCGTCGTAACCTAATCGAAGCTTCGAGGTACGTTATATTCAAAATTATCGTGATAAGGCCCGGGTAACTTTAAATAAAAACTGTACCATGGCGGAAAGAAAGACTCTATATACTAAAAGAGAAGTAGTAGGTCGGTACTTAGGTACTTTCACGTGAATAAATATTCTGCTACTCAAGTAAGTACTTACCTTAGTACTGCTAAAAGTCTAGAACTACCCATTGTTTAGGCCGAGTATATAACTATAAGTTTCAATATCTGATCGAATCAGTGCAATAGCCGTGTCCAATGCTTATGATTTATGCTGTTGAAATGCCAGATTTTCAAAAAGATATAGAGTGAAACAATAATTGTTTTGCTTTCAGACCAAAAAGTAAAAGTTAATGTTTTTTTTGTGTAGTAGAAGTATTAAATTCATACCGTGATCCTCCACACCAGAAATGTTGTGTGGTCCTTCGGCACTGTCCGGAAAGCGGCTTCCGCAACGCGTGCGCTGCCGCCTTCCTCCTCCTACAAATAACATAAAATATAAAAAAAACATTAATCTTAATTAGAAGAAATAGGAAGACTATACTAGATTCAGTTGCTTGTTGTTTCTGTGTCACTGGTCTAGACACCAATTAGTAGTTAGATAATAGGTACATATAGGTACCATGGTCGGTTGATAGTATCAGATCCTAAGAAAAGGTAATTAAATTGTTAGGTACTACCTAAGCAGTTTCAACTCTAAAATAAATAATTTAGTACTATTATTACAAGCCTTTACTAGGACGGGAACTTGAGTGGACATTATAATACCTATTTTTATTTCTGATGCCGATATTGATTAACTGATAGACTAAAGTAGCTGTAATTTTAAATTGTATTGTAACAAAAAAATGTAAACAAGAAATTCTGTGGTCACAATATAGTAAACTGCATCATGACTGTGCGCAATTGGCGAGTTGTGATTTGACAAACATTAGATAAAATTCGTGACACGGAATAAATATATTGTAGCTTCACCTAGCTTTAGTTACTAATGAATATGAACTGCAATTATTTTGTAAGTAGTTGACATTAAGTATGTCATTTGTATCAATATGACTAGTGACTTACATAATCCATGGAATCGAACAAATCAGTGGTAAATAGGGCGGAAGGGTCGAGCAGATTGCTGACATTAATCTAGCTGGGTGTGCCCAAGGGCGTAGCTTTCAGTGAAGAATGGAACTAACCATCACTTCTATTGTAGGTCAACCGAACGAATAGTTCCATCTGAATATACCTATCGTTGACAATAAATATCTATCACAAAGAAAATCACGTTCAATTTAAATGGATTGAATAGTTAAAAGCGACCGACGCAAGCATTTAATTAACGGTACAAAATAATCAATCAAAATAGATTGTGATGATTGATTAATGAGAAAAAGTAATGAGATAGACAAACCTAGGTAAAAGTGGGTACTTACAAGTAACTAGGTACGAGACTGACACAGATAAGTGTGTTAGTGGGTAGACGATCATAACAAACAAATTATTTACAATAACGTATTGAAAAGAAGCAAAGCAACTCAATGCAATTTAAGCAGTCACAAAAATACTTATGATCATTAAAAATATGTTATGTGATGAGAACTTACTATTCGTATTCAAGTTATTGGAAATCACATAGGACAATTTTTTTTACCAAAGCACTAATGAATCAGTTTAATTTCGTCTTTTAGTTAATCACCGAACACCTACATTGATAGTAGGTATTCGTAATATTATAGTGGATGTATAATATATAATATGCTATGTTATGTACTTATAAAACCTTATAAAAGAATACCGAATGTATTAAAAATATTCGTAAAGGTAAATTAAAAATCGCAACCGAATTATAATCTTATGATCATCGGTATCAACACACACATGTTAAGTCACTATAACCAAAACAAAACACTAATTACATGTTCGGCTCCAATCTCAAGGATGTGCATCGTAGATAGTTCAGCAACTGAATGGTACCATCACCCCACGACCGCGCTCGGACCAAGACGCCACACACTGTGCCAGACAACCGCTACGATCTTGCTCTTCTCGCGGACTAACCACCGTCCGCCGAACGACGTAAAAAAGAAAATTGCTCACGCTTCTTGCACACACAGATTTTTATAAGAGGCATAAATTAATTCCCGCGAAAGTCTGGGCTGTAATGTCTCTCGATTGATGGGTGGCGTGGTCTGCACAATCGCGTTTTCATCTCAAGCCTTCGGCAGCACACTCTTAACGGCTCAATTATGGACGGCAATTAATAGCGCGCCGACGACGGCGGCAAACCAATGTTTGTTGTTTGATATTTTTTATACCACCTGATAATGGAATATTTGATTTATATCATTACACATAAATACATTTTCGCTCTCCGCCTTCTCATCTCCGAAGTTTTCTAAGTGATCAATCTAGAATAATTTGTGTTGGTATTTATAGCTCAGTTATGTAGGAACCGACCCAATGAGTTTTCTACAAACCTGCCTAGTTAGGCGTATTGTAAAATACTTGCCTTTACATCACGAAAGCACTAGTAGGTACTCACATTTGACCGCTGTTAACCAAGTACCTAGCTATTATTTAATCAAACATATCAACTGAGCACCTGGTACCCCCGTTTGTGCATTTTCTAACGAAGTATCAGCAATCATTCACGTACCTACGTAACTAGTAGGTCCTTATTAAGATTACTTACATGTTCTCTTATGAAATACGAGTAATAAGCATGCATGTAATTAAACGCACCACATATTCATCCATCAATAATGACAAGTGGCGTATCTCACTCTCTTCTATTCGTGCGTGGAGATATGGTTCAGGCACGATATCACTTACAAAAAAATCTGCGATGGTACTGCACTGTTATTCTGTAAGAATATACGGTGGTCTTAGATCATTCCAGGGAATAGAATTTGCGTCACACTAAATTCGACCACAGAATGTATGTAAAAGCAATAGGTACAATTTCGAATTACCTCGCAACACTATCATACCGCGGATTCCAATGTAAAACTAATAAAATATGTATGGAGCAGTTCGCACTGCAGAGCTGAACTGAACACAAGCTGGGATGATTCGCTGTGATCAGCAGCAGGAAGCATGGTCGGACGCGTTTTTGTTCATTTCGACATGTTTCACGTTCACTTTCGATCGTCCATTCGTCACGCTGCGTGGTGTCATCAGTCAAAAGCCCTGCGAATAGAATTATCTATATGCTATGTTTCTATTAAATATGTATTGTGCTAAGTTAGCTACACTTTGTCAGTTTGACTCTCGCAGTTCAGACAGAGTTGTCATGCAAAAGCTGTACCTAAGATTAAATAATCTAATAATATGTATATAAGTACCTTAGAACGACAAAGATGTATTATAACAACTTTATCTAGACAAGAACGCATTTCTTGTCTAGATAATCCTTAATTTGATAACCTATCTACCTACAATCCTTACCCTGCCATATCATGACCCGCACACCATCGATTACTCTTTGTTTCCAAGCTACACTAGTTTAATTTGGTTTTTATTGGCATTACAAAGATGTCCAGCATCCATGCTTAGTGATTTATTATTTAATTACCTAGGTATTATTACTCGTCTGTTAGCAAGTGGGTGATACGAGTTAAATGATGGGGTAGTTAAGGTAAGGTAAAGGCACCTATGTTGGACGCGGACTAATCATGGACAGTTTTTGTTTTTTCTTCCAAAATTAAGGAAACGCGCAGTATTTTTTTTCTAATGTCAATATCGATCAGTTGTGACAGTATTATAGCTGTCATAACAACTGTTTTTGACAACTGACACCCATTTTGATTGCGGCCATAACGGTTGCTAGTTTCGCGGTGTCATTTGGTGTCGGGAATCGTAATTTTTTTACTAGAATCGCGATGCAAGTAGGTTATCATCTTATTTTGTGTCTGATTTATCGTCATTGTTTGATATTAATATTATTTAATTATTTATCAATACAAATGCATCAAATTATCATTTTAGCCCTAAAACACAACACTGGATTTTTAATGGTGTCTAAGTAGGAGAGTTGTTTATTTATATTATTTCATTGTACTAAGTACTAAACTGAAATAAAACATTAAATTCTGATTGAGAAAGAGCTTTTAATTTACCTCCAAATCCTTAAGAATGTATGTGGAACAATAATGAAGTTACAGAGCAAATATGAAAAAAAAATCGCTTATACTGTCCATGACTGGTGACTTTACCTTAGTTCGATCTACTATGATCGACAATCAGGGTAAAGAAAATATTATCTCTACTACTTGCAGCGTCTCCCACAGATGACTGTACTACTGCAGGAATACAAAAATAAAATTAGGCAGTAGGACATGCCTGCAGATAATGAGATCACCAGCTCGAGGTCAAAAGTTGCTATGGCTAATTAAACAGGCGTTTCCAATTTTAATTGAATATATCATAGCTTTTACTTGAAAGACATCGCCCGTATTACCTACCACATTTTCAAAGTCCTTCTAGGGACCATTCTATCATCATTATTTTTCACTAGTTGTGTCCCATGGTTTTACGCTCGTAGACTCAGTTTCATGGGTTCATGGCTGTATTTCGCTAAACTCTATTTTCTTATATAGCCTAAGATACTGCCCGTGACAGTCCTATTAAAATCGGTCCAGCTGTTTCAGAGATTAGCCGGAGCAAACAGACAGACAAAAAAATAAGTATTGTTTTTTATGTAGGTGAGTATTTTATTATAAGTATAGTATTCTTATTGTTATGCATTTAGTGCAATGCTGTTTATTTTATTTTATGTGTAACTATACATAGACAAATAGATTCGTGTTAATATACTAATTAAAAACTTAACAGTTACATACCAAAGCGTACCTAAATATAAAAAAAGGAAGGTGTACTATTTCGCTACATGATTAGTACATATCTGACCCACATTTATTAACCGTTAGCGATACGACACTACAGCACCTCGCCTCTGGTAGCGGCACCAGATACAATCGATTGGCTACGGTCTACTGAACACAACTATATGAAATACACAAACAAACAAAATTGATCCGTTACAATACTACAAAAATAAAATGATACTGTCATGTGAAGTATTGTATATGTTACTTGTGAAAACAAGAATTTGGGTTTTTAATCTACAAAGCAACTTATTATTATTACACTGTCAGATATAAAAGGATTTGTGGCAGTGGCTAACAAGCATCCTACCTACATCTCGTCTTATGGTATAGCTGTCGTCACGAGTTATGAACGCTCATCGAAAATAGTGGGGTAACAGAGCGTGTATTTTATTCGCGTCACGACAGATCAATAAAATTACCGGTACCCGTAGATACTACATCTATACAGATAAACTATATTGAAGTGTCTGTTTCTAATTAACAGCTCTTCACTAAATGCATTTGAGAACATATACGGAACTTATAATCAAATTTTTTTTTCTCTGTCCATCTGTAACTTGTGGGTGATTACGTGATATATTATAAATATTAAAACCGTGGAGCTCTTATTACACACTCATATTCTATTATATTCTTATATCTTATCTTCATAAAACTTTTACAAAGCCCGCCAATCTCTACTGTCAAAAACATTACCCTGTACAAAAATAAATCAGTGTTTCATGTTATAAAAGAAATGTAACCACAAAGTATAGATAATAAATTCAGCCACAAATATGTTTTATGTTTAATCAATTTGGTAATTATTTATGTCAATGTATTTTGATATGATTTTAAATAATAAATCTGCGAGTCTTGTACTTATGTGTATGGCAAGAGTGCTGCCCGTTAACAGTCTGTTTGTTACGGCTAATCTCTGAAACGGTGCTTTCATTGGCAGTTAGCTGTTTTGACAAGGAGTAATTTAGGCTAAAAATAATTCAGTCTCCCTGATAATTTAATGAGTGCGTGTACGCGAGTAAAACCGCGGTAACTGCTAGTACTTTTATATCATCAATCTTTTTGACAGAAGGGAACTGTTTTATCGACATAGTAAAAGACCGAACAGGTTTATGTAGCACAGCGCCTCACTCAACTGCTTGCCATGGAGTACTGGCAACTTTACTGCTGGTACACATCTTCTGTAAGCTCATTTCGACCGGGGGAAGCAGATATGTCCTACTTCTCTTAATAAATATTAAGGGCTGGTATCGAAATAACTACATGCGTCATAACATCACATTAACATTTTATTGTCCAGTAGTAGAGGTACCATTGTTCTGTGTTAGAATTTTGTATCAATTTATTCTTAGAAATATTATACACATAACTCTGGGCCAATACAAATCATCTAAACCAGCACAGCATATTTTAAGAATTTAATTATTTAAAATATACAATAAATACATAAGCGCTAACTTCATACACTTAGGTAACCAGAAGCATAACCAAATTTTGTAGTAGATACGAAATATATTTCTACTGTAAGGTTTGAACTGATTCTAGAGGTTGCTTTTCAACTCCGGGCATACTTGCATCCACTGCTTCTCCACAGGAGAACCTGACATAATCGATGACTTCTACTTTATTCTGATCTAGTACTTCTTCAACTGTATAAGAGGGGTCTAGGAGGTATTCTTGGAAGATGAGGCATGTTTCGTCGTCAGAGTTCTTAGCGGGGTGGTCTTTGTCTTTGACACCAATTGTCCTTGGAGCACAACCAACTATGTGCTGTGCTATTTGTCTGCCAATATCTTCTGTGTCATTGGCCTGTGTATACGCGACAAGGGCTCCATACTTCCCCGCTGAGTATTCACTGGGAGCCGCAGGCGCCGGGTGAGTGTACCCTGCGATTTTGACATCTTCGCTATTAGCTTTCCAACATTCAGCCCTTCTCAGAACCGCATTCTCACCCACTGATCCAATCAATAATGCCAGTGTTTCGGATAGTTTCTTCCCGCCGTCACATGACAAGTTACCTAGCTGTTCACTGTCTAACTCCATCTGTTGATAGATGAGAAAGCATGACTCAATTTGTGCACACACAAATTTGATTGATGGCAGTTTTAATAATAATAAATTTATGCATTACATACTTACTTAGTTATATTATTCTACATATATTATAAATGTGAAAGTTTATAAGAATGTATGTGAATTTTTCAAAATATAACGGTAACTCAAATACGGTGCAGACAAGTCGCGGGTACTACCTAGTGTAATATAATTAAGTGATGTACTTGTAAGGAAACAAGTCAGTGAAGTATCTCTTATTTGACCTTCCCAATAAGTGAGTCACAAAATCTAATTCAATTTAAATAAAAATCTGTGAGCTAGTGGCCACCTAGGGGCCATCCTAGGATAAACTAATTAACAATAGGACCCAAATACCCCTTTGCCTGGTGAAGTGATTATAGAATGGTAGAAACCTGGTTCTGGATATCAATATCTACTATGGGAAAACCCAAAATCTAATTCACATTACTTGCCTTTGCTTGGCCACAATATTGCATGATATTTAAATCGGTAAAAAAAAAAATCTTTAGTGCATCATTAATAACAATTACTATACCTTGGTAATAGGGCCTTTTGCTTTCATATGAGTGTGAGCAAACTTGTAACAAGCAATGGTAGCGTCTTCAATCATCTTATGGAACTTCTCATTTTTGGCCACAAAGTCAGTTTCACAGTTCAGCTCCACCATTGCACCGTGGTTCTTGTCAAATTTGACAGCTATCAGACCTTGGAGGGCTGTCCGACCGGCCAGTTTTGTTGCCTTTGCCCACCCCATAGCTTGTGCTTGATCATTCAGCCATGATTCAGCCTGTAATGTTGAAAGGAAAATTATTATTATCTACTAGCGATCCACCCCAGCTTCCCTTTCTCTACTTTATATAAATATAAGTAACGTGGATTTTTTTAACCTACAAACTCAGGCATAATTTCTTAAAGATACTTAATCATAATTAATATATGCAAATCCTTCTAGTATTTTTGGTTTATTATTTGATGTTCCAGATTCTTGGTCACATAGACTGCTAGTGGTATCTAGTAATTGTCAGATCATTAATAACAGTTATTATCATCAATAATAACAGTTACTACTGAAATACAAATGTATTGAATTATTACTACATTTTAGAAAATATCAATTACTAGCTGCTGCCCGCAAACTCTGTCTGCACTGGTTTTTACTTGTCTTTATATTTAGGACGATTCACACAACATAAAAAAAAATAAAAACGCCATCCCAGAAGGGTCCTTGAAGGGGTAAGCAGAGGTGTTGTAATAACAACACCCACATTTCACCAAATATGATCAAGTGCCAACGTGACAGAGGGTGAGTTCATCACCGTCTCAGGCACTATACATAAGTCTTTGAAAGAATTTCAAAAATCTCAGACATATGCAGGTTTCCTCACAATGTTTTCCTTCACCGTAAAGCACAACATATTTTTTTATTATGGCCTGTATGTTATTCTGATGCTATATTATTATAAAGTTTTATTAAAATCCATTCAGAAGTTTTTACATGAAAGAGTAACAAACATACATCCCTAATCACAAACTTTCACATTTATAATATTAGAAGGATTAAAATGTTTGAAAAACAACCTTGTCAGCATCATTGTTATGCATTTCGAGTGCTTTCTTGCAGTTAGCAATAGTATAGCCCGTCTTCTTCCTCAGCTTGGCCAGGAGAGATGACTCGGCTGCCCGGCACACAGGTCCTGTGTGTAGTCTTCTCACCAACTGGAAAATCATCTGAAAAATTTACACAACACACCACATTTTAAACAGCAGAATCTCATTTCCAATAAGAACTGCACTCACACAATTGTATTTAAACGCATTCACTGATAACGACACATCTGTGCATCCAACAGTAGGCAAATTTACGAAGAAAATGCAAAGCTAGCAGTGAATGTGCGAAAAAAAATTGCATGTGACTATGTTAGCAGACAATGATGAATAAATGACTGCACTTGGCTGTAGCTTATACAGTTTATTAATTTGTACAAGCCATGACATCATCTGAGTAGGATAGAGAGATCACTGATTAGTCTCATCAAGGCCAAATCACAATGTTATGGCAAGCCTCTTACGGATTAGTAATTGATTCAGTTTTACATTGAGTCCCACACACCACAGTACCTTTGAATAAGTTCTCACTTTTTGCTTCATTTATTGTGCCAAATTCTTAACCTACAATAATATTTCAATAAATATTTTCAGCACCTATGTAATGTATTGTAGCTTGACAGTTTTCCTAATTTCTAAATGAATGTAAAAGTTTTTATACTGTAACCTAAATATTACCGACCTCTTTGCACCAAATATAATGTGGCTGGTTGTTTCTAGCCGCACTTATTAAAACAAATTAAGATAAAACTGTTGCCATGGAGAAATTAATAAATCGACATAACCAATTTTCAGCTGTCGTGTTAGGAACTAAAATATTATTTTATTTCGATATTATTTAATATTAATTGATTGTATATGATCGCATTAGTTTATAAAATATGTGTTAAGTAATTCGTAATCCTGTTATAACCAAGAAATCAAGCTATTATTACCTTTATGGTGATCTTCTGATAAGGTAAAGTAAACTCCTGATAAAGTAAATCACCTTGCACTTTATATTTAATCGATTTGGTAATTGAATAACGACTTTAGTTATGTTTTTATGTTACAAACCAGACAACATTTTCTCTATAATATCGGTTTCAAAATTAATTTCTTTTTTGGCAGGCGGTCCAGCTAGTTGTCAAATACCGTTTAGTTACTCCATATAAATAACCTAAACCATCGTTCTCATTGTGTCCTCACTAAAAACTTTCTTTATATTTTTCCATATAATTTTCGGTAATTTCATGAATAATCTACTCTTCGATATTAAATTAAGTACAACAAACTTGTATTACTTTCTATGTCAATGAGCGTTGCAATGACTAAACGTAAACTACAGTACGGCTAGCAACACAAAATTTACAGATTATTTTAAGAGCGTCAGCATATAAAATGGTAATCTGGTGTTTACCTGTGTGGCATTTGTTACAATGGGTAACATCATACGCACATAAACCCATAACTTCCATCATAATGCCGACGTCGGTAGTTAACTTTATTTTCAGCTTTCAAAAATGCAGAACAATAAACCGAACAGGAAAAAGGGCCAACCGGCTCCTTCAACCTCGGACGTGAAGTTACCGAAAATACCAAAGATTTCATTGCCCGAAGACTTCAAAATAAGAACTCGACCTTTGTTCTCATTACCTGAAGAAATCCTGAAATTACCACCACCGACGTCCAAGGCAGCTAAAATAAAAGCTGCTAGGGTTGCACCATCCAGGAAAAAATCTAGCGGTGATAAATTAAAATTATTTTCACATTTACTACCTACAGTACCTAAATAGTCTAGTCAGATTCTCTAAGACTATGTAGGTAAACTGACAGTCATGATGCGAATCCTAGTTGCTAGTAGTAAAATATTATGGATTTTTCCCAATGAATTTTTTACATTTCACTTTCGGTCCATACGTGTTAAAAATCGAGTAGAAATTATAGTATCTATGTTTGTAAATGTTGTGACAGATCAAACCGAAGTCTTATTTCCTTCACCAGAAGGTATTCCTCTATTTTCCAGTAATGCAAAGCTTTACAGCAATGCGCAAAGCACGCGAGGAGTTCAGGTCCAAGCTTATGAACCTGATCTGCAAGTCGGAGCCGGGGGAAGATGCGGACTGCCTGCCCTCTGGGGAAGAGAAGAACATGCTCAGATACTACTACTACCTGCGATATGGGATCGACACCATTCACGTCGCACCACTCGATAACAAGATCATACTGAAGTTATATTGACTTTCAATTATGATCCACACGTACACATCGTATCCTCACACTATGATCCTTGCATACTTCTTTCGCTTCGTATAAAATCACGCATTTCTGCATACACTATCTTCGATAGATTTAAAGCACATCGTACCACTTGATAACAAGGCCTTATTATATAAGTTATACGTAGATGTATAGATTTTAAATTTGAAGAAAAAATACTGAAATTTGGAAATGATCCGTAAAATAAAAGGCCAATGGTAAAGTTTATAGACGAAGTTGAAGCACCTAGTACCTTATCGGCACAGTAACCTCATGTTCTTGTAAGGGACGTTTCGGTAATTAAAATAGCTGGATTAGCAATTTCTACATATTTTCAGAGTGCACAACTTAATATCACCTAAACTAAAGAAGTGGAAGGAGACTTTGTTCACATGCACGGATGAGATGCGCGAAGACTTCATGATGAGCATGAAAAAAGCAATTGTTGACTTCGTATTGAAAGATCCTAACACGGTAAGAGCGTAGACCAAACCCCCACCGATCGAATTTCCGTTCAGTCTCAATAACGACCTCTCGATTTGATTTGTCTGTGCCTAGATCTGGCTACATTGTAAACGTCTCATTTGTTAGAACTGTGACCCACAGCAGCGTAGCAGTCAGGGTACAGGTGCCGTCATAAGCTATGAGTGCTGACCTTGAATGCGCAGTAGTCATTTTATGAGTTTGTCTTTGTCTATTTGTAAATACATGCGCAGTTACTGTGGGTGACTGCGCATGTATTTACAAAGTTTCCATAGTTTAACTGTATACTATTGGTACAATGAGTAACATGCTATTCGCTGAGCGCTCATGACTCGTGGCACCTATACCACAATGCGAGATGAAGGTAGTCTATACTTGTTAGCCACTGCCACTACAAATGCTTTAATTCCTACAATAACACGTAATATTAACTCGTGACGGGACCCTAAGTATGGGTTTTGACAGGTTCGAACGTCGTCTCTTGACCTTGCGCTTTGCCCTTTTTTTGTATGGAGACGCAAAACTTCCTACATTAGCCGCTAGGGGCGCTCTTAATGTTCCGATAAAAAATGAGGCAAATACGTAGGCGGTATCGTCAATGTAAAAACATGTTAAAACTTTACTTGGAGTACTGTACTATAGCTGTCTAAAAACGTTATGAAAAACATTATTCTGATGAATATTGTGTTTGCTTTGAGACTGGGTATGTGAAATTAACCTCTAATCGGTGCATGGTGGATTGTGTAGTTGGGCGATTATTTATTTAATTGTATTGAACGAATATATATAAATAAAGTGGGAATATTATTATGAAGGTAAATGTTCTACCCGCTGTTTGGTATTCATAGTAAAAGCTTCGCTAAGCTCAAACTAGATGGCGCTGTGTAATCATGTTCGAACATACATACATATGCTCACGCCTGCATTCCCCGAAGGGCTAGGCAGAGGTGTTGTAATCACAACACCCACTTTTCACCGAAGATGATTAAGTGCCAACGGGGCAGATGGTGAGTCCATCGCCGTCTCAGACACTATACATACGTCTTTGAATTCCTTCTTAGAAATATGCAGGTTTCCTCACGATGTTTTCCTTCACCGTAAAGCACGTGGTGTGAAATCACTGTACATAAGTTTTTTTAGGAGATGTTCGAACATATTTATTTAATTGCTAATATTAAATATTATAATGGTAGTTTCTTTAATAAATGGGGTATAATAGAATATAACTACATGTACCTGTGTAATGGTAGCTAATACGTATGTCAATTTGCAATCATCTTGACTGAGAACGCACCAAAGCGATCTTAGTTTCGCTGTAGGTAGGTATACTATGCTTTGGTGACTACACAAGAGTAAACTTGTGTGCAATGTTGAGATAGGGTAGCAATTAGACTTTGCTGCGTTGCAGAGAGCGAGATCTGAACATTTTCTTTGTCATATATAGCATAAAATATTCACCTTGGTACCTATTTCGTTATATGCTAAGAGGTAATATGAATACCTAAATTTGGTGATAGTCTGTATGACTGACGCAGAGTTTACAGGATAAAATACCTATGAAAAAGGGATACAGGATACATATCTTGTTGTAAGAATCTGAAAATATTTGTTTATTTATGTTACATGTTAAACGCTTATTTAAAACACTATTTACAGACAATATTTATTCCATGCCGTTACTGTAACTATATTATGCATCAACCGTGTTATTATAATATCAATTCTACAGGAAGAGTCCTTGGAAGAGGAAGATACACCTCTGAAACAAGAGCTTGCAATGAAAGACGACGCATGGAGGAACCGTTATGCACTGGCTAAGAAATACCTTACGAAAAATCTATACACAGTCAATCCTTGTATTGCTCAAGTATTGCAAATATGGTGGAAGCAATTTAAGTAAGTTAATGAAACATGTGTGATCTAGAAAAATCAATTACTAACAATAATTTTCCACTGTAATATTTGCCACCCACATTTAGTTTTAAGGAAAAACTTTGTAGGGGAGGTTTCCCAGGAGGGGTTTAAAATCTTACTAATGCACGTAGTGTCTTTACAGTGATCTGAGATTGATTAGTATGAAAGACATAATGTCAATAAACGAAGCGTACGAGCTGCAGGACTTTTGCTTTGTTTGCAAGAGGCACATTGAAGCGGCCGGCAATGTGCTCACGCTTCAATGGATACCCACTGTGCAGGCGGTCTTCCTACAGGTTCATTAGTCACATTTTATCTGCTCACAAACAGTGTTGTTATTTCGAGGCGAAATATACCGTATTTCTCAAACATAAAACTTATTTTAGGGTAACAAGAAAAAACTGATACCCGATCCAAAGCAAGCGTCAAAAATGAGACATTTCTATAACTGCTTGGCATGTATTATGACTTACAATTTGCAAACTTTGTGTTTGAAATCTATGAAGGAATTTACCGATTACATTATGGATGTTGGTGTAAGTGGCTTCTTTAGTACCTTCCACGAAATAATCAGTTGTACATGAATTAATTATCAATATTTTAAATTAATGCATCATAACTTGGTTTGACAGGGCACTAACCAAGGCTTTGTGATAAATCTCACATTCCAAAACGACGCTATAGAATTTGAGCCGTCGTTCAAGCAATTTAGAGATCAACTAAGTCTACTTTACGACTTTCTTATAGACGCATGTAGACAATCGCCGCGATTGGAAACATTATTGTATCAGGACTACGTTTGTTCTTCTAGAGTCAACCTTAAGGTAAGAGACCACACAATAACTTAAGTGACAGCATCAATATGCATGGATTTTTTATGAAATTTGTATTGCAGCCTGTAATTGACGGTGATCTAGTGGACTCTTATAAAAAAGAAGTGACAGAATTAATTAACGAACAGAGGATTGGTCCAGAACTAAGAGTGCAAGACTTTGATGACTATGTGTGTCTTCTTAATGGGGACGTAAGTTATCAAAAAAGCCATATAATTATTTAAAATTTGTATAATCTTAAAATTTATTGAATTTCTTTAACGTGCTCTTGGGGCTTTTTTCCAGTCCATGGCTAAAGTAGAAGCCTTCTTAAACGCTCGTCCAGAGAAGACGTTTGAAGAATATTGTGCAGAATCAGTTAAATACGTAGAGCTAGCGAGAGAGATTCCATCTAAACTAGAAGGAACTATTGTAATCGGTATGTTTAGGATGCAAAGAGGCGATCTAATCAACTCATTCCGCAGCGCTGCGACGAGACTTGCTAATACCCTTCTGAGGAGGATGACTGAAGATTATCAAAATATTATTAAAGCGTAAGTTCAATTCTTTTACAAAATGAATCAAAGATATTACAAATAATTAAATTACTTTTTGCGCTTCTAGGATTTACGACGAATACGCTATGATAGCTAATACTTTACTGACTCCGCCGCCTGACACGGCTGCCCTCATGGATCTGATAGATTATTGCAAGAAGGTGGAAGATGTGCTCCTCAGCGAGATGGAGGATAAGCTTCGTAATGTTATGAAGTACATCATGTTCCTCGGAGACTATACCAACTTCACACCTCTGGAAATGAAGGCCAATAATCAGTCTTTCCATTGGTTTGTATACATTTCAATCCAGTAAAAGAAAGGTAACTAATGAATATAATTAAGGGTCTCTTGGATGGGTATGGAACTATTTATTTACAAAGTTTATGCTGAATATAAACATAACCGTGGTGGCCTAGTGTTCGGAGAAGTCGTCTAGTACTCAGGCAAATTAAGTTCTAGGTATAAACTGTGTCAAAAAGGTACTTAAGTGCAATGATGGTGTGTGTGTTTGTAAAGACGTAACCGTGTAGTACCTGTGGCTCGCCGACTCTTACGTTGGCACCTAATCATCACTGAAATGTGGGTTTTGTAACACCCTGCTTGAACAAGCAGCCTTTTACAATAACCCAAAGGTCTCTTCGGGTATCCTTCTGGGAAGGCTTGAGCTACTTATATTTATTTTATCAGGTACTCACGCATGCCGGGAATCATAGACGAGTGCAAAGTTATTTGCGATCAAAAGAAAATAGAATATCAGGAACTGTTGAAGGTAATTTTGGTCGTTGTTAAGATTTATATACATCCTTTAAGAATTGGAGTCTATTCTTAAGTAAGTATTTTTACAGGTCCGCATTGCAAAATTCATCGACGACTTGAATGTTTACGAATTACAATGCAACGAAGTGCAATATTGGGGTGAAATCAATGAGCTGCCTAAATACGTGATGCGCTCTCGACATTTGGACGAAAAGTATGTACAAGTATACATTAAAGGTGTATCTTAGAAGGTGTTAGGTTTTAGGTGGTATTTATGAAAATAAAAATTAAATTTTCACATTTTTAATATTGATGCGAAAACTAATCTGAATAAATATATTTCATAATTTTCATAATGACGTAAATGCTCCTTGGTATTAGATTAGCGGCCGCCTTGACGAAAATAGATCAATTCAACGAAGAGGAAACTTCCTACGGCTGGGAACTGTCGCAATACCCCAAGAGAAAGGCGGTGTATGATCGACTTGTGCCATTCAAAAAGTTGTTTGACGCAGGGTTCGACTTTTTGGCCAAACACAATAACTGGATGACGTCTAAGGTACGTTTTTAGAATACTATTTTCGTCTGGAATTGCGTCTTAACTAAAAGTAGTTAGACATCATATAAAAATATATGTATTTAGAACTGAATAATGTTATCAGGTGGGCAGTTTTGATCCCGAGGATATTGAAGGCGATGTCGGGTATTACTACAAAATTGTCTATAAATTAGAAAAGTCCTTTCAAGAAGTTCCTGATACTCACCGCCTCGCAGTATCTGTGCGGTAAATTAAAATCCGTTAAAATTCTCAATGAAGAAGCGACCCTTTATTTACTGATCATGAGTGTTAATTTCAGTGAAAAAATGGATGAATTCAAGACTCACATGCCAATTATACAAACTTTAGGCAATCCTGGAATGAAGCCGCGTCATTGGGAGAAGATTTCAGATATTGTTGGGTTCCCTATCGTAGTAGATGATGAACTGTCCTTAGAGAAGGTGATAGAGTTCAACCTTGTCGATTACATTGACAAGTTTGAGAGCATCTCTGAGGCTGCTACCAAGGAAAATAATCTCGAGAAGGCTTTGGACAAGATGATGAAGGAATGGGCCGATCTCAGATTCGATATTTTGCCTTACAAGTTAGTGTTTAACGTGGAAATATATAATGGGTTTTAGGAAAAAAAAAAGTAAACTATAAATAATTCGATTTTCCTCAGAGATACCGGTACTTACATCTTATCAAGTGTCGATGAAATTCAACTTTTACTTGACGATCATATTGTAAAGACGCAAACGATGAAAAATTCTCCATACATCAAACCATTCGAAGAAATAATTTAGTAAGTATTAAACCGAAACCAATCTTCGTATACTTTAAAGTTACCATCCTACACATAAAATGTTTACTAAATATTATTTTTCTAAAGCGATTGGGAAGGCAAACTGATATTACTCCAAGAAATTCTGGACGAGTGGCTGAAAGTTCAAGCTACTTGGATGTACTTGGAGCCTATATTCTCATCTCCGGATATTCAGCAACAGATTCCAGAAGAGGGCCGCCGATTCAGTGCTGTGGACAAGGTATTTAAGATATGTCTGCGTGTTTTGTCAAATGCATGTACAATTTTTACTTTTATCAAACTACACAAAAAACAAAACAAAAATCGCATGTGGCCTCCGAACAGATGTGGCGTGAAATAATGAAAGCCGCATTTACTGAGCCAAGAGTTCTCGACGTGATAATGATTGAAAAGATGTTGGATCGTCTGCGCAAGTCCAACAACTTGCTCGAGATGGTACAAAGGGGACTCAATGCATACCTTGAGAAGAAACGACTCTATTTCCCACGGTTCTTCTTCCTGTCCAACGACGAACTTCTTGAGATCTTGTCTGAGACCAAGGATCCGATGAGGTAATAATTTGAGAAAAAAAAAACAGTTACAGAATTTAATATCTTCTGGCGATTGTAATGTAATTTGTGTAATTAGTGATTTAGCGTAGTCAAAAACATTGGTAACTTTAAACTGCTCTTATATAACAAATCCAATCACAATTTTGACTCTACCATGCCATTAAATTATACCTAAATCAGCTTAAAACCATTCCGATCGTTATTGATGACCCAGATCTCAAGGGTCTCCTTGAGTGGGCTTTTAAAGCTTTGGGATATTAAAATTATAAACTTAATGATCTTCAATTTATCCCTTAATCTGCAGAGTACAGCCTCACTTGAAGAAGTGTTACGAGGGTATTGCGAAGTTGACTTTCACGGAAGACTTGGTAGTGACCCATATGAAATCATCGGAAGGCGAGATAGTCCCGCTAACCATGACTATCAATACTGCCGCTGCTAGGGGACAGGTAACGTAATGAAAAGAAAGAAGAAATTTAAGAAATGCTTTCTTGACAAAGGAGTTTTCAATTGTTTTGACACCAAAGTACCGAATTTTCAGGTGGAAAAATGGCTTCTGGAGCTTGAAAAGTCGATGAAAGCATGTGTGCATCATGAGGTGGCCCTTTCTTATAACGATTATTCGAAGATTCCTCGAGAGCGTTGGGTCTTGGTATGGCCGGGGCAAGCTGTGAGTATCGAGACAATTACTATTATAATATGTAATTTTATTTGACACAGGTTTTTGAGTTCCCTTATTTTGATTACTTTCTTAGTTTTCTAAGTTCAAATTACGTGCTGGTTTCTAGGTGCAATGTATAGCTATGACTTACTGGACTTCAGAAGTGACTGAAGCAATCCACATTAACATACCAGCCATGAAGGCTTACTGGGACAAATGTAACTTTCAAATATCGAAAATCGTCGACTTGGTGCGCGGCGAGCTAAGTTTGCAGAACAGAATTACTCTTGGTATTGCAATTCTTAACTATGAATGATAAAATAAGATTTCTAAAGTAACTTACATAATAAAATGTTTTTTTAGGTGCCTTAGTGGTGTTGGATGTCCATGCTAGAGATACCCTGATGTTATTGATCGAATGCAAAGTACAGCAGGACAATGACTTCAATTGGCTGTCGCAAATACGTTACTATTGGGAGGTTATTATTTTTTTCTTTCCTCTTACCCAACCCACACACTCCTAGTATGTCGGCTTAATAATATGATGATCATAATCAAATAATTGATACGAACACATTTGTATGCTAGGAACAAGAGGATACTACGATGCAAATCGCAACACGCATGATTAACTCACAGCTAATGTACGGGTACGAATACCTTGGCAACACAGGGAGGCTTGTCGTGACTCCTCTCACAGACAGGTGCTTCAGGACGCTATTCGGAGCTCTGCATCTGAATTTGGGTATTTTTTATTTAATATTTTTTGCTATACCTAATGATATTAATAATTTGCCAAGTGGATAAGCGACTTTAAATTCACGTTTGGAGGAAATGTATTTGGCCTATAGCTTTGGGTCTGAATTCATTGATTCTGAAGCGCTATCTTTTTGCCTTATTAAGTATATGGATGAAATTAAAAATAATAAAGTTTCTACAGTTGAACGTACAAAATTTTTAGGTGGTGCCCCTGAGGGTCCAGCTGGTACTGGAAAGACAGAGACGACGAAAGATTTGGCGAAAGCTGTAGCTAAGCAGTGCGTAGTGTTTAACTGCTCTGACGGCCTCGACTATCTTGCACTTGGAAAGTTCTTTAAGGTAGGCAGAGTACTCATAAAACAATTGTGGCTTCAAACTCTATTTAATGCCTACTAGGTGTATCAAAGTATATACCTATTTGAATGTAATGTTTTTGTTCTAAGGGATTGGCATCGTGTGGTGCCTGGTCATGTTTCGATGAGTTCAACCGAATCGATCTGGAGGTGTTATCCGTGGTAGCACAACAAATCTTGTCCATCCAGCGAGGCATCAATTCTGGAGCCACAGAACTCTTATTCGAGGGCACCCTCTTGCAGTTGGATAAGAGTTGTGCTGTCTTCATTACTATGAATCCTGGCTACGCAGGTCGATCCGAGTTGCCCGACAATTTGAAGGTATTCACATAAGTTCACCAAATATTTGTTGACGCAGACCTAATAATTTATATGTTTCAATTTCTTGATGTTATTAAAGTATAAATGTTCCAGGCCCTATTCCGATCAGTGGCCATGATGGTACCTGACTATGTCTTGATCTCTGAAATTGAGTTATACGCTTTCGGATATTTAAATGCCAAACCACTTGCGGTTAAAATCGTCGCTACTTACAGACTTTGTTCGGAACAGCTGTCATCGCAGAGTCACTACGATTATGGTAAGTTTCCATCGATAATATCTTCACTACCTTCTTTAATACCTTGTTAAGTCAACTTGATGTCATCCTTGAGTATAAAATTGCAGGCATGCGAGCAGTAAAGTCAGTACTGCGTGCAGCTGGAGCTCTAAAGCTTAGATATCCTGATGAAGACGAAGATGTTATTCTTCTAAGGTCAATCAAAGATGTCAATTTGCCCAAGTTCTTGGAGCATGACGTGCCTCTTTTTATGGTATGTATTGAAATTGATAAATGTTTATACATTTACAATTTTTTTACAATTTCTTTCTTTGTTACAATATCTATTTAGCACCCATTGAAAAAAAAAAGAATGCGAACGAACTATAAAAAATTGCAATTCTTACATGAATCCTTCCTGGGATAATTTGACTGTATGCTATTTTTGTATGTTTAGGGTATTATTGGAGACTTGTTCCCTGGTTTGCCGCTGCCCTTAGCTGGATTGCCACACTTAGTGGCATGTCTTATAGAAGTTTGTGTCCCACTCAATTTGCAAGCGAACGACTTCTTCATTGAAAAGGTCAGTTGTTCAGTATCTTTGGGTAATCTCTGACCATCATAATAATTTGTCATTGATTAATGAAATTAAATAACTTCTTTTTAGGTTCTGCAACTATATGAAATGATCCTAGTAAGGCATGGTCTTATGTTAGTCGGTTTCCCATTTTCTGGTAAAACTAAATGCTATCACGCACTTGGTGCTGCTTTAGGATTGGTGTCTGAAAAGGTATGGATACTCGTGTGATTAATACCAATAGGTAATATGTTATTTAATTATTGAATAACTATTGATTTGTATAAATAGGGTCTTATGGATGAGAATGCAGTGGAGTGGACAGTGATAAATCCCAAATCAATAACGATGGGACAGCTGTATGGTCAGTTCGATCCGGTCTCACACGAATGGTCCGACGGCATTCTAGCCGTTAGTTACAGAGCTTTTGCTGTATCTACGAATGATAACAGGTGAACTATGTGGGCAATGTTCACGATTCTTAAAAAAGTGTTTCAAAATAACGTAGGGTTTGGAATTTTCTAGGAAATGGCTAGTCTTTGACGGTCCTGTTGATGCGATTTGGATTGAGAACTTAAATACTGTATTAGATGATAATAAGAAGCTGTGCTTGATGAGTGGCGAGATCATCCAGCTCGCTCCCACAACCAACCTTGTTTTTGAGCCAATGGACCTCGAGGCTGCATCACCTGCTACGGTACTATCTACAAAACAGTATGCCTCTTAAAATATATATTTTTTTATTATATTTAATAATGTTAGGATTTCAGTGACTTATTGCCTTACTAATAATACTCTGATTATCTACCAAAAATGTATATTTACTTTAAATATAAATTAAGGATTAATTGTTTTGCAACGAATTATTTTCTAATCTGCAGGTTTCGCGTTGCGGTATGATCTATATGGAGCCAAAAGGGCTCGGCTGGAAGTGTTTACTGGATTCCTGGCTGAACACATTGCCGCCCGCGTTACATAGTGTCAATCGCAATCAGATCAGAAATATTTTCTATCGCTTCTTGTCACCTTTGCTCTGGCTAGTTGAGTTGTCTGGCAAAACGAAGGTAAGAGTGCACTTTACTATCGAGAAATTCCATAATACAAGAAGCGTATTTTTAAAATTATTTATTATTTCTAGCAAATGTACGTTACATCGCGAAGCAACCTTATTATGGCATGTATGAACATCTTTGATACATTTATGGATGACTTCTACGATGAAAAGTATATGGAGCAAATATCCGATCTTGACGTCCGAGCTCAACTTGAGGTACAAGTGAAGTTCAGATCGCACGTACAATGGATATAAATTCATCTTCAACTAAAAATTACTAAATTTCAGGGAGTTTTCTTCTTCTCATGTATATGGTCTATTGGAGCTACGTTGGAAGCTGACAGTCGTCATAAATTTGATATGATGTTCCGTGGTCTGTTGGAGAAAGAATTTCCTGAAAAGGTTTAATTTCTATTCATTTGACTAGTTTTCGTTTAATCATTTTATGTATATTTATTAATTCTTTTATTCAGGTTCTCGAAGTTCTGGGCTACACTAAAGAAATTCCAAAACCGGAAAAACAGTATATTTTCACGTTGCCCAAAGATGGACTCGTGTACGATTACAGATTCATTAAAGAGGTTTGTTGTGGTTGTACCTAAAATATTATATTTATGTCTATTATTTAAATCTAGAGCCGCGGTGGCCTCGGGGTTTGAACAGTCATCTGCTACGCAAACGACGTAAGTTCGAATCCCAGCGGTGCCTGTACCATTGAGTTTTTCTAAAAACTTATTTGCTGTTATTTCACACCACGTGCTTTACCGCGAAGGCAAACAACGTGAGGAATCCTGCATATGTCTGAGTAAAATACTTTCAAAGATAGTATAGTGCCCGAGACGACGATGGACTCCACTCTGTCACGTTAGCACTTAATCTTATTCGGTGAAATGTGGGTGTTGTTGTTACAACACCTCTGCTTACCACTTTGGGGACCCTTCTGGGATGGCATCTATTTTTTTTCATTATCTAAATACTTATACGATAAAAACCTTGTTGTTGCACAGGGCAAAGGCAAGTGGAAGCCTTGGCAAGATGATGTTACTTCAGCACCGTCGATCAGCAGAGATACGCCACCCAATCAAATATTAGTGACAACCCTGGATAGCGTACGATACTTAGCGCTCTTTAAGTTATTGGTAACTCATCATAAAGCTGTCATGATGGTTGGACCCACTGGCACTGGGAAATCTTCGTATATCATTGTAAGAAGCCATTGTTTGTTAAATTCCATTATTATGTTTTCAAGCTATTTTTCATCATTATATCGTATTGGAAAACTCTATTCGTACTCAATACAACGGTCGAAAAGTAACTGCACGTGGTTTTACCCGAGTAGGAATAGCTAAGAGATTTTTTTTCTGAAATAATCGCAGCCTTCCCACTACTCACTCTTTGTAACATTAGATATCGGACAGTGCGAGTCCTGTTAAACACGATCCATCTGTTTCAAAAATTAGCTGGAACAAACAAACGGACAGAGAAAATTGTAAATTTTTTTTGTGTACTTACATTTATATACCTACTTTCAAATTAAGTGAGTGAATAGCTATTAATTTGGAATTACAAACAGATATATAGATATCAGTTTATGAAAGAAAATTTTAATAACAATTTGTTGGGTACTTAAGTATATATGGAAGCCTAGCTAAGTAAAGTTTGTTCTACCCTCCAGGACTACCTCGTGAAGAGGGTGGACACGAAAGTGTACAAAGCTCTTATCATGGCCTTCTCGGCGCAAACAAACTGCAACCAAACTCAAGATATCATAATGGGAAAACTTGACAAAAGAAGAAAAGGTATTGCAGATATGGCGATAAAAGTTTTTTCCTTGCTTTGTGTAGTTTAAGTAGTTACTTGTGGTGTATACTAAGCCAGTAAACATATTTTAATTTCTCACTATCGAAATAAAAAAAAAGAATAGTAAGCATCGTATTTTATTGGTAAGTAACAGTGTATTAGTCATTCCGGTCGCAATGCTTAAGCTTCTCAACACCTTTTGATATTTCCAACAAAAAAATGTTTGTTGGAAATATAAGAAAATCCTTTCCGAGTCAATTACGGTTTTCAACGTGTTCGCGATTTTCGTTAGAAACTAAACCCGTTGCAATGCAAACTCAAAACTGCAAAATTATAGGTGCTTTCATTTAATTACTCTTTCGGTATATTAGGCATTTTACTTACCTACTTGGAATTTATAATTTGGTATTTACTAATGTTATTTGGTTGTGGCCACTGTCAGGTGTATTCGGCCCTCCGATCGGATGCCATTGCGTCGTGTTCGTGGACGATGTGAGCATGCCTCAGGCGGAGACTTACGGAGCGCAACCCCCAATAGAAGTGTTACGACAGGGGATCGATCTCGGCCTCTGGTACGATAGGAAGACGAACGTCGCTATGCATCTGATTGATGTTCAGGTGAATTTGCAATTCATCATGTGGTTTTTTAAAGTCACTGCAAAACTCTTCTTAAGTTTTGAAACAGCCATTGGTACAGAGACAGGGGACAGTTTAAAATTATATTTTATCCCAGTATGTAGATGACTTACATGTTCATTGGTTTGTTATAGATATATACATACATACATACACTCTAGCCTGTATTTCCCGAAGGGGTAGGCAAAGGTGAGTATATGTGTATGTAGATATAACGCGTAGTGTATTTTCATTTGGATACTTTGTTTCCAAAGTACAAATTATATACCACTTGATGGACGTTTCAGTTTATGTGTGCCATGGGCAAGCCAACGCCAGGTGCCAAGCTCGTAACGCCAAGATTTTCCCGTCACTTTTCCTTTTTCTGCATAGACGAGTTTGACGACGAAACTTTACAGGTCATCTTCAGTAGAATTATGTTGTGGCATCTTGATACAAGGTAAGATAAGTAAGAAATGAATCAAAGATAAGTGATTAAAATATATTTTATCTTTTCAGAAATTTTTTTCAATATCTTATAGATTTACCAGATCTTTAATGTAAATAAAGCCCCTAATCTTTTGTTAAATTACTATTTTTTCCAGAGGATTTTCAAAGGAGTTTGATCCGTGTATAGATGAAATTGTAGGTGGAACCCTGGAAGTGTATAAGCAATGTCGATTAAATTTGCTTCCAACGCCGGCAAAATCTCACTACACTTTTAACCTTCGAGATTTCTCCCGAGTTATCCTGGTCAGATTGTTTATTTCCTTTGAATATTTAATTAAAAACGAATGTATAATGTATATGAATGAAATATGTTCAACTTTACTTACAATTCGATTGCAGGGCGTATTACTGTCTGTACCCGAAGTCACACCAGATCTGCAGTCCATCAAGCGGCTGTGGGTCCACGAGTGTCTCCGAGTGTTCGCTGATCGCTTGGTTGAAGACAGTGATCGGCAATGGCTGGTGAAGTGTCTTCGAGAGTCCACCGCAGCACACCTTAACGACGATTTCGATAAAATGCTCTCTCGTCTCCTCGACGGACCTAATGATAAACTAGTTTAGTGTTATTTATGATCTTTTTTGGTTGTGAATCTCTCTTTTTATGTTACAAATGTGTCAGACAAATTATAAGCGATAACTACTGTAGCACACACAGTTGATGCACACGTTCAATGTGTATCAACATTATAGCTTGCGCATTGCCTAACACATTACTGCTCAGATTTCCGCACAGCTCTCGATTCAGTGCTGCCGTTATTCCCCACCCTCTCTTTGTTTATGCCCACATAATATTAAACGACAGTTACTACATTTGTTGAAGAAATTTATGCTTTGAATATATCTTGCTGTCATAAAATTTGTTTCCAGATCACAGACCTACACTTACGCAGTTTAATATACTGCGACTTCGCGAACCCTAAAGTGGATACACGATTCTATATGGAAACCACTAATATGGAGCATCTCAACTCCACCGTAGATGCTTTCCTCGTTGAATTCAACAATATGTCCAAGAAACCTATGAATCTTGTGTTGTTCAGGTAATATTGCTATCATAAAAAATAGCTTTCTTCTATCTATTATATCAAACCTAATTCAAGTGTGTTCTTTTAGATTCGCTATAGAACACGTATCGCGAATCTGCCGAGTATTAACGCAGCCGCGCTCTCATGCCCTGTTGGTTGGCCTGGGAGGCTCGGGGAGACAGTCTCTTACTCGCTTAGCTGCTCATATCAATGAGTATGACTTGTTCCAGGTAAATTTAATACTTTTGGCCTATTTCTTTTCATCCTAGATATTTACTATGCTTGATATTAACGTTTGTATTTATAGGTTGAAATGAGCAGAACGTACGGTAAGAATGAATGGCGGGAGGACTTGAAAACTTTATTGAGGAAGTCAAGCACACCTGATTTGCACATGGTGTTCCTATTTATTGAATCTCAGGTGAAATCATCCATTTAAGTTAAAATTATTAAATAAAGTATTATGTCCTATTATATTTTAATATTTTCAAGATTTTATTTAATATTACATACTTAGATCAAAGAAGAAGGTTTCCTGGAGGATGTTAACAATATGCTCAACTCCGGCGAGGTACCGAATATATTTGGAGCTGATGAGAAAGCTGAGTTGTGTGAAAAAATGAGAGTTGTAAGTAGTCTTACGCCTTATACAGAGCTATAAGTGTGTTTCCTAAATTGTGACAGCTACCGGTTTTATATATCTCGCTTTCTTTATCTATGGGCATATTGCTTTAACGTTGTAAAGTTAGCAGTGCAAAATTGGAAGCATTTTAGATATTTTTAATGAGCAGCCGCTGCTATCAGCAACGTATTACGCATGCTTTATTAAGCATACCCAGCCCACACTTTCAATGTTCTTTTCTCATTTAGATCGACCGTCAGCGCGACAAGTCACTCCAGACTGACGGCAGTCCAACAGCATTGTACGCCTACTTCGTGTCAATAGTGCGTGATCAGCTACACATCGTCCTGGCGATGTCTCCAGCGGGAACCTCACTCAGAACAAGAATACGCAAGTTCCCCTCGCTCGTCAACTGTTGCACTATCGATTGGTTTCAGGTATCATAACTTACTCCACTAGTCCTGTCCATTTTATTTGGAGATGGATCTTCTTAGCTTGCAACATTCTTCAGTGAGGACGTGTAAATAGTTAAATTGGATTAACTATAGAAATCTTCTTAATTTTTGTTCAGGAATGGCCGTCAGATGCATTGTTAGCTGTGGCTACCCGTTTCCTTAAGGATGTAGAGCTCACAGACCTGGAGCGAGACACTGCTATCAAGTTATGCCAAGTGTTCCACATCGACACCCAGGGTCTTACGAAACTATTCTTACTCAGGCTCAAGAGATATAATTACGTTACACCCACCGCCTACTTGGAGTTGATCAATATGTTCAAATCTTTGCTGAACAGGAAACGAATGTGAGTTCTTTTTTGAATTGAGTTGGAACCAGAAAAGTGCTTGTGACGATAAATTATTGCACTTATGTACCTTTGATACTTGTAGTATCGAAGTTGAATGAGAAGTAATTAATATATCAGTTATCATTAAGTATACATAGAAATCGCTGTCTACAATTGATTCCCTTCCAAGTGTATGAGTAACATGTTAGCCAATCATATCCGCAGGGAGCTCCTCACAAGCGAGAAGCGTTACATAACGGGCTTGGACCAACTGGCAATTGCAGCCAAATCCGTTTCAGCACTCCAAATAGCGTTAGAAGTGCTGCAGCCCAAACTAGCAGCTGGCGCGGCAGCGGTCGCCGTCACTACAGCAAAAGTAGAGAAAGAGAAGGAAGGAGTTGCTTTAGTGGAAGCTGAAGTGTTGATGGACCAGAAGGCCGCTGAAGAACAGGTCACCAACATAAATTTTCTTAATTTGCCCTATTTCAGTAAAGTAAAATCGTAAGGGGATTTATTTAAAATACTTGTGTCCAGGCGGCAGAAGCTCAAGGCATCAAGGATGAGTGCGACGCTGATCTCGCGGAGGCTATGCCGATCTTGAATTCAGCGCTGGCCGCTCTTGACACCCTCACGCCTCAGGATATCACTTTTATCAAAACAATGAAGAGTCCTCCAAGAGGTATCAAACTAGTCATGGAAGCCATTTGCATCTTAAAGGTATTTAAAAAGAGTTTAATAAATTAAAGGCATCAAAAATCGTGTGGATACTTCGCATGACTTTAAGAGCTAACAGGACTAACTCCTACATTTTAATACAAAAGCTAAAAACGCAGCGAGAATACCTGTTTCTATACATCGCATGATTGTGAGAATTATCAGAACGAACACAAATTTTGGCAAAAAATACAAGAATGTTTGTTAATTTTTGTTTAATATTTAAATTCTCTCTTGATGGCGGAGAAGAACGCTTTCTGAATTAATATGTTAATTTTGCCTAATGCCTGCTTATTATTTTATGCATTACCAAAGCATGACGATCCGGTAAGTAACGTGACATTAATTACCTGCCATTCTTACGTGTGGAGTTTGGCCTCTTGCTTAGGTTTTGCCCTTAAACTATGTACACCCGATCACTTTAAGCATTGTTCATTGGTTTCATCACTATTCAGATATAAGCAACGAGTGGTGTTAAATGTCTGAGTATGTGTGTACTACGCACCTATGTGTGAAATAATAGTTTTAATTTATTCTCATGTAAGATTTTATACAAAAACAAATTCTGCAGACCGTCCCGGCTGACAAATACAGTTTGCATTTATGGTGCACCGTGCACAAATTACACTTCTAATTAATTATAGTGCTAAGTAGAAGTAGCTTTATACAGAAAAAAATATCACTGCTCAGTAATATTGCAAAATAATAAACAGGAAATGAAACCTGATAAAATACCCAATCCGTCTGGAGTTGGTACGATAGAAGACTACTGGGGGCCGTCAAAGAAATTGTTGAACGACATTAAATTCCTGGAGGGTCTGCAGAACTATGATAAGGACAACATTCCTCCACCCGTGATGAAGAAACTGATGACAACCGTTATGCAAGACGAAGGCTTTGTGCCAGAGAAGATTCGAGCTGTGTCAGTCGCAGCTGAAGGTATGGTTTTACCTACGTATAAAAAAGTTTAAGAAAGAATATCCGTAATAAATAAAATGGATCTGAAATTACGTGCTTGTTATATGATTTTTAATTTTCGCTAATACAATAAATATTCATTTAATAGGTATGTGTAAATGGGTCATTGCAATGACTAAGTACGACAAAGTGGCAAAGGTTGTTGCACCCAAGAAGCAGAAATTAGCTGCTGCTCAGGCTGTATACGATAAAGCAATGGCTGCACTCGCTGTCAAACAAGCGCAGTTGAAAGAGGCAAGTCAACGTCGTGATCTTTTTCGGATTTATTTCCTCCCTGGCCCACGCTCATAGATTTAAAAGCACTACATTGTTATGCATAGATCTCCGAAAACCCTCCAAATTATCTGTCGATTCGTCACCAAGCATTTTACACGCTTTTTCATACCTCTAGGTACAATTGAAATTGGGCAAATTAGAATCCGCGTTGGCTGAGCAAAATCGACAGCAAAAGATGTTGGACGATGAAGTGCTGGACTGTAGCAATAAATTAAAACGTGCTGAGATGCTAATTACTGGCCTCGGCGGAGAGAAAACGAGATGGACACAGATTGCCAAGACGCTACGGGAAACCTACAATTCATTGACAGGTTATAAATTCGGTCGCTATGATCGATTTAAGGTCACCATTAAGATACAATAAATATAAAATACACATTTTCAGGTGACATTTTAATTGCGGCGGGAATTATTGCGTACTTAGGACCCTTTACTGCAGCATTTAGAATTGGACAGGTAGGGTATTTATTCTCGTCTTGATTTCTACACAATAATTTACACCAAGAATATAATAATCAGCTTGATTATAATTAAAGGTGAAAAAATGGGCCCAAGCTTGCCACGACTGTGGAATAGTATGCACATTGAACTTCAGTTTGATCAAGTCGTTGGGTGAGCCTGTGACCATTCAGCAATGGAATATTGATGGGTTACCGTCTGATGACTTCAGTGTTGAAAGTGCTATTATTATCATGTGAGTTTTCTATATTTATGCGAATATGTATTTTTTTTATATCAAATGAGCGATTTTACTCCTTGATCGAATTATAAAGATCATGATTTTAGGATAAGATTTTGGTATGTTTTTAGGACGGCAAGACGTTGGCCATTAATGATAGACCCTCAAGGTCAAGCAAACAGATGGATCAAGAATATGGAGAAGCCAAATAATCTATGTATAGTTCGCATGACACAAGCGGATCTTGGACGTGTACTGGAAAACGCTGTGCAGTTTGGACAACCGGTAACAAAAATATTATATTTTGTTATAATTTTTTCTACATCATTATATCTAAACATATAAATACATTTTATTTGGCAGGTACTGCTTGAAAACGTATTGGAAGAGTTAGATCCCATGTTGGAACCTTTACTGCAGCAACAAACGTTTAGACAAGGTGGTGCCCTCTGTATCAAAATTGGTGACACTATTGTTGAATACAGTAAAGATTTTAAGTAAGTAAGCAAGTAGATTTTCAGAAATAATGGATATTTTCTTTATCAAACACATGAATGGCTAGTTTAATATGATATTGAATTCGGCAGGTTATACATAAGCACAAAATTGGCCAACCCTCACTACTTGCCTGAAGTAGGAGTCAGAGTGACTCTTGTCAATTTCATGCTTGCCAAAGATGGTCTGGAAGCACAGTTGTTGGCGCGTGTGGTTGCTCGGGAGAGGCCCGACTTGCAACAAGCTAAGTCAGACCTTACCACTCAAGGAGCCGAACACAGAAGACTTTTGCAGGATATTGAAAAAAAGATTCTAAATGTACTATCTACGTCTGAACATTTGTTGGAAGACGAAGAGGCTGTGCAGGTAATTATTCCTGAAGTGCTATCATTTATAATTTTTATTATGAAATTTAGCTTGTGTGTATTACAGTGTTATAATTATTCCTAGATTTTGAACTCTGCCAAAGATACGTCAAATGAAATCAAAGAGAAGCAAGAGGTGGCTATGGTTACTGAAAAAGCCATCGATGTGGCCCGAGACGATTACGTGCCTATAGCTGTGCACTCGACCAATCTGTTTTTCTTAATTGGTAATATTTATGTAGACTGTACTATATTGATTAAAATTATATTTTATGATAATTATATTACTTATCTTGCCAAATTTTCCTAGCATCCCTTGCGAATATAGACCCTATGTACCAGTACTCTCTCGGATGGTTCGAAACTTTGTTTACGGCGGCTATTGACAATACTGATAAAGTCGACGATATTCCGCAGAGACTAGAGATATTACGCGCATATTTTACCTACTCATTATATGCCAATATATGCAGAAGTTTGTTCGAAAAGGTAATTTTCACACTGAATCCACATCAAAATGTAATGTTAGTAATTGTGAGCAATCTGCTTATTATTATAATTTGCTCCTGGCCATGACTGACGTCCTGTCGTTGAAACATCTTATAGGGTATTACTTATATTTTGATTATTCTGTTGAACATACTTCCAGGACAAGCTAGTATTTTCCCTACTGTTGACGATGACTATAATGGTGGCGGAAGGTCGACTAGAACAGGGGAACGTACTGTTTCTCCTAGGTGGCGCGCAGCCAAGGACCATAGTTCCCAACCCGGTCCATTTCCTAAGCCCACAGGCCTGGTCTGAATTCAATGGGTAAGTTTCAATCCGATTGAAATTTTATTTATATGTATATTCTAAATCGAAATCTAAACTAACTGAAATTTATGAATCAAAGGGCAAACTAGAGTAAGACTGGTTGGAACGAGACTGTAACAATGAAGGATTAAATTGTTGTAATCTTAATCGATATAAATTTAAAGCTTCCACTTGAGTGGAACAATAATATAATAAGTTTAAAATTTTGTTTGTTAGGTTGAACGAAATGGAAAAGTTCCACGGTATTTTGGATCACTTCACGAGCCACATTAGTGAATGGGAGGAGTACTGCGACCTTCCTGATCCTCAATGCCAGCCGTTGCCTTCGCCTTGGGATAAAAAACTTGACTCATTTGAGGTTTGAGTAGTTACTATGAACACAAACGTTGAGTGGTTACAATCGCAGCATTACTGCATGAAAATTGTCTGTTTGGCATATTTTCAAATACATAAGGAGGGTACTCTTATCACATAATTTACCAATACCTAAGACCAAATTTCATTATACTTTCTATTGAACTATCTTCACACGACCTGTGAATAAAATAGGGTCAAATTTATTTAAAAATGACTTTCTGTTTATATTTTTCAGAAAATGATGGTACTTCGTTGTATGCGCTTGGATATGATGGTGCCAGCTGTCCAGAATTTTGTTGAAGGTAATCTAGCGTCAAAAGTACACGTAAAGTTTATCGCTTTATAAGTGAATATGTAATACATCAATAGAATCTTCACTTATAGCTCAAATGGGTCGTCAGTTTGTGGAACCTCCGTTGTTTGACTTGGCATCATCCTACGCAGATTCCCATTGCTGCATTCCATTGCTATTCGTTTTAACTCCGGGCTCTGATCCCATGGGGACATTATTGAAGTTTGCTGATGATCAGGTAATCCTCTAATTGATTCTCAAATTATTCAAGGCGTTTGTATAAAGCGACAATTTTACTGACATGCTTTATATTTTTGTTAGGGCTTTGGATCTTCCAGACTATTTTCTCTATCTCTGGGACAAGGCCAGGGACCAATAGCGGTGAAGTTGATCGATGAGGGCATCCGAAGCGGGACATGGGTAGTGCTACAAAATTGCCATTTAGCCAAGAGTTGGATGCCTATGTTGGAAAAGGTTCAAAATATACCAATTACCTAAATAAGTACTCACTCTAACAGTTTTTAACACAACTCTGTCCAATATTCACAGATTTGTGAAGGTCTACTCCCAGATTCAACTCATCCGGACTTCAGACTCTGGTTGACTTCATATCCCGCGGAGCATTTCCCGGTGTATGTGCTACAAAACGGAGTAAAGATGACTAATGAGCCACCTCAAGGTATTTTATTTGACATGTCAATTCAATTTATACATCACGATTTTACTATATGAATATAATGATGTTTCAGTAGTATTTTTTTCGTCGTTTCACAGTGAATACTTATAATTAGATGCGCATAGATGTATTGTTTATATATTTGCTAGGTTTAAGGGCAAACATAGCCCGATCATATCAGAGTGATCCAATCAACGATCCTGAGTGGTTTGAGGGCAACAAGCAACCGGAGTTTTTCAAGAAACTGTTGTTCGCGCTGTGCTTTTTCCACGCGGTGGTCCAGGAGCGTAGGCAGTTTGGACCTCTTGGCTGGAATATTAGATATGAGTTCAATGAGACTGATCTGAAGATCAGCGTTACACAGCTTTACATGTTCCTGAATGAATACGATGTGAGTGAATATAATTTGTATTGCGAATTCACTACATAAGTATGATAACTAAATTTCGCAAAATATGGAACAATTTGCAATCAATTTCCGTTCAAATCTTACAGATTCTTAGATTATGTTAGTACCTTTGTAGAATAAAATTTGCTAATGTTTATTTTTTAATAGGACGTACAATTTGTGGCTCTACGTTATCTTACTGGCGAGTGTAACTATGGTGGTAGAGTGACGGACGATTGGGACCGGCGATGTCTCAACACCATACTCTTCAAGTTTTATAACCCCAAAGCCATCTATGATGCAAAGTATGATCTAGATCCATCCGGTTAGTATTCAAACATTACATTTAACCAATTCAAAAAAAAATATTCATGTCTGATTCTCTAACATGTCTCACTGCTTACTGCTCACATGAGTGAGTATTTCTTATTTTATGATATAATGGGAACGTGAACAGTATTACTATCAACAAACCGTGAATATTGACTGTGGACTCAACGAAAGAGATATGTATGCTAAATGGCGCTCTAATTATCGCTACTAGCTCTCACACTAGGCGTGATCATTTTAACGCCGATTTACATCAGAAGAGCGAATGCTTATTTTATACTGGATCTATTAAATTATGTTAATTAAAACAGACGTATAGCATTCTTCTGTTGTTCCGTCCGTGTTCACAACATCTATGGAATATTCTATGAATGCTGTGGTTCTAGCCCTTTGTACAAGATTATTGTAATGTTTGTCCTATCAGGTGTATACTATGTACCAACATTGCGCGAACACTCAGACTTCATATCTTTTGCGCGCTCGTTGCCGGTGGCAACTCCCCCGGGAGTTTTCGGGTTCCATCCCAACGCTGATATCACCAAGCACTTCCGAGAGGCCGAGGAATTACTCAACACCGCTATACTAACACAGGTATATTTAAGGACGGATACAGAGAAATTATTTATCAAGTCATTTAAAATAGACTGACTGAAGTGTCGTAACGTATTATATTGGTTAATTTTAAGGTTAGTTAATATATTAATTAGTCACATAATCAAATTAAAAATTATATCTTGCAAACTATGTAGGTAACTACCTCTCTAGTTATTTTAGTATCTACCAATCATCCTAAGTTTTTGTAGTGCTCGATAACACATTTATTATTTCAGTATAATCTAGTATTGTACAGTAAATTAATCATTTCTTATTTTCCATTCATCTATCGCCGCATCGGATATCAAGGATCGACTGGTAAGGCAATATTAATTATTCGATTCATTGATTATCTTCATAGCTGAATAGATATACAATTATTCTTATTACATTTTCATGCTCCAAGGATCTCATGAAGAAATATTTGGTAAGTTTAAAACGGTTATGGGGCAATATTACGTGCATGTTTTTTTCTTTCTTATCTGTTTTCATTTTGCTTCCTAGCTTGTTTTTGTTAGAGTAAGTGATATTTTCGTCTAAGCTCTCACTATCAAAAAAATACTTTACTCGTTACATATTTTAATGTATCAGAGTTGGAAATTTCTGCATTTTTTTTCCCCGTCTAGCAAAACAGTCACTTATTATTTTTTGTGCATGACTTTCAACCAAACCCTATTAATTGTTGCAGTACTAGTCCACGTCTTTATTGTATTTATCTACTGAATTACTTTGTCGTTTAATAATTTTTCTTCTGTGTTCGTTTGTGAACTTTTTAAACCATCAAATCCCTTCTACTTGTTCAAACTGTGATCTAAAGAACTTATAATATTGAAAGAAAAAGTAGTTACAAAAATATTGATCAACCATTAATATAAAAATAAGATTCAAATAATGTAAATATTTTTGAACTTGATGTCTGCGTATAAATTCATCTATATATCTGAGATACAAACTTGATGAAAAAATTTAGTAATTTATTAAAATAAGTGTTAAATATTATGCCATGCCACAGGATACAATGGCAGCGGGATCGGCAGGCGCCACTCCGGAGCAACAAGCTATGGCAATTGCTGAAGATGTACTCAATCGGCTGCCCAATAAGATCCTGTCCGGGCCATCGCACGAGGGCGACATTAAGCCGGCCGACATGACGCCCATGTCCATCGTCGTCATACAAGAGGCGGCTCGGTACGATAAGCTTGTCAATATCGTCCGGTCGAGTGCGAGAGCTGTCATCGGCGCAGTGCAAGGTACCAATCTTTACCAAATTAGTTTTTTTAGTGTCAACACGAGAAAAGTATTTGTCTCACTAGTTGTTGATATTTAATGTTATGAATGTGATTTACATACGTATTTGAAAACCAGGTGTGAGCGTGTTGACGGACGTAACAGAAGAGGTGTTGACAAGCATGGTGCGTGGGCGCATTCCCGCGCTGTGGGCTGGGAAGAGCTATCCCTCATTGAAGCCTTTCGCTGCCTACTTCAATGATCTGCTGGCCAGGCTGGCCTTTCTGCAGGTAAATGATTTACGACGTGGGCAGTGCTTAAGGTAGAAGCTAATTTGATACATGACGTGGGCACAAGCGAACGTAAGCAGAAGCTGTCTTACACAAAGGTTGGCGTAGGCAAAATTAAGTAGGTGTCCTGTTTTAAGTTTGGTCACAATCCTCATCAAAGAATAAACAAAGTTGGAAGCCTATCAAGACACGCGTGACGCGCATTGTGACGTAATCTTGTACAAGTTGGCTTCTGGAACGACTTTCAAATTACACCTTTGTTGTAAAAATATTAAGTTTAAAAAATTAATACCTACGTTTATAAACTAGTCCGCAGTTAGCACAGTAGTAATATCTGGTAATGCCGTCAGCACTGGCACACTAACGGACCACCGCTGGTGTTCTGGTTGTCCGGCTTCTACTTCCCTCAAGCTTTCTTGACGGCTGCCCAGCAAAGCTACGCCAGGAAGTACAAGATTCCTATCGATCAGCTCGCTTTTCACTATGAGGTAATATATTAATTAATTTATAAAATCTGTTATAAATCTTTAGCTTTAAGCGAGCGTATCTACTTCATTAAAGAGTTCTACTCATGCTGCGAGTCAATCTACACTAATATTATAAAGAGGAAAGATTTGATTGATTTTTGTTTGTTTGCATTGAATAGGCTCCGAAAATACTTGACCGATTTGAAAAATTCTTTCAGCAATGGATAGCTTCATCATCAGCGAGTAACATATATTTTATCCCCGTACTCCCACGGGAACGAGAACTAGGTACAAGGGTGAAACCGCGTGAGGTCCGCTAGTTTTTAATTATACACGCATGTAGTGTCGTAAGTTATAAGTCGTTTATGTAAGATATTATATTTCCAAAACTTCAATGCAGGTTCAAAAGTCTTTTGTGTTAACGGAGCCTCCCGAGGAAGGGGTGTACATCCGCGGGCTGTTCATGGAGGGTGCTCGCTGGAACATGGAGCAATCTTACATCGACGAGTCCTATCCTAAAGTGCTCTATGACGAGTTTCCACCGGTAAGCATCAATCGCATAATATGATGTAGAAACACAAATAAAAAAGGAATATAATTTTACAAATAACGTAATAGCACGCCAAACCATCGGCTGATACTTTATTTTGCTGTCAACATCTGTTCAAGTTGCAAGTGTAAGTAAGCACATAGTAAGATGCTTTGGAATCTTATTTCATCCTAAACGGGCGCGACGGAGTAGTAAATTAATATGTCTGTTACTATTACGGCTATTATGTGTATTTGACTGAACTTACCTGCTATTCAGGATAGGTATTTCCCGGGGGAGAAATATCGCTCTTCGTTTCTAACCTTTCACCACCAGGCTGGTTGTATTTAATTTTTCACTAATGTTTGTCAAAATTTTCATAAATTCTTACTTATCCCATTTCAGCTGTTATGTTCTCTGTATTCCAAAATTTTGCAAGATTAAGAAAACAAAAGTTGACGGCAAATATTAAGTAGTTATACTAATGATTTAATTTTCTAAAATCTGTGAATGCTCTCCTTATCTAGACCAATAGCAAGACATTTTTCACATTGTTAATATAGATAAGTATAACACAAAAGACTATGACTCTATTGCTCATATTACACCCCAGGTGTGGCTGATACCATTAAAACGAGACGACATACCCACTGACGTGTTCTACAACTGTCCACTGTATAAGACGGGTGACAGGCGAGGAGTGCTGTCCACCACTGGCCACTCCACCAACTACATTCTCTTCATGAGACTCAACACCTCCAAGGAACCAGATCACTGGATCATGAGGGGAGTTGCTTTACTATCACAGCTGCCGTTCTAAGTTCTATATATGGAAAGTGCAATCAAATTCATACCATATAGAAGGATATATTTATGTGATACTGTGTACGGTATGTCAAATAAAATGGGTATTAAACACTCACAAGCCTCAAGAATCTGCTGCTCTGAAATAAATTTTCTTACAAGAGTCGACATTCTTCAGACGACTGAGAACGACTGGAAAACATTGGATTTATTTACTATTCGTAATAACCAGTAACAAGTTATTGTTTGCGAATGCCGATTTTTCTTCATTACGAAGACATTTCGCAGCGATTATCATCAGGATTACATAATCATGAGACTAACACACATTCAAAAATAAGCCCAGATGAGTGCACTAATTTATGCTAGCTCACGTCCAGATAATGTACCACGTACTAGCAGAAAACCTAAAGATTTGCTCTAACATTTCCATACTTCTAAATTGCCCAAGCTTATTACATGCCCATTTAATTGTTTCATAATTTTATGCAAAATCATGTGGAAGATTTACACCAATGCGCATCATTAATTATTTTAAGCTCTCATAATGATAGGGTATTTTTATGGGAATAATTTATATCGTTATGTTATTATCTAGTCTGTCTGTATCTAAATTAATAAATGATTAAGGACAATCCTTAATCATTTATTAATTCTATGCCAATTGTTTTCGTTATTTTAGATGTAATTATAATTATTGTGTTTTTTCTTCAATAAACTATAAATTGTATTCACGTGTTTTCGTTTCAATTAATATGTGTTTGGCTTATAATAAAAATGTATTTTAATAAAATATTTTAATATCATAATTCCAAGTGTTCTATTATCAAAAGATTTCGTTTCCATCTGGTTCCGAGTAGTACGATAGACGTTATAAAGTCCTGAGGCATAGTCTCATATAAAATGAAACATTACATATTTAGGTTTTCCCTATAGAACTTTTACCCGGCGAAACGAAACGAAGTTTATTCATCGATCTGTAGAAAAGCTTAACAGCGTACCTACCTATTCTTATATAATATGATGGTCAATGATATTATATACAACTCAAGAGACAGCAATAGAGCCAATAGCACACGTAGCCTAAAACATGACTTCTTTTCAAATTATACTCATTTACTCACGTGTTTTTTTATCTTTTGTTCTATTCATTCGTGTGACCAGATTATAAGCGTCGGAACAACACAATGGAACAAATCTAGTGTTATAATATTTATAAATGTATATGGGTTCTTTTCATCTCTCCCTCACATAGAAGCACGGTCGTCTCTTCACAATGAGATTGAGTTCTCGTAATGATAATGCTTGTCGATGTCTACGTAGTATCTTCAACCATCACATATATTGGAATAATCCGACCTAAGCAGTTAAGAGGGTTAAATACATTGTACCTACAGTATTACTTCGCCCTCCATCATAATGCCCGTATTATCTGTCTATGCATACCGACAACAAAGGAGCCGTTTCTTTGTTACGATAAAACAATTGAATCTCTATAGGTATACCTTTATATTTGTTATATGGGTCTTTTGTTACGATTTTTTATGCTATTCATATTTGTTATAGTATGTTATGTACTTTGCTCGTATTTATCACGAAGCAAGAATTATATAAAGTGAATACATACATTTTCTCCGAGTACTCAGATATAAAAGATATACTTTTATTAATAAAATAAATGTATCGTTGCAGATTGTGTTTGTGCGCCACGCAGTGTCTTTATTATAATGTTATCTTATGTGTTCTCGCGATAAACTGTAGCCAGATGAAAATGGAAGTTTTCGACATAACGAGGTCAATGTCGTCGTCACCGTTCCCCGCCTTTATGAGTTGGGCTGGGGGTGCCCGGGCCATGGCGGAGGGCACACGAGAGCGGTGACTCCGCAATTTGGCGTATTACGCTACCCTGTCATTTTGGACCAAAAAGCTCGCATCCCAGATACGGCATGTATTAAATAAGCGAGTAGTGGGCAAGGCGAACCCCCGGTGTTGGGTGTAGGGAGGCGTAGTACGGGAGGCACTCGGTCTGGCGCGGCGTCGCCCCGGCAACACGAGATATTGATCTGCGCGCCCCTGCGCAGCATCCCGCTCGCCCCCCGCGCGCCCTGCCCGGCCCTCCGCGCGCCCTTGATCTGCTCGACCACCGCCGCCGCTACCCACGCCGCCCGCCCCCCACAAATACTTATTACAATTCGCACTACATACTCCACGTAATCCGGTGAAGAAATTTCACTAGAGTTTTATAATAATAACAGAGCACTCAATTGAGTGAATAGCCAGTACCTAAGTTCTCTCATGCTGCTCTCTCATGAATTTAGTCATAACATAATTAAGCTTGCCTTTGAAGTTGTAAAAGTACTTACAAAACATACGAAACTCAATTATAATATTGTAAGTAAATAAGTGGAGTGCCGCCAATCATAAGTTAATTACACATGGCGGGAGCAGCACAAGCGCCCAGTAATTGAATCTGGTAGCACTGCATTACAGTGTGTTGAATGCGAGACAGGTGGGTGATGTCATTAATTTAGCGCACACCGGATGCCACCACCGACGTCGACTGTTGGAACCATCGAACCAATCAAATGCTTAGCATCCTCCCTCTATTAATTACACTACCATCGTGTTGTCTTCCACAGGAAGAGTTTCGCATTTTAAACACAACACAAGTGTGGTTGTGCATTGGTGCCATATTGACGGAGATTGATATAGTCATTCAATAGAACATAAATCAATCATATAATGGTAGACGGAATATATTATTATGAAAGCGAAGAAGTTTGTTATGAAAATGATACATTTGTGTAAAACTTTAAATAAATAACCGTGCGTGTGCATACAATAGGTAAAAGAAATTAAGTGTATGCGCTTAGTTAAATTGCACACTATTTTAGTTCATAGCTTAAGTTTAAAGAATACTTCTATTATTTTGATATTTGCTTTTATCTTCTATTTAATGTATAAATCTCCAATGAATATAACAACCATGTAAAACCACACATTTTGGGTAATAAGTAGAACTTCTGTAGGAACCGGACTATAATGTAATATGTCATATTTATATCAAACCTGTATAATTAAACAGTAATTTGTTTCACTTTTAGATGGCGTGATGGATACGTTAAGACCATTATCTCACAGAAATATGCTTTTGATTTATTTTGATGCAATTTTTTTTAATTTAAAAATTGCCACGATCACTGACGGTGATCGGGTGGGGGCCCCTCTCATCATAGAACCGCAACAATGACCGATATTAAAAGGGAATACATAAAAATACAAACGAGAAAAAACAAATAAACTCCAGGGAAGTTTTTTGTACCGAAACCATTAAAGGTCGTCTTTGTCAAAGAGCGGGAATGAAGCAAAAGCATAAATCACAAGTACGCGTGTATACGATGTTTCCCGGGATCGCGCGACCCTCGCACCTCTCGCCCCGTGAATATCGACTGATATCACTCTTATTGTCTCATTTACACGTTGCTATGACGGCACACGAGCTAGTTCCATATCTACTCATAAATTGGCAGGGTAAGGAGCACCCTATTAGCTTCGATACTCCATATTTCAAGAGATAGAGTAATTATGAATATTTGTTATAATTTTTAATGTAGCTAACTTTGTATCTATAACCTTAACCAGCACGCACTGAAATTTTACTGTTGAGCAATAGTAATATCAAATATTGCATAATATTCACTGGGTGGCATTGTAATTCAACTGAAATAAGTAACTGCCTATTTATAGCGAAGTAACATCTAGGGTTACACGTAAATACTATCAGGGGCCCTACCGAGACCTTTTATTACCATCAAGTGACAATGATTATGAGACAGATGTACTTGACATGTATAAGTCCATTCCTGTCACTCAGCTGAACTCTAATGATGGCTATAAGAGCTACAGTCCCACTATCCTTATCACGATTTTTCGTATTCTATACTCGCTAGTGCTACCCACAATTTTTGTATGAGATATTTAAGTTATTTACATCACTAATAGGAGGCATTGCAAAACTTCTAATACAAATATTCGGCGGGGACGCTAGCGAGTATAGATTAGGAAAACGGTGGCAAACTCGTAATAAGGGAACACAGGTCACGCCGACCCTTATGACTAGTAGCTTGTGTCAACAATGTACGGGATTGACACCCTACCTGACCATCCGCTGTTTAATTGCTAAGCCAGTGGTTCAGTGTGCAGGTTATTGGTACACACCATACTAGTGCAGATTGCACGTATTTTTTTCTTCCGACTCAAGCGTTTATTCTATTGCAGTAGCACATATCCAACATGAACATTTGAAAAATATTTTAATACAGTTGATATAAATTACATTCAGTATTGTCTCAACTTTTCATAGTACTTAATTCACCCTTGAACATAGCTGTTATTTAATAAGTATGAGAATAACATGTCCGTCGTTTAAGCCCTCAGACGCGGAGTGCCGACGAGAGCTTGTTATATTAAAATGCAGGCGTAGCGCGCATTATCATTATCATGGGAGACGCGTCGTGGCTTAAACTCTACTGCAATTTGAATCCGTGACGAACCCGCTGAACAATTAAACGAAAAACTAAAATACAGGTACAATTACAGCACATCTCGCGATGAGGATTTAATTAAAATGCAGCACTTTCATTCAGCACTCCGCTGTGTCTACAGTCTACAGCAATCTCCTACCTACACTGTTATGTATTCTACGACTGCATAAACTTTGTTGGTGGGTCGCCCCCACGATCCATCTAATTAAATGATAAACGCAGCTCTAACCATGCCTTTGTTTGTTTTAATTTTGATAACCGCTTCTTTGATGTTGTTTTTTGGAACGGAATATAAAACAGCCTTTTAGAAAGCAAAAATATATCTAGCCTGAGAAGAGCGCTGGTTAATAGTAAAGCTGTCTGATCCCTTAAGAGCAGGCGGTTCGCAAATCCGCTTTTATTCGGGCTATTTGAAATGGCTTGTAGAGTGGTCGGTCTGTAACAGTGCACAGAGCGTGGAGCCAATCGCTTATTGGGATGAGAGGTAAAGCGTTAAAAGCTTTTCGGGTTGCTGTGGCTGGCGGCGGGCCTCCAATTTTAATGTTATGTAACTGAACCGAATTAATTTGCCGTGCGCTCCCGCTGCTAGTTCAAACAGCCACCCTATCTAATTTGGAATAAATATCGCTTCTTAACAGTGTAATAATAGTTGCGGTCCGTAATTAAAAAGCTCATTCAGCTGGAAAATCTGCTTCAATGCTGGTTCGTTTCGTTACAAACTATTCATTTCAAATTAAAATTATATTTACTGTGGGTTTCATTCGTTTCTGAAAGGATAAACTACTGGAATAGTAATAAATCAAAGATTAATTCTCATTGACAAATTTTATCAAATTAACACAATGTTCCGTCGTCAAGAAGAAGTCTGTGTCTTGAACATTTCTTGTTCATTAAAGCAACGTGGCCAGCCACAGAGTAAGAGGTTTCCTAAACTAATATTTTGGGACTAGCTTTCGCCCGTGGAATCGCCCGCATCTTATTTTGTTTGTTGATTGACACGGGAGACTAAAAAACGTGTGCAACAACTGTAATAATTAACATTTTTAATACAATATAGAATCGCACCAAAAGTACACCTTTGCCTATCAGGCGTGAGCCTTTAAAGTATGTATGTATAAATATATATATATAGACCTCGATTTGAGTACGTACTCTCGATCAAGTAATTTAGTAGACTGATATGAACGATTCAATCATGTTGCTAATTTCATAAATTATGACGAAACATCAAAGAATTGCTACAATTCAATAATTTTTACCACCTTTGATGTATATAATTTGTAGAAATTATCAAAGGAAACCTTAATTATTGAACCAGGAGGAGAAATCAATGTTATTTTCCCCTAAAGAAGCTGTACAAATTATTTAGATTCGATTTAAATATTTCGTTATTTAAGTACAAAGTACACCCCAAGTATTGACGAAACCACTATACAATGTACTGATTATAAAAGCAGGTAGATCAAACATTTATTACAAAGCTTGCATTTCTATGGGTTTTTCATCCCCAATAGGAATTTTAATTGAGACATTTCATTGGCTTCCATTTCTAATTAGGAGCTTACCTACAGAAGTAGAGAAAAATGATTTTTATCCCTTCGCCTCTTTCCCTCGATTTGTGCGTCATCAAAACAACGGTCTAGTGGTGTTACACGAGGAGTCGCAAGCTCAATCCCAATCAGGGCTACCGTTAAATGTAATATTAAAAAACATACAATTATGTTTGTCTTTAATTTATATATTAAATCGTTGTCTAATACCCATAGAACAAGCTTTGCTTCCCTTCATCGTTTTATCATTACATATTTTTGTGTGAAAAACTACATCTGTGTGATACGAATTTGCTTATGTGCAATCGAATTTTAGCGCTAATGCTATTATTTTTTCACATGTAAATATAGATAGGTGGTCATTGTGAGCTACATAATTCTAATTGGATCTGTCTAGGCGTGGATGCATTATGCGTGTTGGTCACAGTGTTATGTGCGAATCATTGTTTAATTGGAGAGGCTGGGCGCGCGGGCGGCGCATCGATCGTCTCGCGTCGTCATGGAAACGATCCCGCCCCGCGCCCACGCCCGCCACCCTCACCACAGAATAAAAAGATTACAGAAAGGCGGCCATCAACATTGATAGAACATTGATAGAGAATTGTTGCATCCATGCACAGACTCATACATAAATATGCTCACGCCTGTACTCCCGAAGGGGTAGGCAGAGGCATTGTAATAACAACACCCACTTTTCACCGAAGATGAGTGCCAACGTGACAGATGGTAAGTCTATCGCAGTCTCGGGCACTATACATAATAAATTACTTTAAATTACTACTCGGACATATGCAGGCTTCCTCGCTATATTTCCTTTCACAGGCTTAAAACTTATGGGCAAATCACCGCACACATTTTTTTTTAAAACTCATTGGTACGGGCCCCGCTGGGATACGAACTTGCGTCCCTTGCGTAGCAGGCGACTATTCAATTCCCATGGCCACCACGGCTCAAAAACATGTTCATTTGATTAGACTTTTAACAAAATTATTTCAAATCGTCAGGTTCACTTGATTATAGAAGATTAAACATGCTACTGCCAGGGTCGGAAGGTTGCTTTTACTGAGAAGAATCCGGCTAGAAACTCGATAATTAGGTAATTTACCTGAGAGAATCTTAGATCATTCAGGACAATTCCAATAGTAACATTGGAGTGAAACTCCTGTAGGTGTGAGTCTGTGTGTATGCTCCTGTTACCGTCAATGTATGGGGGCTAGCGTTCTTTATGTTTTTATTTTGTGCCTTCGCTCTCCCCTCACCCGATTCATTTGTAATCATTTGTTTCGTGGCCGTCGAATAATGGTAGTCGTCAAACGGTGCGAATTTGATAGATTACCTTCGTGTGCATACATACATTCAGACATGATCGTAATGTATATGTACGCACATTCCCGTTTTTTATGTCTTGTACACTTTATATTTTAAAGTAAGTAGATACTTATATGATAAAATATTTAATATCATATTACCTACAAATGGCAGTTGTATCGTTCAAGACAATTTGTCTAATTATTAAAATTATTCATTTCCATGAGTGTTCCAAGAGTCTCTTTTATTAAATAAATATTTTGATTGATGTGAAGTAAGATAAGAGAAAAAAAACTTATATCATTAATCTACTTTTCACTAAAGATAACCGTTGCCAACGTGACTGATTCCTCTCTGCCCCTATTTCAGGGTCTCTTCGCAGACTTGTTACGATGTTCATCTTCATCGTAAATCATTGTTCATTCATATCACGCCTGTATTCCCCGAAGAGGTATCCAGAGGTATACTTAGAGTAGGTGCAACTTCTTTCAACAGTTTAAGATAGAAGAAAGTCCTATGAAATAGTAGCGAGTGTATTGCTAGTAACCGTGTATCTAATGGGAAATTACAAATGGAAAAACCGAATTAATAAATTTGAGGTGTCTGTTTGTAATTTGAAAATAACAGCTTTTCACTAAATGCATATGAAATTATATTCAGTACCGACATAAAAAACATAATTTTTAAATTTTTCTCTCTCTGTCTGTTTGTTCTGGCTAATCTCCGAAACGTCTGGGCCGATTTCAACGGGATTTTCACTGGCACATAGGTAATGTTATAAGGATTAGCTTAAGCTTTTATTTAAAACACATTAGGGTTAAGCGGGCCACCCATGAAATTAACTCTACGCGGGTGAAACCGAGGCGCAGCTAGTTGTGCAATAAGTTAGTTATTAAATTGGCAAACCCCCATTGAGTTTTGTCTCGCAACCCACGTGGATCCGATATAAGCAAAAGTTTTCAAGTAGTACCATGGGACTAACAGGTTCCCAAATACGCCCCTCCGGCTTTGACAGCAATAATTCGAGAGCCTATTGAGATGAAGAGATAATACAAAGTTTACTTTACCGCTGCGAGTCAGGTATGTTATAGCAACTTGGTGTAGATACGATTGGAAGCCACGTTTTGTGTAACCACAAATTATCCCTATTCATATAGGTACTAGCTGGGATCCGCGGTTTCACCCGCGTAAATTAACGTTCATATATTTTTTAATAAAAATAGTAAGTACTCCTTGTAACACCAGCTACCTGCCAGTGAAAGTTCGGTCAAAATCAATCTAGCCGCTTCAAAGATTAGCTGGAACAAACTGATACTACACTATAGAGAAAAATTTAAAAAAATGGTAGAAAAATATTTTTTTAAATTTTAATACCACTTATTTTTCATATGCTATTAGAGAAAAGCTGTTAATATACACGATTACATTACCTCTTCCTCTTAAAAATCGTACATAATTTTCGTTTTTGCTCACGATTGCTACGATATACCTTATTATTTTGATTTAAACCTGTAAATTTATACACAAATACAGAAACGACGACTAAATTGCATTTATATTATCTGATAGTGAGCGGGTACTGCAACCTATGAACAACAAGGATTACACTCGCACGCTCCCAATACCATATGGAAAGTAAGGAATAGAATCAAACTAAAACTCAAAAGTACTTTCAAATGTTCAGAAAAACATAATTGTACAGGATTATACAAGCTACCGTTAGGTTCGGAAGGTCGATTTTACTGAGAAGAACCTGGCAAGAAACTCAGTAATTACTTTTTTCAAAAAAAGTATATACAAAATAAATTACTTAAGAAATGTAAGCTCATGGACACATTTCCTATGCACAAAATATGTCAATAAAAATTACCAGCTCTGCTAAGATGATAATGTAAGACTATCTGCTATAGCTAGCTAGCACGTCAACTCCACTAATCACCTTCCCTTCCATATAACACAAGCGATCGGCTGCGGTCTTCTATATGGTAGAGGATTATTATTACTATACATTTCTTTACACATGTTTTCATGCCTTGTACATTCGTCATAAAGTACCTTAAAAGTGCTTAAACTAAATGGAATACGCTCATAAATCTGTATTCAATAGTCGTCTATAACATAAATGCATTTCAACTCTTTTTATTTTCAAATACACCCTCATACAACCTCACGTTCAGGCATGGAAGGGTTGCGCTTACATTACGTTCAAATACAACTAGTATTTGCGAGTTACCTGAGAGTCTACGAGTGCTACGTGAAAGACTACGAGCTACGGCGTAGCATGTGTAGCGAAGCGAAGCGTCTTGTAATAATTATAATACCTAATACAACCTAATAGAAATTTATTTTCATCTAGTATTATATTATAAGTTTGGCGGGCTCGATATGGCTCGATATTCTGTTAATATATAGCTATACCCGCGACTTAGTTCGTGTGAAATAAGTTTGCTAAGATTTCATAACGATATAATATTTCATCGATTTCAAAATGTGTTCAACGTTTAAGTTACAAAAGAGTAAAAATATAGAGTGAAAATGACTGAATGATAAATTTCAAGATCCGTACGAGTAGCAGGTTGTGAAGATATTAAAAGTGATTGAAATATTACTACGGGTCTGAAACTGTATACTTTTATAGGACAAGGAGATCCACAATGTGTAATTTTTTGATATAGATAGACTGAGCAGCGGATGGACAGAAGCATTACCATCCACTCAAAATACGATAATCATTTGACTGGGTGGCTGTGACAGATGTATAATCGACGGACATATATTGTAAGGCAATGGAACGATCTCAGTTTAATAAGAAATTTAAAATGTATTTTTATAAAGTATGCTGAATATCATGTAATGAAAAGCGACACTATAAAAGGTTTTATCGAAAAATATTCTGGAAACAGCACATCAAAAGCCTTTTCCAATTATTCAGTCGATATTGTACAACAAAAGTACCATGAAGTATAAAACATGGCATAAATTGGAGGCAGCGGACACGAGAGCCGGCGCAAGTGTTGGGTTTTCTCGAATAATTTTAATAGACGTACTCGGGATAGAAGGCGGGAGGTTGTGGGAGTGAGCGAGGGAGGTGGGGAGTAAGCCTCCCGGGTGCGCTCGTGAAATGAGATTTCCTTTGAGTGAGGGCACTGCTGACCGCGACACTCATACCCCTCATGTATCATGCAACTACACGTAACTACTATATGCATGCTCCCTGCTTTTAGTTTAGTACTCATTTATATTTTAAATGGTTACTTAAGTGCCAGCTTACCTTGCAGGTTCGGAATTCTGTATCGAACAGTTTACCCTAATGCTAATATATTATGAATGATAGACACCAACACGATTATGGATTGGTGGTCGTTGCTCAGGCACGATATCATGATATATCATTGTAAAGTCATCACAATAAAAACTTAAATTAAATATAATTTATGCTGCCAACCGCTCTAACGCTTGGAAATGTTTAGAGTACTTATTTTAGGGACTTATTTTCCATTTAGAAACCTATTTATCACGATATTACGAAGCGCTGAAAGGCAGATTTGAGCTACAATGAAATGGGAAACCCTTTCACTAAACGTTAATAAAAAAATATCGAGCGAGTACTAAAAAGAGCGAAGCTAAAGCGAAGCCATTCATGGTAGCCAATGTTCTGTTGAAAAAATCGGGAGAGCTCCGGTCGCATACTCTTGATTTTAATTTCATCGCGAACAAAAACGAGTAACCTTTATTGTAGACGCTCAAAGCAACGCCCGGTGAAGTTCCCTCGCAGAGCGAAATATTGCCACTTTAGTCGAGCGGCGAGATTGGCGCGCTCTGTAGATAGCGGCGCATTTTACATTATCTTGGCTCTGCTTAACACAAAAACCCGACAAGTTCCACTTTACCTGTCAGTACCACGGATTCTGGATACAATATGACTAAATGAGATTATGATGTGGATTGTTGAATAGTACTATAAAGTAAAAAGAGCCTTGGGGTTTGAGCAGTCGTCTGCTATGAGTTTTTCTAAAATTTTATGTGATTTCTCACCAAGTGCTTTACGGTGAAGGAATACATCATGAGGAATCCTGCATATGTCTGAGAAGTAATTCAATGACGTATGTACGTTGGCACTTAATCATATTCGGTGAACCAACTCCTTCGGGAAATTCTAATGTTTCGTAAAAACTACACGTTATCGAAAAAGTGTATGAAATGAATAAAATATAAATAAGATGAACTTTCTCGCTTGTAGGTGTAACTGAATATTATTCACGAGCAAGTGAGTATCGCTAAATAAATATTTCGTTATTGAAGTTATTCAAATTAAATTCTAACCAACAGGGATTAAAACGATAATAACATCATAACAGTAAGTAATAACATCCTGTTCGTACTCTTTTGGCACGGAACCCTAAAACGTGAATTTGTTATGAGAACAAAAGTCAACCCGACCAGATTTTTGTACCGACGCATACATGTGTGAACATGTATGTTAAGTAGTCGTGATACATACGTGAGCATATGTATGCATGTGTTTTGCTACATACTACTCTCAACTCAAAAGCCATGATGGCCAAGTACCTAGTGTGAATAGTCGACTGCAACGTTAGCGATGCAAGCTCCTATCCACTGTTCTGTACCAGTCTGGTTTACTTAAACTAAATTAAAATAGGTAAAGCCGCGTACTATACAAACCAGAGGGCTCATCATCGGTTTCAGCATAGCGTATTAAGAACTTCAAAGCTTTGACGTTCCATTTTTGCTTAAACGATGATAGTTGGCCTCCAGTTTGCGATTTCTATCTTTTTATTTCTTCTTTTATTTTACTGTACTTAAAACTGTATACACCAATTACAATAGCTAAAGGACTAACAATGTGAAAGAACAACAAAAAAAGCAATTATTTATTAAATAAGAAATTATTATTATAACAAGAAAGATATTAAGGACACAATGATGCATCGTTTTTGCTTAAATAAATAGAAGCAAATTATGAAACAAATAAAGAAAATGCAATAAAATCAACATTACCCCTCAAACGCTCTTAATAATTTAAAGACAACCCTAATTTGCTCTAAAGCCAAGTAAGGGGAATTACAAGTAGCATTAGACCCGTAAAAATAACAACCTTATGAATGCCTAATGCCGGAGCTCCTTGTGTAGCTCCTGCCTCTCTCTAACATATTTAGTTAAATTACTACGATAGGTATTGTGTGTTGTTAAAAGTTATAGGACATTTGAGGTATTTGTTATCCTTTATGACCTCGTACGGAACATGGTTTAAATCAAGACTAGAACTATGTGTATCCCTTTTTAAATCTCTATAACAAAAAGAGATGGAACTATTTCAAAACCGAGGATTATAATATGCTCACGCCATCCCAGAAGGCTCTCCGGTGGGGTAAGCAGAGGTGTTGTATTAACAAAACCCGCATTTCACCGAATATGATTAAGTGCCAACGTGACAGAGTCACCATCAAGGTGAGTCTATCGCCGTCTCATTCTTCTCAGACATATGCAGGTTTCCTCACGATGTTTTCCTTGATCGTAAAGCACGTGGTGTGAAATCACTGCAAATAAGTTTTTTAGAAAAACTCATTGGTGCTGGGAATCGAGCTTGCGTCGCTTGCGCAGCAGGCGACAGCACAAACCCCAAGGCCACCACGGCTGTCCAAGGATTATCTTAGGCGATGTTTCAAAGGGGCATATTGTTTAGCGTTTCAATTCACTTGTACCACAAAATTCAACTTGAAGATCAAATAATCGTTATAAGAGTTTAATAACGAAAGCGGAGGTAGCAGAAAGTTTTGTACCATTGAAGTTTATAGAAAAATTAAGTGTAGTGGTTTATGGTGAAGGCAAAAAATCCAAATGAAACCTGCATATTATTATGTTTGAGAAGAAAAAAGCCGTGCCTGAATGTCACGTTTACACTTCCATTTATGGTAAAAAGATATTAATTCTGTATTTTATTGTAATAATTTTTTGTAATTTTTATCCATTAAATGGCTTAATTAAAACCTTATTCTATAATAGATAGATAAATAAGATAAAATTTGTTCAATAAATAATCACGTTGCTTCGTTGGTTTAGTAGATGCAAACGTTAAGTCCTGAGCTCCAGATAAAGACAATATTATCGAGTTTTTCCATTTGTAATTTCCCAGGAGCAGCACGATCCAGTCTGGATTAGTGCCCGGTTAATAACAATAGGCTCGCCCTCTATTGCATGGTACTTCAACATAATTGGCGAAGTGTGGGTGTACTACAAGTTCAACTCTGCCTACCCCTTCTGGGAATACAGATGTGATAGGCTCACATCTGTATTGTATGTATGTGGTTTTAGTTTGAAATATATTTTCTTCCATAATTTAACTATCCATGGATTTAACTAGGATAGTATTTAACTGTAAAGGGACGGTCTCTGCACGTGAGGACTAACTTTAATGATAAAAGTTACTGAACAAAGCCAAGTCTCCTTTCAGCCTGAAGGTGAGTAGTTCCCGAGAGTAGTTTGACGAGAATCCGTTACAAAGAGATGCCTTATAAACTTTGAGTTTGCCGTTGAGTAATTTGATTTAGTAATTAGCTATAACTTTCTTAAGTTTACTATGTGAGGAAATAGTTTTTTATTATAAAGTTGAACGCTATATGGTACTGAATTATTGTAAAGTTAATTGCATTGGTGACTCGCGGAACCCTCATGTTTTTTTTAAATAAAAGTTATCGCATGAACATCATTACACGTCATCATCATATTTAACAGAACATACATGTTGAGAGCATAAAATATAAGTAACTACTAGTTGTGCCCTGCGGTTTTACTGATGTAATGTTTATTTTTTTAATAAATGTAGCCTATATTACTCCTTCTAATATTAGCTATCTGCCAGTGAAAGTCCCGTTAAAATCGGTTCAACCGTTTCGAAGATTAGCCGGAACAAACAGACAGATGGACAGGACTACAAATATTTTTTTCAAAAATAGCCTTATTTAGTCAGTTCCGTAAATATATACATTCATATGCATTTAGTGAAAAGCTGTTATTTTGGTATTAAAAACAGACTCTTCAATTTTATTTATCTGTACTTCATGTAAGTAATAAGTAAAGTATGTAATAAATGTAATGATTATCGTGAACATTTATATTCCATGCCTAAAACACAATGAACAAAACCCACATTTTGTATGTACGAGTAGGTGTGCGGAAATATGAAATGGCTGGTAAACTTCATTTTAATTACAAAACTTTCAACATAAATTTTCATTGGAATCATATTTAGTTTCATCGATAGAGCAAATGCTACCTTTCTTTGTTCATTTGATATGGGCCAACTTAAATAAGCTAATAAAGATATTTACAATTGTTACAATCACATCGAGGAAGAAAAAAAACTTATGTGTCGTGATGTCATGCTACGTGTTTACGGTGAAGGGAAACATAATGAGGAAACCTGCATATGTCTGAGACGGCGATGGACTCACCCTCTGTCTCGTTGGCACTTAATCATATTCGGTGAAATGAGGGTGTTGTTGTTACAACACCTCTGCTTACCCTTCTGGGATAGCGTGAGCGTATCAAAGCGTAAAATCTATCAACTATCTTCCAGTATATTCTGTTCATACAGCTTTCTTCCCCGTCAAAATTACATCCACCAAATTGATATCATAATCAACTCATTTGAGAAGCTTATAAGAAGCACCTGAAGTAGCAAATTTGATAAAAATTAATAAAATGAGTAAATTTAATCAAGCCCACCTCAAAGCCCCACAAAGCTAAGTTAATGACGCAATTAAGTTATATCCAGACGCAATTTCCAACAGACAGCCTCCACCCGCCTCCCTCCGGGGACTCATTAGACTGTATCGAGAGGGCCACTCAATCATACCGGATGTCTGTCAACTTTGAGAACGATAGGCTTTTTGATATTACTCATGAAACACTCCAACGCCCTGTGGCAACTTATGGAAATGGGGATATTATAGTGGCTATACATTTAGATACTTGCTGTAGTAAATTCATAAAATATTTATGCCAGAGTAGTTTCACACGGAAAATGGTTGAATCTTATTTTTTCTTGTTCTCGACAAACGACATGTATCATGTTCAGATTTTCTGCCTATTTCTTGTTCTTGTTAAGCCTATCCTACATTTTTATGTTTGATTGTGTTGTTTTTGGGTGCAATAATAAAGTTATTTTTTCTTTCTTTTTAATTTTCCTACACCCATACACAGTTTCAAACTTATCCCACGATTTACTCAGGTTTCAAAAACCATCAGTGATTGACATGCAGTACATTGCTGTTAGTTTTCCAATAAAGAAAATTTAAAGACTAAAATGATAGAACATGTACACCAACACATATATACATATCACCAAATAGTAGTAAAACTTACCTGCTAGATCCATTGAAATAACTCACTAAGGCAGAAATTTTCCGTTTCCAAGCACACGTACATCAGATGAAAGTTGGTGCGGAAAGTTATTCAGCTTCCAGTGGCGGAGCGCACGTTTTATATTATATACCAGGTCGTGGCACCTGACATTGCATCTGTACAAAGCACTTCCGTCTGGGGACCGAATATATGGAATTCTTTGCGCGGTATGCTCTATTGCCATCGACAGGTAGCTATGCCGTAGCGCTACGGGGTAGCTTGTAGGGCATTGTGTGCGCTCGATCTACTGGAAAATTGGCGACACGTCAGAAGGTGAAAATCTAATATTTGTTCAAATATTTATTACCGGGAACGTTTTTATACTGTATTGTGCAACACTTATGTGTAAGATTCATATGAGCATCTATACGGATGAATAAAATTTAAGTGTCTGTTTGTAATTCCAAAATAACAGGTTTTCACTAAATGCATATGAAAGTATATACGGTACTGACTTAAAAAAACTAATTTGCAAAATTTTTCTCAGTCCGTCTATCCATTTTAACGGGACTTTCACTGGCAGATAGCTAATATTACAAGGAGTTACATAGGCTACATTTATAAAAAAAATTAACATTTATGATTCCGCGGGAATTAAATTAAATCTACGCGGGTAAAACCGCAGGGTACAGCTAGTAGTTATAACTTATTTTATGCTCTCAGCATTTTTGTTCTTTTAAATATGATGATGACGTGTAATGATGTTCATGCGATAAATTTATACGAAGAAATAAACAGATGTGTAATTATACAAAAATATCAACGAATAATTAGGTGCCAACGTTACAGATGAACACTGTTGCCGAATTCAATAAGAACTCTAGTTTAATCTGATGTGTCTACTTAATACAACAACCTGTATATAATATAAAACAGTCTTTCCTGTATATAACATAAGGTCGTTACTGCCATAACTGCAACTAGGCATGCAATCTAGTACTCCAAATTATTTGTCATTTATTAAACTAAATATAACGTGAATTCGAACAGCATCAAAATATCCGTAGCATCCGTGCAGGGATTCCGCACGATGTGAATTTGAGCTCGTGAGTGGGAGGCATGCGTTGGGTGAGTAGGTAGGTCACAAAATAGAAATGCAGCGGAAGGGCAGCTACCTACAGTATATATACATATAGAATTGAAAAGAGTAATGGATGAATTTCTTGCCGGGATCTTCTCAGCAAAAGCAACGTTTCAAACCCGGTGGTGACATTTGTAATCTTATACAGAGTATATTTTTTGTCCTTCTGACGATTTGAACGTACTTCAAGAAGTCTAATCAAATAAGGATATTTTTGAGTTTGAGTTTATATATATATAGTATATATACTCTAGGCATTTAGAAAAGACAAAAAAGTATCACCTGCCCATACTATACGTGCATGCGCCTATTTTCCCCAATGCACGCGAACCGACCTTTGGTTGGCATATAATTTGAGGTAGGTGGTACATAGACGATGGATAGGGTATATATTCAAAGTTCTATTTCACGTCAGCCCAGCCGCGACCCGGCGCGATCAATGTTGCAAGCCCCGGTAACTATATATATACCAATCTACTTACATGTATTTCCTCCTTTCACGTACTTAGCTAAGTATCTTCCTATTGACAGAATACCTATAATGTATATTTCTTGTCACCGTACCATCGGAAATGCTCTACAAAATCAGTTACTTTGTATCTTTTCACTCTATGGGATCACCACTTCTTTTAGACTTTCGCGTTTTGGAATCATTATTAAATGTGATCGGGTGTTCGCGAAATACCGAAACTTACTATTCTATGAATATAATATTCTTTAAAAAAAGTACCATTTGAAATCATTATCAGTCGTAACTGCATTCAGATCGAGTTGATAAAGTTAATGACATCGCAAAATAACTACTGATAGAATTTGAAATTAATTAATAATCCGTGGCGCAGACTAGAGTGGTCCTAGTTATAGATACATTATACAAATATGCGATCCCCTTACAGCCACCCCTGTTAGCATATACTCGAGGCATGTGTGTCTACTGGTGTATAATTATTGCGCTCTCAGTCAATATTTGCGCGCCGCCCCCGGCGAGTCCAAATTAAACGCACTTCAAACGAGACCAATTCAATTTCGCCTGATTTGTACCGGCTCGCGCAGAGACACCATTCATTATTAACGTTTGATGGATATTTCCAGCTCCTGTTACGATAATTGCCAAATTGGATTTAGAATTGGTTGGGATTTACTGGTTCCCTCTGACCGTACTTTAAATAGGTAACTTCATTGCACAATTGCTTAAATTTTATGTTTACTGACCATACATACATGTGTAAGAGAGGACATACGTACTATATGCATGTCTCAGATATCGCCTTATTGCAATATGAAAAGCCCATGGCCATTATTTTTTTATGATGACGTGCGCCTAACATACTGGCACATACTTCACATCCACATGTGGACATTATAAAGTCAGACTTCAGAGACATAAAGTAAAAATAATTGCTAGCACTTTTATATCCGACTGTCCAACGCCTGGCTATTTCAGTTATCCACCTACGTACATGTAGATCCACATGTACATCCAGTTAGCTCAAAGTGAGTCCTGCGTCCTCATTTTAGAGTGGGCGTGTGGGCCGTAATTATTATTTTACCCGCGTGTGTGAGGGTGGGGATCGGTGGGCAGTTGGTTACTTTTGGCTCAGACTGGCTTTTGACGCGAGTTTATCGGATGAGTACGCGCATCACACGCATAGCCCCCTCCAACAACAGGCTTTTATGGAAATTTCATTTATCACTCTACATAGTCCATGGAGAAATAGTTTATATAGATATGTAGTCATTTATGCATTCATCAATATGTATTTATCATGTTGGTAGAACTTAGGAAATCGGGAAATCTTAAGTAATATTTTTCCTCACAGGGTAGCTAGCAGAGTCGGTAGAGTATAAAATAATTACTCTCTCGACCTCTTTCTGTTCAGCCATCATTTATTTTATAAGTATTTTCAAAAGAGCAGTGTCGGCATTGAGATTTGAGCAGTCACCTGCTACGCAAGTTCGAATCCCAGCAGAGCCTGTACCAATGAGTTTTTCAAAAAACTTATGTACAATGATTTCACACCACGTACTTTACGGTGAAGGAAAACATCGTGAGGAAACCTGCATATTTCTGAGAAGTAATTCAAAGACGTATGTTAAGTGTCTGAGACTGCAATGGGCTCACTATCTGTCACGTTAGCACTCTCTTCCTACCCCTTCGGGGAATACAGACGTGAACATATGTATGTATGTATGTATGTATTTTCAAACACGTAAGGTATGTTTACTTAATGAACGCGATCTCATACAATTATGTTATGTACCGTGTAAGAGGTTCATAAGGATTAGCTGACACAAAGCGACCCACCGCATGTCACTTATGCGGGTTGTATGTTTATTTGCCACCTTTGTAGAAACCTAATTACTAAGCATCTTTACATAAAGATACATAAAATGTAGTGTCTGTTTGTAATTGCATATCACATTTTTTTTAGTTAGCTTTTTGCATTTGAAAAGCATTTGAAAGTAAATGTGGTAATTACAAAAAAAAATCTCTATTTGTGTCTGTCTGTTTGTGTCGGATAATCTCTGAGACAATTGGACCGATAATAACAGCACTTTCACTTTGTTTTTACTTTCCGCATGAAATTAAGAAACCGTGGGGCTCAGCTAGTTTATACATCTATACAGATATATAAAATTGTTGTGTCTGTTTGCAAATCAAAAATAACAGCTTTTCACTAAATGCCTCATTATGAAAGTAAACACAGTACTGACGTAGAGAACCAATTTAAAAAAAAAAATCTCGGAAACGGTCGTGCCGATTTTCACCGGACTTCCACTGGCGGATAGCTAATGTTACAAGGAGTAACTTACGTAGGCGTACTAAAGAAAACATTACCGTATCCGTAGGTCACCCATGAAATGAGCTCTACGCGAGTAATACCGCGGTGCACAGCTAGTTGAAAATAAAAATAATATGAGTAAGAATGTCTACAAGAAATTAAGCTCGAAACCTTTCCCGACGATTGCTGTAATATCAAAAGGAATTACGAGTTCCATTCCAACCCGGTGTTCAATTGAGAAATCTCATTCAAGATAAAGATGTCTGGTAATAATCGCCCTACGCGTTTCTGCCTTTTAAAAAAATATATTAGCGCAGAAATAGGAGGAGTGCTTTCAATTTGCCTTAGGTAAGGATCTCGTCATCTCGTCATAGTAAATGCTTTATGGCAGTAGTAGGGGAGGCCGAGGGTGGGGGTGGAAACAAAGTAATTAAATACAGAAGGCCGACTTCCTACATTGGTTGAGAATTGTATGCACATAAAGACGGGCGCGGACTAGGATCAAGGACCGTAAGCTTTACAGTCAAATGCGTCGATGTGCGTGCACTATGCCTATATTAACATGTATAGGAGCAGTCCATCTGTATATTTTTATTTTTTGTTGTGGTGTACTCGGGCTTCATGTAAAGATTTAAAACGATCGTTATATAATATTTAATTTATAGTTAGACTTGACAGTTTTGGTAGCTTCCTCTGTCTCTGTCTGAAGTCCTCTTTATCTGTCGTGAACGTGATGCAACATACACTCGAAGCACTCTACTATCACGCCCCACCATCTAAACTTTGTGAGAGCTCAACTTGCACCGTTATCTTTAATGGCAGAGCTCTGAGAACTAGTGTTGAAAGCGTGTCTAAGCACTTTTAAATTTTCTTTTTCTTTGTGCACTAACAAAGCTAGTTTAAGGGAGTTTTGGTAACCTAAATGTATTATTTAAATCATATTTATATCCAAAAACAATTAATTATATCCTTATAATATTGGTGATTTCGAAAACTATAGAGATATTGCATACAACAATATATCAAGTAAGGATAAGAAAGGAAGGATCGCATCCCAGACTCGCACACACTAACATTTCGCAAGTCACACATATTCCGTTACATGATACAAATTATATAACTATACTAGGAAGCTTGCTTTTATGTACAGCGAGTAACATGAACATGATGTGTTATATTGCTTTTATTTGCTTGCGTCTATATTAGATCCCGCGGGTGCTCGGGTGCCCGGGTGTCGCCATGGCGACGGAGCTCGCCCGGGACCGGCCGGGCGCGCCGCTAGCTCACCTGCCTCACACACACCTGCAAGCCCAGGCTACCTACATTAACCACTATGCACACGACAGCCCCTTGCAACAGCACTAGATGCGTAATATCCGACCTTATTACTATACACTAAAAGTTGCAATTGAATGAGTGTGACATCGCCAGTGCAGCTTTTCATTTTGAATTACTCGCACAACATAGCGAGTGTCAACGGGGCGCGGCAGTGGGCATCGTTCCGGGAAGCTCTCGTTAATTCCGCCTGCAGCCAAGTGTAGCTGCATCGGAAGCAGTCACCTCGGGGACTGCTCCGAGCTCGCGCCGCGGGATTTAGCCGGGCTTAGGAATTTCATTCGCCGCCAGTTTCCGACCTCGCTCAAAAGCTCTCCAATGTGGAAATTCGATTCGTATGAGTTCACGAGTCACCGCGCTTCGTGTTGTGAGCAGCCACTGAAAATGTGCAGGTTAGTGGAAACACCCTTTATATGGTCCACTACATATGAATGTAGTTATCGGGAAATGTTAAGACGATCGTTTCCAAACATTGGCTAGGTTCCAAGTCGCCCTCGACTCGCGCTGCATCCGGAGAGAGCCGGCGCTTTGTGCTCGGATAACTTACAAATGTGTCTGTCCTTTTAAACCCGCGATACGCAATATATTGCACTTAATACACACAAAAACACAGTAATTAGTTCTAGTTCTAGTTCTTTAAACTAGTAACTAAGACAACGGCCGAGTCCCTCGTCAACCGGCTCTGTCGCCTTAACGTAGTGCACCAAAATATACAAGGCTTGGCTGGCAAACAATTAGAAATTGATTTATTTTTAGAAAGCCATAATGTTCATGTGCTTTGTTTAACTGAACATTGGCTTAAAAATCATGAGCTATTGCTCAACAATAATAATTATAGACTTTGTAGTGCATTCGTCAGAAAATCAGCAATTCATGGTGGCTCTTTAATCTTGGTATCTAATAATGTTAAATGTAAAGAGCGTAGTGATATAGTAAACCTGTCTATCGAGCGTACTGCCGAACTATCGTGTATTGAACTAGAAAGACATGTAATAATATGCGTATATCGCCCCCCATCTGGCAATTTCTGTTCATTTGAATCTATCCTTGAAGATGCCATTAGACGTGTTGCGGGCCATAATAAAAGCATTGTAGTGTGTGGCGATTTTAATGTTAACTTGCTAGAAAATAATTCCCTTTCGGTGCGTTTAATTAGTCTGTTTAATTCTTTTAATTTAAAGCACTTATTCCTAGAACCCACTAGAATAACTGCCACTTCTGCCACATGTCTAGATAATGTGTTCTGCGACTGTGAGGCCCTGGAAAAATCTATTATCAGTGATCTTACGTCAGACCATTGTGGTCAAAAAATCACAATATTAAATAAAACAAATAATGTAGTAAAAAAAACCACTTATAGACCTATTACTAAGAAACTTGTAGCAAATTTCAGGTCTAACTTGGCAAGCAAAATAACCAACCTACAAGGGCCACAAGAAGATCCTGATGCTCTTTACAATAGCCTTTTTAACGTTATACAAACGGAATTCAATAGTACTTTTAAATTAAAAACTGTTCAGAAGCAAAGTAAAGTAAAATTCAATGAATGGGCAACTGTAGGTATACATATAAGTAGAAAGAAGTTGTATGATCTTTATGGTATGAAACGATATGATCATAGTCCTGAGTTCTCAGCATTCGTAACTAGATACTCTAAATGTTTTAAGAAAGTTTGTATAAAAGCTAAAGCCTTGCATCTTGCCCAGAAAATCAAATACTCTGATAATAAGATAAAGACTACCTGGAACGTTATTAATGCCGAGACGGGAAAGGCAAAGAGTCGCGACTGTCGTATTACTTTAAATATTGATAACAAAGTAATCGAAGATGATAACAAAATAGCTGAAACTTTCAACAACTTCTTTGTAAATATTCCTTTAGTAACTACTAGTTCCCTAAATTCATCTCCCACAGACGCCGAATTATTATTGAAATCAAATGTTTCTGAGTGTGGCACTAGCTTTAGTTTTTGTACTATCACGCCTTTTGAAATAATAAAGACATTTAAAAGTTTGAATTCCAAAAAGACTGGTGATTTGTGGGATATATCAGTGAAAGTACTTCACGATATTATTGACATAATTGCCCCCTGTTTAGCTGAAATTTTTAACAGTTGTATTATGAGCGGTGTATTCCCGGACCTCATGAAATATAGTAAAGTTATTCCATTATTTAAAGGTGGTGATAATAGTGATCCTACCAACTTCAGACCGATCTCTATCCTGCCAGCCCTCAGCAAAATTTTTGAAAAAATTATTTTGAATCAAATAGTCGCCTTCTTTAATCTTAATAATATTCTACATGGCGAGCAATATGGCTTCACAAAAGGTCGTTCAACTACTGATGCTGGTGTTGCACTTCTTAGACATATTTATAGAGCGTGGGAGAACGCTCATGACATCATAGGTGTATTCTGCGACCTATCCAAGGCTTTCGATTGTGTCCAACACGAAACCTTATTAGTTAAATTAAATTATTACGGTGTCAAAGGTAGGGCACTCGACCTAATCAAATCGTATCTTTGTCAGCGGATTCAAACGGTCGAAGTAAATGGCGTCAAATCTTCCGGTTCTCCAGTACTAATGGGCGTCCCACAGGGTTCAATCCTAGGACCATTTCTGTTCTTAGTGTATATTAATGATTTACCAAATTTAGTCAAGAATACGTGTGACATTGTACTGTTCGCTGATGACACATCTCTTTTGTTTGAAGTCGACAGAGCCAAAACGAATTATGCAGATGTAAACAGTGCACTTGATCAGGTATTGAAATGGTTTAATGTAAATAACTTAGTCTTAAATGCACAAAAAACTAAATGTATTAAATTCACTTTACCAAACGTCAAACCTGTTGATACAAAGGTCATGGTAAATGGCGAAACTTTGGATATCGTAGAGTCAGTAGTATTTCTAGGTATAACCCTTGATAACAAACTTCAGTGGAGCCCACATATATCCAAGTTATCAGGAAAACTCAGCTCCGCGGCTTATGCAATTCGTAAAGTTAGACAGTATACAGACATAGAAACAGCTCGACTCGTATATTTTTGTTATTTTCATAGTGTTATGTCCTATGCTATTTTAATTTGGGGCAAAGCTGCTGATATAGAGGATATATTCACATTACAGAAAAGGGCTATACGATCAATTTATAATTTGGGACCCCGAGATTCGTTAAGGGAAAAATTTAAATCAATTGGAATTTTGACAGTGGCCTCACAGTATATTTTAGCTAACTTATTATTTGTGCATCAAAACATTGGATCGTTTCAAAAAAAATGTGATGTGCATAACATAAACACAAGGCACAAAAACAAAATTGTAGTGCCTGCGCATCGCTTACAGAAAGTACATGGCTCATTTTTAGGACAGTGCACACGCTTCTATAATAAATTACCAACAGAAATTGTAAACTTGCCCTTCAATAAATTTAAAGAGACCATCAAAGGAGTTTTGCTCAAAAAAGGATATTATACTGTAAGTGATTATATTTGTGATAAGGAACCCTGGGATGTATCTTTGTCGAAAAATTATTGTAAATAATCCCATTGGCACTGTACTTTTGCTACAATTAATTAATCTTAGTTTGATCTTTGCTTTGACTGGCTGGAATTTGCCTTGCTCACAAATATTTGTAATATTTTAGTTATTATATTTGACAATTGAGCATTTGTGCTGTGTCCCATGGGCTTATATTCATGAGATATAAATACTGTAACCAAAAACATTGTATAATATATATTTTTTTAAAAGAGTAATTGTTGAGTTTCTTGCCGGGTTCTTCTCAACAAAAGCTACCTTCCGAACCCGGTGGTAACATTTATAATCATGTATAATGTATTTTGTGTCCTTCTGACGATTTGAAAGTACTTTGTAAGAAGTCTAATCAAATAAAGATATTTTGAGTTTGAGTTTGAGTTTGAGTTTAATATGACACATTTTCGTGAAATTAATTGTGTTAAATAAAAAAAAGTTTCTTCCGCCGCGTATATTTTAATGAATGTATCGACTGTTTTTTTTGCAAAATCTACGTTATACTCATAATTATTAGAGTCGTAGTGGCCATGGGGTTTGAACGGGGCCTCTACCAATGATTTTTTTTTTAAACTTATGTCTTATGACTTTACACCACGTATATGCATTACGACGAAGGAAAACATTGTGAAGAAGCCTGCATAATTAATTACATTTGTACAATTACAATAGAAATACCTGCATATGTCTGAGAAGTATTTCTAAGACGAATGTATTGTGCCTGAGACGGCGATAGACTCACCATCTGTCACGTTGGTACTTAATCAGCGAAAAGTGGGTAAGTATTGTTATTACAACACTTCTGCCTACCCCTACGGGTATACAGGTGTGAGCATAATGTATGTACGTATTTTCGTGTAGTTTTCACCTTATATTTTCGAGGCAGGGCCAAAACTTTGGTGAACTGTAAGTCAACGTGCCCCCTAAGTAACTAGCCCGAGCGCAGCCTAAGAGTAGCACAGAATAAATTATAACAAAATAAAAACAACCCTACATTTTCACTTGGTCCAATGGTTAATTTATTATTGATAAGTGAATAATGTAATAAATATTGATAATGCCCCTATTAAGGGCGGTAATGGCTCAGCGCTGATCTCACGCTGAATGCCGGCGGAGTGAGTTAATGGAGGCCGAAATAAACGTGCACTTACACCTAACTGAAACATCTTACAATATACTGGGCTAATAATGAACCCTTAGATTCTTGCTCAGTTTTTAAGTCTTTGTACAAAAAGTTTTTATGAAATAAATACAAAATTACAGTGATCGAACAATACTGCTTTAAGGCGTTATACTTATAATAAGTTATTCAATACCGCCTCCTCTGCTTTCGTATTTTTTTATTGCAATTTGACTAATGTGTATTTCTTCTTCACGTTTTTTTATTTTTTATATGATTCTTTATCTAATCAATACATCCATATATTACATATGTGGATACAACGCAGTACAATTAGTTAAGAAAGTAATGATAATTTAATTTTAGACTGTTGAGTTTTTAGCTCTACGCGGTGAATAAATAAAACCTTAGCTATCATTGGCTTAGCCGCAGACAGACAAATAAAAAAAATTAAATCATTAATGTTTTTTTAACTACCTATTTGCGTCTATACAATCTGAAATATATATAAAACCATGTAAATTTTATTTATGTTAAAAAACCAGATCGCCATTTCGCCTGTGTGGAACTCATAATATGCTTACATAAGAATATACAGACAAATATAGTTACAGAAGAATATAGTTTCAAACTAAGCAAATCATGTATTATGGATACCAGACAACGGATATAATACTTGTATACTTTTTTAAATACATTCTTATAATTAAGTACCAAACACTCAGACTCAGTGCAAACACAAATGCTCACCACACAAAATGTTTGCCCTGACGCAGGAATCGAACCCGCGACACCAAATTTAGCAGTTAGGTAAACGAACCACTAGACCAACGCTGTCTTTATACCCATCACCGGTAGCCAACGTGGTTACAGAGATATTTTTTGATTTTTTGTTTACGCAGGTTAAAATTCAAAAAGGTAAACTAAAAGTCTACGCAAGGATTGCATAAGATCCAAAGAATCCAAATATTGTATTTCAGCAGTCTGCGTGATACACACATATACAGATAGATAGTCAGACGATTTTTTTGAAATGTGTTCTGTATATATATTGATAGGTAACGTTAATTTACTGTACTTGAAACATCCAAATAATATACAATTTTATATTCAAAAAGATTTGTAACACGTCATTGAATTTTTGAGGCCCATTTATGAGGGCTTTGCTTATTCTTATTTTAATTTAATTGTAATTAATCATTATTAACCATTTAATGAAATGTACAGTTCCTTGCCGGTTCTTCTCGGAAGGCTAGTTTCCGAACCAGTGGTCAATTCTTCGACATTCATAAGTGCCTTACCAGGGCTTAAACTGAATAAAAATATTTTCATTTCCACATACGCATGCACAAACTAAGATTGCAAAGAGTAAGAGTGCAAAGATTTCTTCTTTTTCATTTGTCACAAGTTTTTACACATGGACCTTGAAGTACGCAGATAGCACGTGATCTTTCCTATAAATAAATTCTTTCATTCTGTTTATAAAATACGTATGTCAGTAAACCTGACCCGCGGTGCTTCTGACTGTAAAAATTCTCGGCAGAAAACTATAAAGATTATTTCGCCCCGAATATAAAGATAACCCGGACCCAGATATTTTCGCTGTCCGTTCGCCAAGAGTCATTATTAGGTACTTTTAACTAAATTAAAATGCAATTAGAGACCAAATTACCACCCGCCGTTGTAGAACACAACTACCCTTAGCCCGATAATTAAGAAGAACAACAGTGAGTTGCCCCAAACGGGCTGTTTACGGCCTTTATAGCTGTGCCTACGCTCCTGCAATTTCACCTTACGTTCGTAAATTTGCTGAGCAACATTTTAAATTCCATTAACTTCTACTACATTCTTACTTGGATTTATATTCCGTTTGTATCCGCTTGGATTTATACCGTCTGTATTCAGCATTTTAAATATGGTTTCCAATTCTGGGGTTTGGCAAAGTTGGCGTTATTGATTGTGCCCACGGAAGTATTAAAAAAATCTTAAAGACAACTTATTTAAGTCCACTAAGAAAATTTACAAAATATAGTTTCGTCTATATAAAATCGTCTATATGTATAAAAACTACGCCACTAGTCCATACAACATGTATCAAAGAAGCATAAACTAGAGACAAAGAACTGATTCCCGTTGAGTGTACTAATAGAGCAGAAATTGTATTGAAGTGATCAGAAATAGTAGCCAATCGATTCGTAGACAGCGCTACATTGTTCAAATTTAAACATGCAAGACTGGAAATATGTATGTCTACATACAAAGAGCAGCTACAGGTCTCGTTTATTGCTTCATTTGTTCCACTACAAATTGGGGCCAAGTTGGAAGCTGAAGTTTTGTGTAAAGCACAAGTCTTGGCTCGCACGTTACTTAACAACTAAGCACCGACTCAACAATGTTTCCTTTGTGTCGAGCGCGGGTACATTGTGACGTGTCAAATTCAATTTGAAGATTGTCTTCATCACACGATCCAATTAAGTAAGGATTCTATTAAAGGGTAATGTCTCGTTGGCAGGTCTCGGCGGACATGTAACGACTGGTCGCCGTACTCGCCGTTGGGATTGGTGTTGATGACGCAATTCAAATACAGATTGTACACCTTTAACATTAGTTAATATTATGGAATGTATGATATGATTTTTGTTTCGCTATCGCCGTGATAGATATATATGTTTTATGACGGGTCTAACGGGCTATCAGAAAGCTTAGCGCTTTATTCTAGTCCAGACTATTAAAGTACAATTTCGCTTAATTCACGTTCATCAATATTTTAGTACATGCTCGCCAGTTTCATATAACGCATCACCTTCAATTATAATGCGTGCTTACCCAATAAGAGTTAATAATCATGACTAATGCTTTTGGAGTCTTATTAGAAAATTACCAGAACTAATTCTTATTTTCACTAATTTCGATATCCCTATGTTTTATGTGAAGTGTAGGTACATACATTGTAAGAATGCGCACGTATAAGTACCGTAGTCAATGGGCTACGAAATCAGTATCTCTATTAAATAAAAGCTTTTATTTGATTTTCCTTATCGCATTTTTTACTGTGAGTATTCAAATTGATATATTTATTCATAAGCAGGGAGGTGGAAAAGCGAAGCCCAGGGGCCAATAAGAATAACGATGATAGAGAGCCGCGTAATGAAGAGCACTCAAAGACAGCATCATCGGTCCGGCTGAGCTCGCCCGGGCCGCGGCGATGCACCGAACAACCCTTAATTGAATAGCCCGGCCGGGGGCTAATCAGGGCTCAGCTGAGCAGTGCAGGCGGGCGGTGGGGTGTGGGGCGGCGCGGGGCGGGGGCGAGGGCGGCCGGAGCCACGCGGGCTGGCCGCGCCCCCTGCGCGCGCCGCTTCGCCCGGGAGCTCATTCAAGTAGCGAGCGCGCCCCGTGCCAGCCGCCACCCTCAGGTAGGTCCACTTTGCTTTTGGTGTTCGCCGGTATCGTTTGGGCGCTAGTCGGCGCGCTCCCGCGAGTGACAGTCGTGCTGTGAGTGAACGTTTCCGTCGGCCGCGCTGCAACACAGGTACGTACGCATGCACGCTCGCACCGCCTTCTGTGAATACACACCGTACAACAACGCGTTTTCCCTATGCTCCATGCAAATAACTTACGTTTTCGGTATTTTAAATTATTCAAACTGGTGATTAGTTTTTTGTCGCGATACTTGAATAAAGTCGACGAAGCTACAATTTTAGTGACTTTTAATTATAACAGTAACAATTTAAGATGTTTCACAAAGTCAATAAAACATTTATAAGACATTATGAAGATCCAAGTTTTTGGAACAGCAAATATAATAAAGTTTTGTTTTTATTCTTTAAAAGTGAGTCGAGTTCCGAGAAACCACCATTTATATTAAAATAATAATTATTATATAAAAAAATGTTATATGTAACATTTTAAAATTAAACTTCCGCAATGCAAATTGTCTTCATACGCACTGGCCCGCTTTGTGTCGCATGTTCGATGTGTCAATGTTGTCTGAATGTTTTATTTTTATTTAACCATATTTTTTTACATTCGTTGTGATTTTTAAGATCTACCAATATTTCACCATCGTTTAAAAAACACTTGAACATATGCGTTCATATTCTCTGTTTGAATATAAAACTGTATTTCAGTATATTTCATCTTATCAAGCATATGATTATGTCAAAATTGCGAATGATATATAATTTCTTGCGTTCCTCGCGCAATAATTTCCAACATTTTTAGTATTTTCAATGACGCAAGCGTATATTACGCAAGCCCGCCTACGTTCCCGAAGAAACGCATGAGCATAATCTCCAGAGAGCGCGGAGAGTTGGGTGGCGAGACTCTCACTGGCGCCGCCACTTCACCTTGTCTCCCCCGGCGGGGGTCACCCACCACCCACTCCTTTACGACATAACGCGTTCCATGCTAACTTTTATGTTGCCGGTTTATTATGTACGCCGGTGCCGTAAGATGTGGCTTTGTGTGTAGTTAAACTTTTATATTCAGTCTCGTTGCGAAAAATTTACGTTTTATCGAGTTTTTGAACCTGCCGTTAAAAAATGTAACTACGTTCAAAATAACATAAAAAATTACGTTTGAATCGACGAGTAATTGTTTTATTATGCCGTTTTTTGACAAGCGTTATTGTAAATTGGGTATTTGGATACCTCTAAAAAACAAACGAAAGAATAATAAAAAAAATTGCTTACTTAACTCTTAAATGATGGAAAACCGTTTCGGTAAAGCGTCGCGCAATATGATTGATACACAAAGTTATAGAGATATAGATAGCAGTCGCCGGTCGCGCGTACACCGTAGCTCGTAGCAGTCGCAGCGCGTAGCAGTCGCTACGATAACCTCGCGGTGGGCGGGTGTGCCGCGCCACGCTCCGTGCCTATTAATCGCGTATCGCGCTACCGTACTACAAAATTACCACAACTCGCATAAAATCATCATAATTTCGTAATGCATTAGCATACTGACTCATAAATTAACATACGGGATATCTACCCCTAAAATATACGGCTTTTACTTTAAAATTATTACACCAATTAACATTATATTGAGTATAGATGAATTTAAAATTATTTTTTGGAAACAAAGACTTCGCATATTTTTAAAATGGAAAGGGTTTTAGAAATTAGCCGTCATCGATTAAAATAATTTCACTAAACCAACGGACGCGGCAACGGGAACGTGGTTTTAATGCGAATAACTCGCAATTCGCAATTCGTAATTAATTTACGCTAATAATATATTGTTAAAAAATGGATATCAGATATTTTGGCGAAGAAAACAAGAAGGTCACTCACGATCCGAAAACTAAACCGGTAAATAAATTATTTTATCCGTCGGTCGCGTTACATACATTATGATTTAAACATCAATTGTTTTATTTAAAACAAAAACCTTAATGTGTTAAATATTTTCCATGAATTTCTGGACTAAACCAGTAAATAATAAGTATAGTATTAAATAATAGAACAAAATCATCAACAGGTTATTTTTTACCGACACAAAAATGATAATATTTTTGTTTCATGTCATCATATGATTAGACTCTAAAAATGTATATAAATTACACATAACTCTTGATATAAACCGTCGGATTGAAAATGTTAATGTACAGTATTATAAATCTTCCGTCGGGCTTAATTAACACGGCAAATTTCACGGTAATATTAAGATTAATTAATTATACGCAATAAGAAATCTAAATACTTAATTATTATAACTTAACGCGTTTACAATTGACCGGTGACAGATGAGTTAAAGCATCCACTTTGTACTAAAGATAATAAAGTAGGTGGCAACCTACAAATTATTATAATATTACTAACAAACTAGCGCGTTTTCACCTGTGCAGACTTAATTTCATAGATGGCTCGCGGAACCTTCTCTCAGTGAAAATCGGTCCAGCGGTCACAGATTAGCTCTAACAAACAGACAGACAGAGAAAAACATATTAAATTGAGTTTTGCACGTTCATATGTATTTAGTGAAAAGCATTTGTATTGTCGTTGCTATAACAAACATACACATAAATTGTATTTATCTGTATATATTGATATAGCTATTAAAAGTACTGTTATAGCTAGAACACAAAGAAACGTGCTTACCCGTACATAATTTACTTATTGGAAAATAAACGAGGCATACAATTCATAAATACGACCTGGATAATTATAGCAATAACACAAAATTATAGGTTGAGCTTTTGTTTGTGACTTGTCGTCGATATTTCTTATAACACATAGCTGTGTTTCGTGTAACTAAGATAAATATTTATAGAGGGTCTCGCAAGCTAGGGTTCCGCAAGATATTTTATAATTACGTATTTATTTATGAAAAAATACACCTACGGTTATAGACATATAAGCTAGTGATAACTAGCTGTGCCACGCGGATTACCTTCGTATTTTTCTAGATAAAACTATCTATATATATATATATATATATATATATATATTTAATTCATATATATATATATATATATGTTCACGCTATCCCAGAAGGGTCCCCGAAGGGGTAAGCAGAGGTGTTGTAACAACACCCAAATTTCATCGAATATGATCAAGGGCCAACGTGACAGAGGGTGAGTCCAGGCTCATCTGATCTCAGGCACTATACATACGTCTTTGAATTACTTCTCAGACATATGGAGGTTTCCTCAGGATGTTTTCCTTCACCGTAAAGCACGTGGTGTGAAATAACTGATCATAAGATTTTAGAAAAACCTTTTCGATAAAGGCACTCAAGATTGACTGTTTTCGATCATAAACACCTGTGGAAAATACCAGAAATAGTAGAAACAACAATCTAGACAGATATTTAAAATTTATGTTCATTCCAAAATAACAAAGTTACACTAAATGCACATGAAAGTATATACAGTACTGACATTAAAAACAACTATTTGAAAAAAATATGTCTGTTTATAAGTCTGTTCCGACTGATGTCCGAAACGGCTGGACCGATTTCAACAGGACTTTCACTGGCAGATAGCTAACATTACAAAGAATACACTTACCCATGAAATTAACTCTATACGGGTCAAACCGCGGGGCATAACTAGTTAATCATAAAACACTTTGCTTATAAGAAAAAAAATCTCTTTTCAAACTAACACCAAGTTTGCAAATAAAACAACACAATAAAAATGTAAATAATGACAGTAATTCATCAATATTGAACCAAACAAGGTAATATTATACACGAATGAATCGGTAACAAGTAACAGCTGATTACGAGTAGATAAGCTATCAGACTGATCGATCGTCGATAACGAGCTCGGACTGACGGCGCTTAGCCGAGGGGTTCATTTACAAGTAAAGGGTTTATTTGCAGTTTGTAGGGCTTGACAAAACATTACGAAGTTGCAATACGATTCTGAGGAAATTGTATACGGTTCACTTGTAATGACATTTTTTTTCCGCGATTTCTTCTCCGGTGTTTTTTTTATACCCGTCCTTGAGTTGCACAGTTATCTATATCAAATATCAACAATATCGCAAAATACAAACAAAGGCACTTTCGCATTTTCACCATTAGTGAAGATGAATATAATTATACAAATACATATTCATATAAACAGGCGCGTGCACATTAAACGATTTGCCAAAATTTCAAGCAATCGGTAAATAACATTTTGAACAAAGGAAACGCCGGGGTTAACTTAGATAAAAAGCCAGTTTCTAGTTACTATAGATTCATCACACATTTATCTACAACTTCATACATGTCCGCGAGTTTCAAGTTTAATTGCTCTATCGATAATTCGTTTTCTGTTAGGTCTCTAGTAGTACCTAGTATTCTTCGCGATCTTGTTGGACTGAAATTTATCAGTAATAGTTAGATATTCGAGAAGTGTATATTGCGACCCTTACTTCTGATTTCTGGGCTAGACGTAGAACACAGTCACTAAGGGAAAGCATTAAGACCAAAAACCATGAATATTAAATAGTATTAATACCTAATGGGTTAAATATCATCATAATTTTCAAACAGATTTACAGTTAGCTATCGTTGGGGCATCTTACACTGTCTCGGTATCCGCCATCATCATCCCTGGCCTTATCCCATACATTGTTGGGGTCGGCACTTGATTCAACCCGATGCACCTGATCACCTGATTTTTATACGAAGCGACTGCCATCTGACCTTCGCAACCCCTTTTTACGAAGAAAATCTGTGATCTGGGTTAAACCATTTGTCAGATTATTTTAGGCCTCCGTCTGACCTGTAACGATTGCCAAAGATGATAAATTGGGAACCGGGACCGACGGCTTAACGTGCTCTCCGAGGCACGGAGGAAACTCGGGCGGTCACAAATCAAATTACTGGCTAGGGCTAGGTTTGCTTAAATTCACTGATCGAATGATATGCGCAATAGCAACTGTGCCACGAGCTCCTCTTTATAAAATATATTATTATGATAATTTTCGTATATTCTCTTTTTAAATACGAGTATATCATAGTTAGGCTATTTTGTCATATGAAATATCGACTTGGACCTATGCCAATTTAAGTTAGTTAAAAGGTCAAGGTTTTCTTTGCATTCGTTGTCAGGGGTTACTGTCCAAAACACAAAGAGTTGATATTGTGATAGGTAGTTAACGAGAGCCGTGGTGGCCTCGGGGTTTGAGCAGTCGCCTGCTACGTAAGCGACGTTAGTTTGACCAGCGGGGCCTGTACCAATGAGTTTTTCTAAAAAAACTTATTTACAGTGATTTCACACCACGTGCTTTACGGTGAAGGAAAACATCGTGAGAAAACCTGCATATGTCCAAGAAGTAATTCAAAGACGCATCTTATAGTACCTGAGACGGCGATGGCCTTAGCCTCTGTCACGTTGGCACTTAATCATATTCGGTGAAATGTGGGTGTTGTTGTTACAACACCTCTGCTTCCCCTTTCGGGGACGCTTCTGAGATGGCGTGATCATATTTATTTAGTTAATTTACGTATTTGTTATTGTACGGTCTTTGGAACGGCATTCTTTCAAAATAATTTGCACAACTAACAATTTACCTAAACATTAATAAAGCTTACGCAAACAGCTAAAATATTCTTTTTGCCTTGTTGCGTGTCGCGCACGCGCACGACATGTGTTCTATCAATTTGATCCGCGCCCGCGCAGCTGCGACCAACGACCAGAAAAAACACTCCCCATATTTTGAGTGATTAATCCAACCCGCTTTGTCTAGGATTAAACCTTTGGTACATTTGCACGCGCACTCTATCTGCATAATAAATGCATCTATTGTAATATTATTATGTAGAGACGCATGTATGCCGTGAACCGGTTGTAATGAAATCGTTACTTGTAGGGTTAATTATTTTTAAAAGGTATCAGTTGCCTGACCTGCCCTCGTTTTTTCTTTCAAATCGAATTAAAAAAAATCTAATATTACAAAAAAATAATCACCATTTATTTTGATATCTAAACACTGGATGTATGAATCGAAACTCGTTTTAAATGAATATTTAAATATATTAAGTACAAAAAGAAAATAATAATTTTGGTATTTGACCCCACCTTGACCTATTTTTATATGAATAATTATTTCGGAACCCTTCTGTCTACTTGCTTAACATAACTTTATGCAAAATACGAATACAACGGAACAATCTGAAAAAACCTTATGCACAAATTGTACCTACCTACAATAAATATGACATTAATGTATTCCGATATCAAATACGATAAGTTAAGGAACTGGAATTACTAAATAATACTAATAATATTGACATTCAATAAAAAAATATTCAAAAGCAAAAGGGTGATTACGGTAAATTCATTATATTTCATAAAAAAAAATTTAATATTTCATGGGAATTAATTTCGTTCCCATTAGCCAGCAGAGCTAATAATATCGGATACGGAGCTCACATCAATTCGTGCGACAGAAGTTCTCGCATCGAGCAACAATCGAATAGGAACAATACAGTCGTGAATCAAACAATCGATCCATCGACATGCATTATCGCGACAGCTGCGCGGGGAGGGCATGTGAAATTATGACAGGGTTCCATCTCCCACGGCTCTATGTACCCCAGCGCCTTTGTCGCACCAAGCTCCCGTGTCCAAATTTTAGAGCTAGGAGAAATTGTATTAGAATAGAGTAAAAACCAGTTTTTTAACTTTTGTGTTTTGCCCTCATAGGCACAAAGGCAGAGGAATATTATCATTAAAATGTGTCGGGCTTTTATAATTTATCGTAATAAAAGTAAAATAAAATCTCATCACATCTATTATAACTAGAAATCAATTATTCTAGGGCTGGATGAGAATACATAACTCATTAGGTATCAACTCGTTTAAAGTCCTATGAAAGTTTATTTTGTCAATGACATGTTGTTTTCAATGATAACTGTCTTCTGCCCAAAAAAATTTAATTACATTTTTTAGGGCTTTAACTGGAAAAATGTTTAGCAGTTAATAGCTAAGTCTGGTAGCATCTCCATTTGCCCTTTATTTTTCTGGGTGCTGGTATCATCAGCTTTCTTCCTCTTTATTTTAATTATGCCTGCCTGACGGTAAACGGTTACCGTAGCCTATGACCATTTACCCACTATTTACCCACTCCAGCGCTGATCCATAATCGCAGGAGCATATCTTTATCTCAAAGAGCCGAAATAAAACATGGCTTACTATTACATATATATGCGTGGTGTGTCAAACGGGACTGTGGGTCAATATCCTACGACCGACGCCACGCGACAACCCCTTCGATTCCAACCCTCGGTATTATAACCATTGAGAGAAACACCGCTTTAAATTGTGCTAAGGTCGTCCAGTATTTTTTATTTCGATAAATAAGGGTTCCATTGAATTCATTTTTAAAAAAAGGTGGGAAGAATTTTATTAGGTGGTAATTGGATAGACCTCATTCACTTATTGTGAGGGTGTGATTGAGTACTGAACATTTTATTTATGTTCCACATATTGTTTACTAAAGCGTATATTTTTTGATGTATTGCGGACTCAGTTATTTTATTTTGGCGTTTACATATATACCTGAACATTCTTACCAATCACACACACGAATAATCGAATTTTACAATATAATAAAAATAAAAATATAATATATAATGCTTGAAAACTTATTTATCAGCACATGGGTGTTTTACCCCGTTTGATTTGTAGGTACCTATGTTTTACGGGGTAATACCTATGTAGACAGCTCCACCATAAGTGTTTACATACTATATGCTCGCAACAAACAAAACATACAAGTTAGTTGTGCCATGTGGCTGCGAGAAAGGAGTTACAATACTCAAACTCATTTTGCGTTAATCATATTAGAAGATTGTGTTTGTGCTTGTGTCAAATTCTTCCAAAAACGGCAATTTTTTATATACATTATATTTGCCTCCCTTAATAGTAATCGGCATACACCTTATAAAATGTAGTACTGTATGTAAGTTATTTCGTGCTTCTGTACTTTATGTCGGATCAAGTTAGCATGTAATACACATGTAGAAGTTATATATTACGCATGCACTCACGCAACTTTTTTATATTTATAGATGAATGTGAACTAAAATAGAACAGAGCCCTGTCACTCGTTTACCTAAACCCTTTAAAGGTCAATGTTCGATGAAGCAGCACTTATGACGCGAGCGGATGGGCTTCCCTCTCGCGACCCCGGGCGAAACGACACTTCTGCGGTTAATAGACACTTCACACCGACGCGACTGCCATTATATTTATAATAGTCCGTTATTACCGCGTTGATGACTTTACTTTACTTTACAAATTAAAACTATATTATGAATACCAACCACAGGACACACAACAAGATGCTTACTATCGCACTTAGTTGACTATTCTACGTTTTAATACAATTGGTAGCATAACGCCTATTCTATAATCCCTTCAAACACTTAATCGCACAATTATCGTTGATGCTGAAAATGAAAGGCTCGTTAATCAGCTTAGCAATGTTTTGCATGTGAAGTCCATCAACATCAGCCTCTATAGAAGTATGTTAGTAATGCTGTGTACAATAAAATATTATAAACATAGTTACTATTATTAATCATGGAAGTCAAGAAATGCACGAAACTAGTAACGGGCAACTAATTTGAAATCTGCATTAACCCTTTTGTTATTACTAGCCATTTACGTCATATACGTTATATGTAATTCCCTACATTAAATTAAACTCAGGTATAAATAAACTGAGTAGTCAGTCGTTCAAGCAAGTGGTTGCACCCCTGTTGAGGGTGATAAAGGTGAATGATCGTATAACTCCACTAAATTACCTGAGCAAGCGGACAAAACCTGAACTAACGAACCCGTAAGGAATATCTATTAACTACCGCAGACAGCGCCCTCTCTCACTTGCGTAGATAAATTGGTAGGATTTTTCAATGTTTACATTCCTTCACCATGGTGAGTGCGAGGCGATCAATCACTCCACCACTTATGTTTGTCTATGTCTCGCTTTGATTCGATTCTTGTTAATCGATACCTGTTGTGTATCGATGTCGCTTACTTTCATGGTCTAATTCGTTATCTTGATTGAATGATTGTTTGATTTTAATAATAAATCTAATTTCTGCTGACATAAAAAAAAGGAGGATGTTCTATGAGTATGTTTCACAATTAGGACTTTTTTAAATATTTTTTTTATTATTTCAGGTTTGTAATTACAAGCACAAATAAGTCATGATAGTGATATTGGAAAAAGACTATTAAGCAACATATTATCTTTTTCGTATTTTTTTCGTACACACTAGGTCTCGCAAACACGCAAAAAATATTATACTAACGATTGCCAAAGATGATAAATAGGCAACCGGGGTCGACGGCGGTCACCCAATTACTGGCTAGGGTTAGGGTTGCTTAAGTTCGCTGAACGAATGATAAGCGCAATACCAACTGTACGTTATCAAAAAAGGTTTATACACACAGACAAGCTACATGTCGAGTAAGCGGCAACAAAACAAATCATATCTTGAGCCGACAAGAGACATGAAAAAAAACTACCAAAACATTGCAGATTAAAAAAAAGAAGTCATATAAAAAAAATATTGACATCCCTCGTCGGTATAACGGATGGTAACCCATTCTCAATAAGCGTGATGGTGAACGCGTGTCATACGGTGTCCGTACTAGATGGTGGAGGCAAGGTCAGCCCGAGCCGGTGTCACGGTCGAAGCCGACGCATATCACTCGTGGATGGCACCACCATTCGACCCTAGTCTAATTCTGTAGCAACCAATTGATTGCCTGTTGTTTTTCGACGATATCTTGAACACTATCTTGCCTTGAGCAAGTTTTTGGATCAAATCAAATCTGGATAAGTTTTGACTTGCCAAATAAGTGCCTTTAAATTTAAGGTTTCTACGAAAAAACAATAACTGGACTAATAATTACATTTTGAATAGTAAACCTACCAGATTGACTTTAAAAAAATAAAATCTTATGCCTAAAACCTTGTTCGAATAAAACTCACGAAAAGAATCGTGTACCCTTCAAATGTTCGCATAACGTCGAAAAATAACGTACCCTTAACTATCGTTAGACAAATAAACTCTTGCAGTAGATCCATTTGCCATTTTATATTGCATCATCATCATGAATTTAAGCGTAATAACTGTTGTTGGTGTAACCGATGCATTTCTTTCCATTTGTCTCTGTCCAATGTCATCTCTTTGACCTCCTTATACGTCATTACGGACACCTTTTCTTTAACTTGTCTTGTTAGCCTTGGTCTTCCTCTCCCTCTCCCACTCTTTCCTCCTACCTTTCCTTCTATTAAGTTTTTAAAGAAGTTTGATTGTTATATTGCATGTATGTACGAATTGCCAATATTTAATTCCAAGGAAGCTGAGCTTACCTCTTTTACGTAAACTTATTGAATTGTTGAACAACGCACTGTGACGCGTTCTTACAATGCCCCAATACATATAAGTCAAAGTAGGTAAGAAACAATAAAATGTGAACGAACGCCGGTTTAGATGTTATCAAGGGTGCGCGATCGATACTTGATTCACAACACGAATGAATGCGATAAACACTGCTTACTACATGCCTGTTCCACCAAATTGGATAGAGAAATTAGACGGTTAATGTTCAGGCATTCAAATACTAAAACAGCCACGTTGTTTTGCACAATCTTATCGAATAATTAGGAACAAAATAGACGAAACAAAACTACTTTTAAGCCGGCATTTGGGTATTTACCTACTGAAATAATTATTACCTTGCGGAGGTTTTCCTTCTTATGTTAGTCACGGATGTTTATGTTATTTTCTCCGTCTTTTTTGTATACATATGTTTATAATGCTTCTTGTACCTAAAAAATATGTTCTCCATCATAACAAACGATGTAAGTTTTGTATGTAACACCACTGTTTGGCCCGAAGGTATGAAGTAATATTATCGTTCATTCATATTATATAACTTAACTAGATACCAACTAGTATATAACATAGTTAATAATATCGACATTTGACACGCATGTTCAGGTTCGCTTATTGTTTTAGGTTATTTAACTTAGCTGGATTATAACAAACTGATGTATAATATGCTTTTTCTTTGTTTATAGCATATATTAAGAACATCTGACCAGAATTCAACGGTTTTCAAAAATCACTATCAGCGAATAATGGTGTGTCAGAACGATATCCCTCGTTTATAGTAGATTCCCACAAGTGTGAGGGCAGGGACCCCTCGCTACAATGTGTGACAGCTGCACTTTTGTCTATGGACAATGCACCCTGCTCTATGAGTACCGTAAGTGCAGTTATACCACGCATGCTCCTGCAGTTCTCGTATTTTGGGGACTCCGGGCTATGATTTATAGTTGGATTAATTCAGACTTTTGACAGATGAGAGAGAATTGGAATTAACGTGGCCGTTATGAAATTCTGAAGTGGCTGTAAAAAAAGACAGGAGAAGTAAATCTAAAAGAATATCGAGAAGAATTGCTTGATCTATGATACATTCCGAAGTGCATTGGGTACCTAAATAAAACGTTTACGAGTAAATATTTGAGTTTGGTGCCGGTTCTTCTCAGAAGGCTAGTTTCCGAATCAGTGGTAAATTTTCGACGTTCATAAGTGCCTTGCTAGGGCCCAAACTGAATAAATAATTTTCATTTTCATTTCAGAGAGAATACCGAAGTCCACAAGACTAAAACAATTTGGCGTATAAGCAAACAAGTAATTATTATTACTAATAATAATTATACAAGAAAGGTGATAGTCGATTTGATTTTTATTGGGGATCAGTATAAATATAATTGGATAACTCAGTAAAAAAAAGGGCAATGTAAACACTCGCTCAAAGTATTATATCTAATTAAATTTTAATTGCTTACGTATAAAGTTGAAACTTCAAAAGTTTACTTTAAGGGAGTGGATACAGAAACGGCAGACGCCTGCAAATATACATGAGCAATGATAATTATCCACCACAAGCTATCAGACAAAGTTAGGCACTGACTGCATCTTATTATTATCGACATTGTACATCGTATATGCATATATAATTTTTCCTACGCGATAATATCCATTGAATTAGTAAAAAATACCCATTGACGACAACTTTACATCTATGGGTAGGTAAGTACTTATAGGTAGTAGTATTGGTAGCATCAAGTGTGAAAAAATATACCAGAAGAAGTGACGTGTTTTTCTGGAAATATGAAGAACAACGAAGAATAAAGAAGAGATCAGTTCACCTCCTCGCGTTCACTGTCGTCGCCTTATGTGTGATATATAATCATAAGGCACGCGGTGAATGCCAAGAGCGAACTCATTCGCCATTCCAGAATAAAACGAAACAGAAGTGAGAATAACATTGCTGCAGAAGAATCTTATAATTGTATGTGGGTACTTTTACCCGGTGAGTATATGTGAATATATTTGTGAAAGTTGTAGGCTTCACTGATTTGTGCAGTTGTAACACCTACCTAGGTACTGTAGGTGCACTGGACTAGTGTAAATTCTAAAATTAGTATGCCAATATTTTAAACGTTTTAAATTCTGGTGCTACTGTATATAATGAGCATGATCACATGTCTAATGATAGGGAAAGACGGAACAACGATATTCTCATATAAAGTAAAGACAAATCCGAATATTCACAAGCTGCTTCACATAGACACGAAATGTATGTAATTTTGTACGGAATAGTTAGTCCAGTGTACCTTCTTGTAGTTTGTAGGAATAGTGAATTGGCTGTTTACTCTCTGACTATCCTGTAAGGTGTCTAATTATATGATAATTAACGTTATTCCGAAAATACTGGTTATAAAATGTAATTGATTTTGATAATTCAATTAGTCCCTGTATTATAAACTTTGTTTAATTAATTTGCATTATGTGATTTACAAACTGTTATATAAACTATCTATCTATGTATGTATATGGTTTGTGTACAATATTATATTTTAGTCTGTATTTATCGCTTAGTCTGCGTATGGTAACTGTCCGCCAAGTTGCTACATGAATTGTTTTTGAAAGTATAAGATTTTATGCTATTCATCATAATTTACTGACAAGTGAAGTGTGTGTATATTAATTACATAATATTTTGGACGATTGCAAGAAAACGCGCTTCTTATGAACCTTAGGTAGGCCTTCTCAGCCTACTCCAGATTTTTGTTCATACAAAGATCCTAAGCACCTACAGTTATTTGTGATTTTACTAAAATATAGATATTCCGCATACAGATTGCTCCAGGGATATCATTAACTCGTTCATCATCATGATCAAAATTTCAGCCGGTGGTAGTCGACTGTTAAACATAATCCTCGTCAATTTTCTCAACGACCGATACTTATAATGCAACTTGCATGGAGACCAATGGAACTTCTTAGCTCTGACGTTTAATTTCGCTTCCATAAATGGAAATTGTCAAAGTACTTATAACGATCATAGATCCGTTCAAGAATTCCTATGCCTCATCGGCCAATAGTTATTCGCTTTATGTCTCTGCCCTTCGCCACTTCAAGTGACTGATTTTGCTTTTTATAAGGCCCATAGTGATATTCATTTGTCACTAGGCAGCATTACCCACGTTAATTGGACTAATTATGCCGTGTGCGCAGGTTGCAAATTACGGTAATTAAGTAAATTTGTACGTTACTTTTATTCGTACAGAGTTTACTTTGGAGTAATTTATTATGTGGAAGTACCTACTAATCCAATAAGTACAATTGTATTCATTGCTCTCTTAAATTGCCTTTACATATGCTCACGCCTGTATTCCCCGAATAGGTAGGCAGAGGTGCTGTACCTATACACCCACTTTTCACCGAAGATGATTAAGTGCCAACGTGACAGATGGTGAGTCTATCGCCGCCTCAGACACTATACATACGTTTTAGAATTACTTCTCAGACATATGCAGATTTCCTCACGATGTTTTCCTTCACCGAAAAGCACGTGGTGTGACATCACACCACATATTTTTTTTTTTAGAAAAAACTTATTTGTATTTCCCTTACTGGGATTCGAACTTGCACCTTTCCAAATGATATAATGTGGTCGCGTTCGTTAAATTAAACAGATTTTGTAGTTCAAACAATATGGTAAAGGTAAGGTTTAGACAAGTAAGTACTTATCTACGTAGTTAAAACTAAAATGGAATACATTTACATCACTTTTGAGGAGTTGATAAAATTAAATTAATTTCGTGGTTCAATCAATATGGTAAAGGTAGTCGTTAAAGTGGATTAATATAAAATTTACATGACATTTTGATGATGCCTACTTTTGATAATTATAGTCAGTTTATCTGTTTGTGCACCTTTGTATACATTTTTATGAAGCGCATTGAGTAGGTTTCGCTTCACTAATGCATCATTAGCAATAACCTTACGATCTAGGTCAGTGTGTTGTAAGTGTAGAATCATCGAGTAAAAAAACATGAAGTAAAAACGTGCGATAAAGACTGACATATCGGCAATAAAACTAACACCTTATATATTGCAAGCATATGCCTGGCGACTTCCTACGAGTGGTATTCGATATAACATGTTTACTGATTTTTTGCAGATCTCGATGAAACGACTAAACAAACACCCAGATCTAATATGAAAAGATTTCAAATGACATTTCATTTTATTATTAAGCATTAAGTTTTCCCGTGGGAATGAGACATTTTACTGCATTAAATTGTGTCTCAGACGTTATCTATCACAATAATCAGTTGTAATCACCTCAAGGTTCACCTATAATATTTACTTAGTATTTAGTAATGTTGTAAAATGTTTGTATAAATGCGAATAACTGATTACTGCCTCGTTGGTCTAGTGGTCGCGAACGCTACAGCGGAACAGTAGGTCCTGAGCGCGATCCCTGAAGCCGGGCAATGTTTTATTGGGTTTTCCATTTGTAATTTCTCAGAAGCAGGCCGGAGTAAGTCCTGATTAGTGCCTGGTTATTGGAAGTAGGCCCGACCAAAATTGTAGATGCGAATTAAACAAAACTGGCGGAATGTGGGTGTACTATTAGTACACCTCTGCCTCCCCCATCGAGGAACACAGGCGTGAGATGTAAGGTAACGTAAAAATTATAACTCGGCAAAAAATACATCATTTATTACCCGTCCCACGTATATCGATGTTCGATGATCGAGATAAATCCATCTAGTAGTATCAAACAGGGCGATGCTCTGTTAACACATAGACAGACAAAATTATAAGAAAACTACTTATGCGGCTTCTGTAGTTTTAGACAATAATGTACCTCCCAACTAAAATAAAAAAGACTAGGTCTAGTTTCATTATTATTAGATATTCATTAATAATCTCCCATGTTTTCTTGAGGTCGGTACTTGATTTTACCCGATGTGACTAATCACCTGATTTTTATGCAAAGCGACTGCCATCTGAGATTCGTAAATCCTTTTTCGAGGAAAATCGGCAATCTGGGCTAAGCCAGTTGTCAGACTTTCTTAAGCCTCTGACTGATCTATAATGATTGCCAAAAATGTTAAATTGGCAGCCGGGACCGACGGATCAATGTGCTCTCCGAGGCGCGGAGGGAACTCGGGCGGTCACCCATCCAGCTTCTGACTAGGGTGGGGTCGCTGATCGAATGAAATGCGCAATAGCAACTGTGCCACGAGTACCACCTAATATGTATAGTAGATAGATTAAAGATGAAAGATTATGCAGTCTGTATGTTACACACGAACATGATTCATGATTTTTGCTTAGACGCAATATTTAATTGGGTTATAACTCATTATTCAACAGTGTTCCTTAATCCTCCAACAACCTGATGACGTCAGCTATTTGCCAGTGCCAGACCCATTAAACATGGAACAGCCGTTTTATAGATTACCCGAAATAAACAGAAAGAATTTAAAAAAAATATATTTTATGTATACATGTTCCCTATATACTTGCATGTGCATTTATTGAGAACTGTTAACATGGAAATACAAACAGACACTTGAATTTTATTTATGTGTTAAGTACATATAAGAGCCACTTAATAATATTTTGGCCATAGAGAATTATTATTTAAGTAAGCAGAAACACGCAGTTATAATTTATTATGTTTTTTTTTTATTTAAATAAGCGCATTGAATCCTCGTAAACTATATTTATATTTGTTTGTTTATCGTTCCACCTTGTCATTTTGCGAATAACTCGGATTTGTTTCAAAATAGGTTACAAAACGTATCTAAGTAATAGTAAGCATGATCTGACAACGATTGTATGGACTAACTTTGTATTGTGGTCATGTCGCGTAATTGGATTACAAGGAGGTTAGGGGAGCATGTTGCTTGACCATATTGCGTTCTAATCAAAGTCTAATACGAATAGTCTTTAACCAGTGACCTCCTTAAGTCGTCTGTGATAATCTATACGTATATATCTATAACTAAATAAAATTAAAGTAACTGCTTGTAATTTCACAATAACATCTTTTCACTAAATGCATATGAAAATATATAGGGTACTCACATAAAATAACAAATTGTATATCATGTCTGTCTGTCAATTTGTTCCGGCTAATCTCTGAAACGGCAGTTGATATTATAAGGAGTAATTTAGGCTTTATTTAAAAAATAAATATTCCGCGAAATTTTATTTCAGTAGTAGGTGGAGCCGCGAGGCACAGCTAGTATTATATAAAATACGATCCCCCGTCCCTGTCTAATCCCCTTTTGATTTTCTGACACAATTTTAAATCTTATGAGTCTTATGACCTTTCGTCACGCCCACAATTAAGACGAATCTAACGTAATTTGTAGAACTTGACAAAGGAATAGATATAACCCAAATTTATGGGCATTGGGTAAATATGTCATTATCATTCTGGTATAGAGGAAGGAAGTCAGTGTTAAGCAATAAAATGCTGTAATATACTCGCTTACCTTGCCATTATTAGAAAAACATGCTTAAAATAGCTTGATGAATGTTAATTTTACGTATACATTACCAAAGTATTACTCTGAGAATTTGAAGTTATTATCATCATTAACGACTTCACTAATTAGATTCGAATCAATGACAAACGAGTTTGGTAAATTGCTAAATACGGCGACGGTTTAACGAGGCACGGAGGAAATTCGGGCGGTCATCCATCCAAATACTGGCTAGCGTTCGGGTTGCTTAACTTCGCTGATCGAATGATATGCGAAATAGCAACTGTGCCACGAGAAGAAAGATGAATTAATTAAATTATTAATATAATTACATACTTACTTTCAGGTATGACTTAAATTTGTGTACCTAAGATATACACTGAAGTATTCAGATATAAGCTGTCGTAACTTCTACATAAATTGCTCCCGCCTATATACCCCGAGGGGGTAGACAAAGGTGTATGTATAGTACATCCACGCTTCATTAACCGGACACTAATCCAAACTCCGGACTGTTACTGGGAAAATACAAATGCACAAACCCAATATCACTTTGCTCTATTACATAGAGTGTATAAAATATAACGAATAGTTGTGTTCATGTTTATCTGTGGATATGCCATTGGAGCTCTATGGATCAATGTCACAGTCTTTCTCAAAGATAAAGAATGTCATAAATAGATCTTATGGTCTAAGAAAATGTCACCACTTTCATTTTGTTGTTCACTAGTGTTGTGTCTTCGATAGGTGCATGTTGTCGATATTGTTTATAGTCTACATGTTGAAATGCGGATATTTGTATCGGCATATTTATGATATAAATATTCGTTTTATAATTGACTCAAGCTTGCATTATAAATACAGAAAATTAAAATAATCATAAAACTATTGGTTTTACGAATTCTAAGACTTCTGCACCGATTTGTTGGTTGGAAAAGACCTTCACCTTTTTCAACCTTTCAAGTTGAAGATACTTAACAATCTTCAACTTGAAAGGTTCCATCTATTGAGTAAGCGATTTTTTTTCTATATCTATGGTTATTCTATAAGGTATGACAACGACGAACTTGAAGTCGAGTGTCGATTTCAAACATAAGAAATTGAACTTTATCGTGTTTGTTTTACTAGTTTCTGCCCGTCACTTCATCCTCGTGGAATAGTATCTTTAGGCTACTTTTTACTTTGACCCGTGATTGATCTTAGTTAATTATAGCCTTTAGCCTTCCGCGATAAATGGACTATCTAACACTGAAAGTGTTTTTTAAATCGGACCAGCAGTTCTTTAGATTAGCGTGTCCGAGCAAACAAACAATCTCTTCAGCTTAATATTATATATAAGTATCAATGTATCAATTTCCTATAACCGACAATCGACGTGAAAATCGTCGCTGAGATAGATTTATTTATTTACGCAATAATTAGAACGGCATAAATGCCAATTACTAATTTGACACAGGTATTGCAAGACACGCATAAAAATATATTATATTATTTTTTTAATAAATAAATAATAATATAAAATCGTTCATCCTTTCTCGCCGGGCACCATGCACTCTAACAATAGCTTGTTCCATTCGTCATCAAACACAACCACAGTAGAATTAGATTCCAGGAGAGCATTGAGTGCAGTCAACGACCGAGGTATGGAGGACTTAGCACGAGCTACTGTTGGGGACAGCGAATAGCTTGTGTTTTCTACAACGCAGGTACCTGTCAGGGATGAAGAGTCGACATAGTTCACCAATCAGTTTGGGGGCATCGATCATCCCGCGATAGATACATATATCCTTACAGAATAACACAGCGGCTGATCGGTTACAATAGTGATGTCTTCGTAGCAGATTCCAACATTCAATAGTGCTATCCCATAACAAATTAGATAAGGTTTTCAGTTCACTTATATTTTTTCACAGATATATTTTCATGATCCGTGAAATCATTAGGTCAAATGATTTCCAAAACATTGAACAATTGTTATATTCAACTGGTAAAAACTGGACAATACACAAAGTCTCTACAGTAATTCATATCTATTCATCTCGTTACGATATCAGGGTTTGTTGAATAGGTAAGCACAATAACTTAAATCACAATAAAACTTAAAAAACCATCAAGCATGACTTGGACTTGCTCGAGGTAGGTTTCTCTAAGTAAAGTTGGAAGCTACTTATGTTAAACTAGCGGACGTCACGCGGTTTCACCCGTAGTTCCCGTTCCCGTGGGAGCACGGGGATAAAATAAAGCCTATGTTACTCGCTGATGATGTAGCTTTCTAATCTCAAAAACTGAATTTAATGGTGTTGCTCAATCAAGGAGCTCTACCGAATGAACAAGATACATAGATTCGAAACTTTGTTGTAGATAAACGAGCAAAATCCTCTAGTAAAATATATTTAGTAATGCTTCAGCGTTCGATATCCTAAACATTAGTTAAGGGTATGCAATAATACTGTTTAGCAATAAGTAAAACTACATTTGGTAACTACCTATTTTGTGTTGCTTGGCAAGTTGGCAACTGTTGGAGTTATAAATTTAAAATATTTTCTCATGTAACATTTCACTTTTGGACAAAAAGTTAATTGCTTTTGTTAAAAAAAAATATATTTATTTTCTTCCTTATCATTGCATTGCAGCGTACGACAAGCGAGGCATCATATTTTACATCAGAGTTTAATTTTATAGATATCTCTTTTTTTCTGTTACGTATTAATTGATATCTGGTAAATAAAGGTAAACGCATATTAAAGTAGCATTAGAGTTGGCGATGCTACAACTGCCAGTTCAAACAAGAGGCCTTCATGATCATCAATAAAACTTTGAAACGGTATCAAAGCAGAGCGACTGCGAGAAGACGAAATCATGGTAGAATTACTCATCTAAATACTTTTTTACTATTTACCTACCGTAATAAAGTTATATGAAGTGCCCTAAATATAATCGACCGAGCATTTTATTAACCCAAAATGGTATACCACCAATGTCATCCAAATGTCTCCTATAGGCTTATACCTGTGCTATGTAAGAAAGATATATATTGAATTAAAACAACATACATTCCGTGGTCGTTTTATTTGCTAATTTAGTAGCTATACTAACACAGTCATTCCTTGCTGCAATAGTTTCAGGTATATGACTAAGACATCGAATGCATAGAGTATCGAGTTCTTGAAATATCTATTTGGGTGCCCAAAAAGGTGCACTTATTTTATACGTATTTTACAGGATTCCAGAGCGTAGTAACTTCCTTAATTTGTCAGTATTTATTTCAAACCGAATTTGATTTTAGACCATCCTTCATTAATTTTTTTTTTCAGCTGCTGCTGATTTTTCTGGGGACACTAGGTCACGTCGTTATAAGTACTGTAACAGTGAAACTGCTTAGAAGAACGAGTAGGGCTCAATATATATAATCAGAACTATATAAACACTACTTTCTTTCGTTTATTGACGAGGGTGGTTAAACCTTCAAAAGGACCCGACCGCCCTGGGAGAGGCAGGTCGGGGTATGTGGGATATTTACCTCACTAAAACCCCCCGGTGGCCATCCTCAGTGCTCAGGGGGAACTGCGGGTACTCTAATAGATCGTCATCCCGGGGCAGCTGTGTCGCCGCCCCTGGAGACCTCGCTGTGCAAGGCACATCGCGCTGCCACCTTCCCGGGCCCGCGGCTCGGTGGTCAAAGCTCCCACTCCGACCACCGCCAGCAGGCGCTCCGGCCCCCTTTTAGTCACCTCTTACGACAGGCAGGGAATACCATAGCCATATTCTTAGACCCTGGCTATTGGGTGGAGGCACATAAATACCCAGTCTAAGACAACAACAATACTTAAACTAGTAGTGTTTGCATCGTCTCTCAAATGTAACGGAGTGTGAAATTATGAACCATTTTGAATTACGGGTATAGAATGTATGCACGCTGTGACAGCTTCTAAAAGAATGAAGGCTCTTCCCTGCGAACATGATCAGTCAGTGTGAAAGTAATACAGTTCATCGCAAGGGCACCTAAAAAATCTCACACTGATTGTTTCCAAAGAACCCTGGACTCTCAAGTTGTGGAATGAACTCCGCAACATGGTTTTCCTAAACGAGTACAGAAATAAATAATAATAATAATAAATGGGGTTCAAGAAGGATGTGAAGAGATATTCACATGGTTGGCAGCTCGCGCGTGATCCCCTGGTATTGCAACCGACCGTAGGCTGCGGTAACCAGTCTCCATCAGGTGGCCTCCATGCTTGTTTGCCACCTTTGTGTGATAAAAAACTTATCTGACAAAATATCTCAAGAGTCGACAGCATCTGGAGCTCGTTACTCCTAAGTGAAATTAAAATAAGATGACGTTTACATATAATTGTAAAATCAATTATAGTTAAATACTTCAGTGAACTAAATGTAAAACCAATTGTTATTTTTCATTTCGCACCGAGCCGATAATATCCATCGCAAGCTGAGTGTAGGTACTGTATGGGCAATACTATGTTGTTTTGCAATCAAGTGCTTTACATTTTTCCTACATTACAAGGAAGATGCAAGCCCTTACTCAAATAGCACACCCACACTACAACATAGTAATATCGTCCATTTATGTAATGTTAACGTTATTCTCATGTACAGTCAACTCTACCATACATGTAAGTATTATTATTTCATCAGTGTACAAGGCCCAGTTTATAATAAAACATTAATGTGGAAGTGTGGTTTGTGACGTCATTCACCTCAACTTATCTGGGACGGAGCCAAGTTGCTCTTTTCATTTTCACGTTCAGTAACTTGTTTCATATAGGGATGTTAAAAGAAAGTATTGTTACCAGCAAATCTTTGGGGCTTGGAGTGTTACCAGATATTAAATAAAACATGCTCACGCCATCATAGAAGGGCCCCGAAGAGGCAGGTAGGTAGTAAAGGAGAAGGTAGGCAGAGGTGTTATAATAATAGCACAAACTTTTCCACCGAAGATGATTAAGTGCCAACGTGACAGATGGTGAGTCCGTCGCAGTCTCAGGCACTACACACACGTCTTTGAAATACTTCTGAGACATAAGCAGGTTTCCTCACACTGGTTTTCTTCACCTTAAAGCTCGTGGTATGAAATCAAAGTACTTAAGTTTTTAGAAAATCTCATTGGTAGGTACAGGCTGCTGGGATTTCGGTCTTGTCTTCGTGATGTGGATTTTCTCATATAATTATTTTACACAACCGTGTGTTTACACAAGTGATATTTCTGTAGCACCATATAGATACAATAAAAGGTACATATAACTATGTTGTATACAGTAAACGATAGATACTGAGGAAGGAGAGTATCATAATATGCTTACAACATGAATTCAGCTGTCACACACACGGACGCTCCGACGTGACTCATTTAACGGTTGGCCAGAGTTATCTCCGGGGAATTTCTCCTTTGTCACGGCCGTGTTGGCTTCTATTCAACTATCTCAACGAAATATACTGAACCCGATAAAGGCCAAGAAAGAAAACATTCTAAGTACTAGAGAGTGTTCTCCAACACTTACTGTGAATAAATCTTACTTAGACAAGATAATGATGAAGATTCCATTACCCGTCTGGCAATGTAAGATGTCCGTTCAGTGCCTCCAACATGGAGTTTTCATACAGTTTTGCATATAAATGTATGACAGAGACAGAAACTATAAAATGCCTTAGACTAGTATGTATGCGTCATATAGGAGTTTATCAATAAATAATACTTCGCAACTCTGAACCAGTTTAAACATAGACTACCTACTCTATATTAAGAACACTAGAGCTCTTTTCAGTGGAGACGCAAGGGGCTATAATCTCCTACGTCAAGGTCCTCTTTACCACAAATAATCATAGCAAGACGACACATTTCGTAACATAAGCTTGGTGGCTTATCACTTAGTATCAGATGATTTGCACGCTTGGTCACCTCTGGAGAAAAACAATAAACCGAATTCAAATCTATTGTAATACGAAGGAGCCGCGTCACCAATACGTGACATCGTAAGGCAAGCTATATCAAGCCTTACAACCCATGAAATTGAGTGTATATTTGAGAGCTGAAAATACAACTTCGTCGGCATATCACGTCGTCGGCCATGTCCTCAATTATTGACCGAATATTATTTGACATAAGGTTTAATACAACTACTCAATGATGAATCGTGACAATCATACTTTCTGACAAAAGGCAGTTCACATCTTTCTTCGGGTTTCCAGTTATTTGTGACAAAACTAACACGACAAAATATGTTGATCAGCTTAGCCGTAAAAAGTTAAATCACGTAGACAATACTATCTACTACATGCTATCAAAACCAAAATTTTCCCAGGGTGGGGCTCCTAGGGGACCTTCTGAGACGCTTGACGAAGCTGGGGAGTAGGTACTCCCTGGTTATAAAAACACGAAATTTCATTAAAAAATGTATAGAGATAAATAAATAATACCTATTTATTTATATTCTCTACCTACGTATGATATGAGTTTTCAGGGTTGGCAACATTGACCTGCTGGGAATTTTCCCTTGACAAAGTAGCACGTGTTGTGACAATGTAACAGAAACATTGCGGATGGAATATTTGGAGGTAATTGAGTCGGTCTAAGCTGTATGTCGCGGCAAGTAAACATCCTTTGTTACTATCTTTATCCACTTATAATTTTGTAAATTTTCATTATCTCTAGATTAGGGTTGAATAACACAAAAAATAGTTTTCATAACTTCCTTGCCTGCGAGTATTCTATGATATATTTTTTTATTTATTTCTGAAATTGAGTAATTTCTGAAGCTAGGAAGTCTTACTTAGCTGGATCACGCAATCAGCGGCCTTAGTCAATGTTGATCACAAATAAGGACTAGGTACTATTTACAATGATTAAGCTAGGTCTAACCAATTGTACGTTTAGCAATACTAATAGTGAGTTTCACCTTTATTACAAAAGTAAAGAGCTAATCGACTACCCACCCATCTAATCGTTCTGTAATCAACGTGAAAATCATTGAAAACCTATTGCATTTTAATGTAAAAGCAATTGTTTTCGTTCAACGAACTAAGTAATTTGTCGTTTGTTAGTACTAAATAATGTCGTTCAATTAATTAAAAGTAATGACTCACAGATGTGGCGACGTGTAAGTGACGCCAAACAAACAAATTGACGATCATTCATTGAAGTGACGTATCCAAATAAAAAATACTGGCGATATATTTATGTACTAATAACACTGTATCAAGTTTGACGTTGTTTCGATACAGGTTTCGTTTTCGGTAATATCTCGTCAGGATCTAGACAATTAGTTGTGGACAAAAATAGTGGTGGCAGTCGGGCCCTGGGCCAGGTGACGTCACGCGGCAGGGCCAGCGGCGGGGCAAGACGGGCCCCGCGCCAGTGTCGCGCGCGCCGTCCGCCCGGCCGCACGCCCCAGCCCAGTACTCAGTGCACTCCTGCCACCAGCCGCCACCACCGTCTGCGCCTCACCACCGCCCCCCGCAGCCGTCAGCCCGCGCGCCACCACATCACTACCACACACACCTGTGAGTACTCTCCCATGTTATATCTATGTTACATACATCTATTATTATGTTGAAATCCATTGTCTAACTACTTCAACGATGCACCGACATAGCAACCAATGCAGATTTCCCTTCAGTAAACACAGCGCAGGACTGATGTTTCCACATGGGCATGATTTCATTTGTTGACAGTTTATTATTTAATTGGTTTGATGATTTAATTAATATATGTTAGGCTATATTGGTACAGAGAAGCGAGCCAACCTTGGCGCATCGTGCAATGCAGCGCGGACCTTGCAAGTCACGCGTCAGAGTAACCTCGACTCACGCCGTACTCGCGCCGTTGCCACGGTTTTGTTCGTATCGCATATCAAGGTCCCGTCGACAGAGACACGTTCCATTGCCTCTTGAAAGGTTACGGAAACGAGGAAGCGGCGCAGTGAACGGGCAATGAATGAGACTATGAGCATACAGTCGCTTAGCGAGAGGTTATACAGTACCGAGGCGTGTTGATAGACGCGTTATGGAACTAACACAAACAGCTGACCGACAACGTATTTCTTTTTTATAAGAATAAAAAAATATGACGCGGTCACACAAGGACGGTCGACCACTGACGAGAGGTATTTCCCGTTTTTTGGCCGCCAAAGTGACTTACAATTTACAATCAATCGAGAGTTATGAACCGTCAGTAAACTCGGATCAATTAATGTGCCTGTGTTAATATTATACAATGAGGAGCCGCCAATGTACGATTGTGAGCCAGGGGCGGGTTCGACTAGCGAGTTATCACATTGGAAATAACACACGCCATACTTTATCGCACGTTTTCTCACTATCAGCTGTGCCGATTGTCGACATTAGCACCGAGCAGACTTAAAGGGATTCGTCAATGACAAACGCCGAGTCTCGCAAAAACACAGCTCTAATGTTATATTTGAGCCACATGACGGTTCTGTCACGTTTTACGACACGCTATTAGCTCATTGAGTCTTTAGTTAGGTTAGTTGGACATTGCAATATGATAATGAAATCATAAGAGGTTTTAAATTAATTTAACGATAAGATCGATACGAAAGGTAGGCGCCTTCGAAATCGAAAGTGACTTTGCTTGCACTTTTCTCCTGAGTCGAAACCCGCCTTCCTTGAGTTTTTGATGTGTTAATCATTGGAAATTGTTGAACGGTTTTTAATACAGTATTTAAGATGTAAACCTTATTCTATACCAAATGGCTAATTAAATTAATGCACTACCCTTCGGAATCTTCTCAACAATTCTTTTTCGTGTAATTATAGTAGTCGAATAACTTCTAGAACGTCTATACGCATATTTTTTTCACCTCGAGATGGCATTGATCGTGGTCCACAGAACCGGTAAGGCTGCGGTTACCCTTCGCCGAACATTTAAACCAACTCACTACCTTATTCAAATAGGTTTATTTTGCCACACGCTTAAATTAAAACAAAATTGTATTTAGCATGTCCGTGGAAAATAAAATTATGACCCACGGTACAAAGAGAAATGGGCCAGCTTCTTTAGGCTACAACTCTCGTCATTTATATTTTATGGCGAGTTAATAAGCATCTGAACATTATTACTGTACTTTAATTATTTATCAATTCATGTTTCATATTTCAGAGTGCCATGGTCAGAAGATACGAGAGAATGAGCGGCCGTCAGTCGTGGAGCGAGGAGGACATGGCCAGGGCCGTAGCGGCCGTGGTGTCAGGTAAGATGGGCTACAAGCTCGCCGCACGCACCTTCCACATCCCGCGCTCCACTCTGCAGCGGCGAGCCAGCAAAGTCCGCTACCAGCAGCCAGACGACACTAAGCCACTCATGGGCCACTACAGGCGGGTCTTCACTGATAGCCAGGAGAAAGACTTAGTTGGCTACATCAAAAGCATGGAGAAGTACTTCATGGGCGTCTCAAGACGAGACATCAGGGAACTAGCTTTCCAATATGCAGAGGATAACCACTTGAATCATCCTTTTGATGTCAACAGCAGAATGGCCGGTGAAGATTGGGTCAGGAATTTCCTTAAAAGGAATCCAGAACTTCTGGACAAATCCGATAACGAGTGTGGTCTGGAGCCCGTGAACTTCGATCAGTTTTATCACTTCATGTGCCAACTGTCATGATAACTCGCTGTTAAGTTGTAATTTGAAACTAGTTGTAAGTAAAAAGGTCAAGTTCGTGGAACGCACCCGAGCGAGCCTCATGATTAACGTATGTGTGAGTCCAACATGTGTATTACTGCGTATTTTCATCTATATTCGCCTTTTGTATTCACGACGTTTACTCGATTTTATCTTAAGGTCTCCTTAAGGAGGCGATGCTCAATATGAAGTAAAATATCCACATAATCAAGATGGAAGGATACATGAGTTGGAACTTAGAACATACGACTTACTATTTTTTTATTAAGGTGAAACTGATTGAGCCAAGCTCAAAGTAAATAGATAAAATATAGAGATTTTGTTCATGTATAAGTAATATGTGTAATTTTGAGTAAGTACCAGGTACACATTGGGGCAATAACTTTGCCCCTGGCACAATGCCCCAACGTCTAACTGCGACCCTGAACTCGCTCATTAAGCAAAAAAGTACTTACTTAAGTCGCATAGCATTAGTTATGTTTTACTTAAAGTTTTATTTCGTTAATTAATGTACCTAATAAAAGATATCTTGCTGAAATGAAGGGCTGTGATAGCAGAGGAACGGTGAAATGTTATGGTACATATCGCGGATGTGTCTATTAATATAGGGGCTCTTATTACATTTTATAAAGAGACATTAAATATTACCTAAAGTTATACTTACTCAGTGAGTATTTTGTTTGCGCAACGAAACCTACGTCATGTTGCTGGGTGTTTTTGTTGTGCCCGAAATAGAATGCATGTACCAAATATACACGACCTACCTGCATTGTTATGTATGTGTTTGTAACAGCTACAACATTTGGTCGAATTCAATACGAAAATGCAACTATAAGGTCTGCGTTGTATAAAAACGTTATGAAAATGTTAATTTATATTTATTACAAAGTTACAAAAATATATTGTGATATGGTGATTGGTGATATTAGTGGGAAAGGTTAATATATTGTGTGGAGACATATAGCCGCGGGTCATATAGAACTATTTGACATAAGTTCTTGTTAAAGAAACTATTTTTCTATAAATCTTCGATACCAAGCGCCACTATGCCGAACTTATAAATTTATGTTGTTACCTGAATAATATTTTTGATCTCTTTAATTTAGAAATAAAGAATGTTTTTATTTATGTAGGACACGAAATATTTAAATGTTGTTGGATATATAGAAATTTAGCTTTTGGATACAAATAAATATAATTATGCCAAACTATGTTATTATTTATAGATTTATTTTAATTTTAGATAAAATATTTCTAAGTACTTAGATAATGTTAACTTTGATTCGATTAAACCAATTCCAAACATTTAAAAAATCTTTCAATTAACGCTATGTGTACGATTTATTCTACCTATCTAGAAATAACCTGACTAGTACCTAGTAGCTAATCAACTGCGCTATTATTCTCATTGATTAACTCAAATAGTCGCACACGTATATAGATTATTTTGTAGCAGAGTTTCTCTGCTGTCCTTGTCACTGGCATATCTAGAAAGAGAATCGTTTGAGAGGCCCGCGGAGGAGCGATAGCCCGTAACACACACGTAATACGATATCATTTGGAATGGCACTCTTATCTCTAAGCCTACCCCGTGAGGTACTCGACCGGGTGATATTATGTATGTATTCATAATTTGAGCATATTCCTACAACGTTTGTGGTATAGTTGAACACAACTATTCGTATTTTAACAGATCAACTACAGAGTGCAAAAAAAAGTTAAACTTACATACTTAAATACATACATACATACATATGCTCACGCCTGTATTCCCCGTAGGGGTAGGCAGAGGTGTTGTAATTACAACACCCACTTTTCACCGAAGATGATTAAGTGCCAACGTGACAGATGGTGAGTCCATCGCCGTCTCAGACACTTTACATACGTCATTGAATTACTTCTCAGAAATATGCAGGTTTCCTCACGATGTTTTCCTTCATCGTAAAGCACGTGGGTGAAATGCTTATAAGTATACTTAAATGTAACATTTTACAGCTACGAGATACAATCCAGTAGACGGTTCTAGCTAATTGAAATACCTCCATACATTCTAAAGTCTGCCTATTTATGGTATCCTATGACGAAGTGACAGGCCGAAGAACGCAACATACGGAAAATTAAAACTAAACTTATTTAAATAGTACAAATTGTAGTCGCCATTTCCATATGACGTGTTTTGTCAGTTTGAACGCATCGTTCTTTAACCAATATTTAGGAGTTTAACCATGATGGGTTCATGACAAAAAAAAACTTATTAAGTAGTTAGTAGAGTAGAGAATAGTCAATATTTTATAACGGTCAAAAAAAATCGTAAACCGTAGTGAAGCGAGGGCGGGTCGCTAGTTATATCTATGAAACAGTACTTACGTAAACAATATGGGGGCCAAATACAACAGTTTTTTTTTCAAAAAGATTTCCATTGCCCGAATTAGATCGGTAGGTCTGATCGAAATGACAAAATGGTCACTTTGGTGCAATTCATATTATGATTCATGAATTATTAATATTTCACAATTCACCTGTTTCACACATTCCTATAAAGATTACTAAAATGGTCCACAAAATATGAATTGCTTTTTTTTGAAATAGCATCATAAAAAGTTAGTTAACAACTACAATTATTGTAATCATTCGTGAATCAAAACGTGAATTGCACCTGTGACCATTTTGTCATTTCGATGATGAATCATATTCGGATCACATTATGATTGTCCCAAAGTGCCTTTTTTAGACCTACTGGTGATGGTGGAACGGTGGATCTGGGTTACAGGACCCTGGTAAGGCTCTCGAAAGAAAAAATATCACTTCTTATGATTAGTTTAGCGGTCATCCAGTGCTCTCCTCTGGTATTAAATTGTTATTTCGAGTACAATAATTCAATGCAAGTAAGTTGTTATTCATATTTTCGAACACATTATTACGTAGAAGTCAAGTCAAGATCATTTTCCATTTGTTCAAGTTTTATTTGCAATAGATATGTAGGTATGTAATTGAGTCGTAAAATATTAAATCTGACTTTGAAACGCGCTTCATTCAGTAATTTCCTATTCAAATCTTAAACAATGACCGCAGTATGACGTCAATTGACTGATTGGCAGATACATATTTAGGTATAAACTACGTACATATTATTTGGCGCGCGGCAAATGAGGAGATAAAGAGGGTGAGAGTGTAATCATGTAGTGCTATTTATTATGCAACTAGTGAACCTTATAGACTCATTATCTGTCACGCTACTTAATCATCTTTGGTAAAAGGTGTGTGTTGTTATTACAGACGTGGGCATATGTAGGCGCGTTATTTAGTAAGGTTTCTCAGCGTCAAGCTCGACGACAAGCGTCGGTTTCAAACATAGAAAATTGATACATAATACATAGATAACAAAGTAAAATTTCATATCATTGAAACCGACTAGAGACGAAACTAGAGAATAACGCAGTAGGTCCGGTTACGAGTAAAGAAAGCACAAAAATAGTGGGAATACTGCGCATGGTTTTTATTCATCATACATATAGACGGAGACAGACTCATAAAATAACTACTTGCGAAATGCAAGGTACTCATAGTTCTTAGTTCGTGACGGGCCCTGGGAGCCAACTATGATCTATAGCTTTGACGTTTACGGTAAAACTTAAGATGGTAGGCCGCCTGTATCCGCTTATTAACAGGCGAAGGGGACATTTACAGATTTAAGAACAAGTTACCAATGTGCGCTCTAACCAACATGTGGCGCCATCTTGTGAGAAAGTAAGTTGCCAGTGTGTCTGTTGCCTTTAAACGATTGTACTGTTGTAATGGTTTTGCTGAATTTTGAAATAATGATACCTGTACAGGACGGACAAAGGGTACTTAAAAATCATGACGTACTCTTTGGTGAAAGCTAGTTAGTCCATAATTATACTAATCTTTACAGATAAATAAAATCGAAGTCTGTTTGTAATTCCAAAATAGCAGCCTTCCACTAAATGCATATGAGTCTGTTAATCTGCGAAATGGCTGGACGGATTTTAACGGGACTTTCACTGACGGATAGCTAATGTTACTGAATGCTAAATAAGGCTATATTTATTTTAAAATACAATATTACCAGGTTAACGCGGGTCACCCATGAAATGAACTCTACGTGTGTAAAACCGCGGGGCTCAGCTTACAGTTTACAGAATAGTGTAGATTCATCATTTCGTAATTTTTAACAATGTTGAAAAAACACGTGAATGACGTACCTATCGATCGGCAACGACTTGTCACCTCTTACTGTCATTACGCCTATTCCGCTTATTTTCTCGTGGATGTACGCGTCTGTGTCATCTCGAACGATTTTTCCTAGATTGCTAATTGCTTATAAAGCTTATAATTAAAATGTGCCATAGAAGGCGTTCAAAATGTGACAAACAAACGGTCTTTAAGTTAAGAAAAACTCATACATGATTACTAAGCCCGGATTCGATTAAGATATTAAGTAGGTACGTAAAACACTGAGCATAGATACTACATAGTAACTCCCCCAACTGCTCAATATAAATATAATATGACAAACAAAGAATTGTCTGATGTCAATCATATCCGCAGGGCATGAGGCGATGCTAAGCAACCCCCTCAGACAAATGTGATATCTCCCATTCCCCCTCACCAGGTACTACCTAGGTACATAGCTGTTATTTATTATAGTCCACCCCGACTGTTGGTAGTTACTTGTACATAGTACCTATACATGTACAGTATGATCCGTCTCTCGTCATAGCAACCTGGAGAGCGGAGCGTTAGCAACGAGCTCGCTCGGTCCGGGAAAAACGCCCGGGGAAATTTCCTTTTATAATTAGGTTACACGTGTAAATATAATAGGCACGTGGCTAATTTTCCATTGCTGAATATCGATTCAAGTAATCCTATACCAAATGACTTTCGCAATATAGGAATACTGTAGTCCTATAGATGTGTGTGAACAATTAGAAAACGAATTATAAATTCTAGTACTTACATATGTTGTATAGTTTCAAGTGTGCAAAGTATAAGTAATAAAGATATATGTATATAATGAAATTGATAAAACATAAATATTAAATATTTTTTTAGTATGGTTCATATTAATATGTGGTTAAAATGTAACTACAGTACCTAAGTAGATAACTAAGTTAATATTTACATGCCCTTAAATTGGGTGAAATATGTAATTCTTGTGACCTTAACAAGTCCTATTTTGTACCACATTTCATGTGAATAAAAAAGGTAGATGTGCGGCCACGAGCTATGAGCGCTGACCTAGGACATTCAGTAGTAATTTTATGAGTCTGTCAGTTAGCGGGGAGCTCATAGCTCGTCACAGCACCTGATGTATGAAACTTGTGAAAATAAATATAAGCACTTTAACGACATCAAATAAATTTGGGGAAATATTATTCGAAACCTTCTACACGTGTAAGCACTTAAGTAGGCGTATTTTCTTGTACTTACTCACTTTCTTTGAAAATGTAATCTGCTTAGTGATGTCTTTGTGATTTATCGACATAAATAAATAAATGCTTCATCCTACGCTTCTTAGAGTTCAATTTTAGCAGTATAAAGAGATGAATCCATAGTAATTTTTTTTTTTTACATAAAACGAGCTAGGGACACTCTCGGTGATACAAGTGCCAATAAACTGCACAGACATCTTACCATCAGAGAGGCATGCAAGTTGCATGTTTGAGGGTTCGAATAGGCTTTTTTTAGATGCTTTTATTCAACTTACAATGTGTGTATGTATGTATCTATGTATGTATGTAAGTATCTTTGTTCGGGTGGAATCTTTGATCTCAATTTTAAAGTTCAACTTCAACTGATTGTATACACGTTTAGTTTGGCATACACAAGATTTTATGATCATATAAATTGTATAGAATGATTCTTCATTTTAGAGCGTTTAAATAAAAGCTTTTTTTAAGGTTTTATGCTTTTAATTTTTGTGTACCTTATAAAGATTTAAAATTCCTATGCTAAAACAATGACAAACTAATAATATTGCTAACACAGCCACTTCACCCCTACTCCTCCCCTCCATGGAGCACTAGCGACCTGATTATAAGGTGGAGTCCCCAGTCGCAGCTCCATATATCCAACGGGAGATCCCGATGACCTCTCTCGAAATTTATCAAACTACTCCACTGTAATGAGTGAATGGTTCAACAGACTTAATAAAATAAAGATGGTAAATAGAATACCACCCGTCCCATCCACTGCAATTTCCATTAAATCAAGCAATCAGCTTTTCAATTACACCCAGACTCTACAATTTGAACTAAATGTAAAAGCAACTTTCTTCGTCGCTTTCGTTATAAAATGTGTTTCATATTTTTTGGTTTTATAGTTGAACGTCAATTTGCGAGGCGAGGCGGCGACGCGCGAAGCAAAAATAGCGTTTGAAAGCCCCTCAAGAAAATATCCTTTCAAGACGCCATTACGAGGGGGAGCGAAGGAAATGTTTAAGATCTCTTATTATAAACATTGTTGCCCGCTGCTGCCTCTTATTTTTAAAAGCTTTTGATTAATTAGTCTATCGATGGAACATATATTTATAGGCTTATATTGTTGCCATGTAATTAAATCTCATCTTTTCTAACCATCACTTGGTGTTTTACTGATAATAGGCCAGAAACCTAATGATCACATATCTTTATTGATTACGATTCTTTCGGTCTGCCTATTTGTGACGATCTTTCTTCGAAACGGCGAGAGGCTTAGCAGAACTTACTTTGACGAAATTAGGGTGACGGTATTAAAAAAATGTGGACCCAATGTGAGGGAATTTTAAAATCACTAGCACGGATGAAAATTCACCAAATTTTAATTATCTAGGTTAGATGTACAGTTTTATGCCGTTCCCAAGGAATGTGAAAGAAGAAATGAGACCAACGGTTCGACAAAACTCAGGTCCCAGGCTTCGAGCAATAGAGTTAATGTTTCCAAGTCAATTGGGTGGTGTGCCAAAAGCGGACTTTTCGATAGCACCTCGAACGTTCACCGCATCGATGGCGGCGATAGTAAAGAACAGTTTGGCACGAAAACTCTACCGAAACTTGTTTGGCAACTGAATGTGTAAAGTTTAGGAATTAGAATGGCATAATTCTATAAAATACATGATATGAGTGTAAATTACGTATAGGAAATTAAAGTTATACTATTTATTTCAAACCCATTACTGGGAAATGTAAAAAGAGAGGAGGATACTGAAAGCTGAATTCAATTTGGAAGTGTCAAACTACTGTTAGAGCTGGACGGAAAACTTATTAATTGAAATGTCACAGTTTAGACCGCAGTGATTACCCGAAGCAGAGTAGGTACGGTGCACCAAGAAGAGGTTATTATCTTGCAGTCTATGTACTAAGCAGAGTGCTATGTCTAATGTAAAAATAATGTAAATTTGTTTTCACTGTTAGATAGCGGTTGCTGCAAGAAAAAAACTTAATAACTTTTATTTCAGCAAAATAATTGGTGTTACGCGCAAAATATCCCATGAAATTAAAACTTTGGGGATACAAACGCGCGCACAGCCTAGTACTATCAATTATTATAGGTACGTATCCATAAGTGGTTTCAACAAAGATAAGATCTAAATAGATGACGTATGTACCTCGATCAGTATGAAAAACAAGTGTTGAAAACCAAGTAAAAAAGTGGAACACGTGGAAAAATATGTGGTAATAGTGTCAGCACTGCACTATTGAATGTAAATATGACACTACCTTACTGTCGAACAATAAATCTCGTATATTAATCCTTTAAAAACTATGTATGCTTGTAATTGTACACTTTAAACGAAACCATACCGCGTTCTAAACGGTACAACGCCATCTAGTTAGCGGTGGAGTAAACTTAAAATAAATCAATATGAATATAGTTTACCACACATTTTCTGCTACCTAATGTTTTCATAATCTCGGTAAGTTTTTCTTGAGACGTTTCTACAGATATTAGTACACATTCAGACATCATTCAGGCAATCCGACAGCAGTGAAGTGTGGAGTAAAGAAGCATACAGTGGAATTGAGGACCTCCTTCATTTTTATATTTGGTTAATAAAGCGACATAAAAGAATAGCATTGCTCTCCCTTTACACTCGCGGCATCTACTAGATCAAGATCCTTATCTGTGAATTTCAGACACCAAACTAGCTCCATATTCAATACAAATTCCATTAGAAAAGTAAACTCTACGCGATCTGAATAAGTACTATTGAACTAGTCTTCAGACTCAAAGCTAGCCTCAAACATAGATGAGAAGGACGCAGTCGCTTTAGATTCATTCAGTTGTTTACTCAAGAATTCTGATGCAATCCAATTATGTGGAGCTCTCAAAGGAACTGAGAGCTGTGCTTCGAAAGCTCCGCCAGGCGAACTAACAAGAACCTTCTATTTATGTTATACTCTATTAAGGCAGCCTAGTGAATACGTCTGAGTTTTCTCAACTAATCAAAGGCCGAGCAAATATACCGCGCAGGAGCAATAATATTTATCTTGGTTTATGAACACAGAGCGGCTGATTGCAATGGAACTTAGGTTTGGAAGCCTAGAAATATTCAAGGAGTAGAATAAGTAATGTAAGCTCATTTCTAAATAAACATCGGGAATGCTTTAGGTCAACAAGAATAGCTATACCATCCATACTTAGGTATATAATTTTTTTAAGCTCATATAGCAACATCACATGTAAACCAGTATAAACTCTCTCTCTAAAGAGACGCCAAGACGTAAGAATTGTCTGATGTCGTGACGTGGGTGAAAAGGTTTGAATAAATCAACATATATTTATTCTAAAAAAATTATGTATTTGTCTGCGAATGGTATGGAAACGATTTCCTTTCTTTCTTTTCCTCAAAGGTTTCTAAAGATAATCACTCCGAGTGTTGCCATGTCAACGTCGATGTACAATCTCTACAACACGCCGATTCACGTGATGAAAACTGTAACGACGTCGTAGTGAATAAATCGTTGACATCGTTTTCGTATTAATATTATCAAAGAAAAGGAATAGCTCAGTCGTCGTCGCTAAAACGTCTTACTGAGTTGAAGTCCTATCGAACAAGGATTTTCGATCACGTGATCATTGGGAGGAGATTTAGATCGATTGAATTTAATCGTTATACTTCGAATGTTTGTTTTACGTGAGTCGGGGCGCAGTATGTGTCTGTTCAATTTTGATTAAATACAAGCCCGACTACCCACTACCCACCACCCCATCCCGTCATCCTCCATCCCGCACAAAGTACACACACTAAGAGAGTACAAAACTTTACTGCAAAAAGTCCATCAAACAATTTAAAAAAACATGTTTTGCACGGATTTATTTGCGCTTCGCTCCCGCTGGTCCCGAGTTGCGTCCAATTTGTCGAGTCACTGGGAATTATTTTCGTGAAAAACGACAATAAAGGAGTAGCGAGGTGTCAGACTGAGCGACGCTTGCACCCCCGTGAACACGGGACGTGTGTGCCACACAATTTTAAACACACAGCTATTCTCATAGTTTGTCAGAAAAGCATCGCAATATTATGTTTAGTAAAGTTTTGAAAATTATACTGAATGAAACGACTTTATTCTGTTTTGGCCCTCATAGTTATATGACATTACACACAACACATTTATCCCGACAAATCGTCAGTTTCTGCGGTATATGTGGTAGTTAGCTCTAACACTCCCGAGTGTAAGTTAGTTATCGAGTTAGATCACGTCACTCTTCGACATTGCAACTAGACAATACTTATAAACCCGGAAAGAAACTCAGCAGTTACAGTTTTAAATAATGTAGATTTTGAATGGTAACAATTTGTATAGGTAGTATGTACCTTGTATCACATAATTCTGTACAAACTACTAATAATGTAATAGATTTTTTGGTAGATATCGTCGAAGTAATATGCGCCTCTCAAGATTCTACTAACGTACTAAAGCGACGCAATATACTTATTTTTCCAATAAATATGTTTCCTCAAGACGTGTGAAACCGAGTGGCGTAGCCTGTAGGACATATTTTGGTAAAATATAGCCCACTTGGGAGCCGGGTGTTCCCGTTTTTATCGCAATATAAACTGACCGGTGAATAATAACTGTAGGGCAAACATAAATAATGCTCCTGGTTTACTCCTTGCAAAGTTGATAGTAATAGTTAGAGGTTTCTGTATTCACTACATTATATTCATAGATACAAATATTTATCATAAATATCTTTTATTCAAGAGATTCTCAAATAAAACCAAATTTTTTGAAATTAAAATTTTTTTTTTAAATTCTTAAGAAATGCAAATTTTCCAGAGATATTCACCACTTCTTCATGCATAATATTCATACATTATTTTTACTTGCCTGAACTATAAAGTTTTTTTTAGATACATAAGGAAACATCGCAATAGAGGCTAACAAGCAAAATCAGTAATCATACATCTAAACGTATCGAACAAAATATTACCTAGTCAAAGTTATTCAATTCAATAATTAATACAGTCGTAACTCGTACGTCCAATAATCCGCCTTGTCGCTTACGAAGGCGACAGTATTGTTCTTACCATGACGTCATTGAACCCACAGTATTGTATAATACTATAAACCAAAGATAATTGCTTACATCATCTGCCATTCAGCTGATATCGATACTTTGAGTCAACAATCAACTTCAAATTTTAAGCCTTATCTTCATAAATAATTTGATACATTCACCGCATTAAAAATAACTTCTTAAGGCTCCTTAAAAACAAAAATGTAATTTTGTACTTTTTATGAATTGTTAATTATGACAATAATTCAGCTATCAAAACAGCAACTACCAACCATGGACAACAGGCTAGTTCCATCTTGACTACTTCACCTGGACACCTACTTAATCGCTATACAAAGTAAATAATATAAAATCTTTACAAAATGAGAAAAGCAGATGCGACATTCCTATATCTAGCGGCTGATATCATATTCCAATACATCAAAGTGGCGCCGCATTATGAGCGCATACGCTCCGCCTGCGAACTACGCACCTGCTGCGAGCCTCACGCTCTCCCTGTCCCACATCTCGATCAGATAACTCAAACCAAACGTTAAATATTCACCTCTTGTTCGCCAACATATATCTACCAGGACTGGTAAAGCTATTTGTTATAATAAAATTTGCTCGACACGTTATTTTGCACATACAACCATCTATTACACTTTTTCTTTATTTACCTCAAGCTGGTGTAGGTGGGTGTAAAGTTGCTAGTTAGCAATTTTTAATTAAAAACCACCCTTAAAGTCATGCTGACGTACAACAAAACGTTTAAGTTAAAATTAAAACCCCGACGCCACAAAGTAGCCACATAACACATCGTAGAGCCAAGAGCAAATATCCATGCAAATTTTCAATTCATAATCGAAAAAATGTATTATGCGTCAGAACAAACGCACAAAGCGAAAAATATTTTGAATTCTATCATTCGACATTTAAATCGGAGCGTGGTTGGGCGGGCGGCGGTTCAGGGCGCGGGGGATGCGAAGGAGAACAGGGGTTGGGAGGGAAGTGGGAAGGTGTGGGGGGTAATTAGGCGGCCCGGCGGAGGCTGTATTGATCGGCTCGTCTCCTAGCAACGCGCGAGATGGCAGCACCGCCAGCCCTCGCACCGGGCAAGTTTTTTGTTCGAGGCAGTAGGTGAGACAGTTTTGATGTAATCTCCGCTGGATGATTCAATCCTGTTCGTCCTCTAGACTCTTTAAGGGCACTGTTTGTTTTGAATAGGTGCCTACTTACATTTTATAATCTGCTTTCTTACTAAATGTACGTAGGTATCACATTAGATGGATTTTCATGCAACTTTGATCCTTATAATACAAATATTTTCCTAATAGAACGATTATACCCCATATCACCATTTCCCTAAAATATGTCTTACATAATACCATCATAATTTGGTATGTTGAAATAAGTTGCTGAATAAGATATTATACGTATGTAGATAAATATTTATTATGTGAGAAGAGGTTTTAGCGCCCGTCGATCGCTGGTATCGTCTGAGGCTGAGTACATATAATTACTGGGCTCATCCGGGCGCGCCGCTCCGGGGCACGCTTCCTCTCCCTTTGTTATTAACAATACATCTCCGATATTAGGAGCCTCCTTGTATTTATTTACGTCGCTAGATATTCAATAATGTACATAGTTATTATGTTTTCGGGTGTCTTCATTATCCTATTGTGTATCGGTATTAAGTACTTAGTTACGTTTAATCTAAAACTGCTGAACGAACAACGTGATAATACACAAGTAAAATGGTCTGTGTAGACAATATTCGTCAAAAATTTTACGGCAAATTATTGGCAAAGAGCAGCGGTTAGTGGCCCATTTAAGAATACATAACTTTTTTTTAGTTTTCGTCATTATACCTTCTATTTATTTGTGGTAAAGTGTGACTTATTGGATGATATATATGATGGAAAATAAGATAAGATATGCCATTCTGATCCCTATTTAAGATCCACCTGGGGATCAATGTTTGATTATTTTTGTAGTAATATTTAATTCTTAAAATTATCATGTTACAAATTTTTGTAAAGAAGTAAACAAAGAATTTTTTTAATTAGTCAAGCAATTTTATATTTTATATTTAAACTTATATGTTCCACCAGAGCTTTGTGCCAAAATTTGCTCCTGAAGTGTCTCAACTCTGTATTATACAAATTACTTGTATAATTTTGTTGTGTATAAATGTAAAAAGCTTTTATGATTAAAATCAAAACATTTTCGTAATTGATCGAAAAGCATAATCTGGAATTTACTATAAAAATATGAAATCGTCACATTGTATTCAAAACTAGTAAAATAATGACTGTCAAAGTGATAAATTCAAAGTTGCCGATCTATGAATGCGATTTACAAAATACACGGATTTTTGATTGAGCCCCTATCGTTCTGAGGGTGTAATATATATATACATATATTCGTACCGCGAGCACAAAGATGCGGGAAAAATGTATCCCTGAATAATGCTAGTGTTGCACAGGTGATAGCTTATGTTTCATATTTGCATATAAAATGTCTGCTTTTACTGAAATGTAATAATGTACAATTTATTGAGCGCAGCTTGGAGAAACTCAGGTCACGCTCATAGTAAATATGCATACAGTATCCATAAATATACATTTAAATACATTGATAAAAAAATCTGTCTCGTAGGCTTTGTGGTCTACGTGCTACTGCGAGGTCCTGGGTTCGATCCCCTGGTCGAGCAAAGTGTTATTGGCCCAGAGTCTGGATTAGTGGCCGGTTAATTGCAATAAGCCCCCTATTATGTGGGAATTAAACATAACTGGCGAAATGTGGATGTAAGTACAATAAGGACACCTCTGCCTAAGGAATATAGCTACAGCATATATGTATATATAATTAAGTAGGTACTTTATAAATAGTACCGTAAAAAATGTATTCTACAGTAAGAATATGAACAGTATTCTACAGAAATGAATACTTCAATGGATACATATTAATTATTTTATTAAATGTATTAAAGTATTATTATGTATACATAAGTAGTAGTGTATTATTTATATGTATTTTTTAGAAAAAAATATTGCGTTTTTCACAGTAAAAGCAACCTTCTGAACCCAACCGCATATTTTATAATCCTGTATAATCATTCTGACATTTGAAAGAACATAGTTTAAACTTGAAGGCTACTATATAAATGAGTCAATAAGATATTACCGAACCTTGTGTACTCAATCATACTTGCACTATGCATCATCCACCCACCGAGGCTCGAGAGCGTTGCATTAAGAAGAATATTGCACTGTAAATACGCCCTGCATACCTTTACAAAATAAAAATAAACAGAAAGGCAGTCTCTAAACATGGCAATAACGGTCGCACGTCATCATTTACGTACTTTGCGCGTTTACTTGCGCCTCAACGTAAACCCTTATCACAAGTTTTGTACTGTTTTCTTAATCTATATTCGCTAGTGTTATCCATAATATTTACGTATGAAATGCTTCGTTTACATACAAATACTCGATGGAGACGCCAGGAAGTATAGATTAGGAGACCGGTGGGAAACTCATTATAAGAATACTGACTTGGTCCAATTCCACGTAAACCCGCAACATGTGCTTGCGATGATTATCTACCACTGATCCGCCCAGCTGTTAAGATTCCGTTTAACAATACCTCTCACGCTTTAAATCTAAGTGGAAAATCATCATTATATATATAATTCTACTGTACGTTTTTATGTCACTGAACTCCTACTAGACCGATTTGAATGAATTTACAAATCAGCCCGGCAGATGAGGCTGCAGTCGGTATCTTAATTATTTATGGGTCCGCTACTAAAAATATAATTTAGGTTTAAAGTATCATCGGAAACCCTGGCAAAATCGCAGGCAGTAACAGCGCTGATTTAACTAATTTAACGTAGGTTATAGACAGTGTATGGGTATAACTTGTTTATAACAAAACACAAAGAAGCTGTCATAACGCTCCATGAATTTTTTATAAGATTAAAGTAAAGTTGTTCAGAATAACACACTATTCACGTATACGCTTTGCAAAAAGAACAGTCGTAATAAAACTCATATTGAAAAAATATTAATAAGCCGATTGTTAAATAATATATGATTTTATGTAACAATAAGTTTTAAATTAAATTGAAAGTTTCGTAACGCGCTTAACAAGCGTCCGCTTTGTTCGTAGACGAGCTACGTCGTAGCTTCGTAGCAACAAAGGATTTGCTTAAGAATGTAGCAGCTTGCATTCTCATCAAAAGCTTATTTTAATATTACTCCTATCTCCGGAGAGCCAAGGTGCATAACCAAGAGCAGCTTGTCTTGAAATACACTAGTTTAAGAGTTTTTTAATACTTTAGTGGCAACTGTTTAGCTGAGATAGTTCATTTAGAAAAGTTTTGTACTTTTCTAAATGAACTATCTCAGTTTTTCTTTTTATGAATTACAAAGAACAATTTCGACACCATACAAGACACAAGTCATCTTGTATCGTGATGAAATTGACAGAAGTCAAGATATTCATTGGCAAAAATCTTGATATTACAAATGTTTTTTTGACAGCGAGGAATTCAATGGGTTCCTCCACATATTTTTAACAATTTACAAGATATTTTTCTCAACAATCACTTGACATTGGCGGAATAGTTTTACTTAAGCTCAACGCCATTAAATAAATAAAGGAAAGGAAAGGATATTACAAATATATATGTACGGTCGGATTGAGTAGCCTCCTCCCTTTTTTGAAGTCGGTTAAAAATGACAAACAGAAAAAAAAAATATTTTCTAAATGATAACTCGAGAGACGGAGACGTGACTAAAATATTTACTTTGAAAGATGTTTTTGTATGTTGATAATTACAAGGGGAGAGGAAGCCCTTAGAAACGATAGATTGATTGTGTGCAAGATTATATGACGACTAAGAGAAATGGAAGAGAAAAATATATTGCCTCATAAAATGAGATAAGGACAGAAGGATAATGGTCATAATTTTGGAAAATGGTAAGTTGATAAATGTTTTAGTTTGCCTGAAATTGAAAAAGTGCTCAGAAATAGAAGTATATTTTGTTTTTATATCTCATATAAGTACTTAATCATCATCATCATGTCCCTGGCCTTATCCCATACAGTGTTGGGGTAGGCATTAGTTTGAGGAAAATCTGTGATCTGGGTTAAACCAGTTGTCAGACTGTTTTAGACCTCGGACTGACCTGTAACGATTGCCCAAGATGATAAATTCGCAACCGGGACCGACGGCTTTACTTGCTCTCCGAGGCACGGAAGAAAATCGGTCACCCATCCAATTACTGGCTAGGGTTAGGGTTGCTTAACTTCGCTGCCCGAATGATATGCGCAATACCAACCGTGCCACGAGCTTCTCATGTAAGTATTTCATCAATAACTATTTAATCTATTGACATTAAAATTAAAGCGTTTTCATTTCTTTAAAACCATATATTTAAATAACTCTGTAATCATAATACGGTGAAACCACACCGACTCTCGTTTCAGTGAAGTTTTAAAACCAGCAGATAGCAATTGTTTTCGCGGGCGTTCAGCCAAAAACATAAAACATACCCATGTCCCGCTCATTTACATGTGCACTCCATTTACCATATCTCCTTGCTATTCCTACGTTTTTCCACCGTTTACAAGATTCACTTTGCATCCGAAATCATTTAGATAAATGTATTTTGGTAAGCATGAAGGTTTTTGCGAAAATTTTATTTGATTTTGGATAAAAACTAGCCTTAGGTACAAAAATATTGCAACTGAGCCCCCATATTATATGAACGCCATGTTATTCATCCAACTGGCATATAAGCGAACAACCATTGTTATAAAATAAATAAGGTGACTAAAAATATACGACGAATATAATAGTAAGCCATTAGGAAGGTTACCGTGCCTATTGAAGCTTTGATAAGTACGTTTCGATGAAATAATAACTTTGGTCTACTTCCATCTCTATATATATAACTCAAAGGTGACCGACTGACTGACATAGTGATCTATCAACGTACAGCCCAAACCACTGGACGGATCGGGCTGAAATTTGGCATGCAGGCAGATGTTATGACGTAGGCATCCGCTAAGAAATGATTTTGATTAATTCTACCCCCAAGGGGATAAAATAGGAGATACAATATTGTAAGAAGCTTTGACAATGCTTCTTAACGCGAGCGAAGCTGCAGGCAAAAGCTAGTTTAAAATAAAACTCTGAGAGAGAATCTAAAATCCATCGCAGAAGAATGCTAAACATGATAACTTTCAGAGCTGTTAATACAAAAACTGTAACTTTAAAAAAAAAATAACGTCCATGATAGGTATCATATTTTAGGTATGTACGTCACGGAGTCATCTGTAAGCGTCGGAGCGCGACGTCCGTTCCGGTAAATTATAACACTCATAAAACATACCTGCCGGCTAGTATTATATACGTGTGTGCATTTCTGTAGCGATCCTGGGATCGTAGCCATTATTATTGGAATTCTCTATAGATTATTCAAAGGCTGATAGAGACCTTAACGCAAATAGTATCACTACGCCTAGTTCCTCATAGTTTTTTTTTTAAACTCTATTAGCTTAGCAGACCACGTTTCTTCTTTTGATTAATCTACATCCATATTTTGGTATTGTGGCTTTTTGACAATGACTATAGGTATTATTTTGCTTTGACAGCGACATGCGTTGCACCAAATTTTATTTATTTATTTAATACTCTGTTAATTGGTAAATTTTGCTGTACTATATGTAAAAGTTGTCACTTACAGTAGCTTTAACCAGAGTATGATCGGTTGAAGCTAATAAATAGTTAGTCATGAAGATTTTGCCATACAAGTACTTTAACAACTTATGATGCAACTCAAGCTTCGAGTTAACATTATAATATTGAATTGTTGATGTGGTTATGATCATAATCCGTTATGATCTTAAGTACGGGAAAATACGAAAGGATTATCACATCAATTCCGCTTTTATAATCATATGTACTTGAATGTAAATGTAAGTAGAGCTTATAGATACTACGATGACTAGACATTGGAATTAAAATAACTTTTAAAAAACGGTTGTGTTTGCAAGTACCTTACACTTGCTACAAATTCCGTAGCAAAAACACAAGTAAATGGCACAATAACATTTTCACTTTTCCTGAATAAAATGTAGCAACAGTTAATAAACTGTGAGCAAGCGATCAAAGTCTTGTAATAGTCATTTAGTGGCTGGCGAGAGGCCAAGGCTCCAACTACCCCTTCGCTGCTACCTTTATAAAATACTGGGTAATAAATGCCCCTTACATTATATTCATATAATGGTCTTAAAGATAAAAGAAAATATTATATATACATATTTATACAAAACACATAAATATAAACAAACAACAAAAAGTTGCAATAAATAAAAACAGGATTCACCGTGGCTAAGTGGTTTGAGTAGTAGCCTGCTACGCCAGTGAGGTAAGTTAAAATGCCAGGGGTCTACACTAATGACTTTTCTTAAAATGTATGTGCATTTAATGCCACAGTAACGGACACCGAGTAAACCTGCATTGTTTTAGAAGAAATGTATATACATAAATGCCTGAGACATGTCAAATAGAGATCTTAAAAAAAATGGATATTGTAACACCTCTGCCTCACCCCTATGAGGACCCTCTTGAGAAGGTATATTTTTATGGCATATTTTTTTTAGGCCAAATTTAATTTATAATTTCAACCCACGCTGCTGAATGTACTTTGATGTAGGTCTTCAACAAGCAAAAAGTAAATCCAGTCTCATAATTAGAATATTGCTTTTCAAGCGCTTCGTTTTACCCTCTTTGCCTCCCTCAAAGTCGATCGAAGGGAATAAAAAGGACTAGGTAGGTACTTATCGAAAAATTTAATCAAGTCCCCAAATATAATCCTCTCGTCTATCAATTCAATACGTTAGCCTGGAGGGCTTTGTCAGTATCTAATAATGAAGCTTTTACATCCCTTATATACCTAGACTCTCCCTCTGACATAATGAAACCATCTCTGAAATCCCTTAATTAGTGCTCGTCCCCTACGTCCGTCCGTCGGGCCGTCTGTCGGGGACGCTCACAAAGGTAACACTAATTAATAACTCGATATTGGATCTCTTTGATACAGCTACATGTGCATCAGTATAGATTTTGGATGTAATTACGGCGGCGTGTCACCCTTGTCGCTTGCACATCGGCAAGTTCGAATGTACGTATTGAGGTAGCTCAAAGCGGTGGCCGGCAAACAGCCTCCCGCTGGGGTGGGGCTGGGAATCAGGTGGCAGAGAGGTGATGCAATTCACCTACACCTCCCCAGCACACAATTTCCAACCCTATCCTTGTTGTAACTGCAATTAAAATCCTTTGCATAACAACCAGTGCCCGGGGCAATTGTATGTAATTGCAAACGAGTACCTACGTCTAGCACACGGTTGCCAACGGTTACGCTCCGAGCGTAAATCTCTCTCCACATATTCGGTTAATATTTGTCTATGGTAGGTAGCTCAACATATTTATATTGCTCGGCTTCTGAGAATTCCCGGGACCGGCAAATCGATAAACCTAGCTGGTCCTTTATATAATTTTACACGTAAAAACGATGTTAATAAAAATGAACCGTAAGGAAAGGAGGACACAGATTACTTTTTATTTCATTATAGAGACGTAGACAGAGATCATACAAAGTCAAGGGAACAAAGGAAGCCCGCTTTGTTAGTACTCGTCTAAACGTTCTCTCAACTCTGTTTAGAGTTCCTTTGTTTGAATTTATCTTAGGAAACTGAGGGGTTTAGGGATAGTCGATTACATTGTATTGATGAAAACAACGAGCTTCGCTTGATATTAAGTAATGTATATAATTGATTAATCGTTTACCAGACGCAAAATGGGTTGAACAAGAAATGGCTTATCCCGAATTCAATAGATATACTTACTCAATCGGAAGGATAAGGCAGTCCACCGTAATCTTAAGAGGCACGCCACCTCTGTACCGACAACTTGTCCCTACGTGGGCGTGGTACAACGGGTACATACTAGATGTAAATAAAATATTACAATACTAGCCGTGCCCCGCGATTTCACCCGCATCGATAATTTCATGGCTGCCACGCGGAACCCTATTTTTTTTTTATAAATAAAAGTAGCCTAAGAAAGTCGCGTTAAAATCGGTTCTGCCAGAGATTGGCCGGAACAAACAGACAGAGAAAAATTAAAGATTTTTTTTTTCATGTCAGTAACTTTCATATGCATTTATTGAAAAGCTGTTATTTTGGAATTACAAACAGACACATACATTTTATCTATCTGTATAGATTGACAGATTTTTACTTTATTAGTATTACTTTTTAGGTACTTAGGTAGTACACGTAACGGTATTGGCAAATACTAATATATAACTTTAAAAATTGTTTTAAACAGTGTAAAATTACACAACCGACATCGGGCTCATCTGAACTAAAAAGTAATACTGGGCGAAAAAAAAACTGGGCATAATGGCGGTCAAACATTAGAATACTACGCGTTGAGCAAATTCCACCAAAGATAATTAATTAATCAATTCTTTAATGCAAACCGCGTTTGTAATTCAGAGCATTGTTAATTTGTGTGGAATGAAGCGGCGTTTTCCTGCGAGCTTAGAGCGTGTTATGACATTAGAATTATGCAACAAGGCACTCCAACTATGTGACGTATTCCACCGTGTCGGCGGGAAAGTTCATTTTGAGACAGATAAGGGGACAGCCTTATTAGATTCACGGAATTTGAATATTTGAATACAATGTGGCACATAATGTTCTTCAAATTAACAAAAAATGTGTTTAATGACGTAAACTCTGCCCAGCGCTTAGAAATAATACCTTCATTATTAAAATATTATACCTGTTGATATACATAATTAGAGGGTTACCATTCCCTACGCATCGTGATCACGAAATAAAAAAAAATATTTACTAATTTCAACCTGAAAGTACTTAGGCGTTTTCTTTCTTGTTACTGTATTTACTTAATAGCAAAAATATGCATTTAAAATATAAACCAAAACACAAATTAACCAACAGTTAAGTACATTTAAATTCATATTTCTTTTTCAACATAAACTTTAAGTCCAAGGGACACTAACCAGATTTTTCCATCAGCGCACCTCGCCTCACGTTTTCACAAAGAGCCTGGGTTCCTTTGTTCTCGCACCCACTCACGTCGAATGTGACGTCAACCTCAATAAATCTCTGACAAACGGACGTAAACGAACACAATACACAAAAGTTTATAAGTATCGACATCTGCACGGTTTCCCATTACAATACCATATTTTAGAAAAGCAAAAACTGGGAACTTAATCCCATAGACTACGTAATTACTCAGAAATATTCACATTATTTTCTTTCACTGTTAAACTCGCTCTATGAGAAGTCCACATTCTGCAGCCGACTACAAGTTTTAAGAGAGATAAGGCATAACAAATCTCTTGCTAGAAACTGCGGAGCTTGTACCTCCACCTTACAGAAGATCATAGCCAAATGATGCTTTATTAGTATAGTGATGTGTTCTTGAGATGAGTAAGATCTCTAGTGGAATGTTTTAGAAGTTCCTCTAGCAATTTGCGAACACATTTTTAGTATGTTAGCACAGTGATGCCATTATTTTTAAGCTTTGTAGCACGCGAGTCACGCCCTTGATGTATTTGGATTAAACCCGACCTACCAGTTTTAAATACACGAACGATAAAATAATGATTAAGTAGATAGTAAATATTAGTAATACGAGAAAACGTGCCAGAAAATAGGAATTCAATCAAGTTTTCACCGCAAATTCCTTCCTATAAAGCTCGCGGTTTATCCGGACCGACAGCACAGATTATATTATAGTGACCCGAAGGCTTCAAAACCCATTTGCTACTCAGTAATGGTTGCACGTTCGACAACTGACGCAAACCATCTCCTTCAGATGACGGTCCTTTTATTTCCGCATTTGAGGAAATTACGCTTTTAGTGCAAAACGTAAGAAACTGCCAAGAGAATGTAATTAATATAATAGGAGGATATTGCCATTATACAGATGATGGTAATTTTGGTTTTAAATCTGTTTATGCCCTTTCCCCCTTGTTATAGACGTGGCGTAAGGATTATGTAATATAATTAAACTAGGAATTACAATAGTTCTCGCTCTTTTTACGATTAGGAATTGGAAAGAGACAAATAGTTATAATACCAGGTTTAAGATTTCTGATATTCCTTAATATCAGTAATAAAAATTCTTAAAAAAAAAATATTATTGCGTCTCAATGCAACTTTGTGGAGAAATCACACTTAAAAGCATTAAATTATTAGGCATATTTAACTACGGAAGTACTTACTCACTTATTCTGTCCAAGAAATCTTGTACATGGAACTACGTACCAGTCCAGTGCATAATAATTATCCCAACCCTTTTTTTAATAACCTAGTACCTATTAGATCTAGATTTCAATCAGTTAATTGCTTCAAATGAATCCCGTTCTGTAGCAATTCCAATTATAAGCCAGAAGCCCAAGCTATATAATGCGTAGAGTAGGGTCCATCGCTCAGTGGTGTCGCGTGTTATCTATGGGAGACCCGCGCACCCATAAATCCCGCAGAGCCGCCATTGTAGCCCGACGTGACGAGCCATCCCCCCTTATTGTTATGCACAGTTTAAAGGATTCACTGATTTACTTTGATGATATTGCAAAAAAAGAGGACGGTATTGAGAATGATTTTTGTAAAATTGTACGCACAAACCAAATTATTATTTTTACGTTTGCAGATGCAGGTTTTTCCGCCTTGGGTCTCTACAAGGGTAAGCAGAAGTGTTATGAGGGTATCTGTATTTAATTAAGCCTTGATCAGAAACAAACAATTCGCTAATTTTGATGATGCCTCACCGCAGAGAATCTCGAGAACGTGTCTTAATAATTTTTTGAAAATACAGTGGTCCTAATGTTTGTAATTTACATTTCACTGCACATACCAATCAATTATGCAATCAGGGCAAGCAAATATTCCCACACCAGCTATCCGTACTAACCTGCTCTCCCATACAATATATTGAGTCAACATAAGTACGTAAGCCCACATTTACGTCCAAGTTCGTGGCTCCATAAGAGATATACAAAAGAATGGAGGTCAGAATATCCGCCTCGGCAGTAATCTCGGAAGCCACGTCCGTCGGAGCGACCCCGCTGTGCCCCCCGGCGATAAATCACCAATAAGATTCATCGCATCTTATTGCGTCAACCCGAACGCTATGCCGCATCCATAGATTAGATACTTAGGGTTGTTTGACAAGCAATCAAAACTCTGTAGTGTAGATGAACACTATAATTCACAACACCAAAATTGGCCATTGTCAGATATGTAATGTTTGCAATGAAGTACATACTGTCCAAAAAGCAGTATCGGCGATTACGACATTATATCTGAACGCCGTATACAGATGTTCATGTGCACGTACGAAGACTTTCGTATTACTTCTAAGCACTTTTCAACGCGGATTGGGGAAATTAAGACATTAAAATGTCTCTTAAGTAAGCACAGCTGCGTAGCTGGCACCCGTTATTTACAAATAAAGAAGACGTTTAGGTGTTTAGATACTTATCACCACAACTTGTAAGGGCATATAACATTTACATCCCTACTATTATGACTAGTGGCGATAGCACCATATTTACGTACCACATACATTCTAGGATGTATGCATCGTAGGATATTGTAGGATTTGAAGGAACAAACTCATATCCATATATATTCTCAGTCAATACTTGCCTATATGCTGCTGTCCTTAGCATACCGATATTTTCGAAAAAAGCATTATGTAGATAATATATCTTGTTTTTCAAAATAAGAATCAAAAAATCAATGTAAAGTGCCGGAGGGTACATACGATGCTAAGTAAAAACAAACAAAGCGCCGTATGTAACGCTGCTGAGAGTGCCATTAAAGGAAATAATTAAAAACCTTGTTAGTCTTTGCTCAGAGCAATAAGAGAGGCTGGCAAAGGAGCGTCGAGCGAACAAAATAAAGCACGAGCGCTACGCCACCCGGCGCAGTCTGGAACCTGTATAAATGCAGCACATTTTCACCCGTCTACCTCTTTATTGCCTGCCGGCTAAGACAAAAGAAGCAAAATTGCGCCTCGGGGATATTAATAAGAATTTATCTCACGTCGGCATCTATCTACAGTCTGTTTTAAATTCACAAAGTTATAAGAACTAAATGTAGAACTAGAAGTAAATAAACCCTTCTCTTCAAATGTAATTTACTTATTCAGAACCGCAAAGAAAATGTTTAAGCTCGCACTGGGTAAACAGGGTTTTGCGGGCAGAGAAAGTTTGCATCGCCCCCTGGACACAGTGTGTCGGCTACCGGGGTTGGGGGTCCGCGCCCCACATCACTAATACCTACGCGGCCTGCTGCTCGCCAGCTACTTATAATGCAGGATCGGGTCGCGTCCAAATCTCCAACTTGTGCTAACTATTCCATTCTACCCACACTTTGTTACGCAACTTTTACCTTTGCGTCAATAAAAACTATTAGAATATATTGACGTGTGTTAATAATAATTCAATAATTCACAATTCATATATGTAAACGAGGCGCAAAGTGCGTCTCTGGATGAGATGAGAATGCTCCGAGCACCCCCAACTCGTAATGGCGGCGTCACGCGGTCTGGCAAGATGGCGGCGGCGCGTAGCCCTCGGAACCAAATACCAACCGACTCGTACCATTATAATATATTACCGCTCTTTTAGCTAATTTTGAAATTTTCTTGTTTAGGTAACTTTATCATTAATCCATAATTAGTTTTAAGTGTTATTAATATAGATACATATAATCAATGGTTTTGTATAAGTAAGAGTATAAAGGACCGTTGATCCGTTTGTAATACCGGTCTGGATGCGAAGGTAAGGCCAAAGTAACATAAAACCATTAATAAACCTCTTACCCTATCCGTCTAAGTCAACATCGGTGTTCTGTGAGATGCGGCGCGGGGAGCTGTCGCGGGGGTAGCTCGGGGCGCGTTGCCATGGCGACGCACGGGGGCGCGGACCCGAATTTTATCGATTCGGATACAGACAGCAGCCCGGCGAGCTCTCGCCTACACTAACACGATTCAACGCCCGTGTTTGCACATCTCTGAGGTTTTAGAGGTTTATAAGGGCTTTGACATTTGGAAACACGTACCATGTTTAAATAGTGATCTCTGGCGCCGAGCTCTGCTGTACCAACTCACATCCACCCCAAATTGCTTAGTTGTACGTGCTTGTAGACACAAAGCGGGGAACTACAACAGATAGAACTTTTTCTGCTATTAAAGAAAGTTCCGTGCTCGTCTATTTCGACTCCAACTTTTAATGTGAAAACTAGGTGGGTAATATACCATCGTACGACACCAGCCCTAGTAGGGTGGGTAGAGGAGTAGGTAGTTGGTATTTTGTCTTTACCATTTTAATTGGCATTTTATTGGATTATCTAACTAGCACTCGTGTCTTCCTTACCCAATACGAGGAATAACAATTTACAAGGTCGGAGGAATCCAATGGGTTCCCCACATATTTTTAACAATTTATAAGATTTTTTCTCAAAAATCATTTGACATTGGCGGAATAATTTCACTCAAGCTCATCGCCATTAAATAAATAAAAGAGCCTACGCATAAGCGATTCCATCAAATTGAATAGGAACTAAGGTTGTATCGCACACAAAGAGATTGTTAATGGGTATACAATTTAAATACTTTCTTCACGTAATTCAGCTTATTCCTAAGCTTCCCGTTTGAACTTTCATACATTAAAAACACAGATCCAAAATAGATTTGTTACATGATGACAATGACAAACTACATACATCACATCTATAGATAATAAATTGTACTTATCTCCAAATCAACATCTTACCACAAAACATATATAAAGGTACCTACGAAACTTAGATAAATATTTTTTTAAATATTGTCTTTCCGTCTGTTTATTCATCCTAATCTCTGTAACTGGCAGATAGCTGATGTTAAAAGTAGTTTTATTCAGAGAAAAAAATTGTCACTCATAAAATTTAGTATACTCGGGTGAAACAGCGGGGCGCAAGTAGTCAATAAATATGAGAATCGAGCGTTTAACCTAACTGCTGACGCAAAAATAATGGTCCCGAGAATATATCCCCAAAACGTAGATAACATAACCACGCAATCCGTTTCACCCCAGACAGCAATTTGGCAAAAATGGGAGCAGTAGTTACTGCATAACGAAAACACAATTCTCCAAGCGATTTTTGAGCAGGGATAAAAAGAAAAGTAGGGTTACAAGGACTCCCCCGGACGTGAACCCCAGCATGGTGAACATGGAAAGGTGACAGAAGGTCAGCTTCCTAGATTACTCGTGAATTCACTCTCGCACACATGGACACACACTTACAAGGATCTCGGATTAAGACGGGCTAATATTTGTTGTAACTGTAGCCCGTGGTGGCCTCGGGGTTTGAGCAGTCGCCTGCTACGCAAGCGACGCAAGTTCGAATCCCAGCGGGGGCCTGTACCAACGAGTTTTTCTAAAAAAACTTATGTAGTGATTTCACACCACGTGCTTTACGGTGAAGGAAAACATCGTGAGGAAACCTGCATATTTCTGAGAAGTAATTCAAAGACGTATGTATAGTGCCTGATACGGCGATAGACTCACCATCTGTCACGTTGGCACTTAATCAAATTCGGTGAAAAGTGGGTGTTTTGATAACAACACCTCTGCCTGCCCCTTCGGGGAATACAGGCGTGAGCATATGTATGTATGTAACTGTAGCCCTTATAAGTAAGCGCCAACCTTCTGTATGCATTCATTTCGTGCCAGGAACCACTGCCCCTATCAATTGTTACCAGTTGCGCATATTTTTGCCGCAAAACAACCCATTGGGAGTTACGCCTTAAATCACGACGCATTGTCACATTTCTCACTAATCCAAATCAAAGTTTGTATTATTGAGCCAACTTGTATTGAAATTATTACCTAATACCTGTGCCTCGCGGTTTTACTCGCGTACAGTTAATTTCATTGATGACCCGCGGAACCTTGATGTTTTTTTTTAAATAAACGTAGCCTATGGTACTCCTTGTGAAATTATCTGTACGCTACTTAATAGCTACCAGTAAAAATGTGTCGACCCGTTTCGGAGATTAGCCGGAACAAACAGACAGACAGTCAGAGAAAATAATAGTTTTTTTTTATTGTCAGTTATAAACGCTAACTAAAAGACTAACTCACGAGCGAGCGGAATGGCGTGTCACAGGGGAGGCCTATACCCAACAGTGTGGGCTGAATATGATGATGATGATTAAAAATGTTAAAATTGTTTTCATATGCATTGAGTGAAAAGCTGTTATTTTGGAAACACAAACAGATATATACCTAAACATTGGAATCCATTCATTTGAAAAGGTGAGATATAATAATAATTAATGACCATTATTTTTTTCCATGATAAGAGTGCAGGTAAGTAGCCTGCTTGATCTACAGCTTAATTTCTTACAAACGCTCGATTTCAAGTGTTTATTTTTTAAGAATACTACAGTAAATACTATAGGAAGTTACTTGTATAGCCTTTACTTTTGTATGATTAAAAGTTGCATTATAAAGATAAGATAAGAGAACCTAAGTAATAAACGGAGGAGGAAGGTCCAAAAGATTACGTGTACAAAATACGTGATTCAGGTCAGAGCACACACTTCAGTGAGACAGGGAGCCTCGACGCAATCGGAAACTGCGCTGTAGTAACTACTTCCGCTTGTAATCCGACATGGAGGTAATAGCGCTGCTGAAAATACTGACGTGGCGGAAACAGCCTTTAACTATTTACTAGCACAGACAGGAAATTATTATATTTTCCGTTTCATATACTTTCATAGCTATCTATTTATTTTGCGATTAGGATATTATGTATACCTAAAAAGTGGGAATATTTGAACAATAGAAATAAACTCACTAATATAAGGCTTCATCGCGCCCCTTGATTTCATTAGCAAACAATGACATAAAAATTCCAGGTAAAACGCAATTGTCTTACATCAAATGACGCAAACAAAACAAAATGAAACAAACATTCGTGCCGAGGAAGACCTTCAAAAATACATTTAAGCAAATTTTCAAACGCACAAACAACAATCAAAAGCAAATAGGAAAGTTTACGAGGGAAAATATTCAGTTGTTCCAGTCAAACTCCGTAGGCGGAAACACAAAAAGTATCGCGGGTTCCGATTAACACAGTATCCTTGAAGATGTCGCTCGCTAAAAGGAGCGTGAGGGGACAAAAAGAGCCTGGAACATTTCTCATGGAGGAGAGGGGTTGGGGTACCACCCCTACACCCTGCTACGTGGCACTCTCCAGCCACGGTGTCCATAATTTATGCTTTCGAGCGGACCACGCAAAATAAATGAGCGCAGTAACAAGAGGAAATGGAAAAGTTACTCAGCCTGAGAGAGTGCTCGAATACGATAGAGTTATGGGCAATTGGAAAAAGGATTATTGATCAAAGATTTTTAACTTTAATTATAGTCTTTTCGTTAAAGGAAAGGGAGTTAGGTATGTAATTTAGATTTTTACTGAAGCGCAGTTATTCATAGAAATGTATATTTATTATTAAGAGCTCTAGATACTATGGTGGTAGGTACGCTTCCTTACAAGCAGCAATTCCATCATCCCACCTTACATAAATAATGAAATCGCTGTAAAAAAAGTCGAAATAGTCCCTCTAAAAGGTGCTTTCCAACCAAAGACTATGGACAGCATACGTCACCGAACAATATTGAATATAATAGTTCTCCGAGACCTATATACAGGCTGGTAATCATAGACGGCTAACAACTGGTTATTTATTCATTTATTCACCAACAATATTTACACTACACACGTACCTAATACAACTGATTTTCCTTATAAAAAAGAGATTATGAAGGTCAAATTGCAGTCGCTACATATAAAAATCAGGTGATCAGCCATATCGGGTTGGATCATGTCCCCCAACAATGTATGGGACCCCAACAATGTATGGGATTAGGCCAGGGAGATGATGATGCAGTAATACAAAATAAACAGAGAGACTTATTAATGTAATCCAAATTATAGGTGAACGATTGCATTCAACATAGAACATGAATTTATTATAAAAGAGAAAAAGTAAATATGTGTAATATTAATATTAATAAAGCTATAATTTAACAGACTTACATTTTATGCAATCGGTAGGTAGGCATGCCAAATAGCAGAGGTAACGTAACAAGTAGTTATGACTTATGTGATAACCCTTGAGAATGTATTGCCACAACTTGTGATTATCAGTAAAGTCAGATGTGGTGAAGCGTGTACTGCCTGCGCAAATAGACCCTTGCTAATAATGGTAAGAACTAAGAACCTTCTAGGATGAAGTAATAAACGAAGCGTTTGATCGCACTGTCCCATAAGTATATCGTCACGGAGTCACCCTACCAAAGACCGCCAGATCACCACCCACGCGCGTACAATAACGACCGGATATGAACAATATATAAATTATATTATGATCGGAAAAATTCTGTAATTTGGTATCATAAGAGATTTTGATTAAAAAAATGTTTGTATTGTACACCTTAGTTCAATGAAATCATTAAATATAAGGTAGTCATTTACAGCTAAGGATCGAGTAACATAGTTAATTCATGTAGACACTTGTGTACGTGCAGTCCCAAAAATAAATTGAAGTAATATTTTTTTTGGCGTGATTCATTTTTGAATCCGAACCGAAACTATACGATGATATGTTTGGATTTGCAACGCTGTTAGGTAGGTTGGGTTTAGAGTCTTTATTATCTTAAGAAATTACAGATAATTTCACTTACAAGACGAGTTATTCACTTATACTTTAGTATATGGCATTGAGCAAGCGTGTTTAGGGTAAGTGTATTGTAAATCTTATTATTCGGTACAAAGGGTATCATTCTACTTAGCAATATGTTTTAGAAATTCAATCAATGAAGGGAGTGGCCAAGCCTAAAAGGTTTGTAAATTAATTATTCAGAAGTCTGGGGGCTGTGCTTTTAACTTTTTGTTTTCCTTTCGGAGGATATTAGGGATAGGGATACAATCTGTAGGATGGAGTGCCAGATAATTGGGATAATTGTATCAATTATGTACTTAATTTGAGTCAACTAATTCAAGTGACGAATTCGACCAATAAAGATGCAAAATTTGTCAATATGTATGATACTATGTACGAATCTACGAATTGAAAAAAGTATGTTGAGATGGTTTGGACATATCGAAAGGATGAGTGAAAGGCGATTAACGAAAGAAATTTATAGAGCGAATGTGACCGGAAGTGTCGGTAGAGGGCGTCCAAGGAAGAACTACTATGACCAAATTAATAGTATTTTTCAGAAAGGTCAAATTCGGAGCACTCGTAACCGAAGAAAGTGTATGAAGAGATGCATGAATGTGGATGAAGCGAAAGAAGTATGTAAGGTTCGTAGCATGTGGCAAACAGTGGTCTCTGCCTACCCCATGGGATACAGGCGTGAGCATATGTATATATATGTATATATGTACTATGTACGAAAACGAATAATTCTGAATGTAACACAATTTTTGTTCTTACCAATTTATTATCAAAATTATTGTCCCAATAATGAACACGTGGTCAAACAGGGAGTTTCACAATTAATACAATCCTTATTCGATCATAATCATAAGGCACATTTTGCCTCGCTTATATCTAGATGAACAAACACATTGTATCAAAGGCGGTTCTGACGTCCGCAAGACATGATGCAAATTTAAAAAAATATATTGTTACAATGATTTAATTATACTGTCGTAATAAACATAGCAAATAGAGGGTAGTACGAGGTAGTTTAACAGACTTATTCCATGCAACAAATTTGATTCAGGAACAGTTTGGTATATTTCCATGCATATTACTACCATGCATAAACTGTGCCTGTTTTATGAATTTGCCATAGTTCGCTAAATATAGTATATGAGAAAAGCGGCAATCACACTTTTTTAATATGATCACTTTTAAAGTGGTCCCCGAACTAAAATGTATCTTACAAAGACTGCGCTTTTGCGAGGCATACTTATAGCACAGAAACGTGATTAGTGATTAATTTTGCTGGTAATGTAATTTACAATACGAATCGCCTTTATTAATCATTAGTATGTGATGCCATATTATCAAGGAATAAACCACACTGTTATGGTTTAACTTGACCCTTGAGTACTCAAAATTAACTTGGCTATTTGTTACATTGACCATAGTTAAGAAGATAACAGTTTACGAAAACGTTTCAAACACAATTTTAACTGAAGTTGAAGCAATGGTTGCTTTTTTTAACTTTGTTCCGAAGGTAACGCCATTAGGAAGTATTTGTTATTTTATGGGAACTTTGGATAGAACAGTGGTTAAATACTTTGACTATTTTGTCTTTGTGTGTCCTCATTTAACTATTAGTCATGTTAACTTTGGATCAAAATACATTTTACCATTTGTCGCATATTCCAACGATTCGGCCCTAAGGTAACAAAGATGACTAATGCCGTAACTCAGGCACGACAATCTTCAAATACCGACCAAGACTGCTAAACTGTTGGTCGATGACCGCCTCAAACCACAGCTTATTGTCAGCATCTCTGCAGTCTATAGCCTCAAGTTGCATGTAGGTGTAGGGAGCGAAGGCTATGTGATTCCTTATACTCAACTTGGAGTCCACGTCAGGCATGAGGTGGCCGAGTTTGTCGACTAGTTGAGAGTGCAGCCTCTTGAAGACCAAGCCTGACTGTCGGTCGCTTAGTGCTTGTTCGCTGTAGAGGCAGTTGGTCAAGTCCGTCGTGTATCCCTTCAGGACTTGGATCTGCTCCATAAAACCTTCCTCCGATTGTCTTGACTTCATCGTTACGAATATTTTCTTATACCTACAACAAATTACATTCAATTGTAAATTTTCATGGCACCTAAGAAGCATGCGACGATCATCAAAACCGGCCTAGTGCAAGTCGGACTATCTATTTATCTGCACATGTAATTCTCGGCCGGAATCAGACGGACAGATTTTATTTATTTTAATTTGCTCTTTTTATTTAAAAGTATCTATTTAGTGAAAAGCTTTAAATTGGGTATTACAAACAGATAATAAAATTGTATTTATCTGAATAGATATTTATGATGCTGACAGAATCATGATGGCAGCCATTTTGTCGAGTAATGTAGCAGAGATGGAATATAGCGGCGCGGCCAATAGTAACGTGGGCGGCGCGGCGAGCGGAGCGGGGAGCGGAGCGGCGAGCGGAGCGGCGAGCGGAGCGGGGAGAGATGTCCCTCTCAACACGCTCTTACAGCGCGCCTCCACGCTGCGCACGCTGGTGAACATCACACGCATGTCTTCTGCAACACAAAACATATATATATTATACTCACGCCATCCCAGAAGGTTCCCCTAAGGGATACGCATAACAATTAACAAACAAACCAAATTACTACAAACGAATTGAATACGCCAGTTGTAATTTTCTCAGGTCTAGTATGACGCGACGCAACAAATACATTCGTAGTTATCCCGAGTATTTTCACTGAACGTGCAAAACTCGTGACGGCACCCGAGGGCCTAGTGCGAGTTTTTCACTGTCGCCATCACAAGTCACTGCGTTGATGTAAACGCAATTTATATGGGATCCGAACAGCGCCGTCTATCGGCCCACAGATAGCACTATTTTCATCCCATACAAAACTGTATTTACGTCAACGCGATGACTTGACGGCGATTTTAAGTAAACTCGCACTTGTCTGTACCGTAAATACAGCCCGCAATCGTTTTGGCATGCATCATAAGTCAGAGAAATCAGTAAAACTGTAAGTCAGCCTAAAGTAGAATGCTAGTAGAATGCAATTCATTTTTAAATAGACCTCTTAAATACCTTACCGGGATTAACTTGCAGCCCTTTGTTGCACATGGAATCGATACTAGCTGCTATTTGGGGCAACATCAAGGCGTAGTCTGCTTGCGATACACTGGTGTCCATGAAGTGATGCTGAGTCGCCTTACTCGCGTATACCTGCAATAAAAAGAAATATGCTACAGGAAAATTATAGAGATCAGTAAGCACAGTAGTATAGTAGAGGTCAGTGAGGGTAGTAGTATAGTAGAGGTCAGTGAGCTTAGCAGTATAGTACAGGTCACTAAGCATAGCACTATAGTACAGTACCCCTTTCACGGGCTTGCCACCGTTTTCGTAATCTATACTCACTTACGTCACTCGCAATATTTGTATGTGATATTTTAGTTCTTCACGTCACCGCTAGGAGGCGCTGTACAATTTCTCATTCGATTCGGCGGAGACGCTAGCGAATATAGATTACGAAAATGGTGGCAAAGTCGTGATAGGGGTACAGGTCTGAAAGCAAAGTATTGTAGGAGAGGTCTGTACATGTAATAGTATATGTAGTGGTATAGTAGAGGAGAGTGACTCACCATGTTGTTATACATGTTGGTGAGGCTGCGCAGTACGGCGCACTGTTCTAGCGGGCGCGCGCGCTGCCACACGCGGCCGAGGCTCTCCACGATGTACCGCACGTGGGACACGCTCGACAAGCTCACCCACTCCACTAGCTCCAGGATCTAGGGACAAAGGTAATAACATTAGTCTATGCTTGTTTCATATATATCATGATGCATCAGCTCAACTCAACAACTATCAAAGCACCTTCCCCGGGACGGTAACAAATAAAAAAATTAGGTGAAGGCAACCTGGACACTTCATGTATGTAAGTGTCTGAATATCATGCCCACAATACAAACTTTACTCTACTACAAAGTTTTTTTTTCTGATCAGTATATGGAACATGCTATGATATTACTATTACCTCAGAAAAGTAATCTATTTCATTCCAGAAGGGCAGATACTGTGCCAGAAAGCGAGTGATGACCGGGATGCCTTGCAGCAAGGTGTGTTGTAGAACTGAGAGACGACGGAGCAGATGTTGCTTCTCCATGTAGCTGTGCGAGGAAATGTCTAGGAAACCTATAAAAATAAAGAAAGATTTAGAATATGGAATGAAGTATTCTAAATGTTATTTAAATATTTTATTTTATTTTCAAGTAAGGCTTGCTTTTGCAAAGATCACCCGATCAGTGAAGTTAAGCAAATCCTAGCCAATTGGATGAGCTGCCTCTATGCCTCGGACAGCATGTTGAACTGTCAGTCACGATTGCCAAAATAATATCTTTGACAATCATCACAGACAGAAGCCTAAGTAACAGCAACAACACTGGTTTAACCTAGATTACCGTTTTTTATCGCAAAAGGAGTTGCGCAGGTAAGATGGCAGTGGCTATGTATACATATCAGGTGATCAGCCACATTGGTTGAATCAAGAGCCGTCCGCCACAATGTATGGGATAAGGTCAGGGACCTCCCTGACCTTATGCGGGCCTACTCACACTGCGCCTGCCGGTACGCGGTAGCCACTCAAGGACCTTTAGGCCCCAACGGTCATCGGTTCTACGAGCGACGTATCCCGCCCACTTGAGCTTAGCGATTCTTCGGGCTAAGTCGGTTACTTTGGTCCTCCTGCGGATCTCCTCATTTTTAATTTGATAGCGCAGTTTGACTCCGAGCATAGCCCTCTGAGTGGCTTTGAGCCTTCTTATGAGGTCCATTGTGTTTCTTACATTGGTACATGTAAATTTAAAAATATATAAAAGAATCCCTGAACACTTTAATATTTTTATTAAATATACTAAATATTTATTTTAGAGGGCACTGCATAGTTATTAGAATTTTATTAATAATGTTAAGGGATTATTATATATATTGTTATGTCCCACCAACCGATGCCCTGTTGCAATGGCAATGTTTGCCTACTAAGTCTTAACCCTGTGATTAGTCTTAGATAACACTTACAATCAGTAAGCAGGTGTTGCAGGTCGTGTGAGAAGAAGGCCTGTTCGTGTTGCGGAGCGGCGGCCAGCAGCAAGAGGCCGGTGTCGGAGGCCAGCAGCGCCCGCAGCCGCGCCGGCCGGCACGACGCTCGCACGCTGTACTGGACTAGTGACACTGGCCTACAAACATACACTCGCCATTCACTACACTATTATACCCCCCATATTACTCTTTAGTAACTAATATTAGTACTAGACTTAATGTGTGGCTTTATTTCGCGGAACGTTATTTTTGTTAAATAAAATTATTATTTAAATTTTACATAAGAGTATGTTCTTGTCCATCTATCTAACTGTTTGTTCGTTGTGGCTATTCTCTGAAACGGTTAGAACCATTTTAACGGGACTTTTGCTGGCAGATAGCTGATGTTCCGAGTAACATAGGCTACTTTTATTTCAGAAAAAAATCATTTATATTCAGCTTAGGCGGGTAAAACCGCGAAGCACAACTAGTTAATAGATAAAAATCTTATAAGTATATGAAACAATTCTATAAATGCACCTAATTAATTATTGTGCAGCTTTAACTCACTCTGTAAAGTCAAGGTAGTTTTTTTCGGGTTCCTTATCAGCATATTGTTTAGATCCAATGTTTAAGAACTGCATGTTGGGCACCAATGGTTCAGTTTTCTTATTTCTCTTCAGTTCCTGAAACATTACAATAAAATCTTATACCTTTAAACGAGCAATTCTTGATATAGAATCTGAATCTCGGAAAGGAAAAATAAAACAAATTTTGTGTGTAGGGGGTTTCAGGGGCAAAAAATTGATCTAGCTAGGTATCATTTTTGGGAAACATGGTTTTGACTATGTTTTCAGGCACTGATAAACTCATAAATTATCATTACAATACGACAGTAAATTTCGCCGACATTCTCTAATTTCGTTATTGCTCTACAGTAACTTGACAAAGTTTTTTTTTTTTTTTTTTTTATTTATTTATTTATTTATCATTTATAAACCATCATTACAGATATTTATTAACCTAATGCGATGGAATACAAAATAATATTATATTATAACGGTAGCTCAGACGTGCGGCTTCCAGCCTACGGAGCGATAACAAAACTAGAGTACTCCGGTTCGAGACTGACGTTCACCAATTCGATTTGTTCTCTTTTTACCTTTGTTATCAGCATACATATATGAGAAAACGTAATTGAAAAGAAACCGAGCTCAGGTCAACCAGGTTCTTGCAATTATTCTCATTAATACATGTGAATCGGCAATACTCTGCCCAATAATATCACACAATATGTAGACAGTAATTTGCTTTTTAATATTCTAATATGATACACAAACTATTTGTAGCAAATTTAAGAACATAATAACAGTGTATAAAATATAAACTTACTGCATTTATGGGATTTATCCAAAGCAAGTGATTCCTCTCTTTACTTTGTGTGTTCCTACGATTCTGCAATGAAGATAAAAACACAAATGTTACCTTTATTACATTAATATATATGCATGCATACATACACATGTCACTAAAATCACAAATATTATACATACACATAAAATATAAACATGATATAATAATTATCAATGTCCTCCACAGGGTAGTAATGAATGCAAGTATTTTATTGTATAGTAGCCGTGACCGGCAAACATTGTATTTCCATGTATTTGATCTTTAATACATCATAAAATTTATATTGACAGATTCTTAGACATACAAAATATGTACACATCATTTCATACAAATCGGTCCAGCTGTTTGAAGGAGTATGGTATCTAATTGTGACACGCGAATTTTATATATAAGACACGAATTTTATATATAAGGGCACAACTAGCCCTGCGGTTTCACCCGCGTAGATTTAATTTGATTCCCACGGAAACCTAAATGTTTTTTTAAATATAAGTATCCTAAGTTATTCCTTTCATTAGCTATCGGCCAGTTAAAGTCCCGTTAAAATCAGTCCAGCCGTTTCAGACATTACCCAGAACAAACAGACGGAGAAAAAAATTAAAAATAGGTTTTTTGCTTGAGTGTCGTATATACTTTCATATGCATCTAGTCAAAAGGTATAATTTTGGAATTACAAACAGACACTTCAATTTTATTTATCTGTATAGATGTGTATATGGACTCCATGCATTGCTTTTAAATTATTTGCTAGCAACCCAGTAGTATAACCCAGTGCATAAATTGTTATTTGTTAATACTTGATTTCTCAGAATTGTTTTGCATATACTGCTCATAGGTGTAATAAAACTTAACTTGTATATTTATTGCATTCTTTAGTTAATGTTGAACTTCCATATTAAAAAACATCGCCTAAGATAACCCTTGGTCTAAAAGTAGTAGTACCATCTCTTTTGTGATACAAATTATAAAAGCGATGAAAATTGTTTCAAATTTTCAAATTTGGTCTTGGGTTAGTTAAAACCATGTTTTATAATAAAACCTTAGTGAATACCATGTTTGTGGCCTAAATAAAGTAAAGTACATAAGTATGTTCAAAGACGTATGTATAGTGCCTGAGACGGCGATAGACTCACCATCTGTCACATTGGCACTTAATCATCTTTGGTGAAAAGTGGGTGTTGTGATAACAACACCTCTGCCTACCCCTTCGGGGAATACAGTCGTGAGCATATTGCACCCTCAGAATGATAGGAAATCAATTCAAAACAATTTTTTTTTGGAAATCGCAATCTGCATAAAAAAATGTATAACTTAGGCAGTAATTATTTCACCAGTTTTGAATACATTGTTTTTAATATTATTTATTTTTAAGTATGGTTTAGGTTGTGCATTGTGGATAAGATAATTAAAAAATCATTTTGAGACCGTCTTTCACAACATAATTATTTTTGAGCTAAGCCGCTATCATTCTGAGGGTGCAATATGTATATGTATAAATATGTGCTATCTCTGACCCACCTGGTTCTTCTTAAACCTTTCCAAAAGGTTAGCGTTGATTTTCTTGAATGCTGTGTGAATTGATATAGCAGGCACATCCTCAGGTACACACTCTGGCTTGTAAGACTTGAACAAGCCTAGCAGGATTTGCAGCTGGCGGTACATGTTCTGTACATAAACCATTACTATCATAATGCACCAGACAACTTTAGGGTATTATAGTGTTTATATACCTAAAGAATAAAGACCTTGTTTGCTTGCTACATAGTTCATTCATATTGTAGGATGTTGCTATCAAAAGTGACCTCCGTCCAACCTCAGGATACAAAACTATAAAGAGGTCTACACAATCCAAATTCATTTAAAATTTGTGCCAAAGACAACACTTACTTTACATATTTTACCAGCTGTGCCACGCGGTTCTACTCGCGTATAGCTAATTTCATGAGTTACTCCTTGTAAAATTAGAAATCAGCCAGTGAAAGTCCCGTTAAAATCGGACCAGCCGTTTCGGTAATTAGGCGGAACAAACAGACAGACAGACAAAGAAAAAATTAAACATTTTTCTTGTACCATATCTTCTTTCATATGCAGTGAAAAGCTGTTATTTTGGAATTACAAACAGACACTTAAATTTTATTTGTCTGTATAGATGTATAGATTAGTTTTCATATAGAAAAACAAATAAAGCCGCAAATAAATACTTACTGGTCCTTTTTATTTGGAGGAGGGAAAGTAAGTATAATACATTCTACACTACCTTTTTAGCCTCCCTCTTCCTGGCATAATCAAGTAGTTCAAGCACTCTTCTTCTGGTCACATCAATGGGTTTTGTCAATGTGTATACCAACTTCATTACATGTGGGGTCTACAAAAATGATCACAAAATCATAAATAAATCCCACAGCATCCCAGCAGGGTCTGCAGGTATTACAAAACAACAACAACAACCATATTATACCAGTTATGATGAAGTGCCAAAATCATTCCATGGAAATCATTCAGCAGGTAGAATTAAAAACAAATGAAGTTGATTCTTCTTTTACAGTAATTATGGAAAGACTTGGCACTTATTGGTACTCTAGCAGATATCTATTTCAATTCCAATTATAAAGAGCTTATGCCCAGACATCCACAGCCCATAGATTTAGTAAAATAAATTTTCATACATTCATTCCCAAGCAACCTCCATGACAGTTCAATGTCTTGCAAGTTGTTTGAATTTATTTTGTATACCAAAGCAAAAGCCAATGTCTGGGAATAAGCCTTATAAAGCTGGGTGTTTCTGTTTGAACACAGGATCTAGTGACATATGATGGAACTCAATTGATATTATTAACATTATATACTTAATTACATTACACAATTATATCATAATTAATATTGTGTATGCTATGCTAAAGTCTCCTGTTGCAGGCTCCCAAAGCAACCTGTCAAGGATGATGGTTAAGTTCTCTAGAGACAAACCCAACTTAGACACAGAATTAGAATGATCAAACAAAATATTCATGTAAAAAATTGCTCACCAATACTTCATAAGCTAATAAGGAGTAGAATAATTCATATCCAGAGTCCAAAGTATCAATGTTGATACAATCACACTCCATTGCAGCTAAAAGAACAGAGAAACAGGAATATAGTATTTTGTCCACCATTTAAGATGCAGGTTCAATGCATATCTAACCATATATCATGTACTAGCGGCCCTCATGTGGTTTCACCCCCATAGTTCCCGTTCCCATGGGAGTACAGGGATAAAATAAAGCCTATGTTACTCGCTGATGATGTAGCTATCCAATGGTGAAAGAATTTTTGAAATTGGTCCAGTAGTTTTTGAGCCAAGTTACAACCAAACAGTTTTCCTCTTTATAATATTAGTGTAGATAAGGCAACAAGTATATGTAATAAGCCTAGTTTGTGAATTTACATGGTTTGACCCATGTAGTTCCCATTCCCATGGAATTATGGGGATAAAATATAGCTTATGTTACTCGCTGGTGATGTAGCTATCCATAGCTGAAAGAATTTTTCAAATCGGTCAAGTAGTTTCAGTGTCTATTCAATGCAAACAAACAAAAAACAATCAAATCTTTCCTCTATATAATATTAGTCTAAACTAGCTATGTCCCATGGTTTCATATGCATGACTTAATATTTATGGGTGGCTTTATTATACAGCTTTATAGAATTTCAAACAGACACTTCAATTTATTAATCGGTATGCAAGTATAGATTGAATTAAGTACATTACACACACCTGTAAGCCAATCAAGTAGAAAGTTTGTTCTTGAATAATGTGATTGATTTTCGTAGTTAGCCAGGAGCCAACGGAATGCGTACTCCACTGTGCGCTCTTCCACTACATCCACGGGCACCAAGCAACTCCCCAGACTGCTCCATTTTGTAATCGCTGAAAATATTACATTTAAAAGTAAGCTGAGAATTAAGTATAAAATAAGAGTACTCTTAGCTTTTGAATATGATTATAACTTACGTATGGATAAATTCAACCAAACTTTGAACAAAGAATGGAAGTCGTCATAATTCAAACCAGCGGTATCAACAGCATAACCCAATTCGTCGATCTTGTTTTGAAAAAGATCTTTGTCGAAACCTTTCTTCAATGACCTAATATAGTCGATTATCTCGTCCACGTCTGCCATTATAAATTTTGTGGACGTTTACACAACGAATATTATCCCACATTCACATTTCACAACCACAACACAACAAACAAACAAATTCAAAATAGAAAATACGTTAACTTCGTGTGTGTCAACTTGGTGTCATCACAGTTTTTTGGTTGGTGTCCACAGAGAAGAGAAAACTATTAGTAGTACTGAAGGAAGGCTAGTGTCTGAGCAATAAACAACAAGCTACTGACATACTGACAAATATAATAAATTTATTTAATAATTTGATTACCGCTATAATGGCGCTGTTGTACATTAAGCATATAGCGAAAATCGATATTTTTTTACATCCCCAATGTTAAAAAATTATCGATTATTATTTTCTTGTAGTAATTTGTTACCATCTTTTTTTATAGTTATATTAATCGATTTTTGGAGGTATTTAAATCTGGATTGGACATTTATGGCACTTTTTATTTTAGTTTTTTGAGACATTAATTTTGCCATTTTGTTGGGATACTCAGCATTTATTTTTTGTTATAATAAATTTGGGCCATGTTTTCTACTTGTAAATAGTTTTAGCTAGAGGTGCTTCAAATCGAAATGTTTTGGTCCCCGTGATAGTCTCGCATTTTGTTAAAGTCAGTCAGCAGTAGTGTTAACAACTTGATGGACAATCAAGAAAGGTCGTGAAATGTACAAACTTTGTAAGAACATATGCCTAGGCTAGCTAATGTTGCCCAAACAATACTAACTTCTAATTAAATAACGCGGGGAACCACAGAACACAAAAAAACGGAGTACAGACGAAATAATATATTCAATTTGTTCTCAAATTACTTACCTGTATAATATTGCGAAAATGTTAAATAAATACTCTCCTAAAGTAATAAAACGACACATTATACAAATATATTGTATTTAACACAACTATATAGAAAATAAATTGTATACAACGGTTTAGAGCTACCCATTGATTGTAGGATTTCTTAAAAAAGTGAAATCATCTTCAAAATCCTTGTCAAAGAAACAATTCGATGGTGGTGCATTATGTGCTGTGAGACACCGATGTTGACGAAGTAGAAGATATAACAAAAGATTATACTCAGATGTTGCGTTCTGTACCATTTTAAGTGTCGCTTCTAAATCTTCTTGCTGCACATCCCAAGCTCGTAAGCGTTCCACACTGGCACCCAAGTAATGATTCAACTGAAAGTTCGAACATTTCTAGAGCCCTTTTTCTTAGAAGTGGAGGTAAGGGCAATTATGTTTAAATCATACCCGAAGAAAGCCGGAATAAAGAATAAGGCAGTGGGCCTTATTATTATACCAGAGCCAGTTGTTCTGCAAGTAATTCCTCTATTGTTCCTCTAGCTTAACAGAAGGTAGGCATACGCGCAACGTTTATAGGCATATTATATCACCGATACGTATCTACATTTAAAATACACATGGGAATTGTAATATACATAATCAATCAAGAAATTGATAATAAACGGAACTAAAAATCACCTTTACTATTCTTCTTTCCAAAAGCTTTCTTTGCACCCATTCGCAAAGATACACCATTAATATGGTGAACAATAAAAATATTGTGAGGAACAGATCTAACGGTGACAAAAGTACGAAAGCAATGTCAAACCAAGAGGGTTTTCGAAGGGGCGTTGCTGGTTGTTGTATTGGTGTGAGATGGTCGACACTCGAATACAAGTCTGGTACATAATACTGCGCTGGTACTAGCAGTAATGCGACTGCAGCAGTCATCACCAAACTACTAACGCACCCACATATCGCCATCTCTAGTAAATATACATGCACTTTCTACGGGTAGGAGTGCCAGTAAGTATAATGGTATTATTATTTACAATTTACCAAAATAATATTTTGTGTCTGCTTAATAAACTAGATTCGACTTTTAATTTTCTCTTTCTGATTCTGACAATGTCAGAATGGCACCAGTTTTTTTCGTCACCTTTAAGATCGTTAAAAACAAGATCAAGGATGCAAGTGGTAATTTTTTAATTTATTTTCCACACATTTTATAATTAAAAAGTAAGTAGAACAAAATTGTATAAATAGCTAATACAAGTGTCTTTTTCCGCGGTAAGCACACCGCAACATGTAAAAACCAACTCGCTCGTTTCCTATCCGGATTTTTGTGTCCTACGTGTGTATATGTAGACCCACCTTAAATCTATTTGACAGTATTCAAAACATTCTAGGACGCTACGAAAATATTATTTTTGTCTATGATAATCATATAAGTGTTTACTTGTAGGTTTGTGTCCCGAATGAAATGGCAAAACTTTCTATACTGAGGTACCCAATAAAGATTTTTTTTTATAAAAAAATAAACCAACTTTAAAAAATACTAGTGAATAATACATTATTTTAATTGTGTGCAGGTAAATAAGCATCCTATAAAAAAATAAGAAGTCCTTTTTATTTTTACTACGGACATTTAAATCCATACATGATAGCGTAATAATTTTTATAAGAAGCAAATCAAATTGTGAGAGGCGAGCAAGTACGTAATTTATTTCAATGCTAATCTTAATGGATTCCCAAAAACACCGGATTATTACATCCACTTTTTACCAAAGATATTATTGTTAAATTACATAAACATTTTCCAGCCAAACATACGTTAGTAAAAGTCATAACATCATAAGCAATGATATCGTAACCTCTTTAGTTATATAAAATATCATCGATCAAGGGTATTTTGAAATGTAAGTGTGGCATCCCTTTGACGCATAGACAAGACGCCGTTTATTTTCTACCTTGCTTCTATTTGATTGAAGTGTCAAAATGAACGAATTGTCGTTTGAAGTAAACAGTATGGATATTTGCCAATTGAGTATTTTATAAAATATGGTTAAAATAATTTAATCAAAGAGTTAACTTAAGTGTTCAGTTTACACACTTGAAAATGTGGCCCATGCTCTTGAACCTGACGCGCGACGAATGTCGCCTAACGCTCCGTAGACTTGGTATATATTTAGTCTTACGAATGGCTTTCATTTTCCCTCCTATGGTTTTCTTGTATTAAATCCAAGAAGTTATAGTTAATATTGCGTTGGAATTGCTATGCTTATATTACCTATATCATCCTTATTCATTTGTTTGTAGAATTGGAAGCCTACTCGAATATGGTCAGTGTGTTTAGAGCACAAGGTGCATTAGAAGACAACAGAAAAAAGCTACTGGAGGAATTGCGCGCCGTTTTACATATAGGCAACGATCGGCACAGCGCCGAGGCGCGTCGCGTGTCCAACGATGAATTATTAGCAACCATTGCTGAGCAGTAAGTTGATATCTGCAATGTTATTGTGTAGGCTTGTTGATTTATTTTTAAACACTGTTACACAAAGTCAAAGATGGCTGAGAGCAACTGAAAGTCAGAAGTATCTATACTTCTAACTATTTAGAAGCATTTTAAATGTTTGCATGCCTTACTTTCTTATTAGATTGATACAAAACTTTAAATTTTTTACTAGTTTCTGAAATATCTTCTGTTACATATATAGTGTTAGTCAAGTAGATGTGAGCATTCTGTGACTATATAGATACTGCCCCACATTGTTGAACATAGTTTTAGTGTTTATATAGCTGTTTGTGGAAAAATAAAGTACTTTTGTGTTATACATTTTGACAGATAACCTATAATAATTTAGAGATGTCAATTTACTTTTTCTATAATTGTTATGAGAGAAATGTTCAAGTGGGAATTTAATATTTAAGAAAATATTTTTTAATTAAATTTCAAACAAATACTGAAAATATAGTCTTACTATATTCATATATGAAGGGAAATATAGTTTATATGTACTTACATAGTTTTTTTAAATATTTATATGATTAAAATTAAGTTGAGATCTTGATATCTTCAGCAAGATATACACAATCATACAAGATATACATAATTAAATGTTTTAGATAAATTTATTTTTATTAGTAACTAGGAAGATCTTCAAGTTTTTATGGTAAAAATAGAAAAATATTTTACATATTAAAATTGATAATTGTTCAAACTTTTTTAATTTTACTGTTAAAGTTTGCCCCCTGCCTGCTTTTTATAACATATCACTGTGTCTTTGTAAATACTTGTATTAAATAATGAGGGCACTTAACAATTTATTTTTTAAATAAAACTTGGAGTTCTTCAAATCGGGTTTTAAGCAATTCTACAGGGTTAATAGGTGTTACAAGTATACAAGTTTTAATTACCTCTTACCAGTTTTTATAGTTTATTCTGGCAGGTAAAACCGTGAGGTACAGCTAGTTTAATCCATATAAAAAAATTTATTACACCACCACAAAGATTTTATTCCATGATGTTTCCATTTAAATTATGCCATACTTACTAAATATATCAATGACACCAGGCTGGCAGGTCCAAACACAGGGTTGGATTGGATCAAGGAAGGCCGGAGACGCATTCCACTGATGCCTCGAGGTGTCGCTCAGACAATGTACACAGAGATCGCGGACAAGGTGGCTGAGGCAGCCGCTGCGGAGAACAAGGAGATCAAAAAAAGGCTAGAAGCCGAGAAATTGGTCGCTCCAAAATCAAATGAGGAGGAGATCCCTGATTCTGAAGGTCAAACGGCTGAGAGTGCAATGACCAGCGATACAATGGATGAGACTATGTACCCTCCTGTCGCCATGGAAGATCAGTCCTCAAAAGTTAGTATTTGTTTTAATATTAGTTATGAATGTCATATTATAGATGATAAGGGCGCGCGACTCTCTCTTTCATGTTTAGTTAAATCTGATTACAATGTATATTTTATAGTATAAGCATATTGTACACAATATTGTTCTTATTCTGTTTTCTGTTTAGCGAGTAAAATTATATTATCTATTAGTAAAGAAGGAATCTGTAAAAGACACTCGGAATGGACTGTATAATCTTGTATTTATTTACTAAATGCTGCTGATTCCTTGTAAAAAAAAAATATAATGACCATTTATATTTTGCTACAATTTCAAATCACAAATATTTATGATTTTTGTTATTATGTATCCAAACCCACCATTGGTATATTTGTACAGCATTCATAAATCAATAAAGCTATTAAAAATAAGTAAGTATAGCTTCCAATATCTATATATACTTCAATAAACGTTTGTTTATAGGTTTGGGAAAATGAACAGGTTAACCGCAAAAGGAAAGTGCCAGAAAGTGGTGCCATACCGGATGACGGGATAACACCAGTGAAAAATAAGAGGAACATCCCCGCCAACACCAACCAGAAACATCTCAACCTCTCCCAGATATACTCCAAGTTCTCACAACCGGCCAACAGTTAGTATCAACAAAACATATCACTCTTTTACATCCCATTACAGATTATTACACATTAATTGAACACTTATGATTAATAAATAGCTTGGCTTATGCATTTGCCGTCATAAGTATGTAGTATTGCATTGGTAACATTTATAATCATGTATAATGTATTTTGTGTCCTTCTGACGATTTGAAAGTACTTTGTAAGAAGTCTAATCAAATAAAGATATTTTGAGTTTGAGTTTGAGTTTGATAACACATTTTTAATATATTAGAAACTTTACTCGTGTTCGGATGCTGAAGAGCCGTGATGGCCTTGGGGTTAGAGCAGTCGCCTGCTTCGCAAGCGACGCAAGTTCGAATCCCAATGAGTTCCAAAAATTTTGTGTAGTTATTTCACACCACGTGCTTTACGGTGAAGGAAAACATCGTAAGGAAACCTGCATATGTTTGAGAAGTAATTCAGAGACGTATGTATAGTGCCTAAGACGGCGATGGACTCTCTGTCACGTTGGCATGTGATCATATTCTTCATCGAATATGATCAAGTGCCAAATATGTGTTGTTGTTACAATACCTCTGCTTATCCCTTCTGGGCTGGCATGAGTATATTTATCTATTATTATTTTTAATCATGTTGTTATCCTTACAGGTAAACCATCCGGGCAGTCCAAACACTCATACAACCAAGTGAGTAAGGTATCCACAAGTAAATCAAGTCACGCACCCCGCGTCGCGCCCCACAAGCAACGCGCACACAAGACAAAAAACACACAAGCTAAAACTCAGAAGAAATCTCAAGAGATGCCAATGTCACCTGGGAAACATTACAACCCAGTGTCGATGCAGCTTGAGTACTCGGGCCCCCCAAATTCCTTCCAGGCAAGTTACGCACAGTCAATACTGGGCAGTAAGACCAAGCCCGACTATTTGGACGAGATGAAGTCCAAAGTGATGTCGTCCCCCGGCATGGTGACGGACTCCGCCGCCGTGCCGCACGACCTCGGCGTCGAGGACAACGCACATCCCGACGACCCTTCCACGCTCCAAGCTCAAAGCACCCCCGTAAAACAAACTGTCTCGGGCAAACCCTGCCATCTTATCATCAAAAACCGCGACATAACAACACAGCCCGAGAAAAAAGTACAAATATTACAAAAACCCTCCGAACCCACCATTAAACTCATCTCGAACCGACAAGTGGTCGTCGCGCCCAGTTCTGCCCAAAAGGCTCTAAACACCCCCACTAAACTTGTTACCACAAAAGTTATCGGCTCATTACCGAAACCTCGTCCTCACACCACGCCCGTGGTGGCCGAGAAGATGATTGTAGTCTCCAAACCTGCGTCGGAGGGCAAGAGCTTGCCCACGTCCAAGGTGATAGTCACGTCCTCCGCCAGTCACATGATGCACTCCAGGGAGAGCACGCCCGTCAGCTCGAACAGCATACCCAATAGAACTGCTGAAACACTCACGCCCAAAGGTATTCCCGCTACTGATTTAAAGGTCTCCGCCAAAGCTGTCGTCCTAAATCCGAAATCAGGGCAAAAAATGGTCGTCCTTCCTGCGAAGGCTCGGACGAAATCAGGGGGCGAGGCGCAAATTCCACTTCTACATTTTAAAGGTATCTCAACTGCTATGAAGTTGGTGCCTGTTAGTTCTCAGTCAATGTCTCACATCAACAAACCAGCTGCCTTAACTGTAGTATCTAAACCAGCTGTGGGCAGCACTATTTCCTCGAATAAAGTGATGGGCGTAGAGCCGATCAAAACTGCCAACCTCGCAGACATAGTGCCGGTGAAAGGGCTTGCACCCACCACTCCCAAGATCACAAACCCCATCGTAAGGCCGTCCAGCACTAAAGGCAGTGTTATAGTAGTTCAGAAGGGCACGACGATAGGCAAAGCTCTAACATTCTCAAAAAATAGTAATGATATGTCGAAAATAATCATGGGCAAAAATGTAAACCAACTCCTGCAAGCTTCAAAGTCAGACCAAGCGGATGCAGCTAAATGTGCGGGTAACGTGATAGTGTTAGAGTTAAACAACGAACAGAGTGGTCGCACCACCACAATGTCGGAGATACTGGACAGTCGAGCGAGCGGGCGACCGGCCGAGGACACCGTTAAGAAACTGGCTCACATCACAAAAGACACGCCTGTGCTATTCGAAAACCAAATCACTGACGAGACCTGCAACGCCAGCAGCTTAGATTCCACAACGGAGAGCATAGGCGGCATCGTACCTATAGAGGAGCCCGTACTACCCATCATAGATAAAGATAAATCGAAGTACAACAAAGACTCGGAGGGCAAGGATTCCTCCAGCGTGACTGACTGGGAGATGGAGCTGGACACCGTGTCGAGGAAGGAGAAGGACGACGATAAGCTGAACTCGTTGCACCTCGACCTCGGCATGTCCAGCGACAGCGACGGCGAGTACATGTCCTCGCACAAAGCGAAGAGCAAACACTCCTCGCAGGAGAGCATACAGCTGGCCACACCTAGCGGTAAGATATATGAAATATCTATATAAATCCCCTTTTATATTCAAATGATTTAACACAAGTTTCGCACACATATCGCAAATGTAACTTGGTAGTTACATAGTTTTACCTATAAGATAGAAAAAATAAAATCGCAATCTAAACGGTGCCAAATATTTTTAGGGGAGAACAGCGAACTGTACAGTGCTGGCGTGATGTCGTACGCGACGCGCACGTTGCTCAGCCAGTTGCAAGACGAAGGCTCGTCGAGCAACGACTCCTCGTTCGCGCTCAAAACTAATAACGCGAACAAACTAAAAGATCCTGTAGCCAAGATAGACGGGGTCGAAGTTGACGCGCTCACGAAAGCTAAGGAGAAGCTATCTGAGAAAGTAGCGGAGGCGAAGTCGCAGCAGAGGCGGATAGACGTGTACAGTACAGCGATCACGACGTCCGACATCAACCTGGACTCGTTCTCGTACCTGGAGGAGGGTATGATGGCGGGCGACGACGTGTGCGAGCGGCGTGCCGACTCGCTACACGACCAGCGGCCCGACTCGTTGCATGATCAGCGGACAGACTCATTGCACGACCAGCTCAGCCGACTTCTCGCAGAAGACTCGGCCAACTCCACTGACTCCCAACCAGTAAGTGAAACTATGCCTTTAAGCAAATAAGCAATATATTATACTAGATTTAACTAGGAGGTGAGAGATATCCTTTAGTATAATCTGTAATATTTGTAAGCAATTTAGACTAAGTGTGGACATAAAATGTGAAGGGTGCAGTAGTGCACGTGAAGCGAAACCTGCGACCATTTGTTGGATTCTATACAGTTTTTGAAAGGTGTTTGTATACTATATTATATTGAGTGTCGTGATGTCCCTTGACGTTAAGGGGCTAAGGGTTGAAATAATTATGCTCTTAAAACTATTCAAATACTTTAATATATGTGTAGCAGTATTATATTACCAATTTTGTTCCTACAAATTATTCAGACTGAATATGTATGAACCTTCATATCATTTAACTATTAATGCAAAATCATGATAATTGGAAACAACGGAAAATCAATGAATACCATCTTAGACCTCTAACCTTCATATCTGCAATCTTACCATCAACACTACTTTGTCATTAGTTTGATCTACCATAAAGGGCAGATGTATATGCCTTGTATACATCTATCTTTGTCACTCAGACGATTAATCATTGCAATGAGTATTGATAGTAAGATCTCTGCCCTGGTTTAGAATCTAAAGAAGTAAAAAGACTTATCTTTTAGTCTAATATTTTTTTAATTGCTTTCCCAAATTAGCAAAAAGCTTTATACAGTAAAAAAACTGAGGGTTCAGAGATTGTAAGGCATGACAAAAGTTTAATTTCAAGTTTCATGTATCTATTCATTTCGTATATATCTATTTCATAAATTGTTTTCTAAGCTTACCTTTAAATGCAATTGGTATTACAACGTCTCTTGTCAAATATAATGTCGAAGTAAGGAACGCCAAGTAAATGTAACGATTAGTTATGTGTTAATAAAGCGCACAAATATTCTGTTAAATATAATTAAGTAATTTTAATTATGAATTTATTTAAGATATGATTTCATTAAAACTAAGCAAAAGATGGTGATCACTTGGGAATTTATTTATGCACTTTTCAATACGGTTTATATTTAGATGAACAAATCGCCACGCGATTTATAATTCAAATAAAATTATCCAAGTAACTATAAATTTAATGTCCTCATGTGATTATTTTAAATCCATTCTATTAATTGGAGTTCCTCTTAAAAACCTACTCAACTAATGCAGTTCTGGTTCATAGTACATATGCTGCTTTAAATCTAAGTGCAAATATTTACTTTTATTTTAATGATACTTAACCCTATGTGACATTAAATACATTATTAATTTGCAAAGCTTCAATAAATTATGTCACTCACTACTTTGTAATGATATGTATAATTAAGCACCATAATACTAGTTTGTTGAAGGATATATTTGTATAGGCTTATGTAAATAGTTCAAATCAACCAAGTGACTATTTTCTCCAAAAGTATGTTTTAATACTTTATAATAAAATAATAGTAGAATTAAACATAAAATTAGCATAATGCTATATATTCATGAATATTTATACTCATTGTGCAATGTATGATAAATATACTGCACGCTTAACACGCTATATAAACCGAACTACTTTTCAGTTTAATATTATATTTACCTATATCATGGTACACGAGCTATATATTTCATATATCTCTAGACCTCGCATTGAATAAACTCATTGTACAGCGAGAGGTCAGCTTATACTGGTAATATACAGGATGTAACACGTAGCGTTAATCGTATTCACGGATCATGAAGTGTAACGAATCCTAAATAAAATCATATCAGGGTTTATGTTTCGTAGTTTCTATGATTCGATACGTTAAGTGTTACGTCATATATGGCTTAATATGTACTGTGTGTTCAGTAGGTGACGCATTCTAAAGATATGATGTTGCTGAAATACTATGAAACCTTAAATACCAGACGTGTTCTTCTGTATGTTTCCTCAGCGACGAACTCGACGTCGAGCGGCGTTCAACACTCGACGTTGACATGACGCTGGGAAACTTTACAGAATAACGCGGCAAGGTTGTCACTCCCGACATTCGACCTAATGTTCAGTGGAATCGTTGCGCCAGCAGTGCACAACTAAGAAACTAGAACTCACTCAATTGGTCGTTGTATTTCGTAACCCGTGATAGGGGTACAGAGTTTGTCTCGAGTTTACCAAACATTGATCACACAAATATCGACCCCATGGAGTTCAATGTAAAGTTAAAAATTGCTAGCTTGATTACCTGGCGTATATGACGAACATTATAAGAACTATAATTGTGTGAGAATAATGATTTATACTTTGTTAACATTTAGTTAACAAGCGTCTTCAGCGCTAGGTCGTATTTATGAGTATGCTCATATTTTTCAAAGCAATTATATACTAACTTCCTTAATTACAAAATAATATTTGATCCAATACCAGACTAAACCGGGCTATAATTATGTACATACAAAAAAATATATGACACTCATTTTTACTCCCCCATTCATTCACGGTTAGTCTTTCGCTACTTTTATTATAAGGGAGAAGGATATCTGGCTATATTCGTAACGAAAAATGTCAACGGACGGCAGTCTTAGGAAAATGTTGCCAGTAAAAAAGGTACTTGAAAATTTAATACCTCCTATGAGACTAATGTTGAACAAGCAATTTTAATGTACCTATACCATAATCTTCGGTATGTGTTCGTTGTAGCTTCAAAAATCTTATGGTGGCACTTCGTATGGCTTGCAATGGATTGGCGTAATTTTTTAATATTTCGATTATTCCGATACATAAGTTAAACTATCAAATTAACTGAGGACTAAGTATGCGCGTATTAAGAACTTCTTGGCATTCGAAAATTAAATTTCGAATACCAAAATGAAACATTAAAGTTCAGAAGTTCTTTATACGCTTTGCTAAAACCGATGAGTCCCCCTGTCCAGCAATACGAACATAAGTTAAACCGTAGCTAGTAACATGAAGGACTAGCTGGACCCTGCAGTTTCACCCGCGTTGATTTAATTTGATTCCCGCGGTACTCTTACGGTAATTTTTTTTTAAATAAAAGTAACTTCTTGTAACATTTGCTACTTGCCAGTGAAAGTCCCGTTAAATCGGTCCAGCCGTTTCAGAGATTACCCGGAACAAACAGACAGACAAGAGATTTTTTTTTTAATGTCGATACCATATAAACTTTCATATGCCTTCAGTAAAAAGCTGTTATTTTGGAATTACAAACAGACACTTAAATTTGATGTATCTGCATAGACTATAGCTCCATGCATCGTTTGGAGGCCAACCAATTTTACTCATAAGAGAATGCAACGCCTACTGAAATGCTACCATTACAGAAGAGTTTGAATTAATAGCTGTAATAAGGCGGCTTTTATATAACTGAAATGTATGTTTAACGCAAAACTTTAACAGATCTTAAAGGTTCTTAAATTCTCGATGAAAATAAGATATTTTCTACGAAAAATTCTTCGTTTGTGCTCAGCTAAATCGTTACCTATTTTTATAATTACTTTTTGGTAATAGCTAGGCTTGCACCGGTAAAATGTTGTCCGGTCGCTGTGATGTGTTTGTTAGTGTATGATATGTTTTCATTGACATCGCCTGAAGTGCTTCCCGAGAGGTACCTTCCCATGCAAATGAAATACCGAAATAATTTGAAATTTGAACATATATTTTTTTTTTAGAAAAATATTTAGATAATGAATATCCTTATCCGAATTATAATACGATTTTGTGGAAATATACTCTGAGTAAAATATATTTTGGTATAGCATTTGTAGGTGCAAGTTGACCTCCGCAAGCTTTTAAATTCGATTGATATTCCAGAGAGATAGTAGACTACGGAAATGTTTATGTCTTAATGATAATGAACTGGCAACATTAATAATAACATAAAAAAGGGAGATAAACGGGCTATTTTACATAAACCTATAAGGTATATCCGAGGTTACATACATATTTTAATTTAGATTTCATGTTATTTCTAGTATTTTTGTCTCCTGTAAGTTGAAAGTGAAGACTAGAAAATAACCTTAATGTAGCTTTGTTTTCTCTTTACTCGAAATAAAAAATAGATTATATTACTCTTCATGAATCGAAAACTTGGTAAATTCGATCACTTACTAAATGCGTAGTCTACTATCTTCATACATTCGGTGCACCGGCCACTGACTCGAGTAAATGGTACATATTTCTTGCTTTAAACTGAATGGTTATAGCATTCTGGAGAAATAGTGCCATTGTTAGCATAGTTCTATGATAAATGTGTACATAGTAACATTAATTATTTTTATTCGTATATCGATGGTAACTGCCGAGTTATTATTGTAAAAAGAGTGTAGTAACGGATGGACACTTCCCGAATTCTCAACTTTAAATATTTCCCTACTTCCCCTAATTCGACACTATTTTGATTTCGGCACTTGTCTTTGACACCTTATTTTGATACTTTGGTACAGTCACTAATAAAACATTGAAATAAATTTTATTTTCACTTAAAATAACGCATTGACTTGTTTAAATTACATCACATATGTTATACTATATGTGTATATAGTAACTTCACAGAAAAAAATATGTTCCAAGTATAGGACATTTTCGAAAGTCGTCGCTTGACCTTGGGATTGGCGCTTTTTTTGTATGGAGACTTTCTAAACTCGCCGCATGAGGCGCTTTTTAACTTTCCCATATAAAACTAGGAAAAGATTCAAAAGATTTAGAGCTACACTGTACATGATTACGTAATATAAAGAAAGTGTCAATAAGACACGTGCCGAATTCAAAATAGTGTCAAATTAGGGAACGACGCGGATTAAATACAGTAGGGAATGGGGGAATGTGTCCACGCGCTACACGATTCTGTAATAAATCTGTAATGTGTATCATAATACGTGTGAGTGGCGCATAGTGTATGTGTTCGTTGAATTAACTGATATAGTTTTGGAAATGTTGATAGCATAACGCGGATGCAGGTGAATACTGTTAATATTGCTACCACGATGCAATCAAATTGTGGCGAAATGTGTTCTATTTATATGTAAGCGAGGTCCTTTAAGGATAATTTTATGTGTATATTATTATATTGAAAATTTTGTTTAAATATTATACCAATGTTAACGATTGACCTGCATCAGTTATTTTTTTAAATAGAATAAGACATTATTTGTTTTGTCAGCTGTAAATATTTTGCGTAGAACTAGAAACGGGGGCCAGCTAAAAGCTAAAGAACTTCTTAGTTTTGACATTTAATTTTACGGTAAAAAAATTAAACGTCAAAGTTTGGAAGTTCTTAATGAGCACTGCTTAAACCGATGATGGTAGGCACCCAGGAGTAGGATCACCGTAAACTTGTTAATACAATTCCTTTGTTTTTGGCATCAAGTTTATTTTATCTACTTATTTTAACAATAAACCTTTAATCATACGTGTTGTTTACTTCTCCTCCATTCATTTTATTACTTTATTTGAAGTTTAATTTATTTGAAATTAAACAAATATAAGAACACTTTTTACGTGAAAAAATACTATAGTTACCTTCCAGGACGGGACAAGTTCCTGAGACAATCTGTCCCTGTTAACAGCTAAAAACATGTCTTCGTCAAAAATAGAGTGTTTCACCGCTACCTGCCCCATTTGAGACCCTCTCGAGAAGGCGTGAAAATAGAAAAATAAAATTATGTAAAAACAACAAATAAAAAGTGAATAATATATTTAATATTAAATTAAAATCTATACAAAATATTTGTCGCTTACAATCTGCTAAATACATTAAAATACAATAGATACAACAGTACTAGATGATACTGCATACAATTGAATACTGCTTCATCCTGTAGTACTATAAAATGGCGTTTCGAGTAAAATATGATTAATTGTTATGGGAGTAGGGTCTGTATTCGATATTTAGGAGGAGACCTTGTGGATGGCCTCGGCGATGTAGTCTGCGTTGGCCGAAGTTACGCCTGCGACAGAGATACGCCCGTCCTTGGTCAGATAGATGTGGAATTCCTTGCTCAGACGCTCGACCTGCAAACAACATTTTCAATACTTATTCGGCCGATACTAGTTGAAAAATTAAGTATAGGTCCCGTCGCGAATTATGAGCGCTGACCTTTAATGCGCAGTAGTCATTTTATGAGTCTGGCATTATTCATTTCACCGAGCTGATGTTTTCAGGCCTAGACAAAGTAACATTCTCTTGCGCTTGAGCTAATAGAAGCGATACAAAATGTATGGAAATTATATAAATCTGGGACGTGACATGTCATTCCCATATATAGGGGTCCATGAGACCTTATTGCCATCATAGTTCCACTGTGTGACAGTCTCATAATAAGATTTAAACTATCAAGGCAATAAGTGGTCATAGTAGGGGGGCCCTTGTAACGTATTCCTTAAAACGTACATACGCTTGGCACACACACCAACTTAGGCTTTACTTAGGATACCATTTTAATTAAGATTCTTTTGTATTGTACATGTAACTACCATAAATGAATGCTATAAATATATGAATATGAATATATATTCCGCAGGAGCAAAAATTTTCTTCTTTATACAATCCTAGTTAAAAATCGTTGATCATAAATTACAAATTCTTCTATTTTTAAATCTATCTTATTATTTTATTTATTTTTATGTTGATTACCGTGGGCAAAAAATGTTCACCTGAAAAGTCCTGGGACCTTACCATGACCTCTTATAGCAATGATAGTTTTACTCTTATTATGATACACATGTAGATGACGTGTATAAGTCTGTCACTGTCACACAGCTGAACTAACATTGAAATAAGAGCTCATGGTCGGGCCTCTGACCTTGTATAGTAGGGATGCAAGCAAGCGTGTAACTCGCTTTGTTCTGGTAAATTTTTATAAATAAGTAGTTACTGAAATGCTAAAACATGTTAATGGTTTACTTGTCACTGTTATTTATGTCATCTTTTTTAAGTTTATGAACTGTATGTTTTCCAATTAATTAAAAAAAGAAAAAAAAAGCGAGGTTAGACAACTAACCTGTTCGGGTTTAAGTCCAGTGAAGCAGAACATGCCGATCTGGTCGGTGATGTGCGCCCAGTTGTGCTTGGAGCCGAGCGTCTGCAGCCCCGAGCGGAGCTTCTGACGCATCGAGATGATGCGGTCGGCCATGCCCTTCACGTCCGTCAACCTGAACACAACAATAAACTAATCTTCATACAAACCAGACTGTTTAGTCAACAGACTTCCATGTGGTGAAGCTACGGGTAAAAAAAGAATAGTGGGCCGTTTTATGCTGACGTTATTCTGTAAGATTTCTCAGACTCGAACTCGACGTCGAGCGTCGGTTTCAATCATAGGAAATTAATACATACATACATTTGCTCACGCCTGTATTCCCGGAAGGCAGAGGTGTTGTAATAACAACACCCACTTTTAGAGGATTAAGTGCCAACGAGACAGATGGTGAGTCTATTGCCGTCTCAGGCACTATACATTGATATATAGAATACCCACCACTGTGCCCTGAGCGCGGGCGTGTTAAGGATGGTATCGACGATCCTGGCGCCGTACAGCGGCGGGTTGGAGTACATGACGCGGATCATGATCTTCACTTGAGACATCATCTTCTTGGCTGTCTCCTCGTCACCGCAGAGGAACGTTAAGGCACCGGCACGCTCGCCGTACAGACCTGGAAAGGATAACGTAAACATTTTCAATCACAATTTACTTTAGCAAGTAGTTCATAGTTATTTTCAACCCGATTTGAAAAAATGACCAGGAAAAATACGAACACGATGCGGGAATCGAACGCACGACCTGTGCAAACCGAGCAGTGTCTCTGAAACCGAGCACTTTATGAGTCGAATTTTTTCTTCCCTTGTTTTACTGTATATTTTGATTTGAATCTTCGTCAGTGAATCATACGTGATTTTGAATAAACCTTCGTAGTCGAAGTCGGAATTTTGTGAAAGTCGTTGAAGAGTTTGTTGTTTTCTCATCAACATTCGATAAGTACATAGAACGTAAGCTCACGGCTCCTCAAAACTATGCTAAGATGACAGATTGTGTTCTATTTCTTCTTAGACATATGCAGGTTTCCTCACGATGTTTTCTTTCCCTGCTTAGCTAGCTAGTGTGACATCATTGCGTAAGATAATTTGAAAAAGTTGGTACCTACAGTGAGATTTGAACGCTTACGCAAACCATAAGGTCACAACGGCTCTACCAATTTGATAACACAAAAATATAATTTTGTTGCTATACATAACCATGCGAAATACCTTGAATCTTATGGTAAGCACAATAAGATACAATTTAACAAATCAACAACCTAGTAAACAAGTACCGTTGACGTTATAAATATGATAACTAAAGGTCGCTCGTGTGATGTAACTGTATTGATAACCATGGTAATGTTTTCTAACATGTTTTTATCTATACTAATATTATAAAAAGGAAAGGTTTGTATGTATGTTTGTAACGAATTTGCTCAAAAATTACTGGACTGATTTTAAAAATTCTTCACCATTAGAATGCTACATTATCCCTCATTAATATAGACTATATTTCACCGTACTCCCACGGGAACGGGAACTACGCGGGTGAAACTGCGTGACGTCCTGACATCCGCTAGTTATTTTTAAGATTCATGTCAAGTTCTCTAACCATCTGAGGACCAATTATATACGGGTATAAATCAATACAATTTTTAGCGGACAGGTATAGCAGAAAAACATAGTGATCTATAAAAAAAAATAAGATTAATTTACTAATTAGATTAGCCTAAATAAGTTACTTACTCTAATAAAGTTACTCCTTGTAAAAAAAAGCTATCTGCCAGTGAAAGTCCCGTAAAAATCGGTCCAGCTGTTCCGGAGATTAGCCGGAACAAACAGATGGACAGACAGAGTCATTTTTTAAAAATAGTTTTTTTTTATGTCAGTACCGTGTATCATATTATATATTTACTCAAAAGGTGTAATTTTAGAATTACAGACACACTTCAATTTTATTTATCTGTATTTCAGACATTTGTTATATTGTCTATTGCGTGCATAGCAATAGACAATATCATGATATCTTCGAGCCGTCTAGAAGTGTCGCCGAAAGGTTAGACTGGGGTGTAGCACCCAATTTTTAACGAAGCTAAGCGAAGTAAATAGTAATAACATTTGATATCATATGACCATGATGTATCAAATTGATCAGCTTGTCGAGTTATCTAAGACTTACAGCAAAAACAATAGGTACTTGAAATAAATTAATATTAAATAAACACGGGGGCTATTTGTATTTCTTTGGTAGAAAGTTACAGGAGTTTTGAGAGCTGAAGTAGTAATTTTTATTGGTTCTTTATATGGTGAGATCTTGGACAAATACATGTGCAGATCCATTCTATTTTCGCTGAGCGGCAATTTATATTAATATTTATATCTATACAGATAAAATAATAAAATTGAAGTTTCTTAATAGATAAAATAATAAAATTGAAGTTATATAATAGATAAAATAATAAAATTGAAGTTATATAATAGATAAAATAATAAAATTGAAGTGTCTGTTTGTGATTCCAAATTAACAGCTTTTCACTAAATGTATATTAAAATTTATGTACTTACAAAGAAAATATAAAAAAATTGTCGATCTGTGTTCCGTATTTGTCAGATTGTTCCGGCTAATCTTAGACATAGCAAAATCGTTTCAACGTGACTTTTACTGGCAGATAACGGATGTTACAAGGATTAATTCGGATATTAATTTAGAAGCAAATTTCTCTTAGTAACATAGCTTTAATTGTTAATCCTTCGCTGGCAAAACCGCTGGGCACAGCTACTAGTAGTATAAAAAAGCAACTGACCCATGTTCTTGGCGAAGCTCTGGGCAAGTGTGACCTGGTGTCCTTCCTTGACGAACAGGCGCACGGCGAAGGCGTCGTTGTCCACGCTGCCGGTCGCGAACCCTTGGTACGCCATGTCGAAGAATGGGAACAGCTTCTTCTCTTTGATTATCTATATACATACATTAAATTAAAGTGTCTGTTTGTGATTCCAAATGAACAGCTTTTCATTTTCATATGAAAGTATTACGTAAACAAACATTTTTTGACTCTCTCTAACTGTTATTCAAGTTTTGTTTGTTATATACGGTAACTGCAAGCAAAATATTTTTTTGTTTTGTCTCTGTCTGTTTGTTCCGAACTCTCTGAAAAGTTTGTACTGATTTTGACAGGACTTTCATTGGCAGGCTTTATTTTTGAAAAAACTATATCCCACAGCAATACATTTAGATACAAAGCTTATACATGATCAGATTTTCTCCTCAAAATTTATATAAATCAAAATGAAGATTATCAAAATTAATATTGATTCGACTTCTTACAAAGTACTTTAAAAGGAGTGTAACCAAATCTCGTAGCAATCGAAAGAACGTGTTTTTGATCTTTAATATAAGACCAATAGACCGAAAATATATTAATATTCTCAAACAAAACTATAATAAAGATACTACAATATTATAATAAAGATTTGTTACCGCGGAAAGTTGTTCCCATTCGTTAGGCCTGGGGTCGACTCCAGTGGGGTTGTGCGCACACGCGTGCAGCAGGATGATGGAGCCTTCTGGGATTTTCTGGAATCAAAAACAAATATACTACAGATAAATAAAATTGAAGTGTTTGTAATTCCAAATTAACGGCTTCTTAGTAAATGCATGTGAAAATATGTACATACAAAAAAAAAACAATTAAAAAAATATCTCGGTCTGTCTGTTTGTTCCCGTCGATTTTATAGGCAGATATGTGTCAAGAAGAAATGTAGGCTACTTTTTTTATAAAATCATTTCATTAACTCACTAATGAAATAAGCCTACCCGGGTGAAACCGCAGGGCAGAGCTATAGAATACTGTATATAGTATATATAGACATTTGTTAAGAGCCGTGGTGGACGTGGTGTTTGAATAGTCGCCTGCTTCGAAGGGACGCAAGTTCGAACCCCAGACCGTACCTATGAGTTTTTCTTGTAATTTAAGAGCAGTGATTTGCATACGTCTGAGAATTCAAAAGCAACTTTAGTAAAAATGTATGTTGACAAAGCTTATTATTTAATATTATTTTACAGTAGTATAAACTATTACGTGTATCATGATAAACATATATTACGTCTATACCAAATGGCATAACCGTGTATATATCATTATTATTTAATCAGATTACACAATATTTTATCTACTTGTAATCCAAGTGTATAGTTATCATTGCATTTAGACTTATAATATAAAACTTTCCTTACTGCCACTGTAGTAGTGTATATATATTTTATATATACATAGTTATAAACATATAATCCTGTTATCCTCGAAGGCGTGGGCAGAGGAGTACTTATAGAACACGCACATTACGCCAGTTATGTTTAAAGTCGCATGTAAGCGAGCCTATTTCCATTAGCCGGGCACTAATCCAGACTCCGGTCTGCTACTGGGAAATGGTAAAACCCGATAACACGTTGCCCGATCCGGGGATCGAACTCAGCACCTCATGTTCCGCAGCAACACTTGGCGATCACTAGACCAACTAGGTTGTCATCAAAATGTTTCTTACTAGGTTTTATCCGCGACTGCGTAGACGTACTTAATCACTTTTTTTAAGTATGACGCTACTAGTAGAATTTGGTATATAGGTATAATTATGTATAATTCAAAATTAAATTATTTATATTTGATCAGCAAAGTATTTTCATACAGAAAGCTGATTTCTCGAGGACGGGCAAAGTGCCGCTACGACTTATGAGCGCTTAGCGAAAATAGTGAAGGTGTAGGTAGGTACTGCGCTTGTATTTTATTAGCGTCGCGCCATACAGACTCATAACTACTGTGCACACAAGGTTCATAACTTGTGACTATACTTAAAAAAACTTCAGATACTCATGTGAAAACATACATACATATGCTCACACCTGAGGGGGTAGACAGAGGTGTTGTATTAACAACACTTTTCACCGAAGATGACTAAGTGCCAACGTGAGCGATGGTGAGTCTATCGCCGTCTCAGGCACTATACATACGTCTTTGAATTACTTCTCAGACATATGCAGGTTTCCTCACAATGTTTTCCTTCACCGTTCCGAAAGTTTAAATCACTGCATATAAGGTTTTAGAAAAACTCATTAGTACAGGCCTCGCTGGGCTTCGAACTTGCGTCGCTTGCGTATCTAGTGAAAAAAATTAAATAATCTCCCAAAAAAGTAAACAAATGGATTAAACGATAATAATTAATGAGACATACACATTTCACACAGCAGACACCTAGATATAGATAAGCTTAGATATATTATGTCGGCGGTGGAATATCTGCCACACGGCGACCACGCAACAACCTCGTGGCAACACTAAAGATACTAACACTATCTAAACCTAGTGTTTTAATGCTTTATGTATGTAACATTGCATCTAATGTAGACTATACATATACATATATACCAGTTGCTCCCCGTGGCTTTATCGCATTCTCGTACATTATTCCAAAGAATAATTAATATTTTATAGTTCTTTATACCGAGCTGAATACGTCACGTCAGATATATAGTACTAGTGGACGACACGCGGTTTCACCCGCCTAGTTTCCGTTCCCGTGGGAGTACGGGAATAAAATATAGCCTATATTTTTCGCTGATAATGTAGCTACCGATTGCTGAAAAAATTTTTCAAATCGGTCCAGTACATTTTGAGGCAATTTGTTACAAACAGACTTTATAATATTTATTAAGATTTTCCATTTCCTCTACAAACCTGGTTCTATTCGGAATAATTAAGATATTGTACAGGGGCCGTCGCGAGTTATGAGCGCTCGGCGAATATGTTAGGGATAACTCCGCATGTATTTGTTCGCGATCGCTCCATACAAGATCTAAACAATTTCTTCTGAGTATTCAAGCTCAATAAAAGGGAAATTATGAATTTGATAACACATTTCTCAATAAAAATACGTGACAAGATTTTTTGCCTTCGACACATTCAAAATCCCGAGGTACCTATATTATACCTTCATGATATTTTCTTTTAATGCATCACCAATACTCACATTGATATCTTCAAGAGCGCCCTTGAGGTCGAAGCCAATGGTGTCGGGGTTGAAGTAGCGATACTTCTTGTGCGGCATGCCCAGCGTGTTGCAGATCTGCGGGTGGTTACCCCATGTGGGGGAGGGGAACCAAACCTCCTTGCCTTTGGCGTAGTGCTTCGACAGGAACTCCAGGCCCAGCCGCAACGCTCCAGTGCCTGAGAGGGTCTAAACAGAAAAAATGTCATAAATCCCCCATATTATAAAACATCGCCTAAGATAATCCTTCGCTTAAAATATTTTATAATAAAAAGCAAATTGTAGGTATAAATTTATGTCGCCATTTCCATTCAAAATTATTTTTTCTTTAAACGCATCGTCCTTCTTAACTACTATACAGATCTTGATACGGATTTTATAAAATTGTAGGATCTGTTATACGATGGGTAAAAAAAATCCATATTATATTCGTAGATAATGGAGAAAAAATTATATAATAATGTTATATGTATATAATAAATGTTATGTCTTCAATTCTCAAAAATAGTACATCAAAAACGTCTTGTTTTTGTACTGTGAGCAAAAACATCATGTGACAGTCTAGGTACCTATTATATATAACTTTGAAATGTAACACATAAGGCAGCCTGGTGAGATGGCAAATACGATCTGATTGGCTTATTGGATACTTACAACATCTTAAGATGTTTACGAAAAATATAAGTACAAGGTTATTGAACCCTTATCTCATAATAGGTGTGTCCATATTCCCTTCCTTATTCTTGCGTTTTAAAGAGCTGCTGGAATTTGTACTTTTCCTAACGAAGTATAAAAATGACATATTTTCCTTCTCAGTAGTACATATGAATATATACAGTTTCTCACCTGTACAGTACAATTGGTCTTGTTCTGGAGGACAGGGCTGTTGTCTCCGAAGGCTAGTTTAGCGACGGCGTCGCAGTAAGATGCTTCACCACTGATCGGAGCGTACTCGTGGTTCAAGTTCTTAGCGTGCAAGATCTCTTCTGCCTGTAGACAAATTAAATATTATATTTTACATTTACCTACCTTAATTATTTAAAAACAATTTTTCGAATTAAGAAGGAGTTCCTTATTAAGACCGATATAATTTTACATACATACATATGCTCACGCCTGTATTCCCCGAAGGGGTAGGCAGAGGTGTTGTAATCACAACACCCACTTTTCACCGAAGATGATTAAGTGCCAACGTGACAGATGTTTATCGATATATTTTTTTTTATAAAATAGTATATATTTTATTGAAATTAAAATACCCATAGACTTACAGAGTACATATATCTATATCTATTGGAGATAAATCAAATTGAAGTAACTTTTTGTAATTCCAAATTAACAGATTATTAGATATTATGTAAATGTATGTCAAAGTGAATAGAACAGAAGTATAAACACAATATCAACAACGCAAATAGATAAGTATATTGCATTACATAATAACAGCTCTAATAACTGTATCGGTATTGCACAGCATGAAAGGTCACGTGGGCAACGGATCTAATAATATCATCATATATGTTGAAGAAAGTTAATATAACGAGAATGTGTACTTTCATTCTTATCAGCTAGGTGTTTGAAGCGCGCATTGCGTAATTACTAACAAGGTCATCTTTCAATGTCAGTGAAAACACTCCTACCAAAATAGATTGGTACGGACACAGCTTATGTATATTATTATATGACGGGGGGAGAAATATTTGTATGGTTTAACTTATTTCTTTAGATAATTCATTCAAATTTCAAATTGGATTCCATTATTTCCAAAAATATTTTGAAATTTTGAGTAAATCAATATCACAAAAATATATAAACCCATCGACAAAATGTAATATTTTTTTTTATAAAAACTAAATGTAGCTACCATTTATAATTGTGTTTGAAATGGGAAGGGGTAGTTGCATTCAAAAAGATCTCTAAGTTTCTATGCATTAAAATAGATAATCCAGACCCAGAATCACATTTTGAAACATTATTTTAAATAAAACCTTATCGGTGACTCCCTTTACTTTTCTTTAGAGAGTGTAACCAAAAACTTCACAAAAGCCGGGCGGACAGGCCGTACACGAGTCTACAATGCCTGACACGAGTCAACATTGCCTGACATCTGGCAGCCCTAATCGCGGGTTATAGCTATAGGTATATAGACGTCAAATTAGCATTAGTTCTTATCAAGTGGGTCGCAGGTCACTCGATTCCCTCGATAATAGTTGAGGAGGGCGATAACTGGCTTTCGCGTCATATTTGTGAATTTGATGGTGGTGATAATAGTGCTACTGTATGTGAGAGCTGGTCATTTCAACCTTTAATATTTAATATTATACAGGATTTCTCCATATCTCCCATTTCATTTCTTTTTTTGTTAATACTTGATATACCTATACATATTTGTTTAATTGTAAAGATCAAAATTGAACTATTTATTTGAAAATTTTTCTTCATTTTGATGTTGAATAGTTTTGCTAAATTCTATCGTCTTTCTTTTCTTGAATGCATTTGTAAAGTTTGTTATTCCAATAAAGACAAAGTTTATTTAATGAAAAAATAGAGTAGTAAAGATATCAAAATATACGGAAATCACATGGTAGCTACATTTGTAATTTTCTTGAAAATAGTGTAGTAGATCTTATCAAAATATATAAATATCAAAATACATAGTTGTGATGGCACTTAAATATATACACTTATTACCATAAAGTTCCACTCACCTGCCTGACAGAAGGCAGCACAAATGGTTTACCATTGTCGTCTCTGTAAGCACCAACACCAAGGTTGACTTTCTTGGGGTCAGTGTCACGTTTGTAAGCCTCAGTGATGCCCAGGATCACATCGGGTGGGCCCATCTGTACATTGCCCCACCAGTGGCTAAACAGAAAAAAAATGTTAATCTATGGATTTTAAATGAGCTGCATATAATGTTGGCTGACAAACTTTTCATTACTTGATAAGAAAAGATATAAGTTACCAATAACAAACTCTCACAACATATAGAAAATGGTACTTGGCTATGATCATATGAATTAGTTTTTAATTTCTTAAGCACTTATTAGCCAAATATACAACAAATACTGCACTTTTATTGAAGTATGGATTTATTTCATAAATGTATGAGTTGTACGTAGCATGTGGCAAACAGTGGTCTCTGCCTACCCCTATGGGATACAGGTGAGCATATGTATGTATGTATGTATGAGTTGGAATTATTATGTATATTTCTACAGTCATTTATTAATGTCATATTACTGAGTCATCATCCACCTGGGCTTGTCCAATGTATTGTTGGGATCTGCACTCTATTCAAACTGATGTGACTGATCAGATTTTTTTATTGATTCAATGTTTTATGACCTTTTCAATTTGTTTGTATGATTTGTATTATATGATGGAGGGTGGTGGTTGTCTGAGCCAGAAGATGGTAGATGTAATAAATAGGGCAGGAAAAAATTGGTACAAAATGGCGAGACATTGAACTATGGAAAAGAATGAATGAGGCTTTTACTCTAGTGGCCACCATACATTTTAAGAAATTCACCCCCACGTGGGTAGGAAGAGACCACCATTTAGTTGATGAAATAAAACTATAATAATAATGATTTATATTGCAATTAGCTGATTGAAATTGTATACAGAGCCTAAATTAGAACTTGGTAAGTTAAAAAAGCAAAACATGGGATCATTGGAAATATTATTATGAACTCACAACAATGTTGTACTTTTGAATACTGAAACTTTATCAAAATTGTACATTGAGAAGAATATTGTACTTTTCTCAATGTATTTTTTATTAGTAGATACCTATATTGATTGGTTCATGCCCTGATGTAGGTATATCCCAAAAATATTGGTGTAATACAGAGTAATTTTATTATTTCAGATGATTTTAAAGCGAAAAGTTCAAAAATTCATAATATTAAACAAAATCTTTTAAGATTCTAGTTAGAAATTAAGTGAAACACTCAAAATGTCTCTTTTTATTAGATTGACTCTCTGTATGAGGGATGTTTTGTGATTCTTGCTTACAAGAATTTTGACCGTTATATGTTCCGTCACGATTTACGAGCGCGTACCTTGAATGCCCAGTGATTTTATGAGTCTGTCTCTGTCTAAATGAATGGTGTGAGACGAATAAAAACATGCGCAGTAATCCACAATTTTCGCTCGCTCATAGCTCGTGACGGCACCTGACCCTATGTAAAATAAAAACTTAATGCACGTATAGCATTCATCAAGTGAATCGTCGAGTTTAATCTCAACGTGGCAAATTAAAAAAAAAACAGGATTCACGTTTCTGAAGTGGAACTTCGATTATTATTCCACCGACTTATCAAATATTATTTATACTTATTGCTTAACATAATAGGCATATTACGTAAATAACCAAAACAGCCGGCAGGTACATTACCTATTCGCTCGAAGAGCGGTGCTGCAGGCGGCTTCCACATTGTTGTTTTTCAAAACATGGGCCGACAATTTCTTTAGCGCCTGAGCCATTCTTGTTTTTTTCCGTCACTAGAAATTGTAAATGCTTATCGAAAGATGGATGGCAAGACACCGACACGTCTTGTTCTTTCGTCGGAATCGTCGGTCGATTTATTCCGAACCATACGTCAAACAACCTATCAGATTGCACTATTTCGGGATACCCACTTTTAAATAAAAATTTACCATATTACATACAAAAATATCAGCTTTATGGTGACGGGTAACATCGTGAGGAAGCCTGCATATTTCTGAGAAGTAATTCAAAAAAGTGAGTAAAATACCTGAGACAGCAATACACTCACCATCTGTCACGTCGGCACTTAATCATCATAAGTGCCAAGTTGGTGTTGTTATAACAACACCTTTGCCTACCCCTTCGGGGTAGGGTACAGGCGTTTGCATATTATGTATTGTATAGAGTATTTAATAATATTAATTATCATGTAAGTGAGTCGTTTTAATCTTCACTAATCCCTTTTAAAGTGCAGTTAATTCAGAATTCACGTGCAAAGCTCATAATATTATGACTTTATTAAGTATGTTATTGTTTGTAAGGCATTTTGGGAGTTCTCTTAAGTCGAGCAACATTTTAATCAAAAACTTCATCATTATCTTGACAGACGTCATGGAGTCAATGTCAAGAAAGGTCAAAGGCAAAGATCAAGAAGATCATCATTTATGTTTTGATATTTTACGGTTTCTTCACATATTTTAACAATTAACAAGATTTTTTTTCAACAACCATTTTATTCTGACGGAGGCTGTACTCATACTCGTCGCCATTAAATAAATAAAAGAATGTAAGATAAACACATTAATCTTTGATGTTTTTTCCCTTAGGAAACGAAAAATTTGCACACAAATTTTTCAACACAGGTGCACAATTTTTGCACAGGGTGCAAAACCATACGGAAAGACTCCTTTTTCACAATAAAAATGTAAGTATCAAAACTGCTTAGTAAAACCATAGACATGGAAAAAAATCGCCTTAGTAAAACTTAGGCAATTGATTACCTATTTATTTTATTATAATTGTTTACCTATGTATTTTATTATGTGTGTAACACACATCATTGTAAATTAACCACACTGTGCTTAATTTACAGTGATGTTATTTATTTTAACAAATATCATCATTGGGGATACTAAATTTTGTTTTTTTAAATCATTCTCTGTGAGAACGTTGCATTTTAGATACCTAAAGTAGCGATGTCTGTACTTTATTTTATAACCATAGACATAAAAATTGTGTCGTTATAAAATCATGATTCTTTGTTAATATTTAAAGAATTCAAAGTAAAGAGTGAAACAAAACGCATCGGGGTGATTATTCTTATATTTAAAAAAACATTTGAAATCTACTGCACAAACTAAAATATATTTTTAAATAGTTATAGTAGATTATTGGTAAAAAAATGGATAAGTAATGTACATTACAACTTTTGAATTTATTTAATCAAGTAACTAAATTAATTCAAGGGACGCAATGCTACCTTGAGTGAAGTGCAATTTTTTTTTTATTAAAAAATATTTTTCTTGATATCAGAATACACCCCCAAGAACTAAATGTCAAAATTATTATGACGTTTCTCGTCGCTGAAGTTAGTGTCGTCTGGAAAGTAATCGTGTTTATTTGCTGATTTTGTCGTGAAAACTTGAAAATGGCTGCTGAAATTAAGCCTGCACCCAGAACACCCAACGATAGGTTTTCTACAACGAAAAAACCAGCACTTTTGAACAAGTTAGAGGGATGTACTGACGACGTGAATGCAGCAGTCGTCATACCTGGGGAGGACGGTGTTATTAGTGTTTGCGATGATAAGTAAGTATTTTGACTTTGTTTTGGCTCATTGTTTGATTACCGATTATAAGCATCCTCATTACTGCATTTTGTTATTAGTACATACTATCACTTTATCCTCATTAGCATTGTCAAGTATGTAATTCAAATTTATTCCAACCGGTTTTGTGCAGTAAAAACTGTACGTTAAAACTTTGTTTTGTAGCTTCGTATGTCCTAAATTAAATTCAAGTCGTGATCCCTGCAAATGAGCTTTTTTCCAAAATTTTAAGGTCACATGAAATACAGCCACAAGAATAAGGTCATGGACCTTTACAATATTGTGATATTGTGTCTCATTTACATTTCTGTAATGTTAGTAGTCCTTAATTGGTGTGAAACACAAATGGTAGCCAATATTGGTCCGGGGGCAGAGCTTCATAGGGGTCATGAAAACCTGGGCTGGCTCTTGGTTGATTAATATTTTTCTAAACTCATTGATAGATTTAATACTTTACTCAGAGTAGATATTACTCTCTACGTATCATTACTACTCTATACGTATCATTGTATATATGTTGGGAGAACAGGTATGAATGACATTCACAATATACTGTATGATCTTAGTGGAGTCTGTGCCTGAGCCATGACTAGATCTTGACAATATGAGCCCTACCTGACTGAAAAGCTAGACCACCCTTGAGATCCCCTGATGTATGTATTTATCATATTTTCCCAGGACAGTAAGAGTATGGCTGAAGAGAGACTCTGGTCAGTACTGGCCAAGCATCTGCCAGTATATGCCTTCGGGTTGTACATCCATGTTCTACACTCCGGAGACTAGGCAGCTATTCATTGGCCAGGAGAATGGAACTGTCTCTGAGTTTACACTAGCCACAGACTGTAATAGGATAAATCCGGTGAGGATATTATTTTATTATATAAAGAAACCAGGATATAGGAGAGTCCTTCAGTTATCCATTGAATTCATATTTTCAAGGAAAAAGGATAGAAAAATGTATCCAAAATCCATTTTGTTTATTATTGTAGTAATAAATAAGAGATAAGTACCTAACAATAAGTGAGATTTACATTAAAATGCTGTTAACCAAAATGTAGAGTAGAAGAGTCTCTAACTATAAAAAGTGTACTATACAAGTAAAAATAAACTAATGTAGGAATTTCACAATGGTGAAGCATAAAGTTTTTTATGAACAGTATATTAATTGATGACTAGTCTTTTGTTTACACATATATAGCCTTCTGTCATCATGTTACAATAATTGTGCTAATTAGAATGATTGGCACCAACATCAATCAGTCTATCATAATCACATACAATGTTATGAAAGCTTTGATATAGATTACATACACTTTCAGCAGTAAATGCTCATAATTGCTAGAAGGGAGGTACAAATTTTAAAGTGCATATAATATATTTTGTCTTTGAAAGACAACTTGTCAATTTGGAACAGAGTAACTTTTTGTGTATTTCAATGCATAAAAGCACCTGTTTTTAGATTTGCACTGTTCTTGATCATTGAATTCCAGCTTGAGATATATCTATTTTATAATATTTCTTAAACTTTCCCAATTTAAATTCTTATTTAAAGTTACTTGGGATTTCTCACGATAGTATTTAGTAAATAACCTACCCAGATGTTTCAATTTTATTGAATATTATTGTGATAGGTCCTGCAGTAACTTTAAATATATTTATGTTAGCCTGTGTGTATATGCAAACAAGGAATACCAAATAACTCTGCCACCACTAATTAGTGGTAATCAGACACCATTCAATATTTTATAGTTCTCTACTTAAGCATACCTTAGAGTTAGTCTAGTGAGTGACGTAATCTAATATAGATGGATGGTAATTTTATTCACATTCTTAAATTTTCTATACACTTTTTTAAACTTTGTTCCTACTATAAGAAGTAAAATTTATTTCCCAGACTCGTGAGTATTTAGCACACACAGCGCGCGTCACAGCGGTGCAGTTCTCGTTAAGTTGTGAATGGGTCCTATCAGTGAGCCGGGACAAGTTGTTTGCCTATCACTGCAGTGAGACTGGTCGTAGGATTGGTGGATATTCCTTCGAAGCCTGGTGCACCGCTTTACAGTATCCTTTGGAATATATTTGTTTATTTTAACACTTCCTGCAAAACATTTACACAGGCATTTTACCCCTCAACCTTTGGGTGATGCAGAGATGGTCATAGCAGGTATCAAAAAGAAATGTATGGAGGAGGAGAGAATAATATAAATATATGTATAACAATACATTGTATAATGTAGTATGAAAAATATAAAATATTTATATAATGTATAGTACTATTGTTTTATGTAGACAATGAAATATCAAACTGCATATCCATTATAAGCTGACCTCTCGTTATATGGAAAGTTTAATGTAACCACATTTTATCTGTAATTAGTTTTACAATTAGTAATGGCTTCATCACAATAATGTTATTGTATTGAAACTGAAAAATACATTCATTAGTCATGCTATTAGATGATTAAAGTACATATAATCATGTATGAGCTGTGAATATTAGTAAATATATATCTTGTATTGCATGCAAGTACCCGAAAGTTACATGCTGTAACTTGTTAAATATTAGTTACAGCATGTAACTTTCGGGTACTGTTAATCATTAGGTATCGTTAGGGTTGAATATCACTTCTTTTACTTTTATCATCAACATGCATGGTAAAAAATATTGTGACGATTGAGCATTGTGACCATGAGACCATATTGTAACCATGACAAATGGTAAACATATTTTTGAAAAGGGTAGTTGCTGATCTGATCCGAAAATCCTTCCAAACCCTATGGTAATATTTATAATCCTGTATCATGTAATTTTTCCTATGTCCTATTTGAATGTTTGTTTGTGAGAAGTCTAATCAAATAAAGATATTTTCGATTTTAAAATAAAATCTAAACTACCAGTACAATGGAAAGTGATAGTAATATGAGATTATTAGATATTGTGTTGTAATAATTACGTGATTTCCTGAGCCATAGATACCAGGTTCGACTCGCAGTCCAAGTACGCGTTCGTGGGCGACTACAGCGGACAGATAACCATGCTAAAGTTAGATAATAACAATGCGACGCTTGTTACCACGCTCAAGGGACACACGGGGTTTGTATTTTTACAATTATGACGTTTTTATTGTCAATGGAATTAATTATTAGTTTTTTAAAATTAAGATTAGCGAAAAACAATATTCTTAAAAAAAATTGTTAGAATATTTTAGAATAGTGTTCTCCTTAGCTAGCCCTTTCATTAGATACCCATACTTTGGTAGTGCAGAAAAAAAAATAGTCTGCCATCTTAAATGATCCGCCATCTTGGAATTTGAATGACGTCACATAACTAAGGATTGTTATTCCAAATAGGTCTGTATACCGAGTTTCAGCTCAATCTGTTAAAGAAAAATCTGTTAGATTTAAAAAAATACGTTGCAAGTTAAATAAAAGAATATTGTGTGTGACAAAAGTAAAATGTAAAGACTGTGTCTGTAATTTCAGTTCAGTGAGAGTTCTAAACTGGGCCGCCTTACCACAGCTGTTGTTCAGTGGCTCGTTCGACCAAACTATAATAGTGTGGGATATAGGTGGTCAAAAAGGCACGGCCTATGAATTGCAAGGACATAGGTGAGTTTCATCACTATCTTTTTTTATAGTTATATTAATTCCTAAAATTATGTAATAAAATATAATATCAATAAATTAGGCACTTTTTGTTTTTGTCTCTAAAGAAAATCTCGAAAGGCGCGAAGTTGAACTTTTGAGTCGTTTTAGAAGCAGGGGGTCTACTCTCTCCGAAATCGAAACTTCGCAAAACGACCGCAAAAAAAACGTACTTAGTCAAACGCAAGTTTTCTTACTGTTAATAATTCAATTAAAATAGGTTTAGAACATAGAAACATCAAAGAATTTTCTAGCAGACTATGTTCGCAAGTCATTTTGGAACGAATAAAAGCCGTGATAGGAATTTTGCGAACTTTCAGCCGAAGCTTCGTTTTTGGAGGAAAGCAAGTAGGCCTCCTGAGCAACATTTGTGTGTGGGTAGCAGGAGGTTTTTATTTACATATAATCTTCTTTTGGTTTTATTATATTTAGTACCATAATAATGGTTAATTATTTCATCTTCTTGTAGTCAGTAAATAAAAAAAATACTGGGCGAGGTGTTTCTTTTTAGGCAAAACATGGCCTGACTGAACTGTCAATTGTGTAGCCGTAGCTTCAAGCCTCACCTACAAGTTGCGTGTTTTGTATCCTACTAATATTATAAACTGTAAAGTATGGACGTTTGTGTAGTTGTTCAAAATAAAAAGAGAAGCTAGTGGTATATATGTACTTGATCCGACTGAACTGTCAATTGGGCAGTCGCAGCATCAAGTGCCACCTAGAAGTAGTGTATGGTTGTTAGTAACAAGGTGACGGGGCTGTGGTACGTGGGCGGGTGCTCGCGGCTGGTGTCGGCGGGCGAGTGCGGCGCGCTGGGCGTGTGGGACATGGCCGTGCGGCGCCGCGAGACGCCCGCCTGGCGCGAGGCCGACCTCTGCCAGCTCTGCAGCGCGCCCTTCATATGGAACGTGCGCGCCATGATGGAGAAGAAACAGCTAGGTCACTATCACTACACACCCAAGCATTCTTACACATCCGTCCTTCAATTTACTTTTATATAATATTACACAACTGCCTCGTTGGTCTAGTAGTACATTCGCCTGCCGATCACGAGGTTCCGGTTTCGATTCCCGGGTTGGGTCAAAAATAGATATTAGGTTTTCAGTAAAGAAATTCACAATAAAATGCCCGGAGTTTGGAAGTTGCCGGTGTTTCCACCCCCCGTGCCTCGGAAAACACGTTAAGCCGTTGGTCCTACGCCTGATCTCTCCGGTCGTGTCGGATTGCCTCCCATCGGACTATGAGAGTGAGGGAATAAAGAGTGCACCTGTGTTTGCGCACACACTTGTGCACTATAATATCTCCTGCGCACATGGCTAATCCTCATTGAGATTAGCCGCCGTAACTGAATTTCGGTAGGAGATTATTATTATATAATATTTAATGTAAAGAATGTGAATCGACTTTCTTTGCCGCCCGACTGAAAACTGTACCTCCGCCTTAAAGAATAACGCAGCCGAATAGTGCTGTATGAGGGCGCGAGGGAGTGTTATCTGTTCAACAGTAGGGCTGTGTGGCCGCGGTCTCAAAGTCCCAAGAATTTGTTTCTTTTTTTGTGTGTTGTATAATGTATGGTATGCGCGTAGGTCTAAGGCAGCACCATTGCCGATGGTGCGGCGGCGCGGTGTGCGCCAGTTGCTCGCCGCACCGGCTGCCACTGCCGGTCATGGGGTTCGAGTTCCCGCAGCGAGTATGCACGGCCTGCTACGAAACGCTGCGTCATGAACCGTATGTAATCGAACATTAAAGAAGGAACTGATTGACCGCTATTTCTTAATTCCCGTTGCATTTAATTCCCCTTTTCCTTATAAGCCCGGCAGGAGAAGAAACTTACTTTGATTAGATATTTCTTTAAATTTCTTAGATGTCTCCCCTGCATACGAAACTCTCTTTCGGTAACGAAAATCAAATGATGGTTCAAAATAGTTATTTTTCAAATTCAAGTTTTCGTTCGTTACATATTTTAATTTAAGTAGTATTCTTGCAAACCACAAGCTCGGACGTAATTTTAGAACGAAAAAGAACCGCAGTAGGGACGTATTTCGTTGAATAAGAATAGTCCTCCAGTGTTCCTGACAACATTTGATTGCATTTACATATCACCGCAAAGCTCTTGATGTGAAATAATCTAATTTAAGATAAATAGTTTCACACCAGATCTCATTAAATATTTGTTCACCTCAGAGACTGATAAGTAGTAGGTTGTAAAAGCTGTAAGCAATTTATAATGTTGATTTCCAGGCGAGAATCGCTAGCAACATTCCACGACATGAAGCATGCAGTAACGTCTCTGTACGTGGACGAGGCGACGGGCCGCATGTGCACCGCCGGCAAGGACCGTGTTATCAAGGTAAAGTCTACTCAGAACTTCGAAAAATAGGAACATAATTCTTTCTTTACGGGTGTTTTAAAAAGTAAAAATAAAAAAAAATATATGTAAAAAAAAAATGGGAATAGTCAATAACAAATTATATTTTATTATTTTTGTCATGACAAACTCATCATCTAGTTGACCTTATCCCATGTATTGTTGGGGTTGACATTGATTCACCTGATTTTTATACGAAGCGACTGCCGTCTGATTTTCGTAACCCCTTTCACGAGGTAAATCAATGATCTGGGTAAACCAGTTGTCAGACTATTTTAGGCCTCCGACTGACCTGTAACGATTGCCAAAGATGTTCAATTGGCAAGCGGGATCGACGGCTAGGGTGGTAACTCATCCCACTATTGGCACGGGCTATAATTGCTTCGCTGATAGAATGATTTGCGCAATAAGAAATGTGCCGTAAGCTCCTAAACTTTTGCATGACAAAAGCAACTGCAAACTGATTTTATAATCACTTGATATTTAACCATTGATTGATTGCTAGTAGACACTTATATTGAAAACATATGATTGTGTCATCGTTTAGGTTTGGGACATCAGCGTACTACTGGCGCCGGCGCCGCGCCCCGGTACTAGCGATCAATAGCCGAGCTACAACCACATCTACTGGGATGTTAATAAGGTTCACATTCGCTAAATATTATATTGTAGTCGATGCCTTAAATGGAATTGATAATTTTGGAACATCTTTGTGAATTCACATCATTGGTCTAATTTAGGTTGAAACGTTCAAGGCCAAGTAAGACAGAGCTGTAAAATGCAGTAATTTATTACCAACATAACTTAAATGGTTTTGGCTTTGGAATTATTTCAGTTTAGCGCCCACAAATGAGTCAGTTCAGCCAGTAAATGCGGTGCTTCAGCTAAAGTTATGTGATGTATTGACCATATAAACCTTTAACTTTTTGGACTATATTTCCGAGTTAGAGTTGAAAGTCTAGTAGTAAAAATGAGACTACTATTTTTCAACCTGCTTTCGAAGTTAAATAGGGTCTAGACTTTTTAGACAAACATTCCTGGCTCAGAGCATCAGTTGCTTGTACATATCAATTTAAAATATATAAAATTTGCCTTTGCATGTTATAAAATAAACAGTAAGTACGCGACTGTACTACACACTACCACACTACTGTTTTTTCGAAATAATTATAACTGTTAAAGTTTATTTTTTTGTATATTTTGAAGTTGATATGTAACGAATATTATAATTTTTTATGCATGACACACATGTCCATATTCTAAATTCTTAACAATGCTTAGGAGATCACGAGTAGCTCAGTTGGCAGATCTACTAACACGGTTTGCAGAGATCGTGGGTTCCAGTCCCGTATTTTTGTCCACCATTTTTAAGAATTAATATTTACCTACTGATGTCCTATGCTGAATACATTCGCTTAATACGTCTAAGCCCTGTTTTCTACTTTTGAAAGGTCGTTTTTATCAACTACTTGATGCTATACTACAAGCAAACATCACTGTAATAGTTCAATATAATACTTTAGCGAATTGAAACTTGTAGCAGAGGAATATGCCTTCAACAAAATGTATTCTATATTTAGCAATGTTACGTTATATTTAATAATATATTTGGTTATTGATAGTCCAACGAATGTTACGTTTCAGCTGTCGTGAGCTAAGACTGAATGAACCCTTTCAGACGAGTATAGATATACTAAAATATATACATATATTATATGGAATGTATAACCAATGTTATTGATTGTCATAAAATATTGTTTATATTTTAATGTACGCTAAAATTTATCATACGAGTCATTGAAAAGTATATTTGGCTGGATACAAACTAAATGCAATCATTCAATGTTAAACTGTAAATCAGTACCCCTATCACGGATTTGCCACCGTTTTCGTAACCTATACTCGCTAGCGTCTCCGCCGAATATTAATATGAGAAATTGTGCAGCGACTCCCAGCGGTGACGTGAAGAACTAAAATATCTCATACAAATATTGCGAGTGACGATTACGAAACTGGTGGCAAACTTGTGATAGGGGTACTTTTTATTGGCTAATTTTTATTGGTAGTATTTCCAAAGACTTACAAATATCGGGTTGTTATCAATTCATATTATAATTTTATTTGTATTATCCACTTTATTTCTATATGCAATGGGTTTGTAGTTAAAATATAGGCTAGTCATTTGGACAAAATGCCTCATGAAGCATCTTCTGAGATACTAACGAATATCGCCTTTGCCGGTGACAGCTCAATGACATTCGAGCCATAAGAGTCATTATGTTACTGCTATTAGATAAAATAATTGTGTAATAAGCACAACATAGAAAATACAGAAGAGCGACCTCCTACTTGAATCGTAGGACACACGCATAGTTGCACTCATACGAGGATCAGTAACTTTAGTGCGTCTATTTCCGCCAATATGTGGAAGCCGACCTACTGTAAGTTTTTATTTTGTGCGTAAGTTTGTATACATTGAGGTAGATATTTCTTAATTTGTATTATTAACATTTGATATTGAACCCTGTTGCACTGCCCGAGGCTGCAATAGTACTATAATAGTGTAATATGTTATATTTGATGCCACTGAACATATGTGGGCATTGAGATGTTTGGTATATTATAAAAATATACATTTTCGTTGTTTCCCTTTGCTTGTGTTTAGTTAGCACTTTGTGATTATAAAAGAACATATTTTAAACCATATACCAGCTGCGTAAACAATCGTTTGTGTAAACGTAAATATAACCTTTTTATATACTGTCGTTGTGCATTGTAACAGGGTTCAAATTTCAATATCATTCCGTGTTAATATTTCGTGTAAAAGCTTATGTATGATATGGTAAAATAAATAATGATTCGTAGATAAAACTAGATCATTAACTACGTTTAAAAATCTCAACATTTTTACGGGACAATAACTTGTAATAACTTATTCTTAGAATGCTTTTAAGAGTAACAACTAAAAACGTCCCTGTACCTCCTTTTGATATTTGCTTAGTATTTAGTATTTGATCAGTTTTACAATGAAAAGGGTGCTGTAAACGAAACTTGATTCTTACGTCTTCGCTTTTTGAGTTCAAATTGTACTGCTCTTTAGCAACAGAAACAAAATGTTTATTTTTGAGTATTTATTGATCTCTGTAGAAAGGTCATATTAGGATGACGTCTTTTGGCCGCGCCATTTATATTTTATAAATTTAATAATGTTATGGTTATTCACTTTCTCATAAACGCTAACCAATCCATATCTTTCTTTTTAAAATAAAGTGTAATTATATGAATGGTTGAATTTGGCGTGGCTTGTGTAACTGTCAAATTAGAGTGATAGATGTCATGTCAGCTGCCATCTCAATGTCATCATCGTTTTGTTTCTTTACAGCCCATTTACAAAGCGTTTATGAGCAAGTGACAGATGATAAGTTCTCGTTATAACGTCACTCGCTTTAGGCGTGGACCAAATTGAAATTATTGTAATTATGTATAAAAAATAACCTAGAAATGAAATATATATTGTAGAGCGTGTATACAAATACAATTATAGTAACCGAATGATTGGATCATTTACATGTATATTAATGAATGAAAACAAATTTTTTGTCCGAACCAAAATGTAGGAAACGGTTATTATACTTCGAAAAAAGACTTTTACGACGGCTTTTTCCGTTTTAGTTATATAACAGGAAAGGAATTTCGAAGTATAATTAGTATAATCCTCGCGAACCGATAATATGCGCGGTTGCCGCTTTAGTGTGTCGAAATTACGTTCAAGAAAGGATCGTCGAACAATTAGTACCAACTTATGACGTCACGCTGAATTTGATGAGATTCCAGCGCAACAGCTATTCGCGGGAAATGTACATAACTGTTTATGTATAACGTGTTTGATATATTGTGATTATTTAAACTGATTGCTGTTCACATATATTACGCATAGGGTTTTCTATATTATTAATTTGTGCACTAAGCTTGGGATCTTAATGTGCTACTTATTGTTTTTTTTTTACTAAAGGTTATTTAAAAATGTATTTTTTTTAATAATTAATTCACCCTTTATACATACAGATAGGGATTATTTTTCTATGTATTATGTGCATTTTATTGTAAGACATTTCAAAGATCTTCAAAGTGAAGGATGCCATCCTTCATTTTGATACTTGTCAGGTTAATAGTGTACCTATTCCCTGCGGACGTTGATCTCTGATGCAAAAAAAGCTAAACTTTGTGCCGAAAAGGACCTTCGGTTCAAAAAAGTATATCTATTAATTAAAGTATATATATATTAAAAGTATATCAAACTATACAGTAGCGATCCTCTGATCGCCACTATACCACATTTTTTTTGTATTTGTGAGGTTTATTTTGAATACTTTGATCTGTACCCCTATTACGAGTTTTGCACCGTTTTAGTAATCTATACTTGCTAGCGTCACCAACAACATTTGTATGAGATATTTTAGTTGTTCTCGTCACCGCTAGGAGGCGCTTTACAATTTCTCATACAAATATTCGGTGGAGACGCTAGCGAGTATAGATTAGGAAAACGGTGGCAAAATCGTGACAAGGGTACTGAACATAAAATGGTATAAATAAATATATTTGCTATTATTTAGGGAGTATTGATGTCGAGGCATCCTTTTTATTGGAGCTTTGTTTGTCATTATACAATAAATGTCCATCAGTTGATTTGTAATCAAACTATTGTAACTATTTTTAAATAACCTAATTTATAATTTTATTGTAATTTTAGGTACATCATTGAATCTTTAAAAAATATAATTTATTATCTATAATTTTATTAAGGTTGAATTATGTTCTAAATCTATATAAATAAATAAATAACTATTCTTTTATGTCATTAAAAGAGAATTTTATTTTTCTATTTTCAGAGCTTATTTTGTTTGTAAAGTAATACTGTAAGATGATAGTCACTGTTTAAATAGATTATTATAATATAAATAAGGTTGCTTAGCAGTTTATATGGCAATAAACAGTAATAATTACTCGTGTGTTATTGTTTAGAGGTAGATCGGCATTACTATACCTCGTCCAACGAATACATTTCTCGATGAAGTTAAATATTTGACGTATTTTTTTATTGCTGAGTGGGAAAAACCAGTGACGTTCTTGCTTTGCTCAGACTATTAATTAATCGTTTATATGTTATTAATATAGCGACAATTGTAGTTACAGACTTACAGACAGCAGGAAACATGAATGTGGAATTTTTATATTCAATAATAATCTCAGATATATTATTAATACCACTGTAAAGTAATCTTATACGAAATATTAAATCTGTATCGTTATGTATCATGGTTGAATAGAACCGATACGGTATGAGGTATAATTTTTTGGATCTTCAAAAATAAATATTTGTTGGACACTACGTAAGTACTAAGTATTTTTCGAATTATAAATTAATGTGTTTTTTTAGTCCACGCAGAAACAATACTAACGTTTTATGTTTAATCTGTTTGTATAGCGTTCAATATGGACACATATCATAGTCATTTTATAATGAGATCCAAATTAATAGAAAGCAATTATTTATGTAATGTATATATTTATTTTATGTCAAAAAAATATTCAAGGTTGGTGTTAATTTGAAACCGTTAATAATTTTATAAATAAAAGTAATGTAATGTTTCTGCATGGAATACAGTCACATAGTTATAATAAATAGATTCAGGTACATCGTGTATCTCCATGTCGTCGACTCTTAGCGGCTACGCGGCGCCTGCGCACTGGGTCTTTTGTCCTCAATATTAAGCGAGGTCTTCAGCCCGGGCATGTATACTGAGTACGGGGAACGCATACGCCCCCATTGAATACCTGCAAAGTAACCAGATATTGACTCTGTCGTTTACATAGCTTTGAAGGAAGAATTTTAAAGCTGTTGTCGTTGTATCATTGATCATTGTACTACGTAGAAATGTATTAGTGTTCAGTAATCTATAAAGAATTTCAATGTGCTAGGGAGATGGCGAAATATTCATCATGTGTTAGATTAAAAACGTGAACTCTTTTGGAATGTCTGATGATTTCTATGTCGTTTGTTATACTGGTTCACAATTGATTCGTATGCTATTCCTGGACTGGATATTGATATAACTCTAATACCTACACCCTACCTGATAATAATAACCATTGAAGAAACTGACCTGTTCAGCTGGGCACGTAAGGTATGTCCGTTCGCCTGTGACGCAGAAGTAGTACCGTTTGCACTCCGTTCCTTGTTGTACGAAGAAACCGTCTCGCTCGCACGGTTTGCCAGACTCTATGGTGTTTCTAGGCGGCGCCCCGCACTGGTGGTGGGCGGGAGACACGCATGCGTGACCGTCGAATATCTTCCCGCCCAAACAAGATAGCGTTGCTAGGCGATCGCCACCCTCGCAGTAGAAGTATCTGTACGTAACACGTTTTTAATTAATTAAGGTTGTATAAATGTATGTAAATATTATTGTGGAGTGTTGATTTATGTAATTTTAGATACCTTAACTGCATGAAACAGATTTAAAACATAAATCTTTTTGATTGGATGTATGTCCAAATGAGATTACTTAGCTGTTTGAGATATAAGAAGATACCTATGTGATTAAATACAATATATAATAGGTAATTGAATACAATAGTTTACCTGCGGCATCCTGATTCGACTTCAGCATGGTATCCGGCGGACAGTCCCTCGCATGAGTAGTCCTCGCGGGGGCAGAGGCCGGGGCGCGCGGGCACGCAGGCCTCGCCGTCAAACACTCGGCCCACGTTGCACGCGTAGACGGCCTTCTCGCCGCTCGCGCACGCGTAGTACCCTCGGCAGCCGGTGTCCGCGGCCCGATACCGACCGTCCGGCCGCCCGTAGCACGACTCCCGCTCCAGGCTTGGGCACAGGTACCGCTCCGCTGGTCTGCATCGCGCACCGTCATACACTTGTCCCACTGGACATGTCAGCATCGTACGTTGCGACCCTTCGCAATGGAAGTAACGTGTACAATTCGACTCGAAATCTTGGTACGTGCCACTCGGTAAACCCTCGCATTCTCTAGCCGGTACGGGGCCCTCGCAACTAAATTCTTTCGGTGGTACACAAGCTGCTCCATCGAATACCAGTCCTAGGTCGCAGGAGCCACGAGCCACCACTCTCTCTCGACGACAGTCGAACCAGGATGAACAGTCACGCCAGTCTCGATGAGGACCATCCGCGCGGTTGTAGCAGGGGCTGCGGGCCGGCGGGGAGCAGGTGGCGCGAGCTGCTGGCTCGCAGCCTCCGTTTGAGAATAGGAGACCTGGCTCACACACGCCACGTCTTATCACACGTCGTGACTCGCACACGAAGTACTCGCGACAGCCGGCCGCACGATCTGCGTAAGCTCCGTCTACTGCGTGCTGGCATAGTGATGAGCATGCTTCGTCGGAACAGAAATCGGCGTCACCCGCCGGCAAAGGAATGGCCGCAGAGCGTGGAGGCGGACACAGCGTCGAACAGGAACCACCCCGGCAGGATGCTACTGCGCTTATCTCACCGCCGCGGCAGCGGAGCATTCGCCGGCACTCGTGCGAAGGATCCGGATAGTCACCGTCTGTCAAACCGGTGCACACCGGCTCGTAGCAAGTTCCAGCTCCTCGAGCGCACCCTTGCAGATCGAGATCGAACCATGAGCCAGATGGACAGGCGTGGTCGATGGCTGTCCCGTTGTCGCATCGGTAGTAGTGTCGGCAGGCTGTTCCGGGGGTGGCATATGCTAGTGTGTCCGCCGGGGTGCACTCGCGGCGAATGCAGGGCTGTCGGCGGCGCACCACGCAGGCGCCCGCTACCTCGCTGAACACCCGCCCGGGAGCGCACACGTAGCGCCCGGTCACCGAGTTCCCCGAACATCGGACGTATTCACGACAGTCCCGGTCATAGTCAGCAAAAAGTCCGTCTCTTTTGCACTTAATGTTTTCGCCGTCTGAAACAAGATGTTGCATGTGCTATTAACATTATGTACGTACTAATCTACTTATCTTCTCAATCCACTTAATGTTCGAACTGTGTTTATCTACGATCCATTAATCGTGAACCATGCTTCGATAGCTTTGCCATCTCATAATAAAAATGTATCACTTGATTTTATTTGATGTTAAAATATTCCACCGTTCAAAAATCCAACAAACTGTGAGTTTGGAGATATGCGATGATGTTATTAATTTACTCACATACGAGTTCGGCGGTGATAGCGATCGCAGTGATAGCCGCTGCTGCGAGGGAGGCAGGCGCACGCGCAGACATGTCGGCTGCGACTGGCGGCGGTGGCGGCAGGCGACGCGGCGCGGAGTGACGCAGCCAGGGTTCCTTGACATTCGCTGCCCCACTGTAACTTGATCCCTGCGCTGGCCCGGATGCAGCCTCCGAGTTAGGAATCTAGACACGCCTTGTTTGACGAGCGCTTGCTCCTCGAGTGAAAATTACCGACGACCAAGCTTGACGTCCGTGAACTTTGTCCTCTTACATAACAATAATGTATTACCCCAATAATTAAGAATTACGAATTTTTTAACTGACTATGTATAGAAAAAACATACTTATTAAAAATTATTCGCATTTTTAATAGTATGATGAAAGCTGTAGAATCTTCTCAGAATGCGACACAAAAATGTCTTGTACATACATTACACTGAAATCGTCAGTCATTAAGTACATATAAACAATACATAACATTGGTAATTGTTATCATAAAACTCAGTGTGTCTAAGAATCTTCCAAGCGGTTAGCTTATCTAGTGAATCGCTCAATTATTCATTCCGCCGCTGTACTCGTGGGAAACTGTTATAAAAAAATAAGTAAAAATAATACTAGCAGATTGTGTGTGTGAGCGTAATAAATACTTGGTACTGAGCCGGAATCTCCAAGAATCCGTGTAGGCATACGAATGGGCATCTATATACCTATTGGTTGGTATGCATCGGATGATACAATAACACAGTACTTACTTACGTAAGGTATGTAATCGCATGATATTTGACATTGGCAGTGTATTGTGGTCGGCTGCAGCAGGTCGTGGCATCTAATTCGGTTGGATGTTGGTCGATGACGCTATATTGACCTCTGCTGGTGAGATCCGTGTTGAGACGTCGTCGGCCCGCGGTGTTTGCGGACGTGTGACTTTACCTGCCGTTTTGTTTACTTTATTGTAAGGTATATTTCCTGCTCTGTTAAGTTAACAAATTTGATCGATTTGGTCGATCGATTATTAAAGAGGGACGAACATTATATGAACATACGCATCCAACTATTGAACGTGAATGGAAGAATTTGCTGTAGCGAATCAAAAGTATCAACTCTAAATCTGGTTTCGATCTCAAATAGAAACAAGAATTGTCCCCTCCCTGAACGTTGGTGCTCAATTGATGATAAAAAAATTGTCGAAGCGGTAGCGGAGATAAACTGGCAGGAATGTGCGATGCGAGATGGTCGTGGTGCTTCGCTACGGGGGGCGATGGCAGCATTCCTCACATAGAGGATCTCGTACACTCGCCTGATTGTGATATGTCATCATTAACAAGAACATTTACAGCGAGTATTAAGAACTCTTTTGCTTTGACGTCTAATTTTACGGTACCAAAATGATCGAAGCTCAAAACTTCTTAATATGCTCTCAATAATGAGAAAAGAAAAATGCTTCTGCCTGGGCATTGCGTCATGGTGAGCCATGATTTCATTAAGGCTTATGATTAAAAGTCTGACAACTGGTTTAGGTAAATCTTAATTTATTGAGTAGGTAATAACAGTTTCATCCACTTAGACTGAATTTCATGGGTGCTAATTTATTTCACATAAATGTAGCTTAAGTTAGGTAGGTAATTCTTGTAAAAACAGCTTTCTGCCAGTGAGATTCCCGTAGCCGAAACAAAAAGACAGATAGACAGACAGAAAGACATGTCATATGCATATATTCAAAATCTGTTGATTTGGAATTAAGAATAGACGCTTCAATTTAATTTATCTGTGGGAGTATCCTATCATATAGCCAAAGATGATCATAGCAATCGATCCTTCTTCATAATTTTTTCCATGAAGTTATAAATCTATGACGACGGCATTTTGAGGCCCCAAACATGGTTCGTCCCCGTTAAGGAGGCGTCAGAACTGGTAGCAGAATGAGATTCCAACGTATGTGAACGGTTCTTACACTTATCGATTGCCATTCGATTATTATCTTGAATCGGCACCAGTAGGTACGTACAATAATCATAGCCTCGAGCTTAGTTCCGCGTCTCTGGTCATCGTTAGCATTATCGATACTAAATCAATATTTAACCATTTCTAAGCATTTTAATCCAATACCAATCGTTCTAAGCATTTTAATCCAACTTTCTCCCTATCATATACACGTTGTATATGATAGGGAGAAGGGAAAGAAAATAATCCACCAACTCAAGTGAACTATATTCATGAACTAGCTGTACCCCGCTGTTTCACTCACGTAGACTTAATTTCAAGGATGGCTTTAAAAAAAATGAAAGTAGCTTAAGTTACTCCTTGTAACATAAGCTGTCTGCCAGTGAATATATAGTTAAAATCTATCTCTGTCTACCTATATGTACTTCCTGCGCGAGGGGAATAAAAATATTAAGTTACTCTCTCTCTCCAAAAACCAAATTTCGTAAAATGGAGTTTCAGTATCTACCGGTTTCTATATCTATTAATCAAACTCAAATTTTGATTAGTTAAATAATTAAAATAAAGTAGACAATGTATAAACAAAAAAACTTTGTTTGCGGACCAATGACCAATTTTAGAACGAACTAGCGGACCTCACGCGGTTTCACCCGCGTAGTTCCCGTTCCCGTGGGAGTACGGGGATAAAATAAAACCTATGTAACTTGCTGATGATGTAGCTATCCAATGGTGAAAGAATTTTTGAAATCGGTCCAGTAGTTTTTGAGCCTATTCATTACAACCAAACAAACAAAGATTTCCTCTTTATAATATTAGTGTAGATAAGAATTGCGTTAGGAACTGCGAACTTTAGTACTTTGTTGAATACTAATACTAATAGTAGGCCCTTGGTATCCATACTATTTTCGTTACGAGCTCATAACTGGTGACGGCACCTGCAGCATGGCACGCGTACAAGGTAGGCAATGTATAACCTTCGAGGTTCTATTGTATCTAAATGTTACTTGTCACTTCATCTTGTAACGGAGATACCTGAGATGTCATAAGCGGAAACTTATATAGCTATTGTACCTACACACCTAATCACCAAGCTAATAATTATATTTGACCTTCCCTCCTATATACCTTCCCATACTTTGTTGCATGCACTGTCCATTGCCTTTAATCTTAATAAAACATTTGTCAACTTAGAACTCCATTATAGATTTCCAAATTTCACCGCAAGGTTTAAGGTTAAAATTAGTTATAGGACCTATCTCTAAATTGTTCAAAAGTGTTGCAATTTTTTATGTTAAATGGAAGAGCAGAGTAATTTTATTGGTGCGAGAAAAAAAACAGTTGATAGTTAGATATGAACTTACGAATCGCTTCCAGTTTTTCTTTTTTGAATATTCATAGAGGTACATCATAAAATGTAGATATGTAGCATACTCTTTTGTATCCTGTCAGCACCTTTAATTATGCTAGCAATGAATCAGTGCTTAAGAAGAAATTGTTTTCTAATTGGATTGTGACATACATGTATGTTACATACATGTATGTTACATACATACATATGCTCACGCCTGTATTCCCCGAAGGGGTAGGCAGAGGTGTTGTAATAACAACACCCACTATTCACCGAAGATGATTAAGTGCAAACGTGACAGATGGTGAGTCCATCGCCGTCTCAGACACTATACATACGTCATTGAATTACTTCTCAGACATATGCAGGTTTTCTCACGATGTTTTCCTTCACCGTAAAGCACGTGGTGTAAAATCACTGTACATAAGTTTTTTTAGAAAAACTCATTTGGTACAGGTCCGCTGGGATTCGGACTTGCGTCGCTTGCGTAGCAGGCGACTGCTCAAACCTCAAGGCCACCACGGCTCTGTATATTACATATTATGATTTTATCTAATCTTAAAAAAATATCTAAAAATCTAGAAGCGTTGTAAGCCATCGTATTGGACACTGCGGCCAATGATCTATAGGAAATGCCAGTTTGTCGTTATAGTTCACGACCCACGTCTTGTTTGCCATTGCATTGTTTGATTTCAGGGGCCCAACGATGAGTTCTTGTTGCAATGATAGATATGTGCGACAGTGACAGATGTATACACGTTATATCCATCTGTCTCATAATATGAGTCAAACTACTATGGGAATAAGAGCTCAAAGTAAGGCCCCAGGCGTGGTTTTCTGAACAAATTGTTAAGATCATTAAATTAACTCTTAGCTTTTACAATTCTTCGTTCATCATTTGATATGAATCTTAATCATAAAATATTCTGTAAAACCCACACCCCCTTTATTACGAAGCATAGTTTAAACGAAGACTAGACCAAATTGGGACTAAAGCTATGTCCATCCTTTTTTAAATCCATATCACAGAAAGAGACTGAGTTACTTCCAAAGCAAGGACTATCTTATTCTATGTTTTATAATAAAGGGGATATAAATAGTTTTAAACTACGACTATCCCCTTTATTCTGTATAAGCTATATTACTGTTAAGTTTTATTATAATCTTCTCAGTAGGTAGTTTTGCGTGGAAGAGTGAAAATCATACATACTCTCAAACTTTCACATTTTATATAGTAGGAAGTAGGATTTACAATCGCGAACTCAAAACAATTTCAAACCTTCCTTTAGAAACTAGAATTGGGAGGGTATTTACAATAGTAGGTAGGCTTAGGTCACCGCTTAAGCCTTGCATGCTCATAGGGTCACCGGGATTCTTTCTTGCCTGACCTCCATGGAATCACGACCTTAGAACAAATAGCTCACCTCAAATAGATATGATAATGCACGCTAGAATCCAGTGATATGAATTGCTAATCCTATTATGGCGTATTTTACGTTATTTTATTTTACAGTTACTCCATCAGTTTATCAAGAAACAATTCTTAAGGTAGATTTCTCAAAAGATGTGTATGGAGTTTTATCACTTAGTTATTACTTTTCGGTGGTAAAGTCTCGTATAGATGAATGTACTTGAGTGAATCATGGGTATCTTCCTTCTATGCACTTAAGCGATTAGGTTGCTTCGTGTAAATTTATTACAGCTTAATTTATATTGTATTTTATCAATATTGTGTTGTGTGATTTTCCAAGTATGTTTCTTTTCAACTTTCAAAATTCAAATACAAAATATCTTTATTTGATTAGATTTCTTGCAAAGTAATTTCAAATCGTCAGAAGGACACAAAATACATTATACATGATTATAAATGTGACCACCGGGTTCGGAAGGTTGCCTATTGTTGAGAAGAACCCGGCAGGAAATTACTCTTTTAAAAATATTTTACTATGTTTAATGTTTACAGTATATCTCACGAATATAAGCAATTTGACATAGTTCCAATGCTAAAGAGTAAAAAATAATACAAATATGCCAGTCAATATCAAATTACAAACCATCCATCGTTTCTTAGGTCTTCCTCTCCCCTAAATCATCTACATTTATTGAGTACAGTTAATACAGTGAGGCATCTATTGAAGAGCCAAAACTAAAGCTTGTACTGACCTTTAGACCCTACTTACCATTGAATAGCAATCAGGTAACTAACTGTACTCTATTAACAGATACTGTTAAACACGAACAAACAAGTCATTGTGAGGAAACTATTGAAACTATTGCGCGTGATTCGAATTTAATCCAATTTTTGATCTATAACTAGGTGACCCGGTAAGCTTCGTATAATCTTTTCTCATACTTATTTATGTTTTCGCCGTTCAAATCTTCCATGGACTTTTACAAATATTTTAAAATAAAAATTACTCAAATCGGTCCAGCCATTCTCGAGTTATAGCGAGACAAACGAACAGCATTTATTTTGATGTATAAGGTAAAGTGTAGAGTTTTATTCCCATTAAGGAAAATCATTTGGGAAAGTAATGGGCAGGGGCCTAACCGTGAGCTCTTGTTGCAATAATACTTCTGCTTTGCGACAGTGACAGATTTATTCACGTCATGTTCATCGGTCTCAGAATATGACTCTTAATAACATGGCATAAGAATTCATAGTATCTAGGGCTATAGTTTTGATTCATTCGTCAAATTCGTCTGAATTTAAAATTGTTTAATCAAAATCAAATAATCGACAATTAGTTGTGTAAACAGTTTGTAAATGCCTTAATTGGATGCTGATAAGCAATAATGTGTCAACCCACAAAAAGTCAAATTCAAAGGTTTTGATATATTTTGATAATGCGTCACGTATTTAACATTCTAAAAAAGTGTTTCAAGTCATCTGAAACATAAAAGTACGTAAAAAATGGATTTATGTCATAAAACAAATCTTAAATCACGTATACAATCATCTTAAGACGCCATTTTCTCAAAACCAAGTTTATGCGGGTTGACACATTATTGCTTATCTGCATCCAATTAGTAATTCTCAATATTTGTTGGAAAACCCGAGCTTGGAAAAACCGCGCCGTATTGACCTCACTGAAGAGGTTCGAGTCAACAAAACGCCTATGAAATTAAGTTTTTCCGACTAAGAAATTGGTTGCGGTGACCACTTGGAAAATTTGATGAAGTTTCGTTGAATACTGTTTTTTATACACATACGCAATGTTTTATGGAGCGTGGTCGAGGTATTATTTATATAGCTGTTTAAGGATATGTACAGTCGTTACAGCAGTCGGTTTATTTCGAGTAATATAAAAAAAAGATATGATCACGCCATCCCAGATGGGTCCCCGAAGGCCGAGGTTTTGTAACAACAGCACCCACATTTCACCGAATATGATTAAGTGCCAACGTGACAGATGGTAAGTCCATCGCCGTCTCAGGCACTATACATACGTTTTTGAATTACTTCTCAGACTTATGCAGGTTTCCTGACGATGTTTTCCTTCACCGTAAAGCACGTGGTGTTAAATTACTGCACTTAATTTTTTAGAAAAAAGCATCCGAACTTGCGTCGCTTGCGTAGCAGGTGACTGCTCAAACCCTAAGGCCACCATGGCCCATCATCTAATATATTTTACAAAGTATACTACCATCTGAGCCGGACAAATGACTAAGCCGAATAAAGTTCGAACGGAAGATCGAAATTCCGTTCAAATCCGGACTGATCGATAGTAGCTTTATTTCTAGCCACATTGCTGACAAAGTCATGTCACAGTCAGGATATAATATCCCTGCTCATTCAGATGTGATTAATTACGCACCTTAACATTCAATAAGTAGACTATTATGATAAACGACTCGCGTGAGTAGATTGTACTATTTTTTTCACGGTTCAGGGTTAGAGAAAGACCATAGACATCGGTACACGTGCAATACATAATACGGGTTACGTAAGGCTTCGAGTCCGGGGAAATATTTCGCATTCCATATTATTTTATGCTCGTGCTCGTGGCACAGTTACTATTGCGATTATCATTCAATCATCGAAGTTAAACAACCCTAACCCTAGCCCGGAGTTGGATGGGTGACCGCCCGAGTTTTCGAGCTTTGCTCGTATGGCTTATATTATATTACACTAGCTGTACCCGGCAAACGTTGTATTGATATATATTGTAGGGGTGGTTCACCCTATCTCTATTATCGTTTAGGGGTATGAAACATAGATAGCCGATTCTCAGGTCAATATGAAATGCATATAAAATGACACCGTGGGTTTGGACTTGTATTGTATATGTTCAGAAAAATACCCTTCTAGGAATCAATAAGCAAAGTCCGAGACAGAGAGCAATGATCCCAAATTTAGGTGTCGAGACTAAGTAGTAAGTATGAAATTGTATTTTCATACATTAACGTACTTGGTACAGTCACGTTCCTGTCCACGTTACTACTCGTAGTTCCTACAACTATCACTCTCTTCCGCATCCTATTGTCTTGTTTTGCATGCTTATTTAGTTTCGGACAATATTTACTAGACCTTTTACTGAAGTTTTGCTTAGTGATTCAAGTGATTAAATTTATTTATGGTGCAGGCATACATACGTACATATTTTTTGTACCAGTTGATCTGCGCTAGGCATCTTGAAACATGCGGTTATAATATTATTTTCTTCAATGTGCAAAATAGTCCACGTTTCTAATTCGAGGTGTCAGGAATAATGAACTTGGCGCAGCACACAAAGTCGAAGGGTAGGGGAGCACCGGGCTGTACAAAGAGTCATAGTGCGAGATTTTATAATGATTGTACTTCCTAGCGTTCATCTAATATAATAAGAAAATTGCTAATATTGTCAACTTCCTGTGTTATTTTCTCTACTTGTATCGAACCCCAACCTCAAAGGTAGGTTTTAACTTGTATTAACGTGGACGATATCGATTGCGTATTTGTATAGGAACGTTACACTTCCTACACTTACCGCTAGGGGATTCTACATTCCCTTACAAAATGAGGAAAACGCAATCAATACCGAAACATTTTAAAACCTTGGGGTACAGTACCAGTAGTTATCAAAAATTCATTTTCCAAATGGTAATACTAGCATGATTACTACATCGCGGTATTCAACTGCTGAATTGTAAACAAAATCTTTGTTAGAATGCGGTATAAACTAGGTACCTACAATTACGTTCACGAAGATGTTCTAAAATATTGCGGATGTTGTGTTTTTGTGCGCATTCCTAACGCATAATTAATACCTACGATCTTCCACGGATCCGCACTACGGCATGCTAAGGGCATCTGCCCACGGGCTACTCACGATAACGACGAAAAAGTTTACCCACAACAAATATGCTTAATCCACAAATATTGAGTTGGGAACGTCTAATGATTCAAACAAATAATTAATTATAATTATTAGAACAAAACATTAAATTCGGAAATAAACTTTAAGTTGCATATTTCTGAGAAGTAATTAATGAAGTATGTAAAGTGTCTGAGAAGACGATGGACTCATCGTCTGTCACGTTGGCACTTAATCATCTTCGGTGAAAAGTGGGTGTTGTTATTACAAAACCTCTGCCTACCCCTTTGGGGAATACAGGCGTGAGCATATGTATGTATGTATGTATAAACTATAAGTGGAATTAAATGTATTAAAATAATGAAATGTCGACACAGGATAAATAATTGATGTTAAAGATCGCTTTTCACCGAAGATGGGTGTTGTGATTACAACACCTCTGCCTACCCCTTCGGGGAGTATTCCCCGCATATGTATGTATGTATGTATAAAGATCGCTTAAATGATCTATCTACCAAAGTTCAAAATTACGTTATCATATCTTAATTAAAAACCTCGTAAAAAGCACGTGGTCCTTAAACATTGGATAACCGATAATTTTCTCTATTTCTCTGATATCTACACTTACTATTATAAAGAGGAAAGGAGGAATAAGCTCAAATAATACAGTGCCGATTTCAAAAATTCTTTCACCATTGGAAATCTACATTATCTGCGAGTAACATAGGCTTTATTTTATCCCCGTACTCCCACGGCAATGAGAGCAACGCGGGTGAAACCGCTTGACGTCCGCTAGTCTCTACATAATGTGGAATATAACATACGTAAGCAATATGTTTCTTTATTGATTTCTCTCAATACGATCGCGATTGTTAGTCTCTGGTCTGTAGCCACCCTAACTGTTACCAACAGACTAAACCGATCCGGGTTAAATTCACTAGTAAAAGCGTTCAAGGTCTACGAAATACCACGGCATTTGTCTGCTAATCCACTTCAAAGAGGATGTTTACAAAAGATACGTGCGCCGGCTCAGATCATTGCATTGTTGGGTCTGATTGGAATACGAACAATACACATGCAAGCATAAGAACGTATCTATAGTGCTAGCTCTACCTACAAATTTATAGATCTAATTTTCAATGAAAAATGTCAATGGTTACAAAAAAAGAATAATAATCAAGGTTCTTACGCTAATAAAAACAATGGAATTACTTATGTCTAGTACGAGAAAAAGAAAAATAAAATAAAAATAAAAATTATAAATAGAACACAGAATTTATTAGTGTCTGCGAGAATGGTTACTGGGCACCATTCTCGCAGACACTAATAACTAGCAGGCTGCGTTACCTCGCTGGATCGCTAAACTGATCCCTCTGATCTACCTACATATTATTAAGCAAATTAAATAATTGCATGGTTTTCCTGAGCGAGTATCACCTGTACATTTTCGAAGGGCCGACAACGCGCACGTTTTCCTTGGTGTTGCAGGCGCCCATGGGCGGTAACCGCTTACCATCAGGCGGGCCACTTTGTTGCCACTTCAGTGTTATAAAAATAGTTCTGTTGCCGCTGTGTCAATCACTATCAGCGTTATTTAGCTCTGGAATAAGGAAGTGAAATCACATATTTTACATACTTACATATTGTGTATTTTATACATATTTTACATACTTACATAATTTATATATTTTACATAAACCACCAGTAGTTTCAGATTCTTATAGGGTTCGTTATAGAAATATGTCACCAATTCCTGTCAGTATCTTCGAAACCTTGCCCACAGGGACTCCTTGTGATGATATATTTCAGCTATTAGATTATATTTGTTAAGGTTTACGCTATCCGAAATTCACGTGATATGTTTTCTTGGAGAGTAAATAAATAGTTACACCTTAGTCCTAACAAATCTAAGCAAGATGTTTTTTCTTGTTGTTTCAACGAGTTTGTAAAGGCGACACTGTTAAATCAATCATTATAACGCACACACGGAATGACGGATACATACTACACATTTGTATCAGTGCCTACTCTATATTCACGAGAAAATGATTTGTCAAACATTAATTAAAGTGTAACTCAATTATAATAATTAATTAAGTAATTAGTTTAGCACCCGCTTCCGAGTCCAGCCGGATGTTTACCCAACATGGCGGCAGCTTTTGGCGGGAGCGTATAAAAGCAATATGTACTTTGTCCGACGATAATATGAGATATTTTGCTCGTTTTATCATAATTAGGAGCTCACTGCTAGCCGGAACTTGGAGGTAGCTGCCAAACCAATAAAGATGTGGACACACTCGCTTAAGCAATGTGATTTTATTTTCGTATTTTTAAGTAGTGCTAATTGTATGGTTCCGTAAGTTATACGTTCTTTACGTTTACGTTATACAGATTCAAATATTCGCCTCGCGATACTCCAGACATGCCACGATATAGTTCTTGAGTTTTATTACGATATCTCCTTACTACCGGAATAACAGTAAGTTGACGGAATTGAATATTGCATTGTTCCTTCCTATCCGTAGCATGGTGAAGGGGGTATCACAAAGGGTGTGCCCTTGTCATTGTATTAAAGTTAATAAAATTTAACTCATTAAAAACAGGACTAGGTACAATTATTGGTCTGAAGAGGCAACGCATAGCTTTTATAGCAGAATTGTCTTTCTCAATACATAGGTAGGTTGGTAATTCATAATCATTAAATTGAATATCAGTAAATCAGTTTGTCCGAACATTTAATCAAAGATTTTAATTAAATATTTATTATAATCGATATGAGCCAAATTATAATTGAAAAAATTTTCACGCATCCTTTGCATATAATATTTATTGGAAGCGTTTTACATTTTTTTAACAATTACATGCGAAATATTATTCAATAAATCTTCGAACGAATAAGGCACCATCGGGAAGTCGAAAGGAGAGTTATTGTTGTAGTCATACCCTTAAATAGAAAGTGATAAATTGTTGGTTCGTAATTTATCTGCATTTAAATTACGAAGGTGCTGCCGCTTTATTCACTAAGGTTTTTCGGCGTCGAAATCGACGACTAGCGTTGGTTTAAATCAAAGGATACATAATACATTGAGGATAAGGTTCAATTGCGTTTCTTTAAAACCGACACTCAGCAACGAGTGCGACACTGTGAAACCTTAGTGAATAACGCGGCTGTAAGGTTTCTCATTGTCAAACTCAACGGCGGAGTCAGTTTCCATTATAATTTTTTTTTTACATAGACGGTAAAGATCATTTTCCTGCGACGCTGAGAAAGATTACAGAATAACGCGGCTGTTGAACCTTTGTAGTTCAGTCTCAGTGACGAACTTCTGCCCGAAACGTCTGTGTTCTTCGTACCTTATATAAATTTCTATTTTCTAGGGCCAAGCTATCTTTATAAAGGTGCCACTACGAGTTATGAGTGCTCAGGGGAAATAGTATTGGTAACTGTGCACGTATTTTATTAGAGGCACAGAGGCACACTCATAAAATGACTACTGCGCATTCAAGGTCAGCAGTCATAGCTCGTGAAGGCACTTGTAGCTTCACTAGATGTGATTAGCAATATAGCCTGTGTTGCTTGGTATGATTTATTTTATTTATTTGCAAGGTGCTGTAGTTTCTAAATTTATTCATTACAGACAAAAAATACGGGACTTTTCTCCATTTAATCATTATTATAACTATATATTTCGTCAAATTCTATTCAGTGTTACCGTTGTGAATGTTTACAAGGAAACACATTGATAAATATCATCACTTTCGCATATATCCTTTTCTATTACCATAATTTCAATAGATGTATGTGATCAAACGGATTCTAACCAGGTGCTAAATCGCCAAAAGCGGTAGGTATGTGCTCTTGACACTGTTGTGTGGCCTCAGCCTAATAATCCGAGCACAATAAAACTTTATCGTTCGATTATTATTGCATAAATCTGCATAATGCTTTTTTTGTATTCGTGACTAATGTCCGCTCTGCGCACCTGTGGTTCCAACACGTTTTTTCTATAATTTTCTTTTTTTTAATATACAAAATTAGATACAATTTATTATCTATGGTGACTAATGCAGTTTTGAAGCAGAAATAAAAAACTCATTTAAAACACCTAACAAAACGAGTAGTCATTTTATCAAAAGTCAAGCCAAGTAGTTCACATCGAAAGCTTCTAAAGTAGGAAATTAATTAATATTGGTTATAATTTTGGAAGCCGAATTTGATTTGGGTGACCTTTAGAGCACCTAATTATAATGAGTAGGTTCTTCACGGCTTTGTTACAGTTCGATCAATAATATTAGATCACAGATTGGTCATTAGCGTGTTAAACAACAGGATGCAGTTGCCATAAAATGTTATGCAAATTATTTGTTATTCTTAAGATAATATAGATTGGTGTCTAACGTTAATTCATAAATACGTGTGTTTTTGTTCTATGGCGGATGTTTACATACCTATTCATATTTTACACTGCAGTAGGTCTAAAAAGGCCACTTTGGGAGAATCATAATAAGATTCATGTGATCCGAATATGATTCATTATCGAAATGACAAAATGGTCACTTAGGTGCAATTCATAGGTAGTATGATTCACGAATGATTACAATAATTGTAGCTAGTCCCTAACTAACTTCTTATGATGCTATTTGTCTCAAAAACAATTCATACTTCGTGGACCATTTTAGGAATATTGATAGGAAAGTGTGAAACAAGTGAATTGCAAGATATTAATCATTCGTGATTCATAATATGAATTCCACCTTTTTGTCATTTCAGTGCTTTGTAATGTAAATGTAATGCATATACAATGCAAAAAAGTAATGCTAGAATAAGGGAACTTAGAATGAAGGGTTACCACATTATGCTCTACGTCCTAGGAAGTTTCTGTGTTTACTCGGGAAGCTATAGTTTCTGAAGCCCATTAATATCATTACTTGGGCCTTTTAACCTGAATAATTCCACTAATAGAATTTAGCTTTCTTCCATTCGAATTTAGTCTATATGTTGCAATGTTAATATCTATCTTGTTATACTTGGCTATTATGTAATTGATCCGAAATGAGAGCCGTGGTGGCCTCGGGGTTTGAGCAGTCGCCTGCTACGCAAGCGACGCAAGTTCGAATCCCAGCGGGGCCTGTACCTATGAGTTTCTCTAAAAAACTTATGTACTTACGTGCTTTACGGTGAAAGAAAACATCGTGAGGAAACCTGCATATTTCTGAGAAGTAATTCAAAGACGTATGTATAGTGCCTGAGACGGCGATAGACTCACCATCTTATCACGTTGGCACTTAATCAAATTCGGTGAAAAGTGGGTGTTGTGATAACAACACCTCTGCCTACCCCTTCGGGGAATACAGGCGTGAGCATATGTATGTATGTATTAACTAGCGGCGTATACATTTTTTTGATCTAATTGATGTATGAAAAATTAGTAAACTATTTAATGTAAACCACTGTTAGGCTCACTTTGGTTAAGTTAGATTTGTAATATCATCTATACAGCTATACAGAATAAATACAATTGAAGTGTCTGTTTGTAATTCCAAAGCTTTTCACTAAATGTACATGATATATACGATACTGATATAAAAAAAACAATATGCAATTTTTTTCTCTGTCTGTCTGTTCGTCCGTACTGTCACTGACAGACAGCTGATGATACAAGGAGTAACTAAGACTAATTTGATTTTAAATAACCGCGGGCTACCCATAAAATAAAGTCTATGCGGGTGAAACCGCGGGTCACAGATAGTTGAGAATAATATTCAATTAGTGTGAATTATATTTATTACATTGTAAGTTGTAGAGAAGCGAACATTCTTATATCCTAATCTATTCAATATGTCATTAAGTTTACACTTTATATAATTTGGAGATGAACAATCGTATAAATATTCAAATTGCGTTCCCAAAAGTTCCGTTTTCATTAGAATTGTTAACGACATCAATGGCGCAGGAGAATCATTTTCGCTCACTTTGTGTTCACATTTTAGTAATACATCAAACAGGTTTTATATAATATTATGTATTAACAATAGTTATAATTTATGACCCAAGTCGGTGTTTACGTTATTGAAGACAACGGATTTAGACAAATCAATCGCATTGAAATCTATATTAATAATATACAGAAATGTTACATTGTCTACAGGCACTGACAAGCTTCCAATATCATTGTTACATTGATCATTGCCAATATTTACAGCGATATGAGGTTACATCACGGAGTCTCCCTCAATTGTAGTTGGTCGTTGAGAAACATTAGGGTGAGGTAAAGTCGAGGTCCAATCTAGCTCAAAAAATGGTTTTCAACCCTCTAAGTACCATGAAGAGAACTAACTTTCAAAAATTTATATTATTTACTCAGTTAAGTACTTGGGGAGGGGTCTAAACTAACTGGGTAAACCTGGGTCCTTACCAAGAGCTCTTACTGCAATGATAGTTCAGCTGTGCAACAATGACACATGTAAGTATGCCTACTGTAGGTACGTAACTATTACCGTACAAGCATATACCACAGTGTAGTTAAATTTAAGTTAAACAAGCAGAAAGGAATGTAGAGTTTTCGCGTGAGGGTTTTCAATCTTTAAGATTTTAATATTTACTCTTTTATTCATTGTCAAACTAATGTGAATTTCACGTTTTGAAGTTTCTAATGTCAAACACGTGATTGACACAGTATGGACTGTGTCATTTCGAACGATTTGTTCCTACTAATATTAACTCCTAACTGTGCATATATTTAGAGAGTTCACTCACAAAATACCTATTGAACTCGTGTGAAACACGAATATCGATGTTGATAGGCGGATGAGTAAAAAAACCCACTGATGTGAATGATAAAATTCTAACCAATTTTATGAGTTTTGTACAGAAACATGATCTCGGACGGATCCTATTTTACAACTTAGTAGCCGTGGGAATTTATCTCGTTTTGTTACCATCTATTTTTTTTTTTATTGGACAAAAACATATAATTATGTATACAAGAAACAGTATTGAAACAAATTACAAGCTGAATAATATTGCTGATTCTATGAGAGAAAAGCCCGCTTGTGAACCAAAATATTCTAAATTGGAAAATCTCCAAAACTTGAACTCCATACTGTAATACAAAATTGCGAACAGATTTTAATTATATTGTGAAAAAAAAGCAACTACTTGATAAAATAGCCAGTGCAGTTCAGGGGCCTTACCACGAGCTCTTATTGCCATCATAGTTTGTCTCTGTGACAGTGACAGACTTATACATATCAATATACATCTGACAGATATACAGAGGAGCTCGTGGCATAGTGAGGAGCTCGTGGCATAGTTGCTATTACGCATATCATTCAACCCTAGCCCTAGCCAGTAATTGGATGGGTGACCGCCCGAGTTCCCCCCGTGCCTCGGAGAGCACGTTAAGCCGTCGGTCCCAGTTGCCAATTTATCATCTTTGGCCATCGTTACAGGTCAGTCGGAGGCCTAAAATAGTCTGACAACTGGCTTAACCCAGATCACAGATTTTCCTCGTAAAAGGGGTTGCGAAGGTCAGATGGCAGTCGCTTCGTATAAAAATCAGGTGATAAGCCACATCGGGTTGAATCAAGTGCCGACCCCAACAATGTATGGGATAAGGCTAGGGACGATGATGATGATACATCAGACATATATCTGACATTCGTTTGTTTTTTGAACCTTGTTTAACTTTGCCAATCAATTATGGCGATAAGAGGTAATGGGCCTCTTTTAGCAAAAGGTATTACTTCAAATATTTGGATTAGCATTATAGTCGCTGAAGGCTGCCTTATAATACTATAATAGAGTAGTAATAGAAGTGAGTCATGTGAAGACATATCACGTGCACCCTCCCACTTAGGGTCCAGGATTAACACCGTGGAGTTAAGTCGATGTGAGTTCGACATAACCCTTCCGCTGCCCCCGCGGCGGTTGGTGTATACATAACGGATTCTCCACGTAAAAAAAAAACAAAGGTCCAGTGGTCGTTGTATAGGGACCATCGTCTCCATCGGAATGGTAAGAGTAACCCTTCGATAGACCGTTTAAAGTAATTATTTACTAACTGTACAGGGCCTGTAACCAAAGTAACATTATCCCCACGCTTCGCTAATATAAACGAGACGAAATGTAGGGAATGACATATGTTATGACACTGATTTATGTCATTCCCATACAATTTCCATCGTTTCTATTAGCGTAAGTGCGAGAGAATGTTACTTTCTCTATGCCTACAGGGCCCTTACCATGAGCTCTTATTGCCATGTCTCATATTATGAGACAGATGCATATGACGTGTATACATCTGTCACTGTCGCACAGCTGAGCATCATTGCAATAAGTAAGTACCCAGAATATAGTTTAATTGTCAACAAGGTTCACCATGACATTGAAGTGTTATAAACCGTGAATATTTATAACATTTAATTGCGCACGAGTGTACATGTCGATGAATGAGCTAGTAGTAGATTGATTTTATAAAGATATTACTTGAACATAGTTATTGCATTAATCCTCGTCCTTACTTTGTTAAATGTAAACTATACACTTAATATTCCAGTTCCGTAAACAAGTATTTACAACCGATGCACGTTTCCAAGATATCGTAAATTAGATTACACATCCCACTGGCATCTCATGGAAGATCAAAACAAAGCTTGCAGTCTTTATAAAAATAAAATGATAAGACAATAGTTAGACGGCTCTGTAACTATTGTATTATAATTTTATTTATATGTTAACTGTAAGATTAAACGGGGCCTGTGCCAATGGGGAAAACATCGTGAGGAAACCTGCATATGCCTGAGACGGCGATATACTCACCACCTGCCACGTTGCATTTAATCATGTTCGGTGGAAAGTGGTTGTTGTTATCACAACAACTCTGCCTACATCTTCGGGGAATACATGTGTATGTAAGATTAAACGCAAAAGTTATTAAATTAATTTAAAAAATCTTTCAGATTTTACACTTACATTAGCTGACGCCTGTATTTCCTGAAGGTGATATGTTTAAGGTAACAGGGGACGAGCCTTTTGACATTAACTGAGCACAAATCTGATCTCCGGACTTTAACTATGAAATACAGATGAGAAAACCCAATCGGTAATTATAGTTAAAACGTCAATAAAATTTACAAATTGTCTTTTCTGACATTTCAAAATATTTATACTAATGTATAAAATATTATAATTTTGCTTGCGCATGTTTGGTAGAAACAAAAATATTTTTTTAAATTTTAAGTTATTTCCTATTTATTAATCCGGATGACTTCTTAATAATCATGTTAAAGGGAATTATATAGAATAAGCACCTTTATTTTTGAAGAAATATTAAGGACTGCGTGCAAAAATATGAAGTCCATTAAATTGTGTCAACGCGAGTGAAACCACAGGGAGCAGCTAGTTTTTTAATAAATTTGTTGAAATACAAACATTATATATTTATTTCAAAGGCATAGCACCTTGTACATCTTTCTTACTGATCTTATTCTTACAACTTATACATTAATAAAATATTTTTTGTATGGAAATTAGGAGCCCCATACAAAAGAGTTCAACGAACCACCTACGTAGGTATTTATTGGCTCAATCTATTTATAAAGCTTTTAAGGTTCTTAAGGCTTGGAAAGGATGTGATGAAAAAAATTAACACTTTTTGTATATTATTTTTTCCGAACATTTACTTACCTACTTCTGAACGCAAAAACTTGTTAGTTTTATATGATTATTTCATAGCGGAGCACATATAACGAATCCGGTGTAATACTAATGTCATACATGACATGTCCACATTTTGAGTGTCATTTAAGGCTGTAAGTAGCTATTTAAGAATTAATTATTATTTTTTTCTTTAAAACACCTTATAATGTATCTGTGCCTCAAGTATTTGACACGTTCGAACGTTGTCGCTTGACATTATGCTTTGCGTTATTTTTGTATGGAAACGGAAAACTTTTTACCCTGGCTCGTTAAATCAGAATTACAAACATTCACTTCAACTTTATTAATATGTATATGTGTATGTATAGATCAAGTGGTTCACTTAGTAATAATCATCTGCAGTAATTATCTCATTTATCTCATAGAATAAACTACCGGTATCCATAAATTAATTGCGAATACAATCTCTTGTATTCATACTGACTGGGATATATATTTTGCAGTGGCATTGTTTTGTGCCAGAGTTATAAACAAGTTCAAATGATGCTTACAGCTCGTACTTATACCATTTTCATAAATTATCCTAAAGTACCCATCATCTTCCTGGCCTTATCCCATACATTGTTGGGGTCGGCACTTGATTCAACCCGATGTGGCTGAGCACCATTTTTTTATAAGAATCGACTGCGATCTGACTTGGTAACCCCTGTTATGAGGAAAATCGGTAATGTGGGCATTTGACTGACCTGTAACAATTCCAAAGACGTTAAAATGGCATACGGGACCGACGGCTTATTGTGCTTTCCGAGCCACGGAGGGAGCTTGGGTGGTTACCCATCCAACTACTGGTTGTTGAACTTCACTGGTCGAATGATATGCGTAATAGCAACGGTGCCACGAGCCGTAGTATTAAAATGTTTGTTCTGGAAGTGGACGGATTTTTGTATGTTCATTTGACATGAGACATCTCACGGGATATCTTATGATTCTTTTTTATTTATATTAAGCTTCTCGTGACAAGCGGGCTGGGGCTTTTCTCACTCAGAGAATCAGCATTGCTATTCTAAATAATATTAATAAGACAGACCCCAGAATGTATTTCTACACGTATATTTAGAAAATGTATATATAAAAAAATACTCTTATCGACAATGTACAACCGCAACTATAGTTTAAAAATATTAAATACATTGTATTCAGAACTGGTGAACTTACTACCTACTACGGTACTTACTACCTAAGTTATGAATTCAAACTTGCTACTCTTTGATTACGACTTCCAAACAAAATAGATTTTTGAATTGAGTCCCTATTGTTCTGATGGTGCGGTATACATTTTTCCATACAAAAAATATGCAAATATCATAGAAGATTTTTGTATTTATTATAGACAAGTTAATGTCCAATTAAAAAAATTTTAACTTGTAACAAAAAACCTTTACATATGTAAATATACAAATATAATATAATTTCAAAAATATTTAAGCTAATCATCGGAATACCTACTATTTAGTTAGCACGTGAATATTATAGAGGCATTATTCAGCTGTTTGTATTATCGTTTTGGTAAAAAGTTCTTAACATTGTTTTCAGGCTGTATTGCAAACGCGTAGCTCCATCTATCAGAATCACTCAGTACTAAGCTATACAATAGGTAGCTAGCTGTACCTACTTATATTGAACTCAATCAATAAATCGATTAAAATCACTCAAGTTTCACTGACCCTATGTAGATGTTGTGTCGAAGTTCAGGTGATGCAAAGTAAATTGAAACAAAAATAAGTCTAATTTGTTCAAACTATTCGTGAAAATAACCTAGTTTTGTTTAAATACGCCGTTAGTTAATAAAATTGTTGTTAAGATTACTTTATTCATCCATAGGTGGCGTTAATGTACATGGGTAAAACAGTTTAAGGCTTTAACGCCTATGTTTGTCACGAGTTAAGATAAATATGTGTGTACTAATATGATTATGTTAACGGAAAATAGTACAGTGTTTATAGTTTGATTTCAATACGATGTACTGAGAAAGAAAACGAGAGAAAATGTGAAAAAAAGAGGTTGTATAAAACATGGCGGCCGGTTGCGTCGGTAAAACAGTTAATCGGCCGGTGGGCTGACGGTGACGGCTGGTGAGTCTCGGCTCGCGACACGCAAGCGCAGCAGGTAGGTTAAGATTCACGGTCCGTTGCATTTGTTGGTCCTGTGCGCAACGCGCCCTCGTACAACGCGACCGAAATGTGCCACCGGTGACCCAGTGAAGTGATCACGTTGTGCTCATTGTTCAATACTAGTGCCCGTGCCTGTGACATGACGAGGACTACCACACTCTGAACCACAACAGCAACAGCAGATCATAACGGTAATTCTCACTCAACGTGCCAACCCGACCAGGGAATGTTTACCCAGCGGTCAGATGATGCGATCGCTAAACGATTATTTCCAAACTTTTATAGGATTGTTTAATTAAAGAGTATCTCAATGTATTTTTTACACAAAGCGGGGGAACTCGATCGTTTCTTCCACGTAGCCCGTACCGATGTTTACTCGTGAATTATGACACCTGTACGGCTGCGTCCGAGTTTCCTCTCAGCTACACACAAGAAAGTAGTGTTAGTTTTGTCGTATTAGTTAAAAATGTTATTGAATTTGTTGAGTGTACCGTTTTGAAAGTAGAAATCTGCTTTCCAGTTCTCTATACCGTATTTTTTTCTTTTTGTACGGTCATTTACAAATCTTATTGGACTTTAATTGCTAATTGGTATTTCAATTAATGATTAAAGATCTTGCTTAAATATTCAAATAGTTGTGACCATTTTTATATTTATATTCATATATAATTAATCAAGTCTTCGCTGAGATTAAGCTATGAATACCTGCTTATTACTCTTGAATATGTGTACTAACAAGTATCATATTATATACGTTCTATCAAAGTAACGTTATTCGCAAGATCGGTTACAAATAAAAACTGTTGATTACGTCATTATTATCTGTATAATATCTACCTAAGTATTTGATTTAGACCGTCAACTATGCGAGTGTATACTACTCCAAAGAGTTAGATACAATAGATTTTTCATTTATAATCGCTCTATTTTTTTTTGTTGCCATGCCTACATGTCACTTAAATGCTAAGTACTTATATAATAAATAATGATTATATTATTAATTCTACATTATCTGTAATTCAACTTATGTAAAGTGAATCCGAGCAAAAGTTGTAGATATCCCGTTTGAAATCGGAACCGGAACACAAAACACTGCAGAATCATTTCTTTCAACTTAAACGGAATGGTTGGACCTGCACATTGGATTTGCAAGCCTGTTCTAAAGCTTACAATGTTATATCGACTATAAATAAATGTACTTATTCTATTGCAAGTGATACTTATAAAACTTGTCGGAAAATAAATATCACGTTATAGAATAGTATACAAATACATCAATGCAGCGGCGGCCTTACCCATTGCGAGGCTCCGGGCGGCAGGTCTTTTCGAACTCTTTGTCCTACGGAAAAGTACTTATGTGTTGCGAAAGTAGGTAAGTTTGTTATGCATATTAAAAAGTATAAAGCTTAAAAAAATCTATATTTTTTTTTATTTTGCTTGACGCGAGCCTCTGCAAGAGCGAGGCCACGGGAGATTGCCTTGTTCGCCACCCCCTAAAGCCGCCACTGCATCAATGACAACAAATCAATGGCGATTACCATCGTCACTACGAGACAATGGCTTAAAAAGTTCCCATGGAAAGTTGTAAACATTCGAACCTCGTTGCCTATTTGACGATAACATCGACATGGAAACGGCTACCAATGCCGTGAGCCCAATCAATTGACGAGCACACTTTTACTTACGTCGTAAAATATTTGACTTTGTGGTCTTCGAACTCATAGTTTAGTCAACAGAAAACATCGTGATGAAACCGGCATCCTTTGAAAAGGAATCCAAGAAACATATGGGTTCGAAGAGAAATTGAATGTGTGTATGTATGAAATGCAGTGTCTGAGACACGCTAACAGAGTTACCATCTGTTGAGGTGCCATGACACGTCGATGATCTTCCGTTAAAAATCTACGGAGCAATTTAATATCGAAGCCTTTTAAATTCTCATTTAAGCATTCCCATTTCCCATTTAAGCATTTGTATTTGTAAAAAGTTACGTCAGAAACTATTAATAAACGTTCATTGATTACAATAAGCAGCAACAAAACAAATAAAACTGATACAAAAAAATATACAAAACACAAAAAAGAAATAGTGTTGGTATGGTGGAAAGTGGTTCGCACCAGTAAAAATACTTTATGACATATATAATGTGAAAGAAATTTATGCATCAATCATATCGTATGCTAGACTATCAATCAAGAATACATACATATGCTCACGCCTGTATCCCATGGGGGTAGGCAGAGACCACTGTTTGCCACATGCTACGATCCTTACATACTTCTTTCGCTTCATCCACATTCATGCGTCTCTTCATACACTTTCTTCGGTTACGAGTGCTCCGAATTTGACCTTTCTGAAAAATACTATTAATTTGGTCATAGTAGTTCTTCCTTGGACGCCCTCTATCGACACTTCCGGTCACATTCGCTCTATAAATTTCTTTCGTTAATCGCCTTTCACTCATCCTTTCGATATGTCCAAACCATCTCAACATACTTTTTTCAATTCTGGTCAATTCTGGTCAATCAAGAATGTTTTTAAAATATATCAATTTTGTAAACAGGGGAAATAGGAAACGAAGAATAAATCACCGATTCATAGTTCTGAATGATTCAATACATAAAGATCACTGCAATTTGCTGAATACATTTTCCTCTTCTCATTTTCAACGGATTTCTTAGTAAGGCTTTGTATAGTAGGCATCCATGATTCGAAGAGAGAATCGTTTGTTTGAAGTACTCTATTGGGTTAGTTTTAGTAAGAAATAGCAGTGCTAACAAGGTTGTTCAGTGCTTGTCTGCGAAACGCCCTAAAGTATTTTAGTCAGATAGCCAAGAAGAACAATGACAATCTAGAAAAGCTTAATGTCACAGCAAACATGGAGGGAAAGAGGCAGTACCACGCGATGGTCAGATCAAATCTGCACTACCATCGACAATAATGACCATAAAGTTCTTCACATCGCCAAAGATAAGAACAGATTGTCAAGATGCAAGTGATTTCCAAGGGGTATCACGACTCACTTGCAGTGAGTAAACGACGAGATGTTGAAGCATTTCTGTAGTAATGCTAAAGTAAATAAGTTTAGTAAAGTTGTTTTTTAATCTTACGTTAAGTATTGACATTGAAAAAAGTGATGTGTTTAATTATCACGTACATTGTAAACAGTGTTCAGTGTAACGTGTTTGCGGTCAGGTGATAATGGTGGGTGTGCACGATTCATACGACGGTTTGGTGCTCGTATATTACAATACTAGGTGTGTCCCGCGGTAATACTCGCGTACACTGAATTTCATAGAGGAGCTCTTAGCACAGTTGCTATTGCGCATATCATTCGATCAGCGAAGTTAAGCAACCCTAACCCTATTTGCATGAGTTCCCTTCGTCGAAGAGCACGTTAAGCCCCGTTGCCAATTTTGGCAACCGTTACAGGTAGGTCGGAGGCCTAAAATTGAAAACCCAACGCGGGTGAAACCGCACGACACATCTAGTTATTCATAAATTTCGTAGGCAAGCGAGTTCCTTCTAAATTTTGAATTAGTATACGTATGATATAGTATGCTCCACGTTGTCGTATACATATGTATTATTATATTATGTACGTAAAATAAATACTCTGAATTGGCATTCGTCGATGATATTCAAGACTAGTATAGTAATAATAAAGAAATACGTGAATATTTCCTACACAAAAACATTGCGTAATATTTTGACGTAATAGGTTAAGTATGTGTAGAATATTCTACCTACGATACCACATCTAGTATATACTTTAAGTCATAAAGCTCTGCAGTAGTTTGATTCGATTATTTATTTTGATTTTAATTTGTTGACATGTACATGAAGCCAGCTGTTTCTTGCCGGTTCTTCTCAGAAGGCTAGTTTCCGAACCGGTGGTAAATTATCTACATTCATAAGTGCCCAAACTGAATAAATATTGATTATTAAAATTTTTGATCATTTAAAATTATTCAGTTTTGACAAAATTAACTGGTCCATACAAAAGACATCATCGCCGTCCCCTAATATTTTCAATTCTCTAATATTATTTTAACAAAATTATCAAAAATGTTTTATTAAAGTTTTGAAGAATATCAATAATTAAGAGGGAAATACCGGTAAATTTCAAGTTCAGAGTAACCCGGATAAGTTCCGGTTTCAAGAGTGTGTGAGATTTGTATATTTCTCGGATACAGTCGTGTTGTGTTTACACTCAAATCAACTTTGGCGTTTTAAGAAAGACATAATATTACACAATATTTATAACGAAATCTTATCCTATGATATGACGTATTCAAGACGTAGACTCTACGTAATGAATATTTGTGAAACTTGTTAAAAGCATTGATATGTTTTTAAAAGTTCTTCTGGAAGCTATGTATTGAGGTGAGGCAAGTTTTGATGGCAATTTTTAAACATCTTCCATGATTGAGTAGGGAACTAATATTGTGAGATAATTTGTGAATTTCACTTACAGTTTAATTAAAATATAGTTAATTATCATAACCTACGTGAATATTTGGTTTATTGAGACATGATACGAGAGATTTTATGCTAGCGTTTTCAGTGTTGACTACCAAATATTCTGGCTTAGACTGCATCATATAAGATAGCTAGCTTCTGCCCGCAACTTCATCCGCGTGGTACAGTAAGTTTGGGCTAACGCTAACTTTAACCTGCGATTGGTCTAAGCGTAATAATATATAGTCTATAAAAGAGCCGTGGTGGCCTCGGGGTTTGAGCAGTCGCCTGCTACGCAAGCAACGCAGGTTAGAATCCCAGCGGGGCCCGTACTAATGAGTTTTTCTAAAAAAAAACTTAGGTGCAGTGATTTCACACCACGTGCTTTACGGTGAAGGAAACATCGTTAGGAAACCTACATATGTCTGAGAAGTAATTCAAAGACGTATGTATAATGCCTGAGACGGCGATAAATGGGCTATCTACCTAGGTTTTATGATTAGCGATTAGCGCGTTCAAACAAACAAACAAACTTTTCAACTTTGTATATTAGTATAGATATTGCATAATTAATATTTTTGTTACTTTCGACTTTATAAGGCTTCTTTTACTAACTTTGTCCCTTAAGTTCAGTATTTTAAAAAAAATATAATAATTTTGACTGCGATGTCTTGCACTGCCTTTCATTTGGCATGTGGTTAAGGTATGCAATCAATTACATATCATAAAATATAAACGCGAATGCCTTCGAAACCCGCCACACCTGCTCAACACATGTAATTTGTATTCGCTTTCTCTTTTTAATCCAGTCGGACAATGTCGTTTGGTATTTACAAAATTAAACTTATACCTTATCAATTTAAAGTTCACATTAATATATCATCACTTTGTAGCTACAAACTACCACGCCTTTTGAAAATACTACGCAAAATTAATCTTTATTAAAAACTAGCTGTGCTCCGCGATTTCACTCGCGTAGACTTAATTTTATGGGTAGCCCGCGGAAGCCTAATATTTTTTTTTAATTATAGTAGCCTAAGTTACTCCTTATATCCTTAGCTATGTCACGTCAAAATCTGTCCAGCCGTTTCGGAGATTAGCCGAAACAAACAGACAGTTAGACAGAGAGAGATTTTTTTTAAAATTGGATTTTCTATGCATTTAGTCAAAAGGTGTTATTTTGGAATTACTAACAGACATTTCAATTTTATTTATCTGTATAGAATATGTATAACGCGCGTGTATTGAACTTAAATATTTGTGATATGAAGTTGAAAATAGCAAAAATGTAATGTTTATGTACAGTCGATTTTGCCTAGAGACCATGACTGCAAAGAACGAAGTAACGTCGTTGATCTGAGTGACCGCCAGTGAACTCGAGTGAACATTTCATAAGTCGCTTACATTTAATTCCATACAAAATAGTTCCATCAATTGTAAATTTAGTTTTTAAGTGACGGGAAATGTGAGCTTTTCTCTCTTTCTCTACTAAGGGATCACCAATTACATGTATAAACATATGTTGTATATGTATATGATAGTGTTTGACCTTATCTTATCATTCAAATAGTGAAATTATTTTTGTGATACGTCCAGTACTTTTGAGCCAATTCGTTACAAACATTACAAACGTTACAAACCTTTCCTCTTTATAATATTAGTTTAAAAGTAATGAACGACACTTGGGACGTGTGATTCGATGTACACAGGAAGCACTTTAGGAATGCCGGACTTTAGCTACCTCACATCACATACGCGCACCGAATTATAATATTATACCTGGTTACTTTCACTCGAAATACACGCGAGCTTAATATTTGTGAACAAACATGTCTTACGTTATGTGACATGAATAAATCAGGATGGATAAAAATGCAACAGTGAGTATGGAATACATTTGCAGATCACGTACTAACTTCCCTGATCTAATTTATTTATTGAAATATAGAAAAGTCAAGGGTCCAAAATATCGTGAGGAAACCTTCACATGTCTGAAAAGTAATTCAAAGACGTATGTAAGTAGCTAAAACGGCGATAGACTCAGCATCTGTCACGTTGGCACAATGATGACTATGGTGAAAAGTAGGTGTTGTTACAACACCTCTGCCTACCCCTTCGGGGAATACATGCTTAAGCATATGTATGAAATGTTGTATATTTACCGTATCAGTAACTCGATAACATCTTTTCTTGTCTTCTCAGTAAGTACTTTAACTGCAACTGACCTATTATATATTTCAGCGCAAAGCTATTTCCAAAAATTGTTCGAGAGATTTATTTGTGTTATGAAAACTTTAAACATTTTCCTATTTATAGAGAGCTTTATTGAATATTTAGTTTAGAATAAAAGTACTTAAAAAAATTGACGTTAAGGGGCTGCCATAATATATATATATATTATTCTCCTAATAATAAAACATGGTTTGAACCAAGACCACCAAATTCAGACTAAAACTAAGTCCATCCTTTTTTAAATCCGTATAACAAAACGAGCTGGAGCTACTTCTAAACCAAGGATTATCTGAGGCGATGTTTTGTATTAAGGTGTAAATTCTTTAATTTCCTGCTAATCTATCGATAGGTATGCAATTAAACTGCTTAAACGCCTTATCTCCCATGCATTTCAGTTGGATTTGTATTGCCATTGTTCCATTATACGCCATTGTAAGGGATACCTACCACAGTGAGAAGCCCCAAGACTGTTGTTCAATACTAAATCGATACTAAACTCATAACGAGCTCGTAAGAATTGATAAGTTGTATGATTTTACTCTTAAATTTAAAACATAATACATGGGCTATGTATATCAGGTGGCCCACCATCATCGGTTTAAGCAGAGCGTATTAAGAACTCGTCTTTGACGTTTCATTTTATGATATTGAAATTAAACCTCTAAGCCAATATAAGAAGATAGTAAGACGTCACTGCTATAATGATGATAATTATGATAGTAGACCCCTTGATTAGCCTTGCCTTTATAGTGTGTACATACATATGCTCACACCTGTACTCCCCGTAGGGGTAGGCCTAGAAGATGATTAAGTGCCAACGTGACAGATGGTGGGTCTATCGCCGTCTCAGGTACTATACGTACGTCTTTGAATTACTTCTCAGGCATATGCAGGTGTTTAGAAAATCTTTTTGGTACATGCCCCGCAGTGACTCGAACTTGCGTCGCTTGAGTAGCAACCCCAAGGCCACCACGGCTTCATATGTGTTTCTTTTATGTGTATTGTACATTTATACTAAGTATATCTAGATGTAAACAATATCAAGTAAAATTATTTCAACAACACTACCAATCTTTAGCGAGACTTGTGAAATTACTGAACTAGGAAGTTAACTTAACAACATTCGCGTATTCTCAATATTTCTAATATCTGTTACGAAACAATATCTTAACAGAATTGGCCTCTGTTACATTCGTGCTACGCAGCCTGAAATGAAGAAATAATAAATGAAATAACCATAAAAATATATGTGCAATTTACATATCTGCAGCAATACAATCGCTTTTATAATAACATCACGAAGACTCAGGTAGTGTGACATTCTCGGGTGATAATTAAGTATAAGCGAACTCGTCTGGAAACTTGGCCAGTTTAAGAAGACTCGGCACAATACGGATGAAGGAACAGTAGTGCAGCTAACTATGTTGCGGTACGTTTTAATACTGCATTCACGTTCACTTGTGCGTCCCGCTTGCGTCGCCCCTATTTGAGCCACATATGATACTGCAAACACAATCGATCGATGGTTTCACTATTATCTACTCTGCTATTATGTACGTATATGTGAATACAGGTGCCGTCAAAAATAATGAGCCCGCAGCGAAAATAGTGGGGATATGCATATTTTTATTCGCCTCGCACCATACATATAGACAGAGACAAGCTTATAAAATGACTACTGTGCATTCAATATACCCCACCCGCAAAATGAGCGAATGGCTCAATTCAGGAATCAAATGTTTTCATTTCAATCATAGACCGGCAAGTAATTATTTTACTAGTTTTGAGTACAATATTTTTTTTATATTTTTATAGTAAAGCCTAGTTGTGTTTTGTCGATAAATGAAAAAAAAATCAAATTTATTTTAAACTTGGGGTAGAACATTCATTTTTAGGGTCTGTCTAAGATGATTTTAATTAGTTTTCGTAATATTTGGAGTTGAGCCCCTATCGTTCTGAGGGTGCGATACGCGCTGATAACTCGTGAAGGGGCCCATAAAACTAAACTTGGTTGCAGGTTTTCTATCTACGTCTGCAAATTCAATTCAATTAGCGGTTACTCAGATATACTCAGGTTGATATTAATAGATGATTTGATGATCTAACTGCTTTCAAGTATGTTATATTGCAATACGTAAACTTTAAGCAACTCTCTGGACTCAGAAATGTAAAGCGCCTATGTGTCTCTACGTACACTAAATCTATTGCAATCGACTTATGTATAGTATGAGATACTGCCGTCTATATGTTCTATGTCCTAATTTCTAGTTGGTATCTGTACCTTTATCTACGTCTAGCTTACATCCGAGGCTTTGTTATTACAGATCCCTAATTCATCTCGATTATCAATATACCTCTCTGAAACTGTAGCTTTATAACGGTTAAAGAACTTTTGAAATCGGTCCAGTAGTTTTAAGTTTATTCTTTACTTACAAAGATAAGAATTTTTACACTTTATAATATTAGTGTAAATTTCTGTGAGCCAGGGAGATGATAATATACTGGTCGTGTTCAGTAACGAATGGCGAACACAAAGTCACGTTGAACACTTGTTGACACAACCCATTCAGAGTGGTTAACACACAGATAAGAAACGTTCCAAGTGACACGAGAGGATGTGTTCAGTTTTCACTGTTTTATTATAAGTATGTTTTATGGTGCTAAAATGTGCTGTATGTGGCCGCTCAAGATGTTCTTTTGCTTCTAAGTATATGTAAAAACTTCACGCCTGTAAGTGATCCTTTTCATTCGACTGTAATATAATGAAACTTAACACGTACAAGTGGTTGCTTTACAAAATCTAAAGATTAGTCACTGAATTCGTGCCAGCGCGTCACCTCTGAGTATGATTTAACATGTCGTGCAAATTGAAATTACACATATAAGTTGTTGTATCACTTAAAGTTATTCAAAACGTACGACATTTCTAGAGTTACAAAATAAATACGATGTACGTATATGGTCCTAACAACAATATTTCGCAGGTATAAAAAAGCGATTTTCTTTATAAAGACATTCCGCCATTTCTGCCCACATGAACGCATATTCGCTTACAAATTAGGCGACAAAGAATAACAATTGGCAAACACATTTCGCTTTAAGCATCTAAAACGTTTCCGCAGAGAATAATTCCAATTAAATACTAACTTGAGATTTTATTTCGAATGCGATCACGTAAATATGTAGGTCGCACGCGCGCGCCGCTGAGTGCATATCAAACACTTTCCTCGGACGCCGAGAACGTCGTTAATCACCTCATGAGCCATGTTCCGAGTTTCAGAATAATTCCATATCGATACTTGGATGCTATTCGAGTCAAAATGTTACTACTCATGTACGAGAAATAGATACATATTTCTCGTTTAATTTTATTATAGTTATATTGAGTCAGCCGTCATTGCGTCTGTTCTATGGTACGTATATTTATGTGAATATCCTCAGAAACTTCTTTAGGAATTTACTTAGACTCCGTTTTCATTAATTGGCATGAGGCAAATTCACGAGGAATGGACCACCTTTTGTCTTCGGTTACAGTTACATCAAATTACAATACTACTGCAGTATTTACTAATAAAATTAATAATCTGGTAAATTATGGAGCTGTAAATATAAAATACGTGTATTTACGTACGTAATTATATACGTATTGTACGTATTTTTATGATTAATATTTTTTGCAGAGTTGATCTCTTGTCGTATTATGTATACCTAAATTATTATAAGTTTTAATTGTTTTGTGCAAAATTTATTCAATAACGAACATCTCATTCAGAATCGACTCGTATTCATTACATTACAATATATTATGAACGTTTTCAATGTGATTTATGACAACGAGAAATGCATGCAAATGTAACATGGAGAAATAACATGCTAGCGCTTGGTTATCAGGTGAAAAATGCTAACTAGAACAAAATCACTAGGGCTGTCGACGGCTAGTAAAATATTTATCAATTATCAAGATGACTGTGTCTTACAATATAATTATCATAGCCGTGGTTGAGTTGGTACGTCCATTTTACTGACGGAAACAATTCTTAGTTAAATAATTTCAAATTGCAACGTGAATTGCTTGACAAAGCAAAACCTTTAAATATTTCCACAACCTGTAGATCAATATTACCCCAATGTCTCAGGGCGAACAAATTACCGTTTAGAGAAGACGCCAATGTTAATAGAGAAATGTATAGTGGCAACCCTAATGTATTTACTTAAGTAATTGAGCACTATCTCATCATCTGATTTAATTTGTGAGTCAGTGTGAATCGTGCTGATGAACTCCATACTCTAATTAAATGCTTATTATAATTACTGCGATAGAAAATTATTGTTAGTAGGTTTCTGTATTTAATTTTATAAAATACACTTCTCGCTTAAATTGTATAATTAAATTTAAGCGAGATTATTCTATTTATTAAGGGAAATCTGGCATAATGGTTAGTGTATAGTTAGTACTTTTGAAACGCGTATAAAAATGTCTGAAAATTAACAGATTTTCATGCACGTTTTTTAAGAAAGGATAATTTGGGTTAAAAAAATCGATACAAATACAATTCACAACCCTGACTGACTGAAATTAACGCACAGCCTAAACCGCTAATCATACAGACATAAAATTATGAGGGTGTATGATAACTGTGTAAAAATGTATGTCGTATTGACTTCCTTTGCCTGAAAAACTATGATTTAGATATCATAGACTTAATAATATTTATAAGTATTAATAAAAGTCCTGCCTATGTAAGTGACACTCGTAAAGAAATACGTCGGATCAAAATAATACAACACTTTTGCCTTTTATAATGATTATAAGTTTGTTGGATGAAACAGTCTCAAGTTGAGACCATATTCCTCCACTGTTGCAACAAGTTAAGTTATTCAAGATGTCGATTTTTCAAAGTAATAACAATTATCCACACATAGCAATAACAGCATTGCTAAACACATGTTTCCGATAGCTAACTACCAACAAATGACACAACATTACGCCATTGCGTCGTCCGGCGGGTGCGCGCGCGCAACGGGCGTCGAAATCGCACGCACGATTGATCGCACTTCCTAGAGGTGACAGGATGCGTGTGAGTGGATATCATGACTACCTCTACGATATAATTACATGTCAACAACTGTTCAAAGAACTAGTTACAAGAAACTTAATGCTATTGATTCCAATTGACAAAGAACACTTGAATATCACTCAAATGTTGTTTGAGTGTTGATTTAAATCATGAGTCAAGAAAGATGTATATAATGTTATTGTTCATATGTAATGATTAGAAAAAAAATGCTGGTATGTTTAATATTAATATGTGTTTAAAATGTAACTGCAGTACTTAAGTAGTTAACTAAGTTAATATTTGCATGCCCTAAAATTGGGTGAAATATGTGATTCTTGTGACCATAATAACACCTATTTTGTACCATATTTCATGTGAATAAATATTATTTGTATTTCATGGCAGGATCGGTGTTTTAAGGATAAATGAGTCGCATGGTTCAGGCAAACCTCGAAGGCCCCAAAAACCTGAGGAGTAGGTATTTAAACCTAAAATAAACTTGCACCTTAGCATTACTTAAAAATATTTGATTCCAACTACCCCATTCTCTGTTTTCGTTGTATACTGACAATCGTTGTACACTGCGAAGTCCGCACTATACCGTTCGCGTATCTTTTTAGTGCTTATGAAGTTACGGTGCCTTTCCGGCTATATACGGTGTATCAAAGCAACTCATCGATATTACACGACCAATTATAATGTTGCAAATTATGCAGTAATTTAGTACTTATCGAAGAAAAAATTAATTTGAGCGGTATAATAAAAGCTCCTATCAAAAATGGTTACGGTGGCTATCAAACTCGTGACGACATTTTACTTGGACACTGACGTTAAGGAATACCAAAACGGCTGTTTGACATTTGATCGTTGTACCTACATTTGCAAAGTGATCGTCACTCTTGAGAGAATAGCACCGCTGGTTCATCTTAAGTTTGCTACTGATCACGGTTTTAACTAGATGCATCACCTGCGTTAGTAGGATACTCAGTAACCGCGTTTCAAGTGAGCCGTGACCGCAGGTGGCGGGTCACAGTACGGCCGTCGCTGTGTAAACATCACCATTGTGCATTGTAATCTCCTACATCACACATACATATATCATGTATTGTAGAAGGGAATTGTAAGCTTGTGTGCATGTGTGTGTGAACGTAAACATTTTGAGCTGTCAAAATACTTTTTTTGCGTACGTGGTCTGATTCATTTTTCTAACAATTGAAAAATTAAGAGCGTCGGTACAATGATAAACAATAATCGATACTATATTCTAGCAAAATTATACGTCTATTGGTAAGCAGTTACTGTTGCTTATGGACAATTTTATACATACAAAGCGACAACCAGTTGCTTGAACTTCGGACCAGGATTTGTTTTGGATCAAAGTCTAACTGTTGTTTACGCGATTTGTATTCTACACTTCATTAATGATAACTACATCCATGTATTAAATTCCCAAAAGTTATAGGTCTTATTTAGTCGATTTCTTAATTTGAAAGCTAGAGACTTTTTGTCCAAATTTTTCACTACTCTGAAACTTTAACTACTTTCATAAAAATCATATTATGATAATTACTCAAATACAAGATAAAAGGATTTAGTAAACTTTCTATACTTACAGCTGGTTAGCCGTTCACAAATTTTGGGCTTAGTGCACATCAATTCATATTATTTACTAGCGGACGTCACGCGGTTTCACCCGCGTAGTTCCCGTTCCCGTGAGAGTACGGGGATAAAATATAGCTTAAGTTACTCGCTGATGAGCTATTTATTGCTGAAATTATTTTCGAAATCGGTCTAGCACTTTTTGCAGCCAATTTGTTACAAACATACTACAAATCTTTCCTCTTTATAATATTAGTATAGGTAACGTGCCAAGAATTGAGAAGAAAAACTACGATTTTACATTAAAACTTAGTAGAAATCGTTGTGGTTGTATGGGCTACCAATTGCATTCAATGTGCAATCAATATTCAAGCGAGATAAGAGGTGCCCACCCCATTTCTGTTAGATACCCGATACGAATGCCAATATTGGAAGATGAAAGCGATTTCTCAATGCATATAATCGAGAAAGTGTTTAGTAAAACAATAGTATCATGGAATTAAGGTTGCGCGCACAATAATGACAATGCGACAGGTCGGAGAAACAGATTTAATTAAATACATATTGCACAAGAGAACATGTATGAATAGGTAGATGCCTATATAAGTAGGTATGTAAGAACATTTAGACGTATCGATAGGGATCTTAGGGTGTGATGGGATTGTATTAGCGTTTACCTTTTATCTGTAGTATTAGACAAAGTACCATTCTCTCGCGCTTGCGCTAAAAGAAACGAATGTGCGGAATGTGTATGGAAATGACATAAATCAGTCACGTGACATACGTACATTCCGGTACATTTTGTATCGTTTCTACTAGCGAAGCGCGAGGATAATGTTACTTTGTCTACCAGGCCTTGTTATCGAACCTACATAATACAGGAAAGTGTTTTTTTTAAGAAACCCAGCTTACTATAGTCTGGGCTAAATAATGTATACAGCCCTATTACCGGGAAGCCTATTCTCAATATTGGTGAATAAAATTAAATGGGGACCCTTCTGGGATGGCGTCAGCATATGTTTAAGAACATATGAACACTAGGCGAGATTTGAACCTTCGTATGATGACAGTATAGTTGCTTTCAGGTACTTGTGACGTTTCCACCTCGTGTATCGATTTTTTTCCATCCCTTACCTTTGAATTGTATTATCTGTTATATGCATAGCTTATGGTATAAATAGTGTATTTTAGGACGTTATATATTCAACGCTCATTACTTATTTACTCAGTACGTACTTAGACTTGAGTCGCAGCGACAAGTTGTATAGTGTGAAATTAGCCTAACGACATCTCAGTATGGGCGTGTGGCTACTAGATCTCTCGTATAATGACTAGTGAAGTGAAGTGAACCGCGGCGAACTTTTCCCAGTGTTTGAATGAAGTACATAGTTTCAAAATACTTACATGCCTACTGGGACCATGCTATATATTAAGTCATAAGGCTTAAACATCTGATTTACATCAAAATGTATTCCTTTTCCCGTGGTCACGACCTACAGCGCATGAACGGTTGGACTAATTTATTCTTATTTATTAATAACTCTTTAATTGTTGTATTGTCAAGAGAATATTTTTAAATACTTTCTTCATGACATTTCTCAAGAAATAAAATATTTGGAAAAAGTGGGTTAAAAAAGAGCGACAGAAGACACCCATGATATTGTGTCCACACGGGTGAAGCCACAGGGCTGAGTTAGTATATCATAAATACTTGATATCGTGTCAATTTAGAAATTACTTTTGTGTTAAAAAGCCGAATAGCTTAATGCTACATTTAATATATAGTTCACACAAAAACGATTACGTACCGATAATCTTCAAAAAAAGCATGTGAGCAGTTTATTTAGACGTAAATAAATTGCCGAAAGTGCGGGCAAATCTGGTGAAAGTATTCCTTACGTGTATTTAATTGATATGTTAAGTGACAGCCTAGTTAACTGTGTCACAGTAAAAAAAATTTTATGATTACCAATTATAAACGTTGTGTATTCATTACACAATTTCTTCAAATACTTCTACTTCAGCAAGATCTTAATTTGATGTGTATTTGATAGAAAAGTGCATTTTCTCCTGTTATTAAGCTATGTTTTCGCCCTCCGTGCCTCCGAGAGCACGTTAAGCCGTCGTCGGTCACGTTTGCCAATTGATCATCGTTGGCAACTGGTTTAACCCAGATCACAGATTTTCTTCGTTTAAGGGGTTACGAAGGTCAGATGGCAGTCGCTTCGTATAAAAATCAAGTGATCAGTCACATCGGGTTGAATCAAGTGCCAACCCCAACAATGTATGGGATTAAGGCCAGGGAGATGATGATTATGATATGTTTTATTAATAAAAAATTGCATTACATTGCATATACATATATGCAATGTAATGCAGGCTATTAACCACAAGAAAAAAAGACAGATAAACTGTGTACCGAAGAAATAAGTGTAGGTATTATCGCGACAACACGCAACGTTTCCGTCGTCGAAAGCTTGCATGTGGATGCCAAGAAGTTGCGAGTTTAATTCCTGCTTTTAGACGAAGCCTTAGCATGTTGGACCTCCGTTACATAGCGGTTCAGCTACGTGACAAATATGGCATGGACGTGAGGTTTCCAATGAACTTGCATGAGAAGAATTGTAACAGGGCATAACACTGTGAAAGATTTTGGGTCCGAAAATATCGTAAATCGTGTTTGATGGCGTATCTGAGTGAGATTGCTATCGATCTGTAAATGAAAGATATATGAAGTATTGAATTTAGCTATAAATGCATAATGCTCTTAACTCTTAAGGAATTGCTTAAATCGAAAAAGCATTGGTCAAAACAGCATAACGCTGAGCTGATGCAAATTCGCGCCTAGAGTTTTTTGACGTTTGTACATGTGTTGCTTGTATCTATAAACAAATAACCTACCATCTTAAAAAGAAAAAAAAAGATGTTGATAGAGATTCTTCTACTTTTATCTTCTGTTATAAATGTATGTCAAATGTGTCTTCTATCTTTTCTGTGTAAAAATATAAATTTTATATTCCACCAAAATTCCATAGGAAGGTGCGTTCACTAACATAGTTGGTGAGATGAACGGCCGAAGTACAAAGGACTTCCGCAGATTAGTTCCGCTGCCACGTGGTGTGGTAGTTGGTACTATGTAGGTACATTATGGGAGTGCGCGCACGCACTCAGCTGCTCCGATGTCACATGATCACGAATAGCCCATTAAAATGTCATCTTATCTGTAGGCACTATGATTTATGTGTGATTTTAAATAAAGTACATTTGACAATGACTTTTGGTTAGGAAAAAAGCAAGTTTAAAAACTAAAACACACTACTGAGAAATCACGCTCTAAAAAATATGAAACAAGTAATATTCAGAGGATAGCAGTGGTCAAGCATGTGGTGATGGGAGTACAATGATAATTACTCTTCCATTGAGATAATCTAATTTGTGCTCCTCTCGTCCCATAATCGAAGGAGTTTTACTCTATAATAGTATGTACAAATGCTATACGAATTTCGAAGAATTTTTATAACAATTCAAAGTACACTTTTTTAAAACTCCACATAAAAATATGTAATAGACTATATTGTAGAGCTTGACATTTTGCATTCAGTGGGTTTATTTTCGAGGACTTTCCTTATAAGACTTTCTTACGCAGACACTTATTTATACATCATATAACCTTACCAACCTCGTTGTGTTTGAACGCAATTCTGCGACGTGTTTCGTGATGATCTAAGTCTTATTTGCAGCAAGGAGGTTCTAAAATGTATTATGAAGTGAGTTTACAATAGATAAAATATACTATTCGATGGTTGGAGAAAATATAATTGTATAGTCAAAGCAATTCGTGTAGCTCTCTATTCAAATCAGTACAGATACCGTCACGAGCGCGATGAGCTTTGACCTTGAATGCGTATTTAGTATTTTTTTGGGTCTTGTATGACGCGATGCGAAAAAATATATATGCAGCTATCGACATTATTCTCGCTGAGGGCTCATAACTTGTGGCGCCCCTGTACGTTTATTTAAATCCTTATTTTTATTAGCATAATGTGTGGTAAATATATTGAAATTGAAAGTTCACTTCTCCCATTGTTTTAAAATGCACACCGCTTACAAATGAAAGACTAAAGCGTAGCAGCTTACAAAAGGATTTTCTACATACCACATACATACATTGTTTATAGTATGTATGTGGTCATGAGCTTGAGAAGCGTGGTTGCTACAAACAAAAGTGTTATTTTAAGTCTCACTTTTTATAATAACATTACCGTATCAAATAACTATCAGTTAGAAAATGTCCTATGGAAGAAATGTCTCTCCAGGATCCGTGGTCTAACTAACCGATTAACTGAAATTGCGCCATACTAAAACGTCCCATTTGGGACGTTTGGAAAATTTAAACATTGAATATCTCAATAATAACTTTCCTGCACGTAGTATTTATTCTTGCAGAAGCCCTCGATATCAATAGTTTTAGTAATATCAAATATCATTGATGGTGTAACTATCATGGTTTAAATGCGAATCGTTCTTGTTCTATTTTATTATTCACATAGCTCTTAAGTACTGAAAAAAAACACTCTCCTCACTGTGTAACGGCCTTCATCTGAATGGTCCTCATCGCTCCACATAAGACCCCTTGAAACAATGGTAGTTGCGAAAGAGCTCGGTTACCGTGACCGCACCAACACATACATCAACTTGTTTATTCGCCGTTTCTATGGATGCCTGACAATTTCGACGTAAGATTGCATCTGTGACCGACGACCTGATTTACCTTGAATGCCTTGAACACCCGTTATATTATGGAAACAATACAAACTTGCGACTTTTACTTATTTAAACGCTTATTTAATATCATATAGAAGTAATATTTGGACATACATTTATCTTTAACGCATACTCATACCATTAAAATACAAAAATGCACTTGGAGCACATCATTGAACCAATTTTTTGACGACAACTTGACAAGAGAATAATATTTAAATCCCTTAAATAAAACTTTGTGAGTGAGCATTCCCATACTTGGCTGTCATCAATTTAATTAGTTACCGTATTACTTGTGTGTAAATGTATGTTTCCTTGGTTACAGATCGGACCCCGGTGACCACATGCCGCCAGCATGGTGATCGTTACCAGGGTAAGTTGGCTTATATTAGAAGTAAGCTCTTATGACCACACCCGGCATTGATGCTATAACCATAATGCGAAATTTGCGATTTCAGTGTTGGAGCACATGGATAGATTACTCACAAAATGTTACCTTAACAACATACTTTCAATTCGGAAGAATGACGTCATATTATAATTATACAGGATTATATGTTTATTGTTAAATATGATTGACTAGCGGTCGTCACGCGGCTTCACCAGCGTAGTTCTCATTCCCGTGGGAGTAGAGTAGAGAGTTTCCGAACCGGAGAGAAATTCCTCGACATTCATAAGCGCCTTACCAGGGCCTAAACTGAATAAATCATTTTCATTTCAGTACGGGGATAAAATATGGCCTATGTTCCTTGCTGATAATGTAGCATTCAAATGGTGAAATAACTTTTAAAATCTGTTCTGTACTTTTTATCCAATTCATTACAAACATACTTACATACAAATCTTTCTTCTTTATAATATTTGTATAGGTATAGATTGATTTCAAATAATACCTACCTACTCGATTTGCGATGAATCATTTCAAAAGTTGCCGGGGCACAAAATTTGTCTTACCTTGTTTTCATTTACTGAAAGGAAACCAAAAATAATACGTATTATGATCAATATTGATCATATTTCTCAATAAGTTCTATAAACGAGTTTGTATTGGTAGAGTGAATAAAAATCTTAAATTTATAAGTCATATATTTGGATAATGTAGACAAATAGCTATTGTATATACGAATAACTCATATTCTAACGAACACCAAAACCAACAGTAAGTCATAATGGGTTATTATAAATGTATGAAGGATCAAGTTTCATTATAAAATATACATTTTAATAAGTCTTTCATTTCAAATTTCGAAAGCTTCGGCTGTTTGAATAGATTAATATAAATGTACACATACATACTAAAAAACCGGATTTTCGCCGATATCGGCTGACTGTATAGAACTGGCACGCAAGTTCAAGGCTTAATGACTGATTATGACGTCGTATCTAACAATGTACCAAAGTATCAAAATCAATATATCAATAAAATACTTTATTTACACCAAAAATACTTGATTCCGTGTTCTTATGAAAACCTACTTGAATATGTGCCTAGAAGGGCAAAAATCAGTCTTTTAATCATATATTATGTCAAGCTTGCAGATGACGGGAAATTGTTTTTTTTTTTTACTAATTATTGATGGGCTTCGTTCTTATGTATATTGTATGCCTATGCTAAAATTTGCTGTATAATTACGTATTTAAAAGGTTTTTGTTAAACTGGGTTAAATTTGATTGAAGTCGAGAATATAACGTGTGTCTCAGATCAATATAATATTAGCCTGATAGTTTAAAAAACGAGTAATTTTATAACGTCTTTGTTTTAATGGATTAAACTATCCACTAAAATTAACATACCTTATTTGATAATAAGACCCTAATAAGGCATTAATAATAAGACCTGAGCCATTCATATTAATGTCAAATATGTTCTTTAAAATAATTATTCACGTAACTATAAAGCATATATTTATTTAGGTAATTTGAAAATGAAAACCGAATTTTCAAAAACGTACAATTCGTAGGCGTGACCAGTCTGCTTATGCCATATTGAACAAGAACCTACTTATTTCAAAGCACACGTTTTCTCGAGTTCCGATCATTGCGTTTGGCAACACATTCCGCCAGCCCCTGAATCCCACCGGGCCGTTCACCTCTCTGACCAATACAATATCGTAAGTATATAAGCAGTAAATCGTATTACAGACCATATATCAACGAGCTCACCTGTCTGCGAGACATTTCATGTACATTTTGGTTCGTTAACAATCTCAATTGTATTTAATACCCAATTAAAAATATACTTAGCTTATAAAGTTATTTTATAGGTAGCACTTTAGCATATTATAATAAAAAAGTATAAAATCCGGTCATCATCTCCCTGGCCTTATCACATACATTGTTGTGGTCGGCACTTGATTCAACCCGATGTGGCTGATCACCTGATTTTTATACGAAGCGACTGCCATCTGACCTTCGCAACCCCTTTAACGAGGAAAATCTGTGATCTGGGTTAAACCAGTTGTCAGATTGTTTTAGGCCTCTGACTGACCTGTAACGATTGCCAAAGATGATAAATTGGCAACCGGGACCGACGGCTTAACGTGCTCTCCGAGGCACGGAGGGAACTCGGGCGGTCACCCATCCAATTACTGGCTAGGGTTAGGGTTGCTTAACTTCGCTGATCGAATGATATGCGCAATAACAACTGTGCCACAAGCCCCTCAAGTATAAAATCCGGTATCAGTATTAATGGTGGTATTCTGTATTTTTATTACATAACGTGTATCTTACTTACTACTCATACACATGCATGATAGCAATAGTATTTACTTGAGCCAACAGTACTCAAGTTTTAAAGATATTATTAATCAGGACTGTCTACAGACTAACGAATGTAACCAAACCTATTCTTCTCAGTAAAAGCAACCTTCAGAACCTGGCGGTAGCTTGTATAATCCTGTGTAATGGTATCGTTCTGACGATTTGAAGGTACATTGTTAAAAGTCTAATCTAATAAAGATATTTTGAATTAGGAACTGTACCCCTATCACGGGTTTGCCATTGTTTTCGTAATCTATACTCGCTAGCGTCTCCGCCGAATATTAGTATGAGAAATTGGGCAACGCCCCCGAGCGGTGATGTGAAGAACTAAAATATCTCATACAAATAATGTGAGTGACGCTAGCGAGTATAGATTACGAACCCGGTGGCAAACCCGCGATACGGGTACTTATCAATTGATCAATAAAACAGGTTAAAGTTCTCGTTACATCTATCTGTAATCTGTCAGTTTGATGCCAAACCTGTGGTATTTTTTTAAGACGAAAAATTAAATGGTTTATTAAGTATTTGACTATACACACATCGCTCCTAATGCTACAAATAACTTGTAATGCTAACAGGAACCTTTTAACCTCTAGCATTAAATAATTTCCCTAGTAAGGTTGTTCAAGTAAATAAGCAACAATATGCCAACAGAATGAGAGTGAGAGTGGTTGGACAATGAGTCGTAAACTATGGTTTGGTACGAGTCGAGGCGGACTTGGTTGGACCAGTTTCACTGTAAACCGCACAATGCTTGTTTGCCATAACGTGGTAGAATTCCGTTTAAAAAAAGTCCCGAGTAACAACATTGTGAACTGAACTCGCGCCTTCTATTATGAATTCGTTTATTTTTTCGTTAGGTAATTACATATTTATTTCCAAATTTTACTTTTCCGGCACCTAACGAGAAAATTTAATGTTGCAGAAATATATATACGGATTATAAATACGCGACTTACGAAGTAATATTATGGTTTCGATATCTCGGCCGTAGTTTAAAGTGTGAAACAACAAAATATAAATCTCAAGGTTTACGATTCCAGTTTTAATTCATTCTTAACAGTTTTTCTGCGGAAAGTCATTTAAATACTTTCTTCGACTCATGGCGTTGTTAAATAGAAAGCTATTAATCTGATGATGTAAAGAAAATAACCGGTATCGAAGTATCACGAACCTACCAAATACCATCTTTAGTAGCGTAGTTTCTTGGGTTTAAGTATTCCTATAGAAATTCAATATTCAATTTGCTATCTAAAATACTGACTTGTGTTTACCAGCTTCACACCCTTCTTAGTACAGCATATTCACAGTGCATATAAACTATGAGCAGTACAGAATCTAGGACCAAATTGATCTAAAAGACACGGACACGCCGATATAATTTGAGGCCTAATAATCACGTCGTTGTGATCGAATGCATATACGTCATGTACGTGAAAAACCAAATATTTTGAAATTTCACAATAAAACAAATTCATTAATTAAGGATTTTTGCAGTAAATAAGTGTAAATTTAAAAAAATCTTCAAGAATGTAAATGCTCATTTCAAAAATTTGGTTTTGTTTATATACTGCTTAGTATATACTGTGGTATTTTCTAGGGATTTTGTTAAATCTTTAGCTGATATGAGCTATATCCACCTAAATAGTTCAATATTCGAGGTGCCAGATATAATGCTGGCTGTTTATTAACACGTAGCGATATTTAACTTTGTGTAATGGGTTTTCACCAGCGAATTTGCGATTCCCGCCTCCATAACACACGTCTTTACTTTTCCAATACGACTCATTATCAGACAGTTTGTGCTCAGTCTCCGAGACAATATTGCGATAAATAATAATTGAGATGATTGTGATTCGATTGAGCCTCGGACGAAATGCGGTCAGTCAGTTAGCGATAAACGTATTGATCCTACACTCTGTTGACTTTATGCGAATAATTGTTTTAACTGCGTTACTACGACGCCCCAAAAATATTTAATGGAGAATACTCTTTTCTTTGAGGTATGTATCTGATTGAAATCAGATCTATTATGTCATAGCCTTTTTATATCCACCATTAGAGTTAATTAATCTTTGAGAGCAACAAGTACCTAAGTACTTACTTGTCAATTATGTTTTTTTATTGGTTTAGTGTTTTACCTGAAGTTTTATATTTCTGAGTATATTCGGAAATATTTCATTATAACGCTACAACTTAAAAATGTAATGTGTTAATTTAAATATTGCTTAATTAATAATATGTTACAGTGTATCTTCGACATCGTAAACGATCTCACGTTTCTCAATGTAATTAATAGGTTTAGGTGTTAAAATTGAATAGCACGTTTTGTTAGGCAAATATCTCGTAATTGTTTAAATTGACTGCCAGTTACTTTCTCAAATAATAAGATAATGATCGGTGCGCTATAAGAGGACGCTTTCTAAATACCACTTACTATTGTATTCGATTGGATTTCGGCTGAGCAACGTGTGATGAATATTATCGATGTTGTATCGACTCGCTGTTGCTACTTTGCATTGGACGTCGTGCTTTTTTATTATTGTACTCCACAAATGATTATAAACAAGAGCGTAGTAACCAAACAATCAACACTCTGGTGCCAACGGGATGCATCTAATGTCACCACTTCTCAGGCATATAAAATTTCACACATAGAATGTTGATTTTTTCTTGGAAATGTCGTCCTCTTACCTTGACGTATATGAACTACACTCCACATAAAGAAAAATTACCAGAAACGTTACCACATTGTTTAATCTTTTATTATAAAATACCATAGTACCTGATAGTGCCTGGAGAAACACAGCACAACTAATATTATTAAACTTTTTTAAATATGTAATTGGTTTGCCATAATTTGTTTAAGTTTAACCCTCTTTAACTTTAGCTTCTGTCTTCAGAATAAAGTTGTTTTATTGCTTATTGACGAGTGACAAACTGAGCACGGAACATTTTTTCGTTCGTTTTATCTATGCTCTTAATATCAGTGGGCTTGTGCTCAATTTATTATAGAACACGCTATTGGATGCACGTCTAGCATAACTTATGAATAGTGGGATTGTGAAAGTGTTGAACTTAACCAGCTAAATTGTGTAACTCCAGGGCGACTACATATGGATCGAGCCGGTGTCAGGGCGGGAGTTCGATGTGGCGATCGGCGCCCGGGTGCTGGCAGCGGAGGGGCGCCGCATCCGGGTGCGCGACGACGACGGCCAGGAGCAATGGCTGCCCCCGGAGCGACGCATCAAGGCCATGCACGCCACCTCCGTGCACGGCGTCGAGGACATGATCTCACTTGGCGACCTGCACGAGGCTGGCATACTCAGGAATCTGCTCATCAGATACAACGAGAATCTCATATATGTACGTTTTATTTAGTACCTACACCATATTAACACTGTAATTTTCAAACAAATAAGTCTTAAAGTTCTTTGAAAGGCCCACTTAAATAGTGGTTCTACTGTAGTACATACTGAGTTCCCTCGTAAAAGGGGTTACGGAGGTCAGATGGCAGTCACTTCGTATAAAAATCAGGTGATCAGTCACCTGACCCCAATAATATACGAGATAAGGCCACGGTCCTGATGACTGCAAGATGTAACAGATATTTTTACTATATGTATGGGTGAAACCAGACCTAACATACAAGTTCATAAACCTACTGTAGAAGATGCCAAAACTTGAGTCCAGCTTTTAGAGAGAAAACCACAATCCTTATAAAAACCATTTTCAATCTTACGAAGTTCTTAATACGCGCTGCTTAAAATGATCATAGTGGTCCCTTTGTATGTAGTTTTAAATATCTATTGAAGCGTCTTAATTGGTCCATGTCGTAAATTAATATTTCTTATATTGTCATTTCCAGACGTATACCGGCTCAATATTAGTGGCAGTGAATCCATATCAGATACTACCAATATACACAGCAGATCAAATAAAATTATACAAAGAACGTAAAATTGGCGAACTACCACCTCATATATTCGCAATAGGCGACAATGCGTACGCCCACATGCGTCGCTATGGACAGGATCAGTGTATAGTAATCAGCGGGGAATCAGGAGCGGGAAAGACAGAATCTACCAAACTGATTCTGCAGTATCTAGCTGCGATCAGTGGTAAGCACTCTTGGATAGAACAACAGGTAAATATTATACTATAAAACTTAAGGTAGCAAAATTTTATGATCCTGATTTGACTCAATGAATGAAATAAACTTGTTATCTGATGCAATTGACTAACACTCCGGTGATAAGTATAACCCTTTAGGTATACAAATCCGGTAATTTGATAAACAAAGTATTCTTTTATTCCATTATCTTTTTTTCATTGATTAATATTATTGCTATCAATCTCATTCCAGATTCTGGAAGCCAATCCAATTTTAGAAGCGTTTGGTAATGCAAAAACAGTGAGAAATGACAATTCATCACGTTTTGGCAAATACATCGACATTCACTTTAATGCCAGTGGAGTCATTGAGGGTGCTAAAATAGAACAATATCTCTTGGAGAAGTCCAGGATTGTGTCTCAGAGCGCAGATGAAAGGAACTACCATGTGTTTTATTGTCTACTTGCTGGTCTCTCCAAAGATGATAAGAAGAAGTTGGAATTGACAGAACCATCAGAATACAGATATTTGTCCGGAGTAAGTAGTGAGCTTAAACCAAGTTCAGCTGTTTAGATTCTTCTAAGCCCCCAATTGGCAGAAATCAATACTTTATTACCAATGAAATTATATTAAATACTTGACACAGAGTCTCTAACGGAACAGGATAGAAAGAGGGAAATAAAAACAAATTCACAACTCTTTACTAACTTAAAAACCACTTTCACTTCGTTCACATTCTTCATCTTTATTATTCATTTACCGGTTTCGGGTAATCAGATCGATCTTAAACATGTTTGAGTACTGAACGACTTTTATTTTATTTCAGGGTGGATGTTTCACTTGTGAAGGCAGAGACGATGCAGCGGAATTCGCAGATATTAGATCAGCAATGAAGGTTCTGCTATTCACTGAACCTGAAATATGGGAGATTTTAAAATTATTGGCAGCCGTGCTACATTGTGGCAATATTAAATACGAAGCTACAGTAGTCGACAATCTAGATGCAACCGAAATTGTAGAACAGGCTAACGTAAGGCGAGTTGCTACACTGTTAGGTGTTCCAATGCAATCACTAATAGGCGCCCTTACAAGGAAAACATTATTTGCTCATGGCGAGACCGTAGTATCGACACTTAGCAGGGAGCAATCTGTTGATATTAGAGATGCTTTCGTCAAAGGAATCTACGGAAGGTTGTTCGTAACGATCGTGAGGAAAATAAATGCTGCTATCTACAAACCAAAGGCAACGATGCGAACAGCTATTGGAGTTCTTGATATATTTGGCTTTGAAAACTTTGATCATAATAGCTTTGAACAGTTTTGTATAAATTTCGCCAACGAAAATCTACAACAATTTTTCGTTAGACACATTTTCAAACTGGAACAAGAGGAATATAACCACGAAGGAATAAACTGGCAGCATATAGAGTTCGTGGACAATCAAGATGCATTGGATTTGATTGCATTGAAACAATTAAACATCATGGCTTTAATAGATGAGGAATCAAAGTTCCCAAAGGGCACAGACCAAACAATGTTAGCAAAGCTTCACAAGACCCACGGTCTTCACAGAAACTATCTCAAACCAAAGTCGGACATCAATACCAGTTTTGGGTTAAACCATTTCGCCGGGGTTGTGTTTTACGATACGCGAGGTTTCTTGGAGAAAAATAGGGATACATTCAGTGCTGATTTACTGCAACTTATTCATATATCGACCAACAAATTTCTGCAGCACATATTCCAAGATGATATCACAATGGGCTCTGAAACGCGAAAGCGAACTCCTACATTATCGACGCAATTCAAAAAGTCCTTGGACTTATTGATGAGAACACTAAGCACATGCCAACCCTTCTTCATTCGGTGTATAAAACCCAATGAGTTCAAGAAGCCTATGATGTTTGACCGAGGTCTTTGCTGTAGACAGCTCAGATATTCAGGAATGATGGAAACCATCAGGATCAGGAGGGCTGGATACCCAATAAGACACAGTTTCAAAGAATTTGTAGAACGATACAGATTTTTGATTTCTGGAGTGCCTCCAGCTCACAAGACAGAATGCCGGGCGGCGACGTCGAAGATTTGTGCGCAAGTGCTCGGCAAATCTGACTACCAGTTAGGTCACACCAAAGTGTTTTTGAAAGATGCACATGACTTGTTCCTGGAGCAAGAAAGAGATAGAGTACTGACTAGGAAGATATTGATTCTTCAAAGGTCTATCCGAGGTTGGGTGTATCGTAGAAGGTTCTTGAAGATGAGGGCTGCAGCTATCATGATACAACGTTATTGGCGAGGAAAGCTGCAGAGGATTCGGTACAACAGGATGAAAGTGGGATACGCACGCTTGCAGGCTTTGATCCGTGCGAGGGTTCTGGCTCATCGCTTCAGGCACTTACGAGGGCACATTGTAGCATTACAAGTGAGTACTAACGTAACTACTTCACAATAAATTAAAGTGATCTTAATAAAGTGACTGAGACTTAAAATAACCTGAATAGACGCCGCCGGTGTCGATTCAATCTATTATCATCAATTGCTTCTGTCTGAAAGTCTTTAATAAAACTAAAAGTCGACTGATTAGGTCTTGCAATGACATTCCTGAACTATAAATGCCTATCGAAATAAAGTTTCCTGTTGAATACTATGGTAATAACAGTTTTTGAATGTAATAAGCTAAAATCATAAAGGTATGTTATACTTTTATTATATACTAATAAAGGTCATCATTTTTATAGGCTGCAGCTCGCGGTTACTTGGTCCGTCGTTCGTACGGCCACAAAATGTGGGCGATAGTGAAGATACAGAGTCACGCGAGGCGTCTGATCGCCATGCGTCGGTACCGTCGACTGAAGCAAGAAACTCTGGCTCACAACGAAGCACTGCGCTTGCGACGGCAGGAAGAACAGCGACTGCACCACCAAGGCAACACTCGCGCCAAAGAAATCGCTGAACACAACTATAGGGTAAGTCATTCGATTGCAATCGCAAACAATCGATACGTTCCCGATTATCATCGCACTCGGTATCACTTTGGCGCCGCCATCACTACGATTGACGATAAAACAACAGAGAAAAGATAACATTCATCAAAACAGTCAAATTCTAAACAATTATTTTGATCGACTGATAAGATATTTGGATTATAAATCTGTATTGGTTATAGAGGCAATCCTTTGTGTTTTGCCGATTTTAAGGGATTTTATCGCCCAAACGACACTATTAGATAGATAGTTGGAATTTGAAGCATATAATGATGTTAAAAGCCATACCATGCTAAGTAGATATAGTTTGATGGGTTTTAATGGTATCATGTTAGTTACATCAAAATCCACTTCTATTTTGATTGCATGATAAAATGTTAGCTAGCATGCTATTGTATTACTATTCATTATTATTAAAGTAAACATACAAATCCGTTAGGTCGGTGAATAACAAACTTCAGCAAAAGAAGTATGCATATTTCTACGCAATTTAACCCTAAGTGATTTCATACATTCGCAGATGTAGTGTCTCTTGGCACTAAATAAATAGCGTATTTTTTATTCAGGGTCTACCCCTACGTGATAGATTAGTACCTACCTCTCGATAAATGTAAATTCTTATTAAGCAGCAGGATTGCGCTTATTTGCACATAATCATATTAGATACTTAAGGCAACACTTCACTCAGACAAAGTCCGTTAACAAAATTACTATCGTCCAAAAGTAAACTTAGATTTGCTGCTCAATACTGGCGTGTACTGCTGATGATACTATAAACTTTCCTTTCAATCCTATATCTTACACATAGAAGAATTAAAAGAATTAGCTCAGTTTAGGCTTTGGTTAGGTTTACTGAACGCCGAAAGTTTACCATCGATTTAACGATATTTCACATCCATTAGAGAAAATAGGTGATGATGTATCAAAAGTGATCTACTGCGATTTGACGCGATACATAAGTAAGCTACAATAATTATCACAAGAAAATGCCGAAATTGTTATCTTGAAAGATTATCTTGATCGTTCACTTTTTATAATTCATAATTGCAGTGGCGCATGATTCGGATGGATGGTTTGACTTCCGTTTTTAAGTTCTGGAAAAATGACTTGTGCTTTTGTGAAATTTACTCGATTGGACTTTGAACTTTTGTCGGACTTTTCGTGTTTAGTGCATAAATATACACGATTTTTTTGGTGAAAGTTTGAGGTGAGCTTTAACGATAAAACGATATAAGACAACCATTATAATTTTGGGTCAGTAATGTAAGTAAAAATAAACTATTTATTTTATGATTATCAATAATAATAATAATTAAAAGTTAATTATTCAGCCGAAATAAAATTACGAAATATTTAGTCAAGTCAATCAAGTTCGGGCCCGGAAATTCGGGCCACTTTCTTCAAGGTTCTGGGGTAGTTTCACCTCACTTGACATTTTCACTGCGGTTAGGTGACTTCTATTTCACCCAGTTTCAACCCTAGTTCTCCTACTGTAATGGTCCCCCCATTAGATTCCCCCTTCAAAATTTCAATCTTCTCCAATTCAGCGGGAATGTCGTTATGTTATACACATAAATAGGAATTGTGACGGGTAATCAAATTATCATTCAAGAAAGTTCCCTTCAACATGGCACTGATGGACGGACTGAAGTGTTAAGCAACAGTATTGAACGTTCATAGGTAATGAAGCGTTGAACAAGCGTTACACAATATAACACAAGTGTTGGTAATACATCAATCAAGTGTGTAACATATAGTAACGCATACCCTCGGCACAGTATAAAATATAAGCTTTAGTAGTAGTAAGGAATCTAGGCCTATGTTTTGAAATAAGAATGTTTGAATGAAGTGAAAGAATTGTTGTCATCAAAATCAAAGATTGTATTTTTTTTATTTCTTTTTTATTTTATTTAACCTCATAGAACGGCTTGAAGCCACTTAAACTAAAGGGAAAAAAGGAGCACTTTCATGCCTCACAAAACTCCAAACATACAGACAAAATATTCTTCCATTCATCCGCAAACAAATTACATTCAGGGTGATTATCCAGGAAAGCGTTGAATACGGAGAGAGTGCGCGGGACAGGCGAACGGGCCCGAGCGACTGTGTGACTCGCGGGCACACAGAATAACTTGTGCTTCCTGCCGCGCAAGTATTTATTTGGCACGTAGAAGCGGCACAACTCTTCATGAAGAGAAGGAGCATCAATGTGACCACGTATTGTCTTAATACCGGTTATCATTTGCGCATGTTTTCTCCTGACCTGCAAAGAATTATACCCTACACTACCAAGGAGAAACTGTGTAGGGTACAAGTAAGGGTAGTATCCGTAAACTAGCTTGTACAGGTATCTGAGGAAGGCCTTCTGCACCTTTTCAAGCTGAACTGAGTATTTGCTCTCGTGTGGGTTCCACACACAAGCACTCGAATCAAGCGTATTACGTTACATATATATGAATATATCATATCTTTATATTTACTGTCGATAAATTGAATTAAAATTGAAAAGTCTGTAAATCCTAAATCGGACACGACGTGACACTCCTTTTTGACGCTACTACCATTCTGCTTATAAACTCGTAGATGTGTGCGTCTGTGTGAGTGTGTAATTTAAACGATTTGTTCCTATGTTACTTACTGCTTGTAAAGCAATTTATGCTGTGCCCTCGGTGCGTAACGTACTACCTTGTACACTCGATGTTATGTAGGTATAGTGTAACACCTGTGCAAGCCGGCCGCGTGTTCGGTTCAAGTGATTTAATATAAAAATTTGCGTACAAATATCAATGAAACACAAGATATATATTGCAAAGTGATATCCAATAAATTGTGGCTAAAATATTGTGACAGTGAAGAATAATGATGAACGTGTGGATGAAGAGCATGTGGACCGCTATGGTTATCGATTCACGATATGTTAGTTAAAATTGATCTTATGATTTTTAATGCGTTAAACAGTGGTAAACATGTACAGCTGCTTATCATCAGATTAGTAAGCAGTTAATTATCAAATGAGTGCTTGTAACACACCCTCACAGCGTCATGATACCCAGAAACAACCATCGTATTAAAAGTGAACCTGACTCGGACTCTAAATGCCCAGGGCCTGTAGATATAGTAACGTATGGGAATGAGTGCCTGATTTATGTAATTTCCATACATTTTGTATCGCTTTTACTAGCGCAAGCGCGAGAAAATGTTACTTAGGCCTGCAGGGAAGCCTACTATCATCGTAATAGCAGTGACGTCTTACAAACTTTTTAGTTTCGACCCCTAATTTCTGCATCACAACATGAAATGTCAAAGCTAAGAAGTTCTTAATACGCATTGTCTAAACGATCATGGTTGGCCGCTTTAAGCCATCGTGTCTTAGAAGTTTTTGAGTCCTAATATAAATTATAGCTAGAATTATCTTATTTATTAAGTAATAATAGTTTCTCTTTAATATTAACTTCTTTGGGTAGACATAAATTAATAATATATTTCCAGGAGCGCATGTATGAACTAGAACGGCGTGAAGCAGAACTTGCACTAGAAGAAAAGCGGCAATTAGAAGCCAAGAGAACTTTGCTCCAAGAAGCAGCACGCAAACAAGACGAACCAGTGGATGACAGCAAACTCGTGGAAGCCATGTTTGACTTCTTGCCTGATTCGAGCAGCGAGGCTCCGGCGCCTAAAGATACTTCAATATTCAGCGATCTGCCTCAAGCCAGGGCTGATCAGCAAGAGGTACGTACTATATATCAACACAAACTGCGTAGTTCCCGTTCCCGTGGCAATGAATAAAATATAGCCTATGTTACGGATAATGTACTTACCTATCTATTGTTGGAAGAAGATTTTAAGTTTGGTCCAGTAGTTTCGGAGCCTATACAATGCAAAAAATAAACATCAAATCTTTTATAATACTAGTATAGATTACCTAAAAATTGTGTACTGTTGATTCACATTTCGTGGAATATAAACCGCTCTCATGTCACTGAACTTTTCCTTTGACTTCCGGCGAGAATAAGTCACAATTTCAATGCAAGCGTGTTTTTTTTTATATATATCTCATCATGCAATCGTTTTAGATTGTTGATTAGATATCTCTTCAAGCTTTGTATCTAAAAGTACACCACTGAACACAACCTGAACATACCTAAGCAATTTGTTAAATCATTTGGTTGGTTGGAGATAGTCATCTTATCCAATGCATCGGAAAAATAACGCTTATCGACACCAAATGGGTATTCTGACGCACGCAATGCAGCCTCTAATATTGTCCTTATCAACTTATATTTATGTTGTTATAATTTAGGAATATTACGAGAGCAATAATTTATGACTCGATAACAGCCCTCTGAATCAATATAGTTCTTATGAACTACCTGCGTAATACATATTATAACATCCACAGATGATAACACCAATGCAAACAACTTCTGAAGATGAAGAGGATCTGTCAGAGTTCAAGTTCCAGAAATTCGCAGCCACTTACTTCCAAGGAAATGTTACACACCAGTATTCAAGGAAACCTCTCAAACATCCTTTATTGCCATTACATACACAAGGAGATCAGTTGGTTAGTAAAAAAATCCTTTTTAGCATCTTTAAGCATTTGATGTCGTATCAATTTTGATAATGATTTAAATTTTGCAGGCTGCGCAAGCGCTATGGATCACAATTCTTCGCTTCACTGGAGATCTACCTGAGCCAAGATACCACACCATGGACAGAGATAATACCTCGGTAATGTCAAAGGTCACGGCAACGTTAGGGAGAAACTTCATCAGATCGAAGGAGTTCCAAGAGGCACAATTGATGGGAGTTGACCCCGAAGCGTATCTTAAACAACAAAAGCCAAGATCAATCCGACACAAATTGGTCTCCTTGACCTTGAAAAGAAAGAACAAACTTGGCGAAGATGTACGAAGGAAATTACAGGTAAAATTGCGTCATTATTGAATTTCCCTTGCTCTATTGTAAAAAAAATGCATGTCTTATTATTATTATATATTTTATGTCGCTTCAGGATGAAGAATATACAGCAGACAGCTACCAGTCATGGCTCGAGTCTCGTCCAACTTCGAATCTAGAAAAGCTCCACTTTATCATAGGTCATGGAATCCTTCGCGCTGAGCTGAGAGACGAAATATACTGTCAAATTTGCAAACAACTCACCAATAACCCATCCAAGTCCTCACATGCAAGGGGCTGGATCCTACTTTCATTATGTGTGGGATGCTTCGCACCGAGTGAAAAATTTGTGAATTACCTGAGAGCCTTCATAAGAGAAGGTCCGCCTGGGTATGCACCGTATTGTGAGGATCGTTTGAAGAGAACCTTCAACAACGGCACGAGGAACCAACCACCTTCCTGGCTTGAGCTTCAAGCGACCAAATCAAAAAAGCCTATAATGCTACCTATAACATTCATGGATGGCAACACAAAGACCCTTCTAGCTGATTCGGCAACAACGGCCCGAGAACTTTGTAATCAGTTGTCTGATAAAATCGGATTGCGTGATCAATTTGGTTTTTCATTGTACATTGCTTTGTTCGATAAAGTCAGTTCCCTTGGCAGTGGAGGAGACCATGTCATGGATGCTATTTCACAATGTGAACAGTATGCGAAGGAGCAAGGTGCTCAAGAAAGAAACGCTCCTTGGCGATTGTTCTTCAGGAAAGAAATATTTGCACCCTGGCACGACCCCACTGAAGATCAAGTGGCTACAAACCTTATCTACCAACAGGTAGTAAGAGGCGTAAAGTTTGGCGAGTATAGATGTGACAAAGAGGAAGACTTGGCTATGATTGCTGCCCAACAATATTACATTGAGTACGGACAAGACATGAATACGGAACGGCTGTATACATTACTGCCTAATTACATACCAGATTTTTGTCTAACTGGTATTGAAAAAGCAGTAGATCGATGGGGAGCACTGGTTGTACAGGCCTACAAAAAGAGCTATTATGTAAAGGAGAAAATTCCCACTTACAGAGTTAAAGAAGACGTAGTGAGTTACGCAAAATTCAAGTGGCCACTTTTGTTCTCCAGATTCTACGAGGCGTATAGAAACTCAGGGCCAAACTTACCTAAAAATGATGTAATTATAGCAGTTAACTGGACTGGTGTTTACGTTGTGGACGATCAAGAGCAGGTGTTGCTAGAATTGTCTTTTCCTGAAATCACTACTGTGTCAAGTCAGAAAACAAATAAAGTGTTTACACAGACGTTTAGTTTGTCAACTGTGCGTGGTGAAGAGTTTACATTCCAAAGCCCTAACGCAGAAGATATCCGCGATCTTGTGGTGTACTTCTTAGAGGGTCTAAAGAAACGATCCAAGTTTGTAATTGCATTACAAGACTACAAAGCTCCCGGAGAAGGTTCCAGTTTCTTGACGTTCCAAAAGGGTGATTTGATTGTCTTAGAAGAGGACAGTACTGGTGAATCTGTGTTGAATAACGGCTGGTGCATAGGTAGATGTGAGCGGACTGTCGAGCGAGGTGACTTCCCAGCAGAAACTGTCTACGTATTACCCGCACTCACCAAACCACCCCCAGATATATTAGCACTATTCTGTGCAGAGGGGGCACAGCACGGCCGACGCGCACCTACAGCTACGTTAAATGGAACTGAGACCAGGGACAAACCTCACACTTTGATAGAATATGCATTGGACCACTTTAGATTACCACCAAAGCGAACTGTATCCAAAGCACTTACTCTATCAACTGCTAAAAGAGGAGGAGCCGACGAATTGTGGCGTCATTCTAGAGAGCCGATCAAACAACCACTACTAAAAAAATTGCAAGCAAAAGAGGAGCTTGCAGAGGAAGCGTGCTTTGCATTTACTGCGATCTTAAAATACATGAGTGATCTCCCATCAAAGCGACCGCGTATAGGTAATGAGTACACTGACCATATATTCGATGGACCTCTCAAGCACGAAATACTTCGAGATGAAATATATTGCCAATTAATGAAACAGCTGACTGATAATCGCAATAGAATGTCTGAAGAGAGAGGTTGGGAACTGATGTGGCTGGCAACAGGTTTGTTTGCGTGCAGTCAAGGCTTGCTTAGAGAATTAACTTTGTTCCTTAGAACAAGACGGTACGCAATCGCTCAAGATTCACTCCAAAGACTCCAAAAGACTTTAAGGAACGGGCAGAGAAAGTACCCGCCTCATCAGGTCGAAGTAGAAGCTATTCAGCACAAGACCACGCAGATATTCCATAAGGTATACTTCCCAGACGACACAGATGAGGCGTTCGAGGTGGACTCCTCAACAAGAGCAAAAGACTTTTGTCAGAATATAGCTCAGAGACTGAATCTCAGATCTAGTGAAGGTTTTAGTTTGTTTGTTAAGATAGCTGATAAGGTGATATCTGTGCCGGAAGGAGATTTCTTCTTTGACTTCGTGCGGCACCTCACTGATTGGATCAAGAAAGCCCGACCCACTCGCGATGGCATTACGCCGCAGTTTACTTATCAGGTGCGTACTGTTTAACATATTTAATCGTTTAATACTTCACTAATTTTCAGGTTTCAATTTTACATTATTGACGTTTTATTATGATCGATCTAATACCTAACATCTACTGCGCACAAGTAAGTATAACGTTATAATAATGTACATTGCAAATATTACGAACAAAAATCTACTTGCGTGTGCATACAGCCTTGTCTGCTTGTCTGTTTAACCAAATTCATGCAAATAAATACAACGTTTCTTAAGATACCATGTCAAACTTGTAGGTTTTCTTCATGAAAAAGTTATGGACGAACACAGTGCCGGGCAAGGATCGGGCGGCGGACGTTATTTTCCACTTCCACCAAGAGCTGCCGAAGCTGCTTCGTGGCTATCATCGCTGCGGTCGGGAAGAAGCGGCTAGACTCGCCGCATTAGCCTATCGAGCACGGTTTGGTGATAACAAACAGGAACTACAAGCGATACCGTAAGTGGACTTAATTATTTTGTTCTAAAGGATTTGTACGAAAGGTTATTGTCTCAGAAATTGTAAACCACAAAACTGTGATTAGAATCGAATATTATCAAAACTTATAATTTTCCTAGACATACGGACTTAGGTACATAGGGAGGTAGGTACTTACATAAATAGGACACGAACAACGAACGTACCTAAATACCAGTTTAAATTCCTCATAGGTCGGGTTAAGAGGGCGGATTACCCACGTAAAAAAAAGTAATTATGCGATAATGTTGAGTGCAGTTCTAAAGCTGCTGTAGTCTAGATTAAGTTAATTCTTTCGTTTTACCGATAGTGTATATCTTACTAGTGCATGCCTTTTAGCTTAACTTTAACTTAAGTATTTTGTGTCCTTCTGACGATTTGAAAGTACTTTGTAAGAAGTCTAATCAAATAAAGATATTTTGATTTTGAGTTTTAACCCGTTATTTCATTAGCATGCTTGATTTTTGTAATAATTTTAAGGATCTTGATTTTTTGAGTATCTAACTTTTAAAACCGTTTTTAATTTCAGTCAAATGCTTCGCGAACTAATACCGGCAGACCTTATAAAGTTACAAAGCTCTGCTGATTGGAAGCGTGCCATCGTGGCCTCATATAACCAGGACGCAGGGATGACACCAGAGGACGCCAAGATAACCTTCCTCAAAGTCATATACCGGTGGCCTACATTCGGATCCGCCTTCTTCGAGGTCAAGCAGACTACGGAGCCTAATTACCCCGAGCTACTACTAATTGCGATCAATAAGCATGGAGTTAGTTTAATACATCCGCAAACAAAGGTAAGAAATCGAATGCTTTTATCAGTGATGGACTGGGTGAAACTTATCAACAGGTGTTTTTTTTCACTTTGAGTCATTAACCTAGGTACTATATCCACTATATTCTTATCAACGATAAAGGTTTTTTAATGTCGTTTTGATTTCTGTATAGGAAGCTAGGTACCTGAAAAAAAACATCACAGGCATTAGCCCCATGAAGACATAATTTTTTTTACTAACATATGCATATGCTCACGCCTGTATTCCCCGAAGGGGTATATTGATTAAGTGCCAACGTGACAGATGGTGAGTCTATCGCTGTCTCAGGCACTATACATCTTTGAATTACTTCTCAGAAATATGCAGGTTTCCTCACGATGTTTTCCTTCACCGTAAAGCACGTGGTGTGAAATCACTGTACATAAGCTTTTTAGAAAAACTCATTGGTACAGGCCCCGCTGGGATTCGAACTTGCGTCGCTTGCGTAGCAGGCGACTGCTCTAACCCCGAGGCCATCACGGCTCTCGGCTTTTTTTTTACTAAATCCCTCACAATTTACAATCATTATGTTCCCGCATGTCATTAGATAATTTTATGATTTATTCGAGTTCTCACTCTTTTCAGGACATTCTGGTAACGCACCCATTCACGAGAATATCGAACTGGTCGTCAGGCAATACGTACTTCCACATGACAATCGGTAACCTGGTCCGGGGCTCCAAGTTGTTGTGCGAGACATCACTGGGGTACAAGATGGATGACTTGCTCACTTCCTACATCTCACTCATGCTCACCAATATGAACAAACAACGCTCAGTGCGGGTAAAATAATACGGTCACCTAGAATTATTGTAGAAATTAATAAAAGATTTTGGGACCTACCATCATCGGTTTAAGCAGATAGTATTAAGATCGTCTGAGTTTTTACGTTTCATTTTGGTACCGTAAAATTAAAAGTCAAAGCTAAGAAGTAAAAATCTGCTTAGAAGATCATAGTTCGCCCTTTTCTATAAATGGAACGTAACTTCTGTAGATGTCATTGTCAATTTGCGCGCTTCTTAAAGTATTTAGCGTAACAGTAGGTAACGTAATCTAAAATTTTGGTATTTACCTACTATAATGCTATATTACAAAATATAACAGAATTAAATGCTTGAATGTGAAATTATTAACATCACAAGCTCAATACGTATTGTTTAATAACATTGTGTAATACGTGTAGTTCGAATAGGACCTCTTTTTAGCATATATATGCAAACTTTTTAATGCATAAAAATATATATATTTTCAGATGAATGTTTCCGTCCAATAAAATTTACAAGTGAAGTAAAATATATTTTCATATTATTTTAAACATTGTAGAAAAGTAACATTTAAGGCCCCGGAGGCGTAATACGAAATATAGAATGAGATATACATGTATTCTCCAATCATTATTCAGTAACCTACAAACGTGAACACTATTATTTCCATCGTTTTGAAATGAATTTGAAGTTTATATTTTTAAGGCTCAACTTCAACTGGGTTCTTACCATAAATATTATTGACTTCATAGTTCTACTGTGTGACAGTGACAGACTTATACATGTCATATACATCTGTCTCATAATAAGAGTTAAACTATCATAATAATAGACATGGTAGGGACCCCGCGCGTTTACTCTTAAGGGGCGCTTAGTCCACGCTATATCCCAAGGACATAGGATTCATAATATAATATTATTATGCATGTTATTATAGTTATAAGTACAATGTTCTAATCCACTTTTTCGATAAATAATAAAGGAGGTTTCTTAGAAATATATACGTAAAATTAGTTTGGAAAAACGTATTTGACAAAGAAATATGAACTAAATGAAGACAAAAACAATTATTTTATTAGAAACGTTTACATAATGTAACACTCATTTTCATTATAATCACCATTCACCACGTCTAGATCTGTCAAAATGTATTTATAATTTAGGTGATTGGTAAAAATTATACACAATTCCGTCATTTTCTAATTATATTGTTACAATACGCCTTAATGCTTGTAGCTTTCCTGTTGTGCTATTTTAGAAATACTTACCAATCCATAATAGGTAGTTGTTTGTATATGTAGGTATTTACCTACTTATCTACGTATTAAAAATAAACATTTCCGCGGATGATAGTTACTAACAAAATTGTTAAATATATTGAGTAACGCATTATTATGCTTACAGGCACTTAAACAAAGAAACGTGAAAAGATAATTTAAAATAATCATAACGTATATAATCATCTATACAGAATACGTAGCTTTATTAAACTACGATTTATTTATTATTATTAATAGGTAATGGATATACAAATAAGTGTAACATTTGATTGTCCATGTTATGCCATGCATGTGTACGGTGAATGGGAGTAACATAGTTCCAAAAACTACCGCTAAGATGTTCTGGCGCTAGTGTGCTTGAAGACGGCAAAATACAATGTTTAAATTTTATAAATACTATTGGATAACTTGCAATACAAATGGAATATGTTTTGTATTTCAAGAACAATAATTATGTGCGTTTATTTTTGATTACTTAATTTAAATAAATTCTGTCTTCTCGACACTAGCGCCACCTATCGAGATGCTGGTGCTCATACTCCTTAATGTACTATTTAATGTTTGTTTATTAATATTGCTTTAAAGTCAAAAGTTGCATTTGTGAGTGGTTGTAAACATGAGTCACAATGATTTCTGTGTTTTATTTCTTATGTCCCGAAACGTAAGAAAATATTTACAGTCAGTAGGTACCTAATTTCCTTTACCTTAATTTGGTAAGTATCTACTTGAAGACAAAATAAGTTCCTGATTTACTCAAGAAAGTTTGGGTTTTTTTTTAATTTTATATTAATCTGCAACGCGACCTTAAAAAAGCCCGTAATTTTAAATTAAAATTTTTACCTTGTTTTAGTAGACTGACTGTATATTTAACTGCTTTGTTTAAATATAGAACTGGGGGCCTACAATCATCGGCTTAAGCGGAGCTTATTAATTTCATTTTTGATCCGTAAATATATATTTCGAATCTACGAAGTTCTTAATACGTGCTGTTTAAACGATGATAAGTAGTTGCCCCTAGAGATGGTTAGAATTATTTACATAATTTACTAACCTCCCCCTTGTCTCCACTTCTGCAGTACCTATAATACCAGCGAGCTGTTGCCTCAGTTAACTACGCAATTATCTCGAGTACAGTTTTGAAATTATTTAGTGCAGTTTTGAATACACTCCAACAATTAAGGTAAAAGTGGGCTATTAGAAAAACTGTTAATTAGAACAAACAAAAAATATATATCCGTAATAAAGTCGTGGGAGTCTCCCACGGCAGCGGGTCCATTCACGTAGCGCGAGGAATAATGATGCCTCCATTGTACCAGCCAGCAGGAAGTCATTTATCTTACATCAAGAATATTACTGTTTAGAGCAATTTCGTGTCTGATTTCTCATACTAAAGTGTGCAATTTTGGGGTGACGTGGTAACTTCAAATGTCAAGCAACTCTGAATGACTACTTAAACGCAAATTTATATTTTTTTAATCTCTATCTAGAATGTTCTGAAACTTTTTCTGTATCATTGTGGGTACGTTGGTCCCTGAGTTCATATAATTTTCTTCAGTTATTTATTCAATAAGTGACACATGGATCACTCAGTCACTGAACGTCTCACAAATTACAAAGGCAAAAATCTGTTCCATAAGAACTGAGCAAATAGTAGAGTTCGGTTGCTGTATTGTTGAATGTTCATCAAAGTGCCTCTTCAAGAAGGGTGTGAGGAATTATTAACAATGCCTGCAATATAGTCATACGCCTTGTTTACATACATACATATGCTCACGCCTGTATCCCATGGGGGTAGGCAGAGACCACCGTTTGCCACATGGTACGATCCTTACATACTTCTTTCACTTCATCCACATTCATGCATCTCTACATAATATGTATATAAGGCGTATCTATATAGACGGCAGCTACTTACATCATCATACCAAAAATGTATCAACATTAAATAAATTTGTAATATTTTAGTTATTATATTTGACAATTGAGCATTTGTGCTGTGTCCATTGGCTTATATTCATGAGATATAAATACTGTAACCAAAAACAGTGTAAAATATATATTTTTTTTAAAAGAGTAATTGTTGAGTTTCTTGCCGGGTTCTTCTCAACAAAAGCTACCTTCCGAACCCGGTGGTAAAATTTATAATCATGTATAAGGTATTTTGTGTCCTTCTGACGATTTGAAAGTACTTTGTAAGAAGTCTAATCAAATAAAGATATTTTGATTTTGATTTTGATTTTAAAGCCTAAGTACCCAACACAATTCCGTTTATTGGAAAGTCAACAAAGATTTACTCGACGTAGAGTACCTAGTACATAGGTATGTACCTAGAAGTCCTGAGTTCAACCCCTATACTTATGTATGTATCACATATTAGCTGCACAGACAACACAATCAAAGTTGAAGAAGTGAGGGCATAAAGAGATTTCGACGTTGCAGAAGCGTGCAATCAAATAACGCGTTATTTGAGTTATTTGAATATAATAATTTTACGCTAGGTCTAGTGTAACAACATATTATATTCAAGTTTAAGTTCAAAATATCTTTATTTGATTAGACTTCTTACAAAGAACTTTCAAACCGTCAGAAGGACACAAAAAATACATTATACATGGTTATAAATGTTAACCGCCAGGTTCGGAAGGTTGCTTTTATTGAGAAGAATCCGGCAAGAAACTCAAAAACTAGTCTTTAAAAAAATATTATTATTATTTGTTCCTGCAGTAAGGTCACCAATGGTCCGTGGTGGGGAGCAGTTGAGGTGTTGCTAGCAATAGCGGAAGGCAGGAGGGTTCCTGCCTTTTTTTGCGATGGTTCATCAATTCAATTCCTTGAAATGTGTTCATACGAATGTCATGCTTGAAAATAATGGTCATGGAAGAATATTTGATGTAGTTCTCACTTACCGAAGTACCTACTTGGTTTCATTCCACCCGCTCTTTAGTATTTACTACCTATTACTTAGCTATAAATAACACATAATGAGACATGATTAGACCACCTCTCTCTTAATTCCTCGAACAATGGATTTATAACACATATCTTAGAGCAATCAATGTGTGATTAAAGAAATCGTTAGTTATCATGCAACGGAATTGAATTGCTTGAGGCATGTTCAAACATGAGCGATATTTACTAGTTCCATTACCGACGCTAGTAGCGGTCGTAGTTACTGACGTCAGAAACCAGTAAATATCCCATGCAGGGCCGCATAGCCCTTTTGGGGCTCCTAGGCAATGGAATCACCTGGGCCCCTTTCCTTAACCATTTACTTTTTAAAATATATTTCCTACTACAGGCTCACGAGGCCCCTAGGTAGTTGCCTAATCCGTCTTGTGGATAAGCCCTGATCGCATTGGTGTGATAACATCGCAAACAGCGGCTATCGCATTTGGTGAAACTTGTCTACTTTCGAATATCTATACATCTATACAGATAACTAAATATAGTCTGTTTGCAATTCCAAAATACACCTTTTGACTATATGCATATAAAAATATACACGGTACAGACATCAAAAAAACATTTTTAATTTTTGCTCTGTCTATCTGTCTAAATGTCGTAAGCGTTAGGTACTTACGGAATACGAGGTCCTAGGTTCGATCAAAGTGATATTGTATTTTACCATGTGTAATCTCCCAGTAGCAGCCCGAAGTCTGGATTAGTGTCTGGTTATGGCTCACCCTCTATTATAGGGGACTAGTGAAATAATGGTATTATAAGTTAATTACAATTGTTACACATGTAAGTATGGCTAACTAACATAAACCCCGTTAGGGCGCAGCAAAGAGAGGCACTACTTATACTTAAATAATAATTGATTAGTCTTGTGTAGTTTATAAGTTCTATAAGCTATCGATAAGAAGTATTTATTTACTAGACATATCTATTTCTATCCCCGCTGTGTAGATGCTCACTTGGCACTTAATACGACACTGAATTATTTCCTTCTCTACCTAGGTACATAAATTATCTTTTGTATACTTAATTATATTTCAGTATGAATACATAATATGCACTTCCTATAAGCTTGCGTCACACACCATAATTGCAGATGCAACAATGATCTGAAGGAAGTTATCTCAATCATGGCTGGATGTTAATCTGCTGACAGTACAATCGTATTCATTAAATTGCCAGATCATAAACATTGAAAAATCCTATGTAAGTTCTTAAGTTAGTATTAATATTAACAACGTTAGTTAAGTTGTATGGAAGTTGGGTGAACCTAGAAAAAAAATCAAACTGCAATTCAGATTCTAAACGTCTGGTACCTAAGTACGTAGGTGAATTGTGGGGATACTATGCATATTCACCTCCCATCATACATATAGACAGAGACAAACTGATAAAATGACTACTGTGCATTCAAGGTACGCGCTGATAACTCGTCACGGGACCTGGGATTAAACCATCATCGCTTAAGCAGCACATATTAATTTCTCATCATCGAAGTTTGAATTTACGATACAAAAATGGAACTTCAAAGCAAAGAAGTTCTTAATACGGTCTGCTTAAACCGATGGTGGTATGCCCCCTGTATGTGTTTGGGAAAAAAAGCTTAGGTAGGTTATAACCTTCGCAATACTAAAAACAAATTCGGATTGGAATATTCATTTTTATCACTGTTCAAGATCTACGTAATTTACATTTGCGTTCAATTTTATTACTTTAATAACTCAAATTAACAATGACGCTATGAATTATGTGCAATTCGAAACAATTGAACATAAAAATAAATTTTAATTGCTAATGTCAATTTGGGTTATTTAGCCGGTTCCCACCGTGATGAGATGACGAAAACCAAGAGCGGCGTAGTTCCCACAGTCTGCACTCTGCATATCTTGCCTCCATATATCAACGTAGAACGTAAAAAGTAGACAATGTTTCAATTGTGTGCACACAGCTTTCTCACACTCCCGTAGATACGATCGTTACACGGTTAATTGGCATAGGTAAATGACCAATAACTGTTCCGGGTGCAACTCCTACCAAATACCAACCACTTCTGGAAAGGGAAACTCAGCTGAACTTTTCCACACAACTCAAGTTTCTAACATTAGGTACTTGTCTAGAAGTTGAAATAGAAATATAATATTCAAATTCTACACGAATGCGTGTTCTCCAGGTCATAAAAATCACATATTTCTCTCAACTTTAGGGCATGTAAATATTCATTTAGAATCCTTGATAGAGCCTCAAAAGTCGAAGTTATTGGAAGAACATCGCTGAAACCATACATGTCAATGTCCCGGCTATCAGAATAATAGTAGGTACCTATTACCTAGGTACTACCTACACCTATGCTCAGTCAGATACTTATTATCCATACATATGTTTACGCCTGTATTCCCCGAAGGGGTAGGCAGAGGTGTAATAACAACACCCACTTTTCGCCGAAGATTTTTAAGTGACAACGTGGCAAATGGTGAGTCTATCGCCGCCTCAGGCTTGACATATAAGTCTTTGAATTACTTTTCAGTCATATGCAGGTTTCCTCAAGATGTTTTCCTTCACTATAAACCATTGGCAAGAAAATCGTTCCACATATGATTTTAGAAAAACTCGAGATACGAACTTGTGTCGCTTGCGTAGCAGACGACTGCTCAAACACTGCGGTCAGCACGGCTCTTCCATCTATATTATACTTATACCTACCTACTTTACTTAGACATAATATTTCGACTATACAATTAAAATTACACAATTGAATTATAACCTACTCATACCTATTTTGATCGTTAGGTACAGAGAACGGAAGGATTTGGAGCTAGTAAGATAGATAGATAGAAGTCTTAAGTAACTGTACTTCCCCCCGTAGTAGCCGGATGTGCGAAGGAGATCCTGAACATTTTTTCAAACAATGTCTTTTTTATTTTACATGAATGAATGGTTACGTGTATACAGGACGTCATAATTTCTTGCACGTCATCGATTGGGAAATAATGCTTGCAGTCACGCAAGAGGTTAGCAGTGCATTGAAATCAAGCTATGTTACTGTGCGATGGAATACGAACATTTCATCGGTATACACTTGGCTGATATTATAAGAATTCTTTATAATTTTTTATTATTTTAATTGTTCAATTAAGTACTTCACATACTTACGTACCTTTTCTGTGGTTTTTATTACTACCTGATCCTACTAATAATATTATACACGCAAAAGTTTTTATGTATCGATGTGTGTTACTCTTTCACGCAAAACTACTGAATGTACTTTAATTAAACTTTACAATGATTAAACTGAATACATCAGAATAACAGGCATTTGTAAAGATTTGTACGAAATGTCCAAAATATAAAGTTACATCCAGCGCAGACGAAGTCGTGGGCTCCAGCTAGAACATATATGTATTGGCATCTTATCATGTAGGTAATTATATTTCCTCATATAAAGAAAAAGAAAAGAAAAAAGATAAATACCTACAACATATTGGACTACTTTTATTGAACAGAACAGCTGGGTTATGACTTTCATGAGGCTTATAGAACCTAAAAACAAACCTGGAACCATTAATATGCCACCGGGGACCATTATAAAGAACGCACCGGTGCCCTCCAGCACTTGATTGAGCACGTCCCGGGGACCATGTAATCATACGGACGAGGATATCGGCACGATTCATAAGAGAAATTTAACACCGTATTAACATGATGTCTCTGGACATGTTATTCTTCGTATATCAATTTGGCGAAATAGTTGGGCCTCGAGGAAGCACTCCCTGGAAGTAGGTACCTATTGATCAAATATTGCACTGTAGGTAGGGTTTGAGAAACATAACCTACAGATATAGTGATAGACTGCGACTGCCTCGATATCTATTAATTTCGGTAAAAGTGAGTACTTCCGACTATTTTTAATAATGATTAGTTTTTTTAGATTATTTACTTAGCTGGTGCCTTTGCGAGATGGCGAGAAGACATTAAACGCAATTATACTTCCCCAGAAATGTCAAAGTAAATAAAATGAATAACAAATGCCCCGTTCAAACAATGATTACTCAATGAGGAGACGTAAGTAAATTAAATGGTAATTAGATCCTGTTTGCAGTGGTCTCTTATCATCATTATCAATGAACAGGACGTGGCTGAGACCTCATATTTACGCACTGCACTTATCATTCATATATCGAGGTTTTATTTTCCGCTATACGCCATTAGTGAGACGTAATTACGTCTCATGCCGTCGTTAGAGCGTCATTGATTGCATGCTATCTATAAATAATCATCTTGGAAGTCTAATAGGAGGCAAACTATATCTTGTCCAACGAATAAATAGCCCAGATATTTCGTAATAATTGATAATTAAATACAAGTCAAGTACATAAAAGTCTAAACAATAATCAAATTAAATCGAATTCGTACTTGACGCTTAAATTTAAATGAAATCGATACTCACTGTATAAAAACGGTAACCTACTGCATAGTGCATAACTTTTTAGCTCTATCTCAGGGCTTTCTTAGACAAAGTACCTATATGATGCATGATTGTCATATCTAGATGATGGTTTCCACAGAGAAATTTGTTAAGATCTTTTCGAAGCCTCAGAATGATTATTATATTAGACGGACGTTATGTAACTATAAATATATCTTCTATAAGTACATACTCAATTGCTCCGACACAATGTAATTATGGAATAGGTATGCGCATAAGAAGTATGCACTTACTTGCAAGATTTGCAAACCGTTAACCCGTATAAATAATATAAATATCTAAGACAATTTTTTGCATTATTTTTGCAAGGGGTAGGCAGAGGAGTTCGAGAAAACGATTCATGTGCTTTCACTAGTTTTGAGCGCTGTCCTTGGTGCGTTAGTAATTTTCTGGGTCTTGTGTAACGCGAGCACGAACTACATGCGCAGTTATCGGTACTATTTGTTCTTCATCAGGTTTTAACATGTTTTGTAGGAAACATTTCCTTTGCGTTTCTGTGTGAATCAAAATGTGTTGATACTTTTTCGGAGGACAGTTGTGGTTATGTTTCAAAGATGGCGGATCAACACGTTTTCAGCTGCACCAATTACACCAAATACGCGACTGAATGTCGATAACGTTTAAACAGTACAAGTTATCTACTGTACTTAGGTGCTAACGCAACTGATGGCTAGTTCATCACCATCGAGTTACCATTACTTTGCGTTAGATTTTTTTACATGGCACATTACGCGGATTTCCCACGATGTTTTCCTTTACCGTAAAGTTCTTGTCTGGCACCATGTAATACCGGTGAGACTGGAACTCGCGTCACTTGCACCTACTCAAACCACTCGTCTACCGCGGCTTCTTTACTAGGTAGGCACTTCGCGACCTCCTAGATACATAAGGCTTTCTCAAGGTAAATAGCTTTAAGAATTATATTCACTTGCAAATAAATTATATAAGCTTAAAAAATTACCTTAGAATAACAAATAAGTGTTGCCACAAGCTATGAGCGCTAATCTTGAATGCGCAGTAGTCATTTAATGAGCCTGTCTGTCTGTTAACCCTACAATTTTTGTGAGCGCTCATAACTTGTTAAGACACCTGAGGGCCTACTACATCGTAATAGCAGTGATATCTTACCAACTTCTTATCTTTGACGTTTCATTTTTGTACCGTAAAATTAAACGTCAAAGCGATGAAGTTCTTACTCTCTGCATAAACCGATGATGGTAGGCTTTACATGCACTTATATTATGACATCTAGTGATGTACGTAATATCACAGGTCCCACGGTGTGTCTATTACGAACAGTTCCCGCAGTCTCCGATCCGCGAGGAAACCAGCGTTTAAAACGCTATTAAAATACGACTTATCGTGCGTAATGTTTATAACTGCGAGGCATTCTTCATACATAACAATATATAGAGATTATTTAGGTATTAGCATCTACGACTTTGACAAATGGCATATCTGATGGATGCAATTGGGTATAATTATATTGGGTATAATATAAGCTTGAATCCACGATGGTGATAAAGTAGCGGATAGTTTTTACTAAATATATATATTTATTATTATTAGAATGTATTTATTATTATTATATTATTTATGTATTTATTATAATTAGAATTAGATAAATAGATTGGATGGACCTACGTGTATACTTATAAAAATTGGATATAATAGGTGTTTCCTCGTGTCCGAACTATTTTGCCACCTGATTTTTCTAAGAGGAATGACATAAATAAAGCAAGCCCTTTTCGTATTACCTACTACTAATGTTGCATACATTATCATAGAGAAGTCATTTTGGTAATAGGAATTTTTTTCAATGGCTATTTTAAGTTAAGTATAATTCGCTTGGCGTGCAAAGTAATGAGTGCGTACTGCGGATAATAATATTCCATACTAATTATATTCGAAGGTAATTAACTGGTTTGATGACTTTGAAACAAGATGCTTACCTACGTCTGAGGTCGATAAGTGTTCCAGCCGTTAATGCCTTGAAAGTCATGTACCTACATACGACGATTACCTACATGTCATAAATATTAACCAGTTTATTATTCTGAATCTCAGCATACAATGGTAGATGGGTATAAACTTGCGATAATTATCTGAGGTCAGAGCCAGCGGTGCGGAACGCTATGTTGGGGGAGACACTTGTTATCATGTGAAGACTTTTTGAAGACGTTCCCACACTAGCACTGATTCCGTGATTATCTGTGATTCATAAGCAGTTAATTAATCTTGACCCCAGCTTAATTGAGACAATGAGAACAATTCCGGTTTACACAAACCGTGGGATTGGAAATTTTGGTTTTAGCAAAACAGCGAGCCTGACTACCGTGCCGAGGCGTGGATTGATAAATCATGCTTCATTGGTAATCGACGTGAGGATAGTCACTACAAACATTTTTTACCAAAAGTTATTAATACTACAGTAAGTAAAAAAAATGTTGAACAAATATTACTTACCTAGGGTAGATCATCATTATATTCTGCCTCCTCGTCTTTTGAAGAATTCGAGGCGGTAATTTTACCATATTCTATGTAGGTTATTATACAATTGATAATTACAAGATGCCGTCTTTATTCAAAGTTATCAGTTACTTTCATATTCAACCTAGATTTTTTTGTATTACCCAGAAGAATTATTAGACCCGAGCCCATTGTGCTTTGAACTCTGATATCAAAATAAACACCAAAAATTATCGCATTCGTGTAATTTATTACCCAAACACTAAATGAATCGATAGTATTTACCTTATTTTAATTGTTAAACTTTTATAGGTTGGAATAAAAAGAAAAATATATTTAAATTCAATTTTATTAAAAATATTCATATTTCAATGTCGCTGCTCCCACCCAACATCACTTATAGGTAGTATACAGCGTGTTCACATAATGTTGAGCAGTACTTATTGACCGTATTGCATTGCATATATAGATAATACCAAATGTAAAACGATAAAAAAATGTAAGGAGTAAACTGCTTTTCTAAATGACAAAATCACTTATCAACTCACAAATTGACGTCACAATAACTGTATAAGTATCTCGTGTTAATACTAATTTCCTTGTAATACTGCAACATTGCCAATTCCGTATGATAATGAATCTCTACAAAAATATTGATATATTTTGTACTTGTTACGCTTTCCTCATGGAATGTACGAAATCACACTCTTCTATTAAAAATACACATCAAATCCAAGTATTACTTTTAGCATTTTTAAATTATACATTTCCTAAAAAATAACATTCCCGTCAAAATAAATAGAATTTCAATTGTTTTGTTTTCATTCAATAAAATTATTACAGTGTACTACACCTTACTTCACTTACAAATATTAGAGTCTATAATATACATGGTATACCGAGAACCTGGGCCCTTACAGTGATCTCTTATTGCCACGATAGTTCGGATATGTGACAGTGACAGACTTATACACGTCGTATACATCTGTTCCATAATCATAATATATTATGGCCATAAAAGGCCATGTTAGGACCCCTGGTCGGTAAAGACAAGTGGCCTTACCATCTACTCGTTGCAAAGGTTACTGAGTGACTGTGACAGATGTATACAAGTCATATACATTTGTCCTTTACAATGTGTCGAATTATATAACATTAAAAGTTGATGGTACAGTTCAAGATTCAACAATATATTGTGCAAACGCTTCGAGACAATTATATGCAAGAGATACACAGTAAGGTTCTGAAAATATAAAGTACCTACAGGAGTTTTTGGCTTACGTCTTAGCGTTGCAAAATGTTCTCTATGAAAACAGTTCTATAGAGAAATCGCTCCAATAAAGATCCAGTTAGGATTCAATTTCCATTACCCGAAACTTTAAGATATAATTATTAATTAAAATTATTTAATGTTTAAACAATGACTTGTCATGGATTACAGCTATTTGGCCCCGAAGGATGAATCTAAGAGCAGAGAGATCTCTTCGCGAATGATTCCAAATGGTTTGTGTGATTAAATGCAATTTACAAACATGTAGCACATTTAATGTAAAATAACTCTTATTGCTTTCGAAATAAAGCTAAATGTAAAAAAAAACGAATCACTTAACATATGATTATGAACCGTGTAGTTCGTTAAAGAACTTCTTGATAAAATTGCCATTAAAAAAATCAAATAAAAAGGTATCTTACATTTTAGCTGCAGCTCTTTAGGCGAAAATTGACGTCTCTCAACAGTATGAAAAATGCAAGTGTCAACTTATATCTCCTTATTATATCATTTTGGTGTAATAATCTCGAAGATAAATATAATATTCAAATGTACGTCAGGCTCACAGCTTGTTCTGTACAAAACGTATGTGGCCATGTGACGTGCACTCTTCTTACTCTAATCTATGTGGCATAGTCTCTTTACCACGGTCATTGAGGGTTGAGACAAAATATTTACCAACACTTATGCATTACACAGACCTAAAAAAAACATATTTTTTTTGGTGCCTTTGATATATTCGCAAATTTTTATGTTTTCAAGTGCCCAGATTACGAATATATGCCTATGAAAGTTCCTAATGTGCTCGTATTTTCATGACTTACATTTCTTAACTTCTCAACAATTATCGGCTTGTTAATAATTTGAATAAAATTACACGAATTGTGTCCATAAATAGACCAAAAATATTTTTCATATCTAGGGCAACAAAACCGCTGTAGACCATTATTTAGGCCCAAAAAATCGGTATACAAACCCCGAGAATAGACAAACCAGTGTATTTTTAAAACACGCTTTGAAGCGAGAGTACTCGTTGAAATCCCTAAAGTTTATTAAGACTATAAACTAACCTGATTCTTAGCTCTTGTATTTACTTAGTACCCTGTTATCTTAAAATATGTTTTAAGTAAAATGATGGTAACAAGATATTACAGTTGCAGTTTGTCTCCACCCTCAATGAGCACAGTACAAATTGAAACTACCTTATTGACATACATATAATTAAAAGATCACGCTACGTTAGGCACTATTGAAACTACCATAGATCACTCACCGTTGTGCAGTCACATAGTCTTTGGGTTTAGCGGCGAGTGAGTCTGTTGGCTATTGAAGGTTGTCTGGCAGCCTGTGAGGGTTGTCGGTTAGTCTGTGAGGGTCGTGCCAGCCTGGCTGGTCGGGTCTCATGACGTCATCCACCGGGGGACACACCGGGCGAGGGCCCGGCTCCGGGGTGTATGTGAATGTGAGGCCCGTCGCGTATATTATGCCATCGTTCCGTACTAACGACACTGGTACCTGGAGAAAGATAAAGGGCTGTGTATTCGATAATATGGATAGGTATAAAGGGATCCTATTACTAAAACTCCCCTGTCCGTCTGTCACAAGGCCGTATATAATTAACCGTAATAGTTAATGTTGCCTCCTTTGAAAAAAATATATTAAAAATAGAATAAATAAATATTTGAGGACGCTTCAAACGGGAGCGGCAACGGAGCCAATGTATTGCGTTGCCGTTTTTATAGATAATGGTACGGAATCTTTCGAGCTCGAGTCCGACTCGAACTCAGCCGGTTTTTAGCAAGATTGGCTTGGCAGTTTAGATTGACACATGATGATGATCTTTTACCTGTGTGGGTTGTCGGACCCAAAGCCACTGTCCACGGAACTGCGATATGTCCGGCACTACGCACAGCATGGACTCAGCGCAGCGGTACATGGTCTCCGCCTCTACATCCCCGAACCAAACTTGCAGAGAAGGCGTGAAGTTGTCTCCAGCCAACTCCAGCATAGCCACATCCCCGCCGCCGTTCAGGTTGAGAGAGTGGACCAGTGGTACTGGCGTCACTGGTGACCTGCTGGACACATCATCATATAAGTACACTAGCTGAGCCACGCAGTTTCAGACAGTATTATTTAACTACGACAATGACGTCATTAAATTTTTCGGGTTAATATTTATAGACTACTAGTTTCTGTACGCGTGGAATAGTTATTTTGGGTTTATAGATGACGCTCACAAATAACGTAGCTAATATAAATGTGGGTAAAATAATATTCGAAGTTGTTTCAGTAGATTATTATATTATTAGTATATTAATATCGATGTAATCTGATGTGCGGCTGCCGGGCTACCTTGTAGGCCTTACATGTGGGCCATGAGAACTTTTTAACGTTCTCCGTCTTTATCAAACATTTTTGCAAGAAATGTAAAATGGTCTCTTTTCTGGCATATATGCTAACTGTGCCCAAGTATACGTTTTGACAGGTCGAACGTCGTCACTTGACCTTGCGTTTTACGCTTTTTTGCATGGAGATGCAAAACTTCCTACACTCGCCGCTTGGGGCGCTTGTCAACGTCCCCATACAAAAAGTGGAAAATACGCAGATATCGTCAAGGTACAAACATGCTTTAGAGCCGTAGTGGGCTCGGGATTTGAGCAGTCGCCTGCTATGCGAGCGACGCAAGCTCGAATGAGTTTTTCTAAAAACCTTATGTGCAGTGATTTCACACCACGTGCTTTACGATGAAGGAAAATATCGTTAGGAAAGCTGCATATGTCTGAGAAATAATTCAAAGACGGTGATGGACTCACCATCTGTCACGTTGGCATTTAATCATATTCGGTGAAATGTGAGTGTTGTTGTTACAACACCTCTGCCTACCCCTTCGGGGACCCTTCTGGGATGGCGTGATCATATTTATTAATTTTTTTGACAAACATGTTAAAACCTATACTTGGGGCATCTTGGATATTTTGCAGTTTTTTTCACAATTTATTTTGCCGAGAAGCTTGTGGTAAGTCTTTGTTATCAGTTTCGAATTTCTGTCACTAAAGCGATGAAAAGGGAAGGTTTAGGTATAGACCTTTGACACGAATGATAGTGAAGTCAAGATTTCTTACTGAATTAAATTGTTTTACGTTTGCTTACATTATTTTGTCTATAATAATATATTATTATCTAATTTAAACAACCTTCAGGATATAATCAGGGTAACGATGTTTGTAATTATAATTAATACTTTATTTATCTAAATGCCGTATAAAATTATTTGAGAATACAAAGTTTTTATCAAATAAACACATATTTAAAATGCGCGTGAGAATATTCTGTGATAAAAACAACTTAGTTGAAAAATACATTTAAGGTTAAGTTTTTGCATTTTAAAATTAATTACACATTGTATTAAGGGTCATTATAACATACATAAAATATTACCTTCTTAATATAGGTAGGTAATAGGTATCTTGTCAGTCAGGCTAAATAAAGTCTGAATTCGCTTCCCTTCCCTTCCCCCTGATTCCCCAAATGTATAATCAACCCTTGGTTTCTCGTGTTACTTACCAACAGGGGGCCTATCAGGCTATCATTATCGGTTTACGCAGAGTGTATAACATCTCTTTTTGGGGACGTATAATTAATCGTCTAAACTAAGGAGTGCTTAATACGCACTGCTTATGCGATCATAGTTGGGCCCCCAGTAATAAAAAAGTAAAAATTAAAAAACTTTCGATATGGCTAGAATACCTACTCTCGAAAGAAACTTATAGAGCGAATGTGATCGGAAGTGTCGGTAGAGGGCGTCCAAGGAAGAACTACCAGGACCAAATTAATAGTATTTTTCAGAAAGGTCAAATTCGGAGCACTCGTAACCGAAGAAAGTGTATGAAGAAATGCATGAATGTGGATGAAGCGAAAGAAGTATGTAAGGATCGTAGCATGTGGCAAACAGTGGTCTCTGCCCTCATGTCTGTCCCCATGGGATACAGGCGTGAGCATATGTATGTATGTACCTACTCTCGATAAAGACATCTTTCAAATAAAAAGAATCTAAAGAAACGTCGTGATGTTATAAATTCGACGTGTTACACTCCGTCCTTTTTGCGTTGGGGGTTAAAAACTTATGCTTGGTATAACTTTAGACAGTGACAGGTACCGTCACAAGCTATGAGCGATCAGCGAAAATCGTGGGAGTAGCTGCGCATGTATTTGATGCGCGTGGCGCCATATCAGTCATCGCTTAAACATGTCAAATAGATAATAAAATGTTAAACCGACCTGACAGGTCCCATGCCCTCGTAGAACTGATACTCTGCCTTATCAGTGGATATGATAGTCCAGCAAGCTCCATCATTGATCATTTCCTTATTAGGCTCCTTGGGGCAGGGAGTGGCTTGGAACTGTATAATCCTCTCTTGAGACAGGCAGAGGTACATGCGTTCCGTGTCCTTCATGTAGAATGCACACTTGTGGAGTTGGGACACTGGGTCATCGGCCTCTAGGAGGGCCATCTGCTTGTCTACCTAGGGATGGAGGGAAGACATTATATTAAGTGTATATATTATGTTAGGGTGTTAATATATTGGGATTAATGTATAATTATCACCCTATTACTAAAGCACTCCCAATTTCATTTCATCCTTATGTTTATTTCATAACTTATTTGACTCATAAACATCCTACTTATATTATAAATGCAAATGTTTGTAAGAAAGTATGTATGGATGTGTTTATTACTCTTTCACCCAATAACTACTGAATGGATTTTGATGAAACCTCAGAATAATATAGCTTATAAATTGGAATAACACACAGGCTATAAATTATAAAGAGATCGTGTAAATTCTGCATAATATAAATATGTGACTGAATATTGTTGGGGGTGTGTGGATGGGTATGCAATATCATATACATACATAATGTAAAAACAAGGGTACTAAGTACTTTATTAAATTTATATTTCTTAATAACTTTCGAAAATGGTTTTCTGTGTATGTATACATGGCGCCATCTATTGCAAAATGGTTCAGAGGCAACTCCAGTCACAAATTTCAATAGTTGATCTTGTAACGGTAGTTTGTATAGTATTTGAATGGCCGTTCATTGATTAGACACCATTAAGGTGAAGATAACAGGAAGCAAGCAGTTGTGATACATGTCACATCTATCTACACTGCTATGATAAAGAGGAAAGATTTGTATTTTTGTATGTATGGTTGTAATGAATAAACTCAAAAACTACTGTGCCAATTCAAAAATTCTTTAACCATTGACAGTCACATCATCAGCGAGTAACATCTAGGCATTATTGTATCCATGTACTCCCATGGGAATTGGAACTATGCAAGTGAAACAGCGTGATGTCCACTAGTTAAATATATTACAGAACAGCCTTTTGATTGGTAATTGTCAGGATGTATTCAATTTGTATACAAATACATGCAAATATACATTCAATGATTCTTGAGAAAATATTACATATTCTGGGATGAATTTTAGCCAAGCATTCCTGCATTTCATAAATATATTTTACTTTTAATGATAACTTGTGGCTATTTATAGAGTATAATATAGTTTTTTGGATACAATTGAATAAATTTACATTTGAACACTGAAATAAAAACAAACAAACAAAATGAAACAGATGATTTGATTTGAGTTTTGTTTACATTTGAATGAAAGTATGCAGAATGGAATATAGGAAAGTAATGGCTTTCAATACTTTTAATTAACTTTAATTGATAATTAAGGCACCAATGTTCTTTCAAGCTAAAAATGCATATTTACCTTTCTTATAATGAGTCTGGGCAGAGCCATGCCAGTGACTGAGCACACCAGCTTCACAGTGGATCCGTAGTGCACATACCCATCTCTTACTGCAAACTCTTCAGACTCACTCTCATTATCATCCAGCAGGTGGATGGTGAATGCTCCCCACTGAGTAGACGATGCATGAAAGTTACCATTCTCTACGTGCAAGTACCTCGTTGACACAGTCTGTGATCTCAGACGATTGAATAACGCTACCTTAGTCCCACTAGCAATACATAAATCTGCATTCTTTAGTGATTGCTTCTTTTTGGATGGTTTTGATATCACCTTAATTCTTTTGCTATTGAATATACCAATGTCATGGCCATTTCCATAAAACATTTTGACGGACAACATAAAGTGCTTTCTCTTATCTGAGTCTGATATGTATAAAGTTTTGGCTGCACAGTACTGCTTGCCATTGTTGAGGTCTAACTGCTGCATGTCCTGGTCGGAGTTGCCAATGCCAATGAAGGCGCATAGCTGGGCCGCTTGCTCTGTTTCACCCTCGCGCAGCATGCGCTCGCGCCTCAGTCGCCAGCCGTCACCGAACAGATATATGCAAGGCGGCGGGCAGAAGAATCGCTTTTCGTTGCCGTAGGACTTTTGGGCGACCTTGGCATGCAGGATGACGACCACCATGTCGGCGCGGTCGCGCAAGTAGCGCTCCATGGCCTCGCGCGTGAGGCGGCGCTCCTCGGGGCGGTAGGCGCCGGCGCCCGGGCCCGCGGCGCTGGCGTAGCGCGGGTACAGCGCGCCGTGCTGCGGCGGCGGCGACGCGCCCCCGCCCAGCGCGCCCGCGCCGAACTGGTGCGGCATGCTCGCCACGGCTCCTCACCTCCTCCTCCACGGCATAGCGAGCCCACGCCGACCCTATCTCGAGCGTCCGCACCGCCTCCCGTGCATCCTTCGTGCAGATCGAATACGAGGGGTGCTCGAGTCCCCCTCGAAAGCCCAGTTGCGAATCAATAAACAATGCGATCGGTCCCCTAACAGCGATTATCTGCCCGATCAATACACTTATATATTATTTACGCCACTATAAATTAATTGCTCTGGGAACTGGCACACATTTCATTCAAAAACACCTGTTCGACGGCATTATTTTTGGTTGATACTGCTGAAATACACGTTTGATCGTGACCCGTTCGTCACTGAGGGGTAATCTTCTGCTTTGATGGACTCTCTGAGAACTAATAATGATATTTAATTCAACAAAAAGTTGATAAAACTTGTGTGTTTATTCTAGTATAAATACGCGAAACGAACAAGACGGACGACAACGCCAGATAGATTTACGAACTGTCAAAGTGGACCATAGACACGGAGCTAAAATGCAAGCGTGTTGTCGACTACACGCGCGGGTATCAACAAAAGTAGAAAAATCGTATCTGACTGTTCGCCCGCGGCCCGCCGACTGACAGACAGCCGGTCATAGGATGTGGGGTTACGCATGGGGCGTGAGAAAATAAAGTGTGGGAAAGAGTGGGCGTTCGCGACGTAGTAAAACATTAGATATGTTGTAGTGAACCGAACACATATTTACGTACGCAACGCGCCAGTAGCAAAGCAAAGTAACCAGACATTTTTCGTATTGTGATTGTGTGCGTTCACATCGAGTTCATGGAGCGAAAACGTTGCGATGTGTGAGGAAGAGACCGACGATTGACCGGAGATCTCGTGGGAAACGACCTTTGTTATGTACACTAATATATACATTATTGTAAACAAAAAATCCGTTCGTTTAATCGTACACGATGGGAGTCACTGGACTGTGGAGACTAATAGAGCCGGCGGGGAAGCCTGTGCCGGTGGAGACATTAGAAAACAAGGTGCTAGCCGTGGGTAAGTTGCTATGATTCCGTCTATTACAGTTTAATTATTGTGATCAAAGCTCTGTGAGTAGGTATATTAATTCTTATTTAAATTCATCTAGATATATCAATATGGTTGCATCAGATGGTCAAAGGGTACCAGGATGCCAAAGGAGCCCCACTTCCAAATGCACACCTAATAGGGTTGTTCCAGAGATTGTGCAAGTTGCTGTATTTTCGGATAAAACCTGTTTTTGTATTTGATGGAGCATACCCAGACTTGAAGAAAGAAACTATTGTAAGTAAATCAACAAGTATCAATAAATAAATAAAAAATTACCTTGGTATTGAAGATAGATTTGAATACTACCCTTGTCTTAATGTTGAAACATTACAGGCCAAGCGTCAAGACCATAAATCCAAATACAATTCTGAATCAGAAAGACTTAAAAGGGAATTGGCGCTCTTGTTAAGGAAGAAAACAGCAGTAAGTAGTTTATTAGGAAAGCAGATTTCACCAAAGAAAGGCGGTACTTTGACTGTTGTTGAAGATGATTTGTTTAAATTGCCAGCCTTGCCAGAGAGAGAAGAAAGTGATTCAGAGTAAGTATTCTAAATTTACTCAAAATAAAAATAAAACTAAGAATGCCCATATTTTGCTCCAATTTATAATATGAAGTAAGCTAGAGAAAGACATTATCCTGAAAGCAATATTTCAAAATAATTTTTTTGAATTCATGCTTTTAGATCTAAAATAAAAAGACTTTAAAAGTGTTTTTGTTCAGTTACTTTAGTGAGGCACCACAGACCAAAGAGTAAGGAAGCAGCATATGGAAAAAAATATGACTATGGAAATTTATATTCTCTTTTCCTTTTTTATCATATTTTGTAACTACCTACCAACTTAGTACTTAAAATTGCCTTAAATTCTAATTTTGTTTGAAATACTTTTTTTTAGGTCAGAAGATGAACAGAATTCAAGTAGTGGATCCATTGTGGATTTGCATACCATGGACCTTCAATCTGAAAAGTTCAAAAATTTGCCCGCCAAAGAAAAATATGATCTACTCATAGAACTCAAGGAGACAAGGAAAATGAACTCATGGGGTAGACTGCATGAGTTACCTAAACAAAGTGACAACTTTTCGGAATTCCAGGTAGAACTTTATTCTTGAGATATAAATGTTCAATAAAGAATGTGTTTTATGCTTAGACTTATGTTTATTCTAGATGCAAAGATTACTAAAAAGAAGAAAGGTGCAAGAATGTTTAGAGGAGACAGAAAAGGAAATGGGTCATAGTGGTATGTCTTTGAACGATCTAGAGGCATTGTTGAATGAGGAAGGTATTGATACTAAAGTTGAAACCTTGCCCAGTCGGCGTATAGCGTCTAATAATACGACACGTTTTTTACTCATAAATGATGTAAAAAAGGCTTTGGCTGAAGCTAAAAAGAGGGAAGAAGCAACAAATAAACCTAGCACCAGTACCAATGAGGAAACACCTTCAATAGATATTGTTAAGTCACCAATAAAAGATGAATTAGAGGATGATTTGGAGAAAGCAATCAAAATGTCATTAGAATGTGTGGACGCTAACACCAGCGTTGGCACATCTAAAACTGATGAATCATGGACCTCATGCTTGACAGATTCAGATTCTAATGATTCTGAAGATGATTTTGGTGATGGTTTTGAACAACCAGATATGTCATCAGCAAAAGCCTACATAATGCAATACAGTGATTACACAAATCAAGCAATTGATAAGATTATTAGTAAAAAAGTCAGTCGGCCGAAAAATAAAGCAAAACTTCCGAATTTGAATGAAATTCTTGAGGATATTGATAAAGAAAAATCTGTTGTGGTTGATAAAGTTGATCTTTCATCTAGCGATGATGACTGTATCGGTAAAGAAGATGTTATTGAGACTGGAGAAATTAAAAACAAACAATGCAAGGTTGATGAAGTTATTGATGATAAAATGGACTCAACTCAGGCATCAGTAGTTTGTTTAGAAAATCCAGTGCCAGATATAATCTCACTTGATACTAGCACAGAAGGCATCATGAACGTAGCAGAAAATGAAGGCTCTTTTAACGTAATAAGACCCGATGACTCAGATTCAAGTAATGATGAGTTTGAAGATGTTCCAGAAATTGAAACTAAAGCAGAAAAACCAGTTGTTCAACTTACTTTGAATATAGGCGACGCTCCTGATGATGACATTTTTGCAGATATTTTTGAGGATTCAAAAAAAAGTATTAAACAAATCATTCCTGAAACCAAACATGAATTAACATCTATGTCTAGTGAAAGTATTATTGTAGATGATAAAGCAATACCTAAAGAAGAGCACCAGATATTAAATATCAAACCGCTCCATGACAGTGTCATTGAAATTGAAGACTCGCCAATAAAAAATAGGTCCATTATCATAGTTAATGAAAGTACTGCTGAATCAATAAGGCAGAGTGGAATGGATACAGATCAAAAAAACCTCCATAAAATTGTCAATGAAGAACTGAATACTTTAGAACTTAAAGCAAATCAAGAAACTCTTAAGAAAGCAGCCAATGAGGACCTTACTACTGTCCCTACAGCGAAGGAAACAATTCCTGCAAAAGATGATGTGACGGTCAACAAAATGGATGTTTCGGCCCATCTGCCTAAAGAAGTGATGACAACAGAACAACTCAATACTTTAGCAGAAGACTTGGAAAATGAAGAGCAGGGCTTACTTCAAGAGAAGGGTCGGATGGACCGAGTGGGTCGAAACATTACAGAGCAAATGACTAAAGAGGCCCAAGACCTGCTTCAAATATTTGGCATACCTTACATTGTTGCGCCGATGGAGGCTGAAGCACAATGCGCCTTCCTTGAAAACGCTAAGTTAACAGACGGTACTATTACTGACGACAGCGATATATGGCTCTTCGGCGGTAGAACTGTATACAAAGACTTTTTCAACCAGAAAAAACATGTGCTACAGTTTCTGGCAGACCGAATTGAAAAGTCATTTAGTTAGTACCTACTCTACCATATTCTTTTTGTATTATCCTTTAACATTTTATTCACTAACTATGTTTGTTTAACAGATTTGAGTCGAGAACAATTGGTCTTACTGGCGTTATTAGTGGGCAGTGACTATACGACAGGCGTGAACGGAGTGGGACCAGTAACAGCACTGGAAATACTCGCTTCATTCCCTTTCAACAAGAAACAGCTACAAAATGAAACCTCAAAGCAAGCCAGATATACGCAAATAGTAACTGGATTGCAGGAATTTAAGAGATGGGTAAGAGCTGGGAAAAGAACTGATAATAACACATTGAAGAAAAAGTTAAAAAATGTTGATATTACTGATGACTTCCCGAGCATAAGGGTAATTATTGCATTATAATTTTATATGCACAACTTTTCGTTTATACATATACATTATTATTATTTCAAGTTGATTTCCTTTATTTTTCATTAAATTGATTGAATAACTATTTTTAGGTGGTCCAAGCATATTTGGAACCAAACATTGATAAAAACGAAGATAAGTTTTCCTGGGGCGATCTAGATATCACAGTACTACGAGACTACACAAAAGCCAAATTCGGATGGTCTCAGAACAAATTAGACGAAATCATTAAACCTGTTTTAAAGAGAATGCAGGATAGGAAGAGCCAAAAGACTGTAGAGGATTATTTTAAGAAGAAAGTTGAGATTTTGTCTTTGGAGCATCAGCTGAGTAAAAGAGTTAAGGCTGCAGTTCAAAGAATGGACCCGGAAAGATTATTGGAAGATCAAATAGAGAATCAAGATAATGTTGTTGAGAAGAATAAAGCCATTAAACATAAGGGTATTGAGAAACCCGTAAAAGGTACGAAAGCTCCGAAGGCTGGCCCATCTAGAGCTAAAAGAAAGAAAACTGATGAACAAACTGTTATTAATCAGCAGTGTGTTAAAGTTGTGTCACAGATAGAGGAAGGCAAATCCGTCATAGACGTACAAATTCCCAAAACGGATAGGTATCAAGAAATTATACCACAAAGAGAGAAACAGAAGCAGGTAATGTTACAGAACAAATTGAAAGCTATTGAAATATTTAGGAAAACTAAAATTGATCCCAAGAAGAAAGCTTCCAAGAGAAAACCACTTCAGCCCAAAAAGAAGGCGGATCTCTCTGAAAGTGATAGTGATTAAGTATTTAAGTTATTTTAGTGATATCCCGATAATAAAATTGTAGTTGCTTTTTTAATAATATGTTTGTATTAGAGAACTAGAGAAATGCTTTTTAACAATATCTTAAAATATTCGATCTCATTACTTTGCTTTATGTAATACTACCCGCTCTTTATTAATTATGTTTTTTTAAGAATATTACAAAGTTGACTTTTGTCTACTTTTTATAAATATAATATAGAATTATTTTACCTATAAACCTACCGTAATTCCAATTCTACAGATTAGTAAGAAAATAGTCTCAAAACATATTTTGTATGAAAATGAAATGTGCGTTTGTCCCGCACTATCTCTAGAATTTGCGTTTTAAACGTGCACAATATGTTTTGCAGTTGGAAAAAACTTTAATGAAATCCCAGCTGAGTCTTCAATCAACAATACCACGTCCGAGTGGTTATGCTGATGCTGTTCACAAAGCAATATTTTCTGACCCTAATAGTCATTTTTGATGGAAAACACGGCGGCCTTTCCTCGATGTTTCGTTAAATTTATCTGCGTCTTTTATTTCAGTAAATGAGTCGGAATATAAATAAAAATCATGTGTAAAATACGTCACTTTATTGTTTTACAACTGTAATTAACTTTAAAACATGGTAATAATAAAAAAAAAGATTTTGGAAACATAAATTACAGTTGGACAAAATATATGCACACTAATGTAATCAGTAAACAATCAGTAAATATTTACTATAATTATGATACTAACATTAAAAATAATAGTTATTATTATATGATTACTAAATATTTCGGAAAATTCGCCAACGAGTTCCTCTTTATACAAAAAAAGGTAACACCTTCAAATTTATGAATATTTGGTAGATTCGTAAGAGCAGTTACAGATCCGGTCACGATGCGAAGAATAGTGGGGATGCTGCGCATGTTTTTATTCGCCTCGCACCATACATATAGACAGGGACAGACCCATAAAATGACTACTGCACACTAGTACCATAGTACTCGTTCTTAACTCGTGACGGGACCTGTATCTACCTGTTTCATTCATATTGCGTCTCCAGTCATGAAATGAGATCCGCGCGTTATTCAATAACATTGTATTTCTCCACAATCTATTGCAGCTAACATGACATACAATAAGTACTATATCCATTAGCCGTTCATTCTACCATATTCATAATTACGATTCTAATTGTATTGTGCTGGGAGGGTTATCTCAATTTGTTGATTATACAAATAAATAAAACCATGGAGTGTTCCATTCACAAACTTATATACAACTAACATCTAACAATTATATTACAAGCTAAAGAAATACAAATAAACTGCAGTAAGATGTTGTGATAGATAACTATAATCGCTTAAGGCGGAGCAGATCTGGGTGCCTACTCTTATTCAATGAAATACGAAATTTCGGCTGAAAGTTCCTACCTACCACGTTTCTTATTAGTTCTAATGTTACGTCCGGACGTGGCCCGTAAGAAAATTCTTTATAAATTCTTAACTTACTTTAATTAATTTATTTAACGAACGGAATTTCAGTATCGGTTTTTTCGTTCGTCTACGATGTTTCGTTTGCGGAGAAAGTGAGTAGACCCCTGATTTGTTGACAGATTCCAATTGGATGCAGATAAGCAATAATGTGTCAACCCGCATAAACTTGGTTTTGAGAAAATGGCGTCTTAAGATGATTGTATACGTGATTTAAGATTTGTTTTATGACATAAATCCATTTTTTACGTACTTTTATGTTTCAGATGACTTGAAACACTTTTTTAGAACGTTATATACGTGATGCATTATCAAAATATATCAAAACCTTTGAATTTGACTTTTTGTGGGTTGACACATTATTGCTTATCAGCATCCAATTATGTATCCATAAAGCACAGATTAACGCATTCACTGCTAGAGCTAAATAAAAAGTCATTACCCTGTGCTACACAATCGGACCTTACACCAGTGCGTCAAACGCATATCGTTGTACAAATGCGCTTTCGCTCTGTGCTAAAACCTCAACATAGCGTCGACGTAAGATATTCCCCAGTGCTATTCGGCGCTTCTGCGCGTTTGAGTATTGTCATAAAACACTCGCTTGTTTACGACAGGCAATAAAAACATGCGAAAAGGAAAAGGGTCGGCACCTACCTACCTAAGCTCTACCTGTGTAATTGATTTCGTATGTTCACTAAATTTCATGTAGGCAAATTCCGTATCTGTTCTATATAGCAAGGTGGGTAAGGGCTCTTACAAATTGGTCTTATTTAAACAATAGACGCGCAGAGTCGGCTTTAGCACACAGTGAAGGCACAGAAATTTGTATGGACTCACATAAGCGTCGTTAGCATATAGGAAAGTTCGGATAAACGCGCAGGCGCGTCGTTAGCAGTGAATGTGTTAAAACATAGTGTGCACACAAACTTGTTTAGCAAGTTTTGTAGGAAACTAGCATTCCCCGCGGTTTCACCCTTGTAGACTTTATTATGTCATACCACGTTTTATGTCACGTTACATATGAACGGGATAAAAAGTATCTTATGTCCTTCTCCTGGTTCTAAGCTACCTAATTTTCAGCCATATCAGTTCAGCCGTTCTTGAGTAATAAATAGTGTAACTATGAAGAATTTATTTTACTGGCCATCTGCATTATACACTCGTATTGGCTAGTTCACCATGAGAGTTTCTGAGATGTCAATATGTTGTTTACATTTTCCTATCAACAATTTAATTTAATCGTGAACGTTATCTAGACCAGGGTTGTTACGGATGCAAAAATTTAGACATCCGCGGACGCAGATGCGCATGCGAGTTATTAGAAGTTCACATCCGCGAACGCGGATTTGATACGGATGCGGATTTTGGGATTTAAAATAACATTTATTAAAATTTTAAGTGCTATAATAAATTAATATAAATTTACTTTTTGTTATATATTATATACTATTTAATGATCATATTTCTGTGTGTCACTCTGACTCCTCCACTTTCCTTACATGTTGTTACTGGTTGATTTGAATGTGGATGCAGATGCCTGAATTAATGCGAATATTCCGCATTTGCGGATGCCGATGCGATTATTCGTAACACCCCTGATCTAGACTACTAAAACATGGCCCTAATAGGATACTGACGAGCTACCATCCTTCCAAGAATCCGAACTGCTCCGCCCGAAGCCAAAAAGTTTAACCTCACGATACGAACGTTTTATACTATAATCACATTCACACAATACAGCAGTCTCACTTGTCACCAGACACTCGTTGAAATCACACTGGCTTTACGTGTCCAAAGAATCCCGGGTGCGTCCCAAGCCTAACAAACTCCACCTTATCAGGACTAGCCAAGTCTTGAGACTATTTGATTGATAAAGCGGAATTTGGTCATCGATTCTAATTATAATCTCAACTATGGACAATACTTTGTTACAATATATTGCATTGATAATGTCAAGGAACCTTCAATCTCTTACTGGTAGAGAATGTGAGTTGATACAAGAGCCGTCACAGAGCAGTTATGAGCGCTCAGCTGAAATAATGGGGTAAATGTATTTTATTCGCGACGCGCCATAAAAACAGACAGAGTCAGACTCTCCAATAACTACTGCGCATTCAAGGTCAGCGCTCATTTCTTGTGGCGGCATTTATACCATATTTCTCGCAAACATCATATTTGCCAACATCTCACTTGGCTTGGGTCAACCAACATTTGGCCTACATAGTGCAGTCCACGCTTGAAGTGGCAAGACGTTTTCCCAGAAGGTAGCTTTATGATTGATAACACCATATATTCTTCTGAATAAGCGCTTATAGGTGAGCATTTTTTAGAGAACCAATATATGTAAAGTAATGCGGAATGAGCAAGTCTCCTCACCAAAATATGAGTTAACACGGTCTTGTACCCAGTTACAAAAATATTCAGAATATGTGGATCACATACACAAGGTTCTCGAAATTAGCGCAGCCATTAACAAACAGACACATGGGACTGAACTTACACGTAAAATAACCGTCACAATGGACACGAGCCTTACATAGTTTAATCAACTTTGACGACGCTGTAGATCTTCCTGACGAACCAGAAGCAAGCCATGAACCCGATGGTGCCGGTCAGCAGGAAGAAGAGGAACACCATGATGAGCGTGTAGCCGAAGTACAGGAAGGTAGAGGCGGCGTCCTCGATGTTCAGCTTAGTCACGAAGTAATGGCAGCAGTAGATGAACAGATAGCCGGCCGTTGATCCTACATCATTTATATTTATTTAATTTAACAAATTAAATTCATATCATTTATCAAAACATTTTCATTTAATTTAATAATATAAATTACATATAATTTAATGTTTATTTAATTTTGGCAATGTTCAAATCCCGAAGCGGACCGACTGTGTTCGGATCTACGATTTTGTAGGCGGCCGAAGGGTTTCAAAGTTGTAGATATGTCAGTACGAACATACCGAAATTGAGGCGTTAGTCTCTCTAGCCTCTGTCCTCAGTTAATATATTAGTTTTTACATTACTTATTTGACAAGTGACAAACTGCGTACGGAATTTTTTTCGTTCGTTTTTAATATGTCTGTAGCGAGTAAGGACTGCTCAAAGGAGCGGTCCTACCGTGAGCTCTTTTTGCCATGATAGTTTGACTCATATTACAAGACAGCTGTATATGACGTGAATACATCTGTCACTGTCACATAGCTGAACTTGCAATAAGTGCGTGTGCCTCAGAAGTGAAGGCGACAGTGAACCATTTTGTGTTGCATTACGTTGGCACAGCGTTAGGGTCCTAGTTGTGCAACCAACCTGAGCTGAGGAAGGCGCGCCACCACCAGTGGTAGTCCTCGGCGCAGAGGTGGAAGTAGCAGAGCAGGATCGTCGTCTCCGAACACGTGATCACCAGGATCACGAACACCAGAAACAGGAAACCGAACATGTAGTACATCTGGAAAGAGACAATTCGAATTTTCGTTATGTTGATCTATGCAAATAAAAAAATATCGTTATTGACTAGTTTTAACAAAGTACTTCCAAATCGTCAGAACGACACGATTATACAGGATTATACATGCTACTGTCGGGTTCGGAAGATTGCTTTTATTGAGAAGAACCCGGCAGGAAGCTCGGCGATTATTTTATTCAAAAATATTTTTACAAATAACTAAGATAGAAAATAGCACATTAGGAAAAAATTTTTTGCGGATTTTGACGTGTGTTGAAAGAAAAAAAACTCTTGATATTTACCAACTTTCGGGTAATAACGATATTTTTATAGTGAACACAGATCAATCAACTGCTGTTATTTCACTGAAACTTAGCACTTCTATATTTAGTGCTATCTATTATGGCACTACATGGTACTAGCGAGCCGAATTCGCTTCACTCATTACTATCAGTCAGTAATATTTAATACGGTTTTTTTTAGTTATAAACCCATCGCCGTCCAACTCCCACTTTTAAGTAAACTCCGATATAATTTTGTAAGTAATGCGACTTAAATTTATTCCATTTGAAATAATAGTCAAATAAATATCGAGGATATAGTTACCTGATTGGACCAGAGCGAGTTGAGGATGAAGAAAAGTTGTATAAAGATGCAGCCGAAGGGTAGCACGCCGCCCATCACGATGCCGGGCACGGGCTGAGTGTACAACGACTGCTCGGGGATCTGACGCGGGATCTGGTTCGTGCGCACAGGGTGCTCCAGGATCTGGGCAGAAAAAAATAAAGCTCGAAGGACCATCTTTACTGTGTGGCTCGAAGGATCATTTTTTATAACACTAACTTTTAGCAAGGCGTTTTAAAGGTAAAACTAATGAGTTTTGTCTCAATGGGCAATGTATTTCTAGAAAGTCTGATTTAGCAGTCTTTATGCGAAAAAATCTGGTGCCAAGTCTTTACCAGTTCATTCGGCCTTTTTACACAACCTCACACTAGGCAAAGTTTTCAATAAATACATCTGACCGCTGTTAACTATAACATAACATACATAGTAGATAGAGCCTAGTTGATCTATCAAAATCTATACTGATATATATTATAAAGAGGAAATACTGGACCGATATCAAAAATTCTTTCACCATGTGATTGCTACATTATTACTGATTAATATAGGCTATAATTCATCCCGGTAATCCCACGGGAACGAGAACTATTATATCATCACAATAGGTGAAGACTAGTGATTATAGTATTGTAGTATAATATCAAAGAAGAAAGTACCCTCTTCCTAAATCCGAAGTAAGCTCCGATGAATGTGAGCGGCACGGAGACTCCGAACCAGAGCGCGAGCAGAGCCACCAGCGTCGAGAACGGCACCGACGCCGACGAGCCCTTCACTAGCAGCACCACATTCAGAATGAAGAACAGAGAAAACACCACCCTGGAACACAATATGCTCATAAGTCTATCTATACTCTATACAGATAAATAAAGAAGTGTCTGTTGGTAATTCCAAATTGCTATATATTGCCTATATGCCTTTCGCATAATGCATATGAAAGTAAAAACGTTCTTCAAGATTTTTTTTTTCGTTCCGCCTAATCTCAGAAACGACTATTTTTAGCGGGAGTTTCACTGGCAAATAGCAGATGTTATAAGGAGTAACTTAAGACTTATTTTTTTATATAAGGATTCCGCGAATTTTAATATACGCGGGCGAAACTGTGGCGCACAGCTAGTCTACAATAAAGTAGTTGTTAAGTTGGGAACATGAGTGAAACGACCCGTAGTTGTAAACACACTGGCGCCATTTTATTGAGCATGCATAGTTATAATGTCAAGTCATGACCATCGTGATCATGTATACACTAAATACTCTTTACAGGAGACAGGCAGCGGTATCTCATAGAAAAGCCGACAGGTGGCGCTAGTGTACATACTTAACAGTAGTTATAGGACAAGTACGTCGCATTGTGTGCGTTGTTGATTGGCGACATATTACAGCTACAAGTGTCCCGCGATCCGACGACACAGCGAAACTTTTTTTTTAAATATGTAAGTCCAATATTTTTCAAACTAGAGGCTTTTGCATTGCTCGCAAAAACTTTTGTTACCATGGTAACTCACTTGTATTACAACGTTATCCTACGAGAAAATAGCCCTACACCTAAGCATTCAAAGCAACGTCATAAGAAGTATTATACTACTGACCCTGGGCAAACCATGGAGGTAAGAAGAATGTTGCTCTTCCAGCGACGGCCGCCAAAGCTCTTATAGATGCGCGCGCTGACGTAGCCCGCGGCTGCTCCCAGTAGTACCCACGCTACCAGAGCACACGTCATCAACGCGCCGCGGTTTGCCGGCGAGAGGAATCCGAGACACGCAAATGCTAACGTCACTAAGGTCATGCCGAACACCTGAAGATAAAAACATATTTTCTTCACATCAAAAGTAAGAATTAAAAAAGTTCATCTTAAGGACACTTGGAACACTCATTGACCGTGATTTTTTTTACGCTTAGGTTAATTTACTGGACCTGTGGAACACAGCTTTCCAAAGTGGTTCTAACCTTCACCTACTTTTCCACAAAATATAATTTCAATACCACCGTGAACGCAGTCTATCAGGCCAGTCTGAATCCTACTTATATTATGAATGTAAAAGTTTGTAATCATGTTTGTTACTCTTGTTACTCACGCAAATACTATTGAAGTGTCTAATGAAATTTTACAATAATATAGCTTAAATATCAGAATAACATAGGCTATAATTTATAAAGGTAGTATAGGAATTGTCCAAAACAAAAGTATAGTTGTAATTCTGCGCAGACGAAGTCGCAGGCACCAGCTTATTATTGTTATTACCTATAGGAAATATTTATATCTACATTTGAACAGTTAAATTAACTAATAGAATGTGTGATGTTATCTATCTGTGACGAACCAACATTAATAACTAATGATAATTTGATTGCATCACTATCTTTTTGATAATATAGATTCTGATCTAGAGTTTGTATTCCTTGGAATAAAATGTTATCTAAACATCTATTCAGATAAATAAAATGGAAGTGTCTGTTTGTAATTCCAAAATAACAGCTTTTCACTAAATGCATATGAAAGTATATATGGTACTAAAATAAAAGAACCAATTTTTCTCTGTCTGTCTGTCTGTTTGTTCCGGCTGATCTCCGAAACGGCTGGATCGATTTTAATGGGACTTCCACTAGCAGTTATCTAATGTTACAAGGAGTAACATAGACTACTTTTATTAAAAACACATTACTATTCCGCGGGTCACCCTGTGACTTTCACTCTACGCGAGTAAAACCGCGGGGCACAGCTAGTCAATCATAAATAGGTTTTAACATTAGTTGCTATGATGATATTTACTATATTGTGTCTTTGTTCTTGTCATCACTATGTTTTAACATTAGTTGCTATGATGATAATTACTATATTGTGTCTTTGTTCTTGTCATCACTATGTTTTAACATTAGTTGCTATGATGATAATTACTATATTGTGTCTTTGTTCTTGTCATCACTATGTTTTAACATTAGTTGCTATGATGATAATTACTATATTGTGTCTTTGTTCTTGTCATCACTATGTTTTAACATTAGTTGCTATGATGATAATTACTATATTGTGTCTTTGTTCTTGTCATCACTATGTTTTAACATTAGTTGCTATGATGATAATTACTATATTGTGTCTTTGTTCTTGTCATCACTATGTTTTAACATTAGTTGCTATGATGATAATTACTATATTGTGTCTTTGTTCTTGTCATCACTATGTTTTAACATTAGTTGCTATGATGATAATTACTATATTGTGTCTTTGTTCCGGAACAAAACGTAGGTAGTCCTTAACACATCGTACGAAAATATGAAATTTCTCATCATGAACCAATACCCCTACAGGTGTATTAATATAAGCTCGAATAGTAAGTATCTTATATTCTCGTGTCACAATGTTAGTTACCATAGTTCTCCGAAACGACTGGACCGATTTGTATCAAAAGTTTGTGTGCAGATCGAGCAGGTCTGAGAATCGGCCAACATCCATTTTTCATACCCCTAAATAATAAGGGCAAAATGGCAATGCAACATTTGCGGGCACAGCTAGTGTACTTATATAATGATGTCAGCTACCTGTGAGCCAGAGCCCAAGAACACAGCCAGGAGCATACCGCGACGCGGCGGCCGGAACACATCGCCGTGTACAAGCTTCCAGCCAAACTCCTCCTATAAAAAACAAACCAATAAATAGGAGGAAATTGAAAAGATAGAAAATTAACACTTAATCATATTCGGTGAAATGTGGGATGGCGTGAGCATATATTATTTATCTACACTACTATTATAAGGAGGAAAGATTTGTATTTTTGTGTGTATGTTTGTAATGAATAAACTCAAAACCTAATGTGCCGATTTAAAAAATTCTTTCACCATTGGGAAGCTACATCATCGGCGAGTAGGTTAATAATTTATTTTATCCCCGTACTCCCACGGGAAAAGGAAATACGCGAGTGAAACCACGTGACGTCCGCTAGTTTATTTTAAATTGAAAAGAAATTTGTACTTGCATTTTCTTAAATTGGATGTGCAAAATGTTGTTACAATATTGTTTGTTGTAATCAATGCACTCAGCAAACAATGCATAAACATGTTAACGGTACATTCCACTGGTGCTTAAGAACAGGTGTCGTCACGAACACTATTTTCGCTGATGAGCTATCACCGAAAATATAACTGCGCATGTATTTAATTCTCGTCGCACCATGCAGACAGACAGAGACACCCATAAAATGACTGCTGCGCATTAAAGGTCAGCGCTCATAACTCGTGACGGCACCCGAACACGCATCTTGTCACGCGGGATCCTTCACGCAGTAGGTAGATAGACATTTTTTTATTATTCAGTATAAATAATTCAGAAGACGACTAATAATACGTAAGTTATTCTTTGCGACAGGAACACCCACACATAGTTTTCAACGCGTGACTATACAGTCAAGTAACAACACCCATTTGGAATAAGCATTATTAGCAAATTCAAATCATCTCTAAAACAATATGCATGCCATGTTGCATACTAATTAGGAGCTAAGTCACAGAATAAAATAAGATTGTAACACCTATGTTTTACCTGAGCATCTTCACCACATTCCATCTGGTTGTATCTGGCTATGTCCTTATGTAGAGTCCTGAGTAGGATCATGGCTACCATACCACTAAGGAATAGGACAATCACCAAAGAGTTAAGTATTGAGAACCATTGAATATTCGTCTGGGGCATTGACTCTAGGATGTAGTCCCATCTCGATGACCATTTAATGGTATTGTTTTTGATGAAGGTCACTCTGTAGGAGTATGTCACGCTGAATGTTTGGTCTGCCTCCAAGTTGTTCGGAACTTCTAGATGCGTGCCTGAGTTGCAGTCCAAGTTGTCTGGACTTGGGTGCTTGATGCTAGCTGGCTTGATCTGTAGAGGAGAAAATTGAACTTTCATAGGTTTCTTTCTTACCATGAGGCTAAAGGGAAATAAATATGTGTACAGCATGATGACCTATCCACAGGTTTAGTGCATAAGCTATACCTATATCTAGCTAGTTCGTACGTTAAAGATGACCTACAGTGCATACAATAATTACTAAACTAAATAGTTCATGTGGAGTGGAGGAGAGTTCTAAAGGCAGTGGAGTGACATCCTACAATCTCCGCTGGACCAAAATGTAACTCTTAATTCACTTGAAACTTAATATAATACTTGTATTGCACTTTGAATAATAATAATAACTTATTTTTACTATGCATAGTAGTAAATTAATTGTTGAGGTGTATATTTTATTGTGTTCCAATTCTATATTTATTACTATGCATTGTAAATAAAGAATTGGAACAATAAAATATACACAGCTCAACAATTCATTTTCCAATGGTTGGTTCAGTTTGTTTCTCTTGGTTTATGTGAATTTTGATTCATTAAGAACTAATTAGCACCTAGAACTATTTAACAATCTATTGCATTTACAACACAACTCAAGGCACTAAACAAGCAATGTATTGCATAACTAATCTGGAGTAGATAAGGGTGTTTATATATCCAGGCCTATAATAATCGCACTTCCTAGGCATTAGGGTGTAAAAGTCCTTGGTGTGTGTTGAGAGTTTTTACTATAAAACATAGTCAGCTTTTTTAGAAATTGTTCAGTTTCTTGCCAGGTTGTCTTGGCTTACCTTAGCAGAAATAATTCGTCCTCCATTTTCCCTGAATCCAACTCCCCACTCCTCTTCACCACCGCTGTGGTATGTGATCTCAATATCCACGTGGTTGAAAATATAGTATGTCCCTGGTTGGCTCAACCGTGCATCTACAATAGGTGAGCACATTTCCTGAAAAGAATCAAAATTTTAAGTCATCATGCACTTTTGTGGTATATGTATTATGCATATTTTTTATTTAAAATAAAAATATTATTATGGCTTGGAGACCTGTGGTCAGTTTGCACTGTAACCATGTCTCTCAGTCATGCCCAAATAGAAAAAACATATAGTAGTATTTTCAGATGGTCTTCAAGACTGGATTATAAAAAATATTGAAATTAACTATGAGTTTTTTAGATGCTTGACAATAAATAGCATTACAAAACAAACTAGGCTTTTTTATTGGCCAATATGTTACCACCATGCAGATTTGTAATTACCAACCAAGCGAAATACTGTGTAATAATATACATTCTCACTAATTTCAGATTTATTTTTAGAATGTTGTTTTAACAAATTAAAATTTTATGATCTTCAGCATTATACAATAAAATAGTGCAGCATATCTTATCTATTACATATATGTTGAGTTTAACACGTTCACTGCTAACAATGCGTATGTGCGTCCAACTGTTCGAGAATTTACGAAGAAGTTGAAATGTTAGCAGTGAATGTGTTAACATGTTTGGTGCCTGTGACACATATATGATCAAAATATTCTTACTTATATGGGAGTAGACACATATCTGTGTCAATGGATTTTGTATTCCTATAACAGTGTCACTCATGAGGATGTGGGCAGGCATAGCATAAGGGTTTCGTAGAGCTTTACCAAGCCTGAATGTGTTAATTTATAATAGCAGAAGCTTTCATGAGCACACAGTAAAAATTTTGGGGTTGGATACTGCCCATGTCTTTATTCGCCTCGCACCATACATAAAGACAAAGACAGCCTCATAAAATGACTACTGGGCATTCAAGGTATGCACTCATAACTTTTCAAGAACTTACCATATCCCTGCGAACCTGACAACCCATGGGGAAGCCAGTGCTGCAGAAGATCTTCCCACCCTCAGTGATCATGTAGCACCATGTAACTGGCATGTTATCAAGGATCCAATGATGCTGGTAATACATAGCCATGCCCATCTTCAACAGATTCAACTTCTTTATTGAATCTGTGTTTGAGCCTTTGTACACCTTTGTACAAGCAGCCTTACATTCTGGCTTCTCAAGGAAATTAAGCTTGTAAGGGCTCGGGCGAATTCTTTCACCAAATACAACTTGACCGAGATTCTCTACTGGGGACTGGCTTTCATCCGTAGTACAGAAATCAAAGTGATGGTATTCAAATGGTATCACTGAATCTTCTGAGTTCAATCTGTTCACATAAAGTGGAATTTCGGTCTGCAAGAAAATGAAAACAAATGATGATTCACAACAACAATGACATGATTACCTCTTCATTTTGGAGGAAATCATCTGAAATGTTTACTGCATATTCAAACATATTGTACATTGGAATACTGTCAGTTATAGGAAAATAATTCTCCTTTTTAGTTTTTATAGGCTGAGCGACATGTATAGGTAGGTACCAAAATATATCGGCGATAAATAGTTTATCGGTACTCAAACAGCGTGCTGAATGTTCAACTAAGTACCTGACAATACAGTACGAAACATAGAATACTTACTTTACATGACTTCCCGCTGTCCTCACTGGCTTTACAATAGTTTACAGGAGCTAAACCAGGCAAATAAAATGCCCTAATCGGCGTTATAAGCAGCAATGCGCAAACCACATAGCACGGCATCGTCAACAGCGACATGACGATCTTTTTAATACACTACTTCCGCTCGATTTTGCAACCACGAGTATCACGGAATATGGACGCAGGATGACGAGATCCACATAATCAGGATAAAATCAGCGTCGGAAAACAGTTTACAGAATTCTATTTGGATTTTTCGTATTTTATTTCGATGAATCCTTCGTCCGTCGCACAAGGAAACGTCACCACAGCCAGTGTTGCCATTACCATTCATTGAACGAATTATAAACATCTATACAGATAATAATAAATAATAATGTAATCAAAGTACATTATTAATTTGGCTTTTCCGTTCATTCAGTAATTAAATTAGTTTTGAGTCTACATCATCATCATAATTCAGCCCACATGCACCCACTGTTGGGTATAGGTCTCCCCTATTACACGTTACTGCTCTCGGTCTCTAGTTAATCTCCAGCACAGCTTCTCAATTGTCTGCGCGATATCGTCGATCCACTGGGCGGGTGGTCAGCCCGTTAGTCTTCAGTCTTTTCTCGGCCACCATTTGGTTCCCGCCTTGGTCCACCTTCTGTCTTCCCGTCTCATCAAGTGGCCCGCTTATCTTCGCTTAAGGTTTATAAGTACTAACTAACCACTGTTTTGAATAATGTGTTATAATCACAAAGCTTTTTTAATGCCTATCGATCAAATGATAAGCAGTTATACTTAGTATGAAATAGAGAATGATATTATACAATTATAATCATATTATGCTTGAAAATAATGCTACTTTTTAAGTTAAGCCAAATGTCAATTAGATAGGTAGTGGAAAACCCCCTTGAGAAAACATTATTTTCTGTAGAAATATTATCCATAAATAGGTCTTATTAAAGTCACAATAAACACATACTTCACCCAATTTAATTTAATGCCCATTCCACTGGAAATGGACCGGAACTTTGTATGATCCTCATTGTTTGGACCAAGCTAGTAATAATACTTAATTAATAATTTCGTGCAGCCGTGGTGGCAGTGGGGTTTAAGCAGTCGCCTCTACGCAAGCGACGCAAGCTCGAATCCCAGCGAGGCCTGTACCAATGAGATTTTCTAAAAACTTGTGCCCACATGTGTGCATATACAGTGTGCCCTAAGTTCGTCTGGTAGAGATCGCTCTAGCGATAATACCGCCTTTAGTTACCATACTGTAATAATTTTATTAAAGAATATCTGTACAATATTAAGGTGAGCAATATAGGATATAATATGATAAGTGATTTTTAAGTGTTGCCTGTTTAAGAAAAACATCGTGAGGAAACCTACATAATATTATGTCTGAGAATTACTTAATTCAAAGACGTATGTATAGTGCCTGAGACGGCGATTGACCCACCATCTGTCACGTAGGCACTTAATCATGGTCGGTGAAAAGTGGGTGTTGAAATTACAACACCTCTGCTTACCACTTCGCGGAATACATGCGTGAGCGTAATGTATGATACTATACACTATTTATAGCTTAGGTACATATTAATATTATAATACCTTTACTTCAGGTACTAATTAGGTAGCAGGGAAGGAGTACCCTTCATACTCTAGATGAATAACAGTCCAATTTCACAATTATTTCATTTAATGGCAGTAATCATTCCGATAATAGCGTATTTGTAAAGGTCTACTGAAGTGGTAGCTGACGCCGCCGCAATGAGTTTTTTTCTACGTCAACCAAATAGCTCGTGTCCTTGTCTAGAGGCAGGCCTCTCACAAAGGCTGAGATTAGGCCTAAGGCAGCCGCGGGCCGGTCAGCAGGTACCATATGACCTGCTCCTCGGACCATTACTTCTGTTAAATTCCCTGCAGTTTTATAGTACCTGGAAGTAAGCAGAATAATAAAATTATTTAAAATTTTTAAGAGGAGCTCGTGGCTCAGTTGCTATTGCGCATATCATTCGATCAGCGAAGTTAAGCAACCCTAACCCTAGTCAGTAATTGGATGGGTGACCACCCGAGTTCCCTCCGTGCCTCGGAGAGCATGTTAAACCGTCGGTACCGGTTGCCAATTTATCATCTTTGGCAATCGTTACAGGTCGGTCGGAGGCCTAAAATAGTCTGTCAACTGGTTTACCCCAGACCACCGATTTTCAAGAATAGAATCAAGTTCCGACCCCAACAATGTATGGGATAAGGCCAGGGAGATGATTTACAATTGTTAAATTTACTATACCTATCGAATCAAAGTAGCTTGTACATGGGGAGCATGTCGAATATTTACTATTTACGTTCTCCCTTATTTAGTAGGTGTTCATGTGTGCTAGTGAAATTTAAAGTGATGTTCCACTTACCCAGCTAAAGCACCGTCGTGGTACCAAGGCAACCGCTCGCTGTCTTTATACTCCTGGCTTCCAGAGTATGAGAGCGCGTTATACGTATTTACTGACGGATGGTACGCTACGATGATGTCGAGGTGTCCGCTGGAGTAAAACATTATAATTTTGGTACATCAATCTTATAATGCACATAGGTATCTAAGTACTACTAACTACATAGGTACCTTACCAGATTGCCTATAGACTAAAGCACTTAAAGCTAATATTGTTACTATATAAAGTGCTAGACATGGATGTGTTTTTCTGGTACCATAACTATTACACCTAAGAACGGCAACTATTGCAAAGTATGGGAAAATGTCACTCGATGTCGATAAATAGTGCTGGCTAATATGAAATTATAATAGGTACTTCTTTCATTAGTACGTACCTAAGTACCTGTACCTGGGTATCTGCTAAACTAGCTAGATGCATCTAAACAAAATTACGCAATATGAACAAACGCAGTTTAGATTTTAGGCATTGTGAAGCTACCTTAACTCTTTAGATTAGTTAGAATTGGTAGCAGCTTTCGCTAAAGAACGTATATCCAATCCGTAAGTTAGCTAAATAAATTGGTATGGCGTACATTTTCACCCAAGAATGACTTGTTGTGATACTCACTTGAACAGCAACACCTTATAGTTTTCAATCATCTCTTCGAGCCACATTTTGGAGCTCCCCATGAAGTCTAAGACCAGCTTCCTGTACACGATACCAATGGAGGTGAAGTTGGTATTACCAACGTGAAGGGCTCTCCTAATGTCATCTCTCTCGATGAAGTCCAAGTACGCGCCATCCAACTCAATGTCGTCTTGAAGGTAGTTGTAAAGGTTTGACAGATGGGATGTTGTAAGAAATATTTGCAGTAGATAGTTGTAGTACTAGAAGAAAATATTGATTGAATGCCAACTAAGAAGTATCTAAGACCTTCACCAAAGTGTTTTTAACATAGTTATCTAATTTCCAAGTAAGTATCTATTTTCTTTTCTTACGTAAATTAATTAACCTTTTGTCACTACCATGGCGAATAGCTACATGCGGCCATGTCCGATCCGATGTGGATGCTAAAACCTTAAACTGTCTCTTCACAATTTGATTTACGGTATCGGATTGGTATATATCGAATACTTCGAGAATATATGGGTTGTTACTTTTAAAACTGTTCGAAATACATATCTAGAGCAGGGTCCTTACCATGACTTCTTATTGCCATGATAGTTTAACTCTTATTATGTGACAGATGTATATAACGTGAATAAGTCTGTCACTATCACACAGTGGAATTATGATGGCTATAAGAGATTATAGTAAGGCCCCAGTAGGTATAAGATATGCGTATAATATAATATAACTAAAAACCTTAAAAAATATAATCTAATGTATTATTAAAAGGGGTCCCTGTAGGCTAAGTACCGAAGATACAGGCAGCATTCCCCGTTTGAATGGCAAGACTAATTCTTTGTCCGAGGTAGCTGCCAGCTCTTCGGTCAGCAGGTATTGTATGTTCTGTAAATAAGATATTAATCTTACCGCGTAAGCTTTAAGCATTTCCCCGTCTTTGATGAAGTGCGAGATGTGAGTCTCGAGGTCGAGCATGTAGTCAGCCATGCGGTCGTCCACCAAACCCACTTCGCGGACGAAGTAGCTATATCTCTGCAGGGTTTGGGGGTCTATGAAGCCGTTACCGATTGCCAAGCCCTAGAAAATACATTTAATGGGTTCACTAACATAACGGAAATGAGATACACTTTTGATAATAATGACATTATTCAGTATTAATTACTCGGTTCATTCTGCTTGGTGAAACATCTCATAAAGTGCGACACACTTTAAACCACAAAAAAATCAGGATTAGACCTAGGCTATACAATCAGCTTTATTGATTGTCCGTGGATTGTTGGGCCTGGATTTAAACATATATTACCATGTTTTTCCCATATTTTTGGGTAACAAAAGTACTGAAAGAAGAATCTTCTTTCAGTGGACCGCGATGGACTCACCCACTATCACATTGGCACTTAATCTTCTTTGGTGAGATGTGGGTGTTATTGTTGATGATGATCTCCTACCGAATTTCGGCTACGGCGGCTAATCTCAACGAGGATCAGCCATGTGCGCAGGAGATATTATAGTGCCCAAGTGTGTGCGCAAACACAGATGCACTCTTTATACCATCACTCTCAAAGTCCGATGGGACGGCAATAAGGCCTAACCTAACCTAACCATTAGACCAACGAGGCAGTTTAATGTTACAACGGGTGTTATTGTTACAACACTGGCGTATGGCGTACAGGGGCGGCGTAAGCATATTTATTTATTTTTACTTACCTGTAGATTAATCGGTTCATTCTCTTCTCTATGCCAATGTATTTGGACAGCAAGTGACGGTATATGTTTCCCTGCGTAGGACTCGCCAGCTATCGTCAGTGGTGCTTTACGGAGCTCGGGGAATATTGTCAGGAACTGTTGTAAGAAGGTGTACAAGTTCTCCCCTATCTGGAAATATTTAGAATTGTAAGCACCCTACAAGTTAATCGCATATTCAAATAAAAAAAGAACTCCCTAAGCAGGTTGGTAGAATTACCTCAGAGAATTTCGTCGAAGGATAACCCAATGAGAAAGGGAATATAAAAAATAGCCGTAGTGGTTTTGAGGTTTGACTAGCTTGCTACGCAAGTAACGCAGGTTCGAATCCCGGTGGGGCCTGTACCAATGAGATTTTCTTTAAACTTATGTACAGTGATTTCACACCACGTGCCTTACGGAGAAGGAAAACATCGTGGGAACCTGCATATGTCTGAGAATTAATCCAGTATAGTGCCGGATACGGCGATAGATTCACCCTCTGTCACGTTGACACTTAATCATCTTTGGTGATAAGTGGGTGTTATGATTACAACACCTTACCATATGTACCTAAAGAGAATATAAGTAGGCACTAATCTGTAACTCCCTCTTTCTAAAACTACATCTTAAAATGGAAAAAAAGAACAATTAACGGCCGTCGTTTTTTTTTTAATACGTAAGACTGATCAACAAAGGTAGGTACCGTGGTCTGATTAGTGGCGTATCCACGGTAGTCGTCAGTGAAACTGAACCCAGTGCCCACCGGGTTGTCGATGAACAGCAGCGAGTGGTTCTTGCCCCATGAGTATTTAATTTCTGTAACAAAATAGTAAATTACGTAGATACTCTACATGGTCCGAAAACTGTGTTAAGCGATAGACAATCACAGCATGGCAGGGTGCATCAGAGCGGCATAGAAAATAATTATTAACTAAAATTGATCCCCAGGTGGAGCATAAATGGGGATCAGAACGGCATAACTCAAAAGAAAGTATCGCTATTTAACAATAAACCAAGCACTAATAATTTGGGTTCGTAGTAAACTTATTAATTAAACAATCAACTTAATCAAGGACATGTTCAGATCTGAGCACTTTATTTTCTAGGTACATAATAATGTTACGCGAACTTTTTTTGGCACAGAGCAAAGGTTGGTACTTAGATATCAATTTAAACATATTTTCAAATGTCCTTAAAATTTTCAATTAAATTCTAATAATGGCAATGCTGCCAGCTTTCTTCGCACGATCCCGAGAGACACCGATTTGGGCCACGTTTTCTACTTGTAATTAGTTTTTAATTACTTATTAATTATTAATTATTAAAAATAAAAAAATAAAAAATGTAAAAATTCTAATAAGTACGTAGTGTGCCTACCTAATCTACTCAAAAATAAATAGTATAACGAGGAAATAATAAAAAAAGGTAAATGGATTTTTTAAATTTAATATATGAACCACCTACCGATGCCCAGCGCCGAATATGTTCGCCTATAAATCTAAGCCCTGTATAGAGATTGATTATACAAAATTAAGATAAAAGAAGAGTCTACCAATACATCAGCTTTGCATCCAGTACTTGAGGATGAACTCAGCGAGGTACTCACCGTCTTACATTAAAATAAAGTGCGTGTTACCTTCCAAGTTCATATCGTCAGTGACATGGACTGGTCCTATTTCAGTGAACAGACCATACAGAGAGGAAGCTCCCGGACCGCCTTGCAACCATATGATCCAAGGTGTCTCTTCCAAACTCTTACTTTTATCTGATACGGGGAAGTACCAGAACCAAAGGTTGGCGTTGTATTCCTTGTTCACCTGTGGAATAGAGTGTTAAGACCATTTGAGGTAAACAGCCTACATATTCTGAGACCCAACATGCAATATTATACAACACAACATCCTACGGGCAAGTATTATGTATCTTAAGCCCCAACCATGCAGTATCTGTTACTGCTGCGCGTCTTGCGTGATTGTTGAGGTCACGAGACAGTCTTCCGGATATAATTAGGTACGTGAGATTAACATTTTTACGAAACAAATACTTATTGTTAATGTCCTTCTTAATTTGTTTTTGTTTTTGATCAATTAAAATATTTATTAACATTCTAAGAGATCTCCTGTCCGATATTTGGAGTTACTCGCCGGGGGTTTTATTGTATATCCACCTTACAGAAGATTTCAGCCAAATAAATAATACCATACCTTGTGGACCCTTTTTACAGATAAGAAACTAACACGTAATTCTTATATTTATACTAGCTGTGCCCGGAAAACGTTGTATTGTTATATATTTTGTTTTGGATTTGATCACCCTTATCCTACAAGGATATGAAAATCAGATGTGGTCAATTCTTCGACATTCACAAGTGCCTTACCATAGCCTTGGCTGAATAAATCATTTTTTTAAAGATGTTGGATGACCTACCCGATATGTACGCAACATTTCATACAAATCTGTCCAGCCGTTTCAGAGGAATTTGGTAACAAACACCGCGACACGACAATTTTATCTATATTAGATTTGTCTGCTTTTATGATTCTTCGAATTTCAATTGGTTATGTGCGCGATATTATTCCGACTTAATCCCAACGTTATTCCGTGAGGGAAATACGAAGTCATATCAAAACTCACAGTAAGGTAACCTGCGTAGCTCTCCATGTCAGGTACCATGTATTCGTCATCGACCTTAGCCGCCTCTCTAGCTTGCTGCAGCTCCTTGCGTTCGATGAAAGGAGACAGGAGGAGGGGCTCTCCAGCGCTGTGAGTACTCCGAGCTCGACCAGTCTTGTATGTTCGCTCCATGAAGGTAAGGATCGGCTCGGGAGCCTCCTCGCCCGGCTGCCCGGGCAGTGGGAACCTCTCGCTCGTCAGTACTTGGTGAGCGCATCTGTTGAGGAAACATTATGTAAGCAGACGACTTCTTCACTAGGTGCTGTCATGAGGGCTCAGGGAACATAGTGGGGTAGCAGCGCATTTTTTTATTCGCGTCACGCCATACATACAGACAGAGACAGACTCACAGAATGACAACTGAGCATTCAAGGTTAGTGCTCATATCTCGTGACCGTGAATTAGAGCAGTGAATCACGTTTAAGAGTGAGCACTTCTAAAGACAATTAATTGACCTTAAAGGAAATTAGGGGTTTATAACGAGGTCAGAATACCATGAAATTTATTGTTTCCCGAAACAATATGTTTAAGGGTGAGTTTTCTTCAGCGTTTCGAAACTATGGCAAGTATTAAAGAAATGTGAGGACCAAATATGATTGGAAAAAATAACTACTTAGTGAAAAAAAAGGAAAAATTCTCTAACCAGAATTAAGAACCCGTTGATGTCTATTCGTTTCCTTGAAACATTCATTAAAAAGACATAAACGCGCGAACGTTTTGCGAAAGCGATAATATGAAATATGTACTTTACAGCAGTTGAAGTTGTGGTAGTTCTACCTCCTGCTTACTATTATTTTGTATATTTCAACAACCAAAAATTAAATCAACAGATTTGACCAAACCGAATGTTAGAAAATGTAACTTATCGAAATTCAATACTTGAAATGTGAGTAAGTAACTAGGTATACTTACAATTTTACTTTAAAAAATAATTTAAATTAGAATCGACCTGGGCTAAGTTTATTATACGACTCTACAGTTCGAAATGAAACAGGTTTCCAAATGCTATCATATTGAAATAAAGGTACATTTTGCAATCACTTAAATATATATTGACATGAACAAATTATGATGTTTGATTGATTTTCGTTAAACTCTAAATTATCTTTTGCTTTGTGTGTTGCATAGCTTGATACTTTGATGTTTAAGGAAGGGCTGATTGTGTGAAAGAGCCTTTTTAGGAAAGGCTTTAATCGGTAATGGGTATAAGAGATGAGACTGATTAAAATGAAGAGGACCGAGAAAGATATATGGAGGTGGACTGAGGAGTTATGTTTGTTAATAATACAGCTAGCATTTAATCAAATACGCGCCATTTCGTTATTGTATAACCCGCGCAAAAGATAAGACTTTTTACTTTGTCTACTGTTTATTTATTTATTTATTTACACTTTATGCACAAAAGTATAAAGGTGGACTTAATGCTATAGCATTTTCTACCAGTCAACCAATTATCATAGAACACAAAAATAGGAGCGGGTGTGCATGGAGATGGAAAAGGACATAGGTTTACATTAATAAACTTATGAACGATTTAAATACAAATATATACCGTACAAGAATAATATAATATACATATAAGGTTGTGAAATAATACATAGTTATAACAAATATGGGTTTATAAATACATATTGATATGAATAAAAAAAATATAATGAATGTATGCAGTTTGTTGTTTCGATTTAGTTAAAGTTTCCAATCTTCTACTCTAGTCTATTTCCAAGAAGTATATATTACGCTATTAATGTTTCTACATTAAATAATTATCGACTGTCATAGATTTAATCAGCAAACTCTTTTAACCTTCTGTCAAAATTTAAAAACAGAACCACAATCTAAACACAAAGCTGGCGCCAACTGTTTACTTTTTAAAAGCACTTACAGTAACAAGAGCACGGTTGAGAGTGCCATGGTCCTCCTCGAGTGATCCTATACGGCGGAATGGAACCGCTGTGTTAGCGTCGGGAACCTTGTATAGTAAGCCAGTTCTCGCTCTGCACTTGCGTCTTGAACTTGGATTTATCTCGATCTCTTATATAGGCTGTACTTGAGGTCTTGTTTACGTGTTTATTTAAAAAAAAAGCTGATTTGTAAATCGATTAAATGAGGTAACTTTTCTTGTTTACTGATCAGAATATCATAAAAAAATTGCTTTTGAGTTGGCGATGTTTAATTTTTTTTAGATGAAAAGAGACACTAAGATAGTAGTTTGGTACACAATGAAGCAGTTCCAGAATAGAATATTATTTGATAAAACAGAGGCAGATAAAGTTATTCATGAGGCTTAGTAGCATCATTAAAATTAAGGTATTATCATAGAGCACGCTGAGTGGTAACAGGTAAATTTTTATCTTTAATCCATCGATCTTGGGATATATACTTTCTATTGCTGACTAAACTAGCATTATAGTTAAATATGTAACTTTAATCACTAACTTAACATGCGAATAATAAAAAAAGAACACTCCTACTAATCGAATTTGTAAATGTAAAATATTATTATATTTGTTCCGCTAGCTCCCTACATCCTGTGAATAGCGGGTGAACAGGTATGGAGTACCAATGACCTGTTTAGCATAAAATCGCTCCCACGCTCCGCCATTCGCGATAGATTCTTGCACGCTCACAAATGTGATTTGCTCTATATTTAGGATGTTCGTAGTAAACCAGAGATCGATACGTTACACTTGTTACGTGAGTGTAATCTCGTATGCCGTATTACTCCCTCCACTTACACGACATGGAGCTTCAACCAATGGACTCAACTGATCTGGGGGCAACTATGATCGTTGCAAGCAAATCGTCTTTAACTGCTTAGGTGAAGGCGCTGCTTAAAGCAATTATAGTTGGCCCCCAGTCCAGTTCCCACGGTCATAAAACTATCGGGTATTACCTATGTTCCACGTTTGCTATAATTTACGTCCCATTTCGAAGAGTTCCGAGTTCATAAAATTTCCGACGTTGAAGTACTAAGTATGTACCTACCTGAATAGAATTTATAGTCAAATATACAATGAGATCCGTCTTGATTAAAAAAATATATGTACCTGTATCTTCCATGGGTTTTGCTCTTTATAAATACAAAAAGATGGTAAATCTCTGAAACGTCAGCTAATCTCTGGAACGGCTGCTCGATTTCAAATGGGACTTTGACCGATAGCTATTATTACAAGGAGTAACTTTTATTTATAAAAATCCGCGTATCTACCTAAGTCGCAGGAATAAATCCACCCTTTAAATAATATAAGTTTACTCGGATAGGTGTCCCAAATATAGGTTTTTGTACGTTCAAACGTTATCGCTTGACCTTGCGTTTTAGCGTGGCTCTAAATGAGTTGATACTTTTTTAGATGCGGGTTGTGGTTGAATGCCAAAGATACCGGATCAACACATTTTTATAATATCAATATAATATAATAAATAAAAATAATAAAACGGCAGGTAAAGCGACGACGTTTGAATATTTACAAACCTATGCTTGAGGTGCACTTCATAACAGCTCTCTCATTTCAAAGTAGCCTGATAATAATCCAAAACTTTATATCAGTACAAGCCAATGTATATATTATATATAATACTAGCTGTGCCCGGCAAACGTTGTATTGCCATATATTTTTTTGGGGTGGACTATCCCTAACATTTAGGGGGATGAAAAATAGATGTTGGCCGATTCTCATAGATACCGGATAAGCACAAAAAAAATCATCAAAATCGGTCAAGCCGTTTCGGAGGATTATGGCAACGAAAACTGTGACACGAGAATTTTATATATTAGATATATTATATCATGAATTATGATTATAAATGCGAAGAAAACTTGTATGTAACATAATACTTATAATCAATTATTACCGTGTGTATGTATTGCCACAGTCATGAAGGCAGTATTGCTTCAAGCGGTCGTAACAATCCTTTGGTACGTTTTAAATCTATATAATTTTTAATATCCATACAGAGAAATAAATTTGGCTATCTGTTTGTAATACCAAATTAACAGCGGTTCACTTAATACATACACAGTAATTAAAAAAAATCTCCGTTTGCCGGTTTGTTACGGCTAAGTAATTTCTAAAACAGCTGGACGGATTTTAACAGAACTTTCACTGGCAGATAGCTGATGTCACAAAGGGTAAATAAGGCAAAAACAAAGAAGCAAGTAAGGAATGTTTTGTTAATTTAATTCTCAGCTCGTCACCGAGTCAAACAAGAGATCCGTTCGATGGCCGGTTGATCTTAACACCGTTCGTAAGAAATGGCAGCGCATCCATAGCTAGGTGCCTTTCAGAAGTCACCTTTGTTGACTTTCAAGACGTTACGAGTCACTCAGGTTTCCTCACGGTTAAGGAAGAATACAATTCCAATATGTTCTTTTGGTTCTTCCCTGCGGAGAAGTTAGCTGACACGCCGTGGATCATTTGGCTACAAGGCGGTCCGGGAACTACCTCCTTGTTCGGACTATTTCAATTGATTGGACCTTGGAAAGTTGAGGACGATAAAGGTAATAATAATAAGGAAAGACTTGAGATGTCTACCTACTTGTAGATCACAACAAAAGACACGTCCTATAGAGGATTTCCAAGATGGGGCTGTACGGGGCGCAGCAGCCTTTAGTGTTGTAAAATGAAATTGTTTGACTGGACAGCCCGCGAAATGTACTTCAAAGTAAAACTGACTTGATTTAAATTGAAACGTTCTATAAAAATATATTTCTAAACATCTATACAATTTACAACAGATAAATAAAATTTAAGTGTCTGTTTGTAATTTCAAATTTACAGCTTTTCAGTCATATCATGTGGAAGTAAGTATATTAAAAAAAACTATTTAAAAACTTTTTCTCCGTCTGTCTGCTTGTTCCGGGGTTTTAACGGGACTTTTACAAGGATTAACTTAGGATACGTTTATTTAAAAACACATAAGGGTTCTGCGAGCCAACCATGAATTAAGACTACGCGGGTGAAATTGCGGGGCACAGCTAGTCAAAAATATATTTAAACAATAATACAAATCACTTTTTTTTTCAGCTACGTTAAGAAATGTCACGTGGACCGGTGACTACTCCGTTTTGTTTTTGGATAATCCTGTTGGTGCGGGCTTCAGCTTTACTGAGGATGATAGAGGCTATACTGACAATGAAGATGACGTAAGACACTTTTGCGTGTTCACACAAAAATATATCGCATGGAATGTTTTGTTGATTAAGTAGGATGGTAAATTATCTTGAATACCTCTAATACTTACATCAAGTTATGATCACTCAGACACGTACAGAGAGTAGGTAAATATCACAACCACTACTCTACTCTGCTTACATATATACAGATAAATAAAATTGGAGTGTCTGTTTGTAGTTCCAAAATTACACCTTTTGACTAAATCCATATGAAAGTATACACGGGAAAGTACACATAGACAAGCCAATTTTTTTTTCTCGGTCTGTCCGTCCGTCTATTTATTTGTTCCAGCTAATCTCCGAAACGGCTGGACCTATTTTAACGGGAAATTTACAAGGAGTACCACACAAAACATTAATTCTACGCGGGTGAAACCGCGGGACACAGCTATTATTGTGAATAAGATGGCATTCACGATAACTGTTCCCTATCTATGTTAAGTGGCAAAGAAGGAGTAGGTACAGAAATTGTCTTAAATATCTGTAGGTACCTAAATGCTGATTTTATTGTAATAGAATTCAAGCAGATCGACACAACTAAACCATCATCTCCCTGGCCTTATACAATACATTGTTGGGTCAGGTGATCATGAAATCAGGTGATCAGCCATCACCTGATTTTTATACGAAGCGACTACCATCTGACCTTCGCAACCCCTTTGACGAGGCAAATCTGAGACCTGGGTTAAACCAGTTGTCAGACAATTTTAGGCCTCCGACTGACCTCCTGTAACGATTGCCAATGATAAATTGGCAACCGGGACCGATAGATTAACATGCTCTCCGAGGCACGGAGGGAACTGGGGCGGTCACCCATCCAATTACTAGCTAGAGTTAGGGTTGCTTAACTTTGCTGATCGAATGATATGCGCAATAGCAACTGTGCCACGAGCTCCTCATTGACACAACTAAGTATGTGATCAATATGTATAGTAAATAAGTAGGTACTGATACCTATCGATGGATTTGTATGTTTTCCGTTTTTCTCGTTAGCTTCTACTTTATTTCCTTCGTTCGCGTAAATGCATGAATATGGTAATGTCAAAGCGTTTAATAAATATTACTTATGTTCAATTTATGCTAAGTGGTCGGGGTCGACAGATCCTCAACGACTTCTAAGCAACCGGTCACAAATTGTTTGTTATTTTAAGTATTGGGACTTCAGTACCACGGGACTTAGCATTAGCTGTTATTAACACGGTAGTTTAACTCATATTATGAGACAGAATGTACCTAGGTATATTACGTGTTTAAATATCTCACTATCGAACAGCCGAACTATGATGGACATAAGAGCCGGGCTGGGGCTTTTCTCGCTCAGAGAATCAACATTGCTATTCAACGTGGCAATGCTGCCAGCCTTCTTGGCACGATCCCGAGAGACACCGATTTGGGCCAAGTTTTCTACTTGTAATTAGTTTTTAGTTACTTATTTATTATTAATAAATGTATTTCTTCTAATTCAAAAAAAAAAAATAAAAAAATCCTAATGATTAGATTATGTCCGGGCTCAATATCATAATAATGTCACATGGAGTTATGGCTTACCTTCTATTACTTGCCAGCTATAAGTAAATTTTTAAGCATGTTCTGTATCACCTTACTTACTTTCTATACCTATTTTTGGATTTTAAAAACTAAACATACCAAGCACGACAGATTCAAAGCAAACTTAATATTCATCTGTGTTCACAAGAAATCGACACAGCCTAATTTTGCAGTCAGATTTAGCTGCAGGTAACTCAGTTAGACCAGGGGGCCTACCTTTTTATCGGGTTAAGCAGAGCGCACTACGAACTTCTGAGCTTTGACGTTTCATTGGGGTACCGTAAAATTACCTAAACGTCAAAGCTAAGAAGTTATTTCTTAATACTTATCATAGTTGGCCCCACGTATCTCACCAGTAGTTAACCACTAGACCTACGATGCAGTGACAAGATGCGTATTTTCCAGGTAGGAGGACAAATGTTTGAGTTCATCCAGCAATTCGTGGAGATATTTCCCGAACTTCGTGAAGCCCCTCTGTTCATAGCTGGCGAGTCCTATGCCGGGAAGTATGTGCCAGCGTTGGCCATACAAATACACAGGCACAGACACAAAGTTCCGATCAACTTACGAGTAAGTACCGTGATTGTATTAATCTGTGGGTATGGATATTAATAAAATTGCTGGAAATGTGTCTGTGATGACTCACTGTGCAGGGGCTGCTGATAGGCAATGGTATGATCGACCCTCGGAGCATGATGCACTACAGCGAACTGTGCGGAGCGCTCGGGCTGGTGGACGAGGACCATATGCATATCCTGCGCACCATGGAGACGGACATGCTGCGGCTCGTAGACGACCAGAAGATGGTTGAAGCTGCCCGTGTAAGTACTGACATGAAAAAAACTATAAATTATTTCTAAGGTGGCAAACAAACAATACGTACCAACCTACTTAAAAACTTAATTATTTATTCACAAATCAGCACGACATAGCATCAATTACGTTAAGGATCGCTAGTTTCTTTCCAAAACTTAATTATATTACAAGGTATTTAAAACTAATTACAAATAGAAAACTTGGCCCAAATCGGTGTCCCTCGGGATCGTGTCAAGTAGGCAAGTTACGTAAACAGAAGATAGGTACGTGAATACAATCTATTTAATGTAAGCGGGTACTGCAGTCTATGCATTTGACCTACACCAGGCGAAACGCAATGCAAACGAAACCTTAAATTACTTTGGTAAGATAGTAAGAAACAAATGGATCCCAATATAGCTAGTTCACTCACCCCACCCTTCAAGGGTTGTGGAGTGAAGTAGCTGGTTTTACATACAGGCATAGAGAGAATCATCAGGATCAGATTATTAATCGGTGTTATATATTTTTTGATTATTTCTAGAAATTTCTGGAAACCATTGCATTTATAAAGAAGATGAGCGGTGTATCAATATTCAACTTTAACTCAGACCCTGACAAAGAAGGTGAATTCCAAGCATATGTCGTAAGGCCAGACGTGCGTCAGAGTATCCATGTGGGCAACGGCAGCTTTCACTACAACAATAAATACGTGGACGAGAAAATGTTACCAGACTACATGAACACCACCAAACCCTTTGTTGAAGAACTGCTGGAACACTACGGCGTTATGAGTTACAGGTACCTAATGACAACATAATATTATAATATATGCTCATGCTATCCAAGAAGGGTCCCCGAAGGGGAAAGTAGAGGTGTTGTAACGTGTGTGTTTCACCGAAGACGATTACTGAAGTGCCAACGTGACAGAGGGTGAGTCCATCACTGTCTTAGGCATTGTACATACGTTTTTAAATTACTTCTCAGACATATGCTGACAATGTTTTTCTCCACCGTAAAACTTGTTTGCAAAGTTTTTAGAAAAACTCATCGGTACAGGCCGCTGGGATTCGAACTTGCATCGCTTGGGTCGCAGATTACTCAAACCTCACGGCCAACACGGCTCTCCACAGGTAATGACGGTTCCTAAAGGAGGATCTAGAAGGGTTTCGATGAGAATTAAGAATATGTTTTAAAGCAATAAATTGAAATTGAAATTGAGGTAGGTACCTACTTGGGAGCTAACTCACGATGTTTTCCTGTTCGATTCTACTGACTTCTATGAGCCGCCGTAACTGTATTTATGATTTCCTATTAACTAAAGCAGGAGTCTCAGAGTAGCGACTCTTATTAATTGAGGTAACAAAGTAAGTTTATTACGCCAGCTGCAACCGTACTTAGTCGTAATTTGGGTGCGAATAGCAGAAATTTGTTAAAGAGCTCGTAGCATACAAAGTTATCATAATGTTCCAGTGGTCAATTGGACATAATACTATCGTACAGTATGTCTAAGAACACATACAAGGAACTGCGTTGGTCGGGTCGAGAGAAGTACCGCCGAGCTCCTCGGAAGCACCTGCGTAGATCTACTGATGCAGCAGTCGTTGCGTAAGTGCTTGTATAGAATTACCTTGATTCCCTTAACAATAATAGGATGAGTGCTGGCAAGATTGTGTACCAATCCTCACTAATAAGGTCTGCATTTTACGCCTTCATAAACAGATCCGTATAATATGTAGGTATCGGCATGTACAGGTGTTGTCATAAGCTTTGAGCGCACACCTTGAAGGCGCAGTAGTCATTTTATTAGCCCGTCCTTGTCTATCTGTATTTCGCGAAGCGAATTAAAACATACTTGGAGATGGAACCTGTTCCCGGCGTCATATGTATTACACATCGGCCTCAAGAGAGAGGCAATCGGCTAACTTCGGCATCGTGGAGCCCTATCTCTTTCGCACATTAGCTATACTATGGTAGAGATAAAGATGCAACCTGCTACTACATGCAGCCGCCCGACGGTCGTTTCCAGCGACAAATGTGGTCACGTGACCCCATTTTAAATTTCCGGCGCCACAAAAAGGAATTACGTCATGCAGCGGCTCCAATCACGTATCGCTACATATCACGTGACCACGTTTGTCGCTGGAAACGAGAATTGAGCGGCTTACATCAGGTTGCACCTTAGCGCTATACAAATAAATTGGCGGATTGTCTCTTTCCTGAGGCAATAGAGGTGTATTACGATGTAGCAGTACATTTTTCCCGCTGTTAAAAACGAATTTATACATTCTTTAAGCAGGTTTGTTCAAATTTTTTCCTTCGCTATTTATTCACGCAAATGTATGTAAATAACAGGTACAAGAAGAGCGGCGGTAACTTTACAGAAGTGTTAATCCGGCGAGCTGGTCACATGGTGCCGAAGGACCAGCCTGAAGTAGCCAAGTTCCTTATAGACTTATTTATTAACGAGTACAAATGACATCAAAATAAGTGTTTGCAAATATATTTATTTTTATTCATTAACAATACTCGTATAAAAATATTTTGGTAAGGCAGTATTCTCACATTTCTTCGAAAATATAAAACTTCATAAATCCGTTATAGAGTATAGTCGGCCATGAAATTACACTTTAAGATTTCGAAAGTCAAAAGATAATAAGGTCCATTTTCGTTTGAATATAGAGTTAGATGCACGTATAACGTATTCCAAATTTGAACCGTAGTTATTTTATTCATTAACTAGCTGTGCCACGCAGTTTCTCCTGTGTAGGCTTAATTTTATTGGTGGCCTTAATATTTTTTAATGAATAGTAGCCTAAATTACTCCATGTAAAATTACCTATCTGTCAATGAAAGACCCGTTAAAATCGGTCCAGGTCCAGACAAACAGACAGACGACAGAGAAAAAAAAATGGTTTACCATGTCAGTACCGTGTATACTTTCATATGCATATAGTCAAAAGGTGTAATTTTGGAATTACAAACAGACACTTCAATTTTATTTATCTGTATAGACGTATAGATTAGGTCTAGTTCTTGTGAAATCTAATAAAGCGCTATCACGGCCGATCTTACTTAATTCCTATATCCACCACAAACATAACTACTTTGACCTAAGTACAAAACAAGTATACAACAAAATTATCGATCAAATTTAACTTCATCATATTATAACTTAACTGCTATATTATACTACGAAACAAAATAGGTATATAAAAATGGAGTGACTTACATACACTCTCTCATTTATTATAAAATGAATTCTTATGTAGATATACAACTTAATAATAAACAGAGCACCTTTATTAGTACAGTAGATATAATGGCATTTTATTGTTTCTCTTAGGACTAGGGTAATCTTTTCGATAAAATCAGCCTTCAAATTTGGTTTTATCGTGTTTACATCAAATTCTTATTATTAAATACTATTAGACCCGGTGATCTTCGTATCACCTTTTCCTTTATGTATTATTTATATTTTTCACCTGTTAAACCTTCCCTGAACTTTCACAAATATATCTTGATCAACATCACCCAAATACTAACTAACGATATATATATAGTATTTGAGTACTCGAACATCCGTTTATTGTGTGTACTACAATATACATTTTATAAAAAAAATCAAAGTAGTAATCAATCTATAGATACTAATATTATAAAGAGATAACGTTTGTGAGGTTGTTGCGAGATTTTGATAGATTTGAAATTATTTTGCCAATAGCAAGCCATGGTATTCGTGAGTTACGTGTATATTAAAATACGTTTTCATGTTACATAATTAATACGCGTATGTGACCCCGGAGCTGAGCTATTAGTTGATAAAATAGAGTATTATTTTCCATCTGTATTGTGTTTTAATGCGAATTGTCAAAACTCTTCCTATACTCATCATCTCCCTCGCCTTATCCCATACAATGTTGGGGTTGGCACTTGGTTCAACCCAATACCTTCGTAACCTCTTCTACGAGGGATATCGGTAATCTGGGGTTAAACCAGTTATAAACTTTCTTAGGCCTTAAACTCTTCATATACAATCTAACTATTGTTTTATATATCCGAATGCGAACACTTTATTTCCAAGATCTTTATCGACAAACAAAATATTTAATCTCAATTCGAAATGCTATTCTTACGATTAACTTATCGATACCGATTAATCCATTCGATATAAGTGCGAATATATAAATAAATAAATCATGGTATTTAATATTCATCTGAGTAAACATTCGCAAGAAAAATGTACTTATTGCAAACTTCTCACGCATTCATGATTATATATGGCTTATGAAATTAAATGCTTATGTGTATACTTTTCTGTCTGTGTTGCAAATCAAATATAGTAGTAAAAAATAAAAGAAATAGACGTGCTCACGCCTGTATTCCCCGAAGAGGTAGGCAGAGGTGTTGTAATCACAGCACCCCTTTTCACCGAAGATGATTAAGTACCAACGTGACAGATGGTGAGTCTATCGCCGTCTCAGACAATTTACATACGTCATTGAATTACTTCTCAGAAATATGCAGGTTTACTCACGATGTTTTCCTTCACCGTAAAGCACGTGGTGTGAAATCACTGTACATAAGTAAGAAATACACGTTTTAAGTTATTAGTGAAAGCTCGTTTAAAGGCCGTTTAAACCTCTTGCTGTTTCGATCCCTTTCATTTTTATTTCTTCTTGACTAACTTACTTATACTTTCAAAATCTGTGTTAACTTTGTAAAAAATATGGATAACAAATAAATTATTATTGATTTTCGTTATAAATGCAGACATTGCTAGACTCTAAAAATTAGAGTCCGACAGTGTCAGGGCGATTCTAGTTTAGACTCTAAATTTCATTACGTCAGAGTGAGCACATGTTCCGAGTTCGAATCAACGTCACTGAAGAACGTCAATTCGCTCCTCCTCTTCCACCTCATGAAGTATAAAACCCCTGCAATAATGACTAGGACTAGTACAGCATTTATAATGACACTAGATATCAAACCGCCGTTACTTTGGACGTTGGTACTTGTAGGAGTTGTTTCATCGATGTCTTCATATGGCACGGGGAAGTCTTTGAATCCGGAAGGAACTGGGAGGTCGAATCCTTGTATGAAGTAAGAGATGAGTTGTGCGGCGGGGCCTGGCTTGTCTAGGGGGACCAAGTGGCCAGCGTTGCGAACTAGAACTTCGGTTAATCTGCCGCCGCTTTTGACGTATCTGGATAAATAAAAATATTTATAATAACTTCATACGCTATGGTGCGAGGTAGAGCATTATTTGGATGCTATCTTCCTATAAGGTGGAGGTATAGTTCCCAGGCGGGCAGCTCAAAATTACTGTACCTTTTTTAAAGAAATAGTATCTTTTTGACCGAGCTGTGTTCGGTTTCTACGTTACACAAAAAAAAAAGAAAAAAACAACCGGTGAACGTCAGTCTCGAACCGTGGTACTCTAGTTTCGTTATCGCCCCGTAAGCTGGAAGCCTCACCTTTGTGCTACCATAACTTGACAGATGTTGGCGAAATTTGTTGTGCATTGTAATGCTATTTTATGAGTTTTTCAGTGCCTGAAAACATTATCAAAACCATGTTTTCCATAAATGAAACCTAGCTTGATCTATTTAATCATGAAAATTCATGAATTTTTATTTTTTTTCTTCAAATTAACACTTGCCATGTCTGTCTCTGCATCACCCAGAGGTTGACTAGTAGAGAATGCCTATGGCATTAAGTTCGCCTGTGCATCTATTGTAATGCAGGAATTTTAAATAAATAAAATAAAATAGTATCGTTGGAGTCGTTTCCTAGATTCAGATTCTATATACAATAATTCCTCGTTTAAAAGATGTAAGATGGAGAAATATCCAAATACCTTTGGTATCTAACTATTGTATCAATGTACCATATCAACTAACGCTAATAAGTATAGCTATACAGGTTTTGTATTGTAGCTATATTAACAGAGTCGATAAATACATTGAACACAACATAAATCAATTAACTATAAAATCCACTATAAAATGAGGTGGAAAATGAGAATACAAATTGTCCTTAAAACGAAAGCAAATATAATGGGAATGAGTCTCACCCCGCGATAGTCTCATTGTAGGACCAGGGTGTGCGAGGAGCGTTAAGGAACAGCTGTCGTCCACTCCAGTGCCACTTCCTGCGACGAGCCCTGGCGTTTGGCACACACGGCGCTACCACATCCAATTGGCCACTACAAACAATATATATATAGTATAGAAAGAGACGTGGTGGCCTCGAGGTTTGTACGCCTGCTACGCAAGCGACGCCAGTTCGAATCCCAGCGGGGCCTGTACCAATGAGATTTCACACCATGTGCTTTAACATCGTGAGGAAATCTCCATATGTCTAAGAAGTAATTCAAAGGCGTATGTATACATACGCCTTTGAATTACTTGTGTCTGAGACGCCGGGACTCACCATCTGTCACGTTGGCACTTAATCATCTTCGGTGAAATGTGGGTGTTGTGATTACAACATTTTTACCTACCCCTTTGGGGAATACAGGAATATGTATGTAACAATGTATAAAATATAATTTTTTACCGCTGGTCTGGTGTTCGCAAACTCTACTGAGGAACACGAGGGTCCTGGGTTCAATCCCCGGGCAGGGCATAGGGTTATTTGATTTTTCCCAATAGCGGTCCGGAGACTGCATAAGTTCCTGGTTAATGTCAAAAGGCTCGTTCTAGCTCCTATTACATGGGATTTAAATATAGCTGGTGAAGTGTGGGTGTGTATAACTGGTGAATTTAGTCTCGTATACATCAAACATTCTAGTACTTAAATGAACTTACCAATAAATAAGTATCTTGTAATGTTCCAACAGCGTTTCCACCTGAGGATTGACATTGGAAAGGAAGTCTGGAGCCAAGTGTTCAGCCACTGCGCTACTTGATCGGTCGAACTGTGTCAGACCGACGTGCAAGGCTTCTCTCACGTCAGCCAGCAGTAGGAACTCGGCGAACTTCAACAAATCTTGTGTCAGAACTTCGTCCTTCAGAACATTGTAGTTCTGATTCTGCATTGCCAGATACTGGAGTTTATCTAAAACGTTGTCACGGCCCTGTAAACGAAAAAATATTTGAATATGTTACACTAACTTAATGTTCACTTTAAGCTAACACCCCATTTCACTATAGTAGGGGAGCCCATGATGCTAAATTGGGATTTACTCGAGCGACATAGAGACCTGATAGAGCGATATATATGCCTGCCCCACCGATAAAGAGATCTTTATCGGTGGGGGAGGCGGCTATAGATACTCAAATTAGTAATCAAAAACTATAACATAACATATGCTCACGCCTTTATTCCCCGAAGGGGTAGGCAGAGGTATTGTTGTCACAACACCCACTTTTCACCGAATTTGATTAAGTGCCAACGTGACAGATGGTGAGTCTATCGCCGTCTCAGGCACTATACATACGTCTTTGAATTACTTCTCAGAAATATGCAGGTTTCCTCACGATGTTCTCCTTCACCGTAGAGCACGTGGTGTGAAATCACTGTAACAAAAACTATCTGATTCTTTATTCTGGACGTGCGGCCTTATATCTGATGTTCATATTTGATGGAGGTACTTAACCGGGTACAAGGTATCCCTCTGTATAATAATCTGCCGCGATTTAGTAAATCCTGAAATCCCCGCTTGGGCTCCCCTTGGGTTTGAATTTTCGAAAAGACCTTCCATAATGCTCACTTGCAGCGTTATCTACATCTATACAGATAAAAAAATTAAGTGTCTGTTTGTAATTCCAAAATTGCAGCTTTTCACTAAATGCATATGAAAGTATACACGGTATCTACCAATGTTTAATTTTTTCTGTCTGTCTGTCTGTTTCTTCCGGCTAATCTCCGAAACGGCTGGACCGATTGACTTTTGACTGGCAGGTAGCTAATGTTCTAAGGAATAACTTAGGCTACTAATGAAAAAAATATTTGGGCTCCGCGGGCCACCCATAAATTTAAGTCTACGCGGGTGAAACCGCGGGGCACAGCTAGTAAATAATAATAAAATAGACGCCACCTTCGAAATCTGGGGATAAGCATGATTTCATACTGACGATTTGAAAGTTTAACTTTAGTTACAATTTTAATCACAAAAGATAATTTGAATTTGAATAAGAACCGCGAGGATCGCTAGAATCGCGAGAAGCATGCGTCTCGCGATCCTTATTAATTTGAGCTGGGGGCCTACCATCATCGGAGATCAAGAACTCCAGAGCTTTGTCGTTTCATATTGGCATCTTAAAATGAAGCGTCAAAGCTGAGAAGTTCTTAATACGCGCTGCTTAAACGATCATAATTGACCTCATGTGGATTGATGTTAGGTCATAGATAGAATTGCCATTCCAGCGTAGCTATAAAGAGCTATTTGCAGATGCCGTCACAATTTTGAGCGCTAAATGAAACTAATGAGAGAAGTGTGCGTGCATTTGCGCATTCTAGGCCAGCGCTCAGATCTGGTGACAGTATACCACCCATATTTTAATGTGAACCAGGTTTGTCACCGATTACAATAAAAAAATAACTCTAGCACTTGGTAACATACTTGAATAGCTTTGTTGTAGTCACCGTTCTTGACAGCGTCGTCGTAGGCCTGTTGTTGAGGCCTCACTGCGATCAGACCCTGGTCGTCGATCATGCCCCACTGGTAGAACGAGCGGCTGTAGTCGGCCACGTCCTCACGATTCAATACTGGGTTGCCCATTATTATACCCTGGAAACATTGTCATATTTTATATTTAGTGTGCCCCGTAATTTCATGGGTGACCCGCGGAACCCATTTTTTTTTAATAGCAACAAACAATAAGGACGTAGGACGATGGACGTAGAAAGTTAGAAGTAAAAGATAAAAGCCGTAAGGCACTACTGAATTTTATTGCGACATACATAACGCTCACGTCTGTATTCTTCGAAGGGATAGGAAGAGGTGTATATTACACCCACATTTTGCCAGTTATGTGTAAAATCCCATGTCATAGATTATAGAGTCGAGCTTAATATCATCAACCAGGCACTCTAACTCTGGGTTTTTACTCGGAAATTACTGTTTCCACACAAGATCTTCGATTATAAAGCGAGGTAGGCATTTCATATTGCACACAGAGGATTGCAGACAAATGACACGCCTCTTAGAGTCATGTTTAATTCCCATAAAGCCTTAGAATTTTGTATGAAGAAAGAAATAAGACATGCAATATTGAGGAATCCATTTCGGTGGCTTTTGTTAATGTTGTAGAATATATTTAGAAGTACCAACGATAGTACCACATAGACCTCTATGTGAGAATTAAAATTCTCGGACTCTTGCCTTAATGCCTTAATACCTTTAAGTTGACGATGTCGTGTCCACGCTCCACCTCAGCTAGGATCTTCATACCGAGAGCTGGCAGGTAGCGTCCCGCGTACGACTCTCCAGCTATGTAGAAAGGAGCATGTCTCAACTCGGGGAATACTTTCAGGAACTGTTCTAATACTATGAACAAGTGGTTGGAGCACTGAAAATATAAATGCGTTTCAAATCACACATAGTAAAGTAACGTTGTTTGGTGTATGATTGCTGCGAAACCGAAAATGAGCGTGAAAATTACTATAGGAGCCACAGAATATAAATCCTATGACCAGAGTGACACAATGGGGAGAGACTGGAGAGAGGTCTTTGCCCGTCAGTGGGACAGAATGGGCTACATTACATTAGATTAGATTAGGTATCATAAATAATCTATAACATAATATAATAATATATAACTATTACTATTGAAGCAGGATTATGATACATACGGAGTCCATATTTGTGACGAAGCCTCTTTCGTCATCTGTGTGGCTGAAGCCGGTCCCCACTGGGTTGTCAATGAATAGCACTGAGTAGTCTTTCGTCCAGGCATACTCACGTACTGAAAGAGAGGTATGGCATGAGACCATATCTGTTTTTATACAGTTCATTATCAGCCTGGACCCATTCCATTATTCTTTACAGAAGACTGCAGCAGGCAACCTATCCTATTTTGATGATAATTGATATGCCTGATGGTAAGCGGCTTCTGCAGCCTATGAATGCTTATAACACCATCACCCATGCATTGCCTGCCTTATAAAGAATGAAATCTCTGTGCAACTACTACCCTCATACTCCTTCTCCCCACGGAGCACTGGTGGCCTTACTCACCATAATACTAATCAAAGCTGGTGTCAATCAATGGAGTGGTGGTAGGCATTATTTGTCTGTACTTTCTTACAGAAGGTAAGGTCCACCTTAACTTCTGTAAGGCGACTGTACTGTACTGCACCTGGGGGCACAGTTCCAAGTCAGGCAGTTGTGAATATATAAAAGGAGGTCCGATTCTGCTCTAAATCTCTTGTGTGTCCAGTATGTTCGGCAGAGTACAAGTGTCGCCCACAAAATAACATATCTATAGCCTAAAATTTTATTGAATTCCTGAGGATCTTTATGATATGAAGGTTTTTTAAAGCTATATCTCACTCCATCAAAATTTCCGTGAATATCTTAAATGCGGGCATGAACACTTACGCTTTACATTTCTGCCAACAATCTCAAATGGTCCAATCTCCAAAAATAGGCCATACATACTGGACCCGCCGGGGCCCCCTTGCAGCCACACCAACCAAGGAGTCTCATTGACGGGTTTCCCCATCACAGGGAAATACCAAAAGAATATATTGGATTTGTATTGCTCATCTACAGTTATGAATCCAGAGTGACTAGAGATGTTGAGGAATAAACTTGGCTCTACCACAGTCAAGTTCCTGACTACTTGAATTCGGTTTTCATTTATGTATGGGTTCAAGATCAAGGCTGGTGATGTTGCTAAACATGGCGCAAGGCTGAAAGGATTAAAATAATTAAAAACTCATGCAGTAGCAAAGGCTTTACCTTCTTTCTTGGATAAAAAAAAGTTATCTAGTCATATCCAGTAATGCTAACAGTTTGAATATGATAAAGGTATGCTTAACTTTATTATGTAAATTTTCACCTTTTAGTAGGTACAATAAAATTATAAACCTAAATTATATTATAAAGAGGAAAAATTTTATTGTTTGTTTACATTGAAGAGGCGAAAATACTTGACCAATTTGAAAAATTCTGTCACTGTTGGGAAGCTACACTATCTCCGGTGAACATCGATAATATTTTAGCCCGATACTCCCACGGAAACGGGAACCGGGTGAAACCGCGTGACGTCCGCTAGTGTTTATATAAAGAACGAAGGAAGAAAGAAAGGGTGGAAGTTGTTCAATTTATATCTGACAAAACGTACATTCCACAGAATTAGAAAAGGACTCAATATGACCCAACATTCGTAATTGATCTGTTTTGATTTAATTTAAACAAAGAACTAAACTACTTATACTCATGTATGCAATTTCGCAATTAACCAGTTATAGATATTTTTCACTTTATTTGGATTGCTGAAAGAATTTTCAAGATCAGTCTATAAGTGTTGGAGCCTATTCAATATAAACACACAAAGAAATTTTTCCTCTTTATGATATTGTTATAGATAGCTAAGTATTTACATGGCGAGTACAGATTACACCTCTCACGCCACCCTTGCATTCCTCCATGTTGGGCTCACACTCTCCTATTGCAAAACTATCCGGACTCCTAAATGACTGCGACAGGAGAATTGATATACCTGCGTCCTCACATCAGTTCGAACAATTTTTTTGAGCATGCCATAACCTTTATATTTGACAAGTTCTTAAATACAATTATTACCTACTCATGTAAATGCTATACTTAGAACAGTGCAAGTGGAATTTACCTGTAAAAGTAATACAAATATTTGTAGCTGTGTGAGGTATATATACGAGTGATATGTTGTTGTAACTGTTAGTGAACTTAAATAGATAAAGAAATAAAATACATTTATCAGTAAACATAATATTGATACACCCAGGATTAAAAATATACAATGACAATAATAATGTTTAAATTATAAGCCTTGGCATTGATTACAAATAACTCAGTAGGTATCCATGAGTTTAGGAGGGGGGGGGGGTTCGGTGTGGGGAGTTAATACCCCTCCCCCTGGGGGGAGCCCCCCTCCCCCTATGCTAAAGAGGGGGCGTTTAAATGTCCAATCTTAAAACAAGATGACAATTTCAATGCAACCCATTGTTTATTTGACACTTGTAGATTTTAACAGTGGAGAGATCGCAAACTGATATTAATAATTTTATTCAAAGGTTTAATTACCAAGACCACAGATTTGAACAACAAATATTCAATCCTTGCAGCATATAATAGTTACCTTTCATTCGAAAAATAAACGATTGTTATATTGAGTACTAAAGGACGTCACGCGGTTTCACCCGCGTAGTTCCCGTTCCCGTAGGAGTACGGGGATAAAATAAACCTTATGTTACTCGCTGATGATGTAGCTTTCCAATGGTGAAAGAATTTTTGTAATCGGCACAGTAGTTTTTGAGTTTATTCGTTACAAACATACACACAAAAATACAAATGCTTCCTCTTTATAATAGTAGTGTAGATAATTTTTATTGTGTAAGCAAGATACCTACTATATTTTATTATAGGGACTGTAGGGCGTTAATTTGTAGATCAAACAAACTATAAGGAAAACAAGTTTATTTAACTTACTAACTTACCACACAATTAGAAACACATAACAATTCATTTTACACTAGTAGCTTTTCTACGTGCATTAAATAACATCACAATATGAGTAAACTATAGTAAAATAAAAATGGATTGGTATTATTATTTGCCGATACGTACATACTTGTTTTAACTCAAACAAACTGACCTAACTAAAGTAAACTTGCTGTAAACACTACCTACAAAAAAAATGTAAACTGACAGTTTGACATTGACAAAACGGTGAGGTTACTAACTCTTAAAAAGGTCTCTACAAACAGATTGCAAAATCTATATACAGATAAGGATAAATAAATTGGAAGTGCTGTTTGTAATTCCAAAATTACACCTTTTGCTTTACCTAAATGCATATGAAGGTATACACGGTACTGATATAGAAAAACCAAGAGTAACTTAGGCTATTTTAATTTAAAAAATCATTAGGGTTCGCGGGCCACCCATGAAATTAAGTCTACGCGGGTGAACCGCGGAGTACAGCTAGTTATTTTATATAATTACAAACCACATAGAATAAGTTTACCTTTTCTAAATATTGTGATGTAAGACGATGGTATATACATTGTATCAAACACAGGTTGTATGTACTTTATTTTGTTCTTGCTTGTTTGGCATGTATTGTAATCATGATTACCCTAAAGTCAGGGGGAAAATATTGGCAATCCTTCGCTTCGATAGTTTCTTATCGCAGAAAGCGACACCCCACAAGTGTAGGTAAGTAATTATTCATTATGTAGTTATTATAGAATACAATAGAATAGGTAAAAGCAAAAACAGACGGTTCATGATGACATCAGCACATATGATAAAAACTTGTACAGCGAGAGGATTTGGTTGGATAATGTCCAAAGCCATAATATAATAATAATATAAATCAGGCTGAACAACTTTCAAGGAAATTTTAATGAATTAAGGACGGGGATAAAGGTGAAATAATCACTATAAACTCTTTTTTATTTATTGTTAACATAATTTAATTATAAGTAGTGTATAAGCGAGCTATTGTTGATGAAGTCTTTTAGGAAGGAGATCCCGAGCGCTGGGTACATGAGTGCGAGCGGCAGCGCGTGCGTGAAGCGCGTCACCAGGTCCTGCGCCGGGCCCGGCGCGTCCATGGGCGCCATGTGGCCCGCGCCTCGCACCACCATCTCGGTTAGACCACCACCGCTCTTTACGTAGCTGGAAAACATATCAATAGTACACATTCCTCTTTATTGCAAATCACGATAATCATACTTAGATATGTTCACGCCTGTATTCACCGAAGGGGTACGCAGAGGTGTTAACAACAGTATCACGGGTTTGCCACCGTTTTCGTAATCTATACTCGAATATTAGTATGAGAAATTGTGCAGTGACTCCCAGCGGTGACATGAAGAAGTAAAATATCTCATACAAATCTTGCGAGTGACGCTAGCGAGTATAGTTTACGAAAACGGTGACCCGTGATAGGGGTACAGTCACATTTCACCGAATATGATTAAGTGCCAACGAGACAGATGGAGAGTCTATCACCGTCTCAGGCACCATACATGTCATTGAATTACTTCTCAGACATTATGCAGGTTTCCTCACGATGTTTTCCTTCACCGCAATTCATACCACGTGTTATGAATTCACTGAACGTAAGTTTTTAGAAAAAGTCATTGGTGCCTCGCTGGGGTTCGGACGTCGCATGCATAGCAGGCGACTGCTCAATCCCCACGGCTACCACGTCTCTAATTAACAGCACGCACAAGATGACACTTGGCTAAAAAGTACTTACTTCCATATTTTTTTGTTATACGTATTTCTTTAGGCGGAATTAGGTTTAGTTTTGGTTTAAACCATGTTTTGTTATAAGGGGAGGGAAAATATCACTCATTAACGATATACAATTATTTTCATACATTCCCTATATCTTTTCTAATCTTAGGAAAATTATAGCGCCATTATACTTTCTTATGTTTCGAAAGTCATAGTGTGGTATGAAAGCATATGTCCTTACCCAGATAACTTATTGCGGTACATATATGGGAACCTGGTAGCTTGGGAGAATTGACTGGAGCCATTCCATCGCCAAGTTCTGTAGTTCTCCGAAGTGAACACGCAGGGCAGCATCTGGTCTAATTGACCGCTGGAAAACACATAACAACATAGATGGCGCTACTTGCTAGCAATTGCAAGTTTGAGTACAAATACACGAGAACCTAAATCGCGCAATAAGAGTTTTCGAACGCATTGAAGTTAAAATACAAGTTTTTAAACTAGAACAGCTGGATCCGCGGTTCCCCAGACATGACATCCGCCGGGCTAGAAGATCTTCCCTTTTTTCGGGGGATGAGCATGATTGGTCGCTCTCCCCAGAACTTTAAAAAAAGTAGTTTCCTAATTTGTCTTCGAAATTTTAGTTTTTGCGTAAAAAGTAAGGTAAGCCTTCCAAAAGCCTTCAAAATTACTTAAAAAATACTTCAACTTAAAATTTTATCAAAAAGTGCAAGAGATTAGCAAAAAAAATCCTCCAACGCCGAAATAGGCAAAAAGCCAACTTACCAATAAGTAAGCACCTTATACTCGTCCAGAAGCTCCTCGAACAGTGGTTTGGCAGTGCTAAGGAAGTCTGGCGCCAACCTGGTGTTGACGGTGAAGTTGACGAAGCTGAATTTGATGTCTCCCACGTGTAAAGCCCTCTTTACTTCGGGTCTCTTCAAGATCGTCACATATTTGCCCACAGACAAATCATCTCGCAGGAAGTTGTACGCGTGCTTTTGATGAGACAGGTATAATAGAACCGTCACTAGACTGTTCCATCTCTGTGAAGGGAATATTGGTTACATACATACATATGCTCTCGCCTGTATTTAGTATATAGGCTAGAAGCCTCACCTCTATTGTATTATAACAACACCCACTTTTCTCAGAATATGATGAAGTGCCAACGTGACAGATGATGAGTCTGTTACCGTCTCAGGCACTATACATACGTATTTGAATTGCTTCTCGCACGTATGCAGGTTTTTTATAGATAAATAAAATTGAAATGTCTGTTTGTAATTCCAAATTTACAGTTTTTTATTAAATGTACATGAAAGTATATAATCATAATCATCATCCGCCTGCCCTTATCCCATGTTATTTGTGGTCGGCGCAATGTGTTCTTCTCTTCTATTTCTCTCTACCAGCCGTCACATCTATATTCACTCCTATTCTAGCCATATCATCTTTCATACAAACCATCCATCGTTTGATAGGTCTTCCTTTCCTCTTGTACCCATCCACATTCATAAATAAAACTTTTTTGGAAACATAATCCTCATCCACATAACATGTCTTTGCATACCACGACATGAAATTATATACGCTACATTTATAAAAAAAAAAAATTTTCATTGCAGTTTAACGGGATTTTGACTGGCAGGTAGATGTTGCAGGGAGTAAAATTAGGCTACTTAAAAAAAGTTAGGATTTCGCGAAATAAATCCACCGCAGGGCACAGCTATCACAATAATCCACGAATTAAATATTCGCATGTAGGGTCTTTGACCACTTCAATATCGGTACCTCAAGTTGTCAACATGTAACAGTAGAAATAATAGTGCCTCTCCAATTGCTGTGCCCTAACAGGGTTATTAAACATTATAATTCAGTTTATTTATGTTTTTAAAAGTAACCATCTTGTGCAATAAATATATGAATTGCGTATTTTCCTCAATTTGTATAAGAACGTAAAATCGAGTAGGAAGTAGGAGAGTAGGAAGTATCATCTCCATAAAAAAAAATTTAACAACGCAGGTCAAGCGTCGACCTTTGAAGGTGTCAAAACCTATTGAGAGGCACATAATACTAAGGACTTTCGCATCAGGCGATATCGTCGATGTAAAAACATGTTGATCTATATTTAGGGCTGATACTTACGTTCTTAGCGGAGATACTGTCTTTATTGGCGATATCCCGTTGGAAGGCGTCCATGAGAGGCTTCACGAGGTCCAGCTGCTCCTGCTGCAGCAGACCGAAGTAGTAGAACGGACTCGTCAGCTGGGATATCATGGCGGGATCCACGTACGCGTTGCCGATTATCATACCCTGGTACAAGGGAATTCAACTTTATAGCTATGTTAGTGAACGTACATAAATGAACGAAAATAAAATTTAAGTGTGTTTGTGATTCCAAATTAAAAGCTTTTCACTAAATGTATATGAAAGTAAAAACGAAAACGATTTTAACGGGACTTTCACAGACTAATGTTTCAAGGAGTAACTCAGGCTTTTACTAAATGCATATGTAAGTACTTATATACGGTATTGAGAAAAAAAAGGTTTAAATTTTTCTGTCTGTCTGTTCCGTAATCTCTAAAATGGCTGGACCGATTTTAACGCGACTTCCATTGACATACAGCTAATGTAACAAAGTTACTTAGGCTACTTTTATTCAAGAAAGAATATTAGGTTCTGCGAAATAAAGACACCTATAAAATTACGTCTAGGGAGCATAGCAAGTATAGTAGGTCTAAAAAGGCCATTTTGGGAAAATCATAATGTGATCAGAATATGATTCATCATCGAAATGACAAAATGTTTCCTTAGGTGCAATTCATATTATGATTCACGAATGATTAATATTTCGCAATTCACACTTTCCGATGAAGATTCATAAATGGTCCACAAAATATGAATTGCTTTTGTGACAAAATAGCATCATAAAAAGTTAGTTAGGGACTATCATCTACAATTATTGTACTCATTCGTGAATCATAATAGGAATTGCATCTTAGTGACGATTGAATCATTTCGATAATGAGTCATATTCGGATCACATTATGATTCTCCCAAACAAGCCTTTTTAGACCTGCTGATATAAATGAATACATGTAGCTATAAATAAATGAATTACCCGAAGATTGACATCAGCCCCGGGCGCGTGTTTGTGTCGGTGTAGCTCGACGGCCAGCGCAGGGACGTACTTGCCGGCGTACGACTCGCCCGCCACGTACAGCGGGGCTACTCTCAGCTCTGGGAATATCTGCACTAGCTGCTTCACTGCCGAGTATAGGTGGACTCCATACTAAACGGGGATATTACCACATACTTAGTTAAATATACCTTATTGTAATGGTTTAAAACTCATTTCAAAACGGTTATTTGAAATTCGTGTTGTCGCACATTGTCGTCAAAGGGCCACAACTCAACTATATAAATCGCGACGGCATGGTACCTAACCTACCCCTACTTAGTTCACCCTCAAGATGACGTATAATTACCGTAGCCATGTCAGTGGTGTATCCATCATTGTGATTGGTGAAGCTGTAGCCAGTTCCCACAGGATTGTCAATGAACACCAGCGAGTGGTTAGCCAGCCAGGTGAAGGGGTTTCCTGGAACAAGCCAACATAAACTAAATATATACTAAACATAATCCCATGCATATCTCGAGCAGTCAAGAGCATGACCTTACGATTGCTTACGTTGGAAAAAATACATACATACATATATATGTTCACGCCTGTATTCCCCGAAGAGGTAGGCAGAGGTGTTGTAATGACAACACCCACTTTTCATCGAATATGATTAAGTGCCAACGTGACAGATCTCAGGCACTATTCATTCGTCTTTGAATTACTTATCAGACATATGCAGGTTTCCTCACGATGTTTTCCTTCACCGTAAAGCATGTGGTGGGAAATCACTGTACATAAGTTTTTAGAAAAACTCAATGGTACAGGCCCCGTTGGGATTCGAACTTGCGTAGCAGGCGACTGCTCAAACCCCAAGGCCACCGCGGCTCTTCGCCTGTTCTCTTCACCTCAAATCTATACATATATATAAAATTCAAAGAGCTGACTTCGATCGCACAGCTTTAACCACTGGTCCTAGAAACATGATATTAATAAAGGCGGAAGCTAGTCATCGACAACGGGCATAAGTTACAATGCGCTTGTCTGATACAATTGTGATTATTTATGGCAACAATTAAGTACCTACGTAAACAATACGCTATTGCGCTTTATACATATTTATTATTGACATTGAAAAGTTAAAATATACAAAACAATACAGTGAGTCATACACAACAGGTATCTAATTGAAAGCATAAATTTAACTGACCCCATGTCGCGTCCCACCGCGTTATTCAGTAAGGTTTCTTAACGTCGATACGAAATTGAACTTTATACTCTATACATTAAGTATGTATTGTCAACAAACCAGCATTACTATTAAATCAGTAGTGATCAGCATACTTACTTACAAGTGATCCGTCACCGCCGACCTTGAATGGGCCGACTTCGTCAAAGAGCCCCGTGAGGCTGGACGCTCCTGGCCCGCCTTGCAGCCAAATAATCCACGGCGCTTCATTCGCTGCCCCATTTTGTATGGGGAAGTACCAGAAGAACAAGTTTGAACCAAACGTTTTGTTCACAGTCAAAAATCCAGAGTAACTCTCCACTCCAAGAAATAAACTTGGATCAACACGACAAGCATTCCGCGCCTCCTCGGTGCGACCTTCTTCTATATACGGTGTCAGAATAAGAGCTACGCCGTTGTCTTCGAGATCCGAATCTATTGTGTTATTGACCATGTCATCAGTTACTTTCTTCTCTTCATTGTCATCACTATCTCTCTCGACTTCAGTTGTATGCTCCGTAGTAACATTTATTGTATTATGCACCTTATCATTATGATCTGTAGAGTTTACTTTAACATCTTTAGTGTCCACTATAGGTCCTTTATCGAAAGTTTTTGTATCTTTGCCTATTAAATTAGTTAATACTGCATCGGATATCGGTTCATCTTTGGTGGCTACCCTTGCGTTTGCACTAAAAATTTAATTTATTATTTTACATATTTTAAACATCAGGACTGCTATAATGTATGGGTTTATATTTATATATGTCACTAATCACGATGTATTCCCATAATTTAGGTTCCCATACGCAAGACGCGCAGTTTATCAAACACACACAGAGAGTTTAGTCGGCAAAATATCAGATCCTATAAATGCCAGATCGAATAAACGCCAAATTCTAGAAATGGCAGATTCTATAAATGCCAGACTATATCAATGTAAGCTTCGATAAATGCCAGATACAGTAACATAACCAACGTTTCTATCATATTGGAAACTGTACCGAATCTGACTTGAAACACATACGTAGTGGGAAAGCAAATTTTTTGTTTAGCACTTAATTAATAAAGAACAAAATCGCTTACCTTACAACTAACAACCCTAAAACACATAGCTTATAATGCATATTAATTAACTATGTTCTAAATTAAATAATTAATGTATTAATGTCCACTTTGTGATAGCTAACTGGAACCACTGAATAGTTAGTTACAATATCCACGACATTATCAGGTTGAACTATTTGATCCCGCAGTTTAAATTATGCGATACCAGTATTCATTGTCACGTGTACGGCGAATTTAATTTAAATGTAACGTCTTACTAGTAATTCATAATAAAGTACTTCTTATCTATTTTATGTATACATTCAACTTCCCTGTATTTCTTTTATAAAAATAATTACCCGTAGTTTCCCGGGATTTTCATCGGGCTTTTACCTGACTATAGTTCAGTAACAGACATATCGCACCCTCAGAATGATAGGGGCTCAATTAAAAAATGAAATGTTTTTGCAAATCGCAATCACAGATCAGCCGGCAAATTCGGATTCATAACTTTGGCAGTAATCATTTTACTAGTTGTGAGTACAGTGAGAGTAATTTTATAGGATATTTTCAAAAATAATTATAATAATTTTTTTTGATTTTTTTAATGGTCTTTCTTTGATCTCAATTCGTATTCAATAGATCAAAATTTGGAGTTGAGCCCCTATCTTTCTGAGGGTGCGATATACACGTCATAAACATCTGTTTCATAATAAGAGCTAAACTATCATGGCAATAAGAGGTCATGGTAGGGCCCCAAGTCCCGTCGCGAATAAAGAATGAGTACCTATCTTTGAATTCGCAGCAGTCATTTTGTGAGTCTGTCTCTGTCTATATGTATGGTGCGAGGCGAATGAAAACATGCGCAGTATATATTCACTGCGCGTTCTTTACTCATGACGGGATATGTACCTTGAATTTAATACAAGGGAAATAGTTGATACATACGTACATATGTGGGGTAAACCCAATTTGACGTACGTGCTCTCATGCCCCTTTATCAACAGTTCAAGATAAAATTCTCGTAAATACTGAAATATGATAATTGTACACATCATTTCGTTGTTACTTGGAGTAAGAGGTCATTGATATTTCTGCGAAACAGATCGTCGCGGGACGCCAAAAGTTTGACGAAAGCAATAATATACTTATGACGCAAATTAACAATTAATGTTTAGTACGCAAAAGGTGGTATTCTGTGCCTTAACAGTTCCTAAACTGAAAATCAAACTAACATTCATATTGTTATCTTAAACACCTTCTGCCCGTCCTTGACATTTATGCTATCTTTATAATGTTTCTTTATTTATTTATCCGAAATGTAGTATAATCAGGTCAGCTATAAATAGGAAACAGACAGACAACTTAAATACCCAAAACTTTTACCATTCAAGTAATAGTAATTAGAAATTATATAAAACTAGAAACCATACTTATAACTGCATACATATGCTCACGCCTTTATTCCCCGAAGGGGTAGGCAGAGGTGTTGTTATCACAACACCCACTTTTCACCGAAATTGATTAAGTGCCAACGTGACAGATGGTGAGTCTATCGCCGTCTCAGGCACTATACATACGTCTTTGAATTACTTCTCAGAAATATGCAGGTTTCCTCACGATGTTTTCCTTCACCGAAAAGCACGTGGTGTGAAATCGCTGTACATAAGTTTTTTTAGAAAAACTCATTGGTACAGGCCCCGGTGGGATTCGAACTTGCGTCGCTTGCGTAGCAGGCAACTGCTCAAACCCCAAGGCCACCACGGCTTACTTATAACTATTCTTTAAAAAAATAAGTAATACGTGTCAACTAGAGAACCTCCTACTAGATTAAAAATAAAAATGCAGCAGGCTCAATCCCATGTTTTTTGTGATGCGCAATGTGTTCTTCTTCCATTTCTCTCTATCAACCATCATATCTGTATTCATTCCCTTTCTAGGCAAATTCTTGGTTTGGAAATATCAAAATCATATAAAAACATTTTATATGTTTATTCTATTATTAATAATAACATCTCTAATGTGTGAGAGCACGTCAGTCATCCGTGTCATCTCTGAGGCGATCACTTGTACCGAGGCGAGCATTTGTTTGGAATTATCTAGCTTTTCTCTTTCTAATCGTAGGAACTCTTCAGCGTTATCGTCGACATCTGAAAGTCGTTTATGTTTATATATTCTTTGTTACTCTTCCTTAGAAATGACATATCCCTGTGTTCCCCGAAAGATTATGCAGAGATAACTTGTAATAATAAAACCCACTTTCCCGGATGATGATCAAATGCCAACGGGACAGATGGCGAATCGCCGTCTCAGGCACATAAGTCTTCGAATTAACTCTCAAACATATGCAAATTTCCTCACGACGTGTCCCTTCACCGTAAATCACTGTTTCAAAATATTAATTTCCTAACATAAAATATGAACTAACTTACCAGAATAGTCAAAATGTCCATTGGTTAAGTTAACTCTGGGTTTATGTTCAGGCGGACTGCTCGGGCCTCCTTGGTCGGTATCAGATATATCTTTGGACGAGTGCCTACGTTTGCGTTTCTTGCTTGTGCTAGACCGGGTTCCTGAAAAAAAATATACACTTTCAATAACTAATAGATGATGTGTAACTGCGAATGTTTTACTCGCGTCGCGCTATACAGACAGACTTAAAAAATTACTACTTCGCGGTCAGAGCTCATAACATTCAAGATTGTACTCATTAACTAAATAAATTAGCAATTGAATAGTCAGCTTGTTCAATTGTGGGATGAGAATACCTGACGAGATTCCCCGAGTATCCTAAGGAACCGAGGTTTTATGTATTATATTTATAAGAGATAATCTTTTGAGCCGTTGAGCCGTGGTAGCCCTGAGGTGTAAGTTCGAATCCCAGTGGGGTCTGTACCACTGAGTTTTTCAAAAAACTTATGTGCAGGGATTTCACATCACACGTTGGCACTTTATTATCTACAGTGAAAATTTGTATAGTTATTACAACACCAATACCTACCCCTTGTATGTAAGTTAACATTTATGAGTTATTTTCTTTAAAAGATGGCCCCGCACGATGTAAGCGAATATGCTTCATAATATTTAAAATAGATTGCAACAGCGTTTCTTCGTTCGTTTCATAGATGGCGCTACTCGCTAACATTCGTAACCTAGTCAAAGCTTACTACTATATATTGTAGGTTTACTTACTATAACATTTGGATTCTGAAGCATCATCAGCATGTTCATTTATGTCTTGTGTAACATCTTCAATATCCTGAAAGAAAGAGAAGAATAATGATTATGATTTCTAGATGATTATTAAGAGCCGTAGTGGCCGTGGGGTTTGACCAGTCGCCTGCTACGCAAACAGCGTAAGTTCGAATCACAGCTATCTAAACCAATGAGTTTTTCAAATCATTTAAATGCAGAATTTTGCTTTACAGTAAAGGAAAACATTGTGAGGAAATCTGCATATGTATTTGAAGTATTTGATTCAGAGACAAATGTATAGTACTTAATATAGCAATGGACTCACCATCTGTCACTTAATCATCTTCTGTGACAAAGAGGTATTGTTATTACAACAACTGTAACTTCTAAGATGAAAACAAAAGAATCTATACTAGTAAAATTTTTGTCTTTTTGGTTAAACATGATTGAAAATATAAAAGTACTCACTCCTACTCCAAGAGGATCACTTTTAATAATCACTCCGTCAAGCACATTCTCACCGATGATGCTTACAATCTCCTCTTCCATCTCAGTCAGAGGAGTGACTCCATCAGGTGGAGATTGATTGCTGTCCTTAGCAGCTTTTAGCTCCAATGCTCGTCTGCGTACCCGGTACTTCCAGTCGCACCAGTACTGAAATTACCTTAATAAACTTAAATGAATTCATAACTTAAATGCAATAACCATTGCTTTAAAAGTTTTAAAACCATACATACATATTCTCACAACTTCATTCCCCGAAGGCGTAGGCAGAGGGGTTGTAATAACAACACCCACTTTTCCCCGAAGATGATTAAGTGCCAATGCGTGTGATGAGTCTCAGACACTATACATACATATTTGAATTACTTCTCAGAAGTTTTCTCACAATGTTTTTGTTCACCGGAAAGCATGTGGTGTAAAATTATTGCACATAAGTTTTTTAGAAAAACAAATTGGCTCAAGTCCTGCTGGGATTCAAACTTGCATTGTTTGCATAGCAGGCTCAAACCTCAGGCCACCACTGCATTTTTTTTAAATCATAAAATTTTAAAATCATATTACCTAAAATATATTTATTACCTTTGACCAGCCCTTCCCATCTTTAGAAGCACCATCTTTGATGATGTTAAGCTTCTTAGCACAAAGAGTCCATAACTTCAAAGTGTGCAGTTTGCCCCTTCTCCCCCTTGTAAGCCCCTTTGCCAATTCATGATGCTCCTTGAGAAACTCTAGAAGAGCAGTCAGTTGCTCTAAGCTCACTTGTTTTCTCTTTTGATCTACACCAAACAAAAACAATTTAAATTTGAACATGTTCATGCAGTTCAGTTTTTATATTTGTAAATAACTTTCAAAAATCCTATGAAAGTTTATACAAAGATTGCTTATTAGTATGTCTAATTGAATGTATGAGACTGGACACTGGACACAGATGGCACTGGACAGAGAAAAATGGAAAGAAATGGTTACACCAACAAGAGTTATTACTCTTCAATTCATGATGATGATTGAGTATATGACCTGGAAATGAAGGCTGGCTAGGCACTTAAGAAGTTATAAACATAAAAAATGCCACTGGTTGGTAATTTGGTTTTTAAGTAAAACTGGTATGAAAAGAACCTTTTATAAGGCTGCTAGATACATATATCTTGTACTTATATCTTGCATGTTTCTAATGATATGTTATACATATATTGAGACATTTCATTTAAAAAGAATATTAAATATACTTCATAAGATGCGTTCAGCTACATATTATTTCCTATCATCTAATGAAAATTACCTAGTTTCAGTGTTCGGAACATGAAGCGGACTGATTATTAGAAATATACATAATATTTATTGACATGAAATATGGTACAATGGGTAGGTGTTATTAAAGGTAATAAGAATCACATATTTCACCCAATTTTCTTCATTTAATTTAATGAAAAAATTATGCTACTGCGATTTAGACTATCAGCGCATGAGTGAAATAATATAAATACTCAAATTTTGCATCATGATAGAAATTATCGTACAATCTGCGTACGATAATAACATGCTATTGTACATCGTACGTAGGCACAAAATTATCGTATGTGTACGATAATTATCGTACGGTTCCGAACACTGCCTAGTTTTAAACCGTAGGCACGAACTGTAGGCGTGCCTACAGTTCGTGTAGGTAAAAAAAATTAAATTATCCAATTTAAGCCAAACCAAAACAATAGAATCAAGTTTGTTAGACTAATTTGTTATCATACCAATTTAAGGGATGATCCATTCAACATAATAAAAAGTTTCAATCAGTATTTGTATTTCAATCACAACATACATGTTTTCAAGGGGTGTGATGTCGAGTGCCGATATTATATTATAAATATGGTAAACTCACCCGTGTCCATTACGATGAATGAAAAACTTTAAGGCTTCAGAATATCAGTATTGGGTTAGAAGAAAATTATTTGAATTTCATTGCAATGTTGAAAGTTTTATTGCACTCTGGCTACATTTATGCTATTTGATCAATATCGTACAAATAACGTCTTCGTCTCGGACCAAAAAATATAGACAGCATAGCTTGACCGCTGCGTTTCCAAATTTTGTTTTGTTTTGTTTGACTTGACGTCTTGTCAAGTTGTCAAAATTGTCACAGATTATCATTTTCCTCCACTTTTGTAAAACGTAAAATTTTTACTTGCTTGATTGTAGGGCAACATTAAGAAGAATTAATCACTTTTTGGTTATTAATTATCTATAAATTTATTTCCGGTACAGACAAGTACATAATCTACAAACCTTGATTTACTTTTAACAGCAATTATAAGTATGGAATGTATTTTTTGGCAAATAAAATAAAATCTAACTTGGATTCCCTTTGTTGTAAATTAAAACTTTGAACTTATACATATCTAATATCTTCTTCCTACATTTTACATTACAAAACATTTATTAAACTTGGAAAATTAATTGAATAAGAACTTGGAACGCTTGAAATAAAACATGAGTTGCAAATGGTAGCAAAGCTACATTTTATGGCGCATGCCCAGTAAAAAATCGGTGTGAAGCGCTGAAAGATTACACATTTCACGCGTCGATTTCTATGTCATCGCAAACCACAACAAATATTTACTTAGCGCCGCGCAATACGTGGTAATACGGGTAAAATGGAAAGCCCAGTGAAAGCTTCGCAATGTTATGTAAAAGCTATGGTTTTCAATTTGTTGAGATAATATTCTTTGAAGGCAGCAAAATTGACAAGTGATACCTATCGATGAAGATTTCCATTTTCGGGTTTCCATTTTCATTGCAGTATGTAATTAAAAATTAATTTAATTAAATGAAGTAAGTTACTCGCCATGGTCTTGGAGAGCTTCAAATTTTTGAGAAGGGTAAGCAAACTATAGATTATTTATATGCTATGTCTGTGTTTATTAAAATAAATAAGTAAAGCTTTTAGCAAGTAGGTACTTACCTGGACATCAAAGCTTATTTACTTCTATCTATACCTATATACTAATTAAACACGAGATTCATAGCGACTAAGTTAACCATTGCAAGACTCCATTGAGACTCAACAAAATTTTTCCGCCGATGCTGTAGAACATTATGTTATTAAGTATAAAAATCCCAATTGAATTAGTTTCGTATCAAAGAAACAATAAATAAGTTTAGAATCATTATCATTATTTATTATTCCCATGCTTCATCCATGTCGCCATGGTAGCTGGCATATGGTCTAGGTACTTAGATCGTGAGCTTAGTGAGCTACTTAAATACATGCATACATATCCTATGGGGAAGGCAGAGACTACCTTACGATCTTTATATACTTCTTACGCTTTGTCTACATTCATACACATGGTTATGAGTGTTCCGAATTACTGAGCTACCTAAACCATATTAGATAGGTGCGTATGTACCTACGTCTGTACCTATATTTTTTTATTATTGTACTTGGTGTTTGATGTAAGTAGGTAAGGTAGGTAGGTAGGTATCTACACGTATGTACATAAGTATGCCATACGGATATTGCGCTATCAACCTATATACAGATGCTAAATAAATGAGTACGTAATGTAGGTAAGTAAGTAAGTAATTTAAGTATGTAAATAGCTATTGATTTACTATAACAGAGTAGGTTAACTACATATTGATTAAGTTCCTCAGCAATTAAGCAACAGGTGAGTGCTTTTAACAAAATAGAATCAATAAAATTATAATTAAGTTTAATATTTCTCTAGCGACTATGTCAATGTAAAATGACTTACGTAAGTACTTAGGTAAGTAAGTAATTTGAAAATGAAAAAACGGTATTTTATTTAGCGAATTGAACGGTTTAAGTAGCTGTTTATTTAAAACACCTAGAAATTACGGATACTCCTATATTTTCCGCGGAAATTGGCTTCCTTACCATTTGGTGCAATTTATTTTTCAATCAACAAACATCTGTGAACGGCGGGAGCGCTCTACCTAGATGTACCAAATTTATTGTGTAGTACTTACAGCTAACCAAAGGCCAAGAAATATCTACCAGTACCTATAGATATACCGAGAACTACCGTCCACGAGCAAAGAACAGTGACGTGCTTAGCTTTGCTCCGTCCGCGCGTGTTCAAACTTCTTCTAACAAAACCCGGAAAATTCCTCGCGCCTTTTCTCGTCTTGTCTAACTTAATTCGCCGTTCACGTTCCAATTTCAAAATGTGATTAGTAAAGTTTTCTCAGTACTTTGTGCATAAGTTGAAAAATGGCGTTAAAAATGGAAGTACAAGTTGATGTGGTAAGTTAAGTGAATATTGAACTTGGTTGGCAAAACATTAACCAAAAATTATGAGCAACTTTTATCGGGCGCAGTACATAATCAACTTTAGCTTTTATTTACTGGCGGTAGCATGTATTAATCCTATGTAATCGTTTCTTTCTGACGATTTGAAAGTACTTTGTAAAAAGTCTAATCGAATTAAGATATTTTTGATTTTTTTTTTGTTTTAATCAACCAATAATCTCATTTTTACTATATATTTTTACAAGGTTAATTTTTTAATGAGGTTCTTCGTACCTTCGGTGGACTAGGTACTTAGATACAATCTCATAATATTCATTTGTTTAATTATTTAACTAAGTAATTGAATCAAATTAGGCATTCAATCATTTGAAAAAAAAAAATTATGCAACTGTATATTGTATATCTAATATTTTAAAAAAAATTCAAAAAGTTTAAGCACATTTTCGAAATCTGTTTATTAGATTCTACAATTAAAAAAGTTGTTTTAAGGTATGGTGCCAGTCTTACTTGTGTTGATAATCTGGAAAAAGTTCCCCTACTATGACAAACATTTTGTGTCATTCAATTGTTGAAGCGATCCCCATACTTTATAGAATAGGTAAACTTTATTTAACCTTTTATTGCCATAGGCTACTTCGTCCATTCCTAAATACCTTTTTGCGTGATCTCTTGTTTGCAATTCCCAATGACACTAATGGCGGCTGTTATCTAACTGGCAATTAACTTTACCTTAACTTAAAGTGAACATCAAAATAAAATTTACTTTCTTTTAGCTTTTGACCCCCCACTTCGTCCACGTACTTTAATTACCTTCTTTTTATGTGGTCTTGCACTATGGGAAGCTAACGATATAGGCCTCATAGGAAAAAATATACAGTTTCGGCCCAAGTAAGGCACGTCGGTTTGGAAACTAGCCTTCTGAGAAGAACCAGCAAGCAACTCTGCCAGGCATTATATACAATATTTTAAATATTAAGTATTGCTACAAAATAGGTTCACCAAATTGGATGCAATAATGAAAAAAATATCAATACAAGACAGATATATTTACAAGTGTTTGCATACTGGGTATCTGCCAGGAGCTACTTGTGCAAAGTAATTTAGTTCCATATATCCTTGTCATTTACAATAAAATCCGAAATCCGAAGGAAAACTCAGTCACTTATAAGGATATGTTTTTCTGTGAATACAGATCAAAGACGAGAAGTTTCGCATTTAATAAGTGAGGTATAGAGCAAACAATACTAGACGTACTTGAAGTAGCGATGGGCAGAGTGGCATAGTGAGTTAAATTATGACCATTAGGGCAGAGGAGCTTATGAGGCGAGCACCCACAGAAATAATCATTGGTGTCTTGACTACCTCCAAGCAGCCTGCTCTTAGAATTGAGGAATTCCTCCTCAAACATAAGCGATGTAGGTTTCATACGGGCAAATCATAGAGCGAGATTTCAACCCCAATGTTCAGGTTGTGATCCACTACCCAAAACCAGACAGCCACTCCGGCTTTTCAAAATAATTTTTCTGCAAGAAGATAATAAATATCTGTACAGTCATTAGAAGTTCACAGCTTGTTAAGTTACCGCCGTGTGGTACGACATAGCTAATTCGCCGCGCCTTTCATTACTTACATCCTGAACACTTTAGATAATCAACCTTATCTATATATACACAGTTTTGTTAGTTAACCATTTAATTGCTTTAATTGATCACCTTTCTCGTTAACTAATGATGACTTGAAATGGAACTTAATTCTTAGGCATTTTGCCTACGGTGCGATCTTTTCAAACTATTTTTACTATGTAAGCAGGTAGGTACATACAGATTGCGAAAAAAATTGCAAAATTGTTATGTTGATAAGGCATACCTCGAAATGTATTTTTACAGCTATTTAAAAAAAATTAAAAAAAATATTTTTTTAACCCTTATCAACAAATCACAACCTAAACTATACTTTAAAAATATGAAATACATTATAGTCAGAACTGGTGAAATAATGACTGCCTAAGTCATGAATTCAAACTTGCCAATCTTTGATTACGAGTTCCAAACAAAATTGATTTTTGAAGTGAGTCCGGCTATCGTTCTGAGGGTGCGGTATGGACAGAGACTGACTGCGCAGACGGCGCATTCAAGATACGCGCTCATAACTCGCGACGGCACCTGTACATTATCGCACACGCATCAATTGTTCTTGGGGATTTCTAAGTCACATCCTTGGGTGGGGCAAACAACTTGACCTTCAGATCAATTGTTTAGTAGGAATATTAGCTGTGCCCGTCTGTGTGTATTTAAAAAAAAGTAGCCTAAGTTACTCCTTGTCATATTACATAATCGGTCCAGCCGTTGTAGACAGACCGAGAATTTTTTTGGTGTTTCAATGTCAGTAATGTGGATACTTTCATAATGCATTTAGAGATAAGCTGTTATTTTGGAACTACAAACAGACATTTCACTTTTATTTCTCTGTGTAGATTATGTAGAGAACAGACTATGACGCATCCACTGTCTTGATTGAGGAAACCTTACAACAGCCTTTCAATTTCGTTGCTTTAATGACTATAGTTCCAGCAGCGCCACTAAACCAATAAGCTAGTATTATATGTATATTATTTTTGAGAAGTTTTATGGTTATAGGACTGTAGAGTCTATTAATACACATTCCATTTTAAAAAAGCGCAGTATTTTTAGTAGTGATGACTAAGTTATTTTGTATAATAAAGTTTATTGAAGATGGCGTTAACCTCCACTTTGCAGGTGGAGGCTGAGTTGATACATCGCACCACAGAAACTTAGCCATCAATTGGTTTGTTGATGACTCAGTAAACGTAAAAAGTCACGATTGTGTTAAATCTTGGGGTAGGTAAAGAACAAAGAGCTGCATTCCTTTCACACCTATGGACTTCATTTCGTGGGGTTCAATTTTTTTTTCGCGGAACCGGATAATTGCATCAGAATCGATCTAGACATATCGAAGAATAACAGGAACATAGGTACAGTCAGACAAACATCATTATTTTGGTGCATCGTATAGGTACCTACTTGATATACAATTAAGATATAAAGTTATCCGTCTGACTCAGCTGTTATCGAAGGCAGGTAGCCTCGCAAGGCCGAACTCGACAGCCATTAGCCTCCACGACGCTGTGATTTGAATGCGAAAGTACCGCTAAGTGCTTTCGTGTTGCGCTCGTAAACAATCGACTGTTATGAGCGCCGACCCATGACTTAAAAGGCTCGATTAACACGTTCACAGTTCCCGTACAAAATGTTCTGACGAGAGAGATACAATTCGCCCATCCAATCCAACTATACGCCCAGTCCGTTATGTATTTAAAGATCTATAGACTAGCAGTCCACCAGAATTAGGTAATTCGATTTGAGGCATCCAGTGTTAGCGTTGTGATCTTCTTCTCTGAACTCTTCCTGCATTATATTTCACTGACTAAGCTGTTGATGCCGAGTGGTAATTGCTTGCTACGCAAACGATGCAACGTCAAATCTCAGTGGTCTGCACCAATTAGTTTTTCAATTATGTCAAACTACCAGTTTTACGGTACAGGAAAACTTTGCGAGGAAACCGGCATCCCCATGTGCGTGTACCCATAGTGCGATGTAACACCGCCTGCAAAGATCCTTCGTGATGCTATGCTATAGGTACTATTGACATACCAGAAATGTATATTGAATAAAACTAATTACAAGTAGAAAAATTGACTCAAATCAGCATCTCTCGAAAAACTAAAGCAGGCAGTTGCCACGTTGAATAGCAATGCTGATTCTCTGAGAGAGAAAAGCCCAAGCCCGCTCGTAACGAAAGGTTTCTACCAGACGACGAGCAACCTCTTTGAAAAGATGATGACCAAAAATAGAAAAATACTTTTGAGACGTAAAAAATTGGTTCAAATTGACTCAAATTTGGGAATGAGCCAAGAAGGCAGGTAAAGTACATTGCATTACGACATTGTAATGAAGATTATCTAAGTACCAAGTCTGTTAGAATTATGAGTTAGGTACTTAATTCGTCACCATTCTCATTAAAATATTTTATTATTTCTAACTATGATGTGATTGGCAATGACACCTATATAGCAGCGAATATTATTATAGGTAAGGAGTGGACATCGTTTATGAGTTATGGCTTTTATGACTATAGTTAAATGGAACGTAAACTTCCATCGGAATGCTCGTTGAAATCTCGTTGAGAAAATTAGGATAAATTGATGATCAAGCTTTATTACTTATTCGTAACGTATTAGGTAAGTACTACTATTGAAGGACGGGCATGATTATAAGGAATATCTAGGTAGGTACCTGTAGAAGGATTGATCTAGGTAATCTAGCTACAAGGGGTCATCATTTGAGAGCTAAGAGAATAATGACTGCCGAAATACTTACCTACTTGTAGCCTCGAAAATACCTACTATCTTTTAATTTTTTTGTGAGCCTGATAGAATAATTATGGCCAGTCATTTCCATAGTATGTAATTCGCTGTACATTATTACTTAGATTACTCCTGTAACTTCGTAGTGATTTATTTATTGCTTCAAAAGACTCTAAGGAAGGGTCCCGTAACTTGTACATGAGTCTCTGTCTATATGTATGGTGCGAGGTGAATAAAAACATGCGAAGTATTACCACTATTTTCGCTACGCGCTCATAGCACGTGACGACTCCTGTAGGTATTTGAATTGAATTGAGTATTGTTCCACAGCACACGGTCCATCCATCATCATCCAGCCCGCGTCAAAAGACAAATATTCCTTTGCGACGGAAGCCTTATGGATCGTGGTGCACACCAGAACCTTCGCCTCACCATAATACGTAAGCCAAACAATACAAAGTTCAATATTACTGTTTAAGTAGGTGCTTTATGACAGAAGCTTAAATAAAAATGTATGTGGACAGGAGTATGGTTAAAGTATATTCGGATCTGATTTGTATTAGCTACCAGTACCGTGCCGGTAGCCAGCAGCCTTGTATATTTGTTGGGATTTAAAGTCAGGATTGAGCCTCATGGTAGGTGCAATTTATTTATATTACTTAGTTGATCAATATATTTTATATAAACTTCGTGGATATATGGGCAGCGAAAAATGATTTTGTTCTTGATTTCAGATTAACTCAAACGAACTCGAACATTGAAACGAAATATCAAATACAAAATGACGCGCGACAGTCTCAAGGCGAAAAGTAAGTTTGTACCTCTAATGCATCGCCATTGTACCTAAGCGTAGCAAGTCCTCAAAGATCTCTACAAAGCATTCGATTGCATGAATATATCACTGAAAAACTTTTAGATCTAAAAAAATATTTGGATTCGATTATTTCCAGCTCTTTACAGCTAACAGAGCAACTGCACAACAGGTTACGACTGCAAACCAGCTGCCCACCCCGCTATAACTCTACTGATGAGATCCATGAAGCCGATGCAGAGATAGAGGACATCAAAAAACATAAATCTAGAAATAACTCTATAGACAGGTTAAGTATATTTGCTGATATTTTATTTTTGAGGTATTGTAAAAACAACACCCACTTTCACTGAAGATGATTAAGTGCCTGCCTACGTGGCAGAGGGTGAGTTCATCGCCGTCTGCACTCCAACACTATACACGTTGTCTTTGAATAACTTCTCAGACATATGCAGGTTCACTCGCGATTTAATCCTTCACCGTAAAGCTCGTTGTGTGAAATCACTGCACATACGTTTTTAGAAAAGCTTATTGGTATAGGCCGCTGGACTATTCGAACTTGCGTCGCTTACGTAGCAGGCTACTCGAGGCCACGGCTCATTTCTTCTAAATTGGAAACCTACTCGTTAAGTTATTAATTAAATTCAATTATTATATTTTCCAGAGCATCACCTTCAATAGCAAAACAAGAGTCAGAAGTAGAAACTCCACAAAGCCCCGTGCCCAACTCCCCCTTACATCACAAGAAATGCAAAGGATTTTTGCGACTGCCGAGTCTCTGCTACCCATTTGTGCCAATTGACCCCCAGGGTGAGAATAAACGAACTAATTCCTATATCCGACTGTCGTCGTTTTATGATGTCACATCTTTGTAATTAACGATAGTTCCCTGTTGGGTGCCAATAACCATTTGATCTCTTTGTAAACTTGTAGGTATATTTATTTTGAAAATGTAAGAAAACAATTTTGAACAATTACTATAACACACATTTAATTATTCAAATAAATCACAGTATCAGCTAAGTGGTCATATTGTCAATTTGGCATAAAAATAATTTCACATAGACGACACTTTTTAAACACTAAAATCTACACTTTTGCAACTATAACCTGGATTTCGGATATCTTAGGACGTGTGATTTCTAATGAGTTTTGTAATCCATTAACATACAGGTCGCGGCTACATCACTTGGCTGTTCTTAGTGACGTTCTGCTACAGCTATAACGCTTGGTGCATTGCTCTCCGCGCCACATTCCCCTACCAGACACCCCAGAACACACCAATATGGATGACAGTCGATTACCTCTGCGATGTGGTATACTTAATCGACGTGGCTCTCGTAAAGCCAAGGCTTATGTTCCTCCATGAAGGGTTCTGGGTTGAGGACTTTGCTGACACTCGAAAAAATTATAGGAAGAAATTGCAGTTCAAAGTAAGCACACCTAGATTATCTTTAGTTACTTAGTATATATAAATTACCTATATATATATATATATATATATATATATATATACATTATCATACAATTATATTGTCTGTTTGAACGCATCGTTCTACTAAATTGTGGTTACCCAGCTTACGGACGCTTGTAATGCCAGGGACATCCCCATGCGTTGCTGAACCTGTAAAAATGTCTTCTTATCCTTTTTGATAATGGAGTCTCATTACTGTACAGTATACAATGTTCCTATATCAATGGACAAGTTTGCCGTCTAATAAATTGTACTCATTTTTTTTTTCAAAGCACCTTTTATTTCAATTTCAGTTTGATGTCGTATCACTGCTGCCGCTGGATTTATTGTACATCGTCTTCGGCACAAAAAAAGTAATTCTCCGTTTGCCGAGGATGTTGAAACTGCAGTCTTTCTGGGAATTCCATCAGGCCATGGATCGTGTCCTTTCGTCGCCTTATGTTGTTAGTATTTCCATCTATATTCATTCCAATTAATTTCAGTTAAATTAGCCCAAAAGTTAACCATTACTAAAGCCTAAAGTCCTTTGATTAATTAATTCTGACCATGGAAAATTTGTTGGGTTTTCAAAGTAGGTTTCAAGCGCTTTGTTAAACGAAATTACCAAGTTTCGCTAATTCCACTTATATATCTCCAGGTGAGAATCGGCAAGACGCTCTTCTACATCTTCTATCTGATACACCTGAATGCTTGTGCTTACTATGCCATGAGCGACTATATCGGCCTCGGCTCCAACGGCTGGGTCTATGACAATGACGGCAACGCGTATATCCGCTGCTTCTACTTCGCCACTAAAACTGCCACGTCTATCGGCAAGAATCCTAAGCCTGAAAACACAATTGAGTACTTGTTCATGACTGGCGCTTGGCTCATGGGAGTTTTCGTCTTTGCTCTACTCATTGGACAAATAAGGGACATCATCGCCACGGCTACGAGAGCTAGAGTAGGTTGAAGTATATTATTGTATGTCAAACTCTTGTATATTAAGAATATCTTTAAAAATAAAATCTTTTGTATATTTGGTCACAAAATTACTCATGCATGTAGTTTCTATAATGACAAAGATAAAAATGTTTATTTGATAACATAATTACTATAACATACAAATAATCATTTTCATCTCTTACAGACAGAGTATCGTAAAACGGTTGACGGATGCTCTCTTTATCTCCGACGCCTGAACATGCCTGCTCATCTACAGCGAAGAGTTACTTCCTGGTTCAACTATACCTGGACCCAACAAAGATGCTTTGGTAGCGCCACAGTTATTGCTTTATTAATTCTTACGTATATATTTTATACTGGGCTTATGTATATTTTGTGATCATATTAAACCTAGGTGTGCCCCGCGATTTTACCCGCGTGGACTTAATTTCATTGGTGACCCACAGAACCCGAATGTTTTTTTAAATAAAAGTACCCCAAGCCCTTGTAACTTTCGCTCTCTGCCATTAAAGTCCCGTTGAACTCGACCCAGAATCGTTTTCGATATCAGCCGAAACAAACAGACTGAAAGAGTTTTTTTTATAGCGTAGCGTATATACTTTCATATGTATTTAGTGAAAAGTAGTTAATTTAGAATTACAAACAGACACTGTAGTATGCTGTTGTCCCATGTTGGGTGACATTCATTGCTATCTCATTGTGACTCAACATTTTTCTTCCACAGACGAGTCAAAGATATTAAATTCGCTTCCTTCCAACATGAAACGGGATGTTTCTCTAGCTGTCCACATGAGTGTCCTGAGTAAGGTTAGTGTATTTAATTATTGAAGTCATAACATTATTGGTACAGGTGCCCTCACGAGTAATGAGCGCTCAGTGAAAATAGCGGGTATTTGATCGCAGGCCAAGATCGCATCTCGAGACGGCATTTATACAACTATTTCTCTAAAAAAAATTTTACCGACTCGAGTTGTGGTGTTGTGTTACATTTATGAATATTACATACATTTTTAGCGTGAATAAAATTTTATTGCAGGTTTTTACGCTAATAATAACAATAGAATTACTTATGTCTAGTACGAGAAAAAGAAAAATAAAATAAAAATTATAAATAGAACACAGAATTTAAATTAGTGTCTGCGGGAATGGTGCCCAGTAAGCTGGCTGCGTTACCTCGCTGGATCGCTAAACTATATAAATAAATAAATATGAAATCATTCTAATTGAAAACGTGGGTAGTTATAAAACTGTCCAGCGACGAAAAAAATGAATTGTTGTAGGAAAACGTTCCATTTGGAAGTATTTAAAATTTCTGGTCATATTGGAGATGGCGTTAACAAACCTTGTGTACGGGGTAATTATTGTAGGTGCAACTATTCCGCGACTGTTCGGCGTCGCTGCTCCGCGACCTGGTGCTGCAGCTGCGGCCGGTGTCGTGCCTGCCGGGCGACGTCGTAGTGCGCCGCGGAGATGTAGGACACCACATGTACATCATCAAGACTGGCCAGTGCTATGTACGTACATACCAGTTGCCCACCATTCGTACACAAACCGATGTTTTAAAAAGTTCATTAGAATGTGAGGGCAGTCACTATTAAAGTTTTTAAATTTACTCCCAAAGTAACATCGATTCGAAGTTCTTTAAAACACGTAATCGACGTTTAGGCTATTGGCCACGACGGCGATGCGACACCCCTTACCGTTATTACGCCAAGGCGACTTATTACTTCGTAGAAATGCGCACGTCTGTGTGACTGTGTAATTTTTTTTAGTATTTGCCTTGAGATTGTTTTAAATGTTTTTTGAATAGTTGTATTAGATCCTAAGAATTACAATTGTATGAAGGAGGTACCATAAATTGATTAACCTTATTACTTCGCTACAGGTAATGTCCGTCGATGAAACTGAAGTCCTGGCAACTTTAGAGGAAGGTTCAGTATTTGGTGAAATAAGCCTGTTGGGTATTGATGGACTTCGATGCAGAACTGCTACTGTGAGGTAATTACTTAATGGGAAATAGCCTCAAAACGTTAATATCAAAAGTGGCTGATCCAAACGACCTTTCAGAATAAAATGTGAGTTATTTCTCAAAATGAGAGTCAAAGTAATGTGATGGTCACATTTAAAAAATTGTCGCTTTATTGTTCACCTACTTTTGCCATTAGCTAGGTACTAGCCATTAGCAAACGTAAATACCTGAAATTTATTTTTGAAATACAACCAGATCTCGTGGTTACTCGAACCTATTCGCCCTTTCGCGCAACGACCTGGAATCTGCGCTCACGCACCACAAGGAAGCCGCGCAGGTGTTACGTCTCCGAGCTGATCAGATCATTCGCCAGAACGCGGCTCGACAAGCAAACCAACGCATCGCGGATCATGACGCTAAGAAGGCCGCGACGGCACTCAAGAACAGAAGAGCGTCAAACGTATCCAGTAATGACAGCTTGACAGTTGACAGGAAGATGAGGTCCAATAGTCGCGTGTCCCGGAGGCGATTGTCAGCTGTCTCGGAAAATAAGGTACTTAACAGCTTCAAATAACATTATCTCAACTTTTCAAATCGTACCGCACCCACCGAGCTTCCTGCCTCAGAAGCTCAGGTTGAATGAATCTTCATACAGTATATGTCGTTCATTTACGCCACATGTGTTAGGGTAGGTACTAAGAAATTGACTTATAAGAAAAGTATTAGGTACTTTGATTTTTTTACTTACAGTCGCACCGAGGACGTCCATCTTTGGCATCGTCGTGCAGTGGTGTGCTCACGCCCTTACCCGCCATCAACGTACTGCACGAGGATTGAATTTACAATTGGACAGTGTAGGGTAAAGTGATAGAGCCTCTTGATTGTACTTCAAAATTCCATTAGAAAATTGGTGGAATCTACCACAAATAGTACCTACTTAATTGTTTCTGTGTAAGCCGAACCGCACTGTATTCTAAGTAGACTTTCCGTTCGTATGAGAGGTCGTCACATTTTACTGAAAATGTTCAACACCATGCACAAGAGTGGAAGGACACCAGCTGCTGGTCATGAAAAAGATAAGTTTTATTGTCGTTCACTGTACAGAAATAACTTGAATGAAAGTAATCGGATCAAGATGTAAAGCACGTGTTTATTAAGCTCAATAACGACTAAACATAAGGCAATACATCTGAAGTATATTTATAAATAAGTATTAATTTACGTGTTAGAATTGCTTGATGTATACCAAAGTTTACTACCGAATTTTGATCTAATATGCTTTAGTTTGGTATTGTAACCCACGATATCCTTAATATCTTGTTAGTCCTTGGGTCGACGTTGAGCCGAACTATGAACTCCTTTATTCCTTTATTTATTTAATGGCGATGAGCTTGAGTAAAACTATTCCACCAATGTCAAGTAATTGTTGAGAATGAAATATCTTGTAAATTGTTAAAAATATGTGGAGGAACCCATTGGAGTCCTCGCTGTCAAAAAAAGAAGCTATGAACTCTTATTACAATGGTATTTCAGTTGTGTCACAGTGACAGACGAATCACAAGTCATACAAACACATCATTGTGATCGCTGAACTCAGCACAATTATGTGATTTCCCCTTTATTAAAGAAAAGTAAATTTTCGTAAGGTATGGTACCAAGTATCACCCTTAATACTTTTTAGATATTAAGTATACTCGTGCAAAATGAGCAGCCAATTTAATGCTATACAATTACTATAATAATATATTATATGCATAACTTATTCCTTATAATTGTAATATTTAATCTACTTTTATCAAGTACAGAGAATATTTTATTGTCGTATTAAAGAAACTGATTAATTACGTATATTTTTTTCTTTTTCACAATATTCCTCGTAGAAGGTACTTAAATACAAGTATCTGATTAAGAAGACCTGTGGTAGCAGGCCCTAGGTAGGCTACCCTAATCGTTTACCAAGTGTAACAGTCATACCGACTTACCTCAGCAGGCCACCATCATATTGTAAGTCCGCCAAAATGTATATATACCGACCTCAATTAATCTAAAAAATACTTTTGAAAGTTCCCCTCGCCAATAAAAATAACTTCATGTTTATATACACACACCTATAAGCAGGTATGGTTAACTACGTTTTCAGTATCTCGTCGGTGCACGCCACCCTAGATAATGAGGGCATGGATAACTCAATACAAGTTACTTTAGTATTATCACACAATAAATATACGCATACTAGAAGGTACTTTGTATTACTGTACGATAATTAACAAAAATAATGTTTAAAATAGGACTACTAATTAAACAAATATTATATCATTAAACATTGGTACTTTATTCAAATAGCAAGTTATATCAAACTCAAAGCATGAATATATGATCCATACATTTAACACCTATGTATCGATAAAAAGTGCTTCCAGAATTGTAGAACATAGAAATAATTTCACAGTATTTTTAAGACAAATTCATTAAGTATCCGCCAGTGAAAGCACCACAATTCAAAAGCAACGCAGTAGTCGATAGAAGCTTCATATAGCTTTATTTTTCGTTGCGTGTCTCAGTTCATTTTATTCATTGAAATAAACACGCGGTCGATACTCGTTATGTAGCAAAAAAAGTAAATAAAACTATAATTTAGCCGTCCAATTTGACGGGCGAATGGAAATTGTTTCAGATTCGCTCTTTGTTTACCTTTTGCTTTACTAGGGGTTGGCAGCCATCGCTGGATATTTTATCGTTAAAGATACAATTATTGAATGGTTTAATTAATTCTAAACGGTCTTCTCTTGAATGAATTGCTAGATGCAAATAAGCACAGCACTATGAAAAATAAGTGAAAGATTAAATTAGTTGCAAACATGTTTCTACGATTTTCTTTGCATTAGTAATGGTATGAGAAGAAATAGACACGGTAAATAGTGGTAAATTAAGTACTCAAAGATAAGTATTAATTACGATGACTTATTTGTCTAAAACGTATTTTACTCGCAATTCGCTTTATTAGCTCTATTTCTATCTAGATTTATTAGGATAGAAACAAAAATAAAGCAATATTTATATGAAAATCCGGTTGATTCATCGTACCGCACACGGCACAACCCTTTCATTAGGATAACTCGATCAACTAGTTGCTTGGAAAGTTAGTCGGTGGCTTACCTTCTACGGAGCTCATTCCCTTATACTTACTCGTACGTACTCACACAACTGGATTATAAATGACAAGTTTTTAAGATCAAAAATAAAGGAAGTGTTTTTATTTGTGGGAGAATCAAATGGTAAGTACTTTTTATGTAATTAAAATAACGTAATGCTTAGCTAGGATTAACCTACTAAATTGCAGTTCTTAGCTCGCTACGCTCAAGATCATAATACTTACGTAAGGAAACAAATTTTAGCATGCAAAAAAAATGTTTGGCTTTTATTTTATACGTTGACGATCTGGTGTAGGTACCTAAGTGCCTACCAACTCGATTTTTTAGACGTAGGTGTCCTGTCGTACACTATCATCGAACGCATCTTAACCTTATGAGCGGACATTTAAGTTTGCAGCATAAACTTGTATCTTATATATTCTCTAATTTCATTGTTTGTGACCGTAAATCAACTGACTGCTTTCGTAACGCAGCCCTAACCATGTTTTATGAATTCGATGTTGTGCAACGTACTAAAATTAGAAACACATAAAACGGGTTCTATACAATCGTGTATTAAGTCAACGGTATTAAGTAAATCACATTTTATCACAAAGTCTATAAGCACTGTACAAATTCACTTTCTGTGAGAATCAGCGTGAATCACGTTCTTCATTTTCGCCTTTCCCTTCCATAAAAAAGTCCTGCAGTCCTTCTTCCAAAACATGGCGATCTGGCTCGCCTCGAAGCTGTGACCGTGGTGGGTGAGCACTTCTGGGGGGACCACGTGCAGTGCCAGGGTCTTCTGCTCCCTCGTCCGGAAGGGCCCAGTGGTCGCCGGTCTCAACAGACACCCGCAAGGGCACACTGTAGTTATCTTAGGTGCAGACATCACATTCATCCTATTACAAAGGTTAATCCTCTGAAAGTTCCCACAAAGCCTCAACTCCTCAACCGCACCAGTGAAGGATTGCGTCGCCCTCAACGCCAACGGCCTCGCATTCTGGTTATCCAGGTTATTTCTGAACCCCACCGTGGACAGCGACTTCTTCGTAATATTCGGACTCTCCTCAGGACTCCTCTCATCGTATTCGCTCTCTTTATCTGAATTATCATCGGCAAACATGATTATTAATAATTTATTTAATCTGTCATAAAAAATACGAATTTGAAATGGCACTGACATCTGTTTCTTAATCGTTTTCCGGGTTAATTCATATTTTCAGCCAGCTCTATCAAGAAAATTAATAATAATAAAGAAGAATTGAGCACAACCCCAGTATGAAGGTTTTAAATCAGATGTCTCAAAAATAAAATGAATTAAATTTACAAATGACTTACCTACGTTCGGATTTATCAGATATACTAACTCTAGCAAATTATACTGTAGGTCCAAGTCTAGATTTTATTGTAATTCATCTCTCGTATCAATCGTCTTAAATGTACCTACGCTCTTCCAAAAAAGTCCCAAAAGGGGTAGGTTAAAGGGGTAGGTCGGTGTTAAAAAAATATTTTTCTCCGGAGAAGATTAAGATCTTTAATTTATTTTTTATTATACTCGGATAATCTTTTGCGATATTACCTAAAAGCTAGGTTGTGATGTGGCATTTCTGATACATAAATTAATATAAAATAACTAAGCTCGGCCACCACGACAATAATTTTACGCGGCCTTAAATGTTGTCATCCTAAAGATCAGCAGCAATCTGCGGACAATCTTACAACGCTGGATGCGAATACCACTGATTTTATTACCTAAGAAAGAACCGTTATCGATTACCCATTTTTATTAGCAAAGAAATATGAGCAGCCCTAGTAGGTATTAGGCAGTAAAAAGAGATAGCGATCGAATTACAAGGTGAACCGGCGATGCACCATGATTTCCCTGCATTATGATGAAAAAGTATATGTCGTGCTTCCTCACAATGGGGCAGGGTTGCATGAATATTTCCACGATAACAAGCGGTACCGACCGATGCTAAAGTTATGACAGCTCGCCCGCCGCCACTATTACAAATTGTTTACGAGTCCCACTATTAAAGTTGTAACTATCGTAGATTGGATTATCAGCGCTGATCATTTGTTTAAAACCTGAAGTTCAAAGTAAAGTTATAGGTTAGGCGGATGTATGTATATCTAACTTCAAATACCTATCGTTGCATAAGGTTATTTTACTGTTACTAAACCTTATATACCGATTCCCACCAACTCGGTATTTACCGTTTGCCAGAGACTTCAGCCGAATTTTTTTACGTAAGTACGCAATTCAAAACCATTAGGGTGCGAGCGTACCTAAAATGGGCTTAGCAGTTAATCCTGAAAAGGTAGCAGACAAGAACACCTTTGCATTTATCTATGCCGACAGGTAGCTTATTTGATAACATTAATTGGTAACAGTCGAAACAAGTCAAAAACAAGTACGTGAAATCTAATATACCTCCTATTATATTATATCTGGCTAATACAAATAGATTTAGGTAAGCACAAAGTAAGTAGATACCTCGACCAACCCATAGCATGGAACGTACGGGCAATGATGACATAGAAGTGAAGATCTTCGATAAACTGGAGAAATTGTCTTCTAACACGGAAGCGGTGGATCCAGCCGTGCTCCCCTTATCAGACCATAACCCACAAATGTAAACCACAAATTACGGAGATTTATCGCCATTGAAACAAGGTTGCTACAATGTCAATTTAAAATTAAATAAACGTATGAATCATTTAAATTAGGATAATAATGAGGTATATATTTACTTACACTATACGTCATTATCTAGTCGATGCTGATTTTCACAGCTTAGGACGCAGATACTAATGGTTGATTGGTTCATATTCCAGTTGCAATTCGATCGATTTTCATCAAAATAGACTTCTTACAACGTAAAATTACATTACACAGTATTATAAATGTTACCACCTGGTTCGGAAGGTTGCTTTTCCTGAGAAGAACCCGGCAAGAACCTCGGCAATTACTCTTCTCAAAAATATGTTTACTATTTGTAATACTCATGAATTGGACGTATATACCAATTTCAATGCTCAATCATCAAAATGAAATATTTGAATAATTTGTAAGCATGGTAATTTTCAGCCAGCACAGATCAAGATGAAACTAAATCTATCTATTCATCTATACAGATAAATAAAATTGAAGTGTCTGTTTGTAATTCCAAAATTACAGCTTTTCACTAAATGCATATGAAAGTATACAAGATACAGACAAAGAAAAATAAGTCTTAGAAATTTCTCTGTCTGTCTGTCTGTTTGTTCCGCGTAACATCTGAAACGGCTGAAACGATTTTAACGGAACTTTTACTGGCTACTTTTTAATGAAAAATCATTTAGGGTTCCGCGGGAAGGAAATTAAATCTACGCGGGAGAATCCGCAGGGCGCAGCTAGTAAAAAAATAAATTACAACATAACACACATATTTGACAACCCTATTCCAATATTCATCGGTGTCGTACTATAGCCCGCGGTTACAAGTCCGTTTATCATAATCGGCCGGTTTCAGGTTCGGCTCGGTAAACGTTTGCCTAATCCATTAATGCTACGACGGCCTTATAGTAATAAAATACTTTACTTAAGGTGCGTAGGTAAATACATTTTCTAAGTCGGGGTGTGCGCACTAGGTACCTACCTACTTACTTAATATAGTTACCTGGAATAGTTTATATTGAGTAGATACCAATAAGATATAAAACTACATCGGCAGAGCCGTGGTGGTCGTAGGTTTTGAGTAGGTATAGTCGCCTGCTACGCAAGCGACGCCAGTTCAAATCCCAGTGGAACCTGTGTCAAAGAGTTTGTCTAAAAAAACTTATGTCCAGTGATTTAACACCACATACTTTCCCGTGTAGGAAAACATCGTCAGGAAACCTGCATATGCTGAGAAATAATTCAACGACGTATGTATAGTGACTGAGACGGATATAGATTCACAAATTGTTACTTAATTATCTTCGGAGAAAAGTAGGTGTTTTTGTTATAACACTTGTGCCTACCCCTTCGGGGAATATAGGTGTGAGGATATATGTATGTATGTACATCGATGAACTAGCTATTCCCCGCGGTTTCATAAACTATTTTGACCATTTCAACGGCTTTAATTTTTATGCACAAAACAAACTCAGTAGGTATGCTAAGAATACATAAAATTATTGAACCAAGTTAAACTACAGTCGATGCTCCATAATATACTGTACTTTTCCGTTTTTTTTTTACGATAAGGTCTCTCGCAGTTGGTAGGGGGGAGTTACCTCCATTGCTTAACCGGACTAAAGGGCGAGACCCAAGGGCCTCCAGCCGAGCTTAAACTTAAAAACTAAACAACACAGCTAAGGGCACCCCGGTGCGGGGCTCAACCTCGGCCTAGGGCGTTGCTGGGGGATGAGCTAGGGAGCTGGATCTAAGTGGTATTATTTAGGGACATGTTTAAGGCTGACTCTGCGCGCGCCGGCCCTAGCAGAGGACGGGGTACTTTTTCGTTTAAAAGTACGCCTAGATATATATAGACTGGTGTCGACACGAGTAATGAGCGCGCACCGAAAAAAGTGGAGATATTGCGCATGTTTTCTTTCGCCTCGCGTCTTACATAAAGACAGAGACTCATAAAATGCCAACTGCACATTCAAGGTACTGTCGTGACGGGACCGTTACCTATTAACTGATGATATAAATTAGCAGTCTATGCAAGCCGTGTCGATAATAGTCGTGACAACTCGTGACAGCCAATATAGGGCAATTTGAGACCGCCCAAATTACCTTGATTAATTAAATTACGGTAGATTACTGAGCATGAACATGCAATGGGGCAGAATAGGGTGCGTTGTCATCTATGATGCGGAACCGGCACACTGTGCAAGCGTATTCTATTATCTACTCAGGGATAGCGAACCAATGGCACGCCACACAATATTTAGGATACGTCATTCATCACAAAATATATTAGTAATGCACTACTAAATCTATCTATACAGATAAATAAAATTTAAGTCTTGTAGGTACTCACATAAAATTAATATTTTATTCTGTTTGTCTTTCCGTCTGTTTAATCCGGGTAATCTCCAAAACGGCTGGACCTAGTTCATCAGGACTTTCTCTGATAGCTAATAGCTAAAGATAGCTAATGTTACAAGTGTCACGCGGGATACCTACCCATGAAAATAAGTCTAGGCGGGTAAAACCGCAGAGCACAGCTAGTTACGAGCATACCTGAAGCATGCTGGATTATTTTTTTGTAGTAAGACTTGAGTTTATAGTGTTTTCGCAATAAAAGAAAAGTAAAAAAAAAATTATCGAGATGTCGTTGGATTTCATTACAATACTAAAATCATCCCGAGACACTTAAGCTGTTTTAATTCGTGAATTATTTGAACAGAGTAATAGTTGTAAGTAAAAAGAAGTCGGTGGACCCTCGTAAATTAAGAAGTGTTCCGTAATACGACCTCCCTTGTGCAACTAATGTATTATATTCCATTGATACCCTGATGGGTCATTCTGTAAGGCATCTCAGCAATGCACTCGACGTCGAGTGTCGGTTTCAACCATAGTAAATTGATACATAATATACGATAAAGTTCAATTACGTACAGAATAACACTGCTGGGTGTATGCAATTTGTTCCAGCTGAACCATGGGTCGTGGCAAGGAGCCGGAGATACCCACCAGCAATCCCGTGGAGGCCAAGAAGTACCGCGATGAAGCTTCTGGCCACCTCAAGAACGGAAACTATGACCGAGCTCTAGGTTCTCTTAATAAAGTGAGAATGTACATATTATAATTATTTTATTTCCTACTTAAAATTAACTATGCAGGCATCTATTACCTTAATGCTAGCACCACAGCGACTTGATCTGGATGGAGTATCTTGCTTGGAAAATATACATACATTTTTATGGGAACAGGACAGGTTAGTAATACGTAAAATGTTGCTTTGTTGTTTAGAAATAATATATATAAATAATGTAGCCTACTAAGATCTTATCATGCAAAACGTTCATAGGAGTAACAATTTGTCGTAAATTTTTCTTCATCACAAAAACTACCAACCATATAAAATCATAATTGAGCCATCAACGCTGACAGAGACGAGTTGCCCTCGAGAGGTGTGAGCCACCACTGGTGTGAAGTAAAGTGGCACGAGGGTGCGATAACACATGGTGTATCCATGACGACCACAGCTCGGGCGTCGATATTGACGCCTAGCGCGTTACGTAAAAACCACTTGCAACACCTGCTCCTACCACGCTTACTTTACACCAGTCCTAATGGAGCTTATGGTGGACAATGCTAAAGCTCAAGCTCGGTCCATCCTCGGGCCTACCAAAGATGCTGAGTTCCTGCAAAGTTTTGTCCGCGTTGGAGTTGGAGATGAGGAGGAAGAGGCCCCAATCCCCAAAGCTTCAATTAGCAAGAGAGCCCCAGCCTCTGCCGACAAGATCAATGAACCTGATGTTGAAGAGGAGAAGCATTCCGCTAAGGATCGAAAGGAGTCTATTAAACCGCGTAAAAAGAGGGAGAGGAAACAGAAGAGAGAAAAGAGACGGCGTGAAGAAGAACTGTATACAGACAAAGACCGAGCTGCAGCAGTGGTAATGGGATCGAAAGACATTAAGCAATCGCTAAACTTGAAGGATAAGGCGGAACGGAGCAGTGCCCTCCAGCTGCCGGTGGAAGCAGATTCAGGCACGCTCCTTGCGCTAGCGCGTGCTGAGATGATGAGGGAGCGGTATAGAACTGCTGTGCTCTTTGTCAATAAGGTATCGTCTGAACTCATCTCACATAGACACACACATAATAGACGCTGTAACGTGGAATAATCGAATCCTGACTTAAGTGCAATGATGAGCGAACTCATGAACTCTCAAACTGATTGTCTCGGGGACTCATCAAGATCCTAGATTCGACTAAATAAGACTGTAACCAAACGAATTTCTGATATTTTTCCTCTTTCCAGGCAATTGAGCTAGCTCCAGAAGAGAAAGCAGCTTACGTCACTCGGAGCAAATGCTATCTCCTCCTTGGCGAGCCACGCTCAGCGCTCACAGACGCCGAAGCAGCCCTCAAGTTTGACCCGAAGGACGCTAAGGCCCTGCTCCGTAAAGCCGAAGCCCTGTATTACTGCGGAGAGTTCGAAATGAGCCTCGTGCATTACCACAGAGGACTTCGGGCCAGACCCGACCTCAATGATTTTCGACTTGGTGTTCAAAAAGCTCAGGTGAGTCTTCGCAGATGTTGACAAAAACATAGTGAGTCTAGCAACAAGATCCCGACGCATGTATGTGCGTAAACATTTTTAGGTTTGGTAAAATATTAAATTGGCAAGTACAGGATTTTCATACTGACTAATTTACCTATCCTAATGTTAGGACTCTTCGATGATAATTACCAATAAAATGTAGTCACTTTTACTTAAGTAAAAAATTATAGACATGTTAACCTATGGGTGTTTTGCGCATCAGGAAGCCATCGAAAACACAATAGGAGCGGTTAAAGAAGTAAAGAAGAAGGCGAAGACCAAACGAGCGAGTTCGAAGTCGTCGCGACCTGTGCTAGGTCAGCTGATGTCAGACAAGATCTACCTGGAGAACCTTCTGAAGAACCCAGACCTGGCGATAGCTGACAGGAAGAACGATATCGTTCTCAAACAGGCTGAGGAAGCAATCAGGTTCTTGGAGAACCGAGAAGAGTTTTGGAAGCAGCAGCAAACTGTCTAGTTGGTAGGGATTTAATTATGCTCGTATAATGATTGCATCGGCTTGTCAATGTAGCGATGCCAAGAAGTAAAGGACCGGTTACTTTAGCAATTTTATTGTTTTTTAAGGTGAGTTGTATCCTTGCAGCAACTAACTTTCGCTATAACAAACAACTAAAAGGTAGGTATCGGATAGGATAAAAATTGTAAGATTTACGTAATAGCTTAAATAAAAAAGTGTGACACGGAGTATTTGTAAGTGCAATATCTATGCCAATGGGTACGACAGTGCATCAAATTACGCAGACAGTGCTGAAGTCAGTTTAACTGTTATCGTCAGATTTGTCATAAACTTTTAACTATAACTAGGTACTAATGTGGTGCAAGCAAGCCTCAGATTTTCCATGCAATACGAGACTCGATATAACGCCACTCGGCGTAAAGAGACTCGACGTATAGGGAATCGACAACACGGGCATGATTCATGTAATGGTTCTGAGGAATGTATTGTGTCGAAAAACCGTTGCAGAGATGTCGGGAAGTGAAAAGAATATTGATATACGCAACCAGCCCTTTACATTGGATGCAAAAGTTTTTCCACGGATCCACTAAGCGCAAATGTCAGTGTAGGGTATCTTTTATTTTTTAACAACTAAAATAAACAGTGTAGTGTAAATAAAACTATAAATATATAAAAGAAATAACATTTTATTTGTTCCGACGGCCCCGTCTCGTTGTCAACTAAACTAACGGGCGTTCAGTGTCGCCATCACAAGCTGTGTCTTACGATCAAAATAAAAATATCCACTGTATCAATTCGAACATACGACAATTGCTACGTTTCACTCGCTATTTACAATATTTACACGAAGACATACCTACTACGCCTAGGATGATTTTAATAGCAAACAAAATTATTTTGGTTATACTTGTCACAACTTAAAACTTAAGTACGTCTTGATAACTTCAGGTTTTAAAAATTTGCTCTTTTATTAATTTAATTTCATGTTTGCTTACTGTACATAGGCAAAGTGTACACAAATTATCATGTAACAGGCAAATTTCAATATTAAATATCGTATCAGTAAGGATCAAAATAGTTTGACGCCTTGATGATGGTGTCTCAGTAAAAGTTAAGATGCACTTACACGGGCAATTACATTGAGCTATTCCTATCGGTGACAAAGTAAAACGGCATGTCGGTCATGACATGACACTTGATGTTATGCAAGGAGTTGTGCAAAATTATGCAAAATGGCTCAATTTATTTGTCCATGAAAGCGCACTTTTATCAATTGACGTGGATTTTCTACTTAAGTTTCAATCTGTTTAGAGTGAAAAAGCATGACGGAAAATAATACTTCAGTAAGATTTCAGATTAAATCTTTCATAAAAAAATTCACATACCAACAAATAGTGGATTATTGTATGTAAATTACCACCTCATAAAGAAAAACACACACAATTCCATGGATAAGCGGTTTAGACTGTGCTTCGATATATTAGTCAGTGAGGGCTTCGAAAGTGATATGTATTTATCTAAGCAAAACATCTTATTTATCCGTCATGCATTTCCACTGGAAACTTGATTGAAACACGTAACATAACCAAGGGTTGGTAATCAAATTGATAAATGTTGACACTGTTTCAAGGAAATCACTTGTTCCAACACAAAAATATACATAAACAAATGTCATTGAAAATACTTAAACATATAAAATTAAGAGTATTTGAAGATTTGTACAAATATATTAGCCGGAGTTAGGAACTAAGATACAATATAATTTTTGTTCTGCTATCATAAATATAAAAAAAATTATATACCCCATTATTACAAAACATGGTTTAAACCAAGACTAGACCAAACTCGGACTAAAACTATGTCCATCCCTTTTGAAATCTGTATCATGAAAAGAGATGGAATTACTTTTAGGCCAAGCACTATCTTAGGTTTTGTTTTGTTTACAAGGTATACGAAAAACAATATAAAACACAGACTTGTTATTGAAAATCTATAAGTCTGAATTTAAACCTTATGTTATACTGAAAATAAAGCCTAAATCACAGTGACTTTACGCATAACCAATTCCAATATATCAATTTGTAAAATATAAAGTAAACACATGATTTCCTGCATGTTCGAACTGTTTATGATTTAACTACAATTTCTGCTACTTAATAGAAAAATTTGTCTTTAAAAATAGCACATAAGGCTTAATTTCTATTGAATCAGTAATAATTGGAATACACGAAAGTCAATGTCTTACAATCAGGTAAATAACATTGACTTGGGACAATACGATACAAATTGACCTATTCCCTATACCTTTTGACAAACAAATTGACCTATAACCTTGTACGGTGGGAATTAGACAATGATTAAGAGCTAAGGTACTATACCGGCGTCGTTATAAGATGTTGCGAGGGACAAATTATCTATACAGATAAATAAAATTGAATTGTCTCTTTATAATTTCCAAAATAACAGCTTTTAAATAAATACATATGAAAGTTTATACGGTACTGACAATAAAAAAAAATTAAAAATATATTCTCGTCTGTCAAATATTAAGCTGGACCGATTTTAACGGGACTTTCACTGGCAGATAGCTAATGTTATAAAGGGTAACTTAGGCTACTTTTATTTAAAAAAGACATTTAGGGTTCCGCGGGAATCAAATTAAATTTACGCGCGTGGATCCGCAGGGCTAATTATAACTAAAGTTTGTGCTTGTACTGTTGTACTACATATATAGTCACATCTATATATCATTTCAAGGGAGCAATGCTTGCAAATTTTCTTGACGGTTCTTCTTAGAAGGCTAGTTTCCGAACAGGTGGTAAATTCCTCGACATTCATAAGTGCCTTACCAGGGTCTAAACTGAATAAATAATTTTCATTTTCAAATAAAATAAGGCTTTATTGATTTGTTGGCAATTTTGTGTTTAGGTTTAGTTTTCACTTTATGAGTTCTACGATATTTGAAAAAACGCAATTTAAATATAATGTTAGAGCACTAGCCTGAGACGGCGATAGACTCACCATCTGTCACGTTGGCACTTAATCATCTTCGGTGGAAATTGGGTGTTGTTATTACAACACCTCCCCTTCGGGGAATACACGCGTGAGCATATGTATGTATGTATGTTAGAGCACTATTATAGCCTTCAATCGCCATCTCGTAAATATCGCCGAGATAATACTTGTTACTGTGGTCCAAGTGTAAGTTTTGACATGGTTTTACGTTGACGATATCGCCTGCGTATTTTCTTCATTTTGTATGTGAACGTTAAAAAGCGCCCCAAGCGGCGAATGTATAAAGTTTTACGTCTCCATGCAAAAAAAAGTGCTAAACGCAAGGTCAAGTGGCAGCCATTGAATGTCTCAAAACACATACTTGGGTCACTTACATAAATTAATGTCTAACCTGTCAACTGCAATATTGTAACAACTCCGGTACACACAAATATATATCTAATACATGTAATATCTAACACTATGGGGTTTAGATACTCGTGTTCATCACACTAATATCTGCCCGTAAGGGAAATTAAACCCTCAGTACTTCAGGTTAAGACCTAAGGTCTGACTATGAGGGTCAGAGATGGTTTTTTAATGATGGATTTGTTTAAAAGTTAATCAGACAATGACTTCTCTAATGTACTAGTAAATTTATCATACAATCGCTCACCGCAATAATATCATAATTACACAATAATTACCACGCAAATGCAATACAAAAACATATTAATACTGTGTACTTTAAAAATCGCTCAATCATAATCCATATTCGAGTTATCGATGTATCGATACATTTTAACACAAGGACAACCCCAGTCGAACTAGAGATCATACAATAAATATCTTAAATTTGCATTCCATTAACTAAATAAAAAAATAAAACTTATTTGTAAGTAATTCTAATAATATAGTACAAAATTAATGCTGAATGAGGAATCACTTACTCCATAACATCTAACTTCTTATATTACATTATCTATATTTACATCAATTTGTAGCTCATAAGACATATATACTTTAATCGGACTTATAAAGTGTGAACTGAATTAACTCATAAATTGTAATAAAATAGTCCATTTATATTTCCCTCGATGTGTATACAGATTTCCCTTAATCCTTGTCTGAGGGCAAAATGGTTTTATAGTTGAGGGAGAAATGAGCTTGCACATGGCAGGTGTAGCTCAAAGTCATACATTTATGGTTTGACTTTATGACCTCAATATATTTAAATAATATATGAATGGGCAGGTAGTGGAGATAATAAAGTTCTTACTAATAATCTTCACATCAAAATGGTCTCACATATTGAGACAACTGCATTGAGAAATAATTGGTTACCTTAGATATTGCAACGCCACTTAAAAAGTAACACTCTGGTTGACTACTGAGCTTGTAAAAATATCTTTTAAGCCAGAACAGATTTGAAATTTTCGTAGGAGATATAGTAAATACATCTATGTTTCTGTGTATTCTTAAATCTAGTCTATGTTTGGCTTTTCAGAAAAACCCCAACGTTGCAAATAAGAGCCCGGTTATTGACACTTGCACAACATCATTGATAATTTTTTCCGCCTTTTAATATTATTAAATTGTATTCTACTGTGTCGACCATATATATTATGCCTACATTTGTGAGCATAGATGGCGTCAGTAGGTATTTGTCAAAACAGTATAAATGTAATGAATTAATAAATTATTATTCAATTCATATTTTATCAAATCAGAGAATGTGATAGATCAGGTTAGTTTCTAAAAAAAATGCTTGTATAGTTCAGCTGTAGGAACTGATAACTGAGACAAAGAGTCATCAAAAATACTGACGATAAACACTCAATTGCTAGGAAAGGGAAAAAGATTCACATGGTAGGCAAGATACAATTACTTATGAAACCTACCTAGTCATACATAGACAGTTTCCTTTCACATGTTAAATATTGACTTTAAACACCACTTATAACGCACATTTAGCAAACTGGCTTATGTAGAAGTTATTATACTAAAATTTTCACCATATGATCCTAACCTTACACAATCAAAAAAATCACATATATAATCTATATTAATTGATACAAAGTCAAACACATACCCAATCAGATAACTCCAAGTTCCATTGCAGATCCTTTATCAACTACACCCTCGAATGTTAGGAACGAAATACACATCTACAAATCACTTCACTCTAATGCCTAATAAACTAACACAGTTTCAAACTGTATCACTATTCACCCAACAATAGGATTTAGCACATATCACTTCAATTTCTGCATAAGACTGTATACTTTTGAGATCAGTATTATACGGTCGCATTTCGAATGTTTTAAGATGTTTTTTTAGGGCATCGTACCCTACGCCTGCGCTAGTCAGCCTCCTCGGCCGGCCTGTTGTACACCGGGCCGAACTTAGCCATGTACTTCTTGACAAACATCTTCGCCTTCGAACGAACGGAATCAGTCACAACTAATTCTTCAACTGAACGGCAATGCTTCAACTCCTTCAGCATCACGAAGTGGGTTAACTGCCGAGGAAATACAAGGTTAGTTATGGATTTGAAGCTACATGAACGGAGCAATTAAATTTTCTGTATATCTTGTCCAACAAATATGCATATTTAGTATGGTATTGTTTTCATGTTTATGAAGAAAAAGCTAGCCCAGAATTTGCAACAACTGTTGTTTTTTAGCGTCGACCAGGAAAAGCACTTTTTGAAGCTTTCATGACCACTAATTTGCTTTTATTTTATTCATAACAAATTGATTATAATTAAAATTGTTAAAATATTATTAAATTGATTTACAATAACATATTCTTAGAACATACTATTTACATGATAATTAATTTGACTGCTAAAAATATTGTAGTCCTATAAAATTATTTTTAATTTTCTTAATAATTTTTTTAATTTAAAAAATAATTCAAAGACAAAAAAAATTGAGTTTTGTTACCTTGCGCGCGAGATGTTTGAAGTCGGCGGTACACGTGATGCGGGCGTGCGGCGCGCCGGAGTGGCGGTAGGGGTTGAGGTGGTGCACCATGACGCGCGCCATGTTGCTGCGGAACTGCTCCTTGATCCTCCGCGCGTGCTCCTCGCCCCCCTCCTGGGGAGACGAGCCGTCCTTGCTCTCCTCCTCGGCTTCAGACTCCGACGACGACTCCGACTCCACCAGGTCTACCACGCTCTGGAACAAGCGTATATCTTATACCTTTAAACGAGCAATTCTTGTATATAACTATATATAATCTTAACCTCGGAAACGGTTTTCCGGCCAACGATTTTCATGAAATTTTGCATGCAGGGGTTTCAGGGGCATAAAATTTATCTAGCTAGTTTTCATTTATGGAAAACATCGTTTTGACCATGTTTTCAGGCACTGAAAAACTCATAAAATATCATTACAATACGACAGCAAATTTCGCCGACATCTGTCAAGTTATGGTAGCTCAGACGTGAGGCTTCCAGCTTACGGGGCGATAACGAAACTAGAGTACCCGGTTCGAGACTCACGTTCACAGGATTTTTTTTTTCTTTTTTTTTCCTTTTTTGTGTGAAGAAGTAACCGAACACAGATCGGTCAACTAGGTACTAATAATTTATACAATTATACCTTGTGTCCGCGACTTCATCCGCATGGAATAATTACTTTGGGGTAATGCTAAATTTAAAACGCGATTGGTCTTAGCGTGATGAAATATAGCCTAATAGCCATCCTCGTAAACTATCTAACACTGAAATAAGTCCGTACTTCCTGAGATTAGCGCGTTCAAGCAAACGAACAAACAAACTATATATATTAGTATAGATAACGCATGGCGTGTTCACAAACAAACTTTCAATCCACTTAAAGGTAGAATATTTGAAAAATATTTCTGTGCAGAAAACTATAAATTACAAAGTACACACCCTTCAAATTATCTCTCTGTATCTCTCGACTGTGAGTAAATATAAGGCAGTCAAGCAGGACTTTGAATTTTACATGTAGGCTATTTTAGTCTAGGTGCCTAGGCCTACCATAATCAGTTTCAGCAGAGCCTTTTAAAAGCTTCTGATCTTTGACTTCTCATTTTGGTAATGTAAAATTAAACGTCATAGCTAAGAAGTTCTTAATACGCGCTTATAACACAATAGTTGCAAAACTTACCTTGACCGGCGGTGTTTTAGGTTTACGTTTAGCAGTGGTGAGTATGCGCACTTTCTGCAGCAGTTTCTCCCGGCGCCGGCGCAGTTTCTCCTTGGTCTCTTTGTACCGTTTCACTTCCTGCCTACCCGCTAGCTTGTCTTCTTCTGTTCGAGGCTAGACATTAAATAATACAATATATTTCCCTATTCCATACAAAAATAATTAGGTTTGCGCATCTCATTGACGACAATGTTGGTGTAGTGGTTCGTATATCTGACTGCTACACTACAAACACAAAAAAAATTAAAAAAAATCATCATGTATACTTTCATATGCATTTAGTAAAAAACTGTTATTTTGGAATTACAAACAGACACTTTAATTTTATTTGTCTGTATAGATATAGATGTATAGATGTAGCGATGTATATATTGTTATTGTATCTCTTTACTCCAATACATTTATAGTCATATGATTAGGGTTATATTTGATATAAAAAGGCTTCGAAGTAATTTTTACAGGGTCGTCAAGTAGCACGTAATACCTTAGCATTGTAAGCATCCATAGGATGTTGACACCACTTACCCACTGGTGGGTCGTATGCTTGTTTGGCATTTTAGTGACATAAACAATACTTACACTAATGGGTCTTTCGGACACCAATCCCGGTCTTCGTTTCCGAGGCCTCACGTTGACTAGCGCGTGATCCGGTATCAAGCCGTTGTTAGGCTGCTCCGGTTTTATCACTGAAACAGAACAAACACGATTAACTTGCAAAAAATTAAGGCATTGCTGAGCAGGATATATCTCTTCTAAGCTCTTATAAGTTGTAAAATTCCGACCTACACTCAGTACCCCTATCACGGGTTTGCAACCGTTTTCGTAATCTATACTCGCTAGCTTCACTCGCAATATTTGTATGAGATATTTTAGTTCTTCACGTCACCGCTGGGAGTCGCTGCACAATTTCTCATACTATTGTTCTATACGCTAGCGAGTATAGATTAAGAAAACGGTTGCAAACCTGTGATAGGGGTACAGAACACAAACTTTTTTGCGAATAATAAAAGATTCGTTAAGAAACTTTACAAAAGCTAAACATAAAAAAATAAATTTTCTTCTCCTTTTCTAACTAAGACATCTGGCCAAATATTTGTATCTTAACACGTATAATAATATTACAAACGCGAAAGTGTCTCTGTCCGTCTGTAACCTTGGGGTCGATTCGATACTTGATTCAATTCGATGAGACTGATCATCAGATTTTTGTGTGAAGAGACTGCCATCTTCGCAATCCATTTTACGAGGAGAATCGGTAATCTGGGTTAAACCATTCTATAGTTGGTACTAAGAAATATTTTTATTTAGAAATCTCAAGGGTCGTGATCTCAAGCTACACAATTATATTGCAGTACCAACTTTTGACCATTGGAACTGTGTCCATAGGCTTATGTATTTTTGTGATTTATATTGTATTACTCAGAATTGTTAGAATATTTTTTACTTATGATTAATTACTGAGTTTCATGCCGGATTTTTCTATATAAAAGGAACCTTGCGTGTATAATCCTGTATAACCATGTCGTTTTGACTTGAAAGTACTTTGTTAAAAGTCTAATCAAGTAAAGATATTATTGAATTTATATTTAAATGTAGAAATATAGTTATATCACCTTCATAAATGCCGTCGACCCCTTCCACCAGTTTCCCCTTGAGCTGCCTCCGCACCACGGGACTGTCCACGTCGTTCACTGGCTCCTCCTCCTCCGACGAGGAACTCTCCTCAACTACAACACATTCACACACCATTAAGTGCATCATTTCATCAATAGTTACAATTTATGAAATTGTGGGTGTGATATTGGGTTTTACAATCTACAACTTCCCAGCAGCCCAGAGTTTAGATAATTGCCCGAATATGGCAATAGGGTCGCCCCACTGTTACATTTAACTTAAACATAGCGAAATGTGCGTATACTTAAGGTATACACCCCTACTTACCCTTTCAGGAAATATAGGCGTGAGCATATGTTACAATTTAAATAAGTTTTTTATAAGTATGAAATGAATATAAATATAATGACGAACTCGAACAAATTACTATTTTCATTGTAGTAACACTATACTAATAAAAGGTAAATATCCTTAATTAGCCACAATCTTCTGAAAGGATCTCAAACATCATACACAGAACAAAAACTCTCGTGTGTGGTAGAGGTCCAGTCGCCAGTCAGGCAACTCCAAATATAGTCCTAGCTCTTTTAATAAAAAGCCATATACAATATATATACAGACTAGCTGTGCCCGGCAAACGTTGTATTGCCATATATTTTTTTGGGGTGGTCACCCTTATCAATTAGGGGAATGAAAAATAGATGCTGGCCGATTCTCAGACCTACCCGATCTGCACACAAAATTTCATACAAATCGGTCCAGCCGTTTCGGAAGATTATGGTAACTAACATTGTGACATGGAAATTTTATATATTATATAAATAAAATTGGAGTGTCTGTTTGTAATTACAAAATTACACCTTTTCACTAAATGCATATGAAAGTATACAGGGATCTGACATAGAAATACCAATTTATAAAATTTTTGTCTGTCTGTATGTTTGTTGAAGAACATAATAAGGGCTCCGCGGGCTACCCATGAAATTAAGTCTACGCGGGTGAAACCGTGGCGTACAGCTATTCCCTGCTAATATTATAAATGCGACTTAAGAGAAGTAACTCTGTCTGTCTGTTACGCTTTCCCGCTTAAACCTCTCAACCGATTTTAATGCAATTTGGCACAGACAATCTTTAGACCCTGAGAAAGAACATGGGCTACCTTTTATTGCGAAAAAAAGTATTATATAAAACTAAATCTACGCGGGTGAAACCGCGGGGCACAGCTAGTAATGAATAAAATTACCGATGGGTAGCGGCGGGGGCGGCGGCAACCACTGTGGCTTGCGGAGCTTCACGTGGTAGTAGTACGTGCGCCCGCGCTCGTCGCGCGCCGAGCGCCACATCGACGGCAGCACCACCTCCGCTGGCACCTGGCTCACGGGACCTGATGCCTGCTGCACACATTATATCGCACCCTCAGAACGATAGAGGCTCAATTCAAAAACCATATATTTTTTAAATCTCTATAAAATATCGGTTTTGATTAAAATTAGCATTGTGGATAAGTGTTAAAAAAATCATTTTTAAATATTTTTTTTAAACTAGATGTAGAAATAAATTTTTAGGTCTAACTTAAAGTTAACATAATTATTTTTGCAAATTTTTGAGTTGAGCCCCATCGTTCTGAGGGTGCGATATAGTACAGTTATACCGGATGACCAGCATAACAGCTGTTAAAATATGTAGGATGCAATACCAAGAATCAACTAAAAATATAATTAAAAAAATATGCATTCAAAATTGTCCCAATCAAGACCTTATTTTCGCATTCGCAAAAGTAAGTTGCATCGGCACTGATTCTCGAAAACGACTGACATTGGCAACTGACGCCTACACAAATTAACAAAGTAGGCCCAGACAAATTAACATTCCCTCGCGCTTGCGCTAATAGAAGCGATACAAAATTAATGGAGCTGACATAAATCAGGGGCCAATAGCCAGGGTCCAAGAATATGGCTATGGTATCCCCTGCCTGTCGTAAGAGGCGACTAAAAGCTTTGACCACCGGCGCGGGCCCGGGAAGGTGGCAGCGCGATGTGGCTCGCGCTGCCTTGCACAGCGAGGTCTCCAGGGGCGGCGTCACAGCTGCCCCGGGGATGTGCCCCGGCAAAGTGTGGGGGGACACCGGTGCGTTCTATCAGAGTACCCGGACTCCCCCCTGAGCACTGAGGATGGCCACCGGGGGGGTTTTAGTGCGGTAAGAATCCCACATACCCCGATCTGCCTCTCCCAGGGCGGTCGGGGACCTTTTGAAGGTTTCCCCCTCGTCAAAAAAAAAAAAAAAAAAGGCACATAACATGTCATTCCCATGTGAAAAATATCTTTTTTAACAAAGTACTTTCAAATCGTCAGAATGACACAGAATAACCTGGCAAGAAGCTCGGTAATTACTATTTTCTTTAATACATTACAATTTTAAAAATACAATTAAATCACAAAGAAATGTAAGCTTATGGACACAGTTCCAATGCAGAAATGTCGATAAAAGTTTAAATAAAGTAAAAGTCTAGTGGTTCTACTTGTAAATAACTGTGTAGCTTGAGATGACCAGCCCCCATAAGCAGCACCTGTTCAAGTATGGCGCGAATGCTAGTCATCACAATATATCGCTGGGTGTTTGAGCATTAAGTATGTAATGTGTATAAGGACCTGTGCGATAGGCTCGGGCATCTGTTGGTGCTGCGGCGGGAAGGGCGGCGGGCCTCCAGCCATCTGCTGGCCGAACATGAACCCGCCCATGCCGAAACCACCCATGCCCATCATACTGAACAAACACATCATAAACATATTACGTCAATAGTTTATTTACATAGTATAAAATAATTGGCTAAGCTTATTACCGCTACTCAGAAGAATGTACTTATGAATACTTTTTATTTTAAATTGGATTTAAAAATGCCTAAGATTAAACTTAAACAGTTTAATCTTCTCATACTTTCTATATGAAATAAATTAGTGTAATAAAAATTCCAAGATCAAGTTTGAGTGTGCATAGTTGTGGAGAACCCAAGGGTATACGGGACCCCTTTTCTTAAATACCTACGTAAGTAATCTCCCACTAGGTATTTCTGCAATATCTGTTCAGATACGACGACGAGTGAGTGCTGTTTATGCGCCAAATAGTAAACACAAATTCTATAGTCGCATGGCAATTCAGGCATTTTACCTTAGGTAAATGACGGTATAGGACCTATACCGTCATTTACCTAAGGTAAACTACCTATAAAACCTTTACTATAGGTAAACCTTGGGAAATGAGTATATCTTACTTGGGCATGCAGTAAGGTTGCGGGAAGGGCTGGCAGTAGGGCGGGTAGTCCCTCATCCAGTCTCCGTCGGGAGCCACGCCCATACCGCCGCCGAACATCTGACAACACACATACGTAAATTATAATATAATATAATATACAATATGTATATAATAGCAGCGTTTCTCCGCTCGCAAAATAGATGGCGCTACTCGTTAACAATTGCATAGTTTGTGTACAAACGCACGAGAACGGGTCTCGTCGGCCGCGGCGGCTGCCTCGCGAGGCTGCTCGCTCAGTCAGTACGCGGCTAATACCTGTTGGTAGTCGTGATGCGGCCAGTAGTGCGGCCAGGCGGGCTGGTCGCGCTGGCGGCGAGTCTCGTCGGCCGCGGCGGCTGCCTCGCGAGGCTGCTCGCTCAGTCAGTACGCGGCTAATACCTGTTGGTAGTCGTGATGCGGCCAGTAGTGCGGCCAGGCGGGCTGGTCGCGCTGGCGGCGAGTCTCGTCGGCCGCGGCGGCTGCCTCGCGAGGCTGCTCGCTCAGTCAGTACGCGGCTAATACCTGTTGGTAGTCGTGATGCGGCCAGTAGTGCGGCCAGGCGGGCTGGTCGCGCTGGCGGCGAGTCTCGTCGGCCGCGGCGGCTGCCTCGGCGAAGGCGCGCCTCCGCTCCTCTTTGCTCATCGGAGGAACCGCCGCTAACACGCGCTCGCTTAACCTGAACAACATATTGTACACTTTCTAATCTGACGCCTGCTATAATTCGACGAAATACGAAGTTTCGGTAGAAAGTTCGCAAAGCGTGGTTCTTATTCGTTCTAAAATAACGTCCGAGAGTGGTCCGCGAGAAAAATCCTTTACCTTTATATTAAGCAATACTAAAACTTCCTTTGATTTTTGCTGCTTTGCAAAGCTACGTTTTCGCAGAAATATTGCGCGATAGAAAGTAAAAAAATATTAGAAAGGGGTTTGGTTGGCAGGAAGATGATCTAGTACTATCCTGATGAAAATATATTAGTTATTAGATATGCTTCGTTAGAACATAATATTTACTTGTCAATTAGAGCTGAATTACTTAAATCCATGATATGAACTTTAACATAACCGGTGAACATTCTAAAGTATATATTTACATATTAAGAACACAATAATACAAGCATTTTAAAACAATCTTACCTTATACTTCTCCTTCCTTCAGGACTCCCCCTTCTTTTTCTTCGATCCCGGTCATCTCTTTCTCTTTCCCTCTCTCTATCCCTGTACCGGTCCCTATCTCGGTCTCTATCGTTCCTTTCTTTTTCTCTCTTCTCGCGGTCCCTGTCGCGTTCTCTTTCCCTCTCGCGGTCCTTCTCCCTTTCGCGCTCCCTCTCTCGCTCTCTCTCGCGATCTTTTTCTTTCTCTCGATCTCTTTCTCTTTCTCGTTCTCTGTCTCTGTCTCTGTCTGTAAATACAAATTAGCCATTTAATTTAGGGCTGGAATTAAGGTACTTCTGTTAAAGAATGACAGAAAGATATTTAATTTACACACAAGTCACATACATAAAAAAAAACAAAAATGACAAAAATAAGAACTTTTCATTTTCTAATTCTGAGGAAAACGTTACCTAACATTTTCTTCTTTTTTAATTTTGATGGAACTTTTTAAATATAAAATCCAGGATATAATATAGATATTTCTAATTTTAAAAGAACACTGAAATGAGTCTAGTAAATTTCATTCAATTTCAATTGATAGTCTTTAATTTCCAATAGGTTATATTTTATGAGACATACAGGCATAAAAAAGCATTTAAAATAAACTTACCTCTGTCCCGCGTCCCGCTGGAGTCGGCCGCTCGCCGCTCCACATTGGCTTGTCGCTCGTGTTCTTTCATTTGCTGTATGCGTTCCTTCTTCGGGATTTTAAACACTTCCTGCAAATAAATATTACATACATATTACATTCTTACGCTTGTATTCCCCGAAGGGGTAGGCAGTGGTTTTGCAATAACAGCACCCGGTTTTCACCTAACATGATTAGGTGCCAACGTGACAGGTATATTTAGTTCAGTCTAGCGCCGTCTCAGGCACTATACACACGATTTTGAATTATTCTCAGAAGCATATGGTGTGAAATCACTGCATATAAGTTTTTAGAATAGCTCATTGGTACACACCGCTGGGATTCGTACATTGACGCTTGCGTAGCAGGTGAATACTTAAAACCCCACGCTCTATAAATATCTAAAATATTTCATATTCATTGCTCTTGTGTATAATCCACTGTGATGCAAGTGGAACCAACAACCTGCCAATATCCCCAGGGACCACGTTGTGTGGCTAGTGAGAGTTTTTCACTGCCGCCGTCACAAGTCACCGCGTCGACGTAAACGCTCTGTATGGGATCACAATAGTGCCATCTATGAGCCGACAGATGGCGCTGTTTCGATCCTATTTCGCGATGTTAACAAAACTCGCACTAAGCAATCTGATAATGCTTCGAAGGGTGCGTCCACCCCCACCGACGCCGAAATCATAAATTACATATTAAATAAAATACTTGTTTCAAAAAGTTCTCAGCATCTAGAGCGCACATCTATACCAATATATCAAGCTATTTGTTTGTTTGAGCGCGCTAATCTCAAGAACGACAGATTCTTTCAGTTATAGATAGCTCATATATAAGGCGCTAAGCCCAATCTCGGGTTAAAGTTAGCTCTTTTTTTTTTATTGAGATAGCCCTGTAGGCTATTCTACATCCCTCTGCAGTTTGCAGAGACTTTGTTTAACTATGAATTTATTTAACATATTATTTATTTATCTATTTTTTATATTTATATTAATACTTACATTAATTTTATGTCTACCGTTTATGTAGTAATATCTAGTTATATATACCTAGTTTATCGTTTATTTATTGTGGCCTATTTATTTTTACAGATTGCTTGGCTTGCAGCCAAGACACAATACTTTACAAATTTGTCTCTGGTTTTTTTTTTACATTTTATTAGTTGACCGAAGTTTTCAGCTCTTAAAGCCAATCCCATTTCTAAAGTTAAAGTTAGCGTTAGTCCCAAGTAACTATTCATCGTGGACGAAGTCGCGGGCAAAAGCTACTTGTTTAAAAAATGGCACATTTTGTGAGGTTTGAACCATTCTAAACGCTGTACTGAGCGAACGCTATTATCAAGTTTTTCCGCCATTAACGCACTTAGTATAAGGAAAGTTGTCACAATAAATCCCGAAAAAAAGCGTTATGCAAAATATGTGCCAATTAACATATTATCAATCACAACAAAATACGAACAGCTTCAATACACACCTTCAGACTAGACCACCTCTCCAGGAGCTGATTACAGAGATCTTTGACCTTGTCCAGCATCACTGTGTTTTCCTTCACCTTCTCCGGGCTCAGTGCTTCTTGGGTTGGCCTGTTTGGTAGTTCTATTGGCAGACCTGTATCAATAACATATAGGATTTATTATACAGGATGTCGGAGAAAAAGGAACAGTTTTCTTCTAGAAGTTGTAGTGTTTTATGAATATATCACTATGTTGCAGTCGTAAAATATCTAGCTCCAACTATAACGTAGTTATAGGCTATGGTTGCTAAGGGCCGAAGAGCTCGCGGCTTCAAGTGATTGAATGAACGCGCGCACGCGATTATCTACATTACGAACGCGGTAATCAAACTTGTTAATGGTTTCGAAAAATGGTTTTATGAGATTATTTCAGGAACTAACGTTACCGCAGATTTTTATGCAAACATAAGGTCTTGATAAGGTCAACTTTGAACGTCAATTACTCGGAAACGGAAGAATATATTTTTTAGATGTGTGCGACCCTATTGCCATTAACCATAACCAAAACACCTTTATATTACTTCAATTTTCATATTTCAAGACCAGCAGTGTGAATTATAGCTATTTTCATCTAAGCAATAATATTACCAGTAGCTTCATCAATGAAGCCCGAGTCGGGAGTAGTATCGGCGGAGCTGAGCCAGCGCTCCACGATGGTGAAGAAACGGCTCTCCTGCACCATCGTCTTATTGGGGATCGGCAGCCGGTCCACTGTCAGCAGCATTTCAAACCTAAACGCCAAACACTAATTATTACAACCATACAAATACTTCATATTAAATGTTGCAATCGGAAACACAAGAGTTTGCTTTGTAACAGAGAACAGTGATGGTCGTGGAGTTCGAGCAATATCGAATCCTAGCAGCTTGAACCAATGAGTTTTTCTAAAAACTTAAGTACAGAAATTTCACTCCATGTGGATTCTCATTCTCACACTCATTTATGGTGAAGGAAAACTAACTAACTATGTATATATAATAAACTATGTCTGAGAAGTAATTCAGAATTCAAACACATATTTGGAATGAAGTTGTAGAATAAGAACTAGAGGTTTGTCGTTCAGAAGTGAGCTGGCGGTCGACACACTTTCTCCGAAAACAAAAAATCGCAATCGAACGAAATGATCGAAAAACCTAGTTTAAATATCGCTTTGTTTTTATCAAATAGTAATTTAATTAAAGCCAAACAATTTTGTAATGGACCACTTTCGGATGTAATTTTAGAACAAATAAGATGCGTGGTGGGAGCTTTGCGAAATTTCGGCCGAGGATTAGTTTTTTTGGAGAAAGCGAGTAGACCCTCTGTATAATACGTACTTGAAGTCGAGTGGGGCGTCAGCACACCACGGCGCCAGTAGCCTTAACCCTCGGTAGTCGAGGAACAGCCGGCGGCAGGGTAGGTCCGCGTCTCTCAGTAGACGTAACAATGCGGTCTGCGCGCGCCGCGACTTTGCCCGCACTACTGTACGAGACAACCGCAACGTGTGCGATTGGTTCTTCACGCCCGTGCGGCTTAGCGCTTCTAGGTCTTCTTCAATCTATATATTGAGCGAAAAACATTTTTATTAGCTGTACCCACAAACATTGATTAAGTACATAATGTTTTTGCGTGGACCACCCTTAACTCTTGAGGGTATGAAACATTGTTTACGGCCTAATCTCAGACCCACCAAATATACAAAACAAAATCATAAAAATCTGCCTGGCCTTTCGAGAATATGTTATAGCGAAATACAGGCAGTATTACACTAATCTCAATTGAAATAAATTGTATCACAGCTATTTTGCTTATTATTCATAAGAGAATAATATTGCTATTTTCCCATAAAAAACAGAAGAACCCACCGGAAGAAGGGGGGTATATGTGGAACTAAATCCACAAAGAGGTCAAAGCCTAATTAGATACCGTTCTACCGAAGAGTCGTGTTCTCAAAATAAGCAGATAGTAAGGTTTCCAGAGTACAGGAGGCTTGCTGCTTATTAAAAGCGAGTTACTTAATGTATAAGACTATGTGAGTTGTCCTTACATCAGCATCCTGAACAAGATCGGGTGCTTTAGGCTTGTATTTCCTCTCTCGTTTGGGTTTCCGAACGGGCGGCGCGTCGGGCGGCGCGGTGAGGGTTTCTTCCGACTCCGGAGCTCCTGACTTCGATGTTGATACATCTTCCTCCTGGGGAACAAACCATATGTTAGTTCTTTATGTAAAAAACCTTTGCATTTACAGATACACCTAAATAATAATAGTATTATTGTTTTATTATTGATTATTATTCTATACTATTTGTTAGCGCGCTTCGTCACTAGGGAAATGAGATGACAAATCTATAAAAAAACATAATTCTCTTTTCTGTAAATTTCAAATAGGTAAACAAAATGGAAATCCCACCACTTGTAGGTAACTGCATAATTTCGTGACAGATTCTTGTTAGTTAAAAGCAACCATATCTAGCGATAAAACGTGTAAAGTATGCACTCTAAGGATATTGTTTATTTAAAAGTTTTCATACCTCTTCGTCATACTCGTCATCAGAGTCGGGTTCAGCGCCGATCCATCCGCGGCAGTTGTCAGCGCCGCAGTAGCACCGCTGCGCCACTTTACTGGGAAACAACACAATATTTTACTCACTTATCTAGTACAAAATAGATAAGTATATAAGTAACTCCTACCAAAGTGTGGTAGGAGTTACTACCACACGCTGTTGATAAATATCTGTTTTCTACTTCACACAAAAAAAAGGAAAAAAAATCCGGTGAACGTCAGTCTCGAACCAGGGTACTCTAGGTTCGTTATCGCCCCGTAAGCTGGAAGTCTCACCTTGACACCAACACTTGACAGATGTCGGCGAAATTTGCCGTCGTATTGTAATGATATTTTATGAGTTTTTCAGTGTCTGAAAACATGGTCAGAACACTGTTTTCCATAAATTAAACCTAGATCTATTTTTTGCCCCTGAAACCCCCTACATGCAAAATTTCATGAAAATCGTTGGAGGCGTTTCCGAGATTCAGATTCTATATATATATACAAGAATTTCTCGTTTAAAGATATAAGATATTTGGTAGGTACATTTAATTAATAACGTTATAAAAATAACTTTGTTGCTCCCTTATTACTTATAAAAATCGCTCAACTTACAAGCAATTAGATCTGTACATATTTAAAGCAATTACATATGGACCATGGATTCAATTGATAAACTATTGCAATAATTAATTTGTTACGTTTTCCCTCCTCAACCAATCATGATGAAATCACCACGAGGACGAAACTGCGAGCGTAAGCTAGTAAAAGATAAACATCATAACAATAAAAAGATTTAAATTTGTATCCTTGAAAATAGCAAACCTTGAAATTATCAATGAAAATAAAATCAAATTTATGGGAATACAAATGAATGTGCTTATGTTTTAAACATAACTTTTTATAATGATGCACATAGTTTGCTCTATGCTTGGTTTAAACCACATTTCCATTAAGGGGGAATATATTTAGTATTCTTACCCAAACCTCTGGAACTGATAGTCAAATGTGATCTCTTCTCCAGATAGTATATCCCTTTTGCAAAAGAAGCCTATTCTGAGTTCTCCATTGACGGTCCACTTCTGTGTCTCGGCGTTAGGATCACAGGAGTGGTTGATGAAGCGCGATATGTTGCCTTTCAACGTCGCGTCGATCACAGTGTCTCCTTTCAGAGACATGAAATAGTGATGCATGTTGTTCTCATCAGAATAGGCCTGTGCACGCTTGTAGAATTGCTCATAGTCAAGGACTTCTCCCACATACTCCATTAGGAATTCACCCCTGTAAGGAATTTATTGTTAAATAAATGTACACGAGCTTCACAAAACGTAAAATAAGACAAAAGAGCTTGCAGCTTGTGGATCAAATCTAATCTTATTATGCATCCATATTTATAAAACCATTTTAATTGTTATATCATAATATTTTCAATATTTTGACCTATTCCTATAATATACTATGTTTGTCAATTTGTACATACTATGTATATAATATACTCAATTTGCAGCGTACATGTACCTCAAAATTTTATTTCATGTAATATTGATGTATTGAGGATGTATTTTTTTACTCTATCACGCAAAAACTACTAAATGGCTTGTGATGAAACTTTACAATAATATAGCAAATTTATCAGAATAACACAGAGCTCAGCAAGAAAATAAGTCATTAGAAATAAATAAAATAAGAATGTACTTCAATATAGACATAAAAGTATAGATAGAAAACTATAAGCAATATCTATACTCGGATTTACATTTAAATATATTATACTTCTTTACTCGAAACATTACCTACAAAAGTGATGTTATAAAATTAATGCGCATAGCAACTGTTCAGGAATCAAATTCGCTTCCTGAACAGTTGCAATATTTTTATATGTCTATTATTACCTTAAATGTAATAATAGACATATAAAAATATTACTCCTTTAAGAATGTATAGGTGGCAGGATGTAGTAAGTATTAAATATATTAAAATCAGCTTAATCAATCATTGACTTACGCTGGAATATCCACAGCAGCCTCAACACCACAACCTTTCTTGTCAGCATAGAACACTTTCAGACTGGCATTCTCACGCTTCTGGAACCTTCTGTTTGTACACCTCTCTCCTACAGGACATCTTGAGTTACTGAAATATGGACATAGTATGCATTTAAATAAAAATGTTATTTCAAAAGCAATAAGGTAATAGTTTGTATAGGTTTTACCATTCAATCATAAGTAGTCTATTCAAGCAGTCTTCTCCACAAGCCAATTCCCCACGCTCAAGCTCTTCTTTGGTCATAAAACAGTCGCAAATCATCTTCTTCGTCTCCTTACTGACCATCCTATCACACATGTACTCATTCTCTTCCAAATGATGGTACTGGTTCATCCTATCCTCTATTATCTGATCATATGCCTCTTTGCTAAGTGGCATGACCTCTTCATCGGCAAGTGAATTACTTTCAGACAGAGGTGGGTACCGCTGCGGCAAACTTGGACTAGCCAATGGAGAGCTTGCAGGGGAACTAGCTCCCATCTCAAGCTCACTAGAGCGCCTCCAACGAGACTTCACCTTAACTGGCATATCACAGGGCACGGGGAATGAAGGAGAGTTTGGTGCATTACTCATTGCATCCGATGACTTCTCCTGACTATCAGATCCCAGTTCCTCTAACTTCAACTTGGTTTGTGTGATCAAAGCTTTCTTCAGAGGCGTCTTGACTAGCCCATAACCTTTTGTCTTTTGTTTCATGTGACTGATAGTTTTTATCCTATTTGATCGTCTCACACCAGTGGGAGAAGACTCAGCAGAGTCATTTGAGTTGATTTGGTTTTGCTCAGTGACTCTAGATGAGTTACTATCATCAGATAGTGTGGAGCTAGGAGTTATACTTGGGTCTGGTCTTGTTAAAGCTTCTCCAAAGCTTTCTTTATGAAACTGAAGATCTGGAGTGTTGCATGGTGGTGATCTAAGGACATTGATGTCCGAATACTCCATGGGTATAATAGACTCTGGTGCTGTAGTAATGTTTAGCTGCTGAAAGTGCTTCTGGAAATCAGTATCTTGAAAATGGCCAGACAGTTCTTCATTTGTATTCTTATGTTCTGACATGGCCTTAGGACTTTCCATCTGTATATTGTAATATAATTCAGGGTGATCATCCTCCACTATCTGAACAATGGTGATGACCTCATCATCGTCATCACCACCAAACTCTATCTGCTGGGACTCATATGGAATGTCTTGACTCACTGTATGATCTGCCGAATCTACCATAGCTTCACCTGTTTCTTCCGTTCTTAATTTGGTGTGAGATTCAGATTGTTGTTCCATTGGTTTTTCTTGTGTTACAGTTTCTTCAGGGGATAGTTCAATAGCCTCTGCTGGCAGTTCTATATTCTCTACCTCTACAGGATGTTCAATAACCTCAGACTGCTGAACATTCTCTGCTGGTTGGTCAACAGCCTCCACTTGATGTTCAACTGCCGGTACATTTTCTACATCAGTAGTCCGCAACACATCACTATCACTTTCAATCACTTGTGGCCCATCAAGTGAAACATTCACTGGAGATATGTCCCGAGAGCTACTTTGAACAGTAATAGCACTGTTTATAGGACTAGGACAAGCTGCACTGTTAGTGTCCGACTGAGTGTCAAGAGCTGCATTAGAGTCAGACTCTGAGCTGGCACAGGGGTCAATAACCTTTATTTCTACACTGCTATTTGTTTCACTGTCACTACCAGCTTCACATTTTCTCATCACTCCATCTTCATTGAATAAGCAACGATACTTGCCGAATTTCTTATGTAAAGCCACAATGGGAACTTGGCATGGCTTCATAACAGGCAAGTCAGACATCTTAGAAGTCTGTGGCTGTTTGGGGGTGTTTGTAGAAGCGGGCTTAGAGTCATCAGGCGGTTGTTGTTCAGTGGGAGGCTCGGCATCGGACGCGGTTAGGTCGATAGACGCCGAAGACTCGCCCTCGGTAGGCGCGGTGCCCGTCTGCTTGCCCCGCCGCGACGTGCGCCTAGGGGCCGTGAGTTTCGCCCCTGACTTCTTTTTCTTTGCCATTCTTGCAAGACTTCAATGCGAAAATAAACAACCTGCAAAACAAAAAACATCAATATTGGAACATTGTTGAGTTAGTGACCTCTTTTGATGATTGCTTGATTGCTAGTGTCAATGCCACATGGTAACAATAAAGTCATTTGATATTTTCTGATATAATATAAATAATTTGTTTTTTTTCCAAATTAATACTCACGCAAAACGATGTTCTATTCAGCAAGTGTATGGCAATTTTGTCAGAGTAGCCACCACCGGTAGGAGCCATCAAAATTGTTCATGACAAATAAACCGTGACTACATATCACTACTTTTCCAAATCAACAGGGTTAGTTTAATGCAATTGAAAAATAAACAAGGACACAAACACGATGAATTTCCTGAAAAATGATACAAATAATTTCACGCTAGACAAAAAATACCATTTTCCCCTCAATTCTCTTCTCATGTCAATTTTTGACCATTTTCTTTACTATTCATTTCATTCAATCCAAAACCAAAGCTATGCTTCTTTTTTCCACAGAGCCATAAACAATCGAAATAAGTTTCGATCATTTTGAAGCTAGCATGCCGTGATCGAGTGAAATGAGTGAGTGAGACGTTACAATGTTTTTCATATTGATATGTTTGATACACCGAGCCCCAAAGGCGTGTGATGTGATCTGCTAATGCCAATTTATATACGTACTTACGCCTTTATCATACCTTTACTTTTGCTGAAGATGATTTAGCCGTTTGTACAACTTAGTTTACTTTTGTTTTAAGGTGCAATCTAATGCAGCCTACCGACGCTCGTTTCCAGCGACAAATGTGGTCACGTGACCCCATTTTAAATTTCCCGCCACTCCACCACCTTTTAGAGAGGCGGGAAATTTAAAATGGGATCACGTGACCATATTTGTCGCTGGAAACGAGCATCGAGCGGCTGCATGAGGCCGCACCTTTAAGTAGAGCTGCCCTGCGTACAAATAAACCTAAAGTTCCGTATTAAAATGTCAAATCTCATTTATATTTATTGGGGCTTGCGGCGTCGGTTGTGCCACTGTAATCATAGACTTAAAACATTTTCCTGCCTTGTCCAACGATAAAATACATGTTGGCTTTGTCTTCAATTTACGCGCTTTTAAGACACTGCCTCTTTAGTTGTTTACAATAGCTTTCTAGCTTTTATTTATTTAATGGCGACGAGCTTGATTACAGCTACTCCACCAAAGTCAAGTGGTTGTCGAGAAATCATATCATGCAACATTGTTATAACATGTCTGTGTAATCAAAGTGAAAGAATAAGCGAATATAATTCTTTATCTATGATTATAATTGCAATTTTTTTTTAAATAGGAACACATATTGAAAATGTCACTGTTTTCGTCCGTGGACGTTTCCTGTCACAAATGCCATGACTGACTGTCAAACAAACTAAACTGTGAAAAATAATATCAAGGGAGGGAAGGAAGGAAGGGAAAAGAAAAGAAGACGAACTAGAAGTGTTGTGATTGTGCTAAATTCCTGAAAAGCTTTCCATCTCAGTAACGAGGAAGCATTTTATATCGCAATGACTGAGTCAACAGAGGTAATTGTGTATTAGAAATAACTAAGAAACACGTCGTTCCCCTTGTGAACTACAGAATATTGGGACACGTCACAAATCATATTTTGTTGGTTATTTTCGGTGTTTTACACCGTATTCTGAATGTTCTTCAAACTGTGTGTTGTCGTAAGTTAACAATATATTATTAGACTGATTAATAGGTATTAATAACATTTTTCAGACTGTAAAAATCAATAAATGGGATGGAGCTGCCGCCAAGAATGCTATCGATGATGCTATCAGAGAGGTAAGCATCTATGGAAATATGCTACTGCAAATACGTTACTTATAAGTTGTAATGCAGTGTCTCCATGGATACACAAGTGTCTAATGCGAGTTTTCTTAAAATCGCCGTCACACGTAGATTTGTATGGGCTCACAATAGTGTCATCTTTAGGCCGACAGACGGCGCTGTTTCGATCCTATACATATATGCGTTTGCGTCGACGCGAGGACTTGCGACGGCGGCAGTGAAAAACTCGCACTAGGACCTAAAGTCTGTTTTTTAATTTGAGTCAGTAAAATGACAACTACAACTGTCACTGATACAAAAAAGGGTGACCAACAACAACAGTGATGTTCGTCAATCAATAGACTTAGACATGAGTCATGCTTCATTTTATTAAGTATCAAAGCATTTTTTACTGTTGTAAATATGTATTTCATAATATGATTGAAGAAATATGGACCTTACCAGCATATTAAAATTGCTCACTACATTATATATTTTCTCATTATTACAAAAAAGTGTTTAGAGATTCAAGGGAATTAAGTAAAACAATACAAGTAGTTTTATAAGTTTTTGGTAATTTACAGTGTCGTTATTGATGTCTTTATCCGATTCAGAATCGGAAATGTAACTCATTTATAACAAATTAGATAAATAATTCAATCATTAGTTTATTACTTTTATTAATAAATATTATCATTATACATACTTCGCTTAGCAAAACAAAGTTTCAATAACGAAGATAGCTGTTATATCCATGTTTCTACAACAATTTCCTTGTAGGGAGAATTTTTGAGAGAACAATTGCCGCGCGTAAAATTGTTTGGTGCGGCTTTTGGCTCGGCGCGGTTTTTGACACTCGCTTGTCAAGGCTTGAAGGGTTCAATATTAAATTAAAAAAATTATGTCGACTAACTTTTAATTGTAAAAACTTGATTCAACCACATCACTATTTATTTGGGACAAAAAACATGCAACACTGGAAATGTCATTTTACTGACTCGAATTAAAAAACAGACTTTAGAAGTATATTTGCTTAAAACCAAGGAGTGTTGGCCGTTCTTTCAGAATCTCTCTCATTGGCGTACAGGTTGCAAATGCTAGTGCAGAACATTAAGTACTTATTGGGTCTGATCACTGGATCCCAGTTAATGGCTTTTCTCACATCTGCAGGGGTGTACTAAAAGTTCACTCCCAACTACCCAATCTGTGGAGACAGGCAGGATGAGCAAATGGGATATGAGCTCACCTTGAATGTATAGTTTTCATTTTATGAGTCTGTCTCTGTCTATATGTATGGTGCGAGGCGAATAAAAATATGCACAGCATCCTCACTATTTTCACAGTTGTAGCTTGTGATTGTATATCTATTTTTCCTTATCAGGTACTTACTGGAGAACTGAAATGCAAGGAAAGCTTTACCCTCATTGATGGGAGGCTGTTCCTCTGTGCACTGGCTGTTGGTGTAGCCCTCTATGCCCTGCTCTGGGACTACTTGTACCCATTCCCACAATCAAGGTATGTGTAACATGTGAAATAACTGCACCTAATTGTGTAAACATCTTCAGTAACAAGCCAGTGTTTTTACATCTGCCTATCCCATTAAGAACTCTTCTGGGAAGGTGTAAACATATGGATAAAAGGCTAAATAACTCAGCATGTCTTCTCAAAGATGTGTCTAGTTCCTTTCTCTAATTTCTTACTGTAGCCAGTAAAATAGAAATTGTCCAAATGATGTGCAGAGGCTTTTAATGTTCAAGGTATATACATGATAATATTATTATACTTTTTCCTTGTACTGGAGTTTTTGTGCCCGCTAAAATGGTACAAGTTTCTGCCACTGACTTCAACCATTAAGGATTAAAAAATAGCCTCTATGTATGCATACTTCGAGTTAAACTGCATCACAAACTTTACCTTCTTAAATGAATGAAGTTACTTTAGTTTAGTTACTCAATCATTGCTGTTCACAAATTGGCATTAATGTGATTTTTCATTTAAAATTTGAACGGTTTTCATATTAATTATTGTGTGCAAAGAAAACATCAATATAGGTACCAAATCCTAGAAATTTAATGGTTTCAATGTAAGTATAGATTACCAAGTTTTAGCACAACCAAAAAAAAGTTATCATAGTTGTATTTTTTTTTATTTCATCAAAACAATAAATTTAAGTACTATCTTATATAAAAAGAAACTGTTTTCTAATTGCTCTTGTTCCAGACTGGTTTTGATAGTGTGTGTGACTTCATACTTCCTGCTTATGGGTATCCTGACCGTGTATACTGCCCTCAAAGAGAAGGGTATATTTGTGGTAGCCAAGGAGAAAGTTGGTGGCAACCAGAGAGTTTGGGAAGCCAGCTCATATGTTAAGAAGTAAGCTATGGCACATAATTATCATCTGTGTTGTATGAATATCATCATATGTATAAAGCTGAAGAGTTTGTTTGCTTGAGTGATCAAGCAAGCAGTAGCATGCGCAAATCTCAGCAACTTCTTGTTATATTCTTTCAGTCTTAGATAGCCTATACATTGAAGAAGGCTATAGGCTATATATAACTACTAAGACCAAGATTGTGGGTTGAAGTATTAGCTCAAAGTAACTATTACATGCGGACTAATTTGCAGGCAGGGCTAGTAACAGAATTTTTTTCATAGAAATATTTTTTTTTATTACACTATAACTTATTTTCTTTCTGCTGTCGACGTATGTATGCGACGTTGTAACGAATGCAACGTCTACTCGGCAACATACTAATAAATAAAATGTCAGTATTGTCAGTATGATAGTTATGTGCTGGTATATTCTCAGTAAAAGCCACTTTCTGAACTGGATGGTAACATATATAGAATATAATGTAATTGTCTTTTAAAGTACTCGTAAATACTCTAAACAATTGAATATACAAACCTATTTGGAATTTTGACCCTGGTAAATTTACCACCGTTTCGGAAACTAGCCTTCTGAGATGAACCGGCAAGAAACTCAGCAAAGAGGTATTACTACAATTGATTTGATAATTTTCATTCCACAGACACGATGACAAATACCAACTGGTAATGGTGATGCGAGACTCGTCTGGCAAGATCCGTGAAGCGACTGTCACCAAGTCATTCGCGAACTTCATCGACACCAACGGCACGATTGCCCAGAGCATTGTCGTTAGCGAGATCACTAAACTATACAACTCACTGTCCTCGGAGAAAAAGGACAAGTAATGCACAGTATTTTAAGGGTGTCCAATTCTGAGTTAATCACAGTCTAAAAGAAATAAGTGATTCTTATTGGGTTTTTCGGATTCCTAGAGAATTGGCAACCCTATGTATAACTTTTTAGCTAAAGTAGTATGACAATGAGAAACTCGGGTTCCAAATCAAGGCATTCGTTCAAATTCTATCTACCTACTAGATGTTCTAAGTGAGTTTCATATCAATGTATAGTGATACATTACCTGCTTCAAAATCTTCGGGAATGTATGTCCTATACTAGTACTATATGTCTACACAATTTTAGCTAATTATGTGTACTTACTGTGAAAGGTCTGACATTACTGTTTATTAATAAATGTGTCTTTTAACTTATTTCGTCAGTTTTATTTCATTACTCTCGTCTGCGTAGAAATCGTAACCTGGTGATATAATTTTAATAGAGAATTAGTGGACCAACTTTATTTATACGCTTCCGTTCGTATATTGCTCGCTTGTTATTACAGATCCCTAAATAACCTCGATTAAGAATAAAGTATAGCATAATATAGGAAGTGTCAAATAGCTTTCTAAGAATGGAAGATTTTTTTTAAATCGGTAGAGTAGTTATTGATATCCATCGTAACAAATAAACGAACAAATGTTTCCTCTTTGTAATATTAGTATAGATAAATATTCAATGTTAGTACAGACGCCGTCTCATTACAGGTATATTATAAGAAATTTATTTGACGAATATGATAAGCAACCAAAAACGAATAAAAATTCACGCATTTCTAACCGCGGTAAAATTTTATTTCTTCAATTCGATACGTCCTATAATTTATCTCAAAAATTTTATTTCACAGAAAATTTTGTATTGGGTTAATTGTAATTAAATAATTATGAGTATCTGAACCTATTCAAACTAAACTAGTAGAATACGCGCAGATGCAATTACAAATGGACTATTAGACGATTTCTTTTTTTAATTTCAGTTAGCAGCGGGTGGGTCAACATCCTTGTTAAAAGATGACAGTTATCGATCGGTACACTCTGTATAAAATAACCTTAAATCTACATCTATGCAAATAGTTACAACCAGTTTGTTCGGAGAGAAGTGTTTGAAGAATCATTTAAATGTTTCGAATGCTTATCAATTACAACAGATGGCGGTATTGTACTTTGTTGATATACGCAGGCAATATACAGGAGGTTCATAATGCATAGAATAACTCAATAATAAGGTACTATTGATTTTTTATGAACCTCATTGAATATATTTTTATTACGTGTATGGTAATTTTATTATTCTCATTGGCGATAATCGTATCGATACTCTAAATTATGTTGGTTTGCATAATGGAAGCTAGATGTCGCCCTAGCATCATAATAGGATTAGGAGGAATACGTGTCTCTATTTAAAGTTCTGTGTAGTCACCGGAATTAAAATATGTTTTTAATCATTGTATTATGGTGCATATTATTTTTCTTCTTATTCGTCCAGAGAGTGGAGATAATGCCGGTTTCATTTTGTGTAAACAGAACAGTGAACGGCGATCAATTCGGCCGGTCGTCGCCGTCTCGTCAGCATGATCGACCGTATATAGGAACATACTACCTATAGGTATTTTGAGTCGCAAGCGTGAGCTTGGCTAGAGAAGAGTCACTCAGTAGGGCGGTTGTTCGAACCGCGAATGTGTGTGCCGGGTTACGTAAATGTCGCTTTCGATTAGTTAACATGCTTAGTGTTTTAGTTAGTCAGTGTTTTTAATGACAACATATCGATTGATGAACTAGCTGTTTTATAGTGATGTGAATCAACTTAAACGTACTAGATTGCATGTAATTTATACAAAATCTCTTAAATATTCAACTCTTGCGTACCAATATTAGTTATTGTGGCAAAATTGATTTTATGTGCTCTTCGTAGATTTTCTTGATACAGTTTATTTCGAGGTAAGTTCAATGTCAAACTATTATATTTAAGTATTCTATTAGTGCTTTCGCTGTTGTATAATTGATAACTGTTAATGCTTCTGAATATAGAGTCTTAAAATTATTCTGAACAAAGAACAATAAACGCAGACTTTTAAAATAAGTATACTAAGTATCTAGTTTGAATAAATCTAAAGCATTACAATTTACGTAATTAGTAATTAACACGAACCGTTAAATCTCCAATTAAGGTCTTTTGTTTGATGAGATAAAATAAGAATGCCTCAGCGATAAACCGTCGAAAATCACGATTTTTCGAACACAAGCCTTAATTTACCATATAAATTAAAGAATAAATGAGCGTCTACCTGTCTGCAACGTTGACATCATCGGAGCTGAATCAAGGACTTCTTGAGTGTGTTCAATGTTATGGTATTAACCATACAACTCTATATTTTAAGATTAATTTTCCTCAAAGAATGCGATCTGAATACATACAATAATACATGGAGATGTCCTTGCAACTATTCTGTAACGTAGTAGCTATGTAGTGCCTTTCCTTGTGACAATGAAAACCTTCATCGTCTTTGATTTTAGTCACCTGATTTCACAAGTCGATTAAGCGGTGGGACAAGCTCGTGCTATTTTAGGGCTGGCGTCGGCACTCGGTACCAGCCCGTGGCACGGTGGCATACATGCTGGTCATGATCTTATACAATAGTGCGGCATGCATTGCGTACAACGTGGATTTCATGCCGACACACTTGTATAAAATTGGAACCCTGATAGAGTGCTTGCCAATTTCGCACCACTTAATCTGGGCGACGTATGCAATTGTTATTGCCTGGCGAATGATTACAGAAATTCTGAAGAGTACGTCCCAATTATTGCGTCCATTATTATTAGAAAATTTAATAATAAAACGCTTTTATTTTTTAATTCTTTATGAGTAGGTATGCATCATATCTATGTTTGCATAATGAGTTCAATAAACCGCGTGTTATCGATTATTACGTATTTTTTAACTTGATTAAATCTCATTGATTATTGGATTCTTCCAGGTTCGGTAGTGTCTAAGTGACCAAGTAAATACTCAGGTACTTACTTTTTTGTCCATCTCAATGTAGACTAAAAGAAAGGCCATGCTAGCGCCATTTGAAGTCAATTAAACATAGGTATAGTAACTTTAAAACCTTGGCATGGAAATTTATATTCAGTATTATACCTACATGAGTATTACTATCAATGTTACATAAATATATGTGTTTCTACGTAGTATGACCTTGGCCATTATCACGATAACGTGCTAGACAGACAAGTCGGAAGCGATAATCGTTTTAATTACGAGTTATATTATAACTGATAGCACTCATCAATCAGCCGATGATATTAATGATACCTATAATGAAAATACGCGGGTACCTATCCCTCGCGCCTTCGAAATTATTTTTGGTTGGCTTCTTATATAAGTAATACTGGCTATAAACGGATCGGTAAAAGAAAAAAAAGTCTGGAATTTATTGATCTATAGCTTCTTCAGGATATAAATACTTAATTTATATTTAGAATTTGTTGTAACAATGTAACTCTCTGGCATGACACGTGTATGGTGCCAATTAACCGCTAATAATAAAATATATGTAATTCTAATTTGGAATACTATCCCTTATTAAATGATGATTTGTTATTGTTTACGTTTATCTTAGACTTTGTGGAACAAAATAAAAAAAAATATAGAAGTTATAATCATACAAATGTTAAACATGAAAATAGTAGAGATATCTAAACTTGCCTAAATAATACAATTCCTTCATAATGTGACCATTTTTAACTTTTTGGAACAACCTGTATAGATACTAACTTTTAAGTTTAACCCTTCGACTGCTGGGTGACTTAAAATAATAAAATTGAATTGAAAAGAAAACTAAGATTGACGTCGTTGTATCCATACAAATTTATTGTCCTTTTGAACACATCGTTCTTCTAAACTTCGTTACGGATCTTGATACGGTTTACTAACATGTAGGAATTGAACTACGATGGGTATAGCAATAATTCAATATTACATTTATAGGAAGGAATAAGAGAAAATTTAACGTTTCATACTGATAAAAAATCGTAGCTCGACGTATCATAAGAATACCTGCATACCTTGGTATCAGTTAGCTTTTGCTTATTCGTAGTGGAATTGTAGCAGTGTGTTTCATTGTGTAAATGATAATCACGACACATGAACGTCACTTCACGATAATGATACGTACCCAGTTTTATGGCGATTATCAACAGCGTGGCTTGATCATGATCATTTCCTATATAGATGTTTATGGTGACTCGGGCGACAATCATATCGGTGGTTATCTTTCGACTTAGTTACTAACTTTACTACGTTGGTTTATTACTCAGGAAATAATTGAAGGTACTTCTTACTTTATGCAGTGCCTTACCACCTAAAATAGGGAACCAATTGCCGAAGTCTTTTATAAGTGATGGGCAAACTTAGGCCTACGGGCCAGCTCCGGCCCGCCGACGACTGTCCTTCGATGTGAATAATACCTATGTGGCTTGCGATGATAATTTTTGACGATCCAGAATTATTGAATGTTTTAACACGAAATGCATTTGTAGGTACTATAATTCTGGCCCTCTTAAAAACAAGGTTTAGGTACGCACCAGTTAGGTACCTACACATTATATTTTACTAAAAAGTGCACAGTACTTACCTACTACATGTTCAACTAAGCAGAAAAATTACAACTTTCTAAGAGTTACTTAGTTTACAGACGCAGTTTGTTTAAATAATCATATTGTGTCCTTATAATGGGGTTAGATTACAAAGCGCAGTGGCTTGCAAGAATTGCATTCATTGCATTACTAAACACATTCACGGTCGCTTGGTGTTGAATAACTCTACGATACAGGACGTCCCGCCACTCGGCTATTACGCGTAGGAGCATTAAAGTAACATCTGCCATTGACTACAATAGGAAGCATGTGGATCTAGATACGTAGGTAACTAAACACGAGGGGAAGCGATAAACTGATGGTATCTATAATGTAGGTAGGTACATCTATAAAATGTATATACTCGAACTTATCTACCTACTTACTAAATACAAAGCCAACATTGCCCATTTTTTTCGAATTATTGCATAAACATATTATACAATTAAGTTCTTTATATTCGGTTGCTGTTCGTTTACACACTTAGGTATGTATCGTCTTTTAAACTTGTATTGTAAACTTAAAACACTGAAAATACGACAGCTTTTTAAGTAGGGATACCTAAATGTATTTAAATTTATCAATTATATAATATGGATATTCTTAAACTAAGAAATTACTTTGAAATTATCTGAAATTCTTCATTTAAGGACTTGTCATCATGTATGTACCTTAACTAATACTGTTACACAGAACGTAGAAAGACGCTATTATGTGTTCTGTGGTAATATGAAACATGTACGTGAAATTAAAAGTTAAATTATACCTATCATTTGCAGATGTCTCGTCGTCGTCTGCTGGTTGGCGGCGCGGCCGGCGTGACTGGCGCCGTGGTGGCCGCGTGGGCGCTTGCAGCTGATGACTCGCCAGGAGTAGGTTACCATGCAAATCACGTTCCTTACCTTAATCTCATAGTAGCATTATCATCCAAACCGGTGGTCAGATCTTCGACGTTCATAAGTGCCTGGACCTAAACTGAATAAATCAGCATTTGCCGATGGGGTTGACTCAGAGTGCTTTTCATCCCCATTTGTGTTATCTGTTGTAATCTCCCTTTCTAGCCAAATTATCTTTCACACAATCTAGCCATCGTTTCTTAAGTAGGTACCTTTATAGTCATTCTCATACCTACATACCATCATAATTGTAATCACATTAAATAAAAATCGTAGTACTTACAAGTTTGACGAAAGTGCTTACTCCTTATTATTTCCATAGCAATTGACACTGATAAATTTGCGACACCTCTTAAAGATAGTTATTTCTAATTACTCGTACTTACTTCAATCACAGAACGTTTAAATCTAGGATGAGTCAAGGAATATTATTTGGAATCAGTGGAGAAATACTGAGCTACAAAGCAAAGCGCTGAGCGAAAATTGTGCATGTATTTTGCAGAGATAGACTCATAAAATGACCACTGCGCATTCAAGGTCAGCACTCATAACTCGTGACGACATCTGTACATAAGTAGGTACCTTACTTAGGTCTACCTAACTTACTTGTACCTACAGTTAAATTTAAAGAATAGCACTGCACTTAAATTTTGAATAGACTTCTATATTACTTGCTCTACATTTCCAGCATTGGTACAAACCAGCAGTGGCAGCGAAGACAGAGCGCAAGAAGCGCCCCCTGCCGTCAAGAACAGACCAAGTTAAGAGTTTGCAGGCTGGCCACGTGTACGACATCCTCATCATCGGGGGTGGCGCCACCGGCGTCGGCTGCGCTCTGGATGCTACCACTAGAGGTATGGCTCATCACTTCAGAAGAGTTGAAGTTTTTTAGACTCAAAACAATAGATTAGAGATCTAGTCTTGATCAATTAGATCGCACAATATGATCTTGATAAATAAGTCTGTCTGTCTTGTTACTTTGTACTTTAACCCTAAGAATAGGATGAAACATATTTAGTATGCGAACTAAGTTACGGGCGTAATCTGGAAGGTACTGGTTTGAGCGCTCATCGAAAATAGTGGGGATAACTGATAATACAAGACTCATAAAACGGCTACTGTGTATTCAAGTTCAGCACTAAAAACTCGTGACGGCACTTACACATAGTACTTAAGTATAAGTTTACTTTAATTGCAATATGTATGAATCATGATTCCCAAGTAATGCGCTAAAAAAATTGCATTAGGTAACTGATAGTAGTCGACATACCGTACCGTAGGCATGAGTCACAAAATATAGATATCTACTTAATTATGTCTACAACGATGTACAGTCAGACTTAAAAGTGACTGCTGAAAGCTGCTACTCAATATTTATTGGACTCATCATCAAACCTGATGATGAGTCCAATAAATATTGAGTATCCAAATAACAGAACACTTTTTAAACGAGCAATTCTTGTATGCATATATGTGGGTAGATTTAATCTCAATCTCGAAAACGGCTCCAATGATTTTAATTAAATTTAGTATTCAGGGGAGATATTTACATCTAGCTGGCTTGCATTTTTAGAAAAATTCGTTAAATAAAAAGTCATCTAGGTACTAAACTTGATCTCACCACATATTCATATCAACATTCCTTTTATTATTGTGTCCACTGTCCCTTACAGGTCTCCGAACCGCTTTGGTAGAAGCCGATGACTTCGCCAGCGGTACCTCTAGCCGCAGCACGAAGCTCATTCACGGAGGCGTGCGGTATCTACAGAAGGCCATCATGCAACTCGACTACGACCAGTACAAGATGGTGAAGGAGGCCCTCCACGAGCGCGCCAATATGCTGGAAGTGGCGCCTCATCTCACCAGACCGCTGCCTATCCTTCTGCCTGTCTACAAGTCAGTTTAAACCTTCCTCCTGTTACTTACATTATCCTCACGAATGTCCTCGTAGCGGTAGGTAGAGGTTTACTTACAGTACCTAAATCCTCATTGGAAAAAACCAATGACACTGCCCGACCTGGAGATCGAACTCAGGACCTCGTGTTCCACGGTACCGTTTGCCACTACTATGACAATACAAAGGAGACAGTCTAACTGTTAACGTATAAAGTTCGATATAGCAAAACTGCTTCCTAAAAATAGTTAGGAAAAATACGAACACGAGGCGGGACTTCATATTTTTCTTAACCATTTTTAAGAGTTTAGAAAAATATATATGTGTTATGCATTATAATTAAAATCTGCTAACATATTATAGCTAATATAGCCATGTTTGGCAGGCTTTTCTTCGAATGGAAAACTGACCATTATATTCGACCAGCGGAGTCACGCGTAAGCGGTTTAATGTAAAGTGGGGATTCCATAATACTCGCCTACAAATCCCTTCACTGGTATACGATTCGGGTTCTCCTAAATGATAACTTATATGTTTATTTGTCCGCAGATGGTGGCAAGTGCCCTACTACTGGTTTGGTATAAAGATGTACGACGTGGTGGCCGGCGACAGGAATGTTAAGAGCTCCTACTACTTGTCCAAAAAGAACACTCTCGAATTATTCCCTATGTTGAAGTCCGACAACCTATGCGGAGGCATCGTCTACTATGATGGTATCTCATATTTTTATCACTTGTGAGGAGAGCGTGTGATCATGCTCAACTCAATCCTATTGGAAGAAAATTTCGAGATAATACATATGTACGCTTGACATCAAGCTAAATTTATATTTATACTACGCTGGTGTCCGCAACTCTGCCTGAGCAGTACTTAACTTTCTTAAGTTATAGACTATTTAGTTTTCGTTACAGAGTAACAAACATTCACGTTTATAATATTAGTAGGATTTCTAAAATGAAAACACCTTCCAATACGTTCAGGTCAACAAGACGACGCCCGCATGAACCTGGCCATAGCTCTAACCGCGGCGCGTCACGGCGCCACCATCGCCAACCACGTCAGCGTCACCAAACTGCACAAGACTGCCGGCAAGCTGTCCGGAGCTAGCCTCAAGGTGACATATAAAAAAAATCAGTCCTAAATTTGAGTGATAATGTGTGGTTTGAAGTGTGTACTCAATATTTTTGGAATTTTAGAGGTGCTCGTGTCACAGTTGCTATTGCGCATATCATTCGATCAGCAAAGTTAAGCAATCCTTACCCAAGCCAGTAGTTGAATCGGTTCCAGTTGCCAATTTAACATTTTTGGCAATCGTTACAGGTCAGTCGGAGGCCTAAGAAAGTCTGACAACTGATTTAACCCAGATTACCGATTTTCCTCGTAGAAGAGGTTACGAAGGTCAGGTGGCAGTTGCTTCGTATAAAAATCAGGTGATCAGCCACATCGGGTTAAATCAAGTGTCGGCCCCAACAAAACCCTCAATATTTTTGAAAAGAAAATGTTTTTATTTTTAATTTAAATGTGTTCCAGGACGAACTGACAGGCAAGGAGTGGGACGTGCAAGCCAAGTGTATTATCAACGCGACCGGACCCTTCACTGACAGCATCCGCAAGATGGACGACCCCAAGATCAAGGAGATCTGCTGCCCTTCCTCCGGCGTGCATATTGTACTGCCCGGATACTACAGGTTTACTGTTATATACAGTAGTCTATTAGTTGTGTCTATGGATGTCGTCGCTCGAATAGAACTTGTCGAGTGTCTATAGAAAAACTCCAACTGTCCATGGTCTAACCTTTGCATGGAATAAATACGAGGGTATTTAGAACTACCGTCATGTTACACCGATTTACAGTAGTTTATTTAGTTTTATTAGTTTAACGTTATTGCCTGTTATAATATTTTTCATTAATAGAGGTTCTGAGGTCTGAAGTTGAACACATCAATGTCAGTTGAACTTAACTGCCGATCGATTTGTTTACATGACGTTAATTTTCTCAACGCCGAGTGGCGCTACGTCGAGTAACGTTACGCCGATTCAAAACTAATTGGCTACAACGTCATGGTTTGGGTATTTTGAGTGATTTTGCGTCCATGTAAGGTTCCAAGCCCCTCAGCGCTCCAACGTGTGCGCGTGCTGTGGTCGGATCTGTCGCTCCCGTATCGGCCTTCATAGCCATTGGCGGAAGTGTCGTCAAAATGTCCTAAATGACGCTGCTTAAATCATCTGTCATAGATGCAAGAGGCCAATATATATAATGTTTAAGGGTATTTTTTGTTGTTCAGTCCGGAACACATGGGTCTTCTCGATCCGGCGACGTCGGACGGCCGCGTCATCTTCTTCCTGCCGTGGCTGAAAGGTACCATCGCCGGGACCACTGACCTTCCCTGCCAGGTCACACACAGCCCCAAGCCCACTGAAGACGAGATCCTGTTCATCCTCACCGAAGTCAAGAATTACCTTAACCCAGATGTTGAAGGTTAGTTTTTAACACTGCAAGGTGCAGATAGTGAGCCCAAATATTTAATGAGTCCCCATAAAATTATGTTTTTTTGTGTCATTAGTTCGTCGCGGCGACGTACTGTCCGCATGGTCTGGCATCCGTCCCCTAGTGTCGGACCCGAACAAGCCAGACACCCAATCGTTGGCCCGCAACCACATCGTGCACGTGTCTCCCGCTGGGTTGGTCACCATCGCCGGCGGCAAGTGGACTACCTACCGCTCTATGGCTGCTGAGACCATCGACGCTGCTATTGAAAGTTTGTACTCAATCTGCATACATATGCTTTGAAAAAAAAATATATTATATGTTCAGGCACTTATGAACGACGAAGAATTGACCGAGACTAAGCTCACTTTCATTTAAATTTTATATTGAAAGTACGTACATCCACATTTCACCCACCAGTTATGTTAAGCTTATTGCCATTAACCGGGATACCTTATTATCGAAGCGCTCGGTATATCGATAATAGCCTATATAATTATATATACATAATATAAAGTTGTTATTCCATAACTTAAAAAATATATAATCGCGAATACTGTTCGCGACGTGTAACGGTTCTTAGATTTTACCCGAAGGACAATTTCTTAAGCACTTTTGGTTTTGTAAGTCTACGTTAATCAGGCGTGTTATGTAAGTCGCAAAATGTCCAAATCTTATAATGTGCTCTCATGATTTCTAGGCGCGAATCTCAAACCGATCTTCAAGGAGTGCCAGACGGACGGGTTCCTAATAGAGGGAGCCCACGGCTGGACACCCACTATGTATATACGATTAGTGCAAGACTTCGGACTGGAAATGGAAGTGAGTATACGCACATGACCACCAACCAAAAAGTTTTTATATGGAAGTGTTTTAGCTCTTAACTATGGGCACCAGGTGATGCTTAACCAGTTTATAAAGAATCTATAAGAGGGTTGTAGCCAGTCATAACAGCTAAAGACAGCTAAAGTTAGTCTTAATTGTGGGTGGGGGCGTTGCTAGTATGCAACCTGAGAAGCTGTTCCGTCTAGGCCTACAGTAAGCCTAGTCTTTCGCGCTTGCGCTAATAGATGCGATAAAAATGTATGGAAATATCATAAATCAGGCACGTGACATATGTCATTCCCGTACATTTTGTATCGTTTCGAGAAAGGGAGGGTTTCAGAATAGATAAATCAATTCGGAGCACTCGTAACCGAAGGAAGTGTATGAAGAGATGCATGAATGTGGATGAAGCGAAAAAAGTATGTACGGATTGTAGCATGTGGCGAACGGTGGTCTCTGCCTACCCCCATGGGATACAAGCGTGAGCATTTCATTGTTAGAGAACGTCAAAAGTTACGGGCAAGGCTCGGTCATCCAGATACAATAAATAATGCAATAAAAATATTGTTCGTCTAATCATTAACACGCTCGCTAATGATATGTTACAGGTAGCTCAGCACTTGGCGAAGTCCTACGGTGACCGAGCGTTCGCGGTTGCTAAGATGGCAGCCATGACAGGCAAGCGGTGGCCCATTATTGGGAAAAAAGTGCACCCTGAGTTCCCTTACATCGACGCTGAGATCAGGTCATTATGCTGCTTCTAGACTATACTAATGGTGTTGACCTAAGAACTATCTGTCCTATAATTTATCAGGGGCTATATTCAGAAAGAATCCCAATGTCGATAGATCCGCGGCTTGTCATTTCGTATGATTTGTATTAAAACCATTCCGCAGATTCAGCTTCGCACATAATCTTACAAAATAGCTGCTAGCATCAACCCAGTATATACAATATGGTTGTCCGGCCAATCTTTATATGTCCACCTTACAGACGATCGCAGCCAAGTAATGTATCCTTTGAGTAGTGTTGTGTGCCTGCGGTGAGTATGCTAGCTATGGAAGGGAGAAGTAGATGTGGAGTCACTGTGCTAGTAATAGTTGTCACTATGTTAGGTCGGTGTTGTTACTAGGCAAGGCGCGAGTGACACTTATTAGCAGTAACAAGCATTCAAATTCTGCAGTAGCCGTTTAACATCAAGCGTCGCCTTAGCTGTATATAAAAAAAAATTAACATATGCTCACGCCTGTATTCCCCCAAGGGGTGGGCAGAGCTGTTGTAATAACAACATCCACCAAAAATGATTAAGTGGTGTGTCTATCGCCGTCTCAGGCACTACACATTTGATGATTGATATGCACCTTATAGTTGAGTCACGGAATTAATTATAGGTATGGTGTCCGTGAGTACGCGTGCACAGCAGTGGACATGATCGCGAGACGACTGCGCCTGGCCTTCCTCAACGTCCAGGCGGCGGCTGAAGCTCTACCTGCAATCGTTGACATCATGGCTGAAGAACTCAACTGGAATGAGACTGAGAAGAAGGTATATTATTATTGGGTGCCTTCATTCCCCGCATTACGCCAGTTATGTCTAAGAAGCATGTGATAGGCGGCGAGCCTATCGCCATTAATTGGGCAATAGTCCAAACCCCGGGCTGCTACTGGGAAATTACAGATATACCCAATAACACTGCCCGACCAGGTGCGAACCCAGGCCTCGTGTCTCTTAGTAGCAATTACGACCACTTTACCAACGAGATAGTGTATGTTATTTAGTTATTATCTGTACATAACAAACACTTCAATTTAATGTATATTAACAAACAATGTAACTAAAAATACGTCTACTTATTCCAGAGACAAATCAAAGTCGCAAGTGAGTTTCTGGCGAATGAGATGGGTCAAATGGTGAACCGAGCGAGCCGAGACAAGATCCCGATCAACCTGAGCAAGGACGAGATCCAAACTTACATCAAACGCTTCCAGATCATCGACAAGGACAGAAAGGGCTTCGTCTCTATCAACGATATCAGAAGGAGCCTTAAGGTACAGTTTTTCTTCAAACTTCATACAAAATGTATCCTTATTGCAAATTTTATTAATAATTTTTTTCTACGATGATCAATGTTACGCGTGTTTTTTTTGTTGTGGTTCAATAGAATCCGAAAACAATATAAGAAGGAAGACATTTGAGAAGAATTATCGTATATTGCTAATAGTATTGTATATTAATGATTTACGTCAATATCAATCGCTCCAAAAGTCGATGATTACATAAATGTTATTATCGTTACTGTAAAGAGGTCCCAGGACTTTGAAACTGAATCTCAATAATAATACGTAAGATATTTATACGAGTATGGTAGAATTACATGTAGATTGAATTAAGATGAGCAACTGGATAAGTGATGCGTCTAATCATCGACTACCCCCTAAGTGCAAAACATACACTCCTATCTCTATCCATATAGATAGTTCCATCTCTTTTTGTGATATTGATTTAAAAAGGGATGGACATAGATTAGTCTTCGTTTGAACCATGTCGACCAAGGTTGTAGGTACATCTGAATGTCGGCAGAGAGTTTAGTGAGGAAACCTTTACGTTATAAGTGAATGAGTAGAGTTCCGTTCGTTCTAACAAATTCGATTCTAGAGTATGGGGGTGAAACCAACCGACGCCGAGATAAGTAACATATTATCGGAGATCGACGTCACTTACCATGGCCAGATGGAGATACAGGACTATCTGCAGGTAGAGGAATAACGTTCTTATGCTAGACGGGATGAAGACGCGATTAGCGCGTGGGATCTATGTCTTTGTGTCCAACGCAACGCTTGCGGGAAATTTTGGAATAATGCACGTCGGTTTACGATACATTTTTTGTAATTTCAAAATATGTGCATTATTTCAATTACATTTCATGGGTTGTGTGGAATCATAGTTACTCAAAGAATTCATACGGTATCATATCATAATCAACCGTATATCAATCAAATTAAATCGATAATCGAGTGTAGAGTAAAGGGGTGAAGAAAGCAGGTACCCCAACATGACCTCTTATGCAATCATACATTGACAATGATTATGATGCAGATGCATATGACGTGTATAAGTCTGCCACTGTCACACAGTGAACCATCATGGAAATAAGAGCTTATGGCAGTGAGCTCTTATTGCAATGATAGATTACCTGTGTGACACTGACAGATGTATACACGTCATATAAATCTGTCTCATAATATGAGTCAAATAATCATGGCAATGAGAGCGTATGTTAAGGGTCCTTACTGTAAGCTGCCATATTGCCATCATATTTCCACTGTGTGACAGTTATAGCTAATAACAGTGAAACTATCACGCCATTAAGAGGTGGTAAGGGCTCAGGGGCTAGATATGACTTGTTGAGGAAATCGTGAGTCTTTGGTAACTATGATTCGTTAAATGTTAAGGGTAAGTTGTGTCATGTCATGCTATCGTTGATGTGGGAAGTTGTCCACAGAACTACGGCGAGGAAGTCACCGGCGAACAGTTGCACGAAATACTGAAAGAGATCGACACTAACATGAACGGACAAGTCGAACTCGACGAGTACTTGCAGGTCTATATTGCCCTAGTACTTTTTGAAAGAAACCGCTACTTGTCTATGATTTTCCTTGAGAATGTTTTTTGAATTAACTATGGTTGTTTTTTCTTGCTTTGAATAGTGGTGGAATAAATGGTGTTTATTGCCTGCCAGTTATCGCAGAAATAAAATAAAGTTACGTTTGCTATTAATTATTATATAATTTATATGGTAGGTAAATGATAATTACAGAACAAACCATAAACAAATAACTATATTTATTTATTGAAAACTAACTAAGATTTCGGTCAAACATTCTAAGATTTCTAATAAATGTAAACAGTACCTAATGGTATAACTTTTCACCTTTCAAAATTGCTTCGTGTAATGTTTGCATGACCTTGCATGAGAAGTGTGACTTTCGCTTTTTAATTATTTAGATAACCATAATTAACCACATTGTTTCCGGTCATACCATTTCAAGCTTTCTTACTGTTATATCTAAATAACTAACTTAGGATTAGTAAGGAAGTCAAATGTAAGTAGTTAATTTAGTTTACTAGTTAAACAATTACTCCTAGATATCCGTCTATTATAGAAAGATTCAAAATACCAAGCCCAATTAAGCCCAAAGCTAATCCAGGCTACTATCAATTGAAATATATTTTCCAAACGAATTCGAAGCTTCAAATGCCATTTAATAAAAAATGTCTCCAATGAAATTCAAAATAATTTTAGAAACTCTAAAGTTTTAAAATATCTCTAATTACCTAAGGTATAAGGTTTATATTTGTTGTAACGCAGATGATGTCAGCCATCAAGTCTGGCCACGTGGCATACTCTCGGTTCGCGCGAATGGCTGAGATGGAGGAGGAGCATCATGAGAAGGAAGCTCTTCAGAAGAAGATCACTGTTGAGAGGAGTGGCGGTGGCTTGTAGATCGAATACGGTAATATACTACGACCTAGTCACGATACTTTAGGGCGAAACTTATATATGAAATTCTCGCGTCACAGTGTTTCTAACTCAATTTTTTTCTTCAGATTTGTTTTGTGTCGTGGGAGCCGTGGTGGAGCAGTCGCCTGCTAAGCAAACGACGCAAGTTATCCCAGCGGGGCCCAATGAGTTTTTCTAAAAAACTTATGTACAGTGAAGGAAAACATCGTGAGGAAACCTGCATATTTCTGAGAAGTAATTCAATGACGTACGTAAAGTGTCTGAGACGGCGATGGACTCACCATCTGTCACGTTGGCACTTAATCAGCTTCGGTGAGAAGTGGGTGTTGTGATTACAACACTTCTGCCTACCCCTTCGGGGAACACAGGCGTGAGCATATGTATGTATGTAGATTTGTTTTGTATCGTGGGAGCCGTGGTGGAGCTGTCGCCTGCTAAGCAAACCACGCAAGTTATCCGAGCAGGGCCTGTACCAATGAGTTTTTCTAAAAACGTATGTGCAATGCTTTCACACCACATGCTTTACTGTGAAGGAAATCATGGTGAGGAAACCTTCATCTGAGAAGCAATTCAAAGTCGTGTGTATAGTGTCTGAGACGGCGATGGACTCACCATCTGTCACGTTGGCACTTAATCATCTTCGGTGAAAAGTGGGTGTTGTGATAACAACACCTCTGCCTAACCCTTCGGGGAATACGGGCGTGAGCATATGTATGTCACTAGTTCTCTGTTAATATAACTATATTTATATTTTTGTTTCAGATTCAATCGAATACCGACCCCACAACAAAATAGTCACTAAGTAAACTCTCAAAAGTATTAATATCTCAAATGTTATAAGTACAACCCTTTTACATTTATATAAATACAATGTTTTTTTTTATTTTATTAAGAATGTTATTTATGACGGAAGCTAGAAGTTATGCTCTTCAAAGGTCAACAAGGAAATTATTTATGGTGAAATTTGATTAGTTTACTATAAAAGATTATTTGACAGAGACAATTTTTTGTTGAGTTAGTGATAAGCAAATATTGAAATTGTATTTATGTTATGAATTAATTGTTTAGGCATTGTAGTTTGTTGGAGAACCACTGAATCACCTCAACATAGACCAATAGTATTAATCAGTGTCAGTTTGTACTGAACAATGTTATCCGCAGTGAAGTAACAGTGAAACAATCATTATTTAATTTTGTTAAGCTTAAAAAATACTTACGAATTTTGCAGTTGGACAATAGTTTGAGGCATTTTTTGGCATTTTTCTTATAAGGTGAACTAGTAAGGTGGTCTCCAAAGTTGTTAAATTTTATTTATATAGATAATAAATTTAGTATAGTGTATATTCATTCTCAGTCAATTCCGAACGGGACACGGCGTGAAAATTAATATACCCATCTAAGTACATTATCATCTTGATTCACTGGTTTGAATAAGTGTGTATGCGTGCCGTCACGAGTATGGAAATATAGTGAGGACATTGCACATATTTCTATTCGCCTCGCGCCATACATAAAGACAGAGGCAGACTCATAAAATGACTACTGCACATTAACAAGTACGGACCTGTAAAAGCGTTTACCATCTTGCACCATAGGACATAATATAATGCACGACAGTAACTATTAACATGGACATGTTTTGACGTAGTGCATAATAAGTTTTGTGATTATAAAAGGAGATTTCTTTATAAGTATAAGAACAACACGAATTACTTACTTAATGTTACACTATTACGAAAGTAATGCCTATAATACCCAATTATCTCTATGAAATAGGCAAATATTATTTCATGTTTCTTAATACCTGTTTATACCAAGGCAAAATAATTAATATGTGCAACACAAGTAAGTCATAAAATGTATTAATTAAGTATAAGTGTTGTAGTATTTTATTGAATTTCTCTTTAACTATAAAGATGATGACTACATCATTCACTCATTTATAACTCATCGGTGTTAAAATTTGAACGTCTCTGTGTGTTTTAAGGTATAAAACGATGTGAAAAAATCATTTATTATGTTGCTGTAAATTATACACTAAGTTATTTGAGGCATTATTTAATCTAATTTGCTTGAAGCGTTGCCTATGTCATTAATGCGTGTTGCATCCAATGCAATGAATATATAAATATATTCATGTTATTATAATTTATCTACTTAGTCAAACTAAATGTCCCTGGTAACGTGGTGTGAACCCACCTGCATTATTAAAAATGCAACTGTTCCAAAAATGTCTATGGCATTTCAAACTTGAAAAGACATTGCCGATAGATGGCACTACGACCATTATAGTATAATGAACAATATTATAAAAGTCTCCTTGATAAACTAACGTGTAATTAAAGAAAATTTACTATATAAACGCTATTAAAAAATCGCGTACACTTTTTACTCTCAGTTCTTCTCGTATGATTAATATCTTACAACATCTCATTATGTTTTATGACTTTTATGAATCAATGTGTTTATGTGCATTAAAAATCATTTGAATATTTGTAATGTTTTTTTCTACTTTCTATTAGAAGTTTATCCCAGTCGCCAAAACCCATTAATAATTTGACGGCGAGGCCAGATTGCCGACGCTAGTCCAGGGATGGATTTTTTAATGATGATAAAGATGTGCCATCAAATAAAATTTACTTTTTAAGTATAATATAAAACTGTTTAATTACTACAGAAAATGAGAAATTATGTCCAGTTCAATTATAGGTACGTGTAGGTAATAGAAGTACATTATTAAGTAACTTTATGATCAGTCACGTGCACAACATTTTGTGTCGTGCCATTGGTTTGCAACCCCTGTTTGTATTATGCCTAATACATTTTGTATGTTCGGCTCACAGATTCTAGGAAGTATTTGTTGTTGTGCTTTATCGGTCTGTGGTTTCGCCTTGATCCGATATTTACATAAATTAAAAAGAAAAACCAAAGACAATGTAGAGGAAAGAATGAATGATTTTGAGAAGGATACATTTTTTACTTATAAGTTATTCAGTAAAAAACAACTTATTGTGGAAACAGTTTACTTTTTATTCGTTATCTTGTCCTTTTTTATTATACTTTGGTCAGTTTTATAATTATCTAGTAATGATATAAATAATTTGGTTAAATTAAATCCCATATTAATATTTAAGGAAATTATCTTACACATATTTTAATTCACGTCAGGCAGCTCCACTCCCGTACAATACATTCGACATGTGTACTTTGTTTTGAATCAATTGGCGGGAAAAGTTACTATTTACGTGAACCCGGGCGAGGCGTAGGGCGGCGGTTACGCCCCCGCGGGCCGATGACGCGGGCGGGCGGTGGGTGGTGCGCCTGTTCCTTCTTCTTATGAATTTTTAATAATAGAACGAGGGTAAGATTACAGGATCGAGGGCTATCTTTAGAGCTGTCCGTTACTGAAAGCCTTGAAATTTTAATTTATAATTGTAGTAGATTTTACCAGCTCAGCTTAAGGTACGATTTTAGAATGCGGGGAATTTAAATGGCTTAGGATTTAGATGCGCTCATCAACCCATGGACCATCGACCAGCAAGTCTGACGATTGAAATACAACTGTCATAATATAGAGTGATATCTCGTTAGTAGTCACGGTAGGCATTGCACAGCCCGACGGATGCTACGCGACTAGACGCTACATCCCTTTGCTACTGTTATTTTGTCGGAATTCACTAGATCTTCTTCCTCGAGCCTTAGCTCTCATATTTTATTTGGAACCGATTGTACAATATTCATAAGGGCTTATATCATATATGCTATTCATAATTACAATTTTAATAGATGATTAATTTTTCAGCTCCCTCAGAAATCTTACGCAGAGGTGCAACAATAATCAGACTTCATCGAAGATATGATGGTGTGTCTATCAACGCATATTTTCAGTACCAAGCTTCATATTTACATCGCCACTGTTCAGTGTTCTCACTCTTGTGTATTTTGCGCATTGACATGATAAACAGACACGATTGGGAATACACTACTTTTCTGGCATATTTTGTAAGTTTGTCAGGAATAATCTGTCGCTTTACTCTTTTCAGCCTTTAATTAGTCTAGAGGGGAATTACTTTTTTTCGCCCTTGGGCAGCATGATGGTATTATGTAGGTGTGTACTAATCCAATCAATCATCATCTAGTGTTTAGTAGTATCAGATTCAATCTGTAAAGTAATTTTTGAATAAAGTCTGAATAATAAAAGTATATCCAAGATAATTTACTGAATACATCACGTTATTTTATTAACTAGGTACGTATGTGATAAACAGGCCCATAATTTTTATAATGGTAAGCTCTGATTGCAGCCTATGAACTGGTGAAAAATCACAATGCCAACATAATCCTCTCCTTCATGGAGCACCGGTCAACTTTGCCATCGCAGGTTCACCACACTACTCTAAAACAGTGTTATTTAACTGCGATCATCTTCTATAAGTTAGAGGTACGGAACCTAATCTGGCAGCTCCGGGTTCCGCTCATGTCATAATGTGTGTTTTAAGATATCTATATATTCCTCTTGTGGATTGTCAAAGAGCTTGAAATTTTTTTGATAGTGTAGCTTTACAATGGAGCTAAATGATTAATAGCATTGTGTTGAACTCGCTACGTGTGGGAGCGCGCTTGTCGCCCACTTATATTGCAACGCAGCTCATCAGCGACCTCACATGGGTCACGTGTTTGTGTTGAGGAAGTGAATACGTTTTCTTAGTATGATAATTAGTGAAGTGCAGCGTGACTTGTAAGAGCTAGGGCGTGTCTGGTCACGGGGGCGGGTGGCGCAGGCGGTCCGGACCGCCCACTGTTACTTCCGCTTCCGTCAGTCCTTGGAGTCGTCAGCGTGTTGATGACTTATCTGGTAATCAGTCATACTTGACCATATGAGAATAATTTCAGAAACCTGCAGCCCAAACAGAACACACAGTCAAAGCGTATTACTGAGCTCACGCTCGCTAGCTGCTCGTCATTTTGTACCTCGTCGTTTTGTACACTATTCTTCGTTTTCAATTATATATATTTGTGTAGAATGTAGACTCATTGAAATAATTTAAAGAATCTTATTGCCTGTATTGGTTGCCTGTAAATCTCGTTAGACCACTGTCTATTAAAGGTTTGGCCTTAATTTAGAAGGATATTTCTATACCTTTTTGTTTATGATCATGGGTCAACGGAGGTCAATTCTCTAGTAGAGGTCGATTATCGGGTTAGATGGCCAAGGATAGCGATATACATTAATGTTCGATGCTTGTACTGCATCTGCAGATCCTCCTCTTTTAAACATTCTTGCTTTTGGCTGTCGGAAGTTTTACGTAAAAGGTGTATTTGAAGGGTCATATTTCATGTGTGAGCCGTGGTGGCCGTAAGGATTGAGCAGTCGCCTGCTACACAAGCGACGCAAGTTCAAATCCTCGCGAGCCCTGTATCAATATTTTTTTCTAAAAAACTTATGTGTAGTGATTTCAAACCACGGTGAAGGAAAAAATAGTGAGGAAACCTGCATATATCTGAGAAGTGATTCAAAGATTAGACTATCTGTCGCGCTTAATCATCTTTGGTGTAAAGTGGGTGTTGTTATTACAACACCTTTACCTACCCTTTTGGGGAATACAGGCGTGAGAATATGTATGTATGTATAGTTCATGTTGGCCTGCAAACAGAAGTAAATGAAATTATTTTATGAAGCAGTTGACTGTTAATATAATTAGGTCTGTTTTATCGAACGCGACGGAATTGAGTGTATTTCTTGTGAGACTCCTATTCAATATCAAGCAAAGAGCGAAAATGATTAGAGAGATGCTTAACTTTGGTCTTCCCGCCCTCGTACCATTGTTGGGGTTGGCACCAAATTCAAACCAAAAGGCTGGTCACCTGCTTTTTACATGAAGCGAATGCCATCATACCTTCGTAACTCCTTTTACAAGAAAAAATTGGTAAGCTGGGTTAAACTAGATGGTCAAAGATGTTAAGTATCATACGGAACGGATGACTTACCGTGGTCTCCAAGCCACAGAGGGTACTCTGGTAGTCAGCCGCTATACTACTGGCCCACTTTAAGTTGCTTAACTGCGCAGATTGAATGATTTGCGCAATAACAACACTGCCATGAGCCATAGATAGGTATTATCGTTGATCGGACAGTTACCTGGCTATAGGAGTTCCGGAAATATTATTGACAACAGGACCACACCATCAATTTTACTGAAGATATATTTCCATAACGAGTATTTAGAAAAATCTATAATGACCTAAGTAGTTACTTAGAAAGCATTTTAGTCAAGGGAACATAAATGAACATTCATTCATAAAGAAGAAAACTAGTTTAAGCTGTAACAAAATGTCTGTTCAAATGCCAAGACAACGAACAATCGACCGAAAACAATGAACCATGATGATTTCATCAGGCACTGTTTGTCGGCTAATTAAATAGTACGCAAACAGCATCACGTCATTCGGCTACCGCATGTCGCTCCGCACCATGCGACTGAGGTACACCCATAATAGATTTGACCAGAAACAGAATTGGTGTATCTTATTATTTTCAAAACTTACACTTCAACTCTAACATCACATATTTAGAGTAAAAAGTTGAACAACATTAGAATAGAAAATTGTTTCCTTTGAAATTCAGACTATTTATATACATTGTAAGGAAATATGAACTTTACGCCAATGATTTTTGAGTTTACAATGGAGTATACAAAGTAGCAGATAATTAAGCTGGGGACCCACGCTCTCTTGGGGCGGCTGCTCATTCGTGCATAATGGACTCAGGGCAAAGCAACGTGGCTAGCGTCTGACGCTTGACAAAACGTGGATCGAGTCTCAACTTTCACTCTCATTCCAAACCTGTCTAAACCTATAAATAATGTTGTCGCTTTACAAATTACGTTTTTTTGCATTGGCAATTGTTAGTTTTAATATCTTCTGTATTGTTTTTGGCACTAATTACAATTAATGTTGGTAATGCCATCAGAACCTCTCTTAAGCAAATAAGAATATGATAATTAGTATAATTGTATCTAATACACAAAGTTAAAAAAAAAAATATGGTCATTCAAAGTACCTACCTGTAATTTAATAAAGTTAAGTATCATTTGGATAAGAAATACAATATGTGCGAAAACCGTACAATAAGCGAAAATGATCAGAGCATGATAAGAGTTTCTGAGACACGAGTGTATCGTAATCTGTAACATTATGATACGGAGTCGTATGGACAAAGACATATAAGTTCACAAGCGTACTCTTATCGTTTGTTTACAGGCCACGTCTTGTTATCCCATGCGACTGGCACGACGACCGGCACGGCATGTGTGCATTTTTTGCCCGCCCAAGGAGGCCGCGGGCGCGAGGTTATACACCCATTATTACGTCCTTCCTACTTTCAATTATTATTATCGGGCGGCGCGGCGCCGCACCCGCGACGGGGAGGAGGAGAGAGGCGCAGCTGCTGCCTACCAATAATCAAGACCTGTCTCTACTAGAAAGAGATGGAGATTACACGAGTAAACCAATAAAAGTAACTTTTTTGGATTAACGACCAACATATAACCTGGATAAAATTGAAATGTGTTTCATTTCGGGTCAAGAAACACCTAGGGCTACTTTGAAACTGTTCACAATGTCTTGAAAATCTAAAAAATATTTAAAACCGTAACAAACCCGACTGCGATAGGAGGCGGATCTCCGAATATTGCCGAACGCAATCGGCGAGATTCGTCAGTACGCTCGCCGCAGTTTGGCGGCCGGTCGTGAGGATGGTGTGTTCTGTACGTGAACAAAGAGAAATAATTGTTTGCAAGTGTAAAGTAGATAATGTCGTCTGAGCACCTTAAAGTGCAGGTGGAATACATAAACGAGGAGAAACCCAATAAGGTAATCAGTGCAAAGTGAAAGGATGCAGTGTTATTGTGTAACATATCGGACGCTAGCGGGCAGCGGTCTCATGTCAGGTGGCGCAGGGGGAGGGCGGGGCGAGCGCGGCCCCGGTCGTGTGGGGCCCGCCAGGCCACACGCAGGAGGTTGTGACCGTGTCGCAAGCAACTCCCTTGCCGAAATAGCATCAGCATTATCCTGCAGTTTTGTTCCCATCTAATTTACATTTTAACTGCGAAGCAATCTTTATCACTAAGTACCACAAACCTCCATTATGTATTGATCGAGGTGAAACACTTTAGGGCTATATTCGTCATAAATTGTTACCGAGTAACATCATAGGTTCATTACAATACGTAATTAGTGTAGTTAGTGTATTTGAAACAGTCTGTATACCTGCTATTTGCATATATTCGATGTGCGTCGCGAGAGTGTAGCTAGCCTAGTTAGCAGCTGCATTAAAATCACAGTCACGCGATTTGAGGTGGGTGGATCAAAGGGCGGCGGCGGCCTTGTGTGCGACGACTCCCGGCACTTGTTAGGAAAAGGCGTGTCGACTCTCAACTATTCCGGTGTATACTTTTGAGAAACGGCTTCAACTTGGAAAGTTTTGTGTGTACCGCCCGCCACATTTAATTTGCATTGGAGTTGGGAAATACAACACAGATTTGATGATAGCAAAATAATGAGATGTATCGTCACGGAATAACTAATCAATTGAACGACATCAAGTTCCCTTTCCAAGCGGAACTGACCGAATGACTGTCTATGCTAGGTCAATTTTTTGATGTACGACTGTTAATAAAATTATTGCAATCTAAATATTTAAAAAAAAACAAAAATGATCTTGCTTGCTTTGCTTGACAGGGATATAATCTGACAGTTTGTTGTTTTTATTTTGGTTTACTTGTTATTCAATTGATAATTCTTCGCCGAGCTGTCGATCACACGTTTGAAATGATTGAAAAGGATTCTGACGAGGTAAGCGAGCTGAAACAATAATACGGTGTTGCTATAGATACTCAAACCTATCTATAAGTACGCATAAGATCGGTTAGGGTGGCCGGGGATCGACTGGCGTCCCCTGATCCCGCGATTCCCGCGCTAAAAGGGCTGCGAGTGACATTCTTCCCCTTTGAGCTCCCAAGAGCGCTTTGAACGCCGTTAATATTGCCAAACGACTCGATTTACATTACTATAGCTGCAAAAAATTTGATCAAGGTTAACATTATTTGGCTGCCCTTCAACATTTCAGTTTGTCACTATTAATGCCCATCCCTGTAAATGCTATCTTTTTAGTATATTGAACATGTTGTAAACTGTATATATACAATTTTATGTAATTATTAAAATGGTTCATATAAATTACTTACTAAGATGATAAACATTTAATAAATTCAATCTATTTTGGCCTTTAGAACACATTGATTTTGTTACCAAGAAACATAACATCTTGGTGAGTAGACTTTTTGGAACTCTCTATCTCAGTGGGGGTCTCTAATAAACATTCATGATATCTGTGTCAACACCGAAAATATAAAAATAAGTCTGTTTTGTAAAGTGTTTAACATTTTAACTTGAGTATTGAGTGTAAATACTTCAAATGTTTGTAGCACATATAAAACAATAGAATTTAAATTACTAGATTCTGCCAGTGGCTTCGCCCGCATGGTATTTGACCCAGAGAATTTCTAGAAAATTCAAACACCCATTACACCAATTGTAGGTAAATTTCATGTCCGTATCCTCCAAATTTCATGGCTCTAGGAACGGGGTTTCTCTGTGTAGATATATCAGTAAGTCAGAACTTAGAATATATGTATTGTATACAATATAGATTAACAAAGACGCTTATCATTACTATGTCTAACACATTCACTGCTAACATTTCAACTTCTTCGTTAATTCTCTAACAGTTGGATGCACATATGCGTCGTTAGCAGTGAACTCGTTAATATGTTTTAAGCTCATGCAACTCCTACACATTTTGAAAACAAGTATGTGTCCTAAACATTTTTATAATCACATTATTTTATTTACCTTTCATCCAATTTGCATTTGCTGTGGTCACAAGCTGTTGGGGTCTAAGTAAATAAAATATTGTATTCATGAACTGTTTGTTTTCAAAATTGCTTATCATTGTCTAATCACATGATGATGATGATGACACACATACCCATGAATTAGACAGCAGGATGAAGACGAGCTCAAATTACATACAACAAGGTTTTATAATGTGGTTGCAAATATCCAGAGTATACAAATTAGGCAAGAATATTCAAAGATAGGATAAACTGTGTAATATAATATGTATTTCAATATGTTAGCAAATGTAGTCTCCATGTTAAACAGCTTACATTTCAAGTTGTCTTAAGTTTGAGTTAAGTTTCTATTTAGTAGGTATTTACTAATCTACTCATAGAATTTCAGCAGTTCTTTCACCTTTATCCTTAGATGACCTTGAAAAAATGCTGGTGAAGCCCCAAACAGAAACTAGTTCTCAAATAAAAAACTATACAGTGACAACACATAAGATTAAAACATATCGCCTACCAGCAGATATCATGCGATTTCAACCATGTAGTTCTAGTTCCTGTAGGAGTATGGGGATTAAATATAGGCTATGTCACACGCTGATAATGTAACTATCCATTACTGAATATTCAATACAAACCTATATAGTTTAGTAGATATAGTATAGATAATTTGCAATAAAATTGCTCCTATATAACTGTCATGTTTTGATCTGTATAATGTCAGATTAATTTATGAATGTATGCAAGCCAAAGTGAGGGCCGTACATATTGGTTCTAACCTTCGTCCTGCACCTGCAATAATTCTCATGGAAATTTATTCTGTTCAACAAAAGTGAAAACATTCCTTTCCCTATTCAAATTCATTTAATGTTACACACATGAAGGTTTTGTGAATTTAAAGCTGGTTGAACTAATTGGTTGTAAGTTGAGTAAAATGAGCAATAAACACACTAAAATGAATACTTTTCCTAAATGTACTGGGTATATATGCCTATTATAAATGAAATGGAACAATAATGCCTTAATATAAATCAATGAACAAATATAATTTAATTCCAGAACCCTACACAGGTGAAGTATCAAATAATAAGAATTGTAGTTGATTGTTTGCTTGCTCTCCTGCTTGCTCTCCTGCTTGCACCTATGACTGTTTTATGTGCAAGAAAAGGATGTACTTGTTTGGACCGAATCCAATCATGCATCATTTGTTCTAAGGGGTGAGATAACAAAGTATAATTTCAAAGGGTCAAGGGTAGTGGGCTAACTGATGGAGGAAGGTGAATAGTGCTAGCGTCTGCTGTCTAATAATAATAGTACCTAATAATATCAATATTAAATTACATTGACATAAAAATTACAAAGGCAATCCTAAACAATTAGTTTGCTATATGAGGGTTGCGACTTAAAAAATTGCATACTGTTTTGAGACAAATTTGGATGCATTCATTTTTTGCAACAACGAATAATTTTATAATTTATGATATATACACGCATAATGCTCATGCATCTGCGTTCCCCGAAAGGGTAGGCAGAGTACTGTTCTTAAAGTAAACTCAAAATTCGCCAGTTATGTTTATGTAACCATGTAATATGCTATGCTATAATGTGTATAGGTTCTGTTACAAGTTATGAGCGCTCGATGAAAATAATAGGGATAATTGTGCATGTATTTATTAGCACTTGCACCGTTTACTGTGCATTGAAGATCAGGCGCTCAAAACACGTGACGCACCGGTTTAATGTTGTTTATTTGCTGTAGGAGGGTAGCGGCACCCAGTCGCCCCTGGCGCTCTTGGCTGCCACGTGCAGCCGGCTCGGCGCCTCCACCATGGGGGACCAGGATAAAGAACAACAACATTTCAGTATGTATACTACAATTTAAAAGTTACTGACTCTGTAAATATTGAACAAGTAAAAATTTTCAGTTGTGTATGAAGGTCTAAGAAACCATAGACGGATTGTGTTAAAGATGATGTAGCTAGAATAGGAGTAAATACAGATATAACGGTTAGAGAGAAATGGAAGAGAAGAACGAATTGCACCAACCCCAAATAACATGAGATAAGGACAGGAGGATGATGATGAAATAAATAATGTTCGGAGTCAATAAGAAAACACGGTCCCAAAAGTGATCCCTGCGGGACTTTAACCTTATGGACATTTTGATTTGAAGATAATGCTAAGCAAATTCACAATTCCATTTTTAACCAATATTGTTTTTGCTTTGACTTTTTTAGCTTCAATAGAATGTTTTCACAATAAACACATTCCAAAGCATTACTCAAATCATGTCAGGTTATTCTAAACTTACAATGATGTATGTTATCCTTTTCCAGGTCCACAACAACAGCAACAAGCAGCACAGCAACAGCAACAAGCCCAACAGCAGGCACAGCAAGCTCAACAACAAGCGCAGCAACAGGCGCAGCAACAAGCACAGCAACAAGCGCAGCAACAAGCTCAGCAACAAGCTCAGCAACAAGCTCAGCAACAAGCGCAGCAACAAGCTCAGCAACAAGCCCAGCAACAGGCACAGCAACAACAGGCCCAGTTAATACAGCAAGGGGACGCGGCGACGATAGCCGCCATACAACAACAATATTTACAGCAACAGCAACAACCGCAGCTCCGGGTCATCAGCTCAGCTGTGGTGCAGCAATTGAGAGCCCAGGGTCTCTCGGTAAGCAGAGAGACATATGTAATTTGTTTACCTTAATTTATTAATGCAATTTTTTATTGTCTGTTGCCACAATGTCAGGTAATGTCAACCACTACAGGTTCCATCACGAGTCAAAATAGTGGGGGTCATTGCGCATATATTTTATTTACGTTGCGCCGCATTTTGAAACAACGCATTTTGAAACGGGCCATGAGGGTGTGATATTTCTCTTTATTGTTACAGGGAAATGAACTATCAGCAGCGATAGTAAATGCAGCGAATACAGTACCAAATGGAATCCAGGTGCAGCAACCACAGGTACAATACATTTTTAACAAAGTAGTTATACTAGATTGATGTTTAAAACTTATTTGATTACTAGCTATGCCCTGCGGTTTCACCCGCGTAGATTTAATTTCATTCCCGCGGAACTCTAATTAAAAAAAAAAAGTAACCTAAGTTACTCCTTGTAACATTAGCTATCTTCCAGTGAAAGACCCGTTAAAATCGGTCCAGCCGTATCAGAGATTACCCGGAACAATCAGACAGACAGACGGATAGACAGGGAAAAATTTTGAGAATTTGTTTTTTTTTCCAGTACAGAATATACTTTCATATGCATTTAGTGAATAGCTGTTATTTTGGAGTTACAAACAGACACTTAAATTTTATTCATCTGTATAGATGTATTGTTAAATAAGAGTCCACTACAACACTGAGAACTTAGCTACTATAGTGATGACTCTCAATATTGGTGGGAAATATAAATCTGCCTGAATATTATAATATTAAAAATATCATGATTAAATAATCCCATACACTAAAATGTAGAGCAGTGTAACAAGTGTACTTCAAAAGTGATCAATGTGACGGAACAGTGTAAATAAATTAAGAATTAACTAACAAAAAAATATCGATCGTTTTGTAGATCTTACAAATGATTTTCCTTATTTGGCTGATGAAAGAATGACTTGATATTTTAAGTTTGCCAATATGCTGTAAATAAAAAATATGTTCACGCCATCTCAGAATAGGTTCCCGAAGGGGTAAGAAGAGGTGGAGTCCCCACTTTTCACCGAAGTGCCAATGTAACAGGATGATATAACCTGACTGCTAATCAAGGCAAATGTTTGCCTTATGTCTAGGTGTTTCATATGTAGGTAAAAAAAGTTGTCTGGTACCTGTTTAGTTTGGGACTAGACAGCGCTGTGTGATAATGTCCAGACATTATTTACTATTTATAATGTTTCAGGTAATATCAATGCAGCAGTTACAATCCCTCCTCGGAGGCGGGGTGGTGTCGGGGGAGGGAGGCACGTACCAAAACTCGCCGCAACAGCTGTTGCAGATACACCCGCAATTGTTACAGGTTAGTAGGCTTAAACAAACAGATTATGTATGTATTAGTATGGGACATAAATCAAGCAAAATCACGCGCGTCATTTATGTGATGCGCATATATTTGGTATCCATATTGCCAATTTATCATCTTTGGCAGTCGTTACAGGTCAGTCGGAGGCCTAAAATAGTCTGACAACTGGTTTATCCCAGATCACAGATTTTCCTCGTAAAAGGGGTTGCGAAGGTCAGATGGCAGTCGCTTCGTATGAAAATCAGGTGATCAGCCACATCGGGTTGGATCAAGTGCCGACCCCAACAATGTATGGGATAAGGCCAGGGAGATGATGATGAACATACATTTGGGATCGCTTCTATGAGCGAAGTGCAAGGATAATATTATTTTGTCCATAGGCCTAGTTTTGACTATGAGGAATTTTTTGCCTAGAATTTAATATATTAATTCGCAAATTTTCAAATTTGGGTCTAATTAAAACAACCTTAGCTGGCCAGACATTGCTTCATTGATCTGGTGATAGCAAAGTGCTGCTGCTGAACGAGGTCCTGGGTTCGATCTCCGTGTCGGTCACTGTTTTTTTTTATTTCCCAGTACATTCCGTAGTGATAATGACAATAGGATCACCTCCCCTCCCATGGAACGTAAAAATCACTGGTGAATTGTGTATTTACTATAACTACACCTCATCCTCATCGAGGAATACAAGCGTAAGCATATGTATGTCATACAATAGGATTCCACTTGTTCCAATGCAACATAGACAAGTTCAAACGGGTGACGTAGGTGATACCGTTTTCTCCCCTTTTTTCAATGACAATGTTATTTACTAAAGGCTTGTTTTGTTTGTGTGTTCCAGCAACAAGCAGGCGGTGTGTACGGTGGGTGCATGGTGGGTGGCGTGGCGCCCATGCAGGCTGTCACCGTGGATGGACAGGACGCTCTCTTCATACCAGCACAACATGCACAGGTTAGTACGCAAACAGAAGTAGGTAACGGGATTTCATCGATATCCTATTGGAATGCAGCGTGATGTTTTATTCAATGAACTGGGCCAAAGTAACATTATCCTCACGCTTCGCTAGTAGAAACGATACAAAATGTACCGGAATGACATTTGTCACGTGACTGATTTATGTATCTGGCCATTATGCAGCGCTGTCAGAGTGTCAAGTCAGGTTTTGTTAGAGCATGTAATAAAGTTAAGCCAATATTCTTATTTTATTTTATACATAGCACTTGTCCATACATTTTGTATCATTTCTCGTAGCGCAAGCACTAGAGAATTATACTTTGTATAGCCTTACAGTAGTTCCTGAGATTAACGAGTTCAACCACACTAACTCTTCACCTTTATAATTATAGTATAGATTAAAAATAAGATGCTATATTTTTACACTAGATTTTTTTCATATTTACAGGTATCGCTACTCTCTCTAAATCATAAACTGAGAATTTAAGTTGAATATTCGAAGAACTCATAGTTCATATTTTTTTATGTACAATTGAATGGTTGCAGAATTTCCAGAGCATGGGTCAAGTTAGCCTGGTTAACGGTCAGCTGGTGAGGACGCCAGTGTTGCCAGCTGGCTTCCTGCAAAATGTTATGCATTTGCCCACAGGTAACATTACACGCGCTTACGATAAGCGACAAACGGACACCTATTTTGCACTCTTGGATTGGGAAATAATTGTAACCTTAGCTCTTACGACATAAAAAAATCTTTCCATTTTTCGATCCCCGGGATGGGAAAAGTATTATATACCTATCCATCTGAAATTTCGCAGTAGCACCCAGTAGTAGTGCCCGGTTGATGGCAATAGACTCGCTTCCTATTACATGAGACTTGAACATAACTGTCGGAATATTCGTGTACTATATGCACACATCTGCTTACCCACTGATCGTAAAGTTACACCTCTGCACCCAGAGAATAAACAGTGAATTTGATAAATAAAATGTAATAGCTAGTTAAATTATTTCTCAATCCAATTTTGAACCTTATCACAGTATACAATATGCACTAAAATCATTATTCCATTCTTGGTTGCTTTTGGTTTCCTTAATCAATCATTATCTATCATTATTTAGCTTGCAATCACCATTTAATCTCTACAAAAGTCTCATAGAGATCAAAGGTCATGTAGTTTGTGTATCATAAAATGATACACAAATTACATCATTGCATGTTTAATCGATGTTTCATTCAAACTTCAATGTAAAAATGACAGTAAATTTGTTTTGTTAGCCACACAGTGTTTGTGCTTAGTTGTGTAGAATTTATAGAATTTATTTCTCTTTTCAAACACCTTTTATCTTATCCAATTTATAGAAATCTTTAAAATTCTTGATATTATTTTCAAATAGCAAAATAAAAACCTTTGATTTTGATGCACTAACCTGGTGTTGGTAGCACAATACTGATAAAAAAGTTTTCCTTAGCGACGTGTGAAGTGTTCACACGTTGCTAAGGACGTTCTATAAAAAGTACCAACTAAGCACGAGCAGGCTATTTAGTTGACCGACCTTCGCTTACCTTCGCTTGTACGACTATATCCATACTAATAAATGTGTTTCCGCGTCGCGCCGCGCCTGTACAGAGCAACAGGCGACGGTATCTATAGCCGGTACTAACCTGTCCATACCGCTGAGCGCTCTGGGGGGGCAGGTGATGGTGCAAGGGTCCTTGCTAGGCTCCTTGGGGGTCCAGCCCGAGCCAGACAAGAAGGATAAGGACCCGCCCAGCCCTACGCAAGGTTCGTCTCAGGCTCTCTTGTAGGGGGGAGCTTTCTATAACCATTTCAAATAAAAAGAAAATTGCAATATTTAAAACCTCTTTCAGATTCGGTTGATATCATAAAAGTAAAAATTAAAAGCATTTGTTCAGAGGCCCTACCATGATCTCTTATTACGATACTCATATTATGAGACAGATGTATATGACGTGTATACTGTCACTGTCGCACAGCTGAACTATCATTGTAATGAGAGCTCATGCTTGTGACCCAGTAGGCCCTGGTTAAAGTCGAGATCGTAAAAAGTTACTACTAGTTCGGAGAAGAACCGGTTAGAAAACGCATTTGGCGTTTTGTGAATTACATAAAAAATAAATCTCCCTCCATATTGTACGTACATTTTATCAAGTTTCAAGCGGATATTCGTGTTCTATTGATAGTAAACTCGGATTCATCCATCAGCGTCACGGTCACCAATAAGGTTTCATATTCATTAATTTCGCATAGTATGCCACGCATATTAGCTTACCATGATTGTTCAACTGAGTGACAGTGACATATTTCTGATCATTATACGTGTCTCTTATTCTCAGTCAAGCAATAATAACTAATAGTAGCTATATTGCACGAACATCTTCGCTTTCGATCGAGACAAAGCAAAACCAACTCTATGTCATATGACTTTAGATTTTAGTTTAGTATGTATAATTGTTGTAGAAAGATCCCCCCGCATTCTTACATAATATTTAGAGCTTCCACGATTATCTTGCAGTTCATTTATTTTGCTTGGTGTTTTTATTTAATCATGCACTGTTGCACCCATTGTGCCTGACACTAATTAAGAATACACTCAAACATTAAATACAGTTCGCACTTACATTACATCTAAGTATCGACAACTTCCAATATTTTAAGAGTTGTTAAAATACAGGTAAGCTCTCAGGTATTACTTTTTTGTTCTGTCGTTAGGTACTAGTTGTTCTTAATTCCATGGGGCCCTATTTCAAAGTAGCCTAAAGGTGTAACCACATGCCGGCTGCATGTGGTCACGTGACCACATTTGTCGCTGGAAACGAGCGTCGAGCGGCTTACATCAGGTTGCACCTTAATATGCCTTTTTCACATCAGCCGCTCGCTAGTGAATGTCAAGTTAAAATCGGTGCAGCGGAGTAAGAGATAATTTTAATGTTTATTTTTAATGAACCGTTACCTTCATGTGTATTTACTGAAAAGCTATTGATTTGGAATTACAAATTCACTGCAATTTATCTGCTCTTTTAGGTTTCCCAGCGTCGAACTCGATGTCGAGCATGGGTTTCAATCATAGGATATTAATAGTTAATAAAGAGACGATAAAGATCAATTAAATAATGTAAAAAGAAATAGTTAAGGAGTCATGGTGGCTGTTGGGTTTTGAGCAGTCGCCTAGTAAGCGATGCAAGCGAATCGCGGTGGGACCCGTGCTTTTCTAAAAACTTATGACTTAACGGTGAAGGAAAACATCGTGAGGAAACCTCCATATGTCTGAGAAGTAATTCAAAGACATGTATAGTGACTGAGATGGCGATAGACTCACCATTTGTCACGTTGACACTTAATCATATTCGGTGAAATTTTAGTGTTGTTGGTACAACACCTCTGCTTACTTCTTCGGGGATCCTTCTAGGTTCGCGTGAGGTACTTTTTTTTTTATTCGTAATGTTAAATTTTGTATCTTAGTAACCAACATTCGACGTAGAATGCGACGCTGAGATACAGAATAACGCGGCCATGTAGATTCGCACCTAGCACGATACAGCGACAAACGATGGACAGAAGAAGCAACAAAATGGAATGGACCTAGTGGGAAAAGACGGAAGGGAAGACCTATGAAACGATAGAGTGACGAAATCATAGCCATAGCGGGAAAAATGTGGACTGAGCGAGCTAAAGATAGGGAAAGCTGGAACGCACTGGAGGACTTTACCCAAATAGGGGTTCCTATCTAAACTTTTTTATGTCTCAATAATGTAATGTAACTTGTAAAATAGCGTCAAATAGTTATAAGTTGAAATATATGTAATAATTAGGGGATAGAAAATAAAGAGGCTTTATTATTATTATTATTATTATAGGGGGTGGTGTGGCAGTCCGCGGCGGAGTGGGCGGTATGGGAGTGGTGCCGGTGCAGGTGCCGGTGAGCGTGGCCAACGGACACACCGTGTACCAGACCGTCCACGTGCCTGTACACGCGCCACAACACCTGCAGATCATACCGCAGCTGCAGCAGGTGACATATTCCTTCCTTTTTTGAACAAATTGGTCAATTGATGACTTGCTTCAGAATCGTATAATTGTGATAAATAGTCGGATGTTCGCGAGCTCACGAATCTCGGGTACTACTCTCTTTGTCCGAAAACGAACGAAAATTAATCGTAGTTTCAATAGAGGTTCTTATCAAACTCAAATATTTGTTCGTTTCATAGCTGAATTTTATTATAGTGTATTTAAAATACATATATAAATGTCAAAGAATTTTTGTAGCAGCCCACGTTCGGACGTAATTTAGAACGAATATGACCCGTAAGCGAGTAGGCCCCCTGATCAAACTTCCTGGTCTGATTAGGGGCTTAACCTCTCGTCTCTTTTGTTAAGTATCCCTGTTACAATGAAATTTATTGATTTTTGCTGAAGAATTAACCTTACGACTGCTATATTATAATTTACTTAAAAGGTAGGCAGACAAGGATGTCCCTACTTGACACTGCCTTCCTGTTCTTTTTTTTGCACATGGTCTCGTAGGGCGTAGTTACCTCTACTGCTTAATCGGACAAAAGGGCGAGATCCAAGGGCTCCAGCTAAGATTAAATTTAAGAACCAAGCAACACAACTAAGGGCGCCCTGGTGCGGGGCTCGGACCTCGGCTTCGGCTGTTCTTGGGGGATGAGCTAGGGAGCTGGATCTGAGTGGCATTACTTAGAAACATGTTTAAGGCTAGTGGTTCTGTCCACGCCGGCTCCAGCACGTAACGGGGGGACGATGACGTCGTGTTACGTGTACATTTTTTCTTTATATAGTAGTTGTTACATGTATGTACATGTTCTGATTCAAATATATATTATTTTTTTGTATATAAACGTAATTCTAGATGCAAGCTCAGCCCCAAGTAGCCAACGTGCTGACTCCGTCCGGGCAGATCCAGCAAATACAGATCGCGTCGTTGGCTAATGTACAGGTAAATAATATGATTAAATGTTATTATACAAAAATTTTAAAAATAATACATTCCGTTTGCTGCCTAAACTAATGGGTTTTCTAAAAACTTTCGTGCAGTAAAGGTGGTAAAGGGACACATCCTGAGGAAACCTGCATAAGTCTAAGAAGTAATTAAAGGATGTATAGTGCCCGAAACGGCGATGGACTATGGATAGGCAGAGGTGCTGTAATAACAATATCCACTTTTCACCGATTATGTTTAAGTGCCAACGTGACAGATGGTGAGTCTATGGCCATCTCAGGCAGTGAAGACGTATGTCTTTGAATAACGTCACAGACATATGCAGGTTTTCTTCACCGTAAAGCACGTGGTGTGAAATCATTGCACATAAGTTTCTTTTTAGAAAATCTCATTGGTACAGGCCCAGCTTGGATTCGAACTTTAATCGCGTAGCAGGCGACTGTTCAAATCCCAATGCCACCAGGGCTCCAGTATAATAATGCTATAGAATAGAGTATGGACACAAATACAGACATACAAGACATCAGCATTTACTGTAGTATTAGCATAGATTATTATCTCATCCTAAGTTTATTTTTGAATGTATTGTACAATTCATTGAACCAGTCTCATAATAGTTAAAGGCCCTTTCTGTGAATCGAAATCTTTAAATAGTTTAACAATAATCTTTGAAGTTAGTTTTGAAATGAGCGATTCCGTGTTTTAATTTTTTTGCTTTAAAGTTTTTTTTCTGATACAGCAACAAGCGAACGGCCAGAATAACGCTAACGGAGCTCCTGCGCCGGGCACAATAACATTACAGGTAAGATATTCTAGGAATTTAAGGTTTATTGTTATATGATTTGGGTTTATATTTGCATGGGATTATTGTTATTTATTTTGGTTTGGTTTTAACCACGTGTTAATTATGTTATGTTATTTGAATAATACTAATAATATCATTACTGTTTATTTCATTTAAATATTAAGTTGGAAATTAATTTGGTTTCAAAAGTTCTTATTTTCACTACTGATATGCTATTGGTGATAAACTGTTTGCCTACTGTATCCCAAGTACAGGACTCGAGTTACGGTATTATTATTTCTTCAATATTTTATGTTTTATGAGTCTTTCTCTGTCTGTCTGCATACCGCCAGACAGAGATAGGCTCATAAAATTACCGAACCTGTGACGGGACCTGAAATTCGTCAACGTTGAATATGTAAAAACCAGTACTTGAGGTAAACTACTCTGTACCGTTTTCATGAGTTTTGCACTGTTTTCGTAACCTATATACTCCCTAGCGTCACCGTCAATATTTGTTTGACATATTTTAGTTCTTCACGTCACCACTAGGAGACGCCGTACAATTTCTGACACAAGCATTCGGCGGAGACGCTTGCGAGTATAGATTAGGGAAACGGTACTCGTGATTTAATGAATGAGCTAACTAATTTACCCGAGGACGTACATTAACTCTCACTGTGACATTAATTTGACTCCCTGTATGAGACAGATGTATCTCACTTGTATACTTCTGTCATTATCACTCCGGTGACCCGCTCGAATGAGATGCGATGGTAAAGCCTTATAGCTTATATACACTGACGATCTAACAATTTTACCACCCATCCATTGCTGCTCGGATCAAAGGCGGTATCAACCCCGATGCAAGGGGAGGTGACCGCTATACAACAACAACCGCCGCAAGCGATGATATCGAGTGCTCCGAACGACCAGCAAGTCACTGTCATTTCAGCTTCTAATGTAAGGGGTCAGGTATCTTCGGCTATCTTCGGTATGCACGAAGATTTCCGAACAGTTTGTGCTTGTTTTTTTTACTTGTTCACTCATTTGTGTTGGTGCGGGTTTGCACGAGCATTAATCTGATGTATCCTGTAGATTATTATGTCGCCGCACGTACAAATGATTGGAAGCATGCATTAGAATATATATATATATATATATATATATATATATATATATATATCTATACAGATTAATAAAATTGTAACCGTGTCTGTTTGTAATTCCAAAATAACAACTTTTCACTAAATGGTTATGATGGAATATACGGTACTGAAATAAAATATAATTTTTTTTAAACATTTTCACTGTCTGCATGTCTGTCTGTTTGTTCCGGCTAATCTACGTAAGGGCTGTACCGATTTTAACAGGATTTTCACTAGCAGGTAGCTAATGTTACAAGGAGTAACTGAGGCTACTATTATTAACATTAGGGTTCCGTGAGCTACCCATGAAATTAACTTAACGCGGGTAAAACCTAAACTAGTACATAATTAAAAAGCTAAAAATATAATAATCTGTCAAGAATGTTGTCTTGTAATTTTTTACCTATGGTTTACTGTGTAATACAAAAAAATATATCAAACTTCATTAACCCCCTGTGAATGATATATTTTTGCTTCTTTGCGTTCGGGATTTGTTAATTCATATCTACAGCTACGGTTCCAGCTTCATGTAAAACGCGGTGTAAAAGCTGGAGCATATAATATTTAAAAGATTTCCTTCATATTCTCGCTTTTAGTAGTTTACTAGCGACCCGCTCTCGCTTCACTTATTTACTATTATTACAAAACGTTGACTTTTCTCTACTATTTTATAATATAATATGGATTCTGATGGAGAGCCGTGGTGGCCTTGAGGTTTGAGCAGTCGCCTGTTACGCAAGCGACGCAAGATCGAATCCCAGCGGGGCCTGTACCAATGTTTTTCTAAAAAACTTATGTACAGTGATTTCACACCACTTGCTTGACGGTGAAGGAAAACATCGTGAGGCAACCTGCATATTTCTGAGAAGTAATTCAATGACGTATGTAAAGTGTCTGAGACGGCGATGGACTCACCATCTGTCACGTTGGCACTTAATCATCTTCGGTGAAAAGTGGGTGTTGTGATTACAACACCACCTTAGATGTGGACAATGGCTTGGCTTACATAGAGAAATAGTTGTTGAACGCACACTTCTTTTTACCACTAAGATGGCAAACAAATGGCCCATCTGATGATGGTGACCGTAACCTATGGTGGCATGCAATACCAAAACAAATAATGAATGTGTAGATGCCGACCCTGGGCGGGCTGGGCTCGGCCGTGCAGCTGGTGCCGGCGCTGGGGCTGGGCGGCGGCGTGCAGCTCCAGCAACTGCAGCCCCAGCCACAACCCGCGCCCGTCATCGGTACACTACATATACTTTATCATCTAATTATCTATCTAACGGCCGTTTTCAATTACCTGTCAAAGTTTACAGATTGATTACTATGCTATCTTTCAGATTTGATCTATCCATACCACCAATTTTATAATAATGTTAATAGCGATAGGTTATTGGAATGAAAGTAAGCATGAAATGTTAGATTTGTTTGTTCTTAGTTACCGTGACATCTGTCATCCGTATAACTTGGTATATTCATCTAAATATCTTTCTCCTATAGGTAAATAAAACTGAAGTGTAATTTGTTATTCCTAATTAACAACTTGTCACTAAATTCGTATGAAAGTATATACGGTAATAACATAAAAAAAAAATCTGTCTATCTGTCTGTTCAGTCTTGATAATCTCTAAAACGTCTGGATTTTAACAATATTTTCATTGGATTCAGAATTTAATTTCAGATACCTGACCTTTCAAGAAGTAGCATTTGTTTTAAATTTGTATTCCGCGAAATAAATATAAAAAGTGAATGCTACATTCAGTTTTATAATAATATTGCAGGACAGCAAATCCAGCAGGACCCCAACGAGCCGGGCAAGTGGCAAGTAGTGACGGTCAGCAGTAGCGGCAGTGGCACGCCCACCAACACGGCCGGCAACGGCGCGAGCAGCTCGGGCGAGTGCGAAGCCAAGCGGGCAGCTAGCCCCAGCTCGGGCAAACGGCTGCTGAAGAGGGTCGCTTGCACCTGTCCTAACTGCGATCAGGGCGAGAAGTGAGTACTCATCTCCCTGGCCTTATCAAATAAATTGTAGGGGTCGGCATTTGATTCAACCCGATGCGGCTGATCACCTGATTTTTATACGAAGCGACTGCCATCTGACCTTCGCAAGCCCTGTGACGAAGAATATCTGTGATCAGGTTTAAACCAGTTGCCACTTTACAAGCAGAAAGAAATCTAGGCCTGGATGTCTTTCTGCTTGTAAAGTTTACATGAATACTATGGTTGAAATAACCATTGTTAGGGATGCATTAAAGGCAGTCAGTACTTACTTATTGCGAGGAGCTCGTGGCACAGTTGCTATTGCGCATATCATTCGATCAGCGAAGTTAAGCAACCCTAACTCTAGCCAATAATAGAATGGGTGACCGCTCGAGTACCCTCCGTGCCTCGGAGAGCACGTTAAGCCGTCGGTCCCGGTTGGCAATTTATCATCTTTGGCAATAGTTACGGGTCAGTCGAAGGCCTTAAATAGTCTGACAACTGGTTTAACCCTGATCACAGATATTCTTATTAAATAAGAATTACAGTTTTATTAAATAAGAACATTTTTTTTTGTTGTATTATAAAACAAAATGGTAAAATAGACTGCCTCTTTGTTTTAGTGGGCGAAATTGCTAACGAACACGACAAAGTAACATTATCTTCACGCTTCGCTAGTAGAAACGATACAAATTGTAAGAGAATGACATATGTCACGTGATTGATTTACGTCATATCCATACATTTTTTTATCGTTTCTATTAGCGCAATCGCGAAAGAATGTTGCTTTGCCTGAGCCTGCTGGCTTCGATTATAGAATAAAAAAATAAGAATATAGAAATAATGCATGTGTCATCATGTCATTCATTAAACATCATAAAAATATCCCTAAATGCCATATTAATTTGCGTAAGCTAACGCTTTCCCAGAAGAGTCAACAAAGGGGCAGAGGTTACAATGTCCACTCTTCATTGAAGGTGAATTAGTGCTAACGTGACAGGTGGTGAATCCATCGCCGTTGCCGTCTTATATTAATATGTCTTCTTCATTTTGATCCTTCACTTGAAGATTACATTCAGGATGAATGACACTTTATATACTGAAAGCTGTATAAGATGGAAAAAAATAATTCCCATTGTGCTTTCCTAGGGATTTTATCCAGTGTAGGACCTAATTCAAAATCTTAACATTATGTTAATAAATCCCAAAAACTATTTTCGGATAAAAAATGCACATATTTACCTATAAAATTGACGAGGCTTATGAAAACTTATTAATAGTGCGATCAGTCTGACGTATGCCGCCATCTTGTGCCGTTATTTTGTCTATTACCTTGCCAAGACTGAATTGCTGAACCGATTTTGCTGGCATTTGGAATAGAGTTAGCATACACTAATCATTTCTTGGACTAAATAGCGGGTAATTATTTTTAATACAATCCTTAACATTGTACGATGCGAACGTGCGACGTGTCAAGTTCACGTGGCCTAGCTTTTATGAGATTACCTTACGATTCCCAATCGTTTAAACAGCGCGTTTTAAGGACTTCTTAGCTTTTGACGTTTCATTTTGCGGTACCAACATGAAACTTTAAAGCTCGGAATTATTAATACGCTCTGCTTAAACCGATGATGGTAGGCCCCCTGGTGTCGTCACGAGTTTTGAGTGCTAACCTCGATTGCGCATTAGTAACTCTTTGTATCTAGTATGGTGCGAACCCAAACAATTATATGTGCATTTATCCCTGCTATGTACTCGTGACGTCACTTGTACCATGGCTGGTACGTAATGTTTGGGATAGTAGTCAGTATACATGGTGTTCCAGTAGACTAGTGGACCGTAAGAAGCAGCACGTGTGCCACATCGCGGGCTGCAACAAGGTTTACGGCAAGACCTCGCATCTGCGCGCTCATCTCCGGTGGCACAGTGGCGAGCGGCCCTTCCTCTGCAACTGGCTCTTCTGCGGGAAGAGGTTCGATTCCTTTATTACTTCAACATACATCTATATCATTTGCATACATTATCGCTTTATCGTCCTTACAGTCATCTTTTTCCTACAGCTAAATTTCTCTTTGTTACCGTATGACTGTGAACACAGTTTATAATCTGTCTAGCGAGATTATAAACTGTCAATAAATTGTGAACGGATCGTATGGTCACACACTATAAGGTAGGCAATGTGTGAGTGACACACTTGTGGGTTGTTAACCCAAAGTTAAAGGCAAACTTGACGCCAAAATGCGTTGTACCACATTACGCTGTCAATTAACAAATGTTGCTGACACAATAATTTATTTCATTGCGTAAATTTGACACCTTTCACAGACAAAGAATTAACCTTATTAGCCTTAATAGTTTTAACCAGAAATACATGTGCTGTTAAATTTAACAGTATTATAGCTAATGTGGGTTGGTGGAACCGCCCTTGGTGTTACAAGCGTGTGTGTAGGCTTCAGAATTCCCTTACCTTCACGCGGAATACACCTTTGTTCCCACTTGCGTAGTATATTAATGTGTTTGGTTATACCCCTCTTTTTTATGTACAGATTCACACGATCTGACGAGCTACAGAGGCACAGACGTACGCACACAGGCGAAAAGAGGTTTGAGTGTCCGGAGTGCAGTAAGAGGTTTATGCGCTCCGATCATCTTGCGAAGCATGTACGCATTCATACCAAGAACAGGATCACGGTACGTACGAACTATTATAGTGGAGTATAAGGTTTAATATTGGAATTATCTTTCTTTAACTATTAAAAAAATATGATAGTAAATAAAATAGAACGCGCGATTTTGTACTCACCGCAGGAACACAACACTATTTTAAGGTAGCTTTTTTTTACTGCGATTTTCTGTAAGGGAGGTACAGTGTGGTCGAGCAGTTCCAAATATCAAACGGGAGTATCTTACATGTCTGTATTCCTCGAACATAGGAGTCCTTTTAGTACACCCTCATTTCGCCAGTTATATTTACGTCTCATGGGTGCGAGACTATTGCCACTAATCAGGCACTTATCCAAACTAGTGTTTCTCATTCAAACATATTCCTTTGAGAAATAAATACCTTTAACCATATTATGTATATAAAGACTAGGAGGATATTACTGCTTACATCATTCTATATTCTTTCCCTGTTTGAAATTCAAACTAATTTATTAAATTTTAATTTTTTATTATGTAATTATTCTACGATTCAGGAGGTGGCAACATCAACTCAGTCGATGTACTCGGACTCGGGCGATGATAGTTGCGAAGAGAAAATGATGCTGACGATAGAGACGATCCACGCCGAGGCCGACCCTGAGGATAAACTAGTCGTCATCCGACCAGGAGTGAAGATGGAACCGGACCATACAATAGATAGCTAGGACTCCTCTGAGTAGGGTCAAATGCAACCCTACGGTCCTGAAAATAAGGTCCAATTTGTACAAGTACTCGTGCAGTGTGTTCCAGTCCAATCGTGAAAGTGATTTTGAGGTGCAATGTGAATCCACGCTTGGACTCGTGAATTTAAGATACAATTTTCCGTGGCAGTGACACGTAACTGAACTTTGACAGAACTAATTTGCGGCAAGTTCCAATTTATTTTCAAATGAAAATAAGCGAGGCGAAGTACCGTCTAATGTAATTAAGTTAAGGTTCAATTTGCAATAGCAGGTCTACTTCTAGTTACCTACGTCGACGGAAGTTATGGATCACTACAATATTAAGTCTTATTACGGTTAACGTAAGGTACAATACTTATGTGATGTGAATATGTACCGGTAATCAGGTTTTATGCTGTACTCAAATTATTGGCTTGTAGTTTTTAATGGTAGTTATAGTATAATTATATCACTGAATTTGCACTCCAAAATATTGTACATAGGATATTATATTTTAAAACTACGACGTTTAAGTCTAATTTCAATGTGGAATATCTGTGTGAGATATATTTATTTATTAATGAAATTTATTCACGTCAAGTTTAATGTTATTATATTATAACTTAGGCGTTTTATATTCCCTAATTGCACTTTTGAATTAAGTGTATTTTAAGTAAGATTCACATTTAGCTTATACGACGTGATAACACCCTGGGATAGGACTTATAAAAATAGATGCCAGAATATACATACTTTTATACCCACTGATGTATCACGACACGTCACGTAAGTCCATGTGTAAATCTTATTTAATTTAAGGATAGTGTATCGATGGATCGCTCCAAATAAATACGTGTGGTGTCTGGGAGCATTTAATTTCTATACGATTAAAAAAATAAAATAAAATATAGGTCTCCTAAATGTAATGGTTAACATAATTCTTTAATAAGTTCTTGTAATGTAAAAATTATGAAATCTATATCTATACAGATAAATATAATTGAAGTGTCTGTCTGTAACATATTTTCACTAAATGCATATGAATGTATTTACGGTACAGACATGAAGAGAACCAAATTTAATCCGTCTGCATGTTTGTTCCGGGTAATCTCTGAAGCGGCTGGACCGATTTTCACTGGCAGATAGCTGATGTTACAAGGAGTAACTTAGGCTACTTTTGTTGAAAAAAAAAACATTTAGGGTCCCCGGGAAACCGCAGGGCATAGCTAGTTCTTTAATATGTTCTTGTAATGTATAAATTATGAAATTATTTCATAAAATTAATTCGAAATTATTAACTATTTGTATGATCATGGTTGTTGGCATATTGTTGTGTTTTTGTTCTGTATATTTATTTAGATTAACTGGTAGATACGTTATTTAAAACCGCCTCTATGTAAGCTAACGTAATTAATAGTGTAAATAATATGTCTGTTTGTCTGTGTGTTAGTATGTATATGTTGCCGTGATATATCTATAATGCCGCTATCTATCAAAAACGTTGTATTGAATAACATGCAAAAACCGCGGTAAAAATATAATGTCACGGCGATGCCATTTGAGACTTGGATTATTTTCAAAACTATTCAAGGTATTGAACATTCGGAATCATAGATCTTTATTTTTTTTAATGCTATTATTATGACTTAAAAAGTAGGTTTTTTTATGTGAACGGTCGCCATTGAAAGTCCAGTAGGCTAAAAAGGCCACTTTGGGAGAATCATAATGTGATCCGAATATAAATATAAATTGCACCTAAGTGACCATTTTGCTATTTCGATGATGAATCATATTCGGATCACATTAAGTTTCACCCAAAGTGGCCTTTTTAGACCCACGGTTCAGACATAAGGTGATCATTAAGGTTCAAATTTGGTATATTCTTATATCGTTTTTTTAAACGTCACGGTTCTAATTGTTACATCGAATGTGCAAGCGAAAATAGACCTTATTATCCTATTAGGTGCAAATTATATTGGAACTTAAGTGTATAAGACTCATGGCTGCCTATTCATATCAACAATGAATAATATAGTAGTTAGCTTTTAATCTCATTAATGTTTCAATAGTACGCACACATTGAAAACCGAGATATACACATACTAATTATACAATATTGTGTGGAAGTGTGCAATCTTAGAATACAAGATATTGAATTCCCTTTATATATTGTTCTATATCCTGCTCCATGTTACTACTCTCTATGTATAATTTGGATGTAAATGCGCACAAGTACATAATTTTAACAATAGTTTGAATGTATATTGTATAAATTACAAAAGCGATGAAAATGTTAAAGAGTTATTCAGTTTAGGTCATGTACTTACGAACCGAGGAATGCCATCGGTTTCCGAAACTAGCCTTATAAGAGCATAGTGTATACCACCAACCTTTAAAGCCTTTTTAACGCATTATCAACGAATCATTATTTTTAAACGCGATAACTTACGTAAAATACACGATATTCATGTTAACAAAAAATCTCAAATAGACTATACATGATTGTTTCTTTTCAATGACAATTAAAAAAATACGGTTTGTTTTATATTTTCAAATCACCATTGTAATAATTTCGTTATTTGCAAACTTTTGCAACAACCACTTAAGGTAGGTATGTAGCTATCTATTCTTTCTTATTTAAATTATCTAAATATACTCTTAATATCTAAGCGCTAAAAAATGTTTTCCGTCGATAAAATGACAAACTTGATCTGTGATCAACATTTGTTTGTTTATAAGTTTGTAAAGAAAAATGGTTGTTTTAAAATGTACTTATGTGTAATGTAAATTTGTATATTAATAATTATATTACGTCATAAATATATTAGTAATTTAGAATATTATTTTAATAATCACATCTCCTGCAACCATTGTTATCAGAGAAAGCAACAAATATCATACAGTTAGCATCAACAGTTTATCACCTCAAATAATTATAAAAACTTATGCCTCTAGCATTAAATCGATGAACATGATTTAGAGAGAAATTATTGGCTGTATCCATTAGATGTGTGAAACTACGGTACACTCTTCATTAATTTCAGTGAAGTGATATAATGATACCATGTCGACGAATTAGTAGCAAAAAAAACGAAACGATTTAACTCTAGTACAAATATTCGATTTAGTTTCTATATTGTATAGATTTTAAAATGCTTGAATTTAATCGATGAATGAAACAAAACTAAGGTATACTGGACATTTTCCGCGGACTCCGCCTATATACCTCTCACATCTAGCGGATACCTAGTCTAATGTACTTAGTACTTGACATTTTTGACAGTTTGACATGTGTCAAATGTCAAACTGACGTCATGTCATGTTAATGAAAGTAAATGGTGGTTGTATTAAGAAAATCCCCCTCTCTATCTCACCCCTAACTAGAATTAAATAATATATTATATTGAGTCGTTTGTCTGGCCCTGGAGTCTGTTCTATAAAATGAAAATGATTTGCTCAGTTTAGGTCCTAATAAAGGCATTTTTGAATGTCGAAGAATTTACCTTTAGTGACCAAGCAGTGTCTACTCTCTTTCACCGAAAACGAAACTTAGCAAACGAACGAAAACTTTACGTAGTGCCATTACAACTTTTTTTTTGTCAAACTCAAATTTCATTCGATTAATAATGTAATTACAGTAGGTTGAGAATATATAAACGTCAAAGAATTTTCTAGAAGACTATGTTCGGGTGTAATTTTTTAACGCGTTCATTGCTAACGACGCGTATGTGCGTCCAACTGTTCGAGAATTTACGAAGAAGTTGAAATGTTAGCAGTGAATGTGATAATGAATAACCGTAGGAACTTTGGAAACTTCCGACCGAAGCTTCGTTGTGTGGAGAAAGCGAGTAGGCTCCTTTTGACAGTATTTTGGACAGTTGTGCGAGATTTAATATCAAAACTTTTTTCAAACGCATTTAGTGGATAGCTCACATTAACTGTCTATGTGTTGTGAATATTATATTAATAGTAATGGCAGTGTTTTTCCTTTCTCATAATGGAATGTGTTTAAGAATACCAGCTTCGGGGCCTCGTTTGTTCGCTATAGATTTTTCATCGGTTTTCACTACAATTAAGATGATTTCTCTAGGAAGTCTTAGGTGTAAAATAGATTGGTGTTTAATATATCGAATGTGTAGTAATTTATCTTAAATTACGAAAATATCAGATACTGGGAGGGTCCAGCCCAACAAGAATTAAATGTATTGTGGTAGAGATTAGAAATAAGTACCTATATTGCACTTTATAGCGGTCACAATGGGATATATATGAAACAAATCGATAAAAATTAAAATCGTATCTTATCTAGGTAATTCTTCTACAAAATATTATGGTGGCAAAACTCAACGTCAAAGCCAAGAAGTGCTTAATACGCGCTGTTTAAATAATCATAGTTGGCCCCCTGTTGTGTTCCTAGCAGTGAATTGAGCGCAGCAGGTTACCCAAACTGTCACGGATTGATTATATAATCCATCCCTTACGTGCAAGTAGGATTAAAAACTATAGCAGGATTTTTGCAGAATTACAGAAAAAAAATCAAGCCAACGAAATCGCACCGCATAATCAATAATATTCTTATCTTTCATCATTTTGTGTTGCCTACTAACACGTCCCAGCATACGTACATAATAATTTTAATGTATTTTTATAATGTAAATGTGTAATATGTCTGTAAATATCAGTACTTATTTGTTGAACTGGTTATAAATATTTTCATATCCAACATGGTTTTTTAACTTTCATATCCCAATGTCCTAACATTTCAGTGCAAATTAAACATAATAATGTAATGCGATCGCTTGCAATATTATACTCACAGATATAGAGTACAGTTCATCAGTTGTATATCAGCAAGATCGTCAAAATGTATGGAAACCAAGCGTGCCACGTGATTAAACTACATATTGTAATGCTGTTTCAGTAGTCTGCTACAAAAGTGGCGCAATGTTCTAATATCATAGGTCTACCAATAAGCTTTCTAAAAACTAGTACAAAGATGTCACATCGAGAGCTATATAAGGTATCTTACAAAACAAGTGGGATCAAGAAATTATATTTGGTTTGCTGTGTCTAGTATTTACCAAAGTCGTATTAGCCTACATGATGTTTTTTCTTTGAAGTCCAAAGTGCTTAATGCAAGCTCGTTTATATGTTGAAGTACAGAGGTACATTGAAAAGCGGTTCATATGTATGTACTCCTAGAGGTGAATTAGGTGAGTACATTCCTTCTATGCACACCAAAAATGAAAATTCAGGGGGCCTTGCTTGAGGGCCGGACATGATGAATCACAGGTCGCTACCTTAGCAAATTAGTGACAAATGTGTAAATATCATTTTACAAGATACAATGTCGCAGTGCTGTGAGCTCCCCAACATAATTACGAGGGTAATTCAGAGTTAACAATCGGGCGTACGCTCGGCTGCCGCGCTTTATCGCGATCTCCGAGTACCGTTCGCCACGATTATCTTTCCCGTTGGCGGAGCTGTTCCGTTCTTGTGAGTTAGAAAATTGAGCCCGAGATGCAAAACTATCTTGTTATTTCTTTATTTTCTTCACAAATGGATGCTGATAAGCAATAATGTGTCAACCCACAAAAAGTCAAATTCAAAGGTTTTGATATATTTTGATAATGCATCACGTATTTAACATTCTAAAAAAGTGTTTCAAGTCATCTGAAACATAAAAGTACGTAAAAAATGGATTTATGTCATAAAACAAATCTTAAATCACGTATACAATCATCTTAAGACGCCATTTTCTCAAAACCAAGTTTATGCGGGTTGACACATTATTGCTTATCTGCATCCAAATATAGGTACTGTTTGAAGAAATATTTTTGAGTTATGGTAATCTGACGTTAAGGTACCGGGCACTAATACAGGCTCCGGGCTGTTAATGGGAATTTACAGATGGAATAACCCGACTGCCCAACTCTAAGATCGAATCCTCTGCTCGTGTTTTACAGTAGCACTTGCGATGACTAGGCCAACGAGAAATTGCAGCAAGAATACACCCAGAATAGTAGTAACAACAGCACTCACATTTCACCGAATATGATTAAGTCCCAACGTGACGGGGTAAGTCCATCGCAGTCTCAGACTCTATACTATACATATGTCTGAATTACTTCTCAGAAATATACAAGCAGGTTTCCTCACTATGTTTTCCTTCGCAGTAAAACACGTAAGTAGGTGAAATTACTGCACTTAAGTTGGTTTTTGGAAAAACTTATTGGTGCAGGCTGGGATTTGAACTTAGACGCTTGTGTAGCAGGCGACAGTTCAAACCTATCGCAGTATACGGCCACCACGGCTTCGATACAAAGATAATTAATTTCTATCTATCTAGTTTCGCCTTGTTTAATGTGCATGTTAAAGACAGCGTAACATTGTATTGTATAGAGGTTTCTCTACAAATTGTATGTATTACGTTCGTAAGTTTCTCAGCGGTCATATCACATCTTTTGATCACGTGTTTTCGTCTTATCTCTTATCTTAGCTTAATCTAAGCTGAATCTCCATCTAGATCTGTTTCTTTATAGACTTTGATATGATAGTTAATGTGACAGGTTTGCTGCTGTTCAAACATGAAAAGCCAGTCTTGTAGCGCAAAATAATTTTTGAATTTTATTGTAGTTAATTTGCCAAATGTTGCAGTTTCACTTGTTTGCGCAGCTGCCCCTCCTTGTGAGTAATAGGTACTTTGTTGTGGCTTGCCTTAGTAAGTGGAACAACTCCGCTAGATGAAGAAAGAAGCATATTCGTACGTATTATTATTACTGGTAGACTAAGCTACTGAATTCTTTGAATTTTACTTCGAATTATTCCTGAACGTTATTTGTGGACGCAATTTTAAAAACGACCATACCAAACCTAATTTGTTAAAATTTATGTAACAGAAGCTTACGTCATCCAAAAAGCGTAAGGGGTAAGTAGGCAGAGGTAAGTGGTGAGTTCATTTTATCAGGCACTATACATATACATAGTCTTTGAATTTCTTAGGAAATATTTCCAGGTTTCCCTACAATGATTTGCCATCAGCGTACAGCTTGAGGTGACATATTTGGAATAACTGATTGGTACATACTTACCTACTACATACTGGTAGAATTTGAATTAGCATCATACAGCAGGCTACTACTCCTACCACTTGTCATCACAGCTCTTCTAAATTTACTACCAGTGCCATGCGGTCTATACCGTTTAAGATGAACAGTAAAAACTATGGTATTTAGTGATAATTCTTCCCGTTTTTTAACATTGTTCATTGATGCCTCGCACATATAGGTCTTAGTATGACATTATAAACTCGACACAAAAATATTTTTTCAATTCAAAAGAGTAAGTAAGTACTTACTTAGCTACTTACTGAGATTAGCGCGTTCAATCAAACAAACAACAAATAAATACTTCAGCTTTATAAAATTTGTACATAGATTTGCCTGCTTATTTAATTAAAATGTAACAAGTGGATGGTATTTATCAAGTTGAATAAGCCAGTCGTGAATTACGATGCCATTTAGTGAACACCGCCACTGCCTAATCTGTGGTGCAATCTTTCACTTCCATTCAGTATATCAAATGGTCACAATACGCCGCCTCTGAGCGGTCGTCGCCCGCCATTTTCCAAGTCGCTTGTCGTCTAATGGCGGCGATTACTGTGTCCGTGAAATCGTGATGCCGACCGCTACCCACAAAACGCTCCATTTTTCTATTTTTCCTAACGCTCCGGTGATTTGTAGCTTATGAATCGATTTATAACTACCCACTACTAGGTCTCTCGTGTTCCTTTCACAGCGCATGTGAAGGGGAATGTTTGTGGTGAAACCTTTTTGTGGAGTAATGGGGGATAATAACCACAAAGTACGTAATCACTAACGACATACGATTACAATAATCTTTATCTTCTTTTCTAACGATCTAACGGATGAGTTCTCTGTAACCCTCACACTCATTCACTACTTCGCTAACTCTTGTTTAAAGCAGTTCTAAAATGTTAGTAGCTGCAAGGCATTTCGCCTTACCTACCTAAACTTAACGAAGCCCTCACGAAACTGATTGCCTTATGATGAGACTTAATTGAGCAATTCAAAATTGCTCCTGTAGCACATTTAGTGAAGATCAAACAATTTTATTTTCGTTGTTACGTAAGTACAATCGATCAAGAAAGTGGTCTACCACTTTTAAACTAATTATCACTAAGGTTCACTTCAATATTCAAACATGGCATGAAGTAGATATTATAATGCTTAAATGATAAAAAAAGCATTGCTCATAATATTATTGCAAGGGAAAATATAACTTGTGATTTCATGACGATAAAAATTAAACTCACTCAATGTTAGGGTAGACCACAGTTTTGACAGACTGTACATGTCTACGGTGATAAATATTTTGACTCCAACCGCACGTTAGATTTATAGATGTACCGTTGATAGTGAATGTAGAGACGCAAGAAAGCAAGACAGCTCGGTCTGGTGCGCGCCACGGCTCGTGGCCAGGCTTCCAACTGATAATTTTAATTACACATCTACCTAATTACATACGCCGAGGTAACGATGTTTACGTACCTACTTACACCACGCTATAGGTAAGTCAATGTCATAAACAGATACAGATACACACCCTTGCGGAGCAATATTAAAATAGACCTGCAGATAACGTTGTATTTATAGGTAATTAAATTCAATTGGCAGCAGATGTCTGGTCCAATGAGGAATTCTAAACATTATATAGCTATAAGTATTACCAATTCATTTAAGATCACACCTAAATCGCATGGGGGTAGGCAGAGACAGCATTCGGTCTTAGCAATTTTTTTTAACACGTGCTAAAGTAATGTAGAGTCGTGATTGATCCGGCAATATACACCCCCGGTGTTTTCTCTTAGTCCCATTGGCGCCTAAATATCTTCAGTTTAAATGTGAACGTCAAGATGTCATACTGGTATTTAAACAGTTAGTAGAGCTTTAGTGTTCGGCATAAAGGTTAACTGTTTGTGTGAAGGCAGGTGCACCGGTCACCTGCTAGTCCTGCGACCTCAACGGTCAGCTGCGGGCCGCGGTCCACTGCAGTCACGAGGAATTCTGGAGCGGTTGGCGAGAATTGTAAAGAGCTAACTTCCACCTGTGGCTTCGCTCGCTTGTTATTCGATTAATCTAAAAGTACCATAGAGATATCTATTTCATCTTTTATACTCCTCACAAATAACCCTCCAAATTGCGTGTCTCCATGCACCCATTCCCTCCATGCGTCTAGGACCGTCATCAAGTCAGTGAATCATTCACGGTTTTGAATTTTGTATGATATAGAATATTATGAACTTTGGTCTCTGCTTTCCCTGAAGGTCAGAGTTAAGACACGTATGAGGCGTGGGACGAGCCTTTGAGTGACCCGGGGCAAGTCATACCCTAAAGTATGGGTTTATATTACAGTTAGTCAGCCGTACCTACCTTTGGCAGTGCAGCTGATTGGGCATGTAGTAGCGATAGAAGGAGTAAGATGGTAAATTATACTTCCATTGATAGTACGTGTGTCAAGCCAGGCAGCAGCCTTGTACTTATATAGTCGTATATAGTCACATTCTAAAAGTAGCAAGAAAAATACCTTATTTTTTATTTTACAATCAATAAAATTACGCTCTTTTGAGGTGTATATTTACATTACTTTCCCTACGCGATTAAGGATATTTATTGTGTTTTAAAAGCTAGTAATCTGGTTTCATATCGGAATTGATCTATAAGATAGGTACAAGTATTTGCGGCCGATAAATATGTCTCATATCATGAGTTTAACTATACTGGCAATATGAGTTTATGGTAAGGCCCCCGTAGAATTAACTATGCATTATTCATAGAACCCTACAGGTGTCTCGGTACCTTAGAGAGCACGGTGTGTGCGCACGCGTCGTTGCGTAACGGTCGCCGCCTTCCACACTCATCCTCTGGGGTCTTACGATAAGCTCTTATTGCCTCCATAGTTCAGCTGTGTGACAGTGACGGACTTATACACTTCATATACATCTATCTCATAATAAGACTAAAACCATCATGGCAATAAGATGTCATGGAAGGGCCATACATCATCATACATATTTAAAGAGATATTATAAACATTACTATTTTTATATAGGTATTACTGACTAAATAAGCAGTGGAGAAATCGTTGTGCTTTAAATTGAACTGGTATGAGACCAAATGTCAAACTATATCAGATATACTTAGTTCTCAGGTTCTCAGCTCCCAAGTGCTCAGCGCAATTCGTCGTTGAGAATTTTCTGTCTTAGGACTAAGTAGGTAAGTAGGTAAATCAGTAATCTGGTAGATAAATATTATTTTTACTTCAGTGTTGATAACTACTAACAAGATTCAAGGTACTTTGAATCCATAAATGTCTAACATTTGTCTTGCTAGCGGAGACGGCAACCATGGGTTCTTACCCTTCTATTAAATCATCTATTCATAATCTTCCGCGCGCATTCGTCCATGGGTTTTCACCTGTTTTAATTGGAGCTTCATAAAGGTTATTGCTAATTAGAGCAACGAAGAGGGTGCATAATGTGTTTGCTGGCCGTAACGATCGGAGATACCTAGGTTGTGCTCAACTTGACCGGTTGACGGCGGGTTGTTGGCATTTCCACAACATGCTTCAGATGACAGGGAATCGTGCTCAATGAAAGGTGTTTTTACACATTTGAGTTGTACTCAAATGTCAGTCACTGTATATTTATATCAAAGGTTATTTGTTTCAAACCACAAATTACATGATTTATCTAACGGCTTAGGCCTAACGTGACTATACATCTCGCTTTGAATCGAACAGGGGGCCTACCATATCAGTTTAAGCAGAGCGTATTAAGAACTTATGAGTTTTGACGTTCCATTTTTCAAGCTGAGAAGTCCTTAATACGCGCTGCTTAGACGATCATAGTTGGTCCCCTGTTCCTTTTTTCGGTTACCTGTCCAGAGGCCCAACCATAAGCTCTTGCAATGATAGCTGTGATAGTGACAGATGTATAAACCTCAATAGAAGCCTATGTGAGGGCCCCCTGGTGTCCAACATCAGGGGCAAACTCCACGTCACTAAAATCACACCTATTTTCGAATACACGCGAAAATAAATGCCCGACCGGGTAGAAAGTATTTTTTTATTACAAAATAGTTTTCAAAAGAGAATTTCAAACGGAAAAGTTAAGTTTATGTGATAATACAATTTTGTACAAAATTTTGCGCATTTTGCCATTTTTTTCATTGAGAAAGTATATTTGACATAAACCAATCGATTTCCCTTTTTGAGTAAAACATCTTGTTAATTAATAATTATACCATTCACGTCCCTGGAACAGAAAGAGAGAGGAATAAGAAACAATTTTAAAAGCCTGTATTTTTACCAATTCCTTCATGGATATGCCAACCGTAACCAAGGTTTTATAACCTAACCTAACCAAAATGATTTTATCCAAAATTAACATCCTAATAATTACAGCTTAATTAAGAAAAAGGGCCATTACAAGCTTATCCTTAATCCTGGTCGTTATTAAAATAATGAAGTAAGCGTGGCATGAAGCACGGAGGCGCAGGAGTGCTGGCCACCCATCCATGACCAACCGGGGTGGATGACCGCTACGCCGACGAATTTTATGAAGAACAATTTCTATTGGCTCCAACGTAATCATAAAAACACCGAAGAATTCCGTGATGAGGTAAAAAGGTTAGTTAACACGATTCTTGGTATAGTCGAAATATAGTGCTGGCAGTTTTGGCTAGGAAATAAAAAAACAAGCCATGTGCGAGTCGGACTCGCGCAGTAATGGTTCCGTACAATTATCTATAAAAACGGAAAAAAAATCACCTTTGTTGTATATGGATCCCTTTAAATATTTATTTTTACAGACAGGCGGACGGAGAGCGGAGTCTTGGTAATAGGACCCCGTTTTATCCTTTTGGTACGGAACCCAAAAAAGTGACAAAATATAAGGAAATAATTTATTTGCGGATTTGAAAACGTGGTAACAAAATATACCTTATGCGTTCAAAATTTAATGATGATGAACCAGTCAGCGGTTGATCTGAAGCGATCTTCGCGAAAAGGTGTAAGGAACAAACACTCGCATATATGAATTAATTAGGTAAACATATAATTACGAAGTATTTTATATATCTGCGTACAATAATATATTTTATTTTTATATTTTTAATAACTATGTAATAAAGTGATACGTCTTGCATCTCATTGCTCTCATTTCGAATAATAGGGAAGACTAGTCCATGCAATAAATGATTGATTTTTTGGAAGTTATAGCTAATACACACTATGGAGGCCGAGAAAAGGATGGCAGGACGAACTATAGCCTACCTGAAAAAATGGCCTGAGCAAACCCTAGATCACATGGGATGAAAAGAAGGACCTTTGTCTAGCAGTGGGACACATCAGGCCAGTATGTAATAGGTTGTCGTGTTATCCGCTTGAATAAATATATTTTCGAGTCTGAGTATGAGTTTAATATAAAAGAAATAAAGATAATAATATAAATAATAGTTAGAAGAATGTCAACGAATGACAAATTCAAAAGAAAGCTTCCATACAAAATGTCGCGACACACTTTACCATAGCAATTACCTATTGTCCAAATTGCACTGGTGGCAGCATCCGATACCCTTTGTCAAAACACGGCAGCCATTGAAATTACAAATCTCTCTACTTTTAGCCGACTTGATGGAGGCAATTTATCCGCACGAAAACATACCTATAAAATACTTCTATAGCCGTACCTAAAATTCGTCTATCACCATAACACGTCGACTTAAAGTTTAATATTGCTTACAAATATGTTTTAAGAGGCTAATGTTGCAAGCGAAGTAATTTTGCCGACACGAGTTTACGTGATTCCGTAAGCAACGACTTTTTATACATTTTGACTTTTTCTTGTATTGTCGAAAAAAGTGTCGCGCGGGTCTTCGGCCCGGCGGCGGAGCGTGACGCCGACCATCTTGGGATATGAAGGCTTCACGACACTTTATTTTATTCATACTTCTATACATATATATATAATATGAATCTATGCTATATGTGTGTAAGTGTAGGTATATCAATTAGCCGTCGCGTACTTTTTGGGAGTTCGATTTTTTTCAGGAATAAGTAAATGTTCTGATAAAGATACGAATTTTCAATATCTTTTTTACCGACTTCAAAAAAGAAGAGTAAACGACTGTATATTTTTTGTTACCTCATATCTTTGAATGTGTGAAACGATCATCACATCCATGAGAAATAGAGGGGGTTGATTAATTTGTATTTTTGAGAACTTTACACCTACTTAGATGGTTTGTGAGTTGGGACTGTTAAGTAAGAAGTCCTCTGTGTAGCTGTAATTTGCAAAAAGTCACTTAGAGCCGTGGTGGCCTCGGGGTTTGAGCAGTCGCCTGCTACGCAACCGACGCAAGTTCGAACCCCAGCGGGGCCTGTACCAATGAGTTTTTCTAAAAAAACTTATGTACAGTGATTTCACACCACGTGCTTTACGGTGAAGGAAACATCGCGAGGAAACCTGCATATTTCTGAGAAGTAATTCAAAGACGTATGTATAGTTCCTGAGACGGCGATAGACTCACCATCTGTCACGTTGGCACTTAATCAAATTCGGTGAAAAGTGGGTGTTGTGATAACAACACCTCTGCCTACCCCTTCGGGGAATACAGGCGTGAGCATATGTATGTCACTTAAAAAAGCAAACATTACAAAAAAAAAGGAAAAATAAATTATTAAACTTTGAAGTCGGTGCAAAACGTAACACCAAATACAGACTTCAAACTTTATATATATTTATATAAATTGTATGATGTCGTGTATGTATATCAAGTAGGGCTGAGAATCGGTCAATATCTATTTTTGATTTCATTTTTCACTCCAAAATGACAAGGGTGATCCACCCTAAAAATATACATGGCAATACAATGAGTTCCGGGCACAGCTTGAATATTCTTTATAATTAAGTTAAGAAAAAGAGCCATGTTGGTTTTTTGGTTTAGGCAGTCGCCTGTTACGCAAGCAACGATAGTTCAATACCCAACAAATAAGGTTTTCTAAAAACGTGCAGTGATTTCACACCACGTGCTTTACCGTGAAGAAAAACATCGTGAGGAAACCTGCATATATCTGAGAAATAATTCAAAGACGTATGCATAGTGCCTGAGACGGCTATGGACCCTCACCCTCTGTCGCGATGGCACCTAATCATGTTTGGTGAAAAGTGGTCGTTGTTGTTACAACACGTCTGCCTACCGCTTTAGGGAATACAGGCGTGAGCAGCATGTAAGTCTGCACGGTTAAATTGTAGGTACATTAATTTAAGCTCGAAATAGGTTTTTATTAAACGTACTTGGAAAAAGCATATTTATCTAATGTTGATACTAAAGTTATCACCAGTACAATTTACATACAATCAATGTACAGGGGCCTGACCATGAGCTCTTATTGCAATGATAGTTTAGTTGTGTGATAGTGATAGATGTATACACGTCAAATACATATCTGTCTCACAATAAGAGTAAAACTATAATGGCAATAAGAGCTCATGGTAAGGCCCCAGATACGACATCGGCTGTTACCTCAATCAGTCAGGACATTGCATTTTATGTGTATGAATATGGATTGGATATGATTTCACAGAACAAGTAAAATTTATTTTACTTTAAATAGCTCGTAAAATCCCGGTTAATGTCTGCCTGTGAAATTGTCAATTCAATTGTATTTGCTAAAAGGGCGTGCCTACCGTAGGCTGTCGTTTTGTTTGTCACGCTAGAAAGTTGTAATGATGGTTGGGTAGGCAGCTGCGCGGCTGCTTGGACATGCACCAGTACTGATGAGTTTCCTTCCTGTTCATTGTCTCGTTCTTAGTGTGATTAAAATAGTGATTAGTGAAGTAAAACGAAAACAATTACCTACTCAAGTGTCAACAGATTAAGTACTGTGGCGAGCGACCCCCAACTCGGGTCACTCGCTCTATAAATTAATATACTTCTTCTTCTTATCGTGCCGATGACAGATATTTTAAATTGTTATAGCCCAGAACTTTGCTACTTCAACCGCATTATTGGTGGCAGCCATCAGATCTTCTCGCGTGCAGCTGGTGGGGCACGCAGGGCACGACATAAGGTGGGCCATAGTTTGGGGTGCAGCGCACACACATCTTATGTTGGCGTCATCCGTGAAACCCCACCTGATCACGTTGTCCTTGCTCCGATCGCTTTTTATTCCTTTTCCATCTATCCCCGTTCTATCTATGACAACTTCTACTTTTTTCTTTTTTCCAATTCTTTCTGGATTATTTTAAATATCTTTCATAAAGTTTCAGTATTAAACGAAATAGGTTTTAACTAGCTTGTAAGGCTGAGGCCCTACAGTACTATGACTCGGACTCGAGTCACAGTAGTCGAAAGTATTGTACAGAATAATGTTCACGTGCTTAAAAAAAGTACATTGTACAGTTTAAAAAAGAATTGGAAAATTACTTTGTTGATAGGATTGTTTGTAGGACTGAATCATCTATGCATTCGTCTTGAAACAAAATAGGTGTCATCACGAGTGATAAAAAAATACTTATAACTTCCGTATAAGACCTAAAAAATTACTACTGCACATTCAGGGTCAGCGTTCACAGCTCGTGAAGGCACTTATACATTGGAAAACATCGTTCAAATTCATTCCAGAAAATGGAGAAAATGTTTCTACTCCAAGTATAAGTATTCATTGCAGACACACAACACTACGTATTATAAGATCGCTATCAAATAAAGTACTTACATTACTTGGCTACTGCTTGGCTGTTTAAGCTGTGGTTCTGAACTCTTCCAAAGTGGAGGAACAGTCCTCAGTCGCATAGCCCCGAAAATATATTTTAACCCCCAAATCGGGGGCTGAAAGGAATCTATCAACCCCCATTTCAGCCATCAAACCAAAAAAAACTTTCTTAAAAGACCAGTGGTTGCGCGTAGAATTCAGTCAGTGCGACTTTGAATTTTATATGTATGGATAACATATATGAGACAAGTTAAGGAAAAGGTGTCTGTAATGACGTATAAGGAGGTCAAAGAGATGGCACTGGACAGAGACAAGTGGAAAGAAATGCATCGGTTACACCGACAAGAGTTATTACTCTTAAATTGATGATGATGATGGATTACACTTATGTACAGACTTGTTAGAGACTATAAATGGTCGGTCCAGAACATAAGAAATTTGTATTGTCATCGTTGTAGCAACAAAAATAATAAATTTGTCCCAATTCCCTGACAGGTCCCAACAAGTGGGAGGTGCGTGAAGCAATTCGGAAGAGCGATTCGCCACGCAGGTGATCACGGCTCCTTGGCCACGGTGCATCGGACTAACAATAGTAGTACCTACACACCGCTTACAGAAAGTCCAGGGATCATTTTTAGGGCAATGTATACGCTTTTATAATAAGTTACCTACATGTATTGTAAACTTACCCTTTGATAAATTTGAGGAGACTGTAAAATCTGTGTTACTTAAAAAGTGTTATTATACAGTTAGTGATTATATATGTGATAAAGAAACTTGGAATTCTCACGGAAAGTCTCACGGACACTGTGCTTATGTTACAATTCTTAATATTTATTAGTTTTCATCTTTGTTTGACTGGCATGAGTTGTCATGCTCACTAAAATGCCTTTGCTTGCGGCGGCTTCTGGATGACGGGTTGTCCACTTCCCTCTATGATGGTTGAGGAGGTCAATGGCTGGCATTCACGTCATACTTGTGAACAGGTGCTGCTTGTGGGGGCTGATCATCTCAAGCTACGTATTTAGTTATAAGTAGATGTACTAGATTTTTAGTTATGTTAATTTTTATCGACATTTGTGCATGGGAACATTGTCTAAGAGCTTAAGTTTCTTAAATTATTTATTTTGTATTCTTTAGATTGTATAATAATTTTGAAAAGAGTAATTACTGAGTTTCTTGCTAGGTTCTTCTCAGTAAAAGCAACCTTCCGAACCTGGCGGTAGCATGTATAATCCTGTATAATTATGTCATTCTGACGATTTGAAAGTACTTTGTAATAAGTCTAATCGAATATAGATACTTTTGACTTTGACTAACAAATAAAATTGTAATAAAAAGCCGACTTCCTATACTAGCTTCTAAGTAATTTGATCTGAGATACGCGTGAGTTGTGTGCGTGCGACGTATCGATACACGTAGTATTGCTTTGACATGTTTCAATGTTGTAATATTATGTTGCTTGTAATATGTTCATCTGCAATGTTTCAAATATAAAGCTTGGGAAAAAACGCACTATTTGAAAGAAAACGTATCAATGCATGTAACTCAATTTAATATCTCACACACACGCGTACAAAGATCTTAGATCAAGTAAGGTTAATTTCAGTAGGAATTTGAGAGTGAGACGAGTTACCGGCGTTATCTAGTTAGCTAAGCTAGCGAGTTACCTAATTACCGGCGGTGTGAGGAGCCGACCTTCTATGTCTCTTAATTTTGTGATCGGATCGTAACACAATGCTTCACTGTTGTTTATTTGGACCTCCACTCCACGATCATTGAACTGCTAACAAGGCTTGGGAGAATCGTTTTTATTTTTGTACCTATTAAACGCTATCGCAGGCTCTTACATAATATAGGTACAGATGTCGTCAAGAGTTATAAGCGCTCTGAAAAAATAGTGGGAGAAACTGCGCATGTATTTTAAGGGGAAAGGAAAGCCTTGGAAACGATGGATGGATTGTGTGAAGGTTGGCATGGCTAGATTAATAAAGAGTCATGGTGGTCTCAGGGTTTGAGCAGTCGCCTACGACGCAAGTTCAAATCCAGCGGGCCTTGTGAGTTTTTCTAAAAACAGTGCAGTGATTTCACACCACTTGCTTTACGGTGAAGGAAAACATCGTCTGGGATGGAATTCCAATATAGTGCCTGAGACGGCAATGGACTCGCCCTTTGTCACGTTGGCACTTAATCATATTCTCTGATATGTGGGTGTTGTTGTTAAAACATCTCTGCTTAGCCCTTCGGGGAACCTTCTGGGATGGCGTGAGCATATTTTTTTTTGGGGAGTACTGATATGACGGCTGATAGAGAGAAATGAAACACACTGCGCAGATCACAAATAACATGGGATGACGGCAGGAGAATAATGAACGGCGCATGTATTTTATTCGCATCATTCGAGACAGTTTCATAAAATGACCACTGCGCCGCTTTCAAGGTCTACGCTCATAACTCATGACGGCACCTGTAGAATAGAATAGTAAAGTAGTAGATTTACGTAAGTAAAGAAGTAGTAAATTTACTTAAGTTAACGTAAGAAAAATGACGTTCAATAAGTGTTCCAAGTGTCCCTTATATTGAATAAAACTTTTTGATTTGATTTGAATACCAAATAAATAAACTAATTGTTTGTGCGGGGTAGCTGCCAGCTCTTAGGTCACCTTTGTATTGAATATATGTAGACTATAATAAAGTGTTTATCTAGTGATCATAAAATGGAAAGGTGATCCAATTTCTCTTCGTATACTAGAGGTGTAAAAGTAACGAAAAAAAAATGTACCCGTATGTATTCGTTACTATACATTCAGTACTCGTTACTATCGTATCGTTACTCGATACTCCTAATACCTCATCATAAACATGCTATGTTATGCTTAAGGAACAAATAAAATAATCGTGCGATTTCATTAATTATTTGTACACAGTTGAATTAGTTTAGAATTTCATGACAGACTAACAGTTTCACTTTCGTTTATTTCATACTATTACATAAACATTTATTAAATTGTAGTCGCAAAATGTTATGAAAACACTTTTTCACAAGTATATACTTGTATACACGCATCAACGCAGCGTTACATTACGTCATTGAAACGGCGTATGTAACCATGATACGAAACATGCGAGTAACGAAAAGTTTTCGAGAGTAACGTTTCGTTACTCGGTACTAGATGGAGTACCCGTTACTCAGTAACGAATACATACGGTTTGCTACAGCTCTATTGTATACATACTTGGTTGTGTTTTATTATTTTACGAGCCTGACGAAGCTAGCTGATTATCCTCAAAAAAATACGGGTGCCGTTTGAATTGTCAACATAAGATGTGTAAAAAAATATGTCCTACATTAAAAAACGCGTATGCTTTTAAACAAAGCTTCGCTTTTTTACACTAGTAGTTATCGAGTAGTTACATTAGCTTTTTACCGAAGTACTAATAACAAAAACCGCTGTGATATGTCATTAAATGAAATCATGTTTATGGGTTTTCCGGCTCATTGACAAGGATGACATGATGACTTGATGTGATCATTCCAAATGGCAGTTCGGAGTTGTTACTCGCGTGTGAACTTCGTGGTCACTTCCTGGTTCAAATCACCGAACTATATCTATGAACTAATTTTATATGTATGTTATTTTGCCGTGCCAATTATACGCATCTTATCTATATCTTAATAGATAAATAAATTAAATTTCTGTTCGAAATTAACAGCTGCTTACTAAATGTATATATGAAAGTGTATATTATATGATACCATTATAAAAAACTTTAAAAAAAAATCTACTAGAACTTTTTTTTTAGATATTGCCTTATTTTGATAATCATATGTTTTGTTTTTCTCCATAATAATAATATTTTTTACGTTAAAAAATATCTTGTATTCTCCTTTTTACCTAAAGGGTAGATGTTTTTCTGTTCGATTTCGTAGCACAATTTTTTTAATAGCATACAATAGGAAATAATTAGTACATATGTAGTCAAGTACTAAAGGTACATGCTAGAACCATGACGTCTCAGATACTGAGCTAGCTGGCTCAACGAAGATGATTAAGTGCCAACGTGATGGTGAGTCTATCGCTGTCTCAGGACGTCTTTGAATTACTTCTCAGATATATGCAGGTTTCCTCACGATGTTCTCCATCACCGTAATGCACGTTGTCTGAAATCACTGCACATATTTTATAAAAATTCATTGGTACAAGTACAATTTTTTTTTTATTTATTCAAAAACTTTATGCACAAAGTACACAGGTGGACTTAATGTTAAAGCATTTTCTGCCAGTCAACCTTACAATACAGGACAAACATAGAAGCGGGTGTGCTATATCATTAGGAAAAATAACATTAAAAACTGATTACATACTTAAAAACTAAACTAGTCTAACAAACACACATATGACAGAGAATATGAATAAATATAATAATGAGAAGATACAAATAAATATATTCAATATTAAGTTCATTATAGTAAAATTCATGCACACATGTGTTAGAGCAGAGAAATCACTCACAATGAACGCACATAATTCACGGTCTGAATACCTACTTCCATTATGAGGAATATAAGAATGCGTCAACATCACTTTGTAAGTTAGGAATAATTGAAGGAAAATGGCCGCATCGTTGGGAAAAATTCCTTAAAAATTCAGGGGTTTTCTATCTAGCTAGAAGGTTTGAAATTACAACCAAGAGCATTTTTGTCTCATTGTAACAAAATGACCCGGTTAAAATGCTGTTCCATACTTTTCTTTACTTAACATATATGTACTAATATGTAGGTAAAAATCTTATATCCTTTATATATAAAGCTTTAAACGAGGTGATTTTCTTGTTAAAAGGTATTAGATAAATTTCAGAGATTCAGATTATACATACTTATAATATATTTATAATCTATATTTCGAAAATGGTTCGAGCTATTGGCATCAAATTTTCTATACAAATGGTTTGGGGGATGATAACTCGATTTAATTAAGTAGGTTTAATTTTTGGAAAACGAGCAAAGCTCTGTCTTGCAGTTTCTGTGTATAAAGAAATAATTTGCAACCACTTATCGGATGAAACAAATAATGTATAATGTATTTACAAAAAATATTGTGTTGCGGAATGTACAGTACAAACTCAATTTCTATAAATATGGCTATCATTATCATAATCATTTTCAATCCTAGTCATCATCATCATCATCCTTCGGCCCTTATCTTCGATATAACAGATATTTCTTTAAAAATATTTCTACAATTAAAGCGTAAGTAAGTAGGTAAGTAAATACTTATTGCTTTAAAAGGAATGTTCGAATATAATTCGAAATGATAGCACATGATGTTCTACTTTCATTTTGTAATGTCGATGTGAAATTCTCAATTATTGGACGCAAATACATCATAAAATTAAATGCCGTAATTAATAAGCCTACACTTAGTTTCAAGACTTCCAATTATGTATTTTAGAGCTAATAAACTTCGATCGTGGTAAATTAAATGTCATTTATGTCTCAACTTTCGCAGTTTGATGGATTAGCTTTTGCATTCACGTTAGCAGTTGGTAGATATTTTTATGCTGCGATTCACACAGCCTGACTTTTTTCAATAAGCTTTTTATGTTAAGAAAAGTGTGTCCTATTACGTGAGATTCGGTGAACATTTTTTGGTGATGTAAAACTAACGTTTCGAAGGATTAACCCGTAATTTATTCCTTACATGCATGTAGCCCTATCAAGAGTTCTTCGTCTCTGGCGAATATTTGTATGAGACATTGTGCAGCGGTGACGTAAATAACGAAAATACAAATACTGTCGGTGACGCTATCGAGTATACTGCGAGGGTACTGAGAGGCTGACAGATGCTGACAGACACATGCCTGAATTCCGCGGGGGGTACGTAAAGTACCCCCACATTTCGCCAGTTATGGTTTCAGTACACTTCTGCACCCTTCTGGCATAGACGTGAGGATATCTGACGAGACTGGAGTATACTTGTATACCTTGATGTGTGGGTACAAATCTGTCACTGACACATGCTAAGACATGATTATAATAAGTGCTCATGAGTCTCAAGTACCGATTCTTATTTATCTTTTGCCTATTGCATATTGGAACATACGTCACCCTGAGACTTTCAGAGACTTAATTCTTAATTTGCCCTTTCATCAACACTAACCTACCTGCCAATCAGGTTCTAGTAATCTTAACGTCTTTATTGTTTTTACGAATCCAAAAAATATTATAACTTGATGCTACACGCGAGTTGCGAGCTTAGGTACAAGGTAATGGTTGAAAAAACAATAGGCTCTTGTACGTTTGAAGCCAGTTTGAAGTCTAAATGGTTATATTTTCATCTACTTAAGATGCATTACACGATACATCTGTGTGATTACACCCATTGACCTCGCAATATCTAGATACAGATCTCGTAAAAATATTTACACAAACGATTGCTCGTGTGGTAAAGAGGTAAAAAAGCTAGGTATTCATTCAGGCGGGGTCATCGGCCGGACAGCGAGCGTCGACTCCTCAACGAATCGATTGCAACTTCGAATAGACGAGATGTTCGCAGATCGATTCGGCGCGAATCGGCATGATTTGATGATAATTTAAATTTGAGCCTTCTTCTATTTGAGTTGCCTACTTATGTGAGGTATTAATAAAATGAATCATTATCTGCGATTCTGTGGATAAATAATTCTCTTTGGGATCTTAAATGTGTTTGTGTGACGGCGATAATAGTTTTCAACGAAATGTGGGTGTACTTGCATACATAAGTACCTTGCACCTACCCTAGTGTGGAGCGTCTGCTTTTATTCATCAATGTGTTTATTATCGACTAAACAGTCAATCGAGCGGTCTACTCAGTGAAATATGTGCACTCAGTTCCAAGCTTAATATAGTGATAAAATTCAAATTTAATTTTGACATAAGTCGATGAAGATTATACACATGTGTGTGCAAATAGCTTCTCTATGAAAACGCCGTTCAGAAATAAGACGTCAATGCAAGCAATATCTCCGAGATGGTACATGGCACGTAGCTAATGCAGTTGGTCACAATGGAGTGATCGATCTATATTGATGGCAGTTCGCGCCGTAATGACATAGTTTGGTGGCGTGCGGTGCGCGTGCGTCGGACACTTAGCTACTGACAGGCACAGAATAAATATACGCTTACTACAAACAGTACGGAATCTAGGAACGAATACTTCGAAATTACACACACACAGACGAGCGCATCGACGAGATAATAAACGGCCTTGGCGTAATGTCGGTAAGGGGTGTCAGGTCGTGTCGCGGCCTATCGCCATGTTTTAGAGAGATATTTCTAATTTTCAAATCGAAAAATAAAATACTTAATTTACTATTAAAGTATACTTTAAAAACTTTATGAGTGGCAACCCCCACGCACGATCGCAGGAACAAAAGGCTCTTAAGCTTTCTTCATTTAATACTGTGCGTCAACCCTGACATCATTTGAAATATCTAAAGAAACGTTTTAATAATTACCTGGGGGGCAACTATGATCGATGAACAGCGTGTATTGGGAACTAGAAGTTACATATATTTATATAAATAATTTTCCGGTACCAAAATTAAACGTTAAAGCTCTGAAGTTCTTAATACGCTTTCCTTAAAGCGATGATGGTAGACACACTTGTCATACAACTGATCCTCAGGATCAGGGCCATCTCTACATTATTTGGATTTGAAGCCCAAGACATTTTAGAGATACGGAATATTTCCTAGAGTAGCTAATGGAAAAGAGAGGTCTACGTCAGTTTCCTCACGGGTGGCTTATATAGAATAATCATATTTAATTCTACATCTAGTATTTAGCTTTACTAACATTCATCAATATCTTCAAGCATACTTGCTAGCTTTGAGTAAATTTAACGCACAATTATGCTTATAAATTGTATTGTGACTCTACCATGGCACTGGAATGGAGCAAACATTCAATTCTCTTTAATTTGTTAGAAAAAAGAGTATGTGAACTGAATAAAAATATACTCGTTAGTAACATAAATTATTTCTTTACAAAGTACGAGGACCGTATTTTGATAGTTTAAAGTTTGTTGTTATAAGTTTGTTGCATTCCGAAATACCGGCTCCGAAGTTAACACATAATTCCATTATTAAAACTATTTTAATTGATATTTAAAACGAGAAACATTTTAATGAAAATTTCCAGAGTAATAACGATGAAATATTTCCATAGATTGTAAACGCTTGGTGATCCCAATAGCCGTAGATTTGCCGCCAAACGCCGCCATTACGTACGGTATGTGGCGGGAAACGTACGGAGAAAGAATGTGTTGAAAGCTTAAAAAATGATGATAGATGGTAGACATAATGTCTCAGTGTGGCGCACTTATTATATAGTAAATGTTTTGTGTGACTTGTAAAATGGCATCTTTATTTCTTCATACATAACATTTTAATATTGTTAAAACGAATACGTTAAATTAAATGGTAGGTACTTAAGTGCATGGATTATAAGTGTCAGTCGTGATGTCAGTTTTGTAATTAACTAATCAGTAATAGCAATATGATGCTGAACAAGCCAGGTATATAGATAGTAGACATATAGATAGAGAAAGATTAATAAAATATCTACTGCGTAAGGTGCGCGCTCATCGCTCGTGACGGGACTTGTGCAGATCCGCAGGCTGGAGAAGGGCCGGTGCATGCTGGGTTGCACTTTATGAACTTATTAGTGTTGTTTATTTTATAATAGTGGAATAAAGTATAAATATATAATAAATAATATTTTTTTAATATAATTATTATCTGTACCATCTCTTAATTTGTATCATTTTAGCCACAGAATAAATATATTTATTCGTTAAGGAGTGAGAACAAATTCTAATACCTAATGGTTTCAATAGTTATTACATAAAATTACTTATGTTGTAGTGTTGAATTTTGTCGTAGGTAACTAAAGTTAATAACGCTATCTTTAATACATATTATAATATTTCTGAATCATCTAATATTCTAGCAATTTTAATTATTAGATTACGGGAACTTATTACAATAATAAACGGCAGTGTGAGAGAATTAATTATTGCTGCAAAATTGGTTATTTCTGAACGTCACTCAACTGTCAAAGTGTAAGGTAATGCATTCACTAAATATTACTTTGACAAGTTAGTTAAAAATTAAATTGGTTAACAGACATGTTTGGAGCTGCCTTGGGGTTTGATCAGTCGCCTGCTACGCAAGCGACGCAAGTTAGAATCCCAGCGGGACCTGTACCAATGAGTTTTTCTAAAAACTTATGTGCAATTATTTCACACCACGTGCTTTCGGTAAAGGAAAACATCGTGAGGAAATCTGAATATGTCTGAGAATTAATTCAAGTATGTGGCTGTTACGGCGATAGACTCATCATCTGTTGATACTTAGTCGACATCGGTGGAAAGTGGGTGTTGTTGTTCAAATTCAAAATATCTTTATTTGATTAGACTTCTTACAAAGTACTTTCAAATCGTCAGAAGGACACAAAACATTATACATGATTATAAATGTTACCACCGGGTTCGGAAGGTAGCTTTTGTTGAGAAGAACCCGGCAAGAAACTCAACAATTACTCTTTTAAAAAAATATATATTATACAATGTTTTTGGTTACAGTATTTATATCTCATGAATATAAGCCCATGGACACAGTTCAAATGCTCAATTGTCAAATATAATAACTAAAATATTACAAATATTTGTGAGCATGGCAAATTCCAGCCAATCAAAGCAAAGATCAAACTAAGATTAATTAATTGTAGCAAAAGTACAGTGCCAATGGGATTATTTACAATAATTTTCCGACAAAGATACATCCCAGGGTTCCTTATCACAACAGCTTTTGTTACAACAGCTTTGCCCCCTTCGGGTAATACAGGCGCGAGCATATATTCACGTTCAACATGTTTAGATATTCTCATGTGTAAAATGTCATGTTAAATGAAAGCAACAATCTTTCTTGGCTCTTGAATTTCACGTGGTAATGAGTCGCGTGTTTAACTCTATCGTGTGAAAATTCCACTTGTCGTTAACTTAGCGGAACGTTTCAATATCAGTGCAATATCGTCGCAATATCGATGACCAACGAAATTAGTTTGAAAATGATTTGAAATTGAGTTACGTGCGAACCACCGTGAGAGCCAGCTCCTATCGCCAGCAAACCTTTCTATTTTGTGAACATGCTTTCATATTTGTGAGAATCTTTGAATATGTTTCGCTATTCAGGATAGTTTAATGTGACAAGATAATATCTACAATTTTCAAATCATAGTCTTCGTAATTATGCTTCGTATTATGTGTGATTACTATTATAAGCTATGAATACCTAGAATTGCAGAACCATTGTTTCAACTACACATAAATTAACAAACTTTATAGGTTTTATGATGGTAACTTGACTGTATTAAACCTGGAGGTAGGCTCAAGATAATTTACGATTCATTGAACACTGTTTACTATATTGAAAAGCGCTGTAGCAGTATTTATATGGAGGAATATGCATTCATATGCATTTAGTGTAAAGCTGTTATTTTGGAGTTACAAACAGACACTTACATTTTATTTATTAGTGTATATAGAAGTAGTATATATATTTATTTAGAAGATTATTTAATTTTGACAACTCTGCATTAATTAAAATTTTACAATCACACCTTGATTGTGTGAGATTGCATTGATTCTATATTACGAGACGGTTGAATTTAACGCAGCACCGCCGCCGAGCAGTCCGTTTGGATGGCTTATTTTTTCAATATAAGTAACAAAATTGTTAGCAATTTACTGTCAATAACTGTAACACACATTAGACGCATTTGACAATGTGCAGAGCTCAATTGAGGGTCTATTATTTAGCCTGGAGTGATGTGGACAGCTACTCGTAGATTAGGAGCCTCGGTGGCATTCCTACAACAATTGCCTTCGAAACACTCCCAGGGTTGCCCATGAATTGGAAATTGTAAAGGCTTGTTGGAAATTTGTAGGCACTTTATGGATTGCGATTCATGAATTCGTTTTGGTAAGTTTGCAGTGGATTTTCAATTGGTTCTTCAAACATGTTTTTTTTTCTAAAGATCATCCATTTTGGATAAGTATTTCATACTAATATTGTAAAGAGGAAAGGTTTCTAGGTATGTATGTTTGTAAAGAATTGAATCAAAAAGTATTGCACGACTTAAAAAAATATTTTACCATTTGAATGCTACATTATCACTAATTTAATTTTGCCTGTATTTTATTACCGTACTACCCGGGTTAAATAATAAAATAATATAGTAGACGTGTAGCTCATAGACTGGGTTCCATGGCTATTTTTGATCGCAGGTTTTCCTTGCAATATCTACCAGAGAAACTCCCGTCCTGTACTGGTCCAGACTTATCGCAGTTTATCATAGTAGAAACAAATCGGTAGTACCAATATCTTAAGAAGTGTTTTGTGCCAAATTCATGCTGTGATTGTACACATATAACTATTGAAATACCTTCTTTTAAGTTTGTGATCAGTTATAAAAAGTGAGATATTGTTGTGGTTAAAGTAACGAACGTTTGGCCTGGCAGCCCTACACAAAACGATTGTCCATCTCACAGGCCTTGCGTAAATGACATTCTTGTAGATGTTTTTTGGTTCCGAGCGGAACGGATCAGAGGTATTTTCATCTAGAGCGTTCCCGCGGCTGAGAAACTAATGAACTGTGCACTAAAGGAATCTCAATGTTCACTTCTTCGTGTGCTTCCGGTGGAGAGGAATTCTGATTTGACTCCATTCATACTGATGCTTGAGGAATTCTGTAGGTGGCGTGATTTGTTGTGCATGAGTATGATTTTGTAAGGCCAATAACTGTGAATCACAATATTAGCTAATTCAGAGTACTTATGTTCAAGTACAAGGTAATTATAAATTAGCTCATGTAGAGTATCTATATAAATATGTATAGAGGATTAAAGAGAATAGTAAATACTAAAGACACACGATAAAAATACTTCTTGACAGATTTTAAAAATCTATAAGCGAAACTTGAAATTTTTTTTTTTTATGTCAGCCGATTATACCCACTTTCATATGCATTAAGTGATAGGCTGTAATTACAAACAGACAATTCTTTTTTATATATCTGTATACTGTATACAGACTATATAGATAAAATGAGGATTTTTAAATGAGGAATAGAACCAATATAGCCGTAGATCATTCAATGTTATGTCCATAAGAAAAAAACAAAGGAAGTGCATTAGGTAGGTACTTAATAATGAATCTCGCATAGCTTTTTGCTTGTTAATCGTTCAAAAGATCGAATCATTGCTCCATATTTCACTGTAAGGAGTGATGACAAATTTGGCGTCAGATCAATAATGGACTGACCCGTATGTTTTCAGAAATATCAATTAACGAGAACCAGAGCTCTCAGGTTGTACCGAGAGGTAACGAGCTCCGAAAATATGGCGTTCCAAGCCATTCGACAACTGATTAAAATTTCAATCCGTACCGAAACTGTTAAACCGTCAAATGTGGCGTATAAAACGATAAAAATCGTCCGGTCAGTGCACTCGCGACTGCGGGTAATATTAGTTGACGAAACAATTGTAATATCGAATAATATCTAGATACTTAGAGAGATCTTCTAGCTGACTGATCTGAAAACAGGGTTCAAAGAAACTTGTTGTTGATGTAGTTTCTTAAAATGATTAGGAATAATATGAATATGAGGCGACAATTAAATCCTGCAAAAGTGCAGTTGCTCTGTCAAATGAGTTACTTACTCGTAATTTTACCTAATTTGTCAAATAAAAAAATCCTTGTATTGATGCCGTATAAGAGCGTATTCACATTACATTTTTGGAAGTTTCCTGAAGGGGCTAAATAGGAGATGAAAATTTGTGTTAAAATGCAAAGGATATAGGTTTTATGTCAGTAGCAAATAACCTTTAAAATCAAAGGCATGACTCCATCCAGCATCGCATCGCTTATTCGAAGATAACAAAGGAGCATAAGCTTTTTCGTGGTTATAAATTTGCAGAAGCATTCAAAAATGTTACTTAGAAGTGCTAACTTAAGTAAACGCATTACTTCCCGCGTTCAGTGTTCATCAATCATGTCCCCGAGGCATTCTCGGCGCGTTTTCACCGAAACCTGCACTGGATCACACAATAATTATACTTTTCCAAGTAATGAGCACAACATGTGCCCATGTATTTTAAACTACTCGCACTGTATACTTGACGTCCGTATCAACAATGAAATAAAACATAAAGCCAACCGGTTATTCCTGGATCAAATTAATTACCCCGAAAACTGCCTAATGTTCCCACGCCGACATTTTGGTTAAGCTTAGTGGAGCTGCAGTTGCAATCCAGTTTAAAAAGTGACAGATCTTTTGATCGTTCGACATTCTTCCCGAGGCGATGTGAACTGAATTGCAATAGTTTAAGTCTGTCTTTCATTTTGTCGCCTGTCTCCGCAATTAACGGCTCCTGGATTCCAGGATATAAGCCCGGAATTTGATTTGGTTCTGGGATCAATGAAAGTCAAAATATAATCAGCACTTATGTGGAAAATATTTGCATCTTCCTTATGTTGTTACTATCTTGCTGTCATTCTTATAAGTCTTATTGAATATGTCCAACATGTTCACTAAAATGCCTTGGCTCAGGTTGCATGTCCCTCTGTAAAGGTTGAAGAGGATAGCAGCGTCAGGAGGAGAATTCACGTTATACTTGTGAACAGGTGCTGCCTATGGGGGCTGGTCTTCTCAAGTTAAACAATTGTGGACATAGCTTTTTTAATTGTGGACATAGCTTAGCAATTTTTAATATGCATTATGCAGCGTATTGATTACTAGCTGTGCACCGCGGTTTTACCCGCGTAGGATTTACAATAAAAACAATGTTATTTAGTAATTTTTTTTCTAAAATAAAACTTAAAATGCCATAAATACTCCTAATAATATCTAAATCTCAGCTATCTGCCATTGAAAGTCCTAGTAAAATAGGTCCAACCGTTTCCGAGATAGCCGGAACAAACAGACAGAATGACAAACATTTTAAAATATATTTTTTGTTAGTATCGTTACTTTCGTGGATAGCTGTTAATTTGGAATTACAAACAGACACTACAATTTTATACATCTGTATAGATATACTATAAGCCATGTTATTTTCTGAAATTGTATTGTATTGTTATACAAGTGTGCACCGTTTTGTTTGACTGCATCACCGGAGTTCATTCACCACCGTCATTAGGAGATTCGCGGCGACTTTCTGCCAAACAGCAGTGTGTCACGAATGGCTGATACACCTGGGTTTTGAATTTTAGAATTTATTCATGTGCAACATCGTCATCGTGCAACCAACATGGTTTTCGTCATTATCTAAAAAAATATTTTCTCGCCATTCCTGGGGCCTTACTTCTTATTGCCATCATAGTTTTACTCTTATTATGAAACAGATGTATTTGTCGCGTATACATCTGCCACTGTCACACAACTATAATAACATTGCAATAAGCGCTCATGGTTGGGCCCCTGAAGGAGCAGAGAACAAAATCCACCGAAGTTTTTTTTTAATTTGAATAAGTCATCGTTATATATGAGATTTTAACGCCATGTCGGACATTTCTTTTCGTAACCTTATAACTGAGGGACGCGATCATGGCGCGACGTCTGCGGTACCATTGCTCTCCAAACCTTTTTTTTCTGTGCCATCTGGAAGGTGACTCCAAGTGTGTTCCTCGTAGCACCTTGGGTCGCGCCTATCCACCGTGTCAGCGAACGACCCCTCTTGCCCTCGACCCATCATCAGCTGTTCTAGACTGCCTGGATCTCGTCTTACTATGTTACCCGAACAACATGAGAATTCTTTGCAAACAAACTGTTGACTGTCTTGTTGTCATCTCAGACATGTATACAGGTTTCCTCACGATGATTTCTTTCAGTTTTACTTATCTTTTTCTTACCACTAGTGTGGAAATAAAGTAGACGGTCCGCTTCATCGTAGCCTAAAGTAGGCATCACTTCATACTGGACAGAGAAAGAACACAGAGAAAGACTTCGATAGATGAAAACGACATGTGTGTGTGCATTATGCATATACTATGTAAACTTTTAGGATGGCCGTTATTAGAGACTATTGCAGCCAAACGCTTGTAACGTTAAATGTATCTTTCTGTATGTTGGAAACGTCGTGTCAGCATTATGACAGACGGCCAGTGCCGTATTGATGTAGAACGAGTAAGGTAATTCATGTGATTCAAAATCGTAGTTAGATAGAGCTTTTTCGTGACGAAACCTGAGCTATTCCAATTTTTCTTTGATATAATGAATACGAGAACACTGTCAACGTATAACGTTCGATGTCGTTAAGGTTTTCATTACGTGAATCGACCTATCAGAGAGATGATGCAGAAACCTACTCACAGAAAACAGTAAAGTTTCTCTCATACTATTACTGTTCTTTCATTCTTACATATGAAAATGGGCACCTCGTTCAAACAATTTGCTGAAATCCAAACCGTTAAGGCTACAGACAACCTTTCTTAAAGGTGGTTGAATCAAGCCACACCACCAACATAATGCCAAATTGCTCAATTCCGTTCCATATTACGGCTTATTCTATTAATCCGAAACATGAAGAGCCTACTAATCAAACTCGATGAATTTCTTAATTAAAGTCTAATGTTGCCGTAATGACTAAAATCAAATAATGTTAATTATGAGTACCGCTCGCGGTGGGAGAGCGAAGTTTCATTGTTAAATTTAATACTGGCCGTTCATTATTGCTGGCTTTTGTGTTGGATTAGTTTCAAACACATACAATTATCATATAAAGTTTGGAATTAATTATAATAAATAAAAATAAACGTCACGTCATCAGGTAAGAGGTGTTGTAACAACAACACCCACAATTCACCGAATATGATAAAGTGCCAACGTGACAGAGGGTGAGTCCATCGCCATCTCAGGCACTATACATGTCTTTGAATTACTTCTCAGACGTATGTGGGTTTCCTCACCATTTTTTCCTTCACACTTCACACAAGTTTTTAGAAAAAGTAGTTGTTTCAAGCGGGGATTTGAACTTGCATCGTTTCCGTAGGAATCGGGTGCTCAAACCCTACGGCCACCACGGCTTTGAGGTGAAATTTCGACTTAATTTGAATCAGAGCAATCTGCCACATAATACATTCTATAAACAGGGTCTACGGCGTAGATATAAGCGTAGGTCAATTTATGGTATAATTCCACAAGTATTTTTAGTTGAAAAGCGTTCATTAAAACATTAATTAAGTAAAATTCATTTCAATGGCCATAGACCACAGCGCACTGGCCAATGACCATGCAATTAAGTGTTCACACACCGTGAACTTGGAGTCGTTAACCGTGCTTTAAGAAATTGTTGGTTCAAGTTTACGCTAGCTCTGGTTTTGGTTATAATGATCCATAGCACTGTAAGATAACAACATTATAGATTAAAGAGCTATGGCATTGTGGTTTTAGTGGTTACCTGCTAGGTATAGGGCACAAGTTGCAATACGATCGGGCTACCAATGAGTTTTCACAAAACAATCCTTGGGAAGTTTAGCAATCCAGCGAGGTAACGCAGTCAGCTTGTTGGGCACTATTCCTGCGTATACAAATTTAAACTCTGCCTTTACTCCACATTTTTAATTGTTCCTATTATTTTTATTATTTACTGATTTGGGTTCTGTTTTGTTATTATTATTAATTCAACGTACTTATAATAAAATGTATCATTGATTTTACTGTCTTAACTTATGTTGAGGAAATGTTTATGGAAGTGTGAAATGTGTTTATTCGCTCTCTTCATAATGAAAAAATCTGGCAATCAATCACCCGCCTTCGAAAAGGTATCAAAGCATTTTGAACGAAATCGTCAACGAGAGAACATGCTAAAATATATACTTGGGGTATAGATAACGATTGAAATAAAGATCAAAATATATAACATAGACGGAATATTTTTAAAATAACGTACCTCGACGTTTCGATTGGGTTACACCAATCGTAGTCGCGGAAAGACACAGTCCATACAAGTTCCTAGTGACTTTAAATATTAATTTAAATCGCGAAAGTTTAAGAAATATTACTTATATAACATATATTTCTTTGAAACTGTATTACTTTAAAATTCAGGACCTTATGAACGTGGTTATTGCATATATTATGTTAGCATTCCGATAAGATTATATGAGAGTAAAACTTACAAGCCACTGGTAAATAGGTATAAGTGTCCGTTCTCTTCTGTCAAAAAATCTGTAATCTCATCGCTGCGTTTTCTTGTCAAGTATTAAAGGTCCTTAAACATAATTATGTGAGTAAAACAATTAGCAGGAGAGCCTATTAGTGTCTCCAGCGGATACTGGTTATGGTTCCGTAGACATATGACTGCTATAATTCAATTGTATGTCGTGTAGTTTGGGTGACCATTTAAATAAAACTATTTAAATAAAATTACTGACAATTTATGGCATTAGTTATAGAATTTAGTTATCTACTTCTAGTAACTTATAAATGGTAAATATCTGATAATTATGCCTTCAGTATTATTTCAATCAGATTTTATTCGCCGATTAGTTTTGACATCATAGAAATGAGTGATTATTCTTCGTATGAAAAAAATAAGCTCTCCGACTATTTATTCAGTCAATCGTACCTTAACGCTTAGAAGTAGGTATTAATAAATACAAAGTCTTATATGTAAACAGCACCTTTACAGCAGGTATAAGTAATTCTAGTAAAAAATACAGTAGTTGCATTGAAACTGTTATGCGAGAAGGTCAGTGACCGACCTCAACTGCAGGGTTGTACATCTGCCGAGTTCAACCCTGTCAACAGCTGATATAGTTGAATATCAGTAGGGCTATATATGGTTGCCTTGAAGTGAGCTGATAAAGTAAATTCAAGGGTCTGTTTGTAATTCCAAAATAACAGCTTTTCACTAAATGTATATGAAAGTTCCTGACACTGAAAAACCAATTCAAAAAAAATCTCTGTGTGTTTGTCTGTTCCGGCTAATGTAGAAAATGGCTTAACTGATTTATACGGGACTTTCACTGACAGATAGCTGATGTTTGAAGGAGTAATATAGGGTACTTATATTTAGAAAACATATAAGGGTTCCGCGAAATAAAACATTAAATTAAATCCACCCAGATGAAACCGCGCAGCTAGTAATAAATAAAACGAATGGTAGAAAACAAAGATGTAGATTATCAAATTTTACATACATACATATGCTCACGCCTGTATTCCCCGAAGGGGTAGGCAGAGGTGTTGTAATCACAACACCCACTTTTCACCGAAGATGATTGAGTGCCAATGTGACAGATGGTGAGTCCAAATTATCAAATTATAATAGTAATCAAATATTTCATTTCGAACATTAAAAACAATATATAAGGTCGAATTGAGCAGCGAGGAGGAAAGCTCCTCCTTTTTATGAAGTCGGTTAAATGAAATATATAGTTTTGACTGACTGAATGACTGTATCAACGCAAAGCCAAAACAGCTAATTTAAATTAATCAAATTTGGAGGGTGTATTCATGGTGTGGTACTTATAACATGAAGTAAAGGGTTTCCGGAATTCCACCCCAAAAGGTACCCTAAATGGGATTTAAAGGTTATATGTGAAATTTTACTGCCATGCAGGCAAATTTGCGAGCGTAAGCTTTACAAAAAAAGAGTGCAAAAGATTAAAAAAAAAAATTTGAGATACGCCGAGTATCATTGTTACATTACGGCACAATAAGACGTTTCTTTCCCCTGCATAGCATAAGACACATTAAAAAAAAATTATCTCATTAGATACAGGTATAAATATGGCGTCTGCCTTCTGTATTCAGATGCCAGAAGGCACACATCTGCTTGGACAGCTGACGCGCACGCGCCCTGGCTTCTGCGCAATACCACCAGCTTAAAAGATAATGATGAGTTATCAAACTATCTGGAATATAAAAAGCTCTTTGTTATAAATTAGATCGAGTCATCGTAATACATACAGATACATACACGTGAAGTTTCTGACATCTATTCGTTCCAGCTGATGTCTGAAATAGCTGGACCGATTGTAACGGGACTAAGGAAATAGCGGATTTTACAAGGAGTAACGATAATTTTATAAAAAAATTGTTCGCTAAATAAGGCCAGCCATGAAATGAATCTATGCGTGTTATATATTAAACCGCGGACATAGCTAGTTTTAGATTATAATGATCTTCTTAGAGACGGATATCATTTTAAAGGTCGTGGTTCTGTGAAAAGAATCAACTGCGGGTGTAAGGTGAGATGTCAGAGTGTTGATACTGTAAGTCTAGTAAATAAGCTATTAAGGATGTTTGCAAATATTACGTCTTTTACTGCAAGTGTCTTATGGCAAGTGAGTGTGATATTTTCTCCCTAAGAGAATCAGCTATAATTTATTCAAAGCACAGTAAATGGTACCGTGCGTAAGCAATTTTCTTGTTCTACGTAGATTTCACAATACATTTGCTTATATGGTCATTCTATGTGGTTCCCACGGTTCACCTTCGCTTGTGAATGTTGCTCTGTTTTTGTTAAGACTAGGGTTTGTGAAGGATTATGTAAGTATTGACCGTTATAAGTGAAATATTATTTAAATTAAAAATCAATTCATTAAATTGTGATATTAAACAGTATATTTTACTGCCATGCTCACAAATATTTGTAATATTTTAGTTATTATATTTGACAATTGAGCATTTGTGCTGTGTCCATGGGCTTATATTCATGAGATATAAATACTGTAACCAAAAACATTGTATAATATATATATTTTTTTAAAAGAGTAATTGTTGAGTTTCTTGCCGGGTTCTTCTCAACAAAAGCTACCTTCCGACCCCGGTGGTAACATTTATAATCATGTATAATGTATTTTGTGTCCTTCTGACGATTTGAAAGTACTTTGTAAGAAGTCTAATCAAATAAAGATATTTTTGATTTGATTTGATTTGAAATGGTGAGAGTACTGGGGCCAAAAAAAAGATAAAACAACAAACAATGCAAGTTTTTACACCATTTTCGTAATCTATACTTGCTAGCGTCACCCACAATGATAGTTTAGTTAGTTTCGTCACCGCTAGGAGGCGAATTTCACATACAAATAATCTGCAGTGACGCTAGCGAGTATAGATTACGACAATGGTGGCAAACTTGTGATAGGGGTACAGTTGTGTGACGGTGACAGATGTCTAAACGTCAAATACATCTGTATCATTATATTAGTCAAACTATCATGGCAATAAGAGCTCATGGTAAGGCACCTGGTGACGAGAGGACGTGAAGCCATCGGACTCGTTTGCCAATAGAACTCAGATTTTCTATGTAAAACAGTTGGCACTAGCGAAGTAATTTAAGATGAGAGCGAAAATACAAACATATTATATTCCACATGGCTGGAAATGGTTATCGCAGAGTGATTTATTCGGAAAGTTCGGACTACGACAACGCGACCATTTCGTTTACCGTGCCAATCCAGTATTGACTATAATATTATAGCATATCCATTGAATGACGAAGTATAGAGAGCTATACGGGATGTCCCAGAAAGACTAGGCCAGAGTGACCGTGACAAATCCAAATTTAACCCCTAAACTTAGACTTGACACAAAGTCTAATGTTCTTTAGGTTACATTTATTACATAAATTCTCAAAGAAGTTCTACGCAAGTTTCTTAGATTTCGAGATCTTTATGTTCTTTGATTATATTGAAACCTTTCTCTAGATTTTCTTCCACCATTCCCAAAAGTGATCAATGTTAGTCTATCCTGATAATATTGAGTCACCCTGTATATGTATAATATACCTACCATTGTACTGTATATTTTTTCCGTTTTATTACGTGTGACGTTTGCACGGCGCCTAGCTATGAATCATTCAATACCACAATGAATTGATAGGATTTTTTTATCAACGTGAGATAATATTTCCGCTCTGTAACTGAGTTATTTTATCGATTAAATAATAAAGTGAGGTGTGAATGTGAACGTGTTTGACCAACAATTTGATTTGAACAGTTCTAGAACTATTAACGATATCGCTGAGAGTCGAGTGGTTTATATTTAAGACTCATAATATTGAGAGTACTTTACAATATCTAATAGTTTTTGAACATAACACACACAAAAATAATGTATAACTGTGATGGCCTTCAATGATTGTCAATGTACAAATAACGTTCTTTGTAATATGTTATGTGTGTCGATGAAGGCAACAAAACTCAATAGTAATTATATAACGTTTCATATGAGCTTGAAAGCAGTAACATACTCACCTTCTCCCCTCATAGGTATAGTCTTTTTGTGTTGGGGAGTTTGGGATATTATTATTCACGACTTAATTCACATCTATCTCTTTATTGAATACAAGGCTTCACAGCTAAGGTCTCTTTGCTATCTTCAGCGTCCATTGAATCGTATATCTTTGGGCTCTTTAGGTATTGGTTGATAGCATTGATATTTCTCAGTGCTTTTTTGTTAGACTGTTTAAATCACGAAAAAAACGGCACGATAAATAGTCTATGCTTGTGCCGGCGACAATTCATACAAATCCTTATAAATTATAGGCCTACACGGGCTATAATTATGTGTAGTACTTGCTGTGCCCTGCGGTTTCACCCGCGTAGATTTAATTTAATACCTGTGGACAACTGATTTTTAAAATAAAAGGAGCCTAAGTCCTACTTCTTGTAAAATCTGCTGGAAAAGTCCCGCTAAAATCGGTCCAGCAGGAATAAAAAGACAGACAGAGAATTTTTTTGAAAATAGGTTTTTTTTTGTAAGGAAGTACCGTGTATTCTTTTATATGCATTTAGTTAAAAGCTGTTTTTGGAATCACAAACAGACACTTCAATTGTATTCATCTGCATGGATAGATTCTGATGTACCTATAAGCATTCAGTTGTTTTCGCGTGAACGAGTCACAAACATCCAGGTGAGTCCATCGTCGTCTTTGGCACTATACATACGGCTTTGAATTACTACTCAGACCATATGCAGGTTTCCTCACAATGTTTTCCTTCACCGTAAAGCACGTGGTGTGAGATTACTGTACATAAGTTTTTAAAAAGTCTTTGGTACAGCCCGTTAGGGTGCGAACATGCGTCACTTGCGTAGTAGGCGACTGCTCTAATCCCACGGCTACCACGGCTTTGTGAAGATTCAAATTATGTTCGTTTCCCGTATTGATCGCAAGCGGAGGTTGCGGCCAGTTTTTACAACTCCTGCGGATGTCACCGCCCATCCGGCGCCGTGATGGCTATGAGGGCTAGTACGAAGAATTGGATAGTTCTTTTGCTATCACACGGACAATTAAATAAGCCATTCGATGTTATAACAGAGGAGTTTATAAAAAAATAATTAAAAATACCAACGAAGAGGTAAGTAGAGATATTGTCACAACAAAACCCACATTTCAACATATATTCTGTGCCTGTATTCCCCGAAGGGGTAGGCAGAGGTGTTGTTATAACAACACCCACTTTTCACCGAATTTGATTAAGTGCAGACATGGCAGATGGTGAGTCCATCGCCGTCTCAGGCACTATACATATGTCTCTGAATTACTTCTCAGCCATATGCAGGTTTCCTCACGAAGTTTTCCTTCACCGTAAAGCACGTGGGTTGAAATGACTGCACGTTAGTTTTTTTAGAAAAACTCATTGGTGCAGGTTGGTGAGATTCGAACTAGCATCGTTTGAATAGCAGGCGACTGCTCAAACCCATGTAGGCCAAAAGTGGGTGTTGTTATTACAACACCTCTGCTTACCCCTTTGGGGAATACAGGCAAATTATATAAGTATTGAAGTGTGAATAAACATAGTGATTAAATGTTTTCACACTGCAATTCTAAATTGGAGAAAATCCTTAATTTCCCATTTGAGCTAGCACCTGTACGTTATCAAGTGACGTGGCCTGCTATCGGCTGCGCCAGCGCACCTTACACCGTTTATAGCCAATAAATTGCCACCCAGAGTTTATTGTTATTTGAATAATGTATTTATTTCCACTTTCAACCGAGTACAAAAGACTAAGTTCTCAACCCGAATTTTTCGACATTCTCCTTTCTATCCAGTTAATCCAGTTAAATGGAAATTATCACAGTTTTTTGAGTAAATGTAAACAAAGTGATAAAGAAAAAAAACTTATGTACAAATAAAAAAATCTAGAATACCATCTTAATATTATCAGGCACAGTGCAAAATATGACTTCGTAGAGCTTTAAACAAATATTTCTAAAAATATTTAATTTTATTTTCAGCAGTTAATATATCATTGATTCTTGTTTTAGGGCAGAAGAATTGGATAAAATCAAAATTGGACCTGATTCATTTCATGAAATTAATGATAATTTTTTTTAAAACACATAAAAAATTGTTCTGTATTTATTTACCCTAGAGTTGGTTTCAAAGTAGTAAAGCGCAGAGCCCTTAGTTTGGTAATGTTTTTTTTTGGAAAGAGTAATTACTGAGTTTCTTGCCAGGTTCCTCTTAATAAAAGCAACCTTCCGAACCTGGCGGTGGCATGTATAATCCTGTGTTGACAATTTGAACGTACTTTGTTAAAAGTCAAATCAAATAAAGATAATTTGAATTCGAATGTAGATTGTTCATAGTTACTGTCAACATTATACGGGTATGTGTCTGAATGACTTACAATATTAGGTACTATGTAAGGTACATTGACGCTGTGCATGTCGTTTACAAACAACACAGGAACTGATTTGTAAATAAATTTGACGAAATCAAATCGCTGTTATGATATACGTATTGAAACCGGCCTCTGATGTCCACGCGTTGTAAAACCATTGTTTGTGTTTACAAGTACTTCAACGACAATTAGTTGAGCAATCATTCTTTTCGAACGAGCACATTCAGCAGGTGACTGAGCGTCGCTTTTTGTGTCAACAAATTCTTTGTGTTTCACATTAACGCTTACTACATTTACATTGGCAACGTCACCTTTAAATTGTGTAAAAACGAATGCCACTTCAACTATGAAAACGTGTGTATGCAAGGAGTGAATTGTGTCATCGGCCGGGCGTAAATCATCGGAACCATCGACGGGGGTTGACTTTTCGGCGCGTGAGTCAGGTGTCACATGTAAACAGAGCCAGGGCTGGCCGAGCCCCCGGCGACCCCTCGCTATAGGCGGCCGGTGCGGTGGCGCGAACATTCGCGGCACGTCCTTTGTTGGCTGTTTTGTTTTGGAGTACCATCCGGTTCCTGGTGGTGGGGGGGGGAGGGAACAGGTGAGCGCAGGTAGCGCGCACGGCGGCAGTCAGTCCACCTCGGTGCGTCGAGCTGCGCGAGCGCCCCGTCAGTTCACTTACTCTATCTAATATGGAAATGGCCAGTCATTCCGCGACAGGTGCGCGCCCGCGGCGTTCGTGCACGTGTGCTGTTTGTGTGTGCGCCGGCGCAGCCCCCACAGCAGTTCCATGAGCATTGGTAAGTTACTGCAATCCTATACCTGTGGAATATTCAATCCAACATTGCAACTGGATGCCGAGTTTTTGTAGTCCATAACAGCGTCTGCTGGTCGCACGCATCTGTCGTTCCGATTCGGTGCAGCTGCTGGCGGTTGAATAGGTACTGTACCTGTAATCTTTTGATTCCGTCGTGGAGTGTCGTAACGTGTATTTGAATGAATTTGCCCTTTTAGCAAGGGTCGGGGTTCGGTGGTGTGGTCCCATAGAGCCGGCGTTCACACGGTTGCAACTTTTCGCGTGTCGGTGCTGCCTGGTTGGGTAAATATTGGTTCGATAACGTCCGCGAGTGAGTGCGTGTACACTACTGTTATCGATTCCACACATGCGTCACTTCGATAGTTATCTTTGGCGGATCTGGGTCATTGTTCTTTTGTATTTCGTGTATTGTGGTTTCATAATGTTTCATAATTCTGGAAGCTAAGTATTGTAATAAGGTATGAAACCTTAAACAAATGCATTGATTTTTTTATTTACTTATATTTAAAAAAACTTTCAATTCGTTCGTGAGCGAAGCAAGAATTACCTCGTAGACTGCAAAATGTGATCGCGTTGAAATGAATATTTTCTGTAATGTTTTCCAATATCAGATTCAATCGTCGGTACCTATCACATGCGGCTTACCAATAGATAGCATCGATATCATAAAATGTATATTCGCTCTGAGTGTCAATTAGATCAGAATTAGCTTGATGTTTTGCGTAATGTCGGTAGAACATTTCGTTAAGAAACACAAAAAAAATCGCTTATTGTACGAACTATTAAGTAATTTTATCAAAAAGTGCATACATTTCTGAGAATCATCTGGGAAAGAAAAATAGTGGATTGTTACACGTATTAAAAATCGATTCTGAATCGTGGCTAATGGATTACATCGTGTCAGGAACGAATCTACGAAATAACCTGGGTTAAATGTGATGTAACTATGCCAACTAAACGTCTAGTCTAGCAGGTGTTTAGTTTTTTGTAAAACTTTAGTCATTTATATTCTCCCCAAAATGTTATAGCTAACTCACTACACAACGAATATGGCCATTGTGTAAAGACTAAGTGTTATAAGTTAAGAATAAGTGCTATACATATTCAAAATATCTTTATTTGATTCATCATCATCAATTTAAGAGTAATAACTCTTGTCGGTGTACCCGATGCATTTCTTTCCACTTGTCTCTGTCCAGTGCCATCTCTTTGACCTCCCTATACGTCATGACAGATACCTTTTCCTTAACTTGTCTCATATATGTTAGCCGTGGTCTTCCTCTCCCTCTCTTCCCTTCTACCTTTCCTTCTATTATGTTTTTAAAAAAGGTGTCATGTCGCACAAGGTGCCCAATCATCTTTCCCCTTCGATTTTGGATTGTTCTCCAAAGTATTCTGTTTTCCTTCACAATGTTGAGTACATTTTCATTTGTTACTCTACTTTATTTGATTATTCCTTACAATATACTTTCAAATCCTCAGATGGACAATTAACAATAATAGCAATTTCGTTTCCGTTAACTGGAGAAAGTACTTAATCTGAGTAACCTTTATAACCTTTGTAAGAAAGAAGAATGTAGAGAAAGCGTTTTTTGACTAAGAAAATACAAGCCCATGTCCTTTTGACCTATGTATAAAAAACCATCGGCTTAAGCAAAATTGTTTAAGCAGTTGCGCCTTGAAAAGTTACCATTCATGATATTATCATAGCTATTTAAATTTGTCCTCTAAACGTCTAGATGCCATATCCATGAGCGTAGCAGTATTAGTAGATCGACGTGTCTATTATTTTCGTAGTGAATAGAATTGGTTGGTTTTTCCTGTCGCAACGCTCTGTCGCGTCCGGACTAAAGAGTCGTCGTGACTTCATAAAATGGAAAAAAATACATCATATCTGCTGACTTCATTTCAGCATCACAGTGGCTGGTAATCGTATACTTTATTCTGTAATTGCTGTTAGATTGGAACGTCTATTTGAAAAGCTATATAAGATTGTAAGCTTCAGATATAGCGAATTAGTCTCAGCGCTTTGTAGTATGTAAATAGATAGATTTTATAGAAATTAGTATCGGTATTCAAAATATAAACTACTAGCGGACGTCACGCGGTTTCACCCGCGTAGTTCCCGTTTCCGTAGGAGTACGGGGATAAAATATAGCCTATGTTACTCGCTGATGATCTAGCTATCGATTGCTGAAAGAATTTTTCAAATCGGTCAAGTAGTTTCAGAGCCTATTCATTACAAACATACACACAAAAATACAAATCTTTCCACTTTATAATAGTAGTGTAGATGTAGAAAAGTGTCCATCCACGGTTTTGCCCGCGAATGGTTTGGATCGATCATGTCAATATAGCCTATGCTACTCAGCGATAACGTAGCATTAAGAAAGTATTTTTAATATCGGCCCAGCAGTTTCGGAGCTTTTTCGTGACATACAAATCAAGATCTTGATTGTTTAGAAGAACGATGAGTTCAAACCGACAAAATAATTGTCTATGGGAATAGCGAGTTCAATTTGTACTATTTAAAGATGTTTCTAATCACTCGAAGCAAAGACAACGCCACAGCCCACCGCAAATATGTATAACCATTTGCGTTCATGATTGAAGGGCACTTGTGGCTTATAGAGTTTCTGGTCATTAAGGGCCCAATAACTAACGTTTCTAGCGTAAGCCTTTTCAACAATTTATGCCGTTCGACCCCTACTTTGTGTTATACAAAAGTTCTGAAAGCATAGTTCACAATGGGATCCCTCATTAAGTATCGGACCTTCCGAACTATTATACTACCCTATAAATACAATTTAACTCTATTTCAGATTACTTCAAGATAAGCCGTAGAGTAGTCGACAGATAGATACATTATCATATCTTATACCTTTGAGCTATTCTTGTATTTATGTATGTATATCCCGGAAACCAATGACTTCAAAGCAAATCTCAGTCATCCAGGTACTGTATTAAGGATTAGCGGACGTCACGAGGTTTCACCCGCGTAGTGCTCGTCCCCGTGGGAGCACGGTGATAAAATAAAGCCTATATCAATCAGTGATAGTGTAGCATTCTAATGGTGAAATTATTTTTAATATCGGTCCAGTACTTTTTGAGCCAATTCGTTACAAATATACATACAAATCTTTCCTCTTTATAATATTAGTATAGATATCCATAGAAGATGTAATACTTACTTCATTGTGTGTAACAGTCGTTGGGTGGGCCTTGTTAGCAACCAAACCCATGCGTGGGCCGTTATGAGCTGATAAAAACAAAAATCTTAGCTCAACTTATTTAAATTAACTATAATTATAATGTATAATGAAATCTTTTTGGCTTCTTATCCATTAAGTAATCTCTATAATCTAGAGTGGCTTATGTGCTATACGATAATCTTATGATTTCTTTTCATCGAGTGAAGCTTAACACTTTTAACGAGTTACCCTTACATTTGTGCTTTAATCGATTTAAAATACATTCCGTACATAGAATTAGGGATGTAGAGCTCAGTATACCTATCACGGTTTTGCAACCGTCTCCGTAATCTATACTCGCTAGCGTTTCCGCCGAATATTTGTATGAAAAATTGTACATCGCCTACTAGCGGTGCCGTGAAGAACTAAAATATACAAATATTGCTGACGCTAGCGAGTATAGGTTGCTAAAACGTTGCAAAACTCGTAATAGGGGTACTGGTCAATATCTAATATATGAAATTCTCGTGTCCAACCGTGTGTACACAAAGTTGCCCGAAACGGCTCGATGGATTTTGTATTAAATTTTGTATGCAAATCAGGTAGGTCTGAGAATCAGCCAGCATTAATTTTTCATACCGTTAAGTAATAAGGGTGAACTACCCCATATAGAAATAAAGGTTTGTTGGGCACTAGTCTATCTTGAGGTATATAATTTAAATTCTATATTTTCTAAGGTTGTCTTTTATAACTCTCTGTACGAGTTTATAATACTCCCCGTACGAGTTATATTCATAATACAGTGTTCTGACAAGTCGTCGACCTTGCCGTAAGATTTATGGGCTCTCTTATAAACTTTGAACCTTTTTTTCCTTTACCAAGTCGTCTTCACACACTCCACAACTGTTTTGACTATTTAAATACTTCCTCTACAAACAGTGTAATTCGATTAATACCTTTTATTGTTGTACCTTTTATTTTTTCTTTTTTTTTGGGAGAAAAGTATAGCTGTAGCTTGATTGTTACATCTTTCCTCATTTAGTTCACACTTATCACTGATAAAAACTAAAGTATTTTGACGACAAGTTCTTTTTGGCAACCAACAAAAAGGTCTATTGTCTGTTAAACGTACTGGCTGCCAATACTAAAAACAGAATTGTACAGATTGCAGTTTAAAAAAAAGCCTCTTCAAATTTAAAAATGGAGCAAATAATTCAAGCATCCGACGATCGTGTTATAATAGAGACCGGCAATCGACAGCACGTCGGATTGCGGCATCCGAGACGAGATTTCTAATCGAGTCGGGCGTCACGCGCCGCGTCCCCTGGCCGGAACGAATTGTCCGGAGATAAGCATCGACATCGAGTCGTGGACAACACTAGTTTGTTTGTAGGGTTACTTCATTTTGGACAGATATAGGGTACTCTAATGAAACATTTACCTATTGTTTTGGGAGTTTTAATGAGAGATAAATCAAGTTTTAAAATTTAGATTTTGAAACTTAAAATATATATTCAAAACCCTGCATGCAATCTACTCATGCTTACATCCAACACATTAAGTACTCTCACACACACATATACTTGATCTGATCGAATCGGGAATCGAACCGGAGCTACAATACAGGTAGATACAGCTTGATCACTAGAGTTTTATTAAAACTAATAGAGAACAATGATGTGTAATTCTGGCATTAACCAGTGTAATTCTACTTTTAAGGAAATTTGCCAACCCTATGAATGAAAAAATCTAATCGTAGCATGGGACCAATCTAAAGGATGACTTGCCTATCTTACATTGTTCGTAGTTCACCGGGAGCTTACGTTTTTTAAGTGCTGAGGTAATCATACACCTTGAAAATACTATTTATATAGACTTGGCTAAACCTATTTTACTAACTATCAAGGAGCCGCGGTGGCTTTATGCTATGTAAAAAAAAGTTACAATCCCACGGTCGGTATCAATGAGGTTTTCTAAAAACTTAAGTGCTGAGCTTTAAGAAGAAAATATCGTGAAGGAACCTGCATGTGTCTAAGAAGAAATTTGAAGACGTACCTAGTCTCTATGACTGCTGTGTTAATCATCCGTAAAAATTGTAACAGCTTCGCCGCACGCACTGACTATTAAATTAACTATCCAGGGGGCCAACTATCATCGTTTAAGCAACACGTATTAAGAACTTAGCTTCGAAATTTGAATTTACTGTACTAAAATACTACGTTAAAGATGATGGTAGGCCCCCTGGTCTAATCTTGCTATTATATTGCATTTAGAATAGAACGAGAGTTCCGTTTTTAAAAAAGGTTCTCAATTGGTTTGAGAACTCATATCGAAGCTTAAAATTCTTTAAATCTAGTGCAAGATTGGCTTGTAGTTGTTTAGAAGTAGGTAAGTACCAAATTGATGTATAGGGAGTGCTCCATTGTGTAATTCGTGAATGTTGCAACATAGAGGCGGGGTCGGGATCGAGAGCGGCTCTATTCTCACAACCTTTACTAATGTACCAAGATCAATGCCAGCCGTAATGCGTTCAAAATGATAAATGCCGACAAAAAACCACCAATTAGAACAATGTGATTCAATAAAGAGTTGGCCCAACCTTTTTTGGCACATTAAATAGTCATTAACATTTTAAGACCTATTAATTAATTTAATCTGGTAGATATGACGAATCTAGACGGTTCTGTGAGAAGTTGGACCATGAAATTGTGTGCACGAGGCGTATCGACAATTTGCGTTAGTTTTTTTCATCGCAGTCACGACAGGACGGATTCCTCGGCCAATCGCCGGCTAGAGACGTCGTAATTGGGAGAAACTACGGCACAGCGAATGCTTGAGATTTGTCTGTGGCCAGTTATAAATTACCGCGGAATCATCTCTCTTTAATACTACTTAAAGTTTTGACGTTCAAGAGCAATAGCCCCCTAAAGGAAATGTAAAAAAAATAAATAAATAAATATGCTCACGCCATCCCAGAAGGGTCCCCGAAGGGGTAAGCAGAGGTGTTGTAACAACACCCACATTTCACCGAATATGATCATGTGCCAACGTGACAGAGGGTGAGTCCATCGCCGTCTCAGGCACTATACATACGTCTTTGAATTACTTTTCAGACGTATGCAGGTTTCCTCGCGATGTTTTCCTTCACCGTAAAACACGTGGTGTGAAATAACTGCACATAAGTTTATTAGAAAAACTCATTGGTACAGGCCCCGCTGGGATTCGAACTTGCGTCGCTTGCGTAGCAGGCGACTGCTCAAACCTCAAGGCCACCACGGCTCTTTAATCTAAAATCTAAAAGTATTACCAACAAATACTGTAGTCGGATGGCTCAAAGTCTGTCGGCAGATTGCGTAGGTCACTTTTGCAGGTAATAATTATTTTTTTGTTGCGTACTGAGTGCATTGTTAACTGACTGGCCGGTCCTTAGATCATTACCGATTGTATCATTGGGATTACAATTGGGTAACATGGGTTTATGTAGATGGACGAGACCAGATTGTTGGTAGCACGCGTTAGTTCAAATTGACTTCAATCACGTCTGTTCCACGTGTTTGGTGGGAAGTATTCCCCTTTATTACAAAACATGGCTTAAACTATGATCAGGTCAAACTCGTACTGTCTCCATCCCTTTTAAAATCCGTATCCCAAAGAGAGATGGAACTTTGTTATATGTTTGTAGGCACTGTTTTATTACCACACCAGAAGAATTAAAATAGGTTAAGAATTAGGGCCAAATTCACCAATGAAACTAATCGCGATTAGTTCTAACGAAATACAGTTTAAGATTTTAATTTAGATCATAACTTCATGTTGCGTTTCACCAATAAAAATCAAAGCTAGTTTAAGTTTAATTATTTCACATTTTCAACGCCCAATTTTGGCCGGTTAGCCGCTTTAACCACGTTTAGCCGCTATATGTAAATGTCGTTGTAATATATAAATAAAAATTTCCTAAAATAGCTTTATTAATTGATAGTAAAATTATACTCACACCATCCTAGAAGGGTGTAAGCAGAGGTGTTAAATTACTTCTCAAACATATGCAGGTTTCCTCACGATGTTTTCCTTCACCGTAAAGCACGTGCTGTCAAATCTCTGCATATATGTTTTTAGAAAAACTCAATGGTACAGGTCCCAATGGGATTTGAACTTGCGTCGCTTACTTAGCAGGCGACTGCTCAAACCCCAAGGCCACCACGACTCCGTCCATAATCTCTGCGTGTAGAGCAATTCTTTAACTACCTATATTAGTATAGATAAGGTTTATATATTGTGGTGCAACTTTACATTCTGGGTTATTACTTTACTCCAATGTAAGAAATTCCATCTAGAATTTTCCAAAATCAAGATCTAGAATACAAAAATTCTAGCTTTTAAAATTATGCGGCAAGACGAATGTGTTTTATTAGAATTAGTGCTTTTACAGTTACCAAAGTAACTGTTGTAACGGCTCCTTGTAACTGCATGAACGACTTAACGTGTGAACGACGGTGATACAGATAGCAATAACAATTAAATAACGCTTCAATTAACTGCTATTCTGCTATATGCGCTATTTAAGAACATGATTCCGTCTAGCTTTGAATAAAAAGCTAAGTTGATAGCAGTTTTAATATTTTGTGAGGACTATTAACGCTGTTTTTACAAGATTTTGAGACTTATAGTTAAAGTTAACCTCAAATGGGACATCGTGGTGGGGGATAGGTGCCGCGTTATTCTGTTAGGATTCTCAGCGTCGAACTCTAAGCTCAGCGTCGGTTTCATATATAGAAAATTGATACATAAAACATTGACAATAAAGCTCAATATTCTAAATCTCAATCGTATTTTTGAATCCGACACTCGACGTCGAATGTCTTACAGAATAACGCCGCTAATATGAAAACGCGGAAATTTTTACTCGACTTTGGTGGAGTGAGAGTGAGAAGCAAATATTACTTAATTTGTCTTACATATAGATAATAGTTTCTTAATTCATACTTTTTACAGCGTAATTTCTATGATTAAACCAAGGACCTCGACATCTCACGCCAATCGCATACGACTAAGCGCCAACTCCAACTATAAATTCAATTACACTGCCATCATAAACCTTCGTACAATCAATTAGGCTGCAAAATAAATACGACATTACCACAATGTATTTAAAGTTCAATATAACGGTGACATTATCTGTGCACTTACTACCTTCATCGCGATAATACGGTATAGGCAGTAATTAAAGTAATAATGGTATCAGATTCAAGTTACAACGGTTGCTGGTGCATTAACACCGTCTTCCCACGATGGTGTATCCTTATGGTTTTAGATTGGGTTGATTGTAATAATCAAACAACACTTTCACATTGTCCCTCTTGCTTATAGAAATATATATCCATATAAATATAATGAAGTGTCTGTTTGTAAATCCAAATGAACAGTTTCGCAATAAATGCACATGAAAGTATATACGGTACTAATATGAATAAAGCAATTTTTTCTCTCTCTCCGTCTGTCTGTTTGTTCTAACTAATCTGGACCAATTTAAAGGGATTTTCAGTCAGATAGCTGTTGGCTTAACTACAATGGCATAACACTATGTGGACCTAATTAAAAAGGCTTATTCCCGGACATCCATGATTTTACTACCACCACCTCTACGGCTGTTGTTTTGGTATAATGATCTCCTACCAAATTTCGGTTACGGCGGCTAATCTCAATGAGGATTAGCCATGTGCGCAGGAGATATTATAGTACGCAAGTGTGTGCGCAAACACAGGTGCACTCTTTATTCCCTCACTCTCATAGTCCGATGGGAGGCAATCCGACACGACCGGAGAGAGATCAGGCGTAGGAACAACGGCTTAACGTGCTTTCCGAGGCACGGGGGTGGAAACACCGTCAACTTCCAACTCTAGGCAATTTATTGTGAATTGCTTGACAGAAAAACACAATATAAGATGTTTGACCCGACCAGGGCATCGAACCCGGGACCTCGTGATCGGCAGGCGAACGTACTAACCACTAGACTCACGTGGTATACAAATGAATTCTCAAGTTTTAGTATACAAATGAATTCTCACAACATCCAAGAAATTTAACTGTCGTGGAGGTTGCGGAAATTAATCATCATCATCATCATCATCCTTCTGCCCTTATCCCATGTTATTTGTGGTCGGCACAATGTGTTCTTCTCTTCCATTTCTCTCTATCAGCCGTCATATCTATGTATGTTAGTCTTTAAGGTATGTATTGTATTATTGTTATTCCGTTATCTGGTACCCATAGTACAAGCTTTGCTTACTTTGGGATTAGATGGCGATATGACATGTCATGTACTTACATTATTAATAAATTGATTTGATTTGATTCAAATAAATTAGGTATGACCGCTGTAACAATACAGCGAGGTGCTGTCGTCATGCTGCCAATGCTATATCTGTATTCACTCCTATTGTAGCCATATCATCTTTAAAAAAATCCATCCATTGTTTCTTAGATCTTCGTTTCCCCTTGTAAACATCCACATTTATAAACAATACTTTTTTGGCAATTAATGTATGAAGATTTATTTTTCAAAATCTATGGCCTGTCTATGTCTGAGAAAAACCCGTCGAAAATTGAGTCTACTCTGGTGAAACTGCGGGAAGCAGCTTGTAGAAAATAAGTATCAAAACTATACAATGTAACATACGCCTATATATTTTTTATATACTGTATTTAATTGCACTGCACTGGACAGTTTAATAAACGCCGTTTTAACTCATGAAGGAAGTGCATTTTTAAGGGTAAGGACATTAATCAATTTTTATTATTGTTATTATTGACCCATCTGGCTTTTCACTTTACAATAGATGTTAATGCAATTGAGTTTGAAAGCTCGCGTTGATGTCTTTTGTATATAAATACGTACGAGTGAGTTTGGAATAAATTATTCAGATCATCTTAAATTTTGCTTGCAATTGTTTAAACTGATACAAAATGAGCTATTATTTCTATTTCGGTATATATTCATCGCACATATTTTGTTCGCAAATACATCATATGCTTCGTAGAATATTATTCCTTATATAGAGGCAGTCTTAATAAAATAAATGTCTAATATTATATGTAGAAAGAATATAAAAACCAGCGTGGATGGGATTCGAAACCCACAGTCAGATTATGCAAACCACGCAACCGTAAGCAAGTCTTCTCCTAACAACTTCTGGCGAATTTTTCCATCCCTTATTAATGCGTGTTGAGGAGTCAAAATGAGCTAATTATTAAATTATAAACTAGTTTCGCCCCGAGGTTTTAGCCGCGTAGGAATAACGTTAATGATATTTTTTTTCTTATAAGATACTTCTTGTACATCAGATATCAGACAGTGAAAGTCCGTTTAGAATTGGTAGAGTAATTTCAGAGATTAGTCGAAAAACATACCGACGGACAGGCGGAGTTTTTTTTTACATTGATATATTATGAAAGTACCGCACATATTTTCATGCACGTTTAGTGAAAAGCTGATGAATTTTGAATTAAAAACAGGCATTTCAATTTAATTTATGTGTATATATATATATATATACATAGATAAATAGATTGGAATATTCCAATCGTCTTGTGGTCGTCGACATCGTGACGATTCGTGTAAAGCAAATTACAGCTCAGATATATTTTGAGTGGATCTCAATTATAAAGGAATCATGCACAGTCATACTATCCATTGGGAGTACCGTTACCGCAATGACGGACCTCCGACCGATGTCAGAGGTACTTGTAAGCTATATTCCATTGTATTCCACTCTTCAAATTCTTAGAAAAATAATTTCTGAATAGATACGTATGTAATTCATATTTTTGGTGGATAAAAACCTGAGGGCCACCTATGATCGTTTAAGCAGCGCGTATTAAGAACTGCTTAGCTTTGAAGTTTAATTTTACGGTACCAAAATGAAACGTAGCTGCTTGAACCGATGATGGTAGGTCCTCAGGTTCTTATCTACCAAAAATATGGATAACATACTTACCTATACAGAGTTTATTTATATAATTGTTTAAATACAATGCAATATAGCTTACAGTGCAAGTAATAATAAGTAAATGTAAAATACTAGCTTGCCTCGCCGGTATCGCCTGCATTATATATCTTAATATATATAAATCTCGTGTCACAATGTTTGTCCTCAGTGGACTCCTAAACCACTTAACCGATTATAATAAAATTCGCACACCATGTGCAGTTCGATCCAACTTGAGAGATAGGATAGTTTAAATCTCAAATTATTATCGCAAAGACTATATTTTATCCCATTACTCCCACGGGAACGGGAACTACGCGGGTGAGACCGCGGGACGTCCGCTAGTATATATATATATATCTCATAGATACCTTATTTAGCCATTGCTCACTCAGTGATATTTTAGTTACTCATAATTCAGATTTTTTTAGTGTTTAGTTTAAATACGAGCAAAAATGTGCATAACAATGTGTGATTGTTTAAGTCAATATAAAAGAAAGATAAGTTGAAGAGAACTTGTTAGTAATGCTGAATAACTAAATAAAAATGAAGACATTATTATTAATAATAATTATTAAAATGTACTAAAAAGCTACGTAAATGTTAGTATTAAGTTACATTTACATGTGGAACGTATGTGAACTAGCTCATAACTTAATCTACTAGACAATTTAACATGAGAAGTAACCACGTTTGGTAATCACGTCGAATTAAGTTAACAAAGTTGGCTTGGACACTCAACATTTCTATACAATTAAATATTCATTAGGTACTAGCCGATGGCAGGCATTTTCTATCATTAAGCCTTTGTTTCGGGCATCAGTTGGACACGAAGCCTTCGGGCCATATAACCATTTTGCTTTGTCAAATGTTTGTCGTATACACAAAGATTGGTTCAAAAGTTTGTACCAATATTTAGTTATGGTATTACTAGTTTGACTTCATGTATTTTATCTATTAAAAAGTAGCCTTCATTACCCTAAACGACGAATTACAATTTTTTTTACAACCAACGAATCGTGTAGCTGTTTCCATTACATATTTGTGATTATTATGAACATCTTATAACTTTTAAACCTTAAATATATTCCCTATCTATATATCTATATACAGCTTTTCACTAAATGCATATGAAAATATACACGGTACAGACATAGAAAAAGTAAATTTTAAAGTTTTTCAGTGTCTGTCTGTTTGTTACGGCTAATCTCCAAACAGCTGGACCGATTTTAACGTGACTTTTACTGGCGGATAGCTAATGTTACAAGTGGTAACTTTTATTACTTTTATTACTGGTTACTTTTATTTAAAAAAAAAGTTTCTAATAAATCACGTGGGGGCCAACTATGAGCGTTTAAGCAGCGCGTGTTAAGAACTTCTTAGCTTTGACGTTAAATTGAAACATCAAAGCTTAGTAGTTATTAGTACGTGAATCCTTAGCAGTGAAACACTTTATTTGATAGAGAGATAGAGGTATTATGTCATCGATAAGGGCGACCTAAAATTTCCCAACACACTAAAAGACAATATCTATGGTGAGAGAAGGTGAGTCTGTCACTGTTCTTAAGCAGATGATCGTAGACCCCCGTTTTTCTATTGATATTCGAAGATAATGCTGTTAATTCAAAAAGTAGTGTTACATTCCCACGCATCGTGTGACGTGTGACGCAAGCCATAGGCCATATTAATACAGACACACTTACAATAAGGCTCGTCTTCACATAATTGCCTTAATAAGCGTTGTACAATCATAATCAAACAGAATTACACTTCGATTGAAACTGGACGTTTTTTTCTGAGCCATTGTGCGATGATTGCCAATCAACATTTGTATATTGGCCGACGTTTCAGACGAAATAAAATACATTTTGTAATTGTTCTATCGTGCTTCGTGTGAAATCTGACACGTAAGCGACTGGTTTCGTATTGAGATGTGGTAGCTGTGGAAATTGGCACCAATTTTGGTTTATATCCGCTTGTCAAAACGATACAATAATCTGTATTGAATGATTTTTTATCTTATACCTTGAAACGAGCAATTCTTGTATATATATAATTCTTGTATATAATCTGCATCTCGGAAACGGCTCCAATGATTTTCATGAAATTTTGTGTGTAAGGGGTTTCAGGGGAAATGATCTAGCTAGATTTCGTTTGGGAAAACATCGTTTTGACCATATTATCAGTCACTGAAAACTCATACAATATCATTACAATACGACATTTAATTTCACCGATATGTGTCAAGTTATGGTAACTCAAACGTGAGTCTTTCAGCCTACGGGGCGATAACGAAACTAGAGTACCCCGCTTCGAGACTGACGTTCATCGGTTCAATTGTTTTTTTTTGTCTTTTTTTTCAGCATACGTATATGAGAAAACGTTATTGGAAAGAAGCCGAGCTCAGCTCAGTCAACCTGGTTCTATTCTTTGCACGACAAAGACCACCTGATGGTTAGCTTCTATGGCCTATGAATGCAAATCAACTCTTCGTCTGCGTAGACAAATTTTCATGGGTGGATTTATTTATAAGAACTTAAACTTAAAGAATTAGAAAAAAAGTTTAAGTTACTCTTAGAACATTAGCTATCAGTCAATGAAATTACTAATACGCTATATTCTATTATATTACTAATATACTAATTACGCTAAATTGATTAAGCCGTTTCAGAGATTGGTCGGAACAAACAGACAGAGGTAGAGGAAAAAAGAAACATTTTTTTTATGACAGAACTGTACTGCATTTAGTAAAAAGTTGGTAATTTGAAATTACAAACAGACATTTCAATGTTATTTATCTGTATGTATTTTTCATTTGTTAACAATCTTAGACGTCGCCTTGCAGTATTCGTATTCATAAATGCGTCTAAAGGTCAGCAATTATATCTGAAACGAGTTGAAGCATCGGGAGAAATTATTATACTACAAGAAACATGATTATAATGTCTATATTCTGTTCGTAGGGATTCATTTCAAACCTATTCATACGATGCGTCTTTAACAAGTCTATAAAAAAATATACAATCTAAAATCAACCTTCGTCTGCTATAAATAGGATGTATAATTCAAACGAGTTTACGTAATTACTAAAAGTAGTAACATCCCGAAGGCTCGAGTAAAAAAGCCTTGAGGAACCAGTGACTTGTCTTCACGGAAGAGAGGTGAACGACCTCCCCTCCCCTAATTATACCCTCCTAGAGCCGAGACTAACTTTGCGGTTTTAGTAGATTTTCATACAAAAACTAATATACGAGCAGTTAGTTTAATAGCTACGCGGCAACGGGTTATGTTGCTACTGCTAATAATATTATTTTATTTTTCGTTACATGATAGTTTTACGGCAACATTTTATGATAGTATTACAATACTAACAGATAGCGCATAAACACCATTTTATTAATTTAAAGTACAATCAAGGAGGTTTTATATTTTCTGTTTAAAAATCAAAATATAACAAAGTTTTGACTGACAGACTAAGTCGTTATGACGTAAATAAAAATTTTTACATTCAATTTCAAGTGAGCTCGTTGCCCGTTGCCATTTTAAAGTCATGCTTCGCATTTCTGTTACGTTTTGAGGGAAATAACCATTCTTATCTGTAATTGGATGGCGAGACAAGGTGACATTTGCGATTTGTTGTTTTTTGTTATAAAATGCGCAGGCTAAATACCTAAGCTTAGAATACAGACCGCGAGAAGGAACGCTCCGGTTCAATTCCCATGGCTTCTGCCGTGAGAAAGATTTCTATCCTCTGCCGCCATTAATTTTTGTGCAAAAACTCGGGCGCATTCGGAAGCGCGGAAAGGTCACACGAGAAATGAGTTAAGTAACAATAACTTTACGTCTTACCTTTGGGGTCAAAGGAATAGGTTAACGTGTCCTTAAATTAACAATTCATTGTGCTTTACTAGATCCTGGGTGTGAGGTTGCCCCAGTAAAATGTATACCTTATTCACTTGTTAAACATATGTATCTATTTGATATCCCATAGACCTCATAGAAAACGACTTGTTACATTGACATCATAATATCAATATTTACACTGATATCAAGTGTTATTTTTGGCCACTGCTATTTAAACTAGCTCCTTAAGATGGACTCTACCCAACAATTGAACAAAAAACCTTAATTTTTTCCAACAAAAATATACAAACAAAATTTTCTTGTATTCCCACATCAGACCAGGAATGTATTATCAATTATATTGGGATGCTCTGGGGTCGTGGATGCTTTTGCTCGATATCTTTTAGACCATCTATTTCCCTAGGACAATACATTCATTGCATAGGATTCACTGGAAACAATTGCAATCGGGACACAATTCCTAATTGGCCATTTGTTAGGCAAAATATTGAGGTTGGTATTCATTAGACTGAATTAGAATAATGGTATGAATTTGATTGCAAATCGCTTTTGTCCTCGTTACTTGCCTCCTGAAAGTTCAGTCTAAATATTGGTAATAGTATTTTTTTTAACTGGATCTGTAATTTGTCTAGGTCCACTGCAGGCCTGGTATATGGATACAAACTAGTGAATATATGTGAAGCACGGGCCGTGGTGACCATGAGGTTACAGCAGTAACCTGCTCCAACGAGGAAATAAAAAAAAGTTAAAATGCATTAATTCCACCCCACGTGCACGGTGAAGGAAAACATTGTGAGAAAACCTAAACGTGTCTAATAAGTAATTCAAATACATATGTATAGTGCCTGAGACGGTGATGGAATCACCCTCTGTCAAGTTTGTACATAATCATATTCGGTGAAATCTGGGTTTTGTTGTTTCAACCTCTGCTTACCCTTTCGGGACCATACTGGGACGGCGTGAGCATATTTTTTTATTGAAATGAACATATTTAAGACCGTGCTATGTGTTTAGTCTTGTTATCATCATAGACAAGCGAGGTACCAAATGTGCCACGAGCCGGACTACTATCGTTGCTATCACGATCGTGATCACAGATTGCCGTTCTCATATAGTTCTTAGCGCCATTGTTAGCGCCTCATTTCTAATCTAACCATTGTTTCTACCGATCGGAGATAGCGAGGTGTTGCATAGAATGCTGTATTGTCTTGGAAAGCTGAAAATATTTTATTAGTCGCCGTAAACAATAAGCGTGCGATCACTTTATTGTATACGGTATTATGTCAGATTGAATGACTTAATGGAAATTCTAATCTGGTCATCAGGGGCTCTACCATGAGCTCTTATTGCTTTGATAGTGTGACTCATATTATGAGACAGATGTATATGATGTGTATATATCTGTCACTGTCGCTCTATCATTCACTATCATTGCTATAAGAACTCATGGACCCCTGTACTTAATATGGCTATTATCAGTTATTATGAAAAAACGATATTATAATATTTCACTAAAGAGGCCCAAACTATATTCCATTATGTATAGATTATGTTTCATGTTTTATTACTCTCTGAGGAAGAGGAATATTTTCATTTCAAAATGAGACTATTTATAATGAAACTGTTTCTGGATATTAAACGACATTGTTATTTGTTACAGGTGTTTTCAAGATCAAGAGATTGTCTCAAAATTGATGGGATTATTTCCACGAAATGCTGGTAAGTACTCACATATTTTACATGTAGGTAGGAGTTTTAGTACACTTGTATGCTATGAACATCTACGATTTATTAAATCATATTACATAATACAATTAGAAAAAAATATAATTATCTTCAATACCTGTAGGACTAGACAAAGTAACATCATCCTCCCGCTTCAGTTAGTAGAAGTGATATGAAATGTACGGGAATGACATATCACACGTGCCTAATCTATCGCACCAGTTTGGATTCCTATTAAGAGTAATTATTTTATTACAGTTGAGTACAATGAGACTATTTATATATTTTTATATTAAAATCTGGGTTGTGTTTTGTCGATAAATAATTTTAGTTTTTGGATTTTTATTATTTCCTGTAGAAAAAAAACGAATTAAGAAATGATCTTAATTCGTTTTCGCAAAATTTGGAGTTGAGCTCGTATCGTTCTGAGTGTGCGTTATATCAATTTCAATAACATTGTATCGTTTCTATTAGCGCTAGAGAATATTACTTTGAGGCCTACTGAGCGTAAGCGCTACCTAAAACCATACATAGTGATGACCCTCATATTGTAATGTTAAACGTTGTGTCACGTAACGTAGTATCGCTTAGTTCTTTTTTAAACGATGTGAAAAAGAACACGTCATTTTGACATTATGAACTCATTATGGGCATGCGGGTCTTGCCACGATGCCATTTGTTTTTTGTCACCTGGCCAGTAACAATAAATATACATACATTAATTCAACTGTGTCGAAAAGAGAACAGAAAAGTGCTGGCTGTTTATATTTAAAAATAAAACGTCGGCCGTTATTAAATTTTTTGACATATCGACATAAAATCATGGTGCAAAGTCCATGCATTGTTTTAAAGCATGCACATATATACTTATTCTAAGAAATGTATAATTTCCTAGATTTATTTCAAAATGCATAAATAAAAGGTACGTAAATCGTTTATTCAGTAATTTATTCTTATTGCAGGTCAATGTAGGCATAGAATCGTACAATGTCGCTTAACACCCATATTGTGTTAATTTACACATGAAATCTATTTCGACAAACCTACGTCTACATATGACGTCAAAGAATTCATTCAACTAGCATAAATAATGTGAAACGAATAGGTAGAATCTCAAAGGATAAGTATGTTCAAATCTTTCGGACTATCTCATTGATTCAAATGTGCCTTTTGAACCAACAAACACTTAGACGAATGGGTAGTTTTAGATAATGCTTCGTCGAGAACGATAATCAACCAGCATGGTAATCGCCGTGACGTGGTGTTGAACTCGTCACGGTGTGATGGTCAGCCCCTACCAAGCTACTTTCAACTCATTCGCTAACAAGTATTCATTCTCTAAAGTCACATTACATCGGTTGGTCGGCTCCGTACCGCTCGTCCTACGAACATACCGGCGGAGCAATGGATTGCAATCTAAAATGTATAGTAATATTTTGTGTGTGTGTGGAAAAATATACAGTGCCGCCGTCTAATCGAAGTCCAAGGTTTTGTCATTTCAGTTTATGTAAGTAATTTAAAAGTAATAGAAATATTTTGTTTTATGTTACGTGTAGAGCCGGTTTGCTTTAGGCAGGTTTTTAAAAGTGAGTAGCAGATTATAAAGAAATATAGCAATATAAAATGAATATGTCTGTCTTCTCATGCTTTTACCCATCTAACGGCTTATTTAACTATTGAAGTGGTATAAATCTTCTTTTTTTAATTTTTTTTGTTATAGTTAAGCGTTAGCAGTTGCAACTAAACACATCTAAGCGATAAACTAAACGTAAAATGACACTTTGAATTTTATTAAAAAATTATACTTTGTTTGCCAATGTAATGCATATATGAAATGTAGGCAGTCAGTGAAATATACCTCATTAAAAGAGGCGCCTTATATTATTTATAAGACGATCAAAAAATATACGATGATTTGTGATGTATTTAGTAATTGGGGAAAGCGTATACAGTTAGGTAACTTATTTCATTTGTAATGCAGCATCTTGAAAGCGATATTAATTATAAGCGTTTGGCTCTCTTTATTGAATTTTAAATTATTTACAAAGTAATCACACGATTATTATCACCTCTTTACCGAGTTAACTTCGGTTTTTATCGTACAAGCTCGCGTTCAATAAGACTGGCTGAGTTTAATAAGGTTTATAAAGTAAATTGATATTGGCGCCTGTTTCGACATTCGATATTTTAAATCCTGTTTTATACTGGCTTGTCCCTCTCAAGCCAGGTCGAAGCTCTATTTTTAAATAAATTTACCAAGAAGGTTTTCCCTCATCTATTTATTTTTTCACCTTTCGAGATAATTTTAAAATATTTAATAATAATTTAATGTGTTGCAAATTCACGTGTGGGATGTGAGAAATTCTTTTGTCAAATTTGATTAATAGCATGTATCAGTATCTTTTAGCAGTATCTTTTAGCTCTGTAAAAATAAGATAACTTTACTTTTAATATTATTCTGTGCATCAACCGTCAATATTTAAATTTTACGATAATGTATCCTTAGTAGCGGCCACACACTGTGTGTCTCTCATATAAAGGAACGGTAGTATTCATTACATTCACCTTTCGTAAAAGTTCGCAAATTTTAAAATTCGCGAAGTTACTGCGATAAGCAGGCTATTAAGCGTTTTATTAAAGTGTGAATGTTTTTGAACGGACGAAATCTCAATACGAGACCACTTAGTGGTAAGGACTTAAAGCTGATAAGTGTGAACATGCCTTTAGCTTCCTTTAACAAATAAATTCTGCAACGTAAGTATTGTTTGTATAAAAAAATAGCTGTATCATCAACTCTTTTAATTACCTTCATTAGTTCGATACAAGGAGTAAGTTAAGCTTAAGGCTAAATTAAAAAAAAATGGGTTCACTGTAATATACCCATGCATGAAATAAGCGGGTGAACGGGAACCTAGCCAAAATTTTTTTTTTACTAGAGTAGGATCGATAGTTACTGTATAATAGAATCGCTAAGGCATAGGGTATCATATTTTGACTCTATCTCAGCCCTACTTTATCCTTGCATTTTAGGTATAGTGTTTGTGGTAACATTCATAAATAGACCTTGTGAATGTGTCGTACCTCGGTCGGTACGAAAATCTCACACAATAGCTAGATCACTTGTTGAACCAAAATTCCAAATTGTATTGGAATTGTCAATAAATGACAGCACTAGCTGTGACGTCATTTTGGTTAATCGTGGGAATGGAACATTATACGGAGTGAGTATGTTTTAGTACCTCGCATGTACCGTTATCTAAAGCTCCTCTGTGATGCAAACATACATCTATATGTCAGCAAAGATATCCTCTCATTCTATATAACTACGAACCTAATGATTACTACCGACGTGTTTAAATTCCAACCTTTTTTTTATTCTCATTGAATCCATTTTCTCTATTCGTCGGAATGGACCAAACCTTAGCGTAATTGCCTATAATTTGGCCTTGTGATTGTATAGTGGGCGCTATTAATGCTAATGTCACTGGATTAAGGGAGAACGGCAAGCAAGGTATTTGTTTGAGGATAATAGTATTGTAATGCGAAAGTGTGGGTTTTTGTTATACGCAGCAAGATGTACAAGTGCGTTAAGTGTTTGAAAATAAAGTGGTGTCTCTACTACGTGGTAGTCGATGAAACGTTACAAAAGATTAGATAAATCGGTGAGTGAAGAGATAGCATTATTTTCAATCATCCCAATTGGGACGGACGTTTTTGTGTTTCCACTTTACGTGAGATTATGTTTTTTTTCTTTTTTATGATATGGTCTCTCGCAGTTGGTAGGGGGGAGTTACCTCCACTGCTTAATCGGACTTAAAGGCGAGACCCAAGGGCCTCCAGCCGAGCTTATGAATATCTGCCTCTATAGTTTTATACTATCTGTACCGCGCGGTTTCACTCGCGTAGACTTTATTTTATGGGTGGTCCGCGAAACTAATATTTTATTTTATTTAATAGTAGCCTGAGTTACTCCTTGTAACATTCGCTATCAGCCAGTGAATTCCCGTTAAAATCGGCCAAGCCGTTTCGGAGATTAGCCAGAACTAATAGACAGAGATTTTATTTTTATTTTCTGTGTCATACATGAATTTAGTCAAAAGGTGTAATTTTGGAATTACAAACAGATTTATCTGTATATGTAGATAAATATAATTTTTGATTCCACCCAACATTAGCATTACAGTGTTCACTGCATTGTTCTGGGGCTACGATCTCTTATTGCTATCATAGATTTAAAATGATTATGAGACAGATGTATATGACGTGTCACTGTCACACAGCTTAAGTATCATGACAATAAGAGCTGTTGACAATGTGAGGCCGCTGTTCATGGGCTATAGAATCAGGCAGGCTAAATTCTGGTATATCATCTCGATGCAATAATGTAGAAACTTGTTTTTTTAAACTCTATCTACCTCTTCTAACTCTTCATGGCTAAGCAACATAGACAGCAGTAAAAACGTACGTTGTAAAAATTATACCGCAGCCGTGTTCGCATGTAGTGTGTTTTTGCCAGTTTTCCAAGTTTTTTCCGCTTGCAACACGCGCTAGTCCTACATATTATGTGTGCCACTCCGCGATAGCAGCCGCATAATGCTCACTTATCGCCGTCAGTTTTAAATTATTGACGTGGTGTTTGTAGAAATGTTGCGTTTTTGCTATCGTGTACGAGATAGTTGCTATCTGTAGATACGTAATGTGGAGAAATTGAGAAAAAAAATGGTTTCATTTTGTTTGATATTTAATTTTAATACTTCATTAGCCATTCGTGTTTGTGTTAACGGTGTAACATCATGAGTATAAGAACATTACATATATATGTATGTATAGTTATATGGAGCAATATCTTTTTCTTTGTAATGTGTGTGAGTATGTTGAAATGCGATATTTGTTGCCTAGCTTCCTTGAGTCAGAAACAGAGCTAAACTGGAGCCTTACTTAGCTCGTATTGCCAACATAATACCACGTAATATACATCTATCTCATAATAAGAGTAAAACTATGATGCAATAAGAGATCATAGTAGGGCCCCTGAAATACCTGCACGAATATAATCTTAATTTGACTGATAGGGTTGATCTTAAGAAGTAATTCTTTAAGCTCTATGATTGCTAAAATTGTCCATTTTAAAATTACAATAATACCTCTAAATACCTCCGAAGCACGTAAAAGACATACATAAAGGTCACATGTAAGAATACAGCTGTTCTAACTGCAAAAAATATCCGTTACCATTGGAAGCGAGGCACGTGTTCGGAAGGGTAGAGCATGTGCGCACGCGCAGGTGTGCTCGCAGCCGTCTGCCAACTGCGCCCCTAACAAAGGCTAGTTGCTTCACGTAGTGATGGCACCATTATACAATTTATTACTATCAATGATAATATTACACTCACAAGAAGATAGCGTATACAGACCGAATATGTGAAGATATCGTCATCCGTCTCTTTATTATGATTGTCCATTTTCGTTTGTATTATACTCCTTTTTGCTTTTGCATGCCTCAGAATACAGCCTTCCTGATGTTAAGCGGTTCTTGTCTAAGAATATATCATGAAGCTAGCAGTCGTCACACGGCTTCACCCGCGTAGTTGCCGTTCCCGTGGGAGTACGTATATAAACTATAGCCTACATTTCTCGCTGATAATGTCGCTATCTATAGCTGAAAGAATTTTTCATATCGGTTCAGTAGTTTTGAGTTTATTCGTTAAATGCAAAATTATGAATTTATCTTCTGTATAATATTTTTGATTGTGTTTTATATGACAATAGTAAGTAGTAAGTAATGTATACGATTAGTATAGATAACACTACCTCATTGCTAGCCCCGTGACTTCACCCCGACCTTACTCTAAGGCAGTGTTAAGTTACGATCTTCTATAAGGTAGCGATATAGCCGAGCTGTCACGAAAAGAGAACTTGAAAAGATAAGGCTATCTGATATTATAAAACCTTACAATGTAACAGTTGTCATGTCAGTCGTAACTCGTAACGATATACGTCATCGAACAGACACGAGAAAAATATTTCTATACAACGTATTTGTTTGTGGAAAATTTTACTTTAGCATATTCTCACTATTCTCACGAATAAAATTAAAAGTTTCAGAAGGCCAGCTGATAAACATAGGCTAGAAGACTTTACAGGCTATTACAGGATCATAGTGCTCTGATGTATCTAGTGCGCCAGCAACACCTTAAATCAAGATGCGAACAACGCACGAGTGCGCCTTTAGCTGACTTTTGTCATCATCATCTCCCTGGCCTTATTCCATACATTTTTGGGGTACTTGGGGTTGGCACTTGATTCAACCCGATGTGGTTGATCATTTGATTTTTATACGAAGCGATTGCCATCTGACCTTCGTACGTGCTTTTACGAAGAAAATCGGTGATCTGGCTTATACAGTTGTCAGGCCTCCGTCTGACCTCTAACGATTACCAAAGTTGGTAAATTAACAATCGGGACCGACGGCTTAACGGGCTCTACGTAGGGAACTCGGGCGATCACCCATTCATCTACTGGCTTGGGTTAGGGTTACTTAACTTCGCTGATCGAATGTTATGCACAATAGAATTGTGCCACGAGCTCCTTAGCTGACTTTTGGATATATGTTTATAGCGAGCTGGAGGTATTTGGGTCTTGCCACTTTTGAACTGTTAAGCAATGGAGGTCATACTTGAACCAAAGAGAGTTTAAGAGAGACCATTATGAAATAAAAATCGGGACAACTATCAACATCAAATATTGAAGTCAACCTTCTATCTCAATTCAAATTTGTGGTAATTTTTCCCGCTTCAGGGTTGCGTAATTTGCCCATAAATCAAACACGTGAAGAATTTAATCTACATTCACGTATTGTGTCTGTAGTAAATATTTGATCTGTGTTTGGTTCACCATAAAATCTTATTTGTCGGTAGATTTGTACCAATACAATCGTACAAACATAACTCTTCTTCTATTGACATAGTATTACTGTACAATTTTCTAGTAACTAGGATGTATTGGAACGCATTGATAACTTTGTCGAGTGTACATTGTTAAGCAACGTTGTTCTTACGGCTAAATAAACGAAATATCTTTGCAATGCTTTTGTAGATTGTTATTGTTCAACTGCATTAATAAAATTGTTTCAAGACAAATGTACAGAGTGGTTAACACTTTCATTGGGTACATTGTAGATGTGTTTGGATAGCGTTTAACGGCTATGGCTAGACATTTTTGTGCCAAATTAAGGCTGTATCGTCTGATTAAAAATGTATACTCATTTTCCAATTTTAAACCCATATCCTCATTGTATCTGGTTGTTTCTTCAGTAAAAAAAAGTTCGTCAAGTCGACCACTTAGTGTTGAATACACTCTTGTATTCATAATAACATTTAAACGGTGATTGATTTAAAAAAGGGTACTGCACTTCCTCTTTACAGAAGACCACTGATAAATAATGTTACTTAGAAATAATTAATTCCTTTGGTGAGTAAGGTTGCCAGTGCTTAATGAGAAGAGTGAGATAACTGCCCCTAAGTAAGCAGCATTTCCATTATTTTACTACAAAGTAAGATGCGATGGCAATGTAGTTAAAAAATTATGCAGTGAGGGTAATCTAGTAATTTCAATCGTGAAACTTGTAATGAATGGAGATTCCGTACCAGCATTTGCAAGTGTTCTTTACTGGAGGTATACTTTAAACGCAAGCGCAGTGCTAAGTATAGAGATGTATGTCACCTTTTTAAAATTCACACGAATTGAAACGACGGTTGTTCGCATTTTAACCATGCAGCAATAGCATTCAAAACAACTGTGTATTAGTCGAAATAGGCTAATAAACATTCCTGTGGGATATAATTACAATTAATTTATAAAAAAATAATGCTGAAATTTGGTTGCCTAATGACAACAATCGTGCTCGTAGAAAAACATAAAAATTTGTTCAAAGACCTCAAGTGCTAATCTAAGTACTTTTCGCGGATTATCTCTTTGTTATTCGTATATTGTTTAGATGCCGATAGGGTCGCTCACTCGAATATATGTTTTAGAATGTTAGTAACATACATACATACATACATATGCTCACGCCTGTATCCCATGGGGGTAGGCAGAGACCACTGTTTGCCACAAAAAAAAATTTCTTATATCCTTATTAAAAGCTAGCGGACCTCACGCGGTTTCACCCGCGTGTTCCCGTTCCCGTGAGAGTACGGGGATAACATAAAGCCTATGTTACTCGCTGATGATGTAGCTATCCAATGCTGAAAGAATTTTTGAAATCGGCCCGGTAGTTTTTGAGCCTATTCATTACAACCAAACAAACGAAAGTTTTCCTCTTTATAATATTAGTGTAGATTTGCTTCTAACGCGCGGCTTCGCCTGCGGTGGCGTGTCATGGCTGAAAGACCGTATTTTTTTAATATTTTCTCACAGTCAAACTTTGCCTAACAAATATTTGTATAGATAATTAGGTACTTAAGGTATTTATGACGTAGGCATATCGATTACATAAGTCCAATGTAGTCGACTAAATCGACGTTTGATCTTGACAAACGAGGAAATAGTAGACAAAAGCATGACTAACGCTCGGTTTTATTTATAGTTCTTATCGATTACTTCCTACGTGTAATGTCGGTCTGTTTGACTACATGTAGGTACACGTAATAAACACCTGGCCGTGAATTAGGACTTCGCAGAAAAGGCATTTTCACACTGCGACGATAATGACACCGACATTGGATAACGATATCATCGCACGATATCGGAATGATATCGGTTGGTAATAAAACTTTCTGAAAATGAATATTAATTAAGCTTCTTCTTTTAGCTTTCAAAGAAGAAGCTTAATTAAGCCTCTACTGTATATTCCGTCCACGTTCAACCAATATTTTATTCCACACGGCGTCCCCGATTATTGCTGAACTAAGCAAAGCTTCACCCCGCACTGTGTGGTCACCCGATATCGTCACGACAATCTGTCGGCGACGATATCGTTTGACTACAACGACATAATGTTAAAGAGTTTTGTAGGTAGGATTGCTTCAAAGTACCTGTCTGACTATATCGTGCAAATTATCGTGTGGTTACAGTTATCGTCGAATGTGAAAGCACACAAAAGGTGTGATTTTTAATTGTCTTATCGATATCATTAGTGTTCGTTTAGGATGACTTCCTTGGGTAAATATAAACGCGGCGGGTAATTTGTTATTATTTCCTTATTATTATTGTTTAATCTTTTATGTTCATTTTTGTCTTGTCACGTCTGTGTAGAAAATAAACATTATTTTCTTCCTTTCAATAACAAATGCTGGTACTACTTTCATGCCAAACGTGATATGATGAATCGTACTAATGTCATAATAAGGCTCGATAATACCGACCACAAATCACAAAAACTGCGTATTAATAATGTAATCAGGCTTATTTATTTACAAACTTGTCACATTTAATTTAAAAACAATGGTTAAGCTACTCATGCAGTCGTTGAACCAGCCGTGAGAACGTTATAATAATATAATAAGGAGAGGTTCCCTGGTTCGGCGGCGTTGTGCGGAACAAACCGTGGGAGCACGCTAAATAATTAATATTACAGCTTTAAACTTCGGCTATTAATAATTGTTTGTTATAATATTTAATGGTTTTATACCGGGATGTTACTTCTACATTCCGGTATGTATAAAATTCTAATTATAAATAACTCTCTTACTTATGTAATACTAGCTGTGCCCCGCGGTTTTACCCGCGTAGAGTTAATTTCATGGGTGACCCGCCGAAACCTGATGTTTTTATTTAAATAAAAGTAGCCTAAGACTCTCCTTGTAACATCATCCAAGTGTGTCAGTGAAAGTCCCGTAGAAATCGGTTTAGCCATTTCGGAGATTAGCCGGAACAAACAGACAGACAGAGAAAATGTTACAAATTTGTTTTTTTTATGTATGTATGTATGTATGAAAAGCTGTTAATTTGAAATTACAAAGAGAGGCTTTATTTCAATTTATCTATATATATATATATATATATAGATTTTTTGGGATATTCCTATGTCCTTCTCCTGGTTCTAAGCTACCTCCCCACTAATTTTCAACCAAATCGGTTTAGCCGTTCTTGAGTTATAAATAGTGTAACTAACACGACTTTCTTTTATATATATAGATTTTGTTCCCTCTCGGGCACTCTGAGAAGTACTTAATGATGTTATAAGGCTTATCATAGATATTTATTTGCTTACTAGCTGTACCCCGCGGTTTCACTCGCGTAGACTTAATTTCATGGATGGCTTTCTATATTTCAGTTAACTCATTTTTTTAAGAATAGAGAAAGATTAAAAAAAAAGGAAAATGTTTTCTTTTATGTACTGGATATACTTTTTTATGCATTAAGTGAGAAGTTGTAAACACAAATAGACACTTAAATTGTATATATCTGTATCTATTGCAGATTTCAAAGCAGTAATTATTGGAAGAGATAGGTTTATAGGTAGAAGGATAAATGTTTATATTTTGATTACTATTTCAAGTTTTAGAACTAGCTAATAACCTTCAAAACAAACTTCTTATATCTGCGCCATAATTTACATTCGACCACAATTTCAGAACCCGTTTTTAACATGTGCTTTTCGCATTAGAAATTCCTCTCGCGTTCGTGGCGCTTGACGTAAATGTAAATTGTATACCGATTTCGGTAAATACCTACTGATTTTGCTATGGAATATTGACTTGTATTTCTAAAGCAATAAGGGCTACAATTCAGAGTTGAAATTAGAACTGAAGTATTTGGTGTGTGTGCTACTGTTTCGAATGCCTCATTATGTAATTGGGTATTCGATAGCAGTGCGATATCTTTTGAATTCGGTTGATGTATTCACGGCACACAGGCGGGAGAGTTCTAGGTGATTACGGTTATATGAATAGCATAGGATTTAGGATTTATAACATCGCGCTGCAACCAATAGGAGCGAAGCAACAATGTTACAAAAATAAGAAGAATTATCACTTTGTAACATACGTTTTTAATGTTGATCCTACGCGGGTTATACTACAGCTAGATAGAATTAAAGAGAAGGGTGAGAGATTTGATTAGTAGGTAGGTATTTGAATCCACTGACTTTTCTAAAACCGAATGTGCTGAGATGAATAGAGTAAACGGTAGAAAAACATCCTGAACAAACCTGCCTGTGGCGTTATTTACTAGGGTTTCTCAACCCCGAACTCGATAAGAGTGTTGGTTTTAATCATAGGAAATTGATACATAAAACATAGAAAAAGGTTCAATTTCGTTTCTTAAAAACCGACATTCGACGACGCTTATATACCTTAGTGAATACCTTAGAGAAGCATGAATAGTGATGTGCCCCTATCACGAGTTTGCCATTGTTTTCCTAATCGATACTCGATAGCGTCTCCGCCAATTATTTGTATGAGAAAGAAGGTGTGACGCTAGCGGGAATAGATTACGAAGACGGTGCAAAGCTCGTGAGGGTACTGAAGTCTTGTAGGAAGTATATTGCCTACCTACTGGTGCTCTTTAAACTCGCACCGAAATAACTATTAGGACTGGAGCAATAGATATTGAGAATTTTGCTTCCTTTACAATGCTTGTCTCAGTTTATTTAGTATAAAACTTAAAAAACTTACTGTTTTTCCTATCAATACAATTAAATTGCGAACTTATTATGATTGTGGCTCATATTGTAAAATGAATCACTAAGGTGCTTTACATTCTGTGATATTCGTTTGTACCCAAATTGTCCACATTTATATACCAAATCCTTTAATTGCAAAAAAAAAGAACTCATTAAGTTAGCAACTTGCCTACGTTCGTGTCACAGTATATAATGTGCACGTCTACATCCTACATACAAACATACATTAGCATCATAAACAGTCGGAATAAGTCCGACCGTGAACTTGCATCGTGTGAACGAACTCATTTAGGAGTCGAAATGTTCTCAATCGCGGTGCCTCGTTCGTCTATGGACGTGACTGCCAGGGCCGTATCTAGGTTTGTGAGGGGTGCCAAGATACACAAATTATCGTATAGGGATTTTTTGCAGTATTTACAATTAATGCCATTAAAATTAAAATAATATGGATTGTTGAAAATGTACATATTGTACTGGCGTCTACTATCAATAAAAGTTGTCGAAAGAAATTGATAATGAGAAACAACTCATTATATTTCTATGTGCATTTCCAATCATTATACATTTCAACTGTTGCGTTTTTTTATATGTATGTAATAAGGTACTTTCTCATAATCAATTTGCAATAGCTGAAAACCGACGGTCATATATTATACTCTAGTAGGCAAATTATTTTTAAAAGTCACGGGTTTACCCAATATATTCCACCCAAGTACAACCCATGCAGTTCTCGCGTGCTGACTCAGGTACGTCTCTACGTAGCTCGTAGATCTGAGTGCCCGGTGCCTTGCATCGTCGACTTGTGGTCACGATGGCTTAGTCTTTTAGTCTTAGCTTAGAATTTCAGCTCTGCATTGGGAAATAAAGTATAGATGTCGAAGGGGTCAACCAAGTTCATTATGACGAATATACAAAACCAAAACGAATCATTTTTCTTAGTAGTCGTTTGCCTTGCATTTGCGACAGATATGGCTATGTTAATCTCGTAGACATTGTTACTTTAATAATAACGTTTATCATGATAATTTACATAATATTTTACAGCCGATGTAGGTATCCGCATTTCAGAACGACTACGCACAAACCAAAATTGTTGTGGTCACATTTAATTGCAAATTAAGAGTTATAGTTTAGTTTACTTACATTAAAACAATCTATCATCAGAAGATAAAAGTATTGTTTGTTGAAATCAATTTATTTTCCCGCAAATGAGTTTGAAAACAATGATCGTGCAAATTTGTTGGCACTTCGCACGAACTGTGTAATCATTCATCTTTCGTATGTTTCCTAAAGAGTTGCAACACTATAAAATGGATCATTCACCTTAAGGGTCTTTTTCACCAGACTACCTCGTACACTTACGTAAACAATTTCGTATTTGCACAAAATTGGAAAACATGTGCCTATCCTTTCCCATTTGTCTTAAATATGGCTAAATCTTTCTAGTAACGTTGAATATGAATTTAAATCGTGACAGTTTAAGAAATAATGAGATGTTAAGGCAATGGACATCACATTTAAGTTTCAACGAATACTTATTGGTACAATTTGTTGAGATTGCGGATCATTCGGCTACGGACTAGTGAAGTAACACCTTTAGACTACGTCGTGACCGTATTCACACGCTGCTAGGATTACCGCCAAGTTTCAAGCGGAGTGATTGATAGAGAAAATACGCGGAGAACATAAAATAGGATTATAGGATTACCAGCTCTTATCCTATTGACATAAAGGTGTAAACTACAAAACCATTTCCGTAGTCATGTCTGTGCTCTTCTAGTTACCAATTGGCAATGGTTTGTTCCCACATCCGTTAAAGGATCAAGTTTGTAGCCAAGTGTTTGAGAATTAGTGCAATATCAGTGCCAAAGGATTGTCAAGGGTTTACAGCTTGTTTGCAGTTTATTTGCAGGTTTTTCTATCTATATAACATACATGATTCTATCATGACGTATAATTGTACGGGAATGGAGTACGGGAATTATAATAGATTATTTTTACATTTTATTTTCATCAGTGTATTTTCCATCTACATTTTGTTAGTTAGTCTCTTGACCGGGTAGTTGGGTCACTCCCCACATCATCTACAAAATCCCGCACTCATCAAAAAGTTTGAAATTCCTAAGTGACATGCCACAATACATGAAGGTTTAAGAATTTAGGCGTCATGACGTTCTTTGAAAAATGGAGCTACTTTTGAGTTGCATAAGGGCGTAAGTGCATTAAATCATAATTCTGTGAATTTTACCCTTATAAAATCTCTAGTGGTCTTAAAATTGTCCTTCATAGAACAAAATTCTGATGCGTATAATAGAATCCAACACTGACTAAGTAAAGTATTGCATGTATGTACATTGTGTAGAAATAAACATGGGATGGGTTCGTGACCCCGCTTTGCATTAAGTTACGATCTACTTGCATGCATGACTTAACACTTGACCGGTTCCAATGTCGATTAACTAGGATAAAATATATGTAGAGGTCGAATAAGGGACTAATATATTGCTCTTGTAAAAGGTTATTTTAATTAAATATAAACTAAGTTAAATAAGTTAGTTTATATTTTCACATACGCTCTTATGACAAAATACTGTAAGTAACTTAAGTAATCTTAGATTAAATATATTATGTCCATCACTATCTTAGTTCCATACCATGAAAAGAGAGGTCTTCGTTTTCACGTTCAAAGAAGGCGAAAAGGTTATTTTTTTATGGTACATGCGGTGTTTGTCTATAAGTGATTATAACACTAACAAAGAAAAGCTAGATCTAAGCTGTATTGTAAAAAAATATTGGTGTACCTAAATAAAAAAATAAAATGAAGAATGTATATACAAATCATTTCTCTAAATATACTTAGGTTATGACTTCACTGCTGCAGAAGCAACACTCACATTTCTAATGAATATAAAATCAAAGTTACAAAGGTACAAAGTTAAGTTAGTTAAGTTTATATGATGTTTTTTTATCGAAAAACTCATCACCAAAATTTTCTTAGTGATTTTTACACTACGAATTTTTTCTATCGTCAGTAACCTGCATGAATGAGAAAATTACATCAAAGACGTATGTATAGTGTCTGAGACGGCGATGGTCTTACCCACCATCGCTGTCGCTTAATCATCTTTTGTCACCAAATTGTTTTTTTAATTCTCTTGTCACTGTTCACTTCTCACCCCCTGGGAGAGTTTTTTTTATATACTTTTCTCTTATTAAAAAAAATACTTTATTCTGTGTATCATCCAACCTTACGTCTACTAAATACATACGCCCTTACGCTAGTAACAAGCCATTTTGGTTGATCATGTTTATGCATTACGTACACCTATTACCTTAACGGTTAAAACAACCGTGTTGGGTTCATGACCCGTCATTTTAATGTGCGACGCGACGGGTACACGTGAGAATCATTGCACTAATGTTTTTGAAGAATTTCAGCTACTGTTAATGACGTTGATGTGCCGGGGTAATGACTCTATTAAAGGCTATGATGTGGATGGGAACTAAGTTGGCTCCTTCATCTTCACGTGTAAACATTTCGTTTTGAAATTGTATTGAGTTTTAAAGGTTTCTGGCAATTAAAAGTCGGTCTGCGACTAATCTTTTTTTATTTATTTACAAAAAAGATTAGTCTACTATGGGTAATATAAGAGTTTATCTGTATGGTGGCGTAGATACTTTAATTATTTAAGCAGAATATTAAATTAAAAAATATTGAATTAAGGTACTGTATCGCAGACATAATCACACCTTCTCAGAAAAAATATTAGTGTTTCCAAAACTATGTTTACATAGGTAGCCCTATTTAAATTTTTGCCATTTGGAACTTTGTTAAAGACACAAATGTAATTCCCAAACTAAACATTCAAGTAGTAGGACGTATTAGGCAGGTAACATTGTGGTAACCCCACGATTTCATGTTAGTTAGACCCGTCCTTTGAATTAATTTTGAGGACGCTGTTTCGTGGGGAAGGTCATTATTATAATCTGCGTTAATAATTATATATTATTGTATTAAGAATTATATCAAAATCAAATTCATAGCATAAAGCAGTTTTTGTGTATCATGAATAAGTTCAAGAAAAAAAGTTAAATTTGAATGCCATTTGCTACTAAAAATATATTGATGTTTTTTCATGCACTTTGTTTGTGGGCGTTATTAGAAATAATTACTTATCAATTGATATTACTTGACATGTTTACCAAATATTGCAACTTTAATTTGTCGTTAACTAATTATTATGTATCTATTTACCATTTATCAATTTGATTTTGATTGAATAAATAGATAAATTTTTATAAAGTAATTCGATACCTAATTCTAATGCCGTTTCAAATTCCGTTAACTTTATATGGATTTATAGTTGTTTGTCCACTACTAAATCAGATTTGTTGAAATGTTGGTACTTATACTTTTAGATATTATATTATGTACTACTATATTATATTAGCTTGGAACAAATATTTATTTATGCCAACTAGAAAATTCTATAGAAATACCGGGGTTTCTCATTATTATCAATAGTGGTATACAACTAGAGACGTTCAAAATTGGCTGTTCCGTCGGGAAACAATCCTGCCGCGCCGGTTAACACCGGTTTTGTGAGTTCACGGTTTCCTGGGACGCTTTCGTATCCAAGTTACGCCTATTCTGGTTATATTGATGTATGTCGTTGTCTTCTAGTGACGGGTATGGACATTAACCCACCTAGAGCGTTCTGCTACAAAATAAAAACATTAAAGTAATTTCGATATATTTTTATCAAATTTTATAATAATACTACAGTATAAGAGAGCGTTATATATAGTATTATTATCTTAAATAAATCAATTGCTGGTTGTTAATTTCGATTAAATAAAAAATTGGTGAGGCATTAAACAAGTTAATCATTTGGTTTTTTTATGCGGTATATTGAATACGAAATAAAATGTATAGACGCCAAATTTGTCGGATGAACAGCAGAACTTTAATATTAACGTGTTTGTAGTGTAAATAAAAATATATTGATAATAATATTATTTAATATTCTACAACAGGTTGGCCTTCCTTAATATTAAAATAATTATTATTCTTGTATTGCAGCTATGTCCACAGAATGTCATTGAACCCGCTCTTGACTATAAGGTATTAAAGAAAATTGCTTCTAAATAAATATAAATAAAACAATATTAGAGAGATGTAATAATAAAATACAAAAGGCACATAACAAATTAATGCGGTGTAGATAATTCTTAATGCGTTTGTAGCCGGCTCTTCTCACGGCTAGCCGTTAGACGCACTCAAATAATTTATATTTTTATTTTATTTTCGGTATTCTCACTTCTGTGGAAGTGATTATTGTTTCACTGTAATCGGGTGTTAGGTTTTCCTGTGTAATATGACTTTTGGAATATGTGCTTTAGACATATTGTCTGGTTTCAAGACACAGATATTGCAGAAGCTATGTCTAAAATCTGCGAATTTCCAGTCACATGTTTAGGCCTGTTAGCAGAAACGAGTGTATTTTACTAAATAAGAAAGAGAAAAGCTTCAGTTTGAACGGTTCGGCTGAAATGTATGCTCTAAGAAATCATTTCACTGGTGAAGTTGCGAGAAAAACTAGCGTTGCATTTTGAGATACTTCCTAATACTTTTTGCAGATAAAGTGTTTGTACACAATACATGTATTGCCGTTTGCAAGTGTTATACAATGTCCCATAAATATACTTTAGACTACAGAGAAAAATTACAGGGGCACGCTGATAGACAGACACAACCTTTAAGGATACGTCTTCAACGTATTGGAGCCTTAAAAACTAGTAAAACCTGATGTCTAATGAGATGAAAGAAGTTTAATGACCTCTTGACATATCATCAATGGCACACGTCATTAGCTTAAGAACGCATATGATTCGGCGTGCGCGTGGGCATCGCCACGCCTACGCGAACCTGTCGCTTAAAAACATATTATATGACACGAAATTACGATACCTACATTGATATATTATACTTTTTTCATTAACATTACATATATACTAACTTCGTTGTGTTAGATTCGATTCCCTAGCAATATTTGCTGTCATACTATCTTCTTTTACTTATTACGTCTGCATATGGAAACCTCAGTTCTGCCTACATATCATTACAGCAAAAAAGGTTTCTAATGATCAATTTGTTTCTTTTCAGGCCACCGTACGTTGAACGGGATAGACGCTATCTAATCGTGAGTACCTATTAACATATGACAGTACAAAATAAATGCGAACAGAAGGTTGGTCCCCTGGCGGATAAGTGCTTGAGCACGGTGGGGCGTCCAGGATCTCAGTTCTTGATTTCAGACCCTCATAGGTGAGTGGCAATATTTGAACCGGCCTAATGGGGACTGAGGGGTTATAATATCACTTTTCACCGAAGATTAGGCGATGCTCGGGACAATAGGTCCGATGCCTTCTCAGGCGCTATGCGTACATGTTTCAATTCCTTCCCAGAAATATGTATATTTTACCTAATATTTGTCTAATGTCGTGTGTAGTGTGTGTAGTGCCTAATATTTTAGAAAAAAATTTTATTTATGGATAACATTACCAACCGTGTAATTCGAACTTGGGTCCATTAAAACTGCACAGCCACCACGACAGCTCCTTTGTACATTTTATTTTTGTGATTACAGGTTGTTAGATACAAACAGTCATTCAAAACCTGTTCAGCGGAAGTGATTGTTGACTGTTGCTTGTCTGGGGAAATGGGCATGTATGCGACACTTAAATGTAGGCTGGTATAGCTGGTATTGACGTTTCCTTTGTGCGTACGAGTTTAGATTTTGCATTGATGTTGACTATATCTTACTATGGGCCTTTATCAACATAAAAATATGACAAAATCTTATCTTCACACCACCTCGTTGCCCACATATTATCTCGGAGGGTTAGGGAAGAGTGGAGCAAACAATTTAATTATATATAATTAAAGTTACCCAGAGATCAAGAGAGATATTTTATAAGAAATTCAGATCTGCACCCTTCGAGAATCTACATCCACCTTACAGAAGATTGTAGTACTGTAGGCATCTTTTAGTCTGCCTGGAAGTGACCTTCATATTACAAACGTAGTATATGGGCTGCAAGTAACCGCTTATTATCATGTTTTTATTACGTTTACTGTATAAATAAAAATAAAAGCGATAGATAGTATTTGTTGCCGTTACACAGGAAGACACCGCTATCATACCTTCGTCGTGAAATTTCTACTTCGCTAAGCTTGTGGTGCAGCTAATCAAAGTTGGTCCAGTGTGATCATGCCTAATTGGAAAATTCCGTTCATGAAATGACACTCGTCTCAAAATTAATGTTTCCAAGTATTTTTTCCCGATGACTCGTATAAACCGGCGATAAATAAATCGAACGGGACGGGTATCGGCTTAAAACTGTTAATTGCGAATGATCGGATATTGACACTGACCATTATTATGAAGACAAACGGAGCGACCTTTTTACGAGTGCATTTTGTGGTTTTGATTTGGTATTTTTTTATACTGAAGTTGGTAGGGAGGTATCACGAGTGTCTCTCTCCCATTGCGCATCTAACATGTAGTTCGCGTCATTGTGCTATAATTATTGTACGATAAGATCCTAGAATTACTACCACACTTCGGCTTCAGCTAACTCCTAGAAACCTTACTCAGCACAACTCAATACTGAAGTAGAGCGTTGTCATTTAATTGTGATTATCTGGTGTCTTTAAGTGCTTACGTTTTGTAGTCACGCAAACATTTTGGTATGTCAGAAAGCATAAGCAGAGCAAAATATAACGATGTCAATTACGTGCCATAAAATCTGAAGTCAGCTCGTTATTTTGGGAAAACCTTACAACACACCTCAGCTTAAAATTGTGTTTCAATATTTTAAACGCACAGATGTGACATGCTAATTAATCATCTTTAGTACTGTTATATCATTATATTTATTATATTTATGAAAAAGTCATGATTATTCTAATATTCAAATCGAAAATTATGATAAATGTATTGGCGTTTACTCTTTGAAATTACTAATAAGTTAGTAATTTTCAATAGCCGCAATCACATCACATTTAAATCTTCATGAATACCGTATAGAGATTTTCTAAACATATCTTGAAATTTGCATTACGTCTGAGAAGCATTAGAAGATTATCGAATATAGTGTGTAAGTGTGTTAATGGTTATGCTCGAAAAACTACAATGAACTTGCCAGCGTTCACGTTGATTATTACTAAATGCTTACAATCGGCAAATTGTGGATTGCTTCTAGTGTCATCTTGGCCTTAAAATATTGCCTTCTTTGATCAGTTAGGACTACTATATTTTCATCTACTACTATTTGCATACAATAAAGAGTAAAGAAATTGTGAATTTCCTACATGTGTCAAGAGCCGCCGCGCTCACAAACAGATACGTGCACACATCAGTAGGCTAATACTCGTAATGAAAACAGTTACGATATCGAGCGACTTGGTCGCTGACAGCGTTTTCGTATTCTCATCCGTCATTCGGCGTCAATTCGAAATTCGTTCGGTCGAAGTGTCGTTGAAGCGTATCTAAAATTGTGCTTTAATCCTTTTTTAATAATGTTTTATATTTCTTGGTAGGAATAGGATTTTAGCGTTTCCTAGTCCTATCAAAGCGATAGGATTGCAATCGGAGGTTGGAACTTCAACGATATTTGAATTGAACGTTTTTACGAGAATTAACCTCCTTGTCTCAAGTCAATCTAATTCCAAACGTATCGCTTTAATGTGATTAAGAGTGCGTGCCCATGGGAGCTGGCCATCTGTATGCTATTATTCTGTTTTAAATGCTACAAGGTTTTTAGCTCATTACTAAGGACATAGGCTCATAACAACATCAAATCAGAATATTTATTTCAATTATGTTATATGTAGAGTCAATTACCCAAGACAAGCAAACATCACCTTCAATTTGAAATGAAATATCTATTTCAAACATTGACGAGTGTAAAGCTACTTACATCGTCGTCACAGCGATAAAAAGGTTAATTTGGTGTCCAAAATTCATTCGGTCATACTTGTACGTGGTCTGACTCATGTAGTTACTTGTCCAGTCTGTTTTTGCATAACCGGTCAGATTGCCATGGAGTGATGATTGACTCCGCTCACACGATGCGGCACTTTATTCACAATTTATCACACAGTATATTATTATGTCTCAATCAATTCTGTGCAAATGTTAAAAATATGTTTTTCTTGTCTCGAATTTCGAGAAGATCTCTGACGGCATTTCAATATCTTATCAAAGGTATTTTAAGCACTCAGTGCCCTTTAGCTCTCATGAGGAATGCATGAACGCACATTCGCGTGCATGGCAACAAAAACGCATTTGTACGTCGGCGGAATTTCGATATTTTAATGGTAAAAAAATTGTACGGACATTACATAATCTTTATCTGACAATTAACAATTGCTATCTCAAGATCTGATCGTCGTTGCTATACAAAAGAAAGGGTCATTGATGAAGAAAATGTATGATACATGTTTTATATCGCATTTAATTTTTTTACTCTATGGTTCTAAGACATGCAAGTACATTTTCAGACATATTTAGTATTAAGCTGAGTTGACACCCATTTAACACGTACTTATGTGGTTGCTACAACCGGAACACTAATATCACACACGAAATTATGAGCATATACCAATGAAATAACATGATGGGACATTTGACTCAATTATGTATCAATATAAATTTAAAAAATAAATGGAACATCAGATTAATTTTACTAACTTCATGTTTTAGGATGTGGCCGTCACCTTCACTACTCCACTTGACGACTGAAGTGACAGATGTTTTTTTATACTTACATAACATATTTTTATCATTACATAATACTGCGTTTTAATAGTATGTAAGTTTTACTTAATTGTATGGATAAAGGAAAAATCGGATGAAAGATTGGGAAAACCTTTTCTTTAAATGGGTTAAAAATATTACAGTTGTCTTTACGACAAATATAACCCCGATAGCTACTTTATACCAACTTCAAAATCTATATTATTTTTTAACTGACTCAAAAATATATGTAGGAGTGAACGTATTCAAACGAACAGAAATGGTTCGGGCATTAAAAAAATAACCATTTGATTTCATAACCAAGCTGTAAAAAATATAGTTAAAGTATTAAACGAATAGGTATTAACATGGACATGATAACGTAGGAGCCGTGGTGGCCTCGGGGTTTTAGCAGTCGCCTGCTGCGCAAGCGACGCAAGTTCGAATCCCAGCGGGGCCTGTACCAATGAGTTTTTCTAAAAAACTTATGTACAGTGATTTCACACCACGTGCTTTACGGTGCAGGAAAACATCGTGAGGAAACCTGCATATTTCTGAGAAGTAATTCAAAGACGTATGTATAGCGCCTGAGACGGCGATAGACTCACCATCTGTCACGTTGGCACTTAATCAAATTCGGTGAAAAGTGGGTGTTGTGATAACAACACCTCTGCCTACCCCATCGGGGAATACAGGCGTGAGCATATGTATGTATTAACATCTAACAAAGTACCTACGTTATATCTGTCAGTTGAGTGGTTCCGAAATAAAGAGATAATTTATGAATTTTAAGATAGCCATAATGAAGTTCACTCTGTTTTATTATACAATTTAGATTAAGCAAAGCTGTATTTGTTAAGCATTTCATTTCTCTCTAGTCGTTTTGTATTGCTGCGGTGAGTAAAGTCGCCAGTGCTACATAGAAGGGTTGGAGAAGTTAGCTATAGAGAATTAATTGTTAACAGACTAAAATTAAGCTGTATACACTGTATAAAATGTCTTCTTCTTTGATTGAATAATCATAGTGAGAAAATGTAGATATATTCATTATTTTATTTTTAATAATTATGTTATTATTCAGTACCTATTAGATGATATTGTTATTTTTTTATTTCGATTGTTTATAGCTTACGCCCCCAGCTTCGCTTGCGCCGCAATGAGTAAAAATGGCGAATATAACATACTAACTTTCAACCCCCCCCCCCCCTTTGAGGTTGTATTTAGAAAAATCCTTCCTTAATGGATGCCTTCGTCATATTATTATGATGAACACGTTTGCAAAATTTTAATTTTCTAGCCATACGGGTTTGGCCAGTGCGTTGATACATCAGTCAATTGCTTATTTCCTTCATATAATATAATGATAGATGCTATTTCATGATACCTCTCTGAAAGTCTCGCGAATACATATGCGTATACAGTGAATTATGCAAAATGCTTACGACGTGATATGACATTCGAATAAAATGTGAGCAGTATAACAATAAACCCATAAAATTTCAGAACCTATTTGAGCACGTACTGGCAAGACGTATGTATATACAATAGTGCAGGTATTAATTTATGACTTGTCTCTCATATGGTGTTGCAGTAAATCATCTAAGGAAAATTATATCGAGGCATTTACTTCCAGCATGGAATAATCCTGGTCTTTGAATGTAAATTAGCAAACGTTTGGACTTATTCATATTAATAAAAAGCTCGGTAAAAAGCGTAGATTCAACGCTTTCTTGTTGCATATCACATAATATAATTATATCGAAAAACTTATATATTTAGACAGATTTTATGAGTAGACCTTACGCAAGCATGAGTCCGTGCTTGGGGTAAAACTGTTTGTATACCAAAAAAAATTGATGCAGTATACATTTTTTTTGGCCGTTATTAGAAGTAACTTAACTTTGTCCAACGAACAAATATCCAGGGTAACAATGTAATGTGGTATGAGTGTGAATGAAAGGGAATGTCTGAGGACAGACATTGTTTCAGGAGGGCCGAGTGTGGAATTGATGAAATGAGTTTGTATGCGATAGTGAAAGGCAATGTTTAAACAGTTAAAAATGGAAGTTAAAAATTAAAAAGAAAGGAGAATGACAGATAAGAAAGACGAGGAAAGACGTGAACGACGAAAAACAGGAGTAGTATTGTATTTTTATTTTATTGTGTTGAAAAGAAGAAGTAAATATATTGAAACGTTTATTATACTTTTATTAAATTACTTTTATTATTGTTTGGTAAAATACGCCAAACTACAGAAATAATAAGGATATAATAATATCTGTCTCAGGAGACAGCCAATAAGTGATGCCCTATCCCGTACCGATTTGATTATCCAGTGAGTATCGATTCAAATTTAGTATTCGATTTCGTATATTCTTTAGATCATCAGGTGCTTTATCTGTATTTAACTTTTTTTTTACCTCGAACATACGATGAGAGTCCATGCGTGTAAGCGCGAGGTAAAGTTAGTAGTATATATGGATGCAGATAAGCAATAATGTGTCAACCCGCATAAACTTGGTTTTGAGAAAATGGCGTCTTAAGATGATTGTATACGTGATTTAAGATTTGTTTTATGACATAAATCCATTTTTTACGTACTTTTATGTTTCAGATGACTTGAAACACTTTTTTAGAATGTTAAATACGTGATGCATTATCAAAATATATCAAAACCTTTGAATTTGACTTTTTGTGGGTTGACACATTATTGCTTATCAGCATCCATATATTATATTGATGCTATCAACGTCATCCGCAGTGCAACATTGTAAATACACAAGTAATAAATAAAAATCGAACCTATTTAATACCAATAAATCTATTCGGATACATTATGTCACCGGCATAGTGTTGAGGGCGTTGCCATTCCACCTGTCTCATAGCGAGGTACAGTAGTTCAACTGTGAAGTAATCTGGACAATAATCTTTTTATATTTCTTATATTGACAATTATAAAATGTTACGAATGAAATAATTAATAGCGATTCAAATTTAAAATTTAATTCGTTTCAAGTATTTACTATAAACGAATGATTAAATGCATTTTTTTTAATTTGACCGCCATTTCGTAATTTTATTTCACATGATTATGTTGAGACCAGTAAAATTGTATACCTAATGAGTTATATATTTTTAATTATTAATAATGATGAACATTATTACATTTACTTCTCCTCAAAAGTTTACAAAGTAGAAAAAAAGCATTTTACGTATGCAAGTAAATGCATGAAATAGGCAGCATTTGTTAAATGTTTGATAACGCTTGCAGTACTGTCCTCGGAGCAACTATGTCCGTACTCTATGAATATTGTAAGTATTGTAACCTGTCCGAGCTCAACCTGCATAACCCGTTGGGTGAGCAACCCCACTATTTTTACCGCTCACAGAAACGTATTTTGTTTCGTTACATCATGTTGGAATTTGTAATTAACCATTTGACTCCTCTATATTTAATATTATTGTCAAATTATATTAGGAAAAACACTATGTTGAATTCTATGTTATTTAAAATATTATAAGAAGTTAAATTTCAATGGAAAATTTGCAAATACCACTTAATATAATGTATTTAGCAAATTTTGTAATATTAGATAGTGGAAATTTAATAATATGACATTGCCTGGTTTGGTGATAGACTCGCTATTCACTCACATTGACGTGACACCCAACCATTCGGCAAATTATTTTGGTGTTTGAAGGCGATGAAGATATTATTATGAAAAGCAAAGTTAATTAGTGCAACGAGGATATTTATACAACTATGAAAGTGTGACCTTTCTGTTTGACCTATATACCATATACAGAGCACTACATAATTCAACAATACCAATAATTGCAGCCTTATCCCACGAGGCCAGACTATCTGGTACGAATATTTACCCTTAAACGGTAGAATACATTATAATTCACTTGAGCCATTGTTCTCACTAAATTCCCTAATATTTTGTAATGTAAATTCTAAGCATTATTGACATAGAATGGCTAATAGCGTGGAGTTGAATGTAACTGAATGTAGTTGGTTTTAATATTATTTCTGACTAGTAGTGCCACACGGTTTTATGAACTGATATGAATCCCCTACTTTTATGAATTAGTTATGTCTTGTTACTTCAATCAGAGATTAGTCTGATCAAACAAACAGACAGATAGATTTCGAATTTTATGTTAGATTGTAATGAATTAATTTCTATAGAATGAGCCCTGCTAGTGCGTTTATCAAAAATTTTCAAAAAAAAATTTTTGTAAGAACTCGGACATCGCTTTGAAGTATGTACTACTGAAAATAAATATTAGTGTGTTCATAAATATAGTAAATGATTAAAAAAAACAAATATTACTTTCCATCTCTAGTGTGTTTAAATGCTGTCAGAGCTCCTCTTATATTAACTAAACTATAGTTAATCTTCACTATTAAAAAAAGACATTCGTTTGTTTGACGATTGGTATAGAGTAGTAATTTTAATACAAAATGATAGTATAAATAAAATTTCACTACATTACCCCTTTCATTGTCAGCTAGGGCTATATTTTTCAATCAACACTCGTAACCACCAAGCGAACAGCAGGCAATGTACATAAAAATAATTTATGAATTGCTAAACCCATTCTGTAAGTGTTATGGTAGCAGTAAAGATAGATAATAGTATAGCCTGAATAGTGTAATTTCTGCAATTAACAAAGGAAATAGTGTTTTATATTTTGTCGAGACGATTTCCTGCTGCTGGGGGATGTAACAGGAAATAATAAAATATAGATATTAAAGTTTTATGTCGGAACAAGGGCTTTTCAACAGTAAACCTAGCTTCGATATAAGTGGTATTGATTTGACCCACACATAGCAAGACACACTATAAAGAGACCATTTGACTTACAGAAATCATATATGTATTTTATTAATTCTAATAAAATAAAATTAACTCCCAGACTCTGCCGTGTTATTCTGTAAGGTTTCTCAGCGTCGAACTCGACGTCGAGTGTCGGTTTCAAAGCTCAATTTTGTATCTTTGAAACCGATCTTGCAGAATAACGATATGTTCCATCATCCTTCTGCCCTTATCCCATGTGTTTTACCATATCTCTATATCTCTTTATCATCTTTTACACAATCCATCCATTCACAATACGTTCAAGACAAAATGTTTGTGGTAACATTTCCTTCTGCCAGTGTGTATATTTATAGGCCAAATCTATATGTAATTCAGTTGGGTTAGGGAACCAGGAACAAGATAATTACATAAATCCAAAACATAGTTCGTACATGCAAGCAAAGCAATGTGTATTCCAAAGCAGCCGCCACTGGAATCTAGTCTGTATTAATTAGGGCTCTTGCCTTAAGTAACAGAATAGGAACATACACAAAGACGACTTCTTTCAGTATACGAATATTTACGTGTATCAAGCTCAACAATGACCACTGGAATTGCAACATTTATTTGAATATATTGCGATTTTCACATTATGGTTCTTTTCTTTCCGCTCATGAAACTCGTGATAGTAAGAAAAATAAATAAGTTTGGTAGCAATTGCTACAGGTTTATACAAGCAGGGTTGCGGGGGTTTTCACTTATATATCAACATGGCGGAGATGAATTAAAATGTTATTAACTTCACTACTAAAAGATGTGAGTGAAAAGAGACACTTTGCGTAGCGGTGAGGCACATCGGGCTTCTAGTAATTAACAATAATAATGTGTACAACACCTCTCACATTGTTTTTGTATGAATACATGGCTTTAGCCTAATTTGATCAGAGAGTCTCGTACGCACGCGTATATACGTCAGAACAACCTAACTAATATTGGAAGCCGTCCTTCTGCTACCATTCTATTCAGTGTTCAAGTCTCCGGACGCCCACCCATCCTGTCACTGTAACGTATGTGCACGTATAATAGATTCATTATAATGGCCTGCTTGCTTATCCTCACGCCGTATCTTATGGGTAGGCAGAATGTCTTTGGCACAGAGTTAAGAATTATTGAAATTAATTAATTGGCAAGGTTTATGCTTTCCCCGCTTTGTTGGGGATTTATCTATTTAATTATTCACAAATAAGCACGACACAACATGAGTTACGCTAAATTAGACAAAACAATAGGGATACCGGAATCACTTTGTCAAACCCACGTCCAAATAACAACTTTTTGTATATGTAATCTGTGGAATTACTTATCATATGTTTAAATAGTTTTCATAGTTTAATACAAGGAAATTATCACTTAACACAGGACAGCAATCTAAACATATTATATAGCTGTGCCCTGCGGTTTCACCCTCGTAAACTTTTTTTTTAAATATCAGTATATACTTAATTTCATATGCATTTAGTGAAAAACGGTTATATTGGAATTACAAACAGACACTTCAATTTTGTTTATCTGTATTGATGTATAGATATATAGATTACAAGTTCTCAGCCGTAATACAAATTGCGACTCTTTTACGTTTCTCTAGAGTACAAAAATGCACAGTAAAGTTTCATGCACCTCTAGAATTTAGTGGGTGGAAATAAAGAGTTATTCCACTGCAGTAACCCGGAGTGAACAGTAGCCGGTCGGTGCAAATATACTCCGTGAGGCCATCAGCCACGTCATTCGCCGGACATTACTCACTTTGGTACGACTACTGCGAGCCACAGCTCACAGGAAACAGCATGTAAACCTGATTTTATTTCTAACTCGTACAATTCAAAAATATATATTTAAGTCATTATTGCTTGGAAGTGTTAAAACAAGGCAAAGGACCACTTACGAGTCATAATTATTATGATGTGAATTGCAAAACATTTAAGTATTTGTAAAATGATTGGAAAATATACATTCGTACATTCGAACGAAACCATGTCCTGTAAATTTCTCGTGTTACATTTAGATCTGGAAATTTTGTGCTCTCAAGAAAATGATTGCTTGCAGAAAAACATGAAAAATTTGGTGTCTATTGTGAAAAGTGTATAAACTTAATAATTTACTCTTTATAAAAGCAAAGCCGTGGTGGCCTTGGGGTTTGAGCAGTCGCCTGCTATGAGTTGAGTATGTTGAGTTTTTCTAAAAACGTAGGTACAGTGATTTCACACCTCGTGCTTTACGGTGAAGAAAAATATCGTGAAGAAACCTGCATATGTCTGAGAAATAATTCAAAGACGTACGTACGTAAAGCGCCTGAGGCGGCGATACTCACCATCTATCACGTTGGCACTTAATCATCTTCGGTGAAAAGTCGGTGTTACAACATCCCTTCGGGGAATACAGGCGTGAGCATATGTATGTAGTCTTTATAATATTATGTTTAAAATAACGATGAGTGACGATTTGATAATTTTACTTTTGTTAAGTCTAACAAAATTAAATGTTAACAAGGGATGAACGATGAAGCTGCATTTCTTCTGTGTTGTAATCTTATCCATCACACCCACGGATCCAGAGGCCGTTCACAATTTCATTTGCGTTTTGTTTCGCAGTTAAATATCACTTATAATCTGTCGCGTTTAGTTTATGCTTCATGTAATAAATTACTACCGGGAAATTAGTTCTTTCGTTTTATGAAATATGTATATCTAATTATTTTCTGTCATGAATAGAATATTGTTAAGCAACCCTAACCAGTAATTGGATGGGTGACCGCTCCGTGCTTCGGAGAGCACGTTAATCCGTCGGTTCCGGTTGCCGATTTATCATCTTTGGCAATCGTTACAGGTCAGTCGGAGGCCAAAAATAGTCTGACAACTGGTTTACCCAGTTTACTGGTCTACCCAGATCACAGATTTTCATTGTTAAAGGGATTGTAAAGGTCAGATGGCAGTCGCTTCGTATCGGGTTGAATCAAGTGCCAACCCCAACAATATATGGGATAAGGCCAGGGAGATGATGATGATGAATAGAATATTGTAGTTATATGTATAGTCTTTAGATAAATATAATTTGTACAGTAATGGAATGTTAGCGTTATATCAGATCGCGATTGCCGATTAATTGCTTGATAAATTTATTTCTGTTTGCCCTTTCCTTGTATAACTTTTAATGTGAAAGCATAATTACATCATAACATATAAGCTAGTTTTCTGATTGCGACTTTGGTTATTTGGAAATTAATTTCGCTGATGTTAGGAACAGTAGAAACAGGATTCACTCAAGTGCAAAAAGCTTGAGCAAAATACATCTTAAAATACCTTAGTTTTTTCAGTCTAAGATCAATCAGACTTTTTTCTCATTTGGATTTGATATATCTGTTTCATGAACTTTCAATGAGCTGTGGTGACCTTGAGGTTTGAGCAGTCGCCTGCTACGCAAGCGACGCAAGTTCGAATCCCAGCGGGGCCTGTAACAATGAGTTTTACTAAAAAACTTATGTACAGTGATTTCACACCACGAGCTTTACGGTGAAGGAAAACATCGTGAGGAAACCTGCATATTTCTGAGAAGTAATTCAAAGACGTATGTATAGTGCCTGAGACGGCGATAGTCTCACCTCTCTGTCACGTTGGCACTTAATCATCTTCGGTGAAAAGTGGGTGTTGTGATTACAACACCTCTGCCTACCCCTTCGGGGAATACAGGCGTGAGCATATGTATGTATGAACTTTCAAAAAAATATGCTTAAATAGTAGAAAATGGGCTCAAAATATTACAAGATAGAGGAACTTCTACCCTCAAAATAATCAACGTGCGAGTAAAATGTATAGCCAAACAAACTGTGAGTCATGTACTCGTGTTGGCGGAACGTGCACAAACATTACCTTACTTGAATTAGGAATTCTCTTGCACGTATGCTGAATACGAGATAACTACTAATTTGGAACGCCAGAATGCATCTAAAGGTCGTGTTGTTTACTGACAACCCTACAGTGCATTAAGTGCATACACCTAGTTACCAACAACGATACTCTATACGTACATGAAACTTAATAATGACGCATGAAGCATAGAATTTGAAAACAGTTACTTTTGCCCAGCATTGGACGGTTAAAATTTCACATACAAAACATCTGAAATCCCTTTCGAAGAACGCACCTTCCAAATTTCATGCCACGAGGGTCTAGTGGCTAAAGCTGTGGGTTAAATAGGTAATAAGGCAGTTCGGACTTTGAACTGTATATGTATAGCTTTTATTCAGTTTAGACACTTATGAACGTCATGGAAGTTATCATCGGTACGGAAAGTGACCATCTGAAAAAAATCGTTAAGAAACTCAGGCAGGCATTTCGTCAAAACAATACTTCATAGATAAGAATGTTGGCTTCAACCAAATGGCTGTTTTCATACTAAGTTTTGAAAGCTGAAAATTTTGATTTGCTTTCAAGGTCAGAGCAATCCTCAACTCAACTTGCCGTAAAATGTGCGTAGTTGAATATGTAGCTATAATTATCTAAAATGATACTGAATATCCCTATCAATCATTTAGAATAATGTTGCTCCAATTAGCTACATTGACGGTATAGTACTCCGTTAATAACTCATGGCTTAGTGCTTTGAATGAATAATAAAAACTATACTGCTAATTCGCATTGTCCTGATATGTCTTTGATAGTTATAAATATATCCACTTGTCGCAATAAATAAATGTTGTAGATACCAAACGGTGATAAATCTCCGTGGTATCTGATAAAGGACCTTATTTATCAGCTATGTACGTCACAACACAACTAGCATTCATTATGAATCATTCATATTTTAGTTGTTGTGAACATTCTATTTTGTAAGTCTGACGAGCGGTCTTGTGACGATCAAAAATTGGAAAACATTTCATCGCCAGAATGATATAATAAGTGTGTAATGTTATTAGGAATGTAATTTTGAATTTCTGTTAGGGACCGATATCCTGGATTATTTCTTTGTATATGCTTATCAGTGAGTCATTCTCACCAAGTCGGACAACCATTGCAATAAGAGTTAATGGTAAGGCTTCAGAAATAGACGACAGACTAGATATTAATTGAAGATACTTTTTATTCCCTTCCCCTTCTATAAATATATAAATTGTTGGTGGGAAGGAGCCAAACGCTGTATTGATTTTCCTGTTCTGCTAAGCAAAAACTTCTTAACGTCTTTCTTCTTTTGAACATAATTATATTAAATTATGTCTGAATAGATGCCATAGCATCGGGTTCACAAGCCTACGAGGCATTAAATCACAGCGTGTCTAGAGGAACTTAAGCCAGACTCTAGCTAGTCACTAATCTAAGCATTGCCTCGAAGATTCCCATGGAATCGATTTAAATTGCTTTATATCGATCTTGTCTACTTTAATTGGAATGATTTACGTTTGTTTGAACAAGTGAACTCTCACGTATATTTCAGGCATACAATGGCCTATTCTTCTGTTTCCAAACCATTATTGCGAAGAAAGATCAACTTACTATCCGAATTTTATTATAGATCATTTTAATGGACGCGTTCAACGATATGTGCAAAACTTATATTAGGAAACGTGTATGTAAGTTCGTTGTTTTATTCTACGTTCTTCTAATTATTTGCAAACTGTGATATATGGGTATAAAAATCATAAAGGGATATTACAAAAAAATATTTAAGATAGTCCTTGGTTTCATAGAAACTCCTTCTCTTTCTGCGATACGAATTTAAAATGGATAGACATCCTTTTAGTCCGAGTTTGGTCCAAAGTCTTCATTTAAAGATCATCACCACGCAGGTGCAGTTCAGATTAAAAATGTTACCATTAATTATAAATGTTCATGACATTAGAAGAGTAGCCAGTAGAGAGATCGCACGTTCATTCAATATTATTTCAATTTAATTGTATAAAGTATTTTTAAATATCATAATAGTGCGGTAATTATTCGTAACAAAATAGAGTACAAAAGCATTCCGTATAAGTTATCTTCAAAATGAACGAAGGTGCGGGTGTAGCAACAAGGTTCATTTACATTTCACGCATTGATCGATACCGTCAGCGGAAGTTGAGCTATATTATTATTTATTATACAAATACAGTAAGATAGCGAACAATTTGCAGGTTTGCACAGCTCGCATGGTTGCAACCGCTTAACACATCTGACACTTGAATTTTAGTAGTAGGGCTGTGGCGTAGTGAGAATTGAGTAGTCGCATTCACGTGTGAGTCAAACTTCAATGCTTAATTGGTATTACCGTGATTAAGGAAAACATCTTGAGAATATCCTGTGGGTATAGGCACGTCTTAGGAGCGTTCATCAAGTCCTATTGTTTCAAGTTTCTTGCCGGGACGATTCAGAAGGCTATAGTTTTCAAATCTTTGGCGTTCGACACTAATTAGAAGTTTAGAAGATAACTTAATAATTGTTCAGTCACTTGAGTTAATCGTGAAGGTTTTTCGACGTCGAAAGAAATAATTAGATGAGGGGAAAGATTTGTATTTTTTTAAGCAACGAATAAACTTAAAAACAGCTGGATCGATTTTAAATAATCTTTCGGGAGTGGAACGCTACATTATCACCGAGTAACATGGGCTACATTCTATCTCCGTGCTCCCACGGGAACGGGAACTACGCGGGTGTATCCGCGTGACGTCCGCTAGTAGAAGATATAATCGCAATTAGTGATGGCTCCTGTCACATTGGCACACTCTCTAATGTAAATAGGTAGTGAATGTGACTTGTTATAATGGGAATAGGTATTGTACATGGATAAATTGTAGGAAGGGAGATTTTGCAAGCGGTGTCGGCTAACGTGGTGAAACTAACAATTTGTCTTCCCTGTTTGGTGCGATTGCTTGGAATAATAAGCTTTACCAAATCCGTAATGCTTGTTAGCATGCATGCACTTACGGCGGCCCGCGGCTTTCATTATGTTTGCCATTCAGGTATTTACGTCGGAAATAGCGAAAGAATTCTTAAAATCGGTTTCGTTTACCTTTATGACAGAAATATAATCTCTGGTTTAGAAATAGCCGTCTCTTTAGTGATACCGAATTATGTTTGGTCTAGTTTTTATTTATATAAATACTGAAAATCGAAATACAAAAACGATAAAACGGAATATTTTTAGAAAATTGGGCGCACATGGGTTTATTGAAATGTATGTATATAGAGAAATAATTCCTGTTCGTTTGTCACGCTAAAACTTCATAATGACTGGACCAGTTTGGGTAATTTTGATCTTGATATATTTGTAAAAACTCACCGCGAAGTATAAAAAAAAATAGGTTCTCATATGGACAAGTGAAATAAAGCGATTACTATCGTATTTCTAATATTAAGTATTTCTCATATCTTTACTGACCGCTGAGATTGATAAACATTCATGGCCATTCCGTCAAGTGATAATACATTGATAGAAAAATAACAGATATCAATTTAGATATGTAACTTTCTAATTTAATTTCCTATTTAGGTCTGTCGATCCTGTTTCGCTCGTGCCGATACATCTGATGGATTAAACAAGCTTGCATTTACATCGAAGATATCAGACTGATTAATAGACTTCCGTTACATTTTAGATTCAAGATAACATTACTTTATATCAACTTGATGAAGTTTCTTGAAGTTATTTGGCTTGTTATATGGTATTGAAATGAGTTTGTATGCGATAGTAAAAATTAAGAGGAAAAATAAGATGTGACGGATGACAGAAGGATGGTGGACGACGTGAAAGATTGAAGATGACAGATGTGTTGATTATTTTATATTGTGTTTTTAAAGAAGTTTAAAAAGTAAGGAAGATTCAATCGAACATTCCCAGTAATTTTTATTTCAACCCACAGTTATATTAAGATTCCAACTGAGCCGAAGTTGCTGTGGTGTTTGAGTAGCCTGCTACGCAAGCAATGCAAGTTCAAGTACTAGCGGCCTGTTCTAATAAGTTTTCTAGAAAACTTAAGTGAAGGGTGAAATCACTGTTCACCCCATGTGATATACGGCGAAGGAGAACATCGTTGGACTTACTTATAACAAGTCAGAATGATATGATTATCTATTCAAAATTGTTGAATAAATGTTATCGCCGGGTTCGAAAGGTTTTTACTGAAAAAAACCTGGCAAGAAACTTCTATCTTATTAGCATTATAAGTGACATAGTATATTATATATGCACCAGATATAAATACGTCTCATAATATGAGTCAAAATATCGTTGCAATAAGCCTATGGTAACGCCGTGTAGGAATTTCAAATAACTTATCAATATTCTCATCGCGGTTCGCGGATCTTTGACATCAATTAATAATTTATGAAGATGGATATTTCCGTCACAGATACTTTAGATGCTTTAAGTTCGTAAATAAGGACACTGTATTTTCCAGGAAGACTCTTTACAACCCGTACAACCGCGTTATTCACTAAGGTTTCTCAGCGTCGTATTCCTCGTCGAATGTTGGTTTTAAATAAACGATATCGAACCTTATCCTCTATTAATTATTTATCAATTTCCTATGATTGAAACCAACGCTTGTCGTCGAGTTCGATGGTGAGAAACCTTAGTGAATAACGCAGCAGGTGCTGTCACGAGCTATGAGCGCTGACCTTTAATGCGCAGTAGTAACTTTATGAGTCTGTCTCTGTTTGTCTGTATGGCGCGACGAGAAAAAAATAGATGCACTGTTGCCACTACTATTTTCACTGAGTGATAGCTCGTGGCGGCACCTACGAACTTAAGTATTTTTTTGTTTTTTTCGCCCTTCGAAAAATGTTGGAACTCGGAAAATGTTGTAACTTTTTGCTATCCTATAGAAAAAATATTGAATCGCTTTAAAGTTTTGTTTTGATTTTACCTGGTATTTGTTTTTATTTTGTTATTGATCTTTCCACTCAAGAAAATTTTGACTTTTGGCCATCTTATACAAAAAGTATTGAATCACTATTAAGTATTTTTTTATGAGGTAACGTAGTAAGTATCTAGCGGGAAAGAGAAAAGAGTCTTGGCCTTGCGCTTAAGCACAACAGTAATAATGGGTATCTACTACCAGGTTTCTGCTTAATAAATATGACTTCTACTTGTGTAAACAAGTCAGCTCTAGCCATTTATTAATTTTAATTGCGCACGCGCATTTGATGCCCATCTCCTGCGCAGGTGTGTCGCGTACTTTAGGTCTACAGCGAGAATATGATTAGTGCTGTATATCTTGGTAATACTGTACTGTGAATACTAAGGATATTTGGGTAATAAGTTAGCATTCGTTTAATACGACATGGGGAACGTATTAAGAATTTCTAAGCTTTGACGCTCCATATTGGTACCGTAAATTTAAACGTCAAAGCTAAGAAGTTCTCAATACGCGCTGATTTAAACGATTGTAATAGGTCCCATGGTTTTTGAACAAAATTATATTATTATTAAAAGAGTTGTAATATAACTTGATAATAGATCCAAATCCATACCTTGTACAATGAATAAGTTGCCAGATTTGAAAATGTGGTGCCCTATGCTGAATCAATAGTGAGCATCGATTCAACTCTAGTAGTAAAAAAAATGGTATTTGATTGCATTTTATATATTATTTAGATTTCTGGGTTCAATATGATGTGAAGATGTAGGCAAGGTAGGGGCCCGTGGTATAGAATTGTAAATGTCTTACTGTTAAATATTAGTTGAAATAACTATAAATACAGCAAATTTGTCAAAGTAATAAATTAAGAAAGTAGAAGAACAGAAGAGAAGCAGTGAAGAGAGAAATAAGACACTGAAGAAGATAATATAAGAAGAACTCGGCCCATGCACAGGCAATGGCACTGGAAGAATTCACGGGTTTATATAACAGTCCCGTGGTCTCTTAGTGGCATCACTGGTGCTGGCCGATACACGTATATACTCACACAGGCGAAGAACATCCAAGTATACCTACACAGAAGATCAACGAAGTTTGAACATAGAAGAGAAGATCACTAGATTATAAATGTGTGTATACTGTTTTAGTTTTGTAGACATTTATGCTTGGTATTACTAGTATTGAACGCTAGGTTTGAATTCGCAGTATTCATTCTTTGAGTCTTTTATCCATGCGCAGTTAAGCCCATTAGTTTCGTTGAGCGTTCAATACTGGTGGCGGCTCTCTGTACCTACATTATAATAGTTGTTAAAGCAAACGAATTGTATGATGACAGTTTGAATACGACTGAGCTTTGACTACAGAATGCGTTGCGCTGTCAATTGTCAAATATTACTGTCAGTGTCATTTTAGTAAGTAATAGGGTAAAGGGTTGGTCGATAATAGTTATAAAAGGTAAAGCTAAAAGGCATATTTTACGGGCTTATTCCCAGATTTTCATGATTTTATTACCTCAAAGGCTTTTGTTTCAGTATACCTACAAATAAATTCTCACGATATCCAAGATTTTTAACTATCGTGGAGGTCGCAGGAATTAATGTATGATAGTTTATTTTGCATAATCTATGTCTGGGAATAAACCAAAAAATACATACTTTTTTTGGTTTATTCCCAGACATAGATTGACATAGATTGAAATGACATATATCAGTCACGTGACTCATTCCCGTACATTTTGTATCGCTTTTACTAGCGAAGCGCGAGGCTAATGTTTCTTTGTCTACAGTCTTTGAATTAACGGCTTTACTGAATGCTTATGAAAGTATATATGGTACTTACATAAAAGAAATAAATTCTCCGTCTATCTGCCTGCCTGTCTGTTTGAACCGTGTAATCTCTGGAATTGACTAGACCGATTTAAACGGGACTTTAACTGGAAGATAGCTGATATTATAAGGAGTATCGTAGGCTACTTTTATTTTATTTTAGACTAGCGGATGTTACGCGGTTTCACCCGCGTAGTTCTCGTTTCCGTAGGAGTACGGGGATAAAATATAGCCTATGCTACTCACTGAAAATGTAGCTATCCATTGCTGAAAGATTTTTTCTAATCGGTATACTTACATACAAATCTTTCTTCTTTATAATATTTGTATAGATATAGAAGTATAGAAAAATATAAGTTATACGCGGGTATAACCGCGGGCGCAGCTAGTGTGAAGTAAAAAAGTAAAATATGTACATATTTATGGTAGAAGCAGAGTTTGATTAGGAACACTTTATACTTACTTGTTTGTTAAAATATATATATTTAGGCACACTTATAGTAACTGTAGATACTGGAGCACAATAAAACATTGTAATGATTTTATTCTCGGGAAAGTTCTACAGCGTGCATTCAGCGGTGTTAAGATTTGACTTAAAACATAAGCGGTAGTATCATCGGTAATGTTGCAAATAATACCTTGGTTATTTTATTTTATATTATATCATCTATAATCTATGGAAGAGAGGGAAATCACTTCCACCTGGAAGCGACGTGAAAACCTGTCTGAGAAGTATTTCAAACACGTATGTATAGTGTCTGAGACAGCGATGGACTCAACATCTACAGCGTTACCACTTAATTATCGTGAGTGTTGTTTTAAATCACCTCTGCTTACCCCTTCGGAAACCCTTAAATATAGACCGCTGGTTCATATATATACTGATAAAATTAAAGTGTATAGATATACAAATTAAAATGTCTGTATGTAATTCCAAAAATGCATATGGAAATATATACAATTTTATTTTTACTCTGTCTATTTGCTCCGTCTAATCTGAAATGACTGAAACGATTGTAATGGGACTTTGCAGACACTGGCAGATGGCTGATGCCATTAGGCTACTTATATTTAAGTAACTATGTGGGTATAACCGCGAGGCACAATTAGTATCCGATATAGGTTGAAGATAGGCGAGCACTCGCGTCGCTCGCCTCTCATAGCTTGGCCCTCCATCATTGGTTGCGGTCTACAGAGATTTCTTCAATTATATAGCCGCAGCCGTGTCCCAGAATCGACTCACGTCTCTAGAAAGCCGGTTATGAAGCGATCTTCTTTTTGTTAACTCTATTTATTGCTCCGTTTTTGTATAAAGTAATAGTGACTGACGAGGAATTCTTTGTATCATTCATTGTTGTGCGACGTAATTGGTTCTAGCGAAAATAGATATTTTGATAGGAAAACCGATTGGGTATTATTATAGGTAAATTACTTACTTCGAAACCAGGAACGCTTAAAATAATGTTTAAGGACACTAGGGGTTATACAAAATAAAAGTGTTTAATCCAAGTACCTACATCTGCTTGTGGATAATGTAAAAAAAAAGATGTAAGGATCGCAGTATGTACGTATCTATAGCCGCTAGCATTAATTTACAATCCAAAATATCCCATTTAAAACTGAGAAGTTTATAGGTTTCATTAAAACCATTCAGCTATGCGTAGTATGTTGGTAGCAATATTTTAACGTTCATATTCAATTCAATTCAAAATATCTTTATTTGATTAGACTTTTAACAGAGTACTTTCAAAACGACACGATTACACAGGATTATATATCGCTAGCTACCGCCAGCTCCGGAAGGTTGCTTTTACTGAGACGAACCTGGCAAGAAACTAAGTAATCTCATTTCAAAAAAATAATTTTATGATTTTTAGTAATACAGTATAAAATATAATATATAAGCCCTTTTGTGCGCTGGAACTGTGTCCACGCCAATGGACACAGTTCCAGCCCACAAAAGTCGATAAAAAAATATAAACACTGGAAGTAGGTACTACGTTTAATTGCCTTACCTTAACTTAATGGATCTAAACCGTAGATATATTATAGTATGTCGGTACTACATACTTCTTGGTTGATATAAAAAAATGCTAAAAGAATCTTATTTTTCTTCTATTAATCATTTTTAATATGGGTTTACTCAGCGTTTGCCGATTAGATTTCGTTTTTACCAACGTTCAAGTGTTTTCATTTATTTTTAAATTTCCATTTCACTGACTTTTTAAATAAAACAAGTATTGATTTTTTATTCGTACAAAATTTCCAAAAACCGTTAGGATGCTAATAAAAAGCTTAATAGAAAAGTTTCAAGTAAAAACATTATTTTAAGACTGTTTTTACACAATCTACAAAACTTTCAACGCTCACTCGACTACGTGACGAAAATGCAGTTTTTCTCAATAAAATTGCTCTTTGAGATCCATTACTTTTTGTGTCATAGAAATCGATTGGAAAAGAAGCGATCTTTCTCAAGAAGTCATTGTACGGTGATTTTCTAAAGGCCGTTACGATAACCGTAGAAATGTTGCGGTTCGATTCAGATACAGTTATCGCTCATTTTAATGCAATTTATACGGCTTCATCAGTTTAGGCCCTGGTAAGGCACATATGAATGTCGAAGAACTGACCACCACCAGTTCAGAAACTAAAGTAACTTATATCGTTAAATATTAGCCATTTCGTCTTCAAAAGTTAATGATTATTTTATTTTCATTGCAATTTAAAACACTTTTTAATTATTTATAAACATTTATTTGATTGCAGTGAAAATTAAAATGATAATAAATTTTAGACCCTGGCACTAATGAACGTCGACAAACTGACCACCCGTTCGGAAACTAGAGGAGTAACGAATATTGACAGACACCATTAACCATTTAGTTTATTAATTATAGCTTATTTTATTGCAATTTAAAATACTATTTAAATTGAGTGAAAATTATCATGAAAATATTGTATTCAATTAAGGTAAGATTTGGTAAGACTCTTATGAACGTCGAAGAACTACCCACACAAAACTAGAAGGGGAAAAGGGCGGGTAGAAGGGCGTCAGAAACTTAACTATTTCTACTTTTGAATCAAACAAATCTTGCACAAGGATCTGCTTGGTAAAGTGCCGGTGTATTATGGGAGATCCATAGTTTCATTTGATCACTGGTAGTACATTAGTAAATTGCAGTGCAAAGACACCAACTCGTGGTGAAATTTGCTAGCCAGATGATCCGGAGGGATTAATTAAGGGAGGAACTTTCAAGTATCCGAAAGGCAGAATAACTTGAAAATAGTAGTGACTAAAATATAGTATCTTGAATTATAAGCATATAATCCGCCTCGTGGTAGAGCGGCTAATAGGGGTTTGTGATAAATAATTACTTTAAGTTCCACTTACAAATGCTCGCGTTCATCGCGCGGACATCAGTTGTTTTAAGTCTCATATGTTAGAGGGCGAGCTTTTTGATATTAAACGGGCCCAATTCCAAAGTCGGAGCTGCTATTGGGAAATTACTGATGGTAAAACGCGGCAGTCCTTAAGATTTATTTTAGACCTTTTTGAATCCATAATCTTATACAGCCTGGGGGTGACCGCCCATTTATTTGTTAGCGTCACGCCATACATGACCAAAAAATACTACTGCGCATTCAAGGTCAGCGCTTATAACTCATGACCGCATCTATAGACACCTAACTGTGTAATCTAGAACCCTCACATACAAAGGGGTCAATGTGAACACGCTGTTTATGGCTCGTCACATTGTGTGCTTTATTTGGTGAACCCTCGGGAGGCGCTGCCGGGAATACAGCGACATATCAGGGAAGGGAAGTCATCATTTTTGGAGAGAAAATTTACACTGACTTAAGTATTATAAACACTGAAAGTAGGAAGTGGTACGTGCTATGGTTTATAAATTTCAATACTGATTGCACACCACATTAATCAGAGCGTACAAACGTTATACTAACACATATTTTAACAAAATAACTATAATGAAGCAGATCCGACTCAGAGCCGTGGTGGCCTTGGGGTTTGAGCAGTCGCCTGCTACGCAAGCGACGCAAGTTCGAATCCCAGCGGGGCCTGTACCAATGAGTTTTTCTAAAAAACTTATGTACAATGATTTCACACTACGTGCTTTACGGTGAAGGAAAACATCGTGAGGAACCCTACATATTTCTGAGAAGTAATTCAAAGACGTATGTATAGTGCCTGAGACGGCGACAGACACACCATCTGTCACGTTGGTACTTATAATCAAATTCGGTGAAAAGTGGGTGTTGTGATAACAACACCTCTGCCTACCCCTTCGGGGAATACAGGCGTGAGCATATGTATGTATGTAGATCCGACTCAGAGAACGAAGCGTAGCGAGCTCCCATCCTAAATCAAAATTAAGAATACCTTTGTTTGATTAGACTTCTTACTAAAACTAAAAGTACACTACTTTCAAAACGACAGAAAGACACGTGTAAACATTATACAGGACTAGCGGACGTCACGCGGTTTCACCCGTGTAGTTCCCGTTCCCGCGGGAGTACGGGCATAAAAGATTGCCTATTGCTGATAATATTTCTAGCTATTGCTGAAAGAATTTTTCAAATCGGTCCATTAAATTTTGAGCCAATTCGTTACAAACATAATCACATAGAAATCTTTCCTCTTTATAATATTAGTATAAGTATAGATATAGATTATAAGCCACTTAGAATTCGTTATTTTTTATATGTTCACACAAACTAAATACGTTAAAATATTATTTGTTTGGTTTGGTAATTTTGATTTGAATTCAGATTATTTTTAGAAGCGAAATTAAGTTTATTTTTAATTTGCTCTTAAATAGTACCGTTATTTTATTATCGTCACTATGTTGTATCTACAGCGGCGGCTTTAAGGGGTATCGCCCGGGACCTCCCATGAAGAAAATTTTAAAAAATACAATTTTATTTTAAACTTTTTATATACATAAAATTCGTAACTAATACTTATCAACCAATCAGTACCTTTATCACGAATTTGCCACCGTTTTCGTAATTTATACTCGCTAGCGTCACTCGCAATATTTGTATGAGATTTTTTAGTTCTTCACGTCACCCCTGGGAGTCACTGCACAATTTCTCATACTAATATTCGGCGGAGACGCTAGCGAGAATAGATAACGAGACGGTGGCAAACCCGTGTTAGGGGTACAGACCTACACATCATATAAGTACTTTTCCGTAAGACGAAGGGCCTCGCAAAGACCTAAGTACCGCAATGGATATCGCCGCCGCTGTGTATCTAAAAGCAGTGTATCCACGATAACAGTACATGAAAGTGTAAACAGCTTAGAGCCCTCGTTGATTTCTAGTCCTTGTGTACTTAGTGGTGGCTATAAATTGCAATCAAATTGCCTATCGCTGTTCAGGTACTAAAATTAAGTACCGAATGAGATTAAACTACATTTTCTGCCTGTTTAGAAACATATCCATGACACTCCATGATATATTTACGTGTAGATGGCATCTCCAGCAAAGATCTATTACTTAACATAAAATGTTTACTTACCTAAATATCTTAACCTCTTTTCAAAATTGTAGAAAGCTAACACGGTAAAGTTGGTGAGTTTACTATACTTCTGCAGGTTTCCTCACTATGTTTTTCACCATTGTAAATGAATGGGGGCCGATGAGATTGGAGCTTGTGTTACTGGCCGCTACTCAAACCAAGGCTCATACCATACTTTAATGAGAACTTCGTCAAATACAACGTAATACATGATGTCACAACACCAACTATAAATAAGTAAAAAAAAGTTTTTTAAATTCAAGGCACTGCACAAATGCACTGGACACCTGGTAAGGAACGAATATTCCGCTCCATTGCATTACAAAATGTATGATTGCGTAAAGTGTAACACTACAACACCAGTTTATGACATCACTACCGGAAAGCATCGTGCGGTATCTTATCGGCTAATTAGCATACAACGAGACTGAGTCCTGAGGCACCGAGGCTGGCGAGGCAGGGTGGCGAGGCAGCGAGGCACGGTGGCACTCACCTCGTTACTTTGAATTATTTATAATGTTATCGCATATTATGTGAATATATTGTTTGTGATTATGCTTGTGCTCAAATAAATACATTATTGTTAAAACACTTTTTAAATCAAGCTTTTAATTTAATATTAGTTTTCGTGTTCACCTCAGCAATCAAGGACTTGAATTTCTTGGAATTATATACATTAATTCGCAATCTTGGATGCTCCGCCATATTGGAATTAGAATGACGGCACATATTATACATTTAGTTTAACAGAACAGTGGATCATATTATATGGACAGGCCAATTTGTGCGATCTTCAATATATAATAACAAGGAATCTCGTAACGTACATTGACAATTTCTTAATTTTCTACAGGGTGGGATCTTGCCCTGTTGATTGCGTTTAATCTGCAACCCAAAAAGAAAGTATTAAATAAACAATCATGCTGAAAATTCAGGTTTTAATTTATTTAAAAAGGTTGCACGCAGTTGTGCGGGCGGGAATATCACGCTCTTAAAATCAGTATTGCTACTCGGAAAACTTTAGCACTACTCGGGTAAAGCTCACACATTTTCCCAAGTTATGTTTAAGTCGCATGCAATAGGGGGCGAGCGTTTTGCTATGAACTGGGCACTATTCCAGACACCGAGTTGCTATTCGGAAATTACTGATGGAAAAATCAGGACCTATATAGTTCCACAGTAGCTATTTCCACCACTGTAGCAACGGGGTAATCTGTAAGTTCTGCCAGCCTTTTTGTCACAATCCCGAGGGATAGATTGGTAACCTTTTACCTTATTATTATGTATGCGATTGTGTGTGATTTGTTATTATTTAATGATCATCATGTGAACACACAAATCACACGTGAACCCGCAAGTCCTTGTGTAGAGCAGGAGGTAAACTATACACTAGAGATATAAGACCTAGACGTCTAAGGACCTCTAGGTCTTATTACAATAGTCTCAACCAAACAACCTAAGAGCACCAAGAAAAATAGGAGTGCCTAGGAACCTGCCAGTAAAACATCAATTTCGGTTAAATGAATATATAAAAGAGAATAAAAACCAATATTTGGATATTAATTACCGGCACAAAGACGCCGAAAAAACAAAATTGATTTTAAATTCGTCCTGATGATGACTTAATCATACCAACTTTGTAATGATTTATTATGTTTATTTGTAAAGATAAGAAAATGTTTGCTTAATATGATGTTGGACGCTTGTTTTTACGTTTATAGAAATAAAAAATCATGGGATATTCGATAGGGTTTTTGAAGTTGTGAATGAACGAACTAGATGGTAGATAATACCGACTCGTACCAACAGATTGCCTGCCCCACTCCACAAACGTAAAACCAGCGTTATAATCAGTATCAGATGGTTATTGGTTTTATGGTATAACTGAGCTGCACCTGACCATCAACGTAGGTAAAATTCGGTTTGTCATAAGATCTCTGGAAGTACCCCTTGGGTGATTTTGATCCTAAACAGATTTGACCATGTTGGTATTGTAAATCCGAAGTAATCCGCGATATAATCACCTATTACAGTCCAATTTCCAGCACAGTCAGCGTTGCTCAAAACTATATTGCTAGTTATAAGCACGACGTGTATTTTTACAGAATAAAATACTTATTATAGACTGTATTCGTTGGTATGTCTTTTGGTTTAATTGCCAAATGTTTTGTCGTCAACAGCTCCATTCTCAAATGGTGCGTTTTCAAAGTTTTCTGACGAAAGTTATATTTTAGTCAAAAGTCATACCACCAACAAGTAGTCTAAGATAGTACTCGGCTTAAAAGTAGCTCCATCTCTTTCTGTGATACGGATTAAAAAAGGGACGGACATGGTTTTAGCCCGAGTTTGGTCTAGTCTTCTTCTTTGTGATATGGGCGATGTTGTCAAAAGTTACATAGTCATAACGTAAATAGTCAGTAGTTATGTTATCAAAATTAACATTCAAACAAGTTATTGGTGTGGCCGATATGAGAAACGTTCGGCCAAATATTTTAACGAATTGATCTATAGTCTTAGCTTAAATTTGTTAACCCAATGTGATTGATTTTTTAATTATGATTGGAATAATTATACCCTTTTCATCTTTGAAGCAGCTCTACTGATATAAAAAAAGGCATTAATCCCTTGGTCTGAATAGTTTTCGACCAAACCAACTTGTGTAGAAAGTATCCATTTTTGACTATTGTTTTGGATCACAACTTAGAAAATAATGTCTTGCAATATTATTTATGGTTTGTGGCATAATTATCATAGTCCCAAGACAGACACGGCCTTCTTATTGAAAAAAAACATTTATTAACGTTTCAATTTGTTATATATAAATTAAATTCAGTTTAGTAAAAAATAAACGTAAAATTTTGCTAACTTTACTAATTAAAAGGGGCAATACATATGTCTAATGCTTGTTTGGATCCATTTGTAGAAGTATGCGACGTCGGTGTACACGATGATTTGATTAGCAACTTCAGGCAACTTATAGGAAACAATACCGATTTGAATGAAATCCTCGATGATTAAGGCGCCACCGGAATCACCCCTGTAAGATATTACAGTAATATTCATATTACCCCCCAGAAGAAAGGGAACACACGAGAAGTACACAATTTTAAGAATTATCATCGTTGTATATATTACTAGCTGTGCCCCGCGGTTTCACCTGCGTAGACTTAATTTTATGCGTGGATTCTTTCACGGAACCCTAACTTAAAAAAGTAGCCTAAGTTACTCCTTGTAACATCAACTACCTGTCTGCGAAAGTCCCTTAGAAACGGGTCCAGATCTTTCAGTGTTTACCCGGAACAAACAAACAGACAGACAGAGAAAATGTTTTTTTTGTATTATACTCTTACTTTAATATGCATTAAGTGAAAAGTTGTTAATTTTAAATTGCAAACAGACACTTAGATTGTATTTATCTGTACGTATAGATTTTTCGAGATATAGTATCCTATGTCCTTCTCCTGGTTCTAAGCTACCTCCAAACCAATTTTCAGCCAAATCGGTTCAGCCGTTCTTGAGTTATAAATAGTGTAACTAACACGACTTTCTTTTATATATATAGATTAGACATGATATTTTCCAAACATTATGACCCGAACACCGTAATTTTTTTTACTTTGACTACCAGTCAGACGATGTATAATTTAATGCTTACATACTTTTTTCTACTACCATCAATATTCATCTCATGAAGGCATGACCTGATGTTATGAGCGCTGACCTTGAATCTATGTCTGTCTGTATGGCGCGACGCGAATCCAATGCATGCACAGTTACCCCCACCATTTTCGCTAAGCAGTAGTAAGTAAGTAGGTCTTTAGAGGGTTATTATCTGCATAACCCTGATAACTGAACAGGTAAACTGGGAATGGGGCCTGCGGTGTTGTAAGCATTGTACAAGCATGCATCACAGTCTGTATGCTTTTCTGCTTAATGCATGAACTTACATGAAAATTATGCTCACGCCTGTATTCCCCGAAGGGGTAATGTGATGCAGGTCAATGTGAAAGATGGCGAGTGTAACGTCGTCTCAGGTACTATAAATACTTCTTTTGAATTACATCTCAGATATATGCAGGTTTCATCACGATATTTTCCTTAACCGTAAAGCACGTGGTGTGATTACAATACGTACCTAGCCACAGTGTCTATCTCTCCACTACCACGAGCACAGAAAGTACCAGGTCCTAATGTTCCGATAGCTTTCTCGCAGTTCTCATTCTTCAATATATTTTGGGTGATTTGTTTTAGGAATTTACTCCCTGTTTTATTCTTCTCCTGCAAATAATAAAAAAAACCCTTTATATTTAATCAGCTTAGTATGTGCGCTACGTTCACTTTTATTACATGGGTCCCTAAAGGGGTTCAAACCTATTAGTACCTACTAAATCACTGAAGGGAGCACGGGTAACCTAGTTTTATTAATAAAATCTTCTTTATACATGATTGATGGCGTTAATGGATATAATTAGTAATTAAAGTCTTTTAGATGAAAACCTTACATCAGTAAGTCCCCATCCAGTCAAATGTGCAGTCAAACTGTGTGGAGGAACCTCAAATATTGCTATCCTTTTTACTCTTTCGGAAAGCTTCAGTTGAGTTTTAGCCCTGACAACTCCAATGTCATACCACGACATCATCGCATCATACTTGTCATGTATGATAAAGGAACTGGACGTAGAAGCTAGCTCTCTCCCTCTGTTCTCTTGTCCAACGTGTATTGCTATCTTGCTCGCTTTCCTACATCCGTCTATGCAATGGGCTGCTGTCAGAAGCATGTCCTGGTTAAGTATTGACGAGCCACAAATCCACGAGGAGAGAACGTCCTCATCATCCAAGCAGGTTACACACAGGAGTGCTGAGTGTGGGTTACGGTAGATCGATGCGTATTGACCTCCCACTATAAATGGCTCCATTACTGATTGAGCTTCAACTAGATGTAGATTAAAAAAAATAAAGAAAGTGACAGCAATTGAAAATAATCTGAACGACACTCTATTGAGAAGCATTGCTGTTGGAAAATAACCGAGAATGCTATCTATCGTTTTTTATGGTCCGGATTTTTCGTTCTAAGTGATCATTTGATTTGTTCTTCATGAACGGTTTTAATGCCTTCTTGTTTTAATTAGTGAGATTTACGGTATGTTTTCCACTTCAGAATGTCACGGGTTTATAACTACGAAGATTATTGTCTTCTTCATAAGTGTTTAGATATTATAACAAGAACATTCCGCTGCATTGAATCAATTCAAAATCGTAAATCGTAAATTTTATATCCATTCTTAAAACCATTTTATATAGAAGGGTTTTGATTTATCAGTATTTTTTGTACAATAACAAGCTTTTCATTAACTTGCAATATATAGCTTGTCCGGTGGAATCTTGAAAATTAACAACAAAAAAATTACATCATTCTTTAACCGATTGAGCTGAAATTAGGTATACATGCATTTTGATGACAATGCCACTTAAGACTATTACTCAGCTATATTACGTCAATCTAATATGGCGGTTCATTCAAGATGGCGGATCAGTAAATTATTAAATATTAGATTTTGATAAATGACACACATGTTTACATGCTAAATTCTTAAAACAAGTCAGGAAAAATACGAACACGAGGCGAGAGTCGAAGCCACGATCTCTGCAAAGCATGCAGTTGCTCTGCCAACTGACCTACTCGTGGTGACACCTCATGCGTCGAATTTTTCCTTCCCTTGTTTTTTATGTGAATTTAGGGGCTGCCTCGTGTTCGTATTTTTTCTGACCATTATTAAGAATTTAGAATCTAAACATGTGTGCCATGCATACAATTTTATATTTTCAGAGAAAATTGTCAATTAGTGTATCTACGAATTTATTATTCTTATTCCTTTATTCAACAATATTTTAAATTTTTAGCTTGTTCAGACGCATATGAAAATCTCTCGGCTTACTACAAAGACGCTCTTTACTAAACAGTTAATTTATTTCAAGTTTATACAATACATTACACACATACATGAAAACATATTCAAATATGAAAGTAATATTACGGGATATGACACTGAAGACTCGCGGCTGTTTTGATGATCCAGTCAAAGAAGTATGAGGTGTCTGTGTATACCGACAGGTGTGTCGACACCGAAGGGACCTTGAAGGATACTACTCCAATCTGGATGTAATCTTTGAACATGAGTGCACTTCCGGAATCTCCCCTGAAAATATAAATTGAAGTTATTACGCTATTTACAATATTTTGTCTGTTCGAACGTTGATCTTCTAAACTACTTTACGGTTCTTGATACGGCTTTTACTAACATCTAGGAGTTGAACTGCGATGTGTTTATAGCTAAACATCCATATTATATAAATAGATAGTAGAGAAAATTCAACGTTTTCTAAAATACTTAAAAAAGCGTAACTCAAAGTGAAGCGAGGCACGTCGCTAGTGAATTGTTGGATTTGTCAAATAAAAAACATAATCGGGAACTTTATTGCGAATATTTGGAATGAGACTTTATATCTTAAGGTATCAAGTGACGTATGTGCTATACCTAAGTTGAAGATGTGGTGGCCTTGGGGTCTGAACACGCACTATACGCAAGCGACGCAAGTTCGAATCCCACCGGCCTGCTCCAATGAGTGTTTCTAAAAACTTAAGTGCTGTAATTTTCACCCCATGTGTGACGAAAGGAAACATTGTGAGGAAACCTGCATATGTTTGAGAAGTAATTCAAAGACGTATGTATAGTGCCTGAGACCGCGATGGACTCACTCTCTGTCACGTTGGCACTTAATCGTATTCGGTGAAATGTGGGTGTTGTTATTACAACACCTCTGCTCACTTCTTCTGGGATGGCGTGAGCATATTTTTGAGCAGCCCTGAATCTCGATTGGTACCCGGTTACTGGCAAAAGGCTCGCCCCTTATTACATGAGACTGAAACATAACTGGTGAAATGTCTAAATGGGCGTGAGCTTATGTATTGCTTGACTGTAGGAATCACCTCCAAGTTCCAAGACATGCGTAATTTATAACCAAGATCAAATAGAACTATCAACTCACTCGGCGATATATCCAGAAGAAGATACCCCACAAATCACCCCTGGTGGTAATTCGTCTATTTGGCGTTTGCACTCCTTCCACGATACAAGCTTCTGAGAAGTAAACTGCATGTGATCCGATTCTTCTCCGTCGTCTTCCTAATGAAATTAACATTGATGCTCGCATTAATACATAAAAAAAGGTTAATTATACGAAGAAAAATCTCGCGGCTAGATTCTGTACTTCTAATCTATACATGCCTTATCCCATACATTGTTGGGGTCAGCACTTGATTTAACCCGATGTGGCTGATCACCTGATTTTTATATGAAGCGACTGCTATCTGACCTTCATAACCTCTTTTACGAGCAAAATCTGTGATCTAGGTTAAACCAGTTGTCGGACTATTTTAGGCCTTCGACCGACCTGTAACGATTGCCTGAGATGATAAATTGCCCACCGGGACCGACGGCTTAACATGCTCTCCGAGGCATGGAGGGAACTCCGGCGGTCAAATTACTGGCTAGGGTTAGGGTTGGTTAACTTCGCTGATCGAATGATATGTGTAATAGCAACTGTGGCACGAGCTCCTCTTTGAATTTGAATTGAATAGAATAGCTTCATAACTCACATTTACTAATCCCCATCCAGCCAACATGGCGTAGTCCGAAAAATTGTAGGGCGGCTCTTTCATAATCGCCACACGCTGCAATTTCTCATTCAATGGCAAAGCTTCCTTTGTAAATACAAGAGCTATATCATTAAGAACATCATCCATAACAAATTGCTTATTCAAAATGAACTTAAGTGCCTTTGTTTTATAACCCTTGTTCCTGTGTTCATCCCCCATATTGACGTAGATGGAGGTCGAAGGTAAGCAGTTGTGCAAACAATGCGCTGCTGTTAGAATTAATCGCTGGTTTAATATTGATCCACCGCAACGCCAGTAATCGACGTTATGACTCTTCTGACACTTTATACTCAGCGCGACAGAATGAGGAAAGTCCTTTATCGCAGCGTCATCACCACCTCCAATCACAGGTACGAAGGCACTGTAACACTGAAAATTAGATGTCATCAAAATAATACTCAGAATATACAATGTCATATTTGGCGGTACGAAAATAATTATGATTAATCTCGGTTTCAATATATTGCAATACCGTTCATGTAATTACTGGTTATAGTGGTTTTTGGATGGTAATTAAACTGCGATAGTAATATTTTTAGGGCACCGTAGCGCTGCAGAACCACTGTAGTAATCAAATAGAATGATTGATTGGTATATATCAAGTATCAACAGGTCTAAAAACGATTGTGATATAGCATTAAAAAAATCTAATATACATATAATTCAAATTTTCAACAAAATATTCCATAAAAAACCCGGGTATTTTTTTAAGTCAGGGATTAAATAGCGATGAAAAATAGCGTGTGGTAAAACGAATGTGTGGAATTTTGAACCATCTCACCGTCTTGTACTACTGAGTAGTTCTAAAACTGAAAAATGTACAGTTATGTCGCACCACGAGTTTTATGGTGAAGGAAAACATTGTGAGAAAACTTGCATATGGCATTGTAAGGAGCCTGATACGCCAACAGACTTACTGCCACGACACCTGTTGTTGAAATTGATGACTTTGGTGAAAAGTCTCAAAACACTTCAGTCGTCTCTTCTTCAGTTATTGCGGAATTTGTTATTTGCAAAGTTGACAGACAGCCTAACCCACATTAAAAGTCGAGTCACTTTATGTCTACGTCGAGTTGCGGCATTTCCAGCCAAAATATTTAAAGATGGAGAAGAGTGTGAAGAGGTGTGAGCAGAAGAAAGCGTTGATTCATCACACGCTAAATAAACAATCCTCTCTTTTTTATTGCATTTCACGCTTATCGATACCGAATGTGGGAAATCTTCTATATCTGCGAATATACCACCTATAAACGTGCTACCTTGACGAGACTGTCTCTGTCTGTTTGTATGGCGCGATGCGAATAAGTTACATGCGCAGCTACCCTCACTATTTTCGCGTTTCACTGAAAATTCAACCCAAAATGCGAACCCCTCATTTGCGAACCCTTTCTTAATACCCCACAAAGAACCCCTCTAAATGTCATGTCTCTAGGAGCAGCGGTTTGTATATCAGACAATCAGGACTTTTATTCAGAATGTTATATGAATAGATCATTTTGATTTGGTCGAACTGGTTCGACGCACCAGTAATAGACAGACGCTTCATCCACAAAATATTATGTTTCAGGAAATATCCCGTCGATCAGAAAAAACTCAAGAGTGGGATTTTGTATTAGTATTTCGTAACTGCCTTATTAAAACTGTACTTTTACTCCAAAGTAAGATAGTGGTCTTCTGTAAAGAAGATAGCAGCCAGATAATGTCTTTAAAACAGTGTTGTGTTCCCACTGTAAGGTTTAATTTGTTAAATTTACCTTCTACTACTGTTATATGAAAAACACCGCCTATGTATTTCAAATAATGACATACATACATACATATCTCACGCCTGTATTCCCCGAAGGGGTAGGCAGAGGTGTTGTAATCACAACACCCACTTTTCACCGAAGATGATTAAGTGCCAACGTGACAGATGGTGAGTCCATCGCCGTCTCAGACACTTTACCTCATTGAATTACTTCTCAGAAATATGCAGGTTTCCTCACGATGTTTTCCTTCACCGTAAAGCACGTGGTGTGCTATCATTGTATATGAGTTTTTTAGAAATACTCATTGGTACAGGCCCCGCTGGGATTCGAACTTGCGTCGCTTGCGTAGCAGGTGACTGCTCAAACCTCAAGGCCACCACGGCTCGACATTTCTTTGGAATAGTGCGTTATTAAACTGTATGGCTAATAGTTTTTCCTTCCAATGAACTAAGGTAAGGCATGTGCATATTTCCCATTATTATTAGGAATGTTATAACCAAGTCTCGGTTCCCATCGAGTAGAATTATAGATTGGTACACTTGATAAGCCTACGACAGTTATACACTAAATACAAACATGTAAGCTGTGAATCTGCTCGCGGTAGTCTATACTAATATTATAAATAGCAAAGATTTGTATGTTTGTAACGAATTGCCTCAAAAAGTACTGGATCGATTTTAATAACTATTTCAACATTTGAGTACTACATTAATATAGGCTATATTTTAACCCCGTACTCCCACAGGAACGGGAACTATGCGGATGAAACGTCACGGTATTGAAATCACTTTTAATCTACAGTTTAATCTCTACTCTACTATTTAATCTTGAGACTCAACTTCTGCCCGCGTTTTGATTCACAGTTTTCCAGAGTTATGGCAAAAGAGACGTCCAGCACTTCTTGTAATCCAGTCATAGAAGTAAGCGACGTCTGTGTTAGCAGTCAGGTGGGTTGAACCTGCTGTCACCTTGTAGGAAACCACGCCTATCTGAATGTAATCTTTGGAGACGAGTGCGTTGCCGGAGTCACTTCTGAAAATTCAGTTAATACTTCGCTTAGAGCAGATTTTTATTTATTTACTAGCTGTGCCCTGCGGTTTTAACCGCGTAGACTTCATTTCATGGGTACTTCATTATGGTGGTGCTATATAAATATCATCATCATCTCCCGGGCCTTATCCCATTCATTGTTGGGGTCGGCACTTGATTCAACCCGATGTGATTGGTCACTTAATTTTCATACGAAGCGACTGCCATCTGACCTTCTCAACCCCTTTAACGAGGAAAATATGTGATCTGGTTTAAACCAGTTGTCAGACTATTTTAGGCCTCCGACTGACCTGTAACGATTGCCAAAGATGATAAATTGGCAACCGGGACCGAGGGCTTAACGTGCTCTCCGAGGCACGGAGGGAACTCGGGCGGTCACCCATCCAATTACTGGCTAGGGGTAGGGTTGCTTAACTTCGCTGATCGAATGATATGCGCAATAGCAACTGTGCCACGAGCTCCTCTGTATGCTATATAAATATATATAACTCGAAGGTGACTGACTGACATAGTGATTTATCAACGCGCAGCCCGAACCACTGGACGGATCGGTCTGAAATTTGGCATGCAGGTAGATGTTATGACGTAGGCATCCCTAAGAAGGATTTTGATTTATCTACCCCCAAGGGGATAAAATAAGGGGTGAAAGTTTAGGCTACTTTTAATAGAGTATGCTAACGCGGGTGAAACCGCGGGGCACAGCTAGTGTATACTAAACGGGCGATTAGGGTCATGCCCTTCATCTTGAGATGTTAAATAAAAATCTTACTCAAAGACGTAGTTTTTCAAAGAACTCCCGCAAATCACTCCTGCTGGTAAGTCAGGTACAATTTTCAAGCATACATACATACATATGCTCACGCATGTATTCCCCGAAGGGGTAGGCAGAGGTGTTGTTATCACAACACCCACTTTTCACCGAATTTGATTAAGTGCCAACGTGACAGATGGTGAGTCTATCGCCGTCTCAGGCACTATACATACGTCTTTGAATTACTTCTCAGAAATATGCAGGTTTCCTCACGATATTTTCCTTAACCGTAAAGCACGTGGTGTGAAATCACTGTACATAAGTTTTTTAGAAAAACTCATTGGTACAGGCCCCGTTGGGATTCGAACTTGCGTCGCTTGCGTAGCAGGCGACTGCTCTAGCCCCGAGGCCACCACGGCTGTTTTGATTTTAGTGGTTGATTTTTGTGGTGTAAATTTAATATGATTTGTTTTGTTATTTTCTTCCTAAAATAGTAATAAGACATATATACATTTATATACATATACATTATATATACATAGTATTCCAAAAAAGGCAATGGAGTACTTAGATATACAGAGTGATATCAAAGTTTGCTAGTTGAAAATCATTACTAATATTATAGATGGAGAAAATTGAGAGCCTAATACTCACCTACAACACAATTGAAGTTAGTTTCAATCCCAGGGCTCAATACCAGTAAGTGTTTCTAAACATTACATTTATTTATAGACTTTAAAACCCATTAATAGAGTTGCTTATCAACCTCCATTCCCCACCCAGCCATCATAGCAGCATATTTGTATGGTGGGTCTTGGAGTAGCGCCACTCTGCGGACTTTCTTATCCAATGAGAACTCTTTCTCACAATAAACAAGACTTAAGTCGTTCTTCGAATAGAGGTCGTATTCTCGATGTGACATGAACCTTAGTCCCTTAGTTTTAAAACCTGTATTCTTATATTCATCCCCCACGCTTACTTCTATGTATGTAGTAGTTAGGCAGCCGTAGATGCAGTGGCCGGAGGACAAAATGATTCTGGTTAATAATTGAACCACCGCAACGCCAATATACTATATCTCCATTAGTTTTCATACACTTAACGCTTATTTCCGCTGCATGAGGAAAATCCTCAATGTCCGTGTACATACCACCACCAATAACAGATTTGGTATTGCTATTTGCAAGGAAATGTTGTATCATTAAAATGTAGATAAATATTTTTTTTTTCATATCTGACGGCAGCTATATCTCGACTCTGAGTAAATTGATTTGCGTTTGCGTAATCGTAAATCGAAATCGTTACTAATTAATTGTTCTTTAATTAGTTTGCTTCCAATTTGTAGTAATGTTTTATTTACGCACTATTTTACTTTAGGGGACCAACTATGATCGTTCAAGCAGCGTTTGTGACGCGTTTGTCAGCTTTAACGTTTATTTTTACGGTTCATAAATGAAACGTCAAAGATCAGAAGTTCTTGATACGCTCTGCTTAAAGCGATGATGTTAGGCCCCCTGTTCGTGAAACATGAAAACTGAATCAAATTCGGTCCTTTCGTTTGGAAGCTACTTTTCCTTTGATCGACAAAGATTTTAAAAAAATATACAACTTAATTTTTTAAATAATTGGAACAAAACATTTAAAACATTTAAATTAACGACTTAATAATTGTGAAAAACTGTAAAAATTCAAAAAGAAATATATTTATTAAGGGAAGGAAAAATTCGACGCATGAGGTAGGATCACGAGCAGCTCAGTTGGAAGAGCAACTGCACGGTTTGCAGAGGTCGTGTGTTGTAGTCACGCCAAGTGTTCGTATTTTTCCTGACCATTTTTAAGAATTTAATAGAATTTTTGTTTTTATTATTCGCCATTTATTCGCCACTACGACTTTAAAATTATTTTAAAATGAAGCAGGGTATCTAAAAAAATCTTTCTATTTCTATATCTAAAAAAATCTCGAATAATCTGACTTGTGTTTTTTCCAACTTGGGGAACATGGAATTCGAACCCACAACCACCGTATAATGTTTCTTTTCATTCCTTTTGTTACGTATTCAGTAATCTTCTTGCTTCTGTGTCAATAAACATAACGTTTCCTTTCTTCGCCCACACTGTGTCATAACAATAAAGTTTTGCAGTGTTGTATTTTATCCAATCATAGTAGTAAACGATGTCTGTATACACTGTCACGTATTTCGTTATAGAGGGGACCTTATAAGACACTATTCCGACCTGAATGTAGTCGTTGACGACGAGTGCGCTGCCCGAGTCGCCTCTGAAATTAATGTACGTGGAAACTGCATTTTTATGTACGTACAATAAACATTAAGACTAGTCTCAAATCGATATATTTTGGGATTGTGTGAAGAAGGCTGGAAATAATAATAATAATATATTCTTTATTGGACATCATAATATAGTATATTGAAATTAGATTTATAAAGTATGGTAACAAATGGCGGTCTTATCGCTAGAGCTATCTCCACACGACAACCTTACTAACGAGGGTACTAGGAAACAGCGAAATGAAAAATATTAATGGCAGGAAATATTACCACGCTGAATGGTAAGGCTGATACTCTGAGCGAGAACAGCCCAAGCCCGGCTGTCACGAGAGGCCTCTACCAGATTTTGTGCAACTTAAGAATGGTGATGAATGAGTTTCAACTACAGATATCACATATATTGGCTGCCCTATTTCTACCAGTGAAACCTATATCGAATAAATCATAATGGCTAAATTTGAATCATAATAAATGTAGCCCTGAGCCGTGGTGGCCTTGGGGTTTGAGAAATCGCTTGCTACGTAAGCGACGCAAGCTCGAATTCCAGTTAGGTCAACTTAGACTAATCAATAAGTTTTTTTAAAACGTATGTGCAGTGATTTCTCACCATGTGTTTTACTGATAGGCGGTCTGTACGTTAGCTATCACTTCTAAAAGTATAAAAAAAATTACTTACTTTGTGACGTAGCCATCCAGGGCCATCCCGCAAATCACTCCTTGTAGTAAACTAGGAATAACTTGAAGACATTCCACTCGCGTACAAATCCGCTGCGGCGCAAACTGAATGTAATCCGTTGGTGTCCAGTACTTTATCCAACAACACGAAAAAATATCAATCCATTTTATTTGAGCCAGGTAATTAATATTTATTTATGTACATGAAATATAACATTTGAGTAACTTATTGCTAACAATGAAAAAGGAAAAATATAATAAAAATAAAAATTATAAATAAAACACGGAATTTAAATTAGTGTCTGCGGGAATGGTGCCCAGTAAGCTGGCTGCGTTACCTCGCTGGATCGCTAAGCTAATCCTCTGACCGAGGTAAGAACCAGCTCGACGGTCACCAGAGACGTCAACCAGGCGTTTTGAAAGATCCTTAAAAAGGACCTTCGCATTTGGCCCCCATGGCCCCAAAGTCTCAACCCCAAACCGCAGAAATATACAATTATGACTGATATCTGCATATTTCCGCCGCTTGAGGTTTTCTGCACACACTGCCGCCGCCCCTGCTTGCTTCGATGTCGAGTTTAAGTGGCAGCGAGCAAGTGTGTCCACGCAGGTCGCGTCCCACACAAGGGGCTTCCCGACACTCCAGGGAATTAACGTCATCCCGTCAGGTCTTTTGCCATCGTCTCGTGCAATACCAATCGGTTCTAGAGTTGCTGGCACGTTGACGGTGACAAAAGCCCTACGAATGACGTCATTCAAAGTGGAATGTCGGGATAGGCGACCCGCACTGCGGCGACAAGAGAGGCCATGGTGACCAAATTGGTCGACGTCTTCCCCGCAGACACAGCGATGGGGCTCATTCGTTTTGCAGCCAAGTCGCAGGCTGGCAGCTAATGAAAATGAAATGTTGTCGAGCATAGTACCGATGTTGGCAGATGGTAGTGCCTGGAGCCAGTACCCCGACTCATGTTCAGAGACGGCAAGGAGACGGGCCTTTTCTGCGCTAGCTTCACTTGTTTGGATTAGATTAAAGTGAGCTATTTCGCAGAGCGGCTCGTCCCATTGCCTTTGGGATTTGGGATTTAGAGGAAAGCTTTCACTCGGACAAGCTGCAGACCAAGCCACCCTGGCATCGGCGCAACAGTCAATCTGGACGTCCCCAAGGGAGGGTCGAATGATTTTAGTGAAGAGTCCAGACGTACTGTGGGTCGAAGACAGGAAAGCCGGGAGTGCAACGCTTGAAATGTTTCTGATGCCTAAGCCTCCAAATCGTATCGGAAGAGATGCTTGGGTCCAGGATCGGTCGGTCATTGGACAATTTAGAATTTGTATGACAACTTTTTTAATCTCGCTATCCATTGTTCTAAGGTCTTCAGAAAATTTCCAGAATGGTCCACATCTTAGTGCATACATTAGTTTAGGAACAAAAAGGCAGAAACGCATCAAATGAAATGCCATATGGGAGTTAATTTTGATAAGACGATCAGAAAAGGCGGAGAATTTCGACGTTTGCTCTTTGATGAAAAAGGGTATGGATTCCTGGAGGACGGGAGCCCCTAGAAGGCGAAGGGAACCTTTATCCAGAATCCTTAGATTGGGAGCAATCGCCTGGAACTGCTCTACGATTGATAGTTTTAAATTTTGGTCGACCGAATCTGAAATATATAATTCACATTTCCCAAAATTAAGTTCTAGGCCAATAATTTTAAAAGATTCAATAACCAATTTGAGATCTTCTAAGACGGTGAGTCCATCACCTCCTAGAGTTCCGTCATCCAAATACCAAAGGTTTAATTTTGACTGGAGGGCCGAAATGATGGGGTGGATAGTGAGACTAAACAAAGCTGGTCCGAGTGGATCACCCTGTTGACAGCCTGCCTCTGAGTGGAGGAGATGACTTCGATATATTAATTTGGATGGTGCCCCGTAGCATTGGTGGATGTAGTTATAAATTTCGGGTGTTTTATTTTCTACTTCAGACAGCATGGCAGTTCTGTCAACAGAGTTAAAAGCATTCTTAACATCCATCTTCAAAACAACATCACCCCCATTGCCGTGGAGGAAAGTGCGTAGTGAATGTACTGCTGCTTCACATCCTCCCCTTGACCCAAAACCTAACTGAATTGGTTGAAATTTTTCAACAAGATCTGGGAGGATGTGCTTGCAGCATACTTTGGAGACTATTCTGCGTAAAGTACTGCCAACGGCAATGGGCCTTATACCTCCATCCTTCTTTTTGAGAGCACAAAGATTGGCCCCAAAAAGAATGTCACGGATATCCGGATGAACAGTATTTTGTAAAATAAAATTTACTAATTTAGTTATATCACCCAACAATGTCTTGCCAGCGTCTCCATTGGAGCCACAAAGCAAGTCCTTCAGGTGCTGTGGAGTGAGTCCATCAAGGCCGCCGGCTGATCCGTTCTTGAATGACATAATTGCTGCCAAAACATCTTTCTCTAAAGCCTGAAGGGAATTTAAGTTGTCAGTAGAAGGAGCTAATAAGGGAGCTGGAGAAGATGGATGTTTATCAAGGAGGGCCGAAAGAGTCTCTGGACAGTCGGGGGCGATGACGTCGTTTGAGAAAAGTATGTGTGCAGCACCTTTAAGGTCACCATCACTAATTTTGGATTCTACGATTTGGCGTACATCTGGGAGGGTTCTTTGTTTGAATTGGTGATGGGGTATTGCATTTATTGACATGTTACAATTTTCTTTTATAGCTTGGGTGGCCGAAATGGTTCTGTTGGTAGCTGGGTTGATGTGGAGAATTTTGAATGGTGAGACTAAAAATTGTTCCCAGGCGCGGACGGAGTTTTCCTTTAAAACGTTGTTGATGAGTTGTGAAAATATCTGTGCCACGGAGGGTCTTGCGCCCCGTGGTATACGCTTGATTAATGGTAATGAGCATTTTAGGTTGCTTAAAGTTTGCCAAATAGAGAGTGAAGGATGGGTATCGGATAAAGATGTAGATGCGGGTTGCATTGTCGACATTGACAATGTGGTGGGGTCTGGAGGCTCACCTTGGTCGGACTTCTTGTGAGCCCTGCCAATGTGAACTGCCAAACCTCGCGGGCCTTTGAAGAAACGTGCCTGAGAACAATGTGGGCATTGCACAAGAGACGGTTCGCCGCTAAACTGGCATCCTACATCGGTACCAGGACCGGCTGCCTGCGACATCGTCAGATGAATAATATGGGTACTTACAGTATAAAATAAAAACAATAAAAATCACACACAAAAAACTACACTACAATAAACTAAGGTAAACACGGATAAAGTACACGAAATTGTTAGTAAATAACAGTTTTTCACTGTTGACATATGTCATAGCCGGCACATGTAGGGCGCCGCCGCCAGCAGCCGCTGCCGCGGCAACCGGGACGCCGATCGCCGTAACCTTGGCGACGGCGTCCCTCGCTTAAGGCGCCGGTTGCAGGGATGCTGGGTGGTTGCAGTGTTCGTTCACTCCGATATGTTCCAGACTTTCTTCTTCAAATTCTTCAAGTAATTAATTAGCTTACCCTAGAATATGTACTATTAATCCTGGGGTGAATTGAATCGACAGTGTTGAGCTCAAAAATACACGGATGGATGGTAAAGGAACGGAGCTGATGTTCATTTCATTACTTCATCCATCGGAAATTACATGAGTAATTATTCTGCTATTTATTCTCCGTTGAAGCCGTGGTGGCCTTGAGGTTTGAGCAAGTTCGAATCCCAGCGGGGCCTGTACCAATGAGTTTTTCTAAAAAACTTATGTACAGTGATTTCACACCACGTCCTTTACGGCGAAGGAAAACATCGTGAGGAAACCTGCATATTTCTGAGAAGTAATTCAATGAGGTATGTAAAGTGTCTGAGACTGCGATGGACTCACCATCTGTCACGTTGGCACTTAATCATCTTCGGTGAAAAGTGGGTGTTGTGATTACAACACCTCTGCCCACCCCTTCGGGGAATACAGGCGTGAGCATATGTATGTATGTATGTTATTCTCCGTTCGCAACTTAACATGAATGGCGTTATTCCGGGTGATTATAATTTAGTGATTTATAAAACGACACCTGACCAATTGAGTACAAAAAATTACATTTACCGCGGTACCCTAACAATGACACTGGCCTGACTGAGAGATCTTGCTGCAACATTTGCTGAAGCTGAGCATGATGACTCGTTAGCATCACAGTTTCTTACTCTCATCTAGAACGGATACTCGTTCGTATTCGAATCTCACGAATTAAGCCGTTGGTCTTACATTAGCCACTAAGAAAGGGGTTCCCAAAATTTAAGGAATTAAGCAATTTTATAATTTTTCCAATTATCCTAATCAACTCACATCAAGCACTCCCCATCCGGCGGTTTTACCTATCAGTTGATACGGTGGCCTTTTGAGTAATGCTACTCTTTTCACTTTCCCATACAATGGCAGGTATTGATTGGAATATGCAAGAGCTATGTCATTTTCTGGATAGTGATTGTAATCTTCATGTATACAAAATCGAATCACTTTTGTTTGGAAGCCCTGCTTGTTATTTTCATCGCCGACGTTGACTGCGACATAAGTTTTGGATGAACAGTCAACCAAGCAGTGTCCCGCTGTCAGAATTATTCGCTGACTCAGTATTGATCCTCCGCAACGATGAAACTTTACTTCAAAGCCTGTAAGGCACGATATACCCAGTGCTACTGAGTGTGGAAACTCTTCAATAGTCACGTTTTTACCATTTGAAATTAATAGAGAATTCCCATTAGCTCGTAAAAAGAATAAAATAAAAACAAAGCCTAAAATAAAGAATAGCATGTTTTAGGAAAAGATTTGTACGCGCTATTAATGGAATTGCTTTTCTGTTTCAGAAACGCGTCATTTAGGTTGTAAACCTGGGAATTAAATTCATAGTTAATTAGTTAACTCCAATCGTAAATGTTCTTACAGCGTCATACCTTTAATCATCTATATTTCTGAGCGGACAGCCTTCGATCATTGTAATCGTCCGCTACCCAAAAACTTTATTCCTCTGGGAGAGTTCAACCTATGATGTCCTCCACAGATCACGAAAATTGTAAGGACAACGTTTTTAGTGGATAGAAAATATGTTAAGCTATTACCAGAATATTCTCACAGGGGTGGAATGCCTCGCAGTTTCAATCGCGTAAACATAATTTCATGAGTGGCTATCATAGTGGTATGTCGTTGAATACTAACTAAAAAAATCGTTGTTCCTGCCTCCTCTTTCCGCCAATTTGTCTCATTGGATGATGCTATAAGGTTATTTGGGCCATGTAGGTTCTCAACTTTCTCAAATGAAATGAAAATAACGGTTGGAAATAATTCGAGTAAATTCGTAATGAAGCTCAGTTTAAATTAATCGCGGTTGATTAATTGTTCGAGTTATCGTTTGCGGTCATGCCTAATAGGGGCTTAATTGTCGAATCAATTAATTTAATCCCGCGGGTACCACACACAATTGTACCACAATGAAACCGGATGACCGTGTTAGATCGCGCACGCAGAGATTCAAACTTATAATAGACGGACGGAGCTGGTGCAAATATTGGTTTGATTTGCCTATACCTGATAGTTGGTCCAGGTGGACAGGGGGCCAACTATCATCGTTTAAGCAGCTCGTATTAAGAACTTCTCAGCTTAGAAATTTCAATTTACGGTACAAAAATGGAACGTCAAAGCTCTGAAGTTGTTAATACGCTCTGCTTAAACCGATGATAGTAGGCCCCCAGGACCCATCCAATTCTTGACCTCTTACGATGCAAATAAATAAAATTGTATTGTCTGTTTGTAATTCCGTATTTACAACTTTTCACTAAATGCATATGAAAGTACATCAGTTGTATAAGTATACAGGAAAGAAATCTCATGAAATAAATTACAAATTAATTTTATTTCAGACCACCGCTATAAACATTATCTACTACTACTGGAATTCAAGCTCTCAATATTTAAGATTACGCCTTGATTTATAACATCGCTGACTATATCGACTTGCCTAAGGCTCGACGGATAAGTACAGTGCTTAAAGTAAACACAGGCGTAATTACTTAATATTACCTTTGCTGGTCAGCTCGTTTGTTTTTCATCTAGTTCCAATCTTGAAATACTATTACCTACTAATAATGCGGTTTTGAGGTTATATTTAGAATATACGCATTAGGTTTTTCATACCTACTATGTTACACGTACCTACCTACATGTCTACTAAGTATAAATAAAAAAAAAATTGCTCACGCCATGCCAGAAGGGTCCCCGAAGGGTTAACAGAGGTATTGTAACAACAACACCCACAATTCACTGAATATCGTATTTAAGGTATAGAGGTGCATATGTTTGTATATATATATATACGGATACATAAAATTAAAGTGTCTGTTTGTAATTCCAAAATAACTGTTTCACTAAATGCATATGAAAGTAACACGGTACAGAAACAGAAAAAACGAATTTAAAAAAATATATCTTTCTGTCCGTCTGTTTTTTCTGGCTAATTTCAGAAACGCCTGGACTGATTTTAAAGGGACTTTCACTGGCGGATAGTTAATGTTACAAGGAGTAACTTAGGCCACTTTTAAAAATAAGTAAGTGTGAAACCGCGGGCAGCCTTCGATAAACCCAGAGTAGATTAAAGAATTAAAGAATATGTAGCCTACTTGTCACTCTGTTGTTACATACACCGCCAGCAGCACCACAATAAATAGATTCAATACTATTTATTTATTTATTTTATTTATTTGAAATATACATTTTGAACGGCCAGTAACTAATTACACAAAACGTAGCAATATTACACAATATATATACAGTACACAATACATGGCATTATATACACAGCATATTATAAAAATACAAACACAATCAAACATTCGCCTCGCAATACTCCAGACATGCCGACATGATCGTCTGCCATTCATCCGCAAACAAATCACACTTAGAGTTGGACTCCAAGATAGCGTTGAGCGTAGAGAGAGTGCGAGGGACAGGAGAGTATGACAATATGAAGACTAATAACAATGCAGATCGTAAACAACTAGAACAGTTAAAAAAACTATGTAGCAGTTGCTTGCGCCCATCTTGAGAAGAACAAAGTAGCTGTAGCATTTATAATACGAATTTTACTTTGTCATCTCTTATTTTGAGCTTATAATAAGAGATTCTGGTTTGAATAGCCGCTTGCAGCGTGAGTTGTTCAATCTCACCAGACCCGAGGATTTTTATGTCACACCTGAGACCCAAGCCATCTTTCTCACTCAAAAGGGAAAATTCGCACATGACTGACACAATGGCTTAAGTCATATCGGCAAATTTAATGAGTGTGCGATATTGTAAGTAATAGGTCCTTGGTAAGCCAGACGAGCTATTGACAGCTTCTCGATTGGAACTACATTCGAGTTACACATAGTAACGCTAACGCACAAAGAAAAAGTACGGCAATTGGCACCGTTATTTGGAGATGAACGGAATAACTGTCGCGTTCCGGTTCCAAGCGTTATATTCTAGGGTTTGATGTCTAAGTGGTTCTTAAGCTCATCTGTTTTCCTAGGAACACGGTTCTTCGTAAGTAATGTTATGAATGATATTCTTTGAACAGTGGTTGGCTGGTGAGAAATTAGAAACATTATTAAATGGCTGGAAATTTATTTTCACGGCAACATTGGCATCTTAAAATTAAATATAGGTATTATGTTTATGAAGTGCGTCAAACTATATTGTTCTGCGTAGAACTTACTAATAGCTGTGCAATGAGGCATTAATTTTCAGAGGTACATTTATGCGGTCCAAAATACAGAACATACAAATTGACACATATTTTGGGTGCACAAAAAAATCTATATTAATATGAACTACTACTGGTTTGATTTGAACAATTGTGTTTGATAGTTAATTCGTCGAGGATTGCTTTAGGTTAAATAAAAAAAAACTACTTTTTTCTCTGTCTGCATGTTTAATTCGGGACTTTCACTGGAAGATAGCTGATGTTAGACTACATATTTTTTAAAATTAGTGTTCGGCATATTAAAGTCGACCACCAGGGCACAGCTAGTATATAATATTCTTGAGAAAGAAGATATTTATTGGTTTGCAAAATAGACACTTACATGATCTGCACAACTACGGAATCAATCCATCTTGTATACTATAAGGTGATCATTTTAGAACGTTTCGCTCCAAGACAAGTATGGAAACCTATAATAATAAGCATGTCATCGCAGAAATTTACAACTTTGTCCAACATTTCCCACAGTAAATCGTGCACTTTAAACGAAACGTGTTGACGTGCCGATTACAGTAACAACTCTAAGCTTGGATTTCATAGTTCAGAGTCTAATGTTTCAAAATCAAGTCCTAAAACAATTCCCTTGAACATAGCACCGTGCACGTAATGTAGTCTAATATATAAAATTCTCGTATCGCGGTGATTATTACCAAACTCCTCCGAAACGGCTAGACCGATTTTTATTAAACGTTTGTGTGCATATCCGGTGGGTCTGAGAATTGGCGAACTTTTATACTCCTAAATGATAAAGGGTGATTCTTCACAAACTATATATATGGCAATACAACGTTTGCCGTACACAGCTCGTGTTGTCGTGGCGTGTGTTAATATACGAGTGTACAAAGATTGGAACGTCGCATAGCAAATAGTGTCTGTAACAATGCAATGTCTATTAAAAATTATATTACTGCTAATGTAAGTAACACGCGCTGCATGTCATTTATAAAAGTTATAGCGGAATCCCAAATTAAGTAATTTGGTATAATGTAAAAATTGTTGCAATCATGATTATTAGAATCAAGATTAGAGAGAAGAGATGTATTCTACAACCAAGAATTAAAAGAAAACCCCAAGATTACCCACACTAATATAAACACACTTAACTCTGTATTTGTATAGTGATTATTGTATACACAAAGATGTATTTGATCTGGGAATTAGTGTAAAAAAGAAATTACATTACTTGGAGCTTACTTTAATTTGGAGCAATGCTGGGTGGTGTGAATCACTAAGTACACTTATTTACAGGTCATTGATTAAGTTTTACAAAAGAAGTCAATCTGACTATTTCCGTATAAAAACATTGGTCTCATTTCAAATACAGTTTCTCATTTAATTCAACAAAAACTGCTCCAGCTGAATTAGCAAGTGATACAATTTTGATCCTCAATTTGGGTGAATATATTTTTGTTTCTTATTTGCTCCAAATCACTTGGTTATTAACATTTCTTGCTGTTAATTTGTTTCTTTGATGGATTTTAGACGTGATGGTGGTTAAGTTGTGACGCACATCCGGTGTGAAGGACCGTGAATAATTGGGACGAATAATTAGATGGAACTTTAGGTATCGCCGTGGTTGCTGATTTGCTTAAGTCATTTATCTAGAAGGTTTGTGAAATAGATTTGCTAAAAACTTAAAAACATTGATGTCACACTACGAGCTTTGATGCGAAGGAAAACATCAATAGGAGACTGGTATATAAAAACAAGAAAATAAATAAATAAGAGCCGTGGTGGCCTAGAGGTTTGAGAAGTCGCCTGCTACGCAAGCGACGCAAGTTCGCTTCCTCGCTAATGAGTTTTGAAAAACTTATGTACAGTGATTTCACACCACGTGCTTTACGGTGAAGGAAAACATCGTGAGGAAACCTGCATATTTCTGAGAAGTAATTCAATGACGTATGTAAAGTGTCTGAGACGGCGATGGACTCACCATCTGTCACGTTGGCACTTAATCATCTTCGGTGAAAAGTGGGTGTTGTTATTACAACACCTCTGCCTACACCTTCACACCTTCGGGGAATTCAGGCGTGAGCCTATGTATGTATGTATGTAAATAAATAAGCTCACACTACCCCAGGACTGCTCCCCGAAGGGATAATCAGCGTTGTTATTACAACACTCATTTCTCACCGAAAATAATTAAGTGTTAACGTGACAGATACTGAGTCCATCTCCGTCTCAAGCACTATAGCAAGTCATATGGAGACAAATCACTGCACTTAACTTTTTAGAAAAACTCAATTTATCAGAAAAGGTCTATTTTTGTCTACAACGAAATGGGAATGAACACGCCTTTCCTTGCTACAGGAAAAGACTCAACATCTATCACGTTTGTATTTTATCATCTACTGTGAATGAAAAGTCCAGGCCTTCTTGCAGCGCTAGAATCTGGCTTTCAAATGTCCTTTCTTAAACCACAAACCGACTACACTTATCTCATTTTACATTTCATAGTACCTACGTATTCAAGTACTAACATACATATCCAAGTAAGCATCAGCACGTTTTCACGGAAACAACCAGTTTCGAAGTTCCGTGCGTTGTGTAAGTTGGGCGGAGCTGCAAATGATTTGTAGCTCTGGGCTTACATTTCCAAGACTTCGTAGGTACTCTGTGGATTGTTTTGCTGTAGGTTACAGACACGAATCAGGTCAGAGAATAGAATTAGTTAACATATCTTCTAGGAAGGTATTAATGGAAGTCAATTATTACAATTACTAAGTCATTATAAGTAATTTCGATCGAAAGTCGACACCGTCCATAGCCCGTAAGCAGTAGAAATACAAAGATTACCAGCCTATAAAAATATATAATAATAATAAAAAACAGTACTACGTCGCGGACTGAAAATATGACAAAACTTTTATTCGCTTAAGATGGAACCTAAGATCTCAACTCCTGTCAAGACTTACATTACGGCAGAGGCAAGGCATATTTTAAAACAATAGTAGCACAGCTCAAAGTCTCATAATGGCACAAACGGTCAAAACTATACAGACCTACTCTAGTTTCTGTTTTCATAATATGTGATAGTAAAACGTGAAAGTGGTCTACATGCCACCCACTCACCACCAACATCCTTAAACAACGCGAAATGAACACGAACAACGCCAATTCCATTTTCATTTCCACGCCGAAGCCCATAATCATAAATTGATCAGGACACGTGACCACCAGGCGTGTCGCTGGACGATGTAAGCTAGTGTTGTATATGTCGCAAATGACGACTGTACTAGTCACTTTACATACACTTGTGGGACTCGGTAATGTAGGACTGAGGTACACGCAACGGTAGCACATCATGTGTGATGGTGTGATGTGGGCTTTGTTTCACTCTGCTTACTTATAACATCACTACTATGATGTTCACTCTGAAAGTTCATTCAATCGGTGAAAATATCGTGTACATAAAAAGGTAGAATTTTAACTCCTTATAAGACTAACATAGATGAGAAAGATTTAGTGGCAGAACGAATCTTCTGTTTTAAAATTTGAGCCACTTAACTGAGGGATTTATTTTCACTCTACAGAAGATTTTGGCCAAATAACGTTGCCATGGACTAGGTAGTATTGTGTCTCTGTGGTATGTAAGGTTGCTCAAGTTCCAAGGGTAGAAGAAGGGTGCCACTATGCTAGCGGTAGTCTCATTGTGTATAAGTAGGTGCTGGCACCCTACCTGTGAGTGACTGTGCGACAGTATTGCAAACGTTAATAAGTTGATGTTGTTTACTATAAGGCAGGCGGAATTTTTTCAAAACCATAGCTATCACTCGTGCGTTGCCAGTATACATACGTCTTTGAATCACTTCTCAGAAATATGCAGGTTTCCTCACGATGTTTTCCTTCACCATAAAGCACGTGGTGTGAGATCGTTGTACATAAGTTTTTAGAAAAACTCATTGGTACAGGCCCCGCTGGGATTCGAACTTGCGTCGCTTGCGTAGCAGGCAACTGCTCTAACCCCGAGGCCACCACGGCTCTTACTTATAAGTAAAGAAATAAACTATTCCTAGCACCGAGATTTTCCTTTAATCCTGGAATATAAACGACTTTACACATATATATATATTATAGACAGCATTAACATTTTACACAAACACAAATTAAATTCCTTATTATTATTAACAAGACGAAACTATCTTCGTATTTAAATTCTACAAATTTCTTCTTCACAAGTTGTGGAGAATTTGTCAGACGATTGGAAGCTTACTACGAGGTCAACATTATAATAATGAAAATAACTTTTTAAGTAAAATTTATATTAATAAGTGGTGAAATGATCCATATTATATTTATGATTATAAGAAAAAAATACCATAGGGATAGCAGCGCATTTTTTTTTAATTCTAATAAAATGGTAATAATATGGATTCTATCACATCTACTGACGCATAACACGTGTTACAAATCATATAGTTCCACCTTTAGTTGGTTCGCAAGCCATGCAAGACCGACGGGCGCCCGCACGTTGACAGATTTATCGCTACCAACTGCGTTCTCAATGAGACCTCTCGTTGGTATAATTTTAATAGATGCAGGATAGTGGGAGTTCCTACTCTATCTAGGAGTTATATGACAGGGGATGTGTTGATTTGATATTCACTGCATAATTACATAGAATGTCGAAATCAATAGAGATGCACAAATAATCTACAGGGTCCTAACGAATCTTATATCCTTACGGAGTACCGTATTCTAGTAATAATAATCAAAAAATTTAATATAAAAATATTTTGTGTTATGACATTTATGCCAAATCAGGAACATTCGAAAATAAACTTTATTCAATGGATAATTCAAATTCTGGTGATCTATTCCAGCAGGTGTTCAATTATTTTGAAACCTCTTTATTTCTGAACTAATCTTTTATCATCTGTGTATATTCAATCTAAAATGTTGCAAATCTGGTAAATCACTTTGGTGGTCGACCTTACCTTGTGACGTATGTGAATGAAATGAAATTAATCAAACTCTCAAACGATACAGATAGACGGCTGATAAGACGCCACATTCCCGATTATAGCTTAAATTAATTATTTGAGCCCATTTACGTGACTAAAATATTTTTCAGGACAGGGATTCCCAATCTTTTGGCGTTATGTCCCTTAGTACATTTAATATTTTTAAACGGTTTTGGTAAAGCATTCAATCGCGCTTCATACGGTTCTTAAAACTGAATTTCGTACTTACTCTAGGTATGCAAATATGATGGCTCAAACATAGCAAACTTTACTGAACTTAGCTGTTTAAGTTCAATAAAGTTTGATATGTTTTCAAGCCTTACTGTATTTTAGGAGAGAAGTACAGAATTCGAAAGAATTTTTTTATTAGATTCTCACATTGGTTGATTTGTAGTGACTTACCTTGGGAAGCGACTCACAGGTTGGGATACTCAGCACTGGAATGTATTTTTAAATTTCAAATATTTTACAGTGGAATGCAAGTTAAAGTTAAAGTAGTCGTAATTTGCAAATTGTGGATAAAAGTTTAAACATTGACTGAAGTAAGGACAGATACCTATGTAAGGATAGTTAGTAAGAAGGTAATATAAAAAGTTGTCATTGCAAAAAAAATATACCTCTTTCATATTCCTTTCTATCTATGGACCAACTCAAAGAGATATAGAGTATAGAGTAGTACATAAAAAGGTAAGACCAAGGCTTGCTTCCTCCATCAGTAAAAACGTACTGCGAAGAACGTTAGAAGACTTATTTCCTGTTTAAAGCCTGACCGATGGTTAAAGGCAAAGCTTAAGATAACCTTGTATTAACTATCTTTAAGCTATGGATTAAATGGTTGAAGCTTGCTTGTGTAAATTGGCGGTTGGCTAGCCGAGCAATAAGATGGCCTCGTAAATACGCCCGGCTCATTGCGGAGCCTAACGAGTATTCGGCGTGCGCACGTGCCTGGATGTGTGGGCTGCTGCTCACACCGCCTCGTAATTAAAGCAAATTAATGTGGAATGGATATGAGGTTGTATATGGGAATGAATAAGGCAATAGTGAAGTGATTGACGACGAATGGACGGGGTAAAAACAAACGGTATTCATTTATTGTAAATATTATAGTAAAATGTAAATTTCAAAGAAATAAATCATAGAGTCAAATTGAGAATCTCCTTCTTATTTCGAAGAAGGTTAAATATATGTTTTTCGAGACCTCTTTGGTCAAAACCTCTTTCGTTAAAACTAGTAAGAATCCATTAGTTTCCAGGCCGCGACGGCAGGGTATTTTTCATTTAGACTACTTCAAACATTAAAAACATAATTGAAAATTTTCTTTACTTTTAATTGATCTATGGCATAAATGTGTGGCTTTAATAGCTACATAAGGCCTTTATTATTTATGCCATGTTCGGTGCTGTGTAACAGGATGACCAATTTCAATCCAAACTGTAGTGAACTTATAAAACTCCAGCTTATGAGAAATAACTACATGTTGATTTCAAACATAATGTTTGTTTCATTGTAGACATATAACATGATTTTAGTGTTACTTTTTATAAATAAAATACTGCATTTAGGCCACATTATATACTTAACACATTCCAGACAAAGGCTGATCCCTTATACAATGAGAAATCACCGTTCTCGGCCACGTATAACCCAAGTACAATGAATTATTAAACGTTGTGAACATGTGACGTAATTGGTGTACCTTGATTTGATCGCCAGGTTCGGAAGGTTCTTTTTACTGAGAAGAACCCGGCAATATGGAAATATTAGCTCAAGAACACAATTCTAATGCACAACATGTCAATAAAATAAAATAAAGTGAAATATTTATATTTATTATATTATATATATGAATGTTTAACTTGACCAGCCTCAACTAGCAGCTGTTCAAACGTAGGACGCGAATTCCAGCCTGTCCTCCTCAATGATTATAAATCAGTGTTTAAAATGAGTTCTGTTAGACAAGGACTCAGCAATTTGTACTATTTAGCCGACACGTTCTAATTTCTAGCCGGACTCTCCCAATAAAGACAAAGGTACAGATTAAGTCATCATTCTTAAACGTTTACCAAGCATTACTCACGACTTAAGGTCTTCAATTTGCTCCAATTTACAAATGTGTCATCATAGTACTTATCTACGTAATGTTCCTTTCTAGTGTTTGATTACAACCCGCTTGCATGTTTAATCCTGTGTATCATTCTGGCGATTTGAATGTACTTTGTTAAAAGTCATATCAAATAAAGATTTGACCGACGTTTTATTATAATAAAGGAGGAGGTTATCAATTCAATTGTATGTTTTTTTTACAAAACAGTAAAACTGTTTACAAAAAGTGAAAAATAAGATTATCTGTAATGAATTAAGTACTTACTTTTGAAGTTGGTCTTTGGCACCGAGTTTGTTGTTCGGCAGATTTACTTTTTTTTGACATTGAATTTGACAGGCAGCTGCATATAGAAAGACTTCTTTTTCTAAGTCGTTCCCCAGCGCGACCGTGCTCATGGATGCAATGGTACAAGCTTCGTTAGTGATGCTCCTCCATTTCTCTCTATTATGCGCGTTTCTGGAACACAGTATTATAGAACTCTTCGTGGTAGATTTCACAAGATCAGTCCATCTAGTTGGTGATCGACTTGTTTTGCCCTCTATTCCTCCCTGGATCACTAGACGCTCCCTCGCATTCTCTTTCCTAGTTATAGGGCAAAAATCTTAAGAATTCGTAGGTACATGTTCTAGTTGTATAATGTTATTAGCTGTGCCCCGAGGTTTCACCAACATAGACTTAAATTGATGGCTTTATATCGAACCTTAAAATAAATGTATCCTAACTTACTCCTTGTAACATTAGCTATTTGCCAGTGAGCCTCATTGTCTAACCATTTCGGAAAAAAGCCGAAACGAAGAGATAAAAAAAAAGTTTTTATTTGAGTACCGTATATACTTTCATATGCATTTAGTGAAATGCTGTTAATTTGGAATTACTAAGAGACTTCAATTTGATTTATCCGTATGTATTTAAGCGGCGGCCTTAGGGGGTGGCGAACAGGGCAATCGCCCGGGGCTCGATCTTGCAGAGGCTTCGCGTCAAGCAAATTTAAAAACCTTTTTAACAATATTTTTTTTAAATACATAATTTCTCAATCTTTACACTTTTGGCAGAGCGGTCGTGGTCGTAATGTCAGAATTGGTGGCTTGCTGAACAAAACGGCGCCATTCATTTCGGACTGCTGCTTTACGGGAGCATTCGTTTATAGTAGGAACACCCATCACAGCCTTAATCTGGTCCGTCCATCTCATTGGTGACCTGCCACGTGCCCTAGAATTTACCCTGCACCACCAGACGCTCTATGGATGCGTCTCCACGTCGCGACACATGTCCAAAGAAGTTGAGAATGTGAAATACATAACAAACATAACTAATACCTACAAAACTACCAGACCTACACTTTTCCGTAGGACAAAGGGCCTCGCAAAGATCTGCCGCTCGGAGACTCGCAATGGATAAGGCCGCCACTGATCACAATATACGTGTCATACACACAAAGTAGAACAAGAACAAGGAAGCGAATTTAACATTTCAATTAAACCTCTTAAAGCATTGTGCCATCTGCTCCGGAAAGACGAGTCCGCTTCTATTAAATCTTCGGTTAAGTAGCAAACCTCAATAACAGTACTCCTATTACGGGTTTGCGACCGATACTAATATTCGGCGGAGACGCTAGCGAGTATAGATTACGAAAACGATGGCAAACCCGTGATAGGGGTACAGGAGTTGTCTAATGAATAACACGGGTAATGCACCTGTGGGCTGGCACGCTTGAAGGAACGCCTGCGCATCGAACCGGATCGAAATAGAAGCCGTTAAAATATGAACATCGGACGTTATAAGTTGAGTAACAATTGAATTTGTTAAATTGCCCAGTAATACAGTTAACGATGTTTTGCGTTTTATGCGTCATTGGGCCCGATTATTAATTGATTGACATCATGTGGTCTTTATTTTACACCTGATATTTAGATTTTTTTATTAATACATTTTCCATGGATCCGTTGTGGCCTTGAGGTTTGAGCACGCAAGCGACGCAAGCTCGAATCCCAGCGGGTCCGTACCAATGAGTTTTTCTAAAAACTTATGTGCAGTGATTTCACACCACTTACTTTACGGTGAAGGAAAACATCGCGAGGAACCCTGCACATTTCTAAGAAGTAATTCATAGACGTAGCTATAGTGCCTGAGACGGCGATGGACTCACCCTCTGTCACGTTGGCACTTGATCATATTCGGTGAAATGTGGGTGTTGTTGTTACAACACCTCAGCTTATCCCTTCGGGGACCCTTCTGGGATGGCGTGAGCATATTAATTTTTTTTAATAATTTTATTAATTACATAAAATAATAAATAGGTAACTAAAAACTAATTACAAGTAGAAAACTTGGCCCAAATCGGTGTCTCTCGGGATCGTGCCATGAAGGCTGGCAGCATTGCCACGTTGAATAGCAATGCTGATTCTCTGAGCGAGAAAAGCCCCAGCCCGCTTGTCACGAGAAGCTTCTACCAGACGACGTGCAACCTCTTTGAAAAGTTGATGAGCATCTGGACCCCAAGGTCCCAGAGTTTCAACCGCAAACGCAGAAAATATGTATCCTTGACCAATGCAAGCATATTTCCGGCGCTTGAGGCACTCCTGCTGAGCAGCAGCAGCACCGGCCGCCACAGCAGTGCCGGGAAGATGGGACGGAGCCAACGTATCGACACACGTGGCATCCCACACCAGCGGCCGACCCAATCTCCACGGCACCAGTGACATACCATCCGGCCTCCGGCCATCGCTGCGCGCCAAACCTACTGGTTCCAGTACAGCAGGCACCCCGGCGGTGACCAGAGCCCGGCGTATTAGGTCATTGATGGAAGAATGACGACATCGTCGACTGGCGCTACTGACGCATGACAGACCATGGTGTCCGAAGATGTCCACACTATTTTTTAAAATTAATTTAACGTTTTCCATAACTTATAAGTAAGACGTCTGATTTATTTTCAATAAAATATTATATTCTGTCGTTTCACATTGTGTTAGAAGATGTGTAGTGTGTCTAAGCAATGTCCGAAATTAATTAACAATCTGCAAAATGAAAAAAATTCGTAGGAATCCTTCGAAATTTTACTGTTTCCTATCAATTAGACGTTTGTAAAGTAGAATACTCCAACATGAGAGTGAGGGAATAAAGAGTGCACCTGTGTTTGCGCACACACTTGCGTACTATAATATCTCCTGCGCAGATGGCTGATCCTCATCGAGATTAGTCGCCGTAACCGAAATTCGGTAGGAGATCACTGTTATTATTAACAGGGTAAAAACTCAATAAATTATATTAATTTTCAGTATTTTTTAATATCTTATAATTGATTGGCAAATGTAACGCTCAATGGAGAAAACATTCTTATTTTTTAAAATCTTTATTTTCAAAATATAGGCCAAGATTACTTACGGCTCGTATAGCTTGTTTATACTGTAATTATACTTTGATTGTTCCACATTGAAACACTTGTGATGTTATGTCAAACATTTGTGGCCAACATCCAAGACGGATTGATGGTTTCTGGAAGGTGGGTGACCGAGGTAACGGAGCGAAGCCGAGGGCGCTTCGCTTGGCTGCCCACCAGGATAATGACATTGACTTCTCGAGCCAATCATATCTCACTTGTTCTGCTGTTATAGCTATATGTACCTGTCTTGATGAATGTACGAACTGGTGCTAACCAGATTGATGAGTTGGCAGGTTACATCTAACGCAGGATGATTATTACTCGGCTGATTTTAGGAGCTGTGGTGCAGTATGGTTCAGTTGCCATCGAACCTCACTTTGCTCTTACCCCATTATCACAAAATTAGGACTAAGATAATTTAGTTAATTTTTATTTATATAGTATATGTTATCATATTTCTTTTATGAAACATGAATATTTACATGTTATTTATATTTTTTTTTCTTTAAATTAACACCTGCCATGTCTGTCTTTGCATCACCCAAAGGTTGACCGGTAGAGAATGCCTAAGGCATTAAGTCCGCCTGTGCATCTATTGTAATGTAGGAAGTTTTTAAATAAATAAATAAATAATTCTAGGTTTAACTGTGGTTCCATTTCTTTCTGTGACGAGGATTTAAAAAGGAATGGACATAGCTTTAGTCCAAATTTAGTCTGGTCTTCGTTAAAAATCATTTTTTTTGAGAAGAGGGAATGAGGTTTCTACATTGAAACATGTCGTGAAGAAATGAATGCCATAGAAGAAATTCAATCACAGTACGTAAACCATATTCGGGGAAATGTTGATGTTGTTGTTTCAACACCTCTGCTTACCCCTTTGGGGACCCTTTTGGGATGGCATGTGCATATTAATTAAAATTTGTGTTTACGTTGAATTCTTATAATCTTGAAATAATAAAAATCTGTATCTGTGTGTGCGTACGTCTGACTTCTCGGACCCTTCGTGGGAAGACTGTATGATGAAGCTTAAACATGTTAAGTATCGCTAGATGTACATCATGGTGGAAATGAAATTAAAGTCGAACGATGATCTTTTTTAACCTGACTTAGGGTCGATACAGGCTTCGCTTCATCGACATTTATGTATTTCTTCATACACTTCCTTCGGATACGAGTACTACAAATTTTACCTTTCTGAAAAATACTATTAATCCGGTCATAGTAGTTCTTCCTTGGACGCCCTCTACCGACACTCCCGCTCACATTCGCTCTATAAATTTCTTTCATTAAAGAAAAAGTATGTATGGCGAATACATACTTTTTCATATTTTTATTACTCTATTTATACATAAGTCAATTTGGCAAACCTTCATATATTGGTGGATTAATTCATACCATCTTTATTATTAGATTTATGTTTCTTTATTCTGAATTACCAGTATATATATATTACCAGAATATACCTTCTTAATTCCATGCGGACCATCGACATCGACGCCTAGCAAAATATCGTATTCACATCTAAAACTAAATATGTTTACAAGTGAACAATTTTGATGAGACTTATCATAGAGATGGTAAAAATGGTAAATCGGTACCTAAGTTTCTAGCGCAGGTATCGTCACGCGGCCAGCGGAGCGGGACCGGCCGAGGGCGCACGGTCTGATGCGCACAGCCTAAAAAACTATTCATGTCGTAGGAATATTGAGAAATTTGTTGTTTTATAACCACTGAATAGTCTAAATAGCCAAGCCGTGGTGGCCTTGAGGTTTGAGCAGTCGCCTGCTATGCAAGCGACGCAAGTTCGAATACCAGCGGGGCCTGTACCAATGAGTTTTTCTAAAAAACTTATGTACAGTGATTTCAAACCACGTGTTCTACGGTGAAGGAAAACATCGTGAGGAAACCTGCATATTTCTGAGAAGTAATTCAATGACGTATGTAAAGTGTCTGAGCCTGCGATGGAGTCACCATCTGTCACATTGGCACTTAATCATCTTCGATGTGGGTGGGTGTTATGATTACCACACCTCTGCCTACCCCTTCGGGGAATACAGGCGTGAGCATATGTATGTATGTATGAATAGTCTAAAGTATTAAATAGGAATTTAGAAGAACTCGAATGAACAGATAGACGGGAAAATAATCTTTAAACACAGGCGATAAAAGTATGTGTAGCTGCGCAATTATTTATTCGCGTTTCGCCATAGAGACGGACAGAGACAAACTCATAAATTTACTACTGCGCAGTCAAGGTCAGCGCTTATAACTCGTGACAGCTACTGTACGACTTTTAAAGAAGTAAATGAAAAAAAAATAAGGAAACCAAAACAGATTTCTATTCCATTTAGATAAGATTACCGCGGCCTTACTATAAGCTCTTATTGCAACAATCGTACCACTGTTGTGGAAGTATGATGTGTGTCAGATTTCACCTAAATTCTGTCAGACTATTTTATAGAACGGAATTTAATTGTCGGAATTTCTGACTTGTTCGCGACATAAATCAACAATCTGTCAAATTATGCCACTATTCTCTATACAGGTTAGACCACATACATAAATAATGCTACTAGCTTCCGTCCGCGACTTAAGCAATGTTTTTTTGTTTTTTGATGATCCTACTTCCATTCCACAATACAATCTGCGTCAAGGACTCAAAATCTTTTATTTCAATAGAGAGGAGGTCGTGGCACAGTTGCTATTGCGCATATCATTCGATCAGCGAAGTTAAGCAACCATAACCCTAGCCAGTAATTGGATGAGCAACCGCCCGAGTTCCCTCCGTGCCTCGGAGAGCACGCTAAGCCGTCGGTCCCGGTTGCCAATTTATCGTCTATGGCAATCGTTAGGTACAGGTCGGACGGAGGCCTAAAAAAGTCTGACAACTGGTTTAACCCAGATCACAGATTTTCCTCGTTTAAGGGGTTGTGAAGGTCAGATGGCAGTCGCTTCGTATAAAAATCAGGTGATCAGCCACATCGGGTTGAGAAGGCCAGGGAGATGATGATATTTTAATAGACGGATGGATAGACGTCACGCGGTTTCCCCGCGTTATTCCCGTTCCCGTGAGATTACGGGGATAAACCATAGCTTATATTAATCAGTGATAATGTAGCATTCAAATGGTGAAAGAATTTTTAAAATCAGTCCAGTACTTTTTGAGCCAATTCGTTACAAACATGCATACAAATCTTTCCTCTTTATAATATTAACTTTTACTGAAAATATGTGTCCATGAAGTATTTGTATGCTAAAATCCTACCAAATCCGTTAAGTATTGCGTGTTCGAATAACGAACATTGTAACTCTTAATTATATGTAGCAGGAAACTGTCTGAAGAAATAGAAAAATGAATTAATATAACTCAGTAAATGACTACGTTAACCTCTTACGGGTAAATTAGATTTAGATCTTTAAATAAAGCAACTGACCCCTTAATAACTTATTCGAGACTTCTGCTCATTGTTTATTAATTTTGTCTCTTCTGCCAATTTCATTACATATGCTCACGCCTGTATTCCCCGAAGGGGTAGGCAGAGGTGTTGTAATCACAACACCCACTTTTCAACGAAGATGATTAAGTGCCAACGTGACAGATGGTGAGTCCATCGCCGTCTCAGACACTTTACATACGTCATTGAATTACTTTTCAAAAATATGCAGGTTTCGTCACGATGTTTTCCTTCACCGTAAGCACGTGGTGTGAAATCACTGTACATATTTTTTTTAGAAAAACTCATTGGTACAGGCCCCGCTGGGGTTCGAACTTGCGTCGCTTGCGTAGCAGGCGACTGCTCAAACCTCAAGGCCACCACGGCTCTTCTGCCAATTGTTGCCAGTATATTATATATATATTAAATATTATTATTTTATTATTATTATATATATTAAATATTTATCCTTATCGCCGAAAACAATGACAATTTGTTGCCATATCAAATTACAAATGGGGTTATCAAATAACACCCGCCTGAGTTCATTAAGGAATGCTGCGCTGCTTAGAAACGTTGATATTTTATCTTAATAACCATTTCTTTATTATGCTTAGAATTTTTGCAAATAGTATAATATCCTCAACCTTCTTATATTACCTATCCAAGTCTTAAAAACCTTATAGTGGCCTTGTGACGACGTATTTTCATAATAATCTATTCATCTATACAGATAGAAGTATCTATTTATAATTCCAAAATTATACCCTTTCACTAAATACATATATTTTCTGTCTCTGTTTGTTCCTAATCCTGCTAATCTCCGAAACGGCTGGACCGATTTTAACGAAGCTTTCACTGGCGGATAGCTAATGTTACAAGGAGTAACTTAGGCTACTATTACTTTAAAAATATTAGGGTTCCGCGGGCCACCCATGAAATGATGTCTACGCGAGTGAAACCGCTGGGGACAGTTGGTACAAAATAACATTAGATGCATTTATTATAGATTGGTTTTCATTGTCCTGACTTTCACTGCTATATGATACTATGACCTCAGAGCCAGGGGTGTGCATTACCATTTGTGATGACTGAATACACTAGCATCGTGTGTGTGTGTCTATACCAAAATGTATGTACTTACCTACGCGCCACATTGGCATGTAATTAACCTACCTACCTACCCCACTTATTGTTTATGCTTAGCCCTCTGAAAATCCAATGCACGCCCCTGCTCAGAGCCTACATAATATTTTAATATTTTCTTCTCCATATAATGGTCATTGGATAAGTACGAGCTAGTTCGATGACCTCCAGGTTGGTTCATTAACTCATCTTAAATAGCTACGTGGCTTATGGCTGTTAAAAGGATAGTACACTATATTGTCGAATTAAAGGTACCACTTTAGGATTAGGGTTGTCACAAAATGTCGGCAAGTGCATTTAAATGTCCGATTTCACCGAAAACTAATATTATCTGGTAGATAACTGAGGATTAATGATATAGAGCTTACTAGTCGAAATTTCCTCTCGAAAACAAAATGAAATTGATTTATTCAATTTGGACACTCATGAAAGTCGAAAATTTACAACCACTTCAGAAACTAGCCTTCGAAGAAGAATAGCGATACAAAGATCAAGCAAATATCTTGCCTGATGGTATGCGGTTACCGTCCTATGAATACTTGTAACAACAAGAACGTCTCTAACAAGCGAGTCCTATTATAACTAGTAGCACAGCGCTTCCATTATTCCTATAAAGCAATGTAGATATTTTCTATATACAGACAGATAAATAAAATTGAAGCGACTAGATACATATGAAAGTTATTACAGCATTTACATAAAAAAAAACTCTTTCTGGTCTGCCTGTCTGTCTGTTTGTTCCGGCTAATTTCTGAAGCTGTTTTGAACGGGACCTTTACTGGTACATAGCTGATGGATTAAGCACAAGGAGCAAAATAGGTTACTTTTATTTTAAATAGCAAATTACGTTTCCGCGAAATAAATCCATTCAATTAATTAACTCTATGCGGATGAAACCGCGAGACACAGCTAGTAATGAATATTTACATTTTTGGAAAAGATAACTGCTTTGTAACATTCAATCATCGTATTACCGCTTTATGGCCAGACGTGACCAATCTTCAAAATATAATTTATCTGCCCACGGTCATTGTACTTTAATCATTCCTTCCATACAGAGGCATAGATTTACTGGGATTTCGAGACAGACATGACCCTATTACATTATAACTATCTTTGTTATTGGGACAATGTGTGTCATGCCTGTGTCGCATCGTCTAATCTACGCGTCGGCGTTGACAGCGACGCACGGGCGCGACCGCGAATACGGCCAATCAAATTGGCATTCGTTGCTTTTTTTATTTTTTAAGTGACGGTTTTGAGCAAAGAGTTTGTAATTAATGTGGATGTGGCAGTTTTTGGCGCGGAACAAACAGGTCGCGGCAATGCTCGGCGTGCTGATCGTGGCCGCTTTAGTGGTCGTTGTCCTCACCACCAGAGGAGCTTCGTACTCCACGGTCGGAGACGAGATGGACGAGCCTAACGATATCAGCTCTGATCCTCATGTGTTTTCTACGCACAGGTTGGTATTTAACTAGCGTGAAACAATTTTGGAAAAATTTAAACTAAAATCAATCAAGTTAAATCGTAATCAAAAATAAATTTGTTAAATATTTGATTGTTAGGTATCCAATTTTATAAAAAACAAACACCACGGTCAAATATGATGTACCTATGAGTCAATTTGTATTTTGCATTAGTAGGTATTTCCTGTGTTACCATACGTAAGTACTTAAGTCATTAATGATTAATACAATATTTATGACAAGCATGTATTAATACAAAGAGAAGTAAGATTTTAAAGCGCCTGTTATATGATTATGCACAATGACTCGTTCAGCATCATGCTACCAGCGGTTTTGTAGGTGCAATGCTTTTTATTTACCTTTTACTTAAGTATTAAATTAACTTTACTTAACAACTAACAAAATTATTGGTGAGTATAATGATTATTGTGTCCTAAACTTTACAAACTGAAAACTGAATAAGATTCATAGAAGATAGACATTATGGGTACCTACTACCCCCAATAGTGTAGGTACGCTTATATTTATACTGTGGTTGGAGCCACAGTATAAATATAAGCGTAAGGAAACCAGGACTATTTTTGAAATGACAATGTTTGTTCTATTGAGCGTGAGGGTTGTCAATGTTAAAGATTTTAAAATTAATTATGGGGAAAAATCGTTTTGAAGTTTTGGTAAAAGTCGGTAGAACACGTAGGTAAATCACGAATTCGCATTCGGTTTCAACGTGGCACTCCTTCTAGACGCTACTGCTATTATCCTTATAATCTAACTAAAGCTATCGCGCGTCTGTATGAGTGGGTCATTTTGAACTATTTGTTTCTATACTCCTTGCTTGTAAAGATATTTTATACTGTGCTCCAACTGACTAATTGAAAACATTTTATATTCGGAGAAAGTAAGTATAGTATCCGAGTAGCCGAGCCCTACAGCTTACCCATGTAACTGTAAAAAACCCTCAAAATTCCAAGCCTTTGAAACCGCTGACCGTAGAGCGGTTCAGACTGACTGATTAATCACATATTAATGATGATGTATAGATAGTTTATTTTCTTATCCCCAGTATACCATCAAACGACAAATTCATGGCATCTATCGGGAATGGACACGTAGCGACCAACATATTTAGTGACACAGTCTACATGAACGGGTTGTACAACGGACGCAAGGGAGAAAGTCACAGAGCAAGAATACCCGGTTGGGCTAACATAAGACTCAATTCCACATTGACACACTATCCCTTTAAGCCAGTTTACAGCCTCGACACCAAGGAAGGAGCGTTCAAAGTGAGGGTAGATAGAGACCGGTCAGTAGTGACACAAAGGATTTACGCACATCGGTTCTATACAAGAAGTATAGTCAATCAAATTCAAGTTGTTTCCAAACCGCATTCAGGTATGATAATTCAATTATAATTTTTATGCAGATTTTAAATACTGTATAATCTTTATCACATCACCACTAAGTCGATGGGTCCACGAAGATATAGGCAAAATCGATTAAGTTTAGGTTACCTACCGCGGCGGAAAAGGTTGGTTACATGCCCAGGCGGCACATAAAATATGAGCAAAAATTCATATATTTTTTATAAGCATTACTACGCGCAATTACATGAGAACCTACATTAAATGACCCTAGGTGCCTACCTACTTACTTTTCTATTCTATCCATTGTATTTCACTTCGTAGATTTTGCTATTAGACTTAGATTAGGCGTTATCATATTAAATATTCGAATTAATATTGTACGAGCGATATTTCACTTAAAAAGGTTTCTTAAATGGATGAAATATACTTCAAACACATACATAACGCTGTAATTGTGTCTTAAACTGTAAAATAATTATTTGAATATTTATTTCACAGATCCTAACTTCATTCATATAGAAATTTGGATAGCGATAAAGCTGATGCCTGGTACGGAAAGTGAGGACATATCGTTCCACGATCCCATACCGGAGATTATTGACGGTAGGACCGTCTGGAGCTCGTGTGGTCATACCAAGGAGACTGAGGATGCCACGCACCAGCCACTGCCTATTGAAGTATGTGCCTACTGGACCTCAGTTCCTGATCATTTGGTGGTTCCTCAACACGGCTCCAGGGTGTTTACGTTTGCTATGACCGTGGATAAGAACAGAACTATAGCTCGCGAGGAGTTGGTCCAAGGTACGTTTTGGACTTTGCAAAATGATAAAGATCTACTACCTCGTGGCTCTAGTGCTATGCTTGTCTGGAACACGAGGTTCGATCCCCGTGTCGGGCAAAAATTGTTATAACAACAGCCCGGAGTCCAGATAAGTGCCCGGTTAATGGTAATGGACCCGTCCCCCAAATATCCTTTCCTTTGGGAAGTATAGGCGTAAGCAATGTATTTATGATAAAAAATAATTAAGATAGACACCAGGGTATCAACTACGATCGTTTAAGCATGCGTATTACGAGCTTATCTTTAACATTTAGTTTAACGGTACAAAATCAAACGTCAAAGCTCAGAAGTTCTCAATACGCTCCACTTAAACCGATGATGGTAGGCGCCGAGAGCTCTTTGCTATGAATCAAATATATTCGCTTCTTAAACTTGAAATCACCATGAAGCTGTTTAAGATACATGGGACTTATTTCGACGCTAATATAAGACCTTATGATAGATATTTCTGGCGAAATAACCCATGTAATAGACGCATCTTTCAACATTGTACCGTCCAATATTCCCGCTTACAAGGTAAGGCCTAAATGGCCTTACGATAGAAACGTGCATCGTATGATTTTATATACCATGGTGAAATTTACCCCAACGTATTATACCTAGATTTGATGGTAAATGTACACGTGTGCATAGTTCTGCAGGAGGACGGGGAGGAGTTATATGAGAAACATGTGGACCAGTGGCAGAGGCTGCACCACCAGGCCGGACTGGAGATAGAGGGGAACCTGCAGCTGGTGAGATACTACTATCTCTTTGACTTTCATAGCTTTATACCATTGATAATATAATAATAAGACTAGTTTCCGAACTGGTGATCAATTCTTCGACATGTATCACTTCACATGGTAAGTGAACAATAAGTGGCACCTCTGTGGGTACTGCGACCCTGTGGAAAGAGATTGATTGCCTTAAGAATACACTTTTCAGACAAAATAGGTAAGTAAGCCTCAGAAACCGTATCATTCCCTGCCCTCTATAACATGAGTCTTAAATATAACTGGCGAAATGTGGGTGTACTATAAGTACGATTCTGCTTCAGGTATAGACTATAAGCTTCCATGATAATAATAATGATCTCCTACCGAATTTCGGTTATGGCGGCTAATCTCAACGAGGATCAGCCACCTGCGCAGGAGATATTATACTACACAGGTGTGTGCGCAAACACAGCTGCTCTCTTTATTCCCTCACTCTCATAGTCTGACATGATTGGAGAGAGATCAGGCGTTGGACCAACGGCTTAACCCAACCAACTTCCAAACTCCCGGCATTTACTGCGAATTTCTTGACAGAAAAACCCAAAATCAATGTTTGACCCGACTCGGGAATCGATGATCGGCAGGCAAACATACAAATCACTAGACCAACGAGGCAATCGCTTCCATGTTTATGTCTTTGAACAGTAATTCTGTAAAGAGGCTCTTAAATTTAAATTGTCAATGAAACCATAATACATGCTTTGATTTAGCAATTTATAACTAGAGTAATTTTTCTTTTTATTTGAAGATTGTTGGTACAACACTGCCACACAGTGTTCATGTGTATATTTGTTTAATTTCAGTCGAAAATAGTGAATGGAATTTGGTACTATTTTCTAAGTTCGTTGCCGGCAGAGAAGTCACACTATCCTCTCGACAAATTCTATGGATTGAGTCCAGTGGGACTGGCCAGGGGTAACACCCTTGAAGATTATGAAGGTAAGCATGAAACCTATATATTCATTTACCTAATACACGGTAAGGATTAAGTGCATGAAGTTCAAAAGGGGTAGGCCCTTTTGGACTGAATTGCTCTAGTGTGTAATTTTTTCATGAGAATTTGAAGTCAACATGATAATACAGTCTAACGAAACGTAAGTTTATATATTTTTTTGATGAATATATAGATGCGTATATATATACATAAGATGCGTTTCCAAGCCGTGGTAATTTTCATGACGTTCATGACGGGCCTGAACTTAATATTCAGTGTTTGTTATTTTCATTTTACTTAGGTACTTAAAAATATTAATAAAATATGTAGGAACGTGTAAAGATATTACATGTATGTAAATAATGTAAATAACTTTACCTAAAAAGAACGAACAACATGTTTAATACTGTATATATCTAGGTCATAACTTCTGGGACACGGAAATGTGGATGTTTCCGTCAATACTACTCCTATACCCTCAATATGCTCAGAAATTGCTGCAGTATCGTCTAGACACGGCGTACATCGCCGCCGAACTCGCCAAGATCACTGGGAATAAGGGATACAGGTAATATCTTACAAGATTGGGTACTTAGACTGCCTCGTTCGTCTACGCTACTGTAGAACACGAGGTTTTCAATATCCGGGTCGGACAAACTGTTATTGGGTTTTACTATCTATAATTTCTCAGTAGCTCAGAGTCTGGATGAGTTCCCGGATAATGTTAATAGGCTCCCCCTATTACATGAGCTTTAAACATAGCTGGCGAATTGTGGGTGTACTTTATGTAAACCTCTAGAAGATGCAGGTGTGACAACACGCTCGTATGTATCTGATTACTTAAAATCAATTAAAAAACCTGGAACAATCATTTTCGAACGACTTTTAAAAAGTAAGTTTTAAATGAGACAAACTCTATGAGCTCAACTCTTTTTGACGTACATACCTGATCAAATACCTTGTGCTCTTGTTTGCTATCAGGTTCCCATGGGAAAGTGCTTATACCGGAGTGGAAGTGACCCAGCCCTGTTGTCCAGAAGTGGCGGAGTTTGAACAACACATCTCTGGCTGTATAGCCTTCGCAGCTCGTCAATACTTGGCTACCACAAGAGATGAAGAGTGGCTTAAGGTATTGGTTTTGATAAAACACGGGGGAGGGGTGGGGGGTGGGGTAAGCAGTGGTATTGTAACAACAACACCCACATTTCACCGAATATGATTAAGTGCCAACGTGACAGAGCATGAGTCCATCGCCCTCCCAGACATTATACAGTCTTTGAATTACTTCTCAGACATTATTCAGGTTTCCTTACAATGTTTTCCTTCACCGTAAAACACGTGGGGTGAAATTACTGCACTTCAAGTGTTTATAAAAGTTCATTGGTGCAGGTCGTAAGCCGCTGAAATTTACGGTGATAGAAAACATCGTGACGAAACCTGCACACGTCTGAGATGTAATTCAAAAACGTATGTAGTAGTGCCTGAGATGGCGATGGTACTCTTCTTGATGACGCATGTGTATTTCATTCATAGCAAAACAAGCCTTATGTATGTAACATAAAGTCTATAAAATAATATATTCTAAGTATTCAGGTAGTTGTTTGTATTGAATTCATGAACACTAATTTACGTCATTGGAAAAAGATGTCTTACGTCATTGGAAATTGAACCTAACCGCGTATTTATATTCGGTATCAATTTTCTTTTAGTGCCTCAGTGTTATATCAACCAAAATTCTACACTGCTGCGGTTAAAGTTTAAAGATGATTTTTATTATTACAGCATGGAGGATGTGACCTGGTAACACACATAGCAGACTTCTGGGCATCTCGAGCTGTGATCGACTTCAAAACTGGACTCTATGAAATAGCAAGTAAGTTTCATTTTGATACCTTACATCCCACTGTAAAGGTGTTTTTCGTTATGTTACAAGACAAGGGAGGCTACCATCGTCGGTTTAAGTAGAGCGAACTTTTTGTCAAAGAAGTTCTAAATACGTACTGCTTAAGCGATCATAGCTGGCCCGCGGCTCCTAGCACTCTCATGGGCATTCTTTGGTATAAAATATTGTCTGGGGGTTCACGGCGAAGCATGTGAAGACGTATCACGTGCACCCCCCACTTAGCGACTTGGAGGAACACCGTGGAGTTGAGTCGGTGTGAGTCCGACATAAACCTTCCGCTGCCCCCGCGGCGGATGGTGTATCCATAACGGTATCTCCACGTAAAAAAAATGGTATAAAATATTGTGTAACTTTCCAGACGTAATGGGTCCAGATGAAGATCACAGTAATGTCACTAATTCTGCGTTCACCAATGTGATAGCTGGTTATTCGCTCTACTTAGCAGAGTAAGTATCTTTATTACTACTTTTACAGTTGAATCATAGTGATCGAATGGTTTGAGCCTGCTGATAAAGATAAGTTTTACTAAAGCCAATTTATCGGTGAACTCTAGCAGCATGACCTGCATATGTCTGACAAGAAATTCAAGAAATTCAATTTTCCTAGTTAAGATTACTTCAACTCCCCTTTCTAAGAAAACGATGAACATATTAAACTTATAAGAGTATAACAAAATTCTCCAATACTTTTGTCTGCTCGGGGTTTTCGGGGGTGAAGTGAATTGGCGTTGGCTTGTTTCATTTGTATATTTGAAGCTATTTAAAGACTTAATAAATATCAAACCTTTCGAAATATACAAAATTCTTACAGTACTTTCTATTAGAATATTGGAATATGATCCAATAATACTAAGGTTAAGACTAAATTCATTGTTTCATGTGGTTTTTCAGATACGTGTCCTGTCTGTGCAAGTCCTATTTCATGGCCAAAGATCCTGATGCCTGGGCTGATATTGCCTGGAGTCTTGCCCTGCCCTACGATGAGAAGTATGACTACCATCCCCAGTTCTCAGGGTACAAGAGAGGAGAGAGCATTAAACAAGCTGATGCCATCCTTCTTGGGTTTCCGTTGCAGTATCCCATGAACTTGTAAGTCTGATAAATTCGTACTTGAAATTCCTGCATTGCATGTCTCAGTTTGGCAGGACGGAAGCAACCGAATTCTTGAAAAACGATATACTTACTTACATAATGATCTTGTGCCTTCAGAATTTCAATGCCCAAGTTTTTAAATTTTGAATATCCTTTTTACAAAACACTACTAGGCTCAAATCCCTCTTCTTGTACTCACTTATAAGCCGACATAAAGACGTGAGAACTATGAATTAATGGGAAAAATGCGTTTCCCCAGCAGTGGACTAAAGACTACTGTATTAAAATAATTATGCAATTTTCACATGAAAACTTGATCAGTATAGTTAAGGTCTGTTCTAACCTCTTCCTCTTTCACAGAACAACCAGGGCTAACGACCTCTCCTACTATGAATCAGTGACCCGCCCTAACGGACCAGCTATGACCTGGAGTATGTATACTATAGGACACTTGGATGTAGACAACGAACAGAAAGCTGCGAAACTTTTCAACCAAAGCTACCAGAATTACGTACGAGAACCTTTCAAGGTGATACATATTATTATGATGTTCAAAAAAAATATTGTTCAAGTATATATATGGGTACTTACTTAGGGTGATGATTAAATGCTTGAAGACCAAGACCAGAGGATCGCACGCGCGATTGCGTCACCTCTGCTAGCATATTGCCTCTTGAAATAGTTTTGAAAACCTTACCTACATACATACGTACATATAATATACACACCTATGCTCCGTCTGTATCCCAGGGGATACGCAGAGACCACTGCTTACCACATGTTACGATCCTTACATACTTCTTACGCTTATGTCACATCCATGCATCTTTTTATACACTACCTTAGGTTATGAGTGCCACCATATATAAATAACATAACAGGACACGTATTTTTTCATCCTCTATAAACTTGTCTATTCTAGGTGTGGTCAGAGCTCCAAAGGCCTAATGTGGGGGCCATGAATTTCTTTACCGGTATGGGGGGCTTTCTACAGACCCTCATCTTCGGGTACGCTGGAGTGAGGATACATCTAGATCGGTTGGAGATCAGAAACCCCCAGTTACCTCCTGAAAGTACAAAATTTAAGATTCGAGGTGAGCTTGGTCCACTTAGTCAAAAGAAATACCGCACAGTACACCAAATATTGGGTTGTCATGTATTTTAAAGCTTTAAAGTGACGATTTCTTTTGCGTATTGGTGTGGCTCGAAGTGTTTCCATACTTCTTCTGAATTGACGGCTTAACGTGTTGTCCAAGACACGGAAGGAACTAGGACGGTCATCCATCCGGCTAATGACTTGGATTAGGGTGGTTTATTTGTCGTTGCTGGGGGGGGCCTCGGGACCGTGCTAATGCGGCCCTGCGCCTCCCACAAAGGTGACGGCACTGCAAAAGCCAGGTCTCGGTTCCGGAACCGAGAAAAGAGAGAGAAGCCAGGTTCAGCCAGGTACCATAGAAGGGGTCGAAAAGACCAGTCGCTGGAGGCGGCATGGGTGCGTGTATCTTGCGGTCCCGAGCCCCCCCACTCAGGCGATGTGGAGGAACACCGTGGATGTTTAGTGGGTGGGAGTCCCACATAACCTGCTGCCCCCGGGGCAGGGATGCGTATCCATCTAAAGGATTTTACCACGTTAAAAAAAAAAGCGTGGCAATACTTTTCTGATCGAATATTATGCGCAATAGCAACTGTTCCACGATCCTCAATCACATCCCAGTCTCAGTGTTATTTTCCTGCCGTGAGTAACGACTACATCTTGGTGGCCTTAGCAACCTTAATCGCTTACTTTACAGGTCATAATAATTCAACAATATACTTTAATTGTATATCTTCCAGGTATAAAGTATCTGGGCGCGAGTTTATCGCTGAACATCGAGGAGGAGAGCACGACTTTGACAATGTCAACAGTTGACGACAACTGGCTGTTGACGCTGAACAACGGGCAGCACAACGTCACGCTGCTTCCTGGGATGACAGGTAATGACAGACAACCAACTCATTCACTTTGTGATGGAGCTATTTCTTGATTTGAAACTCAAACTGAAAAATATCTCTATTTTATTAGACTTCTTACAAAGTACTTTCAAATCGTCAGAAGGACACAAAATATTACCTACTGCAGGTGTAGACAAAGTATCATTCTGTCGTACTTACAAAAATATAGATCAGGCACGTGATATATGTTATTCCCATACTTTTTGTATCGTTTCTATAAGCGAAGCGTCAGAATAATATACTTATCTGCAGGCCAGAGATTATAAATGATACCACCACCTTAAAAAGAAAACATTTGACTGAATAGCTATAGGTACTTAATCAACTTTCAGTATTAACACCTCTCTAGGTAGCATTATTTGGCTGCGATCTTCTGTGAGGTCAAGTAGCTTTGAAATTCGAAAGGGAGACCTCTCTTCTTTTAGTATTAGCAGGCTTCTTAAAGGGGGAGGTTCTTCCTCACGCCTGTATTCCCCAAAGAGGTAGGCAGAGGTGTTTTAATAACAACATCCACTTTTCACCGATGATGATTAACCGCACTATACATACGGCTCTGAATTTCTTCTCGGACACATGCTTTCCTCACCATGTCTTCCTTCACCGTAAAGCACGTGGTGTGAAATCGCTACACATACGTTTTTTTGGAAAAACTCATTAGTACAGGCCCTGAGATTCGAACTTGCGTCGCTTGCCTAGCAAGTTCTGACTCCAATCCCATGGCCACCAAGACTCTCCATTTGACAGATTTATTTGTTTTCCAGTGACCCTTGCTGGTGATGGGCCGTTTACCATAAGTGCCTCGCCTTGGAAGAACTGCAGGTTACCCGCCGATTTGATTGGTCAGAATTACATACGTCCAATCGGCTCATAATAATTGTTCTTTTATGAAAGCTTTTTTGTACATAGATAGGTACTATTTTTAAGGTATAGGTAATTTATTTGGACTGTTTTTTTCTCAATCGTACAAGTAGGTGGATTCTTAACTTGATGTAAATCTAGACTACAAGTACATATTTAAATGAGAAAATCTAAGTGCCATTTTCTTCATAGGCAGGCAGATATCGTAGTATTTTTATTTCAAAAGTATGTTTTATTAGATTAAAAAAAATATTTAATAATGTGTCACTTTAATTTACCCAAGTAGGGATACACACTTATTTATGGAGTTACCCCGAAGTATACCTACTTATCTTATTCGGTAAAAGTGGAAAATTTTAGGTACCTACATAAAATTTTAGCAAAGTTCTCGCATTCCATCTTAACAAAGCATTTTCCTACCTCGTGATTGGGAATCATCATTAAAGTTAGTTATAGCCCTTACAAAAGCCACTTATGACTGTTAGAAAATTACCACTGTATCGGAAGGTAGCCCTCTAAGAAATTACATATTGTAAAATATATATATTAAATAAACCTGAATGGAAGATTGCAAGATTTTTATATTACTTAGGCTTAGACCAAATACATAGGAATTTTGAAGGTTTTGTTTCGGCGTGGAAAAACAAACTGCAGACCTCGTAAAAATATTATTTATTTTCATTTCCGACCAATATTAATTACATATTCCAAAACTACACGAGATAATAAAATAATTATCAATTTATTATTAATATTATGTACACAGCTTATCACAGAGTGCTTTGGAATATCGGGGAATGATAACTATAACATAACAAATATCATTTAAAATTTCATCAACATTTACATTAATTTAATATAAGTACCTTCGTCTTTTACCACAACGAAATAGTGTTGCAGATCTATTCCAGCTAATTTGCTCCATAGTTAAAACACTTAAGGAACTCTATAGCAGTCCCATAATATATAGGATACAAGGCTCAACCATGATTGTTTATGCACGCTTTGATGTTTAAATTTACGGTACAAAAATGAAACGTCAAAACTCAGTTCTTAATGGGCTCTGCTTAAACCGATGATGGTAGGCCCCCAGGTCCTGTCACGAGTTATGAACGTATTATGTGGCGTTACGGGACCTATTCGTTGGAAGCATATTGATACTGAAGTTGTATGCTATAAATAGCATTCGGTATAACTGTGGGTCACAACAGCTCTGGAGCCTTACCATAAACTCTTATTGCCATCATAGTTCCACCGTGTGGCAGTGACGTCATATAAGTACAGCTGTCTCATAAGCGTTAAACTATCATATCATCGCCCTGGCCTTATCCCATACATTGTTGCAACCCCTTTAACGAGGAAAATCTGTGATCTGGGTTAAACGAGTTGTCAGACTATTTTATGCCTCCGACTGACCTGTAACGATTGTCAAAGATGATAAATTGGCAACCTGGACCGACGGCTTAACGTGCTCTCCGAGGCACGAACGGAACTCGGGCGGTCACCCATCCAATTACTGGCTAGGCTTAGGGTTGCTTAACTTCGCTGATCGAATGATATGCGCAATAGCAACTGTGCCACGAGCTCCTCAGAAGAGTTAAACTATCATGGGAAGTAATAGTTAAACGTCATGGTAAGGCTCCTGAGCTTGCTTGCTAAGATGCAACGCTTAGCTTAAATAATACGTGCTTAGATCGTGAAATATAACGAATTCGTGCAAATCTCTAGCCATGACAATACGCAACGAAATTCTCGTCTACGTTTTAAACCTATGGGGTACTTTGAAAGTAGGCAGACTATAACACTTAATTTTTTTTTAACTAACTCGTAAGTAATCTCTTTATACTTACATACTTACGTTACAAATAAGTTTTACATATAATTAATCAATTGAGAACTTTTTTTAGGTAAGCATACCTTATCTCAAGTTATCAATAATTTGACCTCTTTAATGTGTTTATCATTGACTGCGACCATGCTCTCTCTCATGTTGAGAATTTTTAGGCGTATATTTTTGTCATAGAGTTGGTGGTAAATATAAATCTATATCTATCTATACATCTATATGTTTATAACATCAAATGAATAGCTTTTCAATAAATGCATATATCTTTATATCCAAGCACTATAAACGTAGATTATACATATCACACGCGGATCACATTATCTTTAGTTAAGGCTTATATCAAGATCCGTGTGTGACATTTTTTAAGCAATTTCGTGTCGACGGTTATACAAATCCATCTTATTTAAATAAATAATGAAATAGGTAATCACTTCAAACATCTGTGTGAGGATGAAATCCATATACTTAACTTATAATTTAGTTATCATAGAGATTTAACCGCACTTGTACCCCAAATACATACAAATGACGAAACTACGCAGTCGATGTCGTCAACGTTAAAACATGCCAAAACCATACGTACCCCAGGTATGATTTACTGCTCACAACTGCCGGTCCTAGGCGTACAACTGATATAATAACATACAATATGATATAATGCCCGCAAACATAACTTAGAGTTGTGTTACTATCTAAAGAGCACCTACTTACCAGGGGGTCTTCTACAAAACGAGAATCAATCGATGTTTCAATATCGTAATATGGAAATTTCATAGAATTTGCTCGCGAACCACAAAACCGTGTTAGAATCTTTGCGTACTTTAGACTTCGTTAAATCGGAGTAGACCCCCAATAATCTGTAAGCCTTTGTCTGGGCCTAACATTCTCGCGGTCACTAATAGAAACGAAACAAAATGTATGGGGATGAAATAAATCAGGGACGTGACATGTCATTTCCATACATTTCGTATCGTTTCCATAAGCGACGCGTGAGGATATCACTTTGCCTGCAAGCCCTGGAAGTGCACCAAAGCTCCAATGAATTTACTTACATACATCTATCCTAGATCGAACCCCACAACATTGTCCAGATCATAGTTGAATATCCTATAGTCGTGTTTGTATAACTTGTATAGTCGCCTGATGAGGGGCAGATCTAGTTGGGAGAAGTACTGGTGAAGCTTCTCTGATGTGCCCGACGTGTGCGCCAGGCGAGGGAATTCGATGTGCGACGCGTTGATCGTGTGGAGTGCGAGGAGAGCATCGTCCAATAACGTCTCATATTTACCTGGAAAATGGAAAATATACCACTTATTTAGTGAAATAATCGACGAAAATTCTTTTTCTTTTAAATATGTCAAAACTGAACAGAAAATGTGCTAATTTGTCGCGAAATAATGGAGAGCATGGCGCAATATCTGTGGCTACGACGAATGGTATTTTAAGACATTTAATACGATATTTTTGGTGGAACAATGCTGTTATTTGAACAAATGTGGCGCGGTTGCTCCAAAATTTGCAAGTTAATGCCACGTTCTTGGTTAAATCCTGATGAAATTGCATTATCACGTCGTAAATTTTAGATATAACAAAAAAAATTATGTTAATTTATAGCCCGACTAGACTAGACTACTAAGTAAGCACGAGACAGGATATAAGGCTGCGTTTCCACTATAGATTTGCGAGGGTGCGTAGCGAGGATGTGCTTCTTAAGAACTTGTTAGTATCACTACGCTGAACGAGGCTAGGTAAATGAAACAATTCTATTGGTAGTTGACAAATCCCTCGCTTCTTACCTCATAACTCTCTGGTGGAAACTAACTCTACGGAAAAACACTTTTTTATATTCTGTGTGAGTCACAATCATATTTCTCATGTGTTATTATGAACTAAAGTATAGAATCACTGCGATGAGCGAAGTTAGGGAAATTAAACGATTCTATTGGTTCTTAATATTCGCATCCCTCGTTACGCATCTTCGCACATCTCTGATGGAAACAGACAATCATATTTCTATATATAGCGACCTATTATCAAAAAAAAAAACAAAACACAAGTTATTTCAAATCTGAGTTGCAAACTAAACAGGAATTCTCAGAACACGACGTTTGGTTGATCTATCCCTGTCTTTTGCATCACATAATGTGCGTTTTCTTACTCTATCATATGTGTGTCTACCATTCCTAAATTAAGGTCATAAGCTTCTCAGAAATTCGCCACCTCATGACGTCATAGGCAGTTTATCCAAACGGTAAAGGTATTTTTGTATGCGTATCTCTATCTATTTAGTAAGATTCCACGATTTTATCTACGAAATTAATAATTCATTAAATATCATGATTCAAATCCCCCTCTTCCTTAAGGTTCATTGTTATCTCTAAAGCTTTCAGTAAAAGTAGTTCTGCGTTTTGATGATCACAGTGTAACGAAATTACGACACACAGGTATATATAACATAAGTATTATGTTGTAGATATTAATAATAATATTAACAGCTGTGCACCGCGGTTTCACCCGTGCAGTCTTTATTTAATGGATGGCTTTGTTTTGAGAAACCCAGCCTACGATACTCCTTGTAACATCTGCTGTCTGCCAGTGAAAGTCCCGTTAAAATCGGTCGAACCGTTTAAGACATTATCTGGAACAAACTGACAGACAGAGAATAATTAAAAAAAATATATTTTATATCTAAGTTCCGTATTTCCTTTTATATACATTTAGAGAAGAGCTATTAATTACAAATTACATACACAACTTATATTTTATTTATCTGTAGGTATTAATCGATTTACCCTCTCCAACCCCTTGATATTATCATGGTGACGCGATTTAGCGATTAACAACTATAATATAATATTTATTCCCAATTTAAGTTTCAGAATGTGAAGAGGCTACTACGCGAATATAAAACCTATTTTTTTATAGAAGTCTGTCAAATACTTTGTCGGATTTTAATTACGTTGTTTAATGCAACATTAGCACAGAGGTTTAATCTCGCACAAACTAGGATTAGTTAAAATAATACGTAGTTAGGCGCTGCTTAATCATTGCAAAAACTAACATGCCAAAAAGTAACTATGTATTTTTTATCTACTTATATAGTTTTTAAGCGAGTATCAAAGTTGCTTTTGAATAACCCTAATGATATATTGAGGGACTCATTATTTCAATATCACCTTAAATCTACAATGATTTACATCCGTTAATGTCTCGTAATACCGTGAATTCGAAAACTGTTTTTGAAGTTCTAGACGTTATTTATACCTTACTTGAGGTCGATTTTTCAATGATACGACGAATAGAATTAATACATACATACATACATATGCTCACGCCTGTATTCCCCGAAGGGGTAGGCAGAGGTGTTGTAATCACAACACCCACTTTTCACCGAAGATGATTAAGTGCCAACGTGACAGATGGTGAGTCTATCGCCGTCTCAGGCACTATACATACGTCTTTGAATTACTTCTCAGACATATGCAGGTTTCCTCACGATGTTTTCCTTTGCCGTAAAGCACGTGGTGTGAAATCACTGTACGTAAGTTTTTTAGAAAAACTCATTGGTACAGGCCCCGCTGGGATTCGAACTTGCGTCGCTTGCGTAGCAGGCGACTGCTCTAACCCCGAGGCCACCACGGCTCTAGGAATAGAATTAACTGACTGTTAATCGGATGGTTATGGCCTCCATGTCTTCATATAAGATTTTTCCATAAAAGAACTCGGAGTGCACTAAGTTCAAATAGGAACAAATATTGTAAACATTATTGTTTGAACAAAATATTGAATAACTTATTTTTATTCTATTCATCGAATAAATGCTATCTGACTGCTTATCTGTACCCCTATCACGAGTTTGCCACCGTTTTCGTAAACTATACTCGCTAGCGTCACTCGCAATATTTGTACGAGATATTTTAGTTCGTCACGTCACCGCTGGGAGTCGCTGCACAATTTCCCATACAAATGTTCGGCGGAGACGCTAGCGAGTATAAAATCAAAATCCAAATCAAAAATATCTTTATTTGATTAGACTTCTTACAAAGTACTTTCAAATCGTCAGAAGGACACAAAATACATTATACATGATTATAAATGTTACCACCGGGTTCGGAAGGTAGCTTTTGTTGAGAAGAACCCGGCAAGAAACTCAACAATTACTCTTTTAAAAAAATATATATTATACAAGGTTTTTGGTTACAGTATTTATATCTCATGAATATAAGCCCATGGACACAGCACAAATGCTCAATTGTCAAATATAATAACTAAAATATTACAAATATTTGTGAGCATGGCAAATTCCAGCCAGTCAAAGCAAAGATCAAACTAAGATTAATTAATTGTAGCAAAAAAAAAAATTGTAGTATAGATAACGAAAACAGTGGAAACCCGTGATAGGGGTACAGATAAGAAGTCAAATCGCATTTATTCGATGAATAGAATAAAAATAAGTTGAAAAATCTCATCGTGAAAGTTGCGTAAACGCAAATCCCATATACTTTCATCTTCCAGAATACGCATTTTGGTTTCCACAGGTTTCGGAACGCAAGCTTTAAAGTAGTTTAAGTCACCTTAGAAACCACTTCGCACGCGAACTGAGTCGCGTGTACCACAGTAGTAATGATAATTACCACATTCAAGGTTGCAAGAGAGGACACACAGAAAAATTCACACAGAAAAATACAGTTATGAGATCGTAATTTTTCACACAATTCAAGATTCCTAAGACAACTCAAAGAGACTTTAGAATCAAATCGAAAGCACAAATTATTTCCGGACATACATTAACTTAGCTAAAATTTAAAGAAAAGCAGCTATTGTAATAAGTTATATTAGAATGGATAATAATGGACGTCAGACGATACCGTGAGGTTGGCTGGAAGGAAATTAATGAGATTATCATACAACGTAAACGTAACACTAATCACATTTGCATAGCCCTATATGAATTCTTCGTATACATTTTGAAGAAAGTTTCAACCTTATCGTCCGGGGGAGGGAGTTTTTTTTGGAATCACATAGGTAATGACCATTTCCTAGGTGTGGATACATTAATGGATCATCTATACATACAGATAAATAAAATTGATTGAGAAAATTGAGTGTTTGTTATTCATTCCAAAATTATAGCTTTTCACTAAATGCATAATATGAAAGTATATATACAGACTGACAGGTACTGACATAAAAAAAAAAAATATATTTTCTCTGTCTGACTGTTTGTTATGGGTAATCTCTGAAACGTCTGGACCGATTGTAGCGGGACTTTCACTTGCAGATAGCTAATGTTACAAGGTACTTATACTTAGAAAATATATTAGCGTAACCCTTTTATTAAAAAAAAAACAATTAATATTCCGCGGGAATAAAATTAATTCTACGCGGGTGAAACAGCTAGCACAACTAGTAGGTATAAAAGATGTTTGGGTCGACTCGGCATAATTACCACTGAGAAAAATATTCTTACGACCAATTTATTCCGTAACAGCAGGCAAAGTAACATACGTTCTGAGCGAATCTGTCTCCCATCGATCACGATTCATCGTGAGCGATCGTCAAGCTAACGATCAAACGTATAGAATAGACACTGCTGTTAGCTAACAGAGGTGTATGATGTTTACGAATTTTTAAGAAGTTTCTTGCCGGTTCTTCTCAGGATGCTAAGTAGTTTCCAAATCGGTGGTAAATTTTCGACATTTATAAGTAACTTACCAGGGTCCAAACTGAGCAAATATTTTTCATTTTCTATTCGTTTAGCGTGTGGCACATGATTTATGTCATTCCCATAACTTTGTATCGATCCTATTAGCGCAAACGTGAGGATAATGTTACTTTGTCTAGACCTACTGGTAAGTACTAGATGGTTTATTCGTGTAGCATTATCACTACAGAGACACTTAACTAAATAGTATTTTGTAAGAAGTCTGTAGTATATCTGTCGTCACGACATAGGTACATTAATCCACCCATACATGTTCAGTCGAGTTATGATCTCAAAAATAACCAGTATTTCTGTAACTAGTTACAAAGACCTAACTGTTTCGTCGCACGTAACGGTGGTTTAACTCAGACCAAGGTGGTTTAACTATAATGCCAATAATGTTTAAAAAAAGACGTAGACAAATATACAGCAATTATTAGATGAAATATATATGATACGAGCTGCTACCTAAGTCCATTAACACTGTAAAGTTATTTATTGTGTAAATCTGACTGATGGTTTAAAAAAGGTACTCTATTACGTACGTCATCATTATGAATTACAAATCAATGCACATATTGATACTTTAGGAAAATGTCGAGTCTAAAATCTCAATTCCGTAATTTAGATTAATCTGCTTAAGACGCTTGTGTTTGACCGAAAGTAAGTTATTTTGTAATTACTATTTGTATATTTTTTGAAAATTAAATTAAGTAGCAAGTACAAAATCTTCTATACTTTTTCTATCAGTGTGGCATTGAACGTGAGATACAATATTGTCAATTATTTCGATTGCTAACCCACTAAGTTGATATGCCATTCTTGCAGATTAATGGCTCAAAATTATAGTGATCCAACCGCACTACAACGCAAGCTCTTTGCATACACAAAAACTAGTAAGCAAGCAGGTTTATGGACTCGTATCGTATCATATTTCTTGCGTCATCTTACTTACTTAGCACATACGATTAGGTACGTTTTTTGTAAGTTTAACTCATCACTTACATCCTAACCATAATATAAAAATATTACAGAAGTGGGGGCTACTGCAGTATGTAGGGACAGCGAGTGATGCTCATACCCAGCAAAGGGAAGATCTTCCAGCCAGGCTGGTGTCATGTCTGGGGAACCGCGGCTGCAATTGCTCAAGTTGGAAACTTGTATATAGACATGCGCTCGAAAACTCTTTATTGCGCGATTTAGGTTCTAGGTTAGGTAGCGCCATCTAGGTACAGAGTGGAGAAACGCTGCTACAAGTCTATTGAAGCGACCAATTAAGAGTGTCACTTGCACACTGGCAACATTAAAAGAATAGAATCGCTATTTCACTACTCATAACTAGGACAACGTTTCCACTATAAGCGGGAGGCCCCCTCTCCCAATGTAGCACACACGGCCTAGTGCGAGTTTTTCAGCGCCATCAACGGTGACTTGTGACGGCGATTTTAAGAAAACTCTGGCGACTTAAGTCACCGCAGGAATACAACAGTATTACAGTATACCTCAACGATACGACTATAAAGTATTATATTTTAATCATTCATACATACATACATATGCTCACGCCTGTATCTATTCCCCGAAAAGGTAGGCAGAGGTGTTGCAATTACAACACCCACTTTTCACCGAAGAAGTGCCAACGAGACAGATGGTGAGTCTATCGCCGTCTCAGGCACATACGCCTTTGAATTACTTCTCAGAAATATGCAGATTTCCTCAAGATTTTTTTCTTCACTGTAAAGCACTCATTGGTACAGGCCCTGCTGGGATTCGAACTTGCGTCGCATATGTAGACCTCAAGGTCACTACGGCTCTTAATCCTAATCACCATAACAGATAAATTAAATTGCTTGTAATTCCAAATTAACAGCTTTTCACTTAATGCATATACCTCCAGTACATTAAAAAAATCTTAGAAATTTACCTCTATGTTTTTTTTGTTAATCCTACGTCGGTAACACCGTAGTGCACGGCGATTTTAATGAAGGGCTATTTTAGCTTTAGACTTAAGACTGGACTTAAGTCTAAAACTATAAGATAAAAATGTAGTATTTATTGCATTTTAAAAGCTATTTTAACGAAATAATTTAAAAGATTTACGTTGTGACGTATTGGTTTTTAATGTGGACATACCTGTACCTTTGAATCGTTTCGTGCGTCAAAATAACAGGTTACGTTGGCCGTTTGCGTAAAGGCACAGTTTAAATATAAGTTAGAAGATGTCTTTTCAAATAAGCTTGACGATGGAAGTAAACACGATTTGGTTGGATGGATTGGAAGTGACGATTGATTACAACCAAAGTCGTAGGGAAGTTAAAATCTATAATAATATTATAAAGCGGCAGACTTTATATGTTAGTTTGTACGCGCTTATCTCAGGAATTACTGGTCTGATTTCAAAAAATCTTTCAGTGTTGGATAGTCCATTTATCGAGGAAGGTTACAGGCCGTATTTTATTTTAAAAAAATAAGGGATCCGTAAGAAATTTGCGATTTTGTAAGGTGTAAAATCGGAAACCTATTTATGCGTGCGCTGTAAAAACTATTGGCAATAGAATAAAATAATGTACTACGGGTTTGTAGGTCTTATTAAAATCTACAAAAAAGTCCGAGAGAGCACATATCTTACTATCATAGTTTAGTCACAATAATCTCTTTTATGTTCATATGAAAAATATGAAATAGCTGCACGTAGATTTAATTTTCATTAATTCCCGCGGAACCCTAAATGTTTATTTAAATAAAAGTTACTCCTTATAACGATAGCTATCTACCAGTGAAAGTACCGTTAAAATTGGACCAGCCGTTTCAAAGATTCCCAGAACAACACACAGAGAAAAAAAAAGAAAATTTATTTTTTAAGTCAGTACCGTGTTTTACTTTCATGTGCATTTGATGAAAAGTTGTTATTTTGATATTACAAACAGACACTTAAATTTAATTTATCTGTATAGAGTATAGATGTATAGATAGCAACGGAACGGTTTCCGGGCACAGCTAGTAAGTATATGATATTAATTTACAAAATATTTAATTGTTGAAAATCTTCCTTTACATATAATTTCCATTTAATATATGAATTGAATAATGTGACAGACAAGTTGGTCGAAGTTTTACATTTTGCGACCGGAAAAAATTTGGCACCACCTGTGTGTATCTGTACTCCTTACACGTGTCGATTGTGAATTTTAAGATACCTACTCAAAATTGTAGTGCTCTAAAATTACTTACTACTTCATGTAGAATTATTAAAAAGGACCTGGTTGACCTAGGTGAGCTCGGTTTCTTTTATTCACAAAAAAACTAAACTAAAAAAAATTATAAAATCGAACCGGTGAACGTCAGACTCGAACCGAGGTACTCTAAATTCATTATCGCCCCGTAAGCTGGAAGCCTCACTCTGAGCTATCGTATCTTGACAGATGTCGAAATTCACTATCGTATTGTAATGTTATTTTATGAGTTTTTCAGTGCCTGAAATCATGGTCAAAACGATGTTTTCCAAAGATGAAACGTAGCTAGATACATTTTTTGCCCCTAAAACCCCTTACACACAAAATTTCATGAAAATCGTTGGAGCCGTTTCCATGGTTCATGGTTCAGATTATAGGTACTCAAACCCACGACCTCTGCAAACCTTGCAGTTGCTCTGACAACTCCAAAAACTCGTGATCCCACCCCGTGCGTAAATTTTTTCCTTCCTTTGTTTTACGGTTTTTAGGGGTCGCCACGTGTGTCATGCATAAACATTTTATATTTAATATAGAATGCCTGTGTAAACGCTTACGTTACGTCACGACGTATGCTTTCAATATAACAACGCTAAACTTAAAAATAACAATGTTTAGTAGTTGACTTAACGCATTAAGAAACAGCAGGGGAAAGATCGGTGACGCAAAATGACATTATTACGATGGAAACCTGCGAGGTTCTCTGCATCATCCGGTAGACAAGGTCGACAAGTTGATGAAAAGTTACCTCACCAATCGCGGTACCAATTCATGGAAGAAATAACGTACTATGTAGTCGTTTGACCTTTCGATTTGTGTATTTATAGAATTAGATGGCAACATTTACGAAACATCGTATAAATATGCCTACATACAAATATGCTATAATGCTATTAATTTATTAAATCGCCTCGTTTATACCTTTAAGCGGATATCATATAGACTTGTAAGAGCAAAGGGTTCGAAAAAATACCCATAATTAATATATTTTTCCAATTCAGTATTCATCTAGTACGGGCAGCTAAATATTATTCTGGCGCAAAATTGTATTCTTGGGGTCACCGACATTGACATCGGAAACGTGTAGGCGTGATCGGAAGGAGATCTTATTACCGATCAATGTGTGCCGCCGTTCGCGTATATTTATATAACATACGTAAATCAAGTTATAAAAACTGAGTACCATATACCATTTGTAAAGCTAAAATAAATTCCGAGACGAGAGACACTTTTTTAATTATAATATTAATTCAATTCTAAATCTCTTAATTTGATTAGACTTCAAACATAATACTTTCAAATTGTCAAAACGACATGATATATCAAGGACAAGCATCCGGCAAGAAAGTCAGATATTACTCTTAACGATTTTTACAATTTTGGGTAGTACAAAACAAACAGTACATAAATAACAAAAAATATATGCCACCATGGACTCAGATCCACTGTTTATAATAATTGAGATAAAAACTAACAATGCTACGTATAATTTGTGTAGCTTGAGATCTCCATCATTATATGACATAAAACATATAATGACGTAAAAATCCTTAGTATGTAAGTATTATACGTAACGGTTTAGTCACTTCATGACCGAATAATATCCAGATTACAGCTATTATCATAGTTATCATTGAATTATATTGAAGGGATTAGTTATCTTCCAATTTTAACTAATTTCTACTGCAAGGCCAGACGAATGACAGAAAAATATTAAAATCGCATTTCAATTTCAACTGGAAAATATTCGTTGATTGATGAGAACAAAGTTCAATTTAGCATCCCAGTTCCTAAACAGGACATCCACTTTGGCGTTTCGTGTGGAGACTGTCAAATCAATTGATCGTGGTCTGGTTTCAACTAAAAAAAATACTTCTTCAATGAATGTTTCTACAATTGTGTCAGTTTTACGTATTCATTTATTTATTATTAGCTAAATATGTTCCCGGGTTGTACATTTACTGAGCGGACTTTTTCAAATAAAAGAAGAATCTAATATGTTTTGTGATTTGTATAAAATATTAATTCACCCAGGTACTTCGTATTACATATAGAGAAAGCCTGATTATTTAAGTTCAGTTCAGAGCTTCTACAAATATATTAATATCAAAATTACCCAAATCGGTCCAGCCATTCTCGAATTTTAACGAGACTAACGAACAGCTATCGATTTTTATATATATAGATAGAAGAACAAGATTACAGTACACTCGCTCGCGCTTGTGCTAATAGAAATGTACGGAAATGACGTAAATCAGGCACGTGACATATGTCATTCCCGTACATTTAGTATCGTTTCTACAAGCGTGAGGATAATGTTACTCTGTCTATATGCCCCTAGTAGTATTACCATGGCATTCGTGAAATAATGTAAAAAATTGGCAAAAGAATACAAAAATTATTCAATGTTGATAACTTCTGCGGATGACGGTGAACAGAAAAAACCAAGTGAACGAAAAAAATAAGCAAAGTACCAAGTAATTTACTCATGACAAAACTAAAAAATCACAGACTTATTACGTTACTCGTGTGACCCGAATGTTCTCTCTAAGTTTCATTACCTACTACATTTTGTAACATAGACATAAATTAGAAATTGGCACGATATATAAAAACAGGTGTTATCATGTGTGCTAAGTGTAATATACATATGTAAATATTCTTATGCATGTTGGCGATGGATACACGCGAAAATATGATGAAATATTATAGATAACTTCAGGAAAACTCCCTAATTTATCAACATCTCCCTAGCCTTATCCCATACATTGTTGATGCCTTGATTCAGCCCGATTTGTCTGAGCACCTGGTTTTTATACGAAGCGACTGCCTTCGTAACCTCTTTTATGAGGAAAATCGGTAATCTGGGTTGAACCAATTGTCAGACTCTCTCTCCCTTAGGCCTCCGGGCTGGTAAAGACGTGCTAAAAATTGGATTTTTGTTTTTTTGGAGGGCTTGGATTAAGGTTGCTTAACTTCGCTGATCGAATGATATGCGCAATAGCAACTGTGCCGCGAGCCCCTCAAAACGACCTAATCTATAATGAAGATTATTTCAAACCCCTAAATATACCTATAACTACTCAATTAATACTCATATTATTATGTTAGCGTAATCTATACTCTTTACTAATAGTATAAAGAGGAAAGATATGTTTGTTTGTAACGAATTGGCTCAAAAAGTACAGGACCGATCTTGAAAATTCCTTTAGCAATGGATAGCTACATAATCAGCGAGTAACATATGGTATATTTTATCCCCACACTCCCACGGGAGCGGGAACTACGCGGGTGACACCGCGTGACGTCCGCTAGTAATAATACTTAATAAAAAATTTGGGTATTCAAATCATTGTGAATACTGAATAATTTGTGTACATAGAGACACGAGGCACGAAATCAGACATCCAAACAATGAACTTTAACCCCAACACAAGTTCGAATGATTAATAAAACATTATAACGGTAATACAAAATACAGTAGGATAGGAATTAATGATAACAGCCGTGGTATGGCGATATAGTATTTTCAGCCACGTAGACTTAATTTCATTGGTGGTAACACTAAAAATTTTTTTTTTAATTTATACTAATTTACTCATTGTAACCTTAACAATCTGCCTGTGGAAGTCTCGTTAGATTCAGTCCTACCGTTTCGGAGATTAGCTGGAACATTTATTTAATTATTTATTTATTTATAGTTAATTATTACGGACATACCAATTACAATAATTAACATTGACATTTTAGAACAGGGATCTTATGCCTTATAAAATCGTGGATACTCTCGCATACTTAACCTCACAGAATCTCAAACATTCAGACAAAATATAGTTCCATGCATCCGCGAACAAATCACATTCAGGGTTGGCATCTAGGAGGGCATTGAGCATGGTCAGGGTATGGCACACCGGAGACTGGGCTCTGGCTACAGTACGGCAGGTCGGCTGAAAGAACAATCTGTGCCGGCTGCTGGGTCGATGGCGCAGGTAACATAGTTAGTAAATAATAAACTTGGGTCTACCCTACATACAAGTTTGGGGTCAAAGTTATCTCTATACGGAATTTCAGCCAAATCTTTTCCCGGGCCTTATCCCATACATTGTTGGGGTCGGCACTTGATTCAACCCGATGTGGCTGATCACCTGATTTTTATACGAAGCGACTGCCATCTGACCTTCGCAACCCTTTTAACGAGGAAAATCTGTGATCTGGGTTAAGCCAGTTGTCAGACTATTTTAGGCCTCCGACTGACCTGTAACGATTTCCAAAGATAATAAATTGCCAACCGGGACCGGCTTAACGCTCTCCGAGGCACGGAGGGAACTCGGGCGGTCACCCATCCAATTACTGGCTAGGGTTAGGGTTGCTTAACTTCGCTAATCGATTGATATGCGCAATAGCAACTGTGCCACGAGCTCATCTTTTTATTTCAGCCAAATACGTTCAACAATTTGCCCATAAAACAAAAAAAACAGTCATCAATCGTAAAATTGTACTTAAAATATTGCATTGCTCACGCAATATTTTAGGTATTACCATTTATGTTTGTGCAATATCAGTCTTTAACCTACAATCGATGTTACAAGCGCGATTACGATATTGACAGCTTCGTAAATTACCCCATGCATTCGCAAAAAGGTATATCGACAAATTTACGTGAAGTAAAGTTATCTATAGATATATAATATGATGTTTATTAATAATAATAATACTGATCTCCTACCGAATTTCGGTAACGGCGGCTAATCTCAATGAGGATTAGCCATGTGCGCAGGAGATATTATAGTGCACAAGTGTGTGCGCAAACACAGGTGCACTCTTTATTCCCTCACTCTCATAGTCCGATGGGAGGCAATCCGACACGACCGGAGAGAGATCAGGCGTAGGACCAACGGCTTAACGTGTTTTCCGAGGCACGGCTTCCAAACTCCGGGCATTTTATTGTGAATTTCTAGACAGAAAAACCCAATATAAATGTTTGACCCGACCCGGGAATCGAACCCGGGACCTCGTAATCGGCAGACGAACGTACTAACCACTAGACCAACGAGGCAGTAATGATGTTTATTATAGTGTCTACTACCTGAGCCCTGCGGTTTCAACCGCGTAGATTTAATTTAATTCCCGCGGAACCCTAAATGTTTTTTTTAAATAAAAATAATCTAAGTTACTCGTTGTGACATTAGCTATCCGCCAGTTATAGTCCCGTACAGCCATTTTGGAGATTAGCAGGAACAAACAGGCAGACAGACAGACAGAAAAAAAAATGGTTTTTCTATTTCAATACCGTGTATACTTTCATATGCATTTAGTCAAAACGGTTATTTTAGAATTACGAACAGACACTACAATTTTATTTATCTGTAGAGATGTGAAGAAATGTCACTGAGAAACATAGTTTTTTTTGATAACCCTACACGGTTAAGGTACAGTTTGCGCTAAAATAATTTAAATATGTACTAAAATAACTCACCAACTAAAGTGTACTTGATGAGACAAGGATGGCAAAGGTTGGAGATTGGCGCCCAATGTTCGTTGTTGACCACATCAGCCAACTCCTTGGATCTGTTGGTCAGGAACAAGACGAACTCCTTGAAGGTGACGTCATGGCCGTATTCCAAGGACTCATTGGACGGATTCTCCCGAAACGCCTTGATTATACGACGGCCGACGCGATCCTGGAAATAATGTAGGATTGAGTAACTGTTTATAACATGGTCTGCGAAAATGCATGCTACAATGTTTTTTTTCTGAACTTTCGAACGAGCAGTTTCTAATAAAAATTGTTTTAAAAATTTCATTCTGCTTTCTACAATATAATTATGTTTATGTTTATTCATAGCTTGTGGTTATTATCCTCATCGAGTATATTAATGTAAATACATATTTATTACATGTTATATATTTTTATCGATGACCGAAACTCACTATATGAGTTTAATTTTCTGAGGGTTTCGGATTATTATAACCAAAACGATATACATTTTCAAATCACAAGTGCCACACATGAGTTTATTTAGAATCGACCGCCACATTTGTGTCATATTTTCGGTGCGTTTCCCACCTAGGAATATAGATTTTTCAGAATTTCCTCTATTTCTCATAGTTTTTAGAATCTATCTAATATATAAAATTCTCGTGTCACAGTTTTCGTTGCCATACTCCTCCGAAAAGGCTTGACCGATTTTGATGAAATGTTTTGTGCTTATCCGGTATCTATGAGAATCGGCCAACATCTATTTTTCATCCCCCTAAATGTTAGGGGTAGTCCACCCCAAAAAAATATATGGCAATACAACGTTTGCCGGGCTCAGCTAGTAATATATATATTACTTATACATATTTAATCAGTATGAGTGTTCCGCAAGAATACGTATCAAGAGTGTTTACCTATTACGAAAATTATGAAAAATGATTAATTACTTCTCTATTTTGTGTCAAGGTGCTCTGATAACATAAGAGTCTCTACGAAGATCGATTACTACGTGATATATTAACACGGAAAGAAGGCAGCTTCAACAGTTAAGTGACGGCCAGAGCGTTACTAAAAAAATATTTTAAAATCTACCATATTAGTACGTCTTAGGTTCCTACGGAGAACATATCACGTGCACCCTCCCACTTAGCAACCAAGAGAAACACTGTGGAGTTTGGTGCGAGTCCTACATAGCCTCTTACGCTGCCCCCGCAGCGGTTGATGTCCATAACGGATTCACCACGATAAAGAAAGATACCTACGGAGAAGCGATATTGCCCCAAGAGCAGACACCAGAAGAGCGGGGATTTTTGTATCTACCAATATCTTGGTTCCCCGCAACGTCGTCTGCATGGCAATAAGATTTCATATAGTTTCAACCCCCGAGGCGTGGAATTTTCAAAAACTTCCTTTCTCAGTGTATACATACACCTCACCAAGAATACACACTTCAAACGGTATGTCTCTAGGAACAACGGTTCTGGCTGTGCATTGATTTCAGTCAGTCAGAACATTGAAGCATACGGCTTTTTACTGAAGATTTTTATGTGCCAACGTGACAGATGGTGAGTCTATCGCCTTCCCAGGGACACTACATACATCTTTGAATTACTTCTCAGACATAGGTATCCAGGTTTCCTTCGCCGTAAAGCACATGTTGGGAAATCACTGCACGTAAGTTTTGAGAAAAACTCATTGGTACAGGGCCCGCTGGGATTCGAACTTGCCAAGCGACGCAAGTTCGAATCCTAACTCAAACCCCACGGCTATCTCGGCTCTTACGAATGTGTTTCGTCGATAAGTTAGGTACAATGATTTATTTAGTGCTAATTAGAAGCTATATGATTCCTGAGTGCTGTTTATTTTATTCAGAATTCCTGAAGTATTTTTATTACTAATATTATAGCCCTAATAAATCGTAAAACGTCTAGCAGTTGAGATCATACATTGTATTTCGGCTTTATGACTTTTTAATTGCATCCCGTTTCATTGAATTCATTGCTATGACGCGTATCACACGTCGTTATAAATCAATGCTAGCAATTTATCTATACAGATAAATTAAATTGAAGTGTCTATTTGTAATTTCAAAATTACACATTTTGATTAAATGCACATGAAAGTTTACACGGTACTGACATAGAAAAAAAAATTTTCAAAGGTTTTCTTTGTCTGTCTGTTTGTTTGTTCCGAGTAATCTCTAAAACGGCTGGACCGATCTTAACGGGGCTTTCACTAGCAGATAGCTAATGTTACAAGGAGTAGTAAAAAAAAATGTATGGTTCCGCGGGAAAAAAATTGAATCTACGCGGGTAAAACCGTAGGGCACAGCTAGTATTATGATAATGTTGTGCGCTCACAGCATAAGTAAACTTACAGATGAAATAAATACCTACGTACATACTACGTAAGCAAATTTTAGAATGATGTACGTATCTATAGATGGTCGTTATTATTATAACAATAGCTGTAAGCACCTCGCAGTTTTACCTACGTAAGATGAACAAAACACCTACGTCACTTAGTGATAATTTCATCCAGTTTTTAACATTTCCCTGTGATACTTCTTCTAGTCGTAACGTGATGTTATATGAAGCCTCTCGATTATACTATACTACCAGCACAAAAATATTTTTTCACTTCAAACTAATACTACTTAATAGTTTCTGAGATTAGCGCGTTCAACCAAAAAAATGCTCTTCAGCATTGTAATATTAGTATAGACACACATTAAAAATACACACAGTCTAATTAATCCTCATCATTTATTTAGAGGTCAGTTAAAAACTAATTATTAAGACGCCTTGCTGAGTTGCTTACCGGATCTTGACCGAAGGCTAGTTTCCGAAACAGTGTTATATTTTCGACGTTTTACTTTGCTATTGATGATCGTGAAAATACCGACAAAATAATAAGAAAATCGCTGTAACACTTTTACACTATTATACTCAAAAAAACGTTCTGGGTATTTCTTAGAAAGTGGGCTAGGCAGTCAAATTTGGCTTTTATGGAAACACAGGAAATGAAATACGTGACCAGGATTTAATATTCCCTATTTCTCTTTCATTATTGGATGACGCTTAAAGAATAAGTAACTGTCGCTGGCCCAAGCCAAGCCTCGGCCGTAGCACGATCAACTAATATTTAAATTACCATTGGCCAGGGGCAACTATGATCGTTTAAGCAGCGCGTACACGCCAAAGCTCAGAAGTTTTTAATGCCTACCATTATCGGTTATCGGTTTAGCCGTGGTAGCCTTGGGGTTAGAGCAGTCGCCTGCTACGCAAGCGACGCAAGTTCGAATCCCAGCGGGATCTGTACAAACTAGTTTTTCTAAAAACTTATGTGCAGTTATTTCACACCACGTGCTTTACGGTGAAGTTAAACATCGTGCTCGGGGCACTGAGCTCGGCTCGGGCACTGAGCTCAACTCGGGCACAGCACGGTTCTTAATTATTTACATTATCAAGCGTTTGAGATATTAATGTTTGATTTCCATCATTCTTACGACTAGTGACATCATTAATGATAGATGACATCTTAATTCTGGTCGTAGAGTCAACGGGCCTTTGTTAACGACTAAACTTGTTATCACTTAACCAATTGTAGAAAAACATATTCAAGGTTAATAGAATATTATCGTCGGTAAACATTGATGATGTTTTTGGTTAATGAAAACACAAATGTTTTTTATATAGTATTAATTTGGATAAGTATTGCGGGATTTGCGGCAAACACACGCCTCAAAAATGCAACATCACTCTTCAAATTCGGTGCAAAAAGTTCTATCCTGTCTAAACTTAGCTAAGTAAACAGACACAAAATAAGTTGCGTTATGTTATGACGTCTTCGAAAATCGTGGAATGGAAACAAAAATAATCTTATATTAGATCAACGCACATACTTAATATCTAAGTAAGTAGATGCTAGATATGATAGGTATGTAAAAAAAGCAATGGTGGCCGTGTGGTTTGAGTAGTCGCCTGCATTGGAAGTGACACGAGTTACAATCTCAACGGTCTGAGACCCTATCACGAGTTTACCACTGTTTTCCTAATCTAAACTCGCTATCGTCTCTGCCGAATATTTGTTTGAGAAACTGTAGAGCGCAAACTACAAAATAAAATAAATATGCTCACGCCCAGAAGGGTCCGCGAAGGGGTAAGCAGAGGTGTTGTAACAACACCCACATTTCCTCACGATGTTTTCCTTCACCGTAAAGCACGTGGTGTGAAATAACTGCACTTATTTTTTTTAGAAAAACTCATTGGTACAGTCCCCGCTGGGTTTCTAACTTGCGTCGCTTGCGTAGCAGGCGACTGCTCTAACCCCAAGGCCAACACGGCTTTTACATATGTCTTCCAACTAAAATATGTCATACAAATATTGTTGTTGACGCTACCGAGTCATATATAGTTTCGTAATAATAGATTACGAAAACGGTGCTTCACTCGTGATTACGGAACTCGTCTCATGGAAAGCATCGTTAGGGCATAGCCTTGTATGGTATATTAATTCAAAGACATATTGATTGAGCTTGAGACGGCGGCGATTTTTCGTCTTCTGATGAAAGAATTTGGTTTGATAACAATGTCACGTGACTCACATAAAACGTGCTCGGTACCCATGAAGATCAACACTCACAGATAAAATTAACAATATGAAAAAACTAGTAGTTTTACTTATAACTAAATGCGTAGCTTGAGATGACCAGCCCCCACAAGCAGCACCTGTTCACAAGTATGACGTGAATGCCAGCCATTGACTTCCTCAACCATCATAGAGGGAAGTGGAAGGGGATATATAATGGAACCCGATTAGAATTTTATTAAGAAACATGCTGTGACCCATGGATTCACCCGCGTAGACTTAATTTCATGTGGGGCACGCGGAACTCAAAATTTTTGCATAAAAGTAGCTTAAATTTCAACATTAGGACTCTACCAGTGAAAGTCCCGCTAAAATAGATTAGCCGCAACAAACAGACGGACAGACAAACAGACAAACAAGAGAGATCATCATCTCCCTGGCCTTATCCCATACACTGTTGGGGTCGGCACTTGATTCAACCCGATGTGGCTGATCACCTGAATTTTATACGAAGCGACTGTCATCCGACCTTCGCAACCGAGGAAAATCTGTGATCTGGGTTAAGCCAGTTGTCAGACTATTTTAGCCCTCCGACTACGACCTGTAACGATTGCCAAAGATGATAAATTGGCAACCGGGACCGACGGCTTAACGTGCTCTCCGAGGCACGGAGGGAACTCGGGCGGTCACCCATACAATTACTGGCTAGGGTTAGGGTTGCTTAACTTCGCTGGTCGAATGATATGCGCAATAGCAACTGTGCCACGAGCTCCTCAAGAGAGATATAAAATAATTTTTATTTTTTACGTGAGCACAGTTTCATATTCATTTAGTGAAAAGCTGTTAATTTCAAATTACAAGTAGATTATTTTTATTTTTTATTTATATGATTATACTTATTTTTTTATCTGTATGAGATATAGATGTATAGATGACGAATGCGTATTCAACAAATATGATACAACAAGCCAAACCTTGAATAAATAATCAGTCATTTCGGAAACTTGTTCCGAAGAACAAGTATAAATAAACGTAGTTATGAAGACATGGGTACCTAGTATGTAGACAGTAGGTACAACACTACCTACTTAATAGTTAAGTAATAATTTAAACTGTGTTAAACACGTTTTCCCATGACTTTGTACGTACATAAGTATTTTTTGTTAATACCCAGTTTAATATTAGGTGCCGTCTGCGTTACTATTCATAACTAAGCTAGTTTTACCCGCGTAGAGTAAATTTCATGGGTGATCAGCGGATACTTATTTTTTTTTTAATAATAATAGCCTAAGTTACTACTTGTAACATTAGCTATATGCCAGAGAAAGTCCCGTTAAAATCAGTCCAGCCGTTTCTGAAATTAGCCGGAACAGACAGACAGACAACCAGATAAAGATGTATAGATAAACAATTTGCCTATGAACACACATAACACCCAGGTTTGTGCAAAATACATACAGTGCTTGAATTTAAATACAAATTAAAAATATACTGTATCAGAAGTAATTAAAATACGAAATATCTTTAAGTAAGGTATTTGAAATTATATTACAGTTTTTTAGCTATCTTCAATTGAAATACGAAATACAACTAACAAAATAAGTATTCTAGACGGACTAGAAATAGAGGGAATCAAGATTAATTAATCAGTAAAACCAGAGTTTCATTTCATTACCACCACATTTTTAGATGTAATCAGTAATTTTTTTTGACCCATTTTTATATATAAAATCCAATAAAGTTTCAAAAATGTGAAAGTATGCAGCTAAATAAATATAATATGTAAACGTGTAAGTAGTGTACGCACGTACCTACGTTAATTGAACTAGGTGAGTAGGTAATTATAAAAGAAATGTGAAAGTGCATAAAATACCACTATTATTTACCTCTAGCTGTGCCCTGCGGTTTCACTCGCGGAAACCTAATTTGTTTACTAAATAAAAACCTTGAAACATCAGCTATCTGCCAGTGAGAGTCCCGATAAAATCGGTCCAGCCGTTTCGAAGATTAGACGGAAAAACAAACAGAGACACAGAGATTTTTTTTGAAAATAGATTTTTCAATATCTGTACCATGTATACTTTGAAGTGCATTTAGTGAGATTACAAAAATACATTTTAATTGTAGTCATCTGTATAGATCTATAGACTGTATAGATGTATAGATTATTTGTCGCTCTCATCCGCTATGCCGTAATAGCCTAGTCATCTAGTAACAGAGTTTTGGGACTATCAGCAACAAAAATAAATAATACATATCTACATCTAAATCTACTATTATAAAGAGGAAAATTTTGTATTTTTGTATGCATGTTTGTAATGAATAATCTCAAAAACTACAGTGCCGATTTCAAAAATTCTTTCACCATTGGAAAGCTACATCATCAGCGAGTAACATAGGCTTTATTTTATCCCCTTACACCCACGGGAACGGGAACTACGCGGGTGAAACCGCGTGACGTTAGTAAATTATAAACATGTCAGAGAGGAACTTAAGATGAGAAGTTACAAAGCACAAGACACAATTCAATATGACCTTATCAGAAACATGCAGGTGTTCTGTTTATTTCTTATAATAATAATATATGTAAACTATCTATTATTTAATATTATAAGTAACATAGCATCTTCTGTCTGTATCGCTCAGGCTTTACCGCCTTAGCAACTCGCTTGCACATACTGCATAGCGACTTGCTACCGTAAAAGTTTCCGAATACCCACATGTTTTCTAAATTGTAACATGACATTAGTTAATATTTCTAATATTGTCAGTCAGCTATAGGTAGCCAGTAAAATAACTGTAATGTTTATATATTAATGAACGTTAAGAAATCAAGTACTTACTTAATACCAATGTTTAAATCACTACGCCTAACGGAACGGCAAATGCATACTAAACTTATCTTTCTCCGTAAGTGAATTGTAAATTCTTAAGAGAAATAAAGTTCTATAACGATATCTTTATCGTCATTGATAAATCTTTATAAGTAGTGAAATTAACTATAACACTAAAAAGATACAGATCTTTATCGACATATGGAAATATTGAACGGCTTCATTACAAACAAACAAAACAAAAAAAGATAAGCCTAGTTTAGCTAAGTATATGTGTCGTCGTGAGATATAAGCGCTGACTTTGAAAAAAAAAAGAATAAAAAAAGAATGAATATCTTCTTTATAAGTCAGTAGGTACATAAAATATTGACTTACTTGAAAATATTTAGCACTCGGGGCATCCCCCTCCAATTTATTTCTATATGCAGAGAGTAATCTCTCAAATGGATTTCTGACAATTATCATTTTGTGATAATTCTCCAGCATATAATCCCGGTCTGGTTTGGCCACTGTGCTCATATTTCTGAACAATCCCGGTGTATGGGCTATACTGGCTGTGATGGATAAGACATCTGTACTGTTCCATTTGCCGGCCAGTATCATAAGAATCCTCTTCCAGTTAGTACAGGCCACCTGGAATAAAAAAGTTTTTAGTGCTTTTTTCTTATTATTAATTCATGCTCCTGCTAGTTACTTTTTCAGTAATCCAAAAATACCCATAGTTTTAGAATATAAAAATCATAACAATAGTGGGAGTTTTAGTATATGTATATGTAACAGTAAAGGACTTGAACTTTAATTAGGATTGAAAATATACTATTGTGTTTAGTGTTAGTGAACTATCCCGGGGGAAAGGCATGTTATGTATTGACATATGTGGGTAGTGGAATAAAAAGTAGTCTGGAGTTGGCAGCTACCACAGTGAGCTGGGTTCCCTAAATTTACAGTGTTTCATGAGTACATAATATTACATTTGTGTTTTAGTGATGTGTAAATTTTCTTAGCAAAATGTACAATATTTCTATAGTCATAATATAATATACCATAAATACATACATACAAAAAACTAATTTATAGAGCAAAAGTGACCAGAAGTGTTGGGACAGGGTATGCAAGGAAGAATTGCTATGACCAAATTAATAATATTTTTCAGAAATGTCAAATTCGGAGCACTCATAACTGAAGGATGCAAAAGATGTGTATGAAGAGATGCATGAATGTTGATGAAGCGAAAGTAGTATGTAAGGATCATAGCATGTGGCAAACTGTGGTCTCTCCCTACCCTCATGGGATACAGGCATGAGCAAATGTATGTATGTATGTACATACATATAGAATATGAATCAAATATCACCAAAAAATGTTCATAAATTCATGTATGTAATGGTGAAAAGGTGTGAGGCAGATAGTAAACAGAAAGATAAACATTTGCATTTAAAATATTGATAATATTATAATAACTCATAAAGCAGTTTAAAGATTATGCAGAGACAAGGAATGACGGACGGAGTTTTGTTTTAAATAATTTTTTTATCTATTATAAGAACTAAAATTGCAATTATATTTTAACAATTTTACACACATTAATGGCAGCTTAGAAATATATTAGGAAGCAGCAATTATCTTTTTAGGAAGCAGAAAAATTTAAGTATTAGGAATAATGTATTCTAATGTTTCTTTCAAATGCATTTCATTAACTTTTAATGAGACCTAAAAAGCAAAAATTGAAGCAAATACACTAATCAATGTCAGACTCATTAAATTAACTAATAATGTTGAATCACATAAGTGTCAAGGATGTTCTTTTGAATTTAATAATTAGTGATGTTAAAAGCAGACATACGTAATTTATAATGTGAACAGAAGGTCAGGTTAGAAGGTTGGAGCTCTAACTTTATATTCTCACAATATTAAGTCCGGAATTTTATCCAGATTGCATACATTTTAGGGAGAAAAGTTCCAGCTAACTCAGTATCACATTTAAGTAAAAATCGATTCAGTGATTTTGTCATAAGATAGGGGCCGAGAATATCGCGTGAGTATCTGTTATGACTTCTATACTTACGTAGGTACCAATTACCTTATTATATATATTAATTAAATTATGTATTTAATGAGAACTCACCTTTGGCACGTAACAGTACAAAAGTTTGTGCTCATCGTCCACCAAAATGTGTTCTAAACTGTTCGCCGGCAACTCATCTAAGTTAGTTCGCGGCGGAAAACGTCTGCACGTCTCTTGAATCAATTCTTGTCGAGCCAAGTTCAAGGACTGGGTCAGCTCCAACGAATGTTCCACAAACCTACCACGCACATAGCACAAAATGTTAAGTAATAACAACAATTCCTCGGTCCTGACACGCATTTTTCACTTTAATAAAACACTTTTAAACAAACTTTCTTTTTAGTAACCTAAGTTTTCAATGTAGGGCACGCTTTTAAACGCATCCTAAGTAGTATAATTTATTCTATACAATTATATCTGTCGTATTACACAAAGTTTAATGAATAAAACAAAGTTTCATTGATTAATATTAATATTCGAGTACTTATTATCGCAAATTCCTAAAAATCGTGAGCAAGGTAAACACAACCAGCGGTGCTATTCCCTAACTTTTGAGTGATAATCACTTTGCAAAGTGTACAACGATCAAGTGTCAAACAGGCGTTTTTGACAGATTTGGTATTCCCTAACATCAGTGTCTAACTAAAATGACGTCACGAGTGGCTAACCGATTTGATAGCCACCGTAACCATTTTTGACAGGAGTTTATGTATCGATAAATCAAAAGTTGCGATTTTGTAAGCAAAGTGTACAACGAATTGGTACTTATTTGATGCGCACTTTAATTGTTCATAGCCACTATCGAAGAGTAGTGTTTTATAGATCGCAACCGATGAGCACTATTATCCGACCGAAGATGGGAGTTAGTTAATGTTTCTATATGTGAAGCAATTTCCGACCACTTCGATTTGGAAACTTTTACTAAGCGGTTCACACACTACAAATTTATTGTTTTGTGTTACGAGACCTCAGTGTTTATAAAATGTATCACGTAAAGTGTAAATAAAATTGTAATACTTTCTAGTTTACCGTTTTGAATTTTTATAATCTAGAAAAGTATACAAAGATCTAGATTTGGATTTAAGAAGGAATCAAAGAAGAAACTGATTTAAGTAAGAAGATAAAGTGATACATCAAATCAAATTGCTAAGAATGCTAGAGGCCAGAGGGATTTATAGTGATGTTGGCCAATTTTCGCTCTAAGGCCAACAAGATCTATGAGAACTGTCTAATCGAAAAACTGCCGACCCAATGAACACTACATAATACTTTCTATGTAAGAATTTAAAGTAAGTATATCTTTCTACAGTAGGAATGATATGATGCAGCCCGTGTTGGTTGGACTAAATAAAGTAAATATACTAGGTGTTGTTAACTATATGATTTATATTACATCCAAAACCTTAGTACTTAAAATTTAAAATTCAAAGTATCTTTATTTGATTAGACTTCTTACAAAGTACTTTCAAATCGTCAGAAGGACACAAAATACATTATACATGATTATAAATGTTACCACCGGGTTCGGAAGGTTGCTTTTGTTGAGAAGAACCCGGCAAGAAACTCAACAATTAATCCTTAAAAAATATATATATATTATACAATGTTTTTGGTTACAGTATTTATATCTCATGAATATAAGCCCATGGACACAGTTCAAATGCTCAATTGTCAAATATAATGCAGGCATATAAAAACAAACAAGATAATTTAGAGTGTATTATATTTCTGTCTATAATGATAATACTTTTACAGGAGATTCCCATTATTTTCTGTGGCTGTGGATTTGATGAGAGATGACATTAAGATGTTGTGCTGCTGGCCAGCAGTGACTTCCCCAGCCAAAAATGGTGTGCAGAGCGCTGCTGAGAGCTGCAATGTTCTGAAATTATAATACATATATATTATGCTATTTATTGTTTTAATCCACCTACTCTGTCCTTGAAGGGAAAATATGGTTAGATATAGTAAATAATAAATGATTATGCCCTACAAGAATTAACATTCTGTTTTTTCTAAATGTTTTAAACTCAACAGAAACAGATAATCACGGTTTCTGTGTATAGTTAATATCTTTACTTTTTGCAGGCTGTTCAATAAAATTTTCTGAATGATTATAATGAAAATGTACGTTGTAGTGATCAATACTGAGTTACAAGGGCTTACATTATTGGCTCTGCAATCCTGTGTTAATACTTCTTAATATCTTAATGTAGATTGGTCACTAAGTAATTTTTTCTTTCTCAGCATTCTTTAGCATTCTCATTGGTTTCGGTATAAGTATATTGGCATAGGTTATCTGAAAGTAAAAGCTAACATTAAACCTAATCACTCCAATGTAAATAATGTAAAGATCATGTTATAATCATACTACTGACTGTTCAATCAAGACTTATGTATAAAAAGTAAAAACAACATAAAAACCTACCTGCATCATTCCACACAATGTCCCAGTCTCTTACTTTACTTACTTTTCACGCTTTATCTTAAATCCTTTGAAATAGGAATAAACGTACATTCTTAAAACTAATACGTTTATAATTAAACCACAGATTGTAGATTGGATTTTTAAATGTAGCTTAAACAATATCGTTATGTTAAGTAATGCATGCTGTGAATTCCTATAATTGAGGAAACATATATATTGAAACCTTTTTGTATAATTAGTTCTAAGCTTGTAATTATGAATTCCTTGTTGGAAGTCCAAATTAAATAAATAAATAAATAAATAATGAGAACATAAGCTGTAAATTCGTATTTACAGATTATGTTGTCACTATAAACGTAAAAAATATTTTCGTAAATATGAATTCCATGTTAATTTGTTTACATAAACCGTTCAAATTAAATTTCCTTCAAAAAGTACTATTTACAGCTTATATTGTGATATTAATATTAGTCGCATAATATCGATAAGATTCTAGAGGTGTCAAGAGGTGCTTTGATAGGCACCGTAGAAAGGCTGATAGGCACCGTAAGTTGATAGGCACTGAAGGGTTACGCGATCGCTATAGTGCGGACTTCACGGTGGACAACGATTATCAGTGTACAACAAATGTCAGTGAACAACAAAGTTAGCGAATAGGGGGGCAGCCCACACAGCAATGGCAAAAACACTGGCAGGCTGGCGGACAGACCGAATGAAATAATAAAAAAAGACGATGAATGAATGACAATATTATTCAGTCGAACGATGACTGTGGCACTGACGATTATAATCAAAATGTATGGCATGAGTATGGCGTTATACAAATAATAATACATTTTGTAATTTAGTATTACCTAGTAGAAGTGCACGGACCTAAAACAGTGCAAAAGAGTATGTATGTTTGAATATTGTTAGAAAGGTAGGCAGTTTTTTTTTACTTCTCACGTTCCTAGGGACATTGAATACAGATGGAATTAATACACCTTAATAATATTCACGTTGAGTTCTCAAGGCCTTTTTTCTTAAGGTACTTATAGAAATAAAAAGACATATTTATTTAGAAATGTTTAATACGGACAGTTAATAAATAGTTAATTGATTACTTAATTATAAGTCTACGCATGACCTCTAATTTTCGATTGTTATAGAAATATTTTAATTTGCAGTAAGTTTTTCTGGGATGTGGCTCTGAAAAAAAAACAATGGTCATTAATGATCTGTTAGATGAACCAATCATGAATAAAAAAATTCTTTGTCGAATCAATATGTATCTGTTTTTGTGGACTAGTAGTAGTAGTAGTAGTAGCAGCCAATAAAAAATTTTTCAACATTTCCCAGTGCGTACCCTTAAATGTTGAATGTAGCAAACTTGATAGTATTGTCGAATCAGGGAGAAGGCTTCTTCGGCAACAGCCAGCTGATGATGCTGCCATGCAAGAACAGCGAGACATGCCCATAAAGTCTCATTTTCGACAGTGCGACATAGCTGTGAAAAAACAATGTATTAAAATATTTATAATACTATAAAATCATCCAATGTTAATTGTACAGCGTAGCGAATGAATATATACATATATATATATAGACATATTTTGATAAATTTTACCTGCAATGCTGACTTCCACATATTGCAAGCGACATGTCTCAGAAGTTTTTCAGGAAAAACAGCAACCGACAAATGCAGCGCGGATCCGTTGCCTCGGCACACCTTTACTATTCCATCTTCTACGTTTAGGATGGTAGGATTGCGACCAAGATCCCTAAAAAAATAAACTCTTTAAATTTTATTCCACCCACTTCAGCCGCAAAATGTAGTAAGTAGTAGAGGTAAATTTGATATTTATATCGTGGTGCGTCTTACCCTGAAGATTTAAAATACAAGAACAAAATACGAATTGTCACCATCGACAAAAAAATAAAATGTCCACAAATTTTTAAAGAGTGAGAAATTTGAGAGTTATTTGCAGAAGAATAATAATTAATGATCATATGTTTAACAGATTCAGGTGTTGTCTTACGATATCTCTTTGCTGACGGTGGTAAGAGCTAGCCAATCGGGTTGTGTAGCCGCCTTAGGACAACACCAAGCGACGACAGAATTAGCACGTAGTCCAACTAGCAATTCAGTGTCACAACTCCAGGCAATACTGAGAATTTGAGATCCTGGATAGCAAAAAATATTGTTAGTAACCTTGAAGTTTTGGAAGACAAGCAGTTTGGCTGTCACACTCTGGGACGCTGAGTTGAATTAATCCTTTATGATCACAATGCCGCACAGCTAGCTTGTTTAAGTATTGTTTGAAAATAATATAATATTTTTGGTATCGGTACCCCCAATATGTGACTCTTTATATGAAGTCATGATATTACGTATTAAGTAAAAAATTTTGTATTATGATAGCCTTAAAAGCATATTTTTTTATATTTTGCCAAAAAAATATTGAACCTCCAAAATGCTAAATTGGTAAGCCTTCTTTGATCTCCAAGGATAAATCACGACATATTAAGGATATCGATGCAAAGAGGAGAAAACCTATTATAAGTCAAATTTTAATCAAAATGATTCTAATTGCTCACCCAATTTGATAAAGTTAGGTTTAGGATCCTTCACATTAACCACATACAAGTCTTTGTTATAATCCAGCAATGCTAGATGTCTTTCGTTGCTTGGACCAGTCTGACTAAGAGCAATTGTGGACACAGTCATTTCGTGCATCAGCTTAGTAACAGTGTTGTCTGTAGAGCTTCGTACAATAAGACCAGTGGGGAGGTCGAATACATGTATCACTGTAGAAAAAAACGCATATCAAATCACAGGGCTAGTAGACACATTGGCATAATTATTGAAATTGGCCAATTTGCTGGTAGGTATCTAGTAATAGGTAGTAGTCATGTTGGGAAATTTGATTACTAGGTAAGTTAGAAAATCTTCTATGGACCTAGTAAGCATAATATTTTGGAAAAAAATATATTTGTTTTATAATTACAACAAGTTACATGCTTTGTTAATGTATTCATAAAAAAATGGTTTGATTTCGTTCGCGGGTTTGAAAACTACCATAATGTTGTGTATATTTAATACATTTTAAATAAAATTAGTTTGGTAAATCTAAAAATTAAAACTTGGAGCAAAATTTGTTCTCACGTTTTCGGTCAGTTTGGTCGATAGCAGCTAAAGCATCAGGGCCCAAAGACAGGGCAGCTCTTCCCAAAGTTTCAGGCCTCGCGCCCCAACGGGGACTGGCCAGCAAACGTCCCATGTAGCTGTATACTGATATTCCTGTTCTTTCCACTACGCATATGCATCTATAATAGAGATAATGGCATCAATCCAGTGGTCATTAGAAAAAAAACACTATTTTGTATTCAGATTTAGATGACATGATCAAATTATCTACTGAAGTACATAACAGTCTTCAAATGTTACCTTTCAGACAGTAAAATCATACTGATTGTGCCTTCCTTTAGATCAAACGTAACTGGTGTGTTCCACGAAGTCAGTCTATGTATGAAGCACTGCTTTACAGTGGCTATCACCATGTGATTGAAGCCTAGGGCAATGTGAATGACCCTGTCAGGGTAATCGAGTTGATCATTTTGATCAGTTATTATATTCTTGATAGTGATCATTTTGCGACCGGATTGCGAGCAAACGTAGTTCCTCCATGTGTATTCTCTGTGAATAATTGAAAATTGTCAAACTTAAGCGTTCTTGTAATAATATGCTGAAAAATATTTTTCCGTCACCGTGGTGGCACGGTGTCTTTTGTATATAAAAATTACGACTTATGCACCCCCAAATGCCGGAATACTTATGTTACAGAAGGGAACTTTTTCAAATGAGCCGATATAAACCAAAATTGGTTAAATAAGTAGATACCTAAAGTTTTAATGGAATGCAAACCTGTCAATAATTTGAGCGAACAACACTTGTTTGGCAACATTAGCACATGCGGCGGCTAACTGTGTGCCGTCTGCTGACCATACGATGTTGTAAACGCTGCCAGTAGCAGGCCGTTCTAGGCAGTGGGACCACTGGAATAGAACATATTTGTCAAGTGATTAATGTTTCGATCCACGTAATTGATGTTAGTTAGCTGACACGTTATTGTTAATTTGCCATAAAAACCAAAATGAAGAAGTAATTTTTGCGAGTTAAAGCACTTTGTGTTGCGATCAATATCATATTTACACTTACTCCATTAGCATTGCACAAGCGAATAAGATTGAAGCTGCCAATAACAAACATATCGCCCGCCGGTGACCAACTCACGCTTGTGATTGGTTGGTCATGTTTGACGCTCACCGAAATTTGCTGGCCAAATGAGTCCCATATCTGTAAAGTTATAAATATCTTTAATTTCATGATTTTCATCAGTGCTGGCTTCAATGTAGTTAAATATCAGTTTATTTTATTAATTATTTCGCAATCCACCCTCGCTTCGCTTCAAGTTACGTTTTTTTTATTATAAGTTAGCTATAAACCCCTCGTAATTTAACTCCTTTATATTTGTAAAAACCCTATCAAGATCCGTTACTTGGTCTAAAAGCGTTCAATCAGTCAAAACAGTTTGTGGAAATGGCGACTTCAATTATTATTTAATGATTTTGTACTCATTAATTTTACCTTTGAGAACCCATCCTCCGATGCAGAGATGATTAAATTGTTGTTCGTATTCCAAGAAAGGCATGAAATAAGGCCCTCGTGAGCTTTCCACTGTAAAATAAAAGAATAGACATATTGTTCCAGGCACGGTTTAGACAACACAAATAACAAAATATGGCAAGAAAAGAAGTTAGTGTTACAGAAACATCCTACTTACTTTAGTTATCTTATTACCGGAGTTCAATTGTTTTATGACGAGAAAATTCCCCTTCGAATGCAAGATTGCACTACTATCAGGGCTCCATGCTGCATTGTAGATTGGGGCGTCAGATTTCACTATCGTCGATCGCAAAAGGCCGTTACGTGACCAGACTTTTAAAAAGCCATCTTCGCCAGCTTGAACAAAATTAAACCCGAAATATTATTACAACTAGCTTCCGCCTACGGCTTATTAAAAAGGCGAGCGAGGCAAGCGATAACCTACGATTATTTGTAACAATAAAAAAAAGGTAGTAATTTTATTCTGTGGGTTTCGGTGCGTGTATCGGTGCGGTCCCGAGGCCCTTCCCCCTGTACAGGCGATGTGGAGGAACACCGTGGATGTTTAGTGGGTGGGTGTTTGAGTGCGGTAAAGATCCTTCATAACCCGGGTCGGGTTACGAGAGATTCCGCCTCATAACTAAAAAAAACGTAAATCATGTGAAAGCGTAACAAACTCATGCGCAATAATAATGGGAATAACTGCGCATGTATTTGTACGCGCTCATGATGAAATAAAGGATATCTGATTATTAGTACCTGTGAGAAGACTAGCTCCATCGGGACTCCATTGGGCGGTAAGACACGCACCTTGATGAGCAGCAACAGTTTTTTCTATACGACCATTGTGATTTACGATGCAAAACCTGTATAAGTAAGTGTTTACTAAACCTATATTGTAGGTAAGTAAGTTAGGAAAATACAAGAGTGGGCCCACCCACCAATATTCTATGGATCTATACGGTGCCATTAGTAGGTATATTATTTTACAAAAGTTTGAAATTAAGTGCATAAAAGTGTATTTTTTTAATAATATGAGTTGTAGCGTGTGGCCTTCCTATCCGCACCTCAAGGGGTAAGCGCCCTCTTCGGTACGATGCTTAAACTAATGTCACTAAGCGCTGTACATTGTTCTAAGACGCGTGAGTTCCGTGCGCCGCCGCATGCAACGCATGGCGCGACATGCGCGCGCAGCAGCAGTCTGCGTTCGGGTTCTGCGAAACCCAGTCCATGTTTTTGTAACCGCTCGCGACGCTCGCGCCTCTTTGTGTTATCCGTGTTTTACTTTCTTTTTATGTTTCTTTCATCACCCCTAAGTGTAACTTGTGCCGGACATCTTATTATACGTTTTATTTACATTCAATAAGTCTATTCGTTACACCCACCCCCTACAATGACGCCCAACGTTTTCAGGGCTAGGGGTGATTGAACTTTTTGCATTTTGTTCGTTTTTTCGCGTATTCAAAAGTGTTACGTGTACGAAAATGCCACGGAAAATTCGCAAATCACAATCAGAGGACGCTAATGAAAGTGTTTCGAACGTCACGCTTAGTGGAGAAGCGTTGACTTCGTTGTTTTCGTCTCTGCAGCAGTCCCAGGCAGAATTTTGCCGGGCTTTGTTGCAAGAAGTACGGTCGTCGACGCCGGTCGCGTCGTATACGTGCGACCCTGCCGCCGGCGCCACGACGGGATGCCCCGCCGCCGCCCTTCACGTAGCTACTTCTGGAAACTTCTCCAGATGCACAGCGCGTTTCAGTGGCTCGTCAGCGGAATCCCTCGAGAACTTCTTAGACGCGGTAGAAGTATATAAAACATGTTTGAACGTGACCGATGAAAACGCGCTACGCGGCCTGTCTATGCTCCTCACCAATGATGCAGCAGTGTGGTGGCAAGGAGTCAAGGCCAGCACCAACACCTGGACAGAAGCTGTAACGAGGATAAGGAGTGCTTTTGGTGAGCGTCGTCTACCTTACCAGATATACAAGGAATTGTTTTCGCTCAATCAAGGTAACGAAAATACAGACCTATTTATAGCTAAAGTTAGATCCCTCCTCGCTAAGTTACCTACAGAGGACTTGTCCGAACGTGTCCAGATAGACATGTGTTTTGGGTTGTTGGATCGGCGTATACGTAAAAGAGTGGAAAGATGTTCCATTACTACTTTCGACGAACTCCTTTGTAAATGCCGTGCGATAGAAGATGCACGGAAGGAGAGCATTCCAGACAGGGTAAACCAACCCTTTGTCAACCGATCTACTTATCCAGTAACGACACCCGCTGTCGAGAAAATTATTGTCGAAGGTGCCGCTGCTCCGGGTCCGGTCAGGAATGTGCCGTCGACGTCACAGTCGGAACGTAGCTTTTGTGTGTATTGCAAACGCAGAGGTCACACACGTGACAATTGTTATAAAATAAACAATAACAATTCCAAGGGTGAATCGAATAAAATATCATGTTTTGGTTGTGGTGCCGCGAATGTAGTTCGTAGTAAGTGTACAAAGTGTAATCCCACTAAATCCGGACATTCATTTTATTCCCTGCGCGTAAGGTCCACGTATGGATCGCGCGCTGCTGATCGTTCGGTTCGAGCACCGATGACGCGCACCGATCGCGCCATCTCGACGCTACCGCCACCCGCGACAGCGCTAGCGGCCAGTAGCGACGCACATTCGGCTCAACAGCGCAGCGCTCGCGCGCTATCGCCGCCGCCGCGAGCTGCGACCGTCGGACAACCTAACCCTTCGCCTGCGACGAGTGTACAAGGTAACCCTACGCGTGCCGTAGGGGTTCACAGTAACTTTACTTCGCGTAAATTGAACATTAATAACACTAGTAATGATTATGTTGGCACTTCTAGTTGTTATAATTACGATAGTGTTACTGTAAATAATGATTTGTGTAAATATTCGTGCAATTTGCAAAATTTAAATTGTATTAATGGTTGCAATACTATGCCGCACTCACGAAAATGTTCGTTGTGCAATAATAAGTCTTTTAATGATTCTGGTTCGTGCATAAATTGTCAAACCTATTATAGCACTAATTTAAAATGTAATGTTGATACTCGTGCCAAAGGGGAGCTTACACCTAAAAGTGCTTCGTCAGAGGGAAATAATAATCTCAGTTGCTCTCAACCTTTTTCGAGTCATTCTAATATTTTTTCGGAAACGGACAGTGACTCTCAACCTTTTTCCAATAAAACACGTGGTTCTCAACCTTTTTTAAATAGTCAGCTGTTTCGACGCCCTATTTTAAATATTAGTATTTTAGGAGAGCATGGCTCTGCGCTAATTGACTCCGGAGCGAAATCGTGTATTGCTGGTCACACGCTGCATGCTATCCTAAGAGAAAAAGGTCATCCTTTAATCCCGTCGACAATTAATGTTAGGTTGGCGGATGGAGTTAGTCGATTGATGGATGTCCTTACCGCGGAGGTTGAGGTGACCCTCTGTCACAAAGTAAATAAAGTAACTTTTTTAATTTTTCCGGAAGCTAATTGTAATGAATCATTACTTGGAATAGATTTTTTGACTAATTTCAATGTTTCAGTAGACTTTGGTAATGCTACATGGCATTTTGGTGATCAAAAATCAAAGAAATTTAAGTTGATGTTCGAGGAAATGTCACCTCCAACCTCATTGGCATCTATTAATGTACTCAGGGACGATGAGGCGACGTCACTTAGTGTCGAACAATGCGAAGTTCTTGCCGATCTCCTCATAAATAACCAGGACATCTTCGAGTTAGGGGGAGAGCCGACTCCATTTGCTGAGCTTAGGATTGACACCGGTGACCATCCTCCCATTGCAGTTCCACCTTACCGCCTCACGCCAGCTCGAAAAGCCGTTATGGAAGCTGAGCTCGAGCGGATGCTGAACGATGGCATTATAGAGGAATGCGAGTCAGCGTGGGCTGCACCTGCTCTTCTTGTTCCGAAGAAAGATGGGTCGATTAGGTTTTGCGTCGATTATAGGAAGCTTAATGCAATCACAAAGAGCGATGCATATCCATTGCCGGTAATCGACGACCTATTACAATACACAGGTAAGAGTTGTTTTATGAGTACAATCGATCTTCGTGCTTCTTACTGGCAAGTGTTGGTCAGTGAACAAGATCGCGACAAGACGGCATTTGTAACACCATTCGGCGTCCATCGTTTCAAACGAATGCCGTTCGGGCTTCGAAATGCGCCCGCAACCTTCCAGCGGCTGATAGATCGTTTTAGATCCAGCGCCGCTCTCAAGGATATCACGTGTTTGGGGTACATCGACGATTTGATCGTAATTTCGGACAGCTATGAGCAGCACCTCCAGGACCTGCAAGCAGTGTTCGAACGCCTTAGATTTTTCAAACTACAGGCTAACCGAGATAAGTGTGTTTTTGCTCGAGATAGCGTCAAGTACCTCGGCCACGTTATCACTCCCCAGGGTGTATCTCCAGACCCAGACAAGATCAGCGCCATCGCTGATATGAAAGAACCAAACTCTGTGAAACATCTTCAAAGTTTCTTACAGACGTGTTCTTGGTTCAGGAAGTTCGTTCCTTGCTTCTCCCAGGTTGCTCAGCCGTTGACCATGCTCACTAAGAAGAAACAACCTTGGATTTGGGAGACAGCTCAGGTTAATGCGTTCAACGAACTTAAACGTTTATTGACTTCAGCGCCTATTCTTATTCAACCAGATTACGATCGTCCATTCATCCTCAGAACTGACGCCAGTAGTTACGCCATCGGTGCAGTATTACTCCAAGGCGAGGATAAGGATGAACGGCCCATCGAATATGCCAGCCGCCTGCTTAGTCCAGCCGAAAGGAATTACAGCACTACCGAGCGTGAAGCTCTCGCTGTTGTCTGGGCAGTCGAGCGTTACAGGGGTTACATTGAAGGGCATCCGGTTATAGTAGGCAGCGATCACCAACCATTGAAGTGGCTTCTTACTTTAAAGTCACCTTCTGGAAGGCTCGTTCGCTGGGCACTTAAGTTACAGGCTTTTAACATCCAGTTCACCTATACTCCAGGACGTGCAAATGTCGTAGCCGACACTCTCAGCCGTCCCATCTGCGAAGTTGATAGTAGAGATCAGTGTGGAGTTTGCTCGGTCGTCGTCGATTTACCTGCTAGAAGTCCATCAGACTTGCGACGTTCTCAGCTCGACGACCCTGAACTGGAAAAGATCATAAATGATTTTGAAGATACCTCTGATGCTGGACCACAAGCTATAAAGCGCTGGTCAGAAAGAGGGTATTTCATGCAACAAGGAGTTTTGTTCAGGTACAATCCTGATGTCGACAGTGAAGAACCGCAGCTGGTTGTTCCTGTCAGCCTTCGTCTTGATATCGTCAAGGAATGTCACGATTCTCAAATTGCGGGGCACCATGGTATTGAAAGGACCTTTCACAAAATCTCTCAGCATTTTTATTTCCCAGGTATGCGCCGTTTCATAGGAGAGTATATCAAAACTTGCGTTACCTGTCAACGCTATAAGGCGTCTAATCAGAAACCAACTGGTCTCCTCCAGACCCCGGTTTTGAACCAGCGAGGGGAAGTTTTAGCGATTGACCTTTTCGGTCCACTTCCAGCTGGACAAAAGGGGGAGAAATGGATACTGTTGGTGGAAGATACAGCGACTCGGTGGGTAGAGCTGTACGCTTTGAAAGAAGCAACCTCAGAGGTATGTGCTCGAGTCCTCATAGAAGAGTATTTCCTCCGCTATGGACTTCCACGTCGCATTATTTCTGATAACGGAGTTCAATTTGTTTCCGCTGTAATGCAAAAGTGTATGTATGTTTTAGGCATTACGCAAGATTTGTTGCCGTTATATCACCCACAGGCAAATCCAGCAGAAAGAAAGAATCGTGATCTCAAAGTTCATTTGGCCCAGGTGTTGGATACCAAGCACACTTCATGGCCATCGCATTTACCTGCGGTAAGGTTTTCAATGAACTCAGCAGCATGTCAAACAACGGGTGTCTCACCGGCGTTCTTGACATTTGCTAGGGAGCTGCGATCGCCTGTTGATGTTGATTTTGATATCAGAACGGTTTTAAATAAAGATAATTTCGTTCCTCAAATCACGCCCTATCTAAAAAGTTTTTTAAATTCTTTAGTTTCGATTAGGGATAGAGTCGAGAAACAGCAGGATAGGCGTAAGGATTATGCTGATAAGTCACGTAGGTCAGAATTTTTTGCAGTAGGTGATAAAGTTCTCATCAAATCGCACGTCCTTAGTAAAGCGTCCAAGGACATCACTTCTAAATTCGTGCCTAAGAGAGATGGGCCCTACCAGGTTGTGAAGAAGATCAGTCCGACGTCCTACCTTATTGCTAATTTTAATGAGGAGATTCTTGGCAAGTTTCATGTATCTGAGCTTACGCGTTTTTTTAGTAGAAATGACTCGCCTCCTAATCCTGTCATGCCAAAACGGTCAAGGGGCCGCCCGCGGATCCAGGATGTTGATGTCCGAGTCCATGAACGGGGTCGTTCTCATGAACTCGAGGGGGAGTCTGTAGCGTGTGGCCTTCCTATCCGCACCTCAAGGGGTAAGCGCCCTCTTCGGTACGATGCTTAAACTAATGTCACTAAGCGCTGTACATTGTTCTAAGACGCGTGAGTTCCGTGCGCCGCCGCATGCAACGCATGGCGCGACATGCGCGCGCAGCAGCAGTCTGCGTTCGGGTTCTGCGAAACCCAGTCCATGTTTTTGTAACCGCTCGCGACGCTCGCGCCTCTTTGTGTTATCCGTGTTTTACTTTCTTTTTATGTTTCTTTCATCACCCCTAAGTGTAACTTGTGCCGGACATCTTATTATACGTTTTATTTACATTCAATAAGTCTATTCGTTACACCCACCCCCTACAGAGTTACTTACTTGCCGTCAGCACATGAAATGAGTATCACATCATGCTGGTGCTTGTTGCTCCCGGTGTTGATTTTCGGGAATAAATGCATTCCAATTGGATAAAAATCGTCAGCGAATTTTGTCACCAGCAGGCACTCCCTATTTACTAAATTCCATTTTAGCAGTTTGTGATCGTCCCTAAACAAAGTTAGGTACTCATATAATATCACTACTTAGTATTAAATGGCAGCAAGTCAAAAGTACAAGAATATTTTTTACCAACCTAATATTTTGATAGAAAAAAAATTACTTACCCACAAGAAAATATATCTTCTGCATTGTTCCAACAAACGCACACAATAATCCCGACATGCTTTGGATCCTTCATTAATAATATGTTCAATTTCATTTTGCACAACTATATTAATATTTTTACTCAAAGAAATATTTTTTTCTTGATCTCTGCTAAACTCTTACTTGTTGTGTTTACTTATTTACGTTCACCTCACTCGCTTGTTGCTACTATGGTTGCTATGGTAACGAGCATTGCAATAATCACGGATATAATTTTCCGTTGTTAATAATAGTCTTTCCACAATGAGACAGGAAAAATCTGAGATAAAATCAATACAGGGAGGGTACATCACTCAAAGTGTTGCCAACTTCATGAACTTCACAAACTTTTTTTAACAAAAAAAATTAAATCATGGTATAAATTTGACACGTTGCATGATTAATTTTCAGCCAAGATTAAAAAAACTCGGGCACAAAACCCGGCACGCGAATTGGGCGCTCCGAAACTTGTTTTTTTTTTCACGGTCACAGCTGACAAAAATTTTTCAACGCCACGTGAATTTTTGTATCTCACTCAGAATAATTTTGAATGGAACCCTCAGTGCACGAGTTCGACTCGCATCTGGCCAGTTTTTTTAAGTCGAAAGAAAATGTTGACAATTCGTCATAGAAATAAAAAAAAACAAAATGCCAGAAATAATATTTGGTGTATATAGTATAATATTTGGTCTAAACTCACCATATTATTCTAAAATATTATTAAAATAAAATAATTTAAATATTTGTCTGCTATCTCCGACAGTGAGAAATAAGGTTTAGAATATTTTTTTTATTACCAAGCATGAAATTTTAGTTTGTGTAATGCGTGCAAAGTCAGCAAAATCTTTCGTTCTTTTATTGTTTGAGTACAGTAATTTGACCAATGTCACGTCAAGTTTAGTGATTTTTGAGAACAAAAAACCTTGTAAATTGTTAAAAAAGTACGTGGAGGAACCCATTGGATTCCTCTGGCGTTTTTTTTGTTATGTATCCAAGCAATATCTTGAAATTGTATAGATGTCAGATGTTATAAATTGACGTTACTGACATAGCCAAGTGACACTCAGAGAAGAAAATTGTCATATCAAAATGTCATTAATTTGACGTTTATCTCACGTTCTCTCACATGTTCGTCTATTGAGAATTCCGGAAATTTATTTTATGATACTAAAATTTGTTTTTTTACATATTTTCTAGACTCAAAATAACAAAGTAAAATGTCTGATGTACCGGACTTGAGTAGTGATGAAGACGAGCATTTCGAAGAAGATGAATGGCAAGAAATGGAAACTAGTAACACGATGGTAACATGCTTGTTTTGTTCCAACGTTCTATCGTCTATCGAAGAGGCTTTCAGGCACTGTGAAGCCGTTCACAAATTCGCGCTTAGCACCTTGAAAGTTAAGTTTAATATGGACTGTTACTCATACATAAAAATGATCAATTACATCAAGAAACATAAACCACCACCTGATGCGATGATGAACGCTAGTAAAGTTCTTTGGGATGATGAGGTGTATTTAAAACCTGTAGACCATGATGAATGGTTGATGTACGACTTTGACTCTCTCGCTGATAAGCCTAGTTCACCAAAAACATACCATGCTAATGTTGAAAATGGATTAGTGACATTATCACAAGCTCACTTCATCGAATTACAACGAACAATACAGACTTTGACGGAACAATTGTCTGAAAGCCAAACTCATCTTCAAATGGCCAAAGAGGACATAAATAAGATGCAGCAGTCAATGAAAACAATTGTTGATGGTGGTAATAGCAAAGATATGGTAGATGAAAAGAGCATAATTATTAATTGTGTCTCTAAAGTGCCTTTAGAATGCGACGAGGGATACTTCAGCACTTATGCTCACTTCGGTATCCACTACGACATGCTGTCTGATAAAGTAAGAACAAAGACATACCAAGATGCAATAATGAATAACAAAGAAACATTGAGAGACAAAGTTGTTTTAGATCTTGGCTGTGGAACGGGGATCTTATCAATGTTCTGCGCAACGGCTGGTGCTAAAACTGTGTATGCATTAGATCAATCTGAAGTTATTTATCATGCAATGGATATAATCAGAGAAAACAACTTACATGACAAAATAAAAATTGTTAAAGGTAGACTTGAAGACACTAAGTTGGATGAGAAAGTTGACATCATTGTATCTGAATGGATGGGCTACTTCTTGCTGTTTGAAGGAATGCTAGACAGTGTCATTTATGCAAGAGATAATTGTCTCAATCCTGGCGGGCTGCTACTCCCCAACAGATGCAACATAAGTCTCGTTGCAAATGGTGACATAGACACACATAAGAAGCTAATAGATTTTTGGTCCAATGTCTATGGCTACAAGATGAATTGTATGAAGTCTGAAGTAGTACGAGAAGCCAGTATTGACATTGTACCGGCTCAACATATTCTATCTGAACCAAGTGTGGTTAAAGAAATTGACATCAACACATGCAACACGGATGTAATGGACTTCACGTCAGACTTCAAATTAACTGTCACGAAAGATGGTACATTGACATCTATTGTTGGATATTTTGATACATTTTTCGACTTACCTGAGAAGATTTCGTTCTCAACGGGTCCAGTTAAAACTGCAACGCATTGGAAGCAGACAGTATTCTACTTCAGGGATTGTAAGGAAGTAAAACAGGGTGACATAATACAAGGAACTATTATTTGCAGCAGACAAAAGACAGATGTACGAGCACTTTCTGTACAAATCAATATATTTGACAAAATACATAAGTATATTCTTAGTTGATTTTATGTAGTTTGTAAGTGCAGTTGAAGCTTGATTTTACAGATTTTTTTAATGAAACTTTTATTGAATAGTGTTTTGCAATGCCGTGGGCCATTTATAAGTATTTAAGATTTTTTTTGGCTTAAGTTCGCTGATAGAATGATATGTGCAATAGCAACTGTGCCACGAGCTCCTCTACTTAAGAATGATAGTGTTCTATTAAACCCTTATTTAAGTAACACTATTACACCAGAGTAGCTTCCGCCTGCTTCCCCTTTGTTGTATACTGTAATATATAGAAAGTCCATTCTGAATAGAGGTGAAATAATTCTTGTTTCTGAATAAATACTTCCAAAATAACCACCCTTAAACTCTTAAAATAAGATTTCCTCCATACATACTTTTCCTCTTTATAATATACCAGCTTCGTGCATTTGGTAGTGCTCAACGAAAGTGGGGGTAACTGCGTATGTATTGTCAGACAGAGACAGACTCATGATAAGACTACTGCACATTCAAGGGTAGAGCTCATAGCTTTCGACGGCACCTATACTGCCATCTACTGTGTAGTTCTTAAAGTTCAAGATATTGTTACTGTTTGTAGACACATTTGCATTTATAATACCTACTAATATGGAGAGATGAAAAATTATAATTTAAGTTCTGTGTAAGCATAAAATTTTGTAATGTCTACATTCTGCATGTGCCTAAAGAAATTAATAAATTGTAAAACAATTTATTCTGTTCCCATTTATTTAATACCCATTAAAGTTGCCTTTAAAAAGTAATTATTGTTGCTCTCGAGACATTATAAATAGGTAAGGTTTTAATTACTTATTACAAATAAAAGTGAAAATGTTTTCTACGAAAATGTTTAATTTTATTTTACACAATCATAATTTACAATAAATAAAAGTTGCTTTATATTTATTTACATAAGGTATAAAACAATTAATAGCTGACTTAAAATAATTACCATACAATTTGAGATTTCGCATGTCATATTATAAAAAAAAAATAGATAAAATAAAACGAAGTTATCTAATTTATTTTAAATTAAGGTAGGTAGTCACTATAGAAAAGAAAATATTCTAAAGTAGGTAGCCTACTTCCTTAAGGTGATTTAACTTTAAAGTACTTAGAAGTTATTTATAGTTTTTTATGACAGATATATTTAATGCTACAATTATTTTGTGATGCGTGTGTATGAACTATGAATGAATATATTTAATCTTGTGTGAGTTAGATGAATGTAAAAGTATTTCTTAGTTGCTTTTTTATTCTTAGAACACTCAGTAATTACTAATCGCAATTTTGTGACGCTTAATATTACAGTAAACATCCAAAACACAAACTGGGAATGTTATGACAATACAAACGAAAGTGGCCCTTACTACTCACACAATATGAAATCGAAATTTTAGCCACAAGCTGTATAATGAAACAACAATAAATATTGTACATAAGGCTCATTATGCTAGTAACTACATGTTTATAAAGCTATATCCCGAATCAGAATGGCATCTATTAACTACCGTTCAAAATTAAACCTTACTTGGTTACTCTTATTCGCTATTACTATTAGGTACACTAAATGCATATCATAGATAGAAATACTTACAGAATGTTCGTATAATAAATATTATATTTTAATAATTTGATAAATATATAAAAAAGATCTATTGTTAAATTTGTCTACAATACATAAGCGTCATAGTTAGAATTTTTAATTTATCTACTTTTATCATCCCTGAAATGTAATAAGAACCTTATTTTAACGTGATTATGGCTTCTTTTGACTTGATATTCATGTGAATGGTCCCACGTACCTACCGAGATTACCTATGCCACTGATGATACGTTTTGTATTTTGATAATATCATGTTCTTTATATAAAGATTTTAAGACTTCTTGATAACTTGTCATCAAATAACTGTGCCTTAGGCCTGCGACAGCAATAATTATGTATATCTGGCGATTCTGGTGTCATGTTTTGAGCGCTGGCTTTCAATGCACAGTAGTATTTTTTGAGTTTGTTAGGCATAATCGCGATCAAATCTATGTGCCTCACTATTTTTGCTGAACGCTCAAATCTCGTGACGGCACCCGTAGCTAGATATTTGTGCCTTTGTACCTTTTTACATCAGTGATGTCATTACTGTCAGAGACATAACCTACAGTTTAAACTGTACCTAGAGCTTTGAAATTCGGGGGAAATTCCTTGGACACAAATATTCGTAAATGGTAGTGAAATTTCGTTAAGCTACGTCACAAATTTGACGCGAGTTACTTGTTGAGTCTTAGGAGATAGTTATGTATACATAGGTACTAGAAAATGATAAGATCATGTACCTACTGACACTGCAGCGTTCATTCGTAATTCATATTATAGGTACGTTTCGATATTATCAAATCAATAGGTACTATTATCCTAATGTAAAGTATTTTCACGACGATTAGATTTTGAATTCAATGGATCATGTAAATGGTCCTTCGACCCTCCATGTTTGACTTGATTAATTGATAAGTTACATTCTGTGGCTCAACGCCTGACTTGATACACCCATAATCTGTTTTCTCCATAATTTATATAAAATGTATAATCTCTTAATTTTATTTAATCTATTCGTTAAATTAAACAGCGATATATGTTCTGTGAAATGCAGACGATCTTACACCTATCTCTACCTACACTTTCTGGTAAGCGTGAGTACAGGATATTTGGATCCCATAAATATAAACGTAGGGCTTAGTATTGATTGTGTGGTACTGAAGGTACTAGATCTAAAATCTATCAGAACTCTGCTCCTTTGGGGTCTTGTAAAATTTGGGAATTGTTTAATAAAGCCATTCTAATCATATAATATTTGAAACGTTCACAGCTATTTGATTCACTCCAATCATAAATATTTGATGGGATCCTTGAAAATACATAAATTTTTTACATTGCTATTAAGAAGAATGTATAAGATGAGAAAAATTCCATTACTTTCTTGAAAGCAAAACTATTTCCTGGCTCCGAGCTTTACTTGAGTACAATTTTCAATGTTTCTATTCAGTTCTATATTGTTTGGCATCTGTGAGTAAACACTTGGCCTAAATATCTTTCACATTAATAAATTCAATTTGATTTCTTCCATTCAAAGGATATTCTACTTGAAGGACGGTTACTTCTAACTTTAGTCCTCTACCTAGATTATGTACTTGATTTCTTCTTCTTTTTTAAGGATTTGTCGCCTTTTCTCAGCCTCAAAGTTATAAACTTTCTTAGTTTGGTGTTTCGAAGGCTGCTGTTAAAGGTTCATAATTTGACTAAGTATGCAATAAAAAACAAATTTGTGAAGAGTAAATTTCCTTATCAGTAGGTAATATATAATGCGCTATCTAACTATATACTAGAATTTGAGATGGCGTTAATTATTAAGAAAATAATTTCATATAAATAACATTTGGTCAGGAATATCAAGACTCTCCAATTTAATCGGAAACATTAAAATTAATAAGCGTATTTTTCATATTATGGGTTAAATTTATAACTAACTTTATTCTACTAAGTATATAAGTTATATAATTTACTAAGGTATACAGTAAGGTGTAATATGATCAGGACAGAAGTGCACATGTGTGTATGATATAAGTTATGTTGATTGCTCCGTAACCAGCATTTGATAATATTAACTATAAGGTACGTTTATATATCTTAACAACTACATTTCAAATGAGTTCAGTACAATTCCATATAACATGTAATGAAATTATGCCATAGTGACTAAAAGTAGCATCTTATGATATTACAAATTTTAAAATGATATCCATTACGAGTAAATTTGATTTCCATATGGGTACAGACCTATCGGAGTGCCATAGGGTAACAACATAGGACCACTTAAGTAAGATGTATATAATATCTGGTTATTTGCGTTATAATATATTAATCTAGTTCGTAATGGATAGAAGACAAGCTTAATTACGTAATTTAAGCTAGATAATATTCGCAGCGAATTAAAATGGAAAATGTACACTAATGGCGTATTCTCCGCTCAGCGGTAGAGCAGCCGTTTCGAATTGGCTCACTATGTTGTCTTCCACATAGATATACACTTACACACTCAGGCTTTTCGCATTGTGCTAATAACTTATTGATTGTGCGTTACCACAACATTTTCATTAGCAAAGTATAACCGAAGCGTCCTCGCACACTTATGACAACAATAATATTTTTATATATTATTAATTTTTTTTCAACATTGAGTAAAACATGTTGTAACAACTAGTTTTCACGCTATTTACAAAGGTGGCTAAATATTATTCTTCTGGTGGTTCTGGGGCACTGTTGCTCTCCTCTTCTTGTTTGGCTCGTGCCTCGGCGTCTGGAATTTTAACAAAATGACAATTACTAATTTAATTGGAATGGTACAAGCGATTTGATTTAATAAAATTGTTAACACGGTTTCTAAATTTAGTATTAATAGTGAGATAGCATGATGGGACGTGGTGTCCTTGTGGTTCGAGCAGTGTCCTGCATGTCAACGATAAGAGTTCAAACTCCCCCGGTATATAAGTACCAATACTTTATAAATCATTGGTTGATACTTACATACCAATCAGTTAAAAAGCCGAAGTGTTATTTTATAGTAAAATGATCTTTAAATGAAACCAATGCCAATATGCCCATACATTGTTGGGATCTTTATACCAGACGAATGCCACCTGACCTTCGTAACCTCTTTTTAGGAGGAAAATCGGTAATCTGGGTTAAACCAGTTGTCAGACATTCTTAGGCCTTCGAATGATCTGTAACAATTGCCAAGGATGTTACATTGGCAACCAGGACCGACGGTTTGACGTGCTCTCCGTGACACGGAGAGGTACCGGGCGGTCAGCCATCGAACTATTGGCTTGGTTAGGGTTGTTTAACTTCGCTGATCGAATTGTATGAGCAATAGCAAATGTGCCACGAGCTCCTTTTTCATAAACAGTTGTAATCGAAAAAAAATATCCAAATATGTTATAAACAAAAAAACAGCTTTCCTGTATCTTTTAATAGGTTCCGATTGTCTTCACATAAAAATATTTTGTATGCCTCGCCCCCTTTGATATATCTGGTGTTATGTGGGTGTACTATAAAATGTACCTCTGCCTACCCCTTCTGTTGACGTATTTTCCTGGTATATGTCCTTAATCCCTAGTCAAGGACGATCCCTAACGAGAAATATCATTTAATTTGGGAGGTAAATCTACTGAAGTGGGTACTAATAACCGCGTTACTCGCCTTCTCTTTACTCACTTCATTGTACGAAATCCGGTACGATTAAGTACAATAAACTCAACAAAGATCTCAAAATACAAAGGGTTACAATTACAGTAGGTACGCTATGTTCAGATATGTTTTGTAACATACCTTTTGTTGCCTGTTCCTTCCAAATTTTCTTATTGTCGCTCAGGCATGCAATCCACGGTTTCCGTATTTTGAATTTGTTGTTCGTCTCAATACCTGGAATTTGTATTAAATATCCTATTTGGTTACTTGAATTATTATGTTTTATCTCTCTCGATGGAATAATTGCTTTGTTTGTTGGTTCGTTTCGACGTTATCCTTAATTGAAAAAGGGAAATTAAAACGGCAATATAGTATAGTATGTATTGGGTTGTGTTCATTTCTAACTAGTTTTCTAGGTACAAGCGGTCGGAATATTTTCAGTTTGGGCATAGCCTAATATCGGAATTTCGGAATAATCGCAATAATCGGAATTTGCACGTTGATTGGATACTCTTTACGGCATTTGCTTATCGCAATAACATCTATGATAATTAAATATAGGTTACTTCATTAGCATGAACTCCTTTGATCAATCGTTTTGAGGCAATCATGCATTTTATAGCCAATAGCAAAAAGGTATAGGTCTAGGTAAGGTAGGTCTACTTATATATCTACTCGAAACGAATATAAATTCTACTACTAATCTTTAAAGACAAAATTAGATATTAAGGACATCAGAATCAAGTATCTTACCAGCGGTCTCCTCATTGATAGATTCATGTGCAGCGGTACTAGTGGAGTTTTTGTTACTGGAATGTAAGGGCCCCAATATGCACTCAAGCATATCGGCGCAGACGCCCATACTAGGCTCCACTATGAACTCTATGAAGCCGATCTGTGACTCGGCTACAAGCGTGTTGTTCCTGTCACACAGAGGGCTGAATGGGAGCCCCAAGTCGCGCTCCTTGTCGCCTTGTAGGAAGAACTCGTCAAGGAGACTCATGGTCCATCGGTGGTGGAGATCCCATCTCTGAAAATTTTTTGCAGCTATGTTTTTAAGACATACCTACATATGCTCACGCCTGTATTCCCCGAAGGGTGGAAGGTGTATAACAACACCCACTTTTCACCGAAGATGATTTAGTGCCAACGTGACCGCTGGTGAGTCTATCGCCGCCTCAGGCCTTATACATACGTCTTTGAATTACATATCAGAAATGCAGGTTTCTCACGATATTTTCCTTCACCGTAAAGCACGTGGTGTGAAATCACTGCACATAAGATTTTTTAAAAACTCATTGGTGCAGGCTCCGCTGGGTTTCGAACTTGCATCACTTGTGTGACTGCTCAAACCCTAGTGCCACGAGGGCTCTTAATGTTTTTAAGAGTTTTCTAAATTTAGTTAAAATTTTCAGTAACGTCATTTGCGTCATTTTGTTCAATAGACACCACATGCTTCTATTACATCTTCATAATTTCTTTCATCGTTTTCAGTTTGCTGCTTGCTGAATACCTAAGTGTGGCTGTTACCTATATAAAATACTAAATTTTTTTTGTTCTGCAAAGTACAAGATGCCAACCGAGTTTCTCAGTCCGGTTCTTCTCAGAAGGCTAGTTTTCGGTCAGTTTTTCGATGTTCATTAGTGCCTTAACTGAGCAAAACGTTGTCATTTTCATTTTGGAACATGTTTATTATCACACTCACCTTAGCAGGGTGTGAAATATCACAGCAGTGCAACACCAGCGAGGCTGCTTTGGACTTGTCCACGGTTGGCTCTGCAAGTGTTAGGAGCGACCTCATGTTCTTCAGCTGCTGGAAGTGGAAGGACATGTCCGTAGCCAGAACCATGTCGATTACCAAAGTACGGAACTCTCTGAACTCATCCCGGGACAAGTTCTGGAGAATGTTGCACTCTTCGTCTCGCATGACTCTGAAAAATAGTAATTTTTTGCTCGTTATCATCCTTCTAATATATTACTATATAATATAAACGCAAAAGTGTGTATGGATGTATGTTTGTTACTCTTTTACGCAACACCTTTTGATGAATCTTTACAATAATATAGCTTACACATCTGAATAACCCATGGGCCATAATTTATATCACCATTGTGTGAATTGTCCGAAAAATATAAAAATAAGTCAAATCTCGCGCAGTTCGAGCTGCGGGCACCAGCTAGTTTGGAATATATTTTCTCAGTCACACAATTTTATCCTGAGATATATCATAATTTTGAACAACCAATATTTAACTGTTTCATAGGTAACTTACTTTGTAGCTTACGAAGTAGTCCAAACCACTAACTAATCTTGGAGCCTTAATTGGAAAACATACCATTATCTCGTACAAGAGCCTTATGATAGGTAACCTCGGATAATTTTATAGCAAGGCCAACCATAAAAAATAAGGTGCATACAAACATTATGCAAACGTCCGTAAATTGCTACATGTAAAGGAGATCAAGTTCACCGCAAGAAGAATTGCAAGCTATTCTAATGCTTATACAAAGGAATTTATAAACCGAATGTGAGCAGAAGTGTCAGTAGAGGGCGTCCAAGGAAGAACTACCATTACCAGGGTAATAAATGTATATCAGAAAGGTCAAATTCGGAGCACTTGTAACCGAAGGAAGTGTATGAAGAGTTGCATGAAATTGGACGTTGCGAAATACGTGTATAAGGAACATAGTATGTGGCAAACGGTGGTGTTTGCCACCCCCATGAGATACAGGGTATGTATGTACTTATGTATGCTTATATACGTGTCGAATTCAGATTAAGGTACCAATTTTTGAAAATCTTGTTTCCTATACTCTTTTTTTTGGTAATAATTTATCTGTCATTGTGTAGTTACATTAACATACCTTAAAAAATTCAAGTTCGAAATATTCTTCTTTGATTAGACTTTTAACAAAGTACTTTCAAATCGTCAGAACGAGATGATTATACATGATTATACAGGATTATGCATGCTACCATCGAGTTCGGAAAGGTGCTTTTACTGAGAAGAACCTGGCAAGAACGAAGTAATTACTATGTACAAAAAATAATTATATAATTTTGAGTATATAAAAACTAAAAGTAGGTATTACGCATAAATTGAGTAGCTCGAGATGATCAGCCCCCACAAGCAGCACCTGTTCATAAGTATGACGAGAATGCTAGCCATCGCCCTTCTTAATCATTACAGAGGGAAGTGAGCGACCCGTCATCCAGACGCCGTCGTATTCAAAGCATTCGCTACGAGCTACCCTGTTTCAAGTAGTGCCTATGTCTTATTTAAAGTCAGTCGGGGATAGGTACCTCCCTGATAGGGATGGGGGTAAGTATTCATTTATTTACGGAATAGTCCAACCCGTTTGTCACGAGAGGGCTCGGCGTGCACGATGGGGTCGAAATTCGTTTTTCTTAACATAAAAGGGTCTTTGATTTCGAAGAAGGAAAACGCTTCTCATTTGCGTCTCAATACCCGACCTTTTTCAGGAATAAACGAACATACCTACTTACCATACCTGTACATACCTACATTTGCCAATCGTCGGCCTCTTTTCTTATACCCAAACATTCTATGATAAATAATGATAGAAGTTCTAGGAATGAATTTGTAAAGGCTTTCACACACTCTTATTTAGATGACAATATCCATTATACAAGCATATAGTGTTTACACGACTGCGTAGCAGTAAGATTTGGATCAGTCGGAGCAGACATTGGTTGGTTGAATGAAACACCGTAACTTGGGCAGTGGGTGTTGTTATTACAACACTTCTGCCTAACCCTTATATTTATGAATGTAGATAAGTTTATTGTGATGTTTCTATAGCACTAGAAACCATGATTTTCGTTAATATCCAAAAATTACAAAACAAGAATATTCTGATCTATTTCCAAACTAAATTATAGTGCCACTTGAAGAAAAGTATTCTACAAAATTATCAACAACTAATCTCACCCTATTGGAGCGGTATAAGCCCTTCTAATTAATAACTTTGCCTATAATTTAGTTCACTAACACAATTTGATATTCAATCGAGGCTCCGTAAATTACATGTTACTGGGTAAATGGATACCTACTAGATAACAAGCGATTTTAATACCCATAAGTTTGCTTTAGGCCTAGTTTATTAGATATTACTTATTTAATATCTACAAAATTAATAAAATAAATGTGTTCACAGCATCCCAGAATGGGTAAGCACAGGTGTTGTATTAACAACACCCACAGTTCAGCGAATACGATTAAGTGCCAACGCGACAGATGGTGAGTCTATCGCCGTCTCAGGCACTATACGTCTTTGAATTATTTCTCAGATATATGCAGGTTTCCTCACGATGTTTTCCTTCACCGTAAAGCACGTGGTGTGAAATCAATGCACATAACTTTTTTAGAAAAACTCATTAGTACAGGCCCCGCTGGGATTCGAACTTGCGTCGCTTGCGTAGCAGGAGAATACTCACACCTCAAGGCCACCACGGCTCTCTTTTTTAAATACCTCTTGACAGAATTGTACAGTCACTTTTTTAACTTCGCTTTTGTATGATTAGCTTAACTGTAGGTATGTAGGAGATATATTTTATCTGTGACCTAAAAGGTAGCCTATTGTTTATTTTACCGTGTTTATAATTACTTATCTCTTCACAACCTTAAGGTGTCCTTAAGGTATTATCCACAATAAACTGTAGGAGAGCCGTCAAACAGCATCCGACCGCTCGTTTATCCCTAATCAGAGACCGCCATCCATCAATCCATCCCGACTTGGCCGTAAATTGCTTGGCAACATTATAATGATGTAAACTTCCCGGCTACTGTTACAACATAAACTTTGCTACATGAATTTAATCATTTTCCCCTTCAAAATATTTTTTGAACTCAAGGTGACGTTTGAGACTACTGTGCTGGTTTCTAAAGTCTCTCGACTCATAAAGGAGTTGGGACCACGAGTGTCACATTGTACCATTAAAAATATTTATGAATTTCAATGAGCCTTTGCGGACCGCGTTCGAGGTCCCGTTTCAACCTTCAAAAATAATTATTTAATCTTAGTTGCCGTTGGAGACCGAAGGTAGGCCTGGTCCAAAAAGCTCATCGACTCTATAGTCACGTTGATACAAGAGGTATAAGGGGTCGTAAGCAAAATCGGAACTGTCTGTCTAAGCCAGTTCTAGAGATATTAGACAATCTTGTCTCATCTAGAATTATTTCCGTAGCTGCTCCAGGAAGCACTGCCATGCTTCAGATTCGCGAATATCTTTAAGTCCTACCTTTAAACCTTTCATACATATACGCTCATGTCTGTATTCTCCGAAGAGGTAGGCAAAAGTGTATTCATATATTTTTTTTATTATTTTGCTTTAATAACTTTCTGCATTGCAATATATGCACAGGCTGACTTCAAATTTCGCCTGTTCTATTTAAATCCCATGTGAAAGAAGACGAGAGAAGAGAGGCAGAGAATGGTTGGTTTTCTAGGTCATATTATGAGACATGATAGATACGGACTGCTGCAACTTATTATGATGGGCAAAGTGTCTGGGAAGAGACCATTAGGCTGAAGGAGGAAGTCGTGGCTGCGCAATATCTGTGCCAGTGGACTGGCATCATCATTGCTGCTGCACTCTTCCGCCTCGCGAAAGATACACAGAAGTTTACTGAACTGACAGCCAACCTTCAGTACCTGGAGAGGCACTACAAGAACAAGAAGAAAGAAGGTGAGCCTATGAGCCTATTGCCAGTAAACGGGCACTTATTAAGACTCTGGACTGTCACTGAAAAATTACAGATGGTAAAACCCGATAAAACCACATGTAAAGTGTGGCGGTTAGCCTACCTTTATCTTGCCACTTCAATATTAATGATTTCACCAACAAAGTATAAGAAAAGTAAAATCTAAATTTAGCCTCAATTCTAAATGTATTTATGCGATCAAATTTCGCCGCATCATTTATTCATCGACCTACATATTACACACGCATCTAACGAAAATGACAACTCTTTTTGGGATACAAATTGTATTACATTTTTCTGCTAAGTTAAGGCTGGTGTCATCATACATCAATCAGTTAGACGTGTATTGCGAAGATGGATGTAGATGTACCTACGGGCTAACCTACTTTGTGTAATGGTTCTGTTGCTTCCGAATAACTATTCCGAATATTGTCTGAATTAATCACAGATACATTATTTTAACTGTCAAAGACTATCTCGTTGGGCTAATGGTCGAAAATCAATGGTTCCCAAGAGAAAGTATTCAAAGAACGCGAATGATATTGCAAGATGGATTTATTTATATTTCACATGATGGAGCTTTACTGTGAACGCAAACATCGAGAGAAAACGTGACTATGTCTGAATAGATTCAAAGAAATGTATAGTCCCTGAGACGGCGATCTGTAACGGTGACACCTTTAACATCTTCAACAGAAAGTGTGTGTTGTACTTTGCCTACTCCTCCGGGAATAAAATTGAAAGGCTTGAGATTATTTATCAAACATCGGATTCATACTGGGATTCTGGGAACTAATACTCACTTACATTTTACAATGAGTTTTTAAATTGTTAGTAAAATATTATGATAATGATACGGAACATAAAGTTAATACAAAATTTCTAATTTCTAGCGAAATTATATGACATGATAACGAAATCATCGCTTTCCTTTCGTTCAAATTTCGAGCGGGTTTAAGACTAGACCGTTATTTTTAACGTCGCTTCTCTACAAATTGCTTACTATTAATTTCAAACACAAAGACATTTTTGCAAAACTAGAGCATTAAAAAAGTTTTTATAACAACAGTACATACATATGCTCACGCCTGTATCCCCCAAAGGGGTAGGCAGAGGTGTTGTTATCACAACACCCACTTTTCACCGAATTTGATTAAGAGCCAACGTGACAGATGGTGAGTCTATCGCTGTCTCAGGGACTATACATACGTCTTTGAATGACTTCTCACAAATATGCAGATTTCCTCACGATGTTTTCCTTCACCGTAAAGCACGTGGTGTGAAATCACTGTACATAAGTGTTTTTAGAAAAACTCATTGGTACGGGCCCCGCTGGGATTCGAACTTACGTCGCTTTTGTGGCAGGCGACTGCTCAAACCCCGAGGTCACCACGGCTCTCTATATCGACAGAAGTAATTAAATCATGACTTTTAACAGTAGGAAGGTCTTACAGTTCAGCGGTTGTGGCCCTGACAGCGAAGTGAGTCCAATTCACGCTGAGGGCAGATATTAGTCAGATTACCACGAATTTGTTAATGTATTTAAAAGCACATAATAGCGAAATAATGTTCTGAATACCACTTTTTACAGAAAAGGTATGGGTAGAATAAGATAATTGATTTTCAAGCTACATGGAGTTATTTTGGGGCATGTTGATAGGCTGCAGTAGCGGCTTACCATCAAGCAGACTGTACGTTTATCTGCCATGTTAGTAGCATAATAAGAAAATCATGAGCTGTCATGATAAGCATGATAACGGATCCTTGGCATTATACAGTACTAGCTTTGCGCCGCGATTTCACCCGCGTAGACTTTATTGTGTTATACCTAGATTTTTTTTAAGATTCCTTGGGAAAGGGATAAAGTATCCTATTTCCTTCTCCTGGTTTTAAGCTATCTCAGGTTCAGCCGTTTTTTTATATATTTAGATGGACATTTTTTGGACTCAGGGGTCTTACAATAAAATAGTATAAATTTAACTTGGTACAAGCTTAAATTTATACTGTGACTATCGCTCTTATTGCTATGTTAGATTGGATGTCTCATATTAATTCTCAATCGATGATCGCATTTAGTGATTGTGGTAGGACCCCTGTTGTACTATTTAGCTTTTTGATACTCCTTCCTAGTTTCAACTCAATAAGGGTATGTTATTAAAATATTTACGGAAGTGAAAGGGTGATATTCCACGCCTCCATAGCTAATGGACGCTTTGAACAGCAATATTTCCAACATACGATCTGTGTCTTTGAAAGGAGACCTTGCAATAAATCCTGCCGAGAGATATATGGAATAGGAGGCGTATATATTCTAAACAATGGGTACTTTATTGATTTATTAGGGCTCGGGTTAGGTCGTCTAGGCTTTGCAATATTTGGAGACGTTGATATTTGCAGTTCTTTAGAATCAACACGAGCAAGTCGCGTGGCACAACAAGCGTTTTCAAGGCGTGTTATCACAGCTGCTGTAAATATTCGAGAAAATAATTATGCCATATCAATGAGCAATTGTCAATTGCGCAAACACTAACACACACCTTGAGATATATGTAGATGAAGCAAACTACCTAGTTGCAACGTCGAGATGTAGGCAAATAGCACTGAGCTACCTAGATATAAAAATAATAGATATTACGTTGTTGCTTAGTGATAAATAATTTAAATACATATTAGGTACTTATTGATGAATATATTAATATTAATAGCTCTAGTAGTGCTTCTCACGTTGCTGTGCCCTAACAGGGTTTATGTTATCTTTACTTGGGATACTTAAGATAATAATAATGGATAATTAAGATTATTTTGTATCATACCTACATCTAAGTAACATAAACGCAATAAATATATGAATATGAATAGACATACTTAGAGACCTAACGGATGTTAAAACTGGAACACAATTCTAGTGCTCAACATTATTAGCGCTATGCATGAAATGCATCGTTTTTTCTTAGTGATTTGGCACAACATCAGTGAAGGAAGAGCCGTGGTGGCCTTGAGGTTTAAGCAGTCGCCTGCTACGCAAGCGAAGCTAGGTCGAATCCCAGCAGGCCCGGATGAAGGAAACCATCGTGTGGAAACCTACATATGTCTGAAAAGTAATTCAAAGATGTATAGTGTCTGAGACGGCGATGGACTCATCCTCTGTCACGCTGGCACTTAATCATATTCTTTGAAATTTGGGTGTTGTTGTTACAACAGCTTTGCTTACCCCTTCGGGGACCCCTCTGGGCTGGCGTGAGCGTAAAGCAACCAGTGAAGAATTATATAGTGAGATGAAATAATTATGTGGTAAAACATATATGAATAGTCCAAACTTAAATATTTATTCACGTTGGAATATAATCATCATCGATCAAATGGGTGTTGAAACACCTGCGCTTATCCCTTGGAGAACCTTATGTATATTGTTGCATACGAGATATGTACCCGGGTCTGGCAATGTGTTATTGGGTTTTTTCATCTGTAATTTTCTCAGTTGTAGCCCGGAGTCTGGATAACTGCTCGGTTAATGGCAACAGGTTTGGCCATGGGATTTCACACACAACGTGCAGAACGTGGGTGTTCTATAAGGTACACCTCTGCACCTTTGAAGAATACAGACGTGAATATAATGTATCTATACTAATATTATGAAGAGGAAAGGTTTGTATGTATATTTGTAACGAATTTGCTGAAAAGTATTAGACCAATTTAAAAAAATATATCACTATTTGATTGCTACATTATCACTGATTGATATAGGCTATTAATATGTTGTCCCGGTAATCCCACGGGAACGAGAACTACGCGGGTGAACCCGCGTGACATCCACTAGTATCTTATATTTTTGTAGAGAAAAACATATTTTGCAAAGATACAAATATTGCAACCATTTCTTATAACAAACTAATCTAACTGAACGCGGGTGAAGGTTGCTCTATCGTCTGGTATTTTCCAGAAAGCAATTTTTCTCGTCAAATAAACGTCGCCCCATAATATCCGACACCAGACGTTGTATTTGGTTAAAATGTAAATCTTTTGCGGGGCCTTGATGCACAATATAGCGAAGATGTTAGGGAAATTGCTAACTACTTTTCAAAGATATGCATTTAGGAATCTACCTTTGCACAGTTCATTTTAAGGAAGAAGAAAGGCACGTGTTTTATCGTCACTAAAATAATTTATGTACGACGAAATTAGTAGTTTTATGTAAAAAAACAACAAGTTACCAATTAAAAAAAGTTTGTCAAAATGTTAAGAGCTATTTCGTTACTTAAGAGTTACTGTTGTGTAAGCACAACTGTCTATATAATAGTCAAACCAAGGAGATTTTTCGACTTCAGAGAATACTTGTAATTGTAATTTTATTTAAAGGTATTTTTGTAATCCTTTAGCGGTAATATTTCTATAATAAACTATTAGCACAGGCTGTCATATATTGTACACGACTACCTATATACCTAAGTATCAAAGGTAGCCTACATCTTAACTTTTATCACCTCATTCTAGTTACGACTTTGGCAAAAACTGGGTGTCATAAAGGAGAATGCTATCTTTACCTACAATAACGTTTATAAGATGGTACTTACAGAAATGACGCGTGTAAAGTAAACATAAAAGGAAACAAGAGGATTTCGCGAGGCTTGGATTTGTTGAGCTGTATCATTTTAAGTCCAAAGGAAAAATAACAGATTACCGTATCTCAGAAATAATATTCACTCATTTACAACATTTAAAGCGTTTGCGGTTGAAACTCTGGGGCCTTGGGGTCCAGATGCTCATCAACTTTTCAAAGAGGTTGCACGTCGTCTGGTAGAAGCTTCTCGTGACAAGCGGGCTGGGGCTTTTCTCGCTCAGAGAATCAGCATTGCTATTCAATGTGGCAATGCTGCCAACCTTCTTGGCACGATCCCGAGAGACACCGATTTGGGCCAAGTTTTCTACTTGTAATTAGTTTTTAGTTACTTATTACTTACTTAATTAATTTAAAGCTAGTTCATTTGGCATCTATATAAAAATGGATTGCTGTTCGTTAGTCTCGCAAAAACTTGAGAATGGCTGGACCGATTTGGATAATTTTGATATTGATATATTTGTTGAAGTTCATGGAGGGTTTAGTTAAACGGAGGGAAACATCATAAATAATACGAAAATGAAATGGTGATACGAAGTTCGCCGGGTCATCTAGTCGTATGATAAATACATCAATGTAACATTGTGGTGTCAAGGGTAAATGGGTTAATGGGACAAACATTTTGAAAATGTGGTTTTTTTAATACACGTATACTTAGTTTATTTTTACAGAAAATCAATGATTAGGTAAACATTGAAACTCCCCATGAACTCCTCTCAATGGTATTGGACTGGGTAATTTTACCCAGCCTAAATTTATTTCGATTATTCGATATTAAAAACCCAACAATAACATGGAATTCATCAAGCCTTAATAAGCGACAGGGGACATTTCGCTTCGGAGGTAACGACATACATTGATTTTCTGCACCTTCAAAAGTAAGGAAGTCCATATAAAAAAAGTCAGATGCTTACCTAAAAGCGGCACTAATGTGATGGTTCTCAAGCACAGCTCTATCATTGTACAGCAGAGCAGTGTCCGACCCCGACATCACGTGGAAGTTGTTGGTGGTGCCAGTATGTTCAAAGTCGTGGACGACAGCTGCCACCAGGGTTGCAAAGATCTCCAAATCTGACAGCCAATTCTGTAGGAAATATAAACCCGGAATCAATTTTTTTTGTTGTTATTAAAATATAAAATTGTTAAATATTTCAACCCTCTATCATTAAGCCGTAATCTTATAGAAAGCTGCTACAAATAATCTAAATAAGTGGAATCAAATAATCTCACGGCTGCAGCGTAATTTTCTTGCATAATGGATGATCAGCTCACGCAACTATTTTTCTGGATCGAGAGTCCTTTATTTCGTCGTTTCATATCCTATGACGAATTTGCCTCACAAAAATATATTTATACAACATATGTGGCATTCTATATGACTAAGCACGTTTTATACATATCCGAAAGATTTAACTCAATTTTTTCACTTTACGATGGCAAATGGAAATGAATTCCTCTTTAAATTTATGACGCGGTGCGCTCAACAACCAATGTTTTGTTGCATTAATCTTGTGCTTCGCGTCAGCGTGCTGAAAGTGCAGCTCGTTTAGCGTGAATTTATTACAATCTGTGTAATAAATTTAAAAAATACTCGCTAGATTATAAAATTAAGAAATACTTGTATTGTTAGCGGTTAGTAGTTGTATAATTTATTCTGTAACTAGCCCGCGACTTCGTCAGTGTGAAATAGTTACTTTGGGCTAATGCTAACTTTAACCCGCGACTGGTCTTAGCATGATATATAGTCCATAGCTTTCTTCGATAAATGGGATATCTAACACTGAAATAATTTATCAAATCGGACCAATAGTGTTAACTTCAGCTTGAATGTACATGATGTTTCCAAAACTGGTGGTCGGTTCTTCGAAGTTCCTAAGTGCCTTACCAGGGCCTAAACTGAATAAATAATTTCCCTTACCATCAGCCCTGTCTGGCACAGCATGTAGTGCACCGTCTGGGCCACGTCGGCTGCGTGAAGGTTGTTGTGGTATGGATTGTGGAACTTGCAGTAGCCTTCTTCTATCCTGCCGAGGAAGTTCTCCAAGATCGTTGGGGGTACCTGGGTATAATAGGTCACATTACTTTGTGGAGTAATATTCTCCAATTCTACACTTATTGTCACTTTTATCATATTAGGTCCTACGTCTAAACAGGTTGTTCTTTTTGCGGTGGCAATCTTTCAACCCTCAATTCATCACCTTATGGGTGAAATTTCTGAAAACTACTGTCTCGCCTAAACACTCCCTCCAAATTTTATGTCTCTAGGAACAGCGGTTTAGACTGTGAGGATTTGATTTTTTATGCTTTGATAGATTATTACATTTTTATTTAGAAACATTGTTACGTAGAAACCATGTTTCACATCTGGATGTAAAACGTGGTTTTATTCAAAAACAAAAAAATATATATTACAAGGAAAATTTTCATGGAATCAAGAATCCTTTATTTTTTACTTAGTAAATACAGGTCCCTTTGTGCCGAGATATATTTACCTTGTTATGTCGAAGCATAAGGTAGGTTGTTAAAAAACTCGGAGAGGTAATGTTATTTTCATTAAAAGTCGGAGACCACGAAAGTGCGTACACGCGATTCTTCAAGAATTTTCAACGAGATATAATCTGAAACTTTTTAGGGTTCTTCGGGGAAAAAAGAAAAATGTCACAAGTATTTTTAATGCTTTTAATATTCCTTATTATTTACTTGAGATATTTATTATGCCTAAGAATTTACATAGTAAAAGTATATGTTTAGAGCCGTGGTGGCCTCGGGGTTTGAGCAGTCCCCTGCTACGCAAGCGACGCAAGTTCGAATCCCAACGGGGCCTGTACCAATGAGATTTTCTAAAAAACTTGTGTACAGTGATTTCACACCACGTGCTTTACGGTGAAGGAAAACATTGTGAGGAAACCTGCATATTTCTGAGAAGTAATTCAAAGACGTATATAAAGTGCCTTAGACGGCGATAGACTCACCCTCTGTCACGTTGGCACTTAATCAAATTCGGTGAAAAGTGGGTGTTGTGATAACAACACCTCTGCCTACCCCTTCGGGGAATACAGGCGTGAGCATATGTATGTATGTTTATTATCTTTCATATACCTTTAAACGAGCAATTATTGGTGTGTATATACTATAAATATATAATCTGAATATCGGAAACGGTTCCAATGATTTTCATGAAATTTCGTATTTATATTTTCAAAAAACATCAATTTGGCTATATTTTCATGAAATGGAAAACTCCTACAATATAATTACAATACGCAAGTAAATTTCACCGACATCTGTCAAGTTATCATAGCTCAAACGTGAAGCTTCCAGTCTATGGGGCGATAATAAAGCTAGAATACGAGTCCTAATGTTTCCGGTCCGATTATTTCCCATTTTTTTTCTAAACTTGAAATTGACAATACTTTGACAGTTATTATGTCAAAAAATAGTCTAGATTCCGTGCTCCTTAGTAAACTTAATATATATACTGTGGTAAGCTGGAGGTACGGTTTCCTATGAGGACTTCATCGAGATTCGAACGAGGAATCCCGTTTCCCTAGTTTGTATTTCTCATAAAATCATGAATCCATAATTTAATAATAAAAAGTTGTACAGCAAAGTTCTCGGATTTATTCAGGTTCAACGTCAAATACAACTTTGGGTGCTGATAAATTTTCTTGCCTGAATCACGGCGATATTAAAAAGTTAACTGGGAAAATATTACGAATAGGTTTATGAATACTTTATTACCCCCCAGTGGCATTCAACAATGTTAGTTGTTTCCAGCCAGTTACGCTAAACTTTTGTAATAAAGATGGAGTATTTATTGCACCGAAATATTACATGTTAATAAAAAACGTGTAAGTTTTAGGCCATCGTTCAAATTTTAAAGCTTATTATGTCTAACGTTAAGGTATATGTAGGTAGGCAAGTCATGGCCAGTTCGAAGTTAATTGCAAAGAATGAAAATGTATTCCTTCATTACCCGGTTTTGTACGAAGAATATTTTTTCTTTGCACATTACTAGTAATGGTAAATATATAATAAGTAAATGTTATGGCATTAGCTTAATATTTTGTTCTGAATTTAATTTTTGTGTCTAAAAAAAACAATTTTTGTTTTATTTGCCTAAATGCCTCATGAAGTTAAATTCTTTTAATTATTTAATTTTCCCGTCTCTTACATTTGGGAAATCGTTTATGAAAGAGATATGTCCTCGCGATTGTTTTTCTTCATATTCACGAACAAAACAACATTATCATCATTTCTTACTACATTAAGCACGTATCTCAGAAAAATGCGCGGAGCCGTGGCTACTTAACCGAATCCAAAGGAGGTCGGCCTAGTCTTTTTTCTAAATTGTTTACGTAGATAAACATCTAGATCACGCATTACTTTCTATAGAGATTTCAATATATTTTTATTGTTCACACATTTGAAACGCCATAGCACTCCAATCAGCCTAGATTTTGTACCATGGTAATTTTTGTGAAGATCCGTTGAAGGTCTGTGATAACATACTAAGTGATGATGAGCGTAACTTACCTTAAACTTATGTATCATCCCGTATCTGTTAAGCAGCTCGTATCCCAAGTACTTGACTGGCGCACCGCCAGCCGCTTCATGCAACGCGAACACGTCAAACGACCATTCGTCCAGAGTCTGTAAAAAAATAAAATCAGGTAAAGATAGTACCAGAAGTTAAACAAATAGACAAGTTGAAGAAAAGGTGTTTATAAGGAGATCGAAGAGATGGCACTGGACGGAGACAAATGGAAAGAGATGCATTGGTTGAACTAACAAGAGTTATTACTCTTAAATTCTTGATGATCAGTATCATAAGTAATGAATATTTATGATGCTATCTTTAACTAATCATCACCACTCGTCACTTCATCTTGACAGATGATTGTTCCATTTGTCCTATTTTATGTATTATATACAACTTATGTTCACGACTGTTTTCTCCGAAAGTAGTAGTACCTATAGGCAGAGGTATACTTGTGGCACATCCACATTTCGCTCATGTAATACGGAGCGAGCTATTTGCCATTAAAAAGTCACTTATCCATACTCCAGCCTGCTACTGGGAATTACAAATGAACCCAATAACACTTCGGTCAACCCGAGGACCGCATCCAAGATCTCGTTTCAGCAGCAACACGTCGAATTTGAACACTTGCTTTTTTACTTAGAAAATAAACTTGATTCTAATCTTAAGAGCTGTGGTGGCCTTGAGGTTTGAGCAGTCGCCTGCTACGCAAGCGACGCAAGTTCGAATCCCAGTGGGGCCTGTACCAATGAGTTTTTCTAAAAAACTTATGTACAGTGATTTCCCACCACGTGCTTTACGGTGAAGGAAAACATCGTGAGGTAACCTGCATATTTCTGAGAAGTAATTCAATGACGTATGTAAAGTGTCTGAGACGGCGATGGACCCACCATTTGTCACGTTGGCACTTAATCATCTACGGTGAAAAGTGGGTGTTGTGATTACAACACCTCTGCCTACCCCTTCGTGAGCATATGTATGTCTAATCTTTTTTAGGTATACCTATCTAATGATTATTACCTAAGTACCGACCTTTTAGCATAAAAAAAGGTTTAATTGCGTAATAAATTACTTATCTACAAAAGCATCGGAGTAAAAGTTCCTTCACGGTCCTCTTTTTACGGAACATAATTAACTTATTCTCGAAATAAAGGCAAAGAAATAGTCAATTAACTTTCTTATTGGGGGTCATTCGTCTCAATCTACGAACGTTACTTACAACTCCAGCCACCTACTTAATGTTGCAAGAAGGTTATAAGTCAAGGTAATATATATTTTCTAAGTCCAAATAACTATAAAGACTTATCTTCGTTATTTTTTTCCCATACATTGTTGGGGTCGGCACATGATTCAACCCGATGTGGCTGATCATATGATTTTTATACGAAGCGACTGCCATCTGACCTTCGTAACCCCTTTTACGAGGAAAATCTGTGATCGGGGTAATATCCGTTGTCAGACTATTTTAGGTCTTCGATTGACCTGTAACGATTGCCAAAGATTATGAATTGGCTACCGGGACCGACGGCTTAACATGCTCTCCTAAGCACCGAGGGATCTCGGGGGGTCACCCATCCAATTACTGGCTAGGGTTAAGTTTGCTCAACTCGCTGATCGAATGATATTCGCAATAGCAACTATGCTAAAAGCTCCTCAGTTTTACATACAATTTTGAATTGAAAAAAATCTATCGTCTTCTCTGTCGGGTATACAAAAAGGTAGGTTAAAGGTGCTAACAGGAGCCCTTTTCACCCAAGCGTGATAGGCCGTCTCAGACTCATTTATACTTTTTTAATTCGTTCTCTGATATAATACGCAGGTTTCTTCACGATTTACCTTCACCGTAAAGCTAGTGGTGTTTTAACACATGTGTCTTCCCCGGAACTCTTTTGGGAAGGCTTGGTTATTTACCGACTCCTATTTCATTTTATTTCTAAAGTAATAACGTTCCACTAGAAAATAACAAGCGAAACTACTCCATGTGTAGTGTTGTTATATTGTAGCGAATAAAGTTTCGGAGAAGCGCAGCGCGCAGTTTCATAAGACCTCTTCAAATAAACTCATTGACATTCATAAATGGCGTACAAGAGCTTAAATTCAAAAGTGTTTTCTCGTAGTGAATTTCGTTTGCAATATTGCAGGTTTACAATACATTGTGTTGTAATGTCATTAAAATATCTAAAAACTCCTTTAAGGCCGTCAGTGAGATAGAAGCCCTTAGTTCTGAAATCAAGCCCACTAACACATCTCGCTAGTAACGGCAACTCTACATTCGATGTCCATTTTGTGTATGCACTACCCACTTGATTTTATGTTAGTAGGCCTTGACGCAATTCTATGTAACGATGTCTGTAGCAGTAAGTCTTTTGTTCATTTATTTGACGGCGAGCTTCCCGTGTTCCAGCAATGTTTGCCATTGTTTACCCGCTCCGAAGCACTTCACGTCGGTGCCTAGAGCAGTGTATTAAATTATGAAGGGTGTTTGCATAATTGTAGCTCGTCTAGTTATTTGCCGGCACTGTTTATAATTTGTGTACAATTTTTTAATCTTGTCTTCTCGTCTCGGGGTTTGAGTAGTCGCCTGCAACGCAAGCGACGCAAGTTCGCATTCAGGGAATTTCCAAAAAAATTTTATGCACAGTGATTTTACACCACATGCTTTACGGTGAAGGAAAACATCCAGAGGAAACCTGCATATTTCTGAGAAGTAATTCAAAGCGTATGTATAGTGTCTGAGACGGCGATAGACTCACCATCGGTCACGTTGGCACTTAATCATCTTCGGTGAAAAGTGGGTATTGTAATTACAACACCTCTGCCTACCTCTTCAGGGCATACAGGGCATATCGGTTTTTTGTTCATTGGGTGGTTTTGAGGTCATTGTAACTTCTGTGAAATTGGGGGCTTATTTTTTAACTCTTACAATCATTTTGAACGAAAAGTGTTCCATCTGGTGATTCCTCGTCATTTAATAATAATTATAATAACGATTTAAATATGTGTTCGCATCCAATCACAAAGTAATTACAACACTGGAGAAATGTATTGTCAGATATGCTTACCAATATTTTTTACTTCTTCTATTAATGTAAGGGAAATGTTGTTTCCTTTTGGCAATCAATTGTTTTGCAAAGTCGTTTCAAAGGCGGTATTAATTTCGGGCTTACTTCTTCTGAAGTGGAAAGCTTTTTAAGTATGTAACATTTTGAGGTAAAAATTGTATCTATATTTTTATTTTTCTATTTCACAATAATACCGTATTCTCAATTTGGTTTCGGTTTTATGAATCACAAACAGAAATAATACAGGATGTTTTGTACTGTATTGATAACTTCTGTCATTAAGTATGTCAAATACTTAATAAAAATATGTGTTTTTTATAAATGGGGGTTATACTTGTACAAACATACTTCACTGGGGCCTGAGGACAATATTGAACTACTGAATCTGCCCTGAATGATCTATAAGCTATTATGCTATTTGACAATATTTAGTAATTTTTATTTTCAGAATTTATCACTCACCTTGAGAACTCTGACCACATCTTGTGGAAATTGCATTAGGGCGGTGCTAGTGACTCTCCTATATATTCTATCGACAAAGATCCCTGCACGGATCGCATGAGCCACTGATCTGAACTTTGGCTTCTCATCAGACTTCCGCTTCGCCGTCGCCAGTTGTCTAGTGAAAGTAGACGCCAGCCACTCCCTGACTTCAGGCGGGACAGCATCAGGCTGCACCTCTGATAGCTCGTCATCTTCGTCAGCGAGCCGCCTGCGCATATCCCAAAAACGAATTAGCCAAATCAATTTACAAATGTTAATCGAAAGCAAATTGTCGCGACGCAAGCTCCAACGTTCATCAAATTAGCATAAATGGAGTTAGTCGGTCGCTTAATGACACGGAGATACCATCGAAAGCTTACTGGCGCAACGGTGATATCGATGTACTCACTGCAGTTCAAAATATCAAGTCTTGAAACTTTATTCATTTTGCATATTGCATCTTCATTAACGTTTATTATCTTTGATCATTTACATAAGCAGGTGTTACATTATTGCTTAAATTTACATGAAATGCTTTGGCATCCAAATCACTCAGTAATAAATGACCCGTTTTGTTAGTAGACATCTTTAAGGCTTAAGTACCAAATCACATTTATCATTACAGTGATTTTTCGATTGGTAAGTAGTTAGTAAAGCTATATCTAAAGGCATCTCTTGCAAAATCTAAATGTTACTTCACTAGCCTAGATTTTATTTACTTTAAGTTAACCAAAAGTACGCTACCTCTATGTTGCATGAAATTAGTTAAACTCTAGTTTGTTCGTTTCCGAACGTGTAATTAATTTGGTAAAATAGTTTAAATTTAGCTACAAAAGAAGGTGTCATTATTTTTAAAAAATATTTCAAAAGTGAAGTTGTTTGGGTTGATACCTTTAAAGATACAGTTGGTTTTGGTGATACAAATATGGTTACGACAGACAAAACGACAAAGTTCCAGTGTTAGCTACCAGTAAATAACGTCTTCAATTAATTAGAAAAATATTGGCTCATCCAGAATGTTGAACTTTGTCGGGCAATCAATTTGTACCATTTCTGTTTGATCTTGAGTTACAAAATATGTCATTTCATTTTGATGAAAAGTACAAGGACGAAATAAGGAATCCTGAAATTAAAAAAGTTTACTTTGAAAAGATGCAGAGTTAAGATTGCAGGGTAAACTGTGAGATGATAGTCGAATTGGATATCTGAACATGCCATTCGGGTTACCAGCTGGGTATATGATACCTATAATATTGTCACATGCAGCGTGCTCAAGAAGTTCTAGCGCACAGTTATATTGCTTTCCAAACATATCTATTTTGGCAAAAAAAGGAATCAATCTTTAAAAGAATGAATGCAATATAAAATAAGAAAAACGATCTTTTTGCGTTCAATACTAATCACAGTATCAGACCTAATTATATGAAATGGTGGCCGCAAAAGAAATTAAATACGTCTAACCAACATCTAGCTTATCTAGATTTTTCCAAAAACGATTTTGAATTACTTCGACTTCAATATTTAATTTCCATTGAAAAGAAGTAATCAGCCTTCGGTTTTAATTTTCATAATTTCAAATGTGCTAAATTATTTAAATTGAGTACAATGCTGTGTTCCATTGTAGACGGGCTAGCTTAAATTATTTAAGCAGTTATATACTTTCCACTAATTTGCGAAGAATTATATTATACAACATATGGAAAGCAATATATACCACATATAACATTTCACACAACAAAATAAGCAGGTTTCTTTGGGATGCTCAAGGGGTTATTTGGTGGACCAATTCCAATTGCCACTTGAATCATACTAGACTTTATAGAAATTTTTAATCAAATTGAAATTAAAGTGGCACAGGAAGAAAACATCCAACTATACGTTTATAGTCCTGTCAGAGTCTTTGAAAAATAGATGTAGAGTCCGGCTTCCATCAAGTGGCAATGGAATCTACAATAATTGGTAACATCGACACACCTAAACACCAGGGTGGGGGCTGACTGCTGACGCGCCACTGCCGGTCTAAAATAAAACACGCCGTCAATGGGACAAAAATTAAGGAAGAATCTTGGGGTTTAATGAAGTTTTAGAGGAACCGATTTACCTAGACTACTGGTTGGTCATCACACCATCAATACTAAACTCATTTAACTCATATGACAATAATTAAAAATATGGTTTTGCTACCAAACATCCAGTCTGATGAACGACCAGTACTTAATAAGATATACAAAATTAAAAGTAAGAATACACGTAATTGAAATAATAAATTCACCGATGATATCTTGATGTACGCTTAAATAAATACATAAAATATGTTTTGTGTGAAAGCGAGGTGGCAACTATAATAACAAAACTGTGATTAAAAAAAAAGGCACCACAAATAATTAAGACGATATCTCAGGTACGTCTATAGGAAAGAAAATCGTCTCACACACAGGATAAGCTGATGGATACGCCTAAAGGGGTCACCCAGAGATAAGAAATCGAGTACATAGAATCATGCCTGGAGACAACATTATGACGTAGAAGAAACATGGACAATCACACGGACGAATCACAAAAAAGATTGAAGACGGTAACACAGGACTTAATGCCAGATCTAATCTAAAACGCTGATAAATTTCTATGACTACATCAGAACAAGTTAAGCAGTCGTATATTATTCATTTACACGTTTAAAACTCGGAGACCAATGTAAACATTGCTTAACTTATTCCTATGAAACCGTTATAACATAGAACAATGTAACCAATGTAACAATCCAAAATTAAATTAAAAGTCCGGAACGCTATCCAAACTTAACACACGCAAAATAATTTGGGAAAGATGTTCTAAACTAACAGGAGGAGTAACTTGGAAAGTTGAATTGAACTGAAGCTTGAACAGAACAGAAAGACCTAATCGCACAGAGTGGATAGAAGGGAGGCGCGACTACTTGGCCAATGGCGGCGTTGTTGTAACGGTATTAACTTTGCTTCATTTGGTTTCTCTACTGAACACCGCGCCCAGCAGGGCGTGCGCAGCCGTCGCATGGGCAGCGCCGTCGTCGGCACTCGTGGCAGCTCTGCATCTCTCCTATCCCTGCGTTAGACAGAATCACTGACGAAGCGACGCCCGCCCGCTGCTATTCATTTAAATACACACCCTAGAAATGACAGGCTCAAATCTCATGGGATGAATGAATTTAATGATGAAAATAAAACAAGAGAGACATGTGTCGGAGCATTACCTAACTTGCAATCTTTAAGACCGCGTAGGTCCTATTATATGTAATCAGTAGTATAGGCATGACCTAAAAACACGCAAACACCAACATTATTAAATGTTAATGAATACGACATTTCAACGGTTTCAAAGTTAATTTTGTTTAAATCAGACATTTGTGCGGATTCGGTTAAAGCGGCAACTTCAAAGATGTTGAAACCATTGAAAGTCTTTATGATAATTTATGTTCTTAACAAGGTCTATAGGAGTTTTGTTACGGTTGTAAACTTAAATAAAACTCAAAGTTTGGATCGGGCATGATTGTAAAATTAGATTTTAAAATAATCTGAAAATCAGACGTCATACCTTCGTTCCATTAAATTTTGAAAGTATAGATCTTATAACGTTTTGTTTGTATATTTGTATTTCAAAATAAAGTCTGCTTGTAATTCCAAAACAACAGCTTTTCACTAAATGCATATGAAAGTAAATACGGTGCCGACATAAAAAAAAAATCTCTGGCGACCTTAGTCAGACAGACAGATAGACAGACACGTTGAGTCAGCGGCTAGTCTCCAAAACGGCTGGGCCGTTAAAATTAATGTGACTTTCACTGACAGATAAGTAATGGTACAAGGAGTTACTTAGTCTACTTTTATTTATAAAAACACATTAGGTTTCCGCGGGTCACCCATGAGATACACTCTATGCAGATAAAACCCCAGTATACAGGTAGTCTAAAAGTAAAGTGGTAAATAATAATTCAGATTGTGCATTCAGGCGGAAATCCATTAGCGTAGCTTTAATTTATTGTTTATATCGTGTAAAATGGTTATGGTGTAATCAAATGACGCACTCGCTTTTACCGTGTTCTTACTTAGAATTTAATTTTGCCACCTAATTGAAACTGGGGTCCAGATGCTCATCAACTTTTCAAAGAGGTTGCACGTCGTCTGGTAGAAGCTTCTCGTAACAAGCGGGCTGGGGCTTTTCTCGCTCAGAGAATCAGCATTGCTATTCAACGTGGCAATGCTGCCAGCCTTCTTGGCACGATCCCGAGAGACACCGATTTGGGCCAAGTTTTCTACTTGTAATTAGTTTTTAGTTACTTATTAGTTACTTAATAAAGAATTTGAACTGAAACTTGATTTAGTTCAGTATAAAATTGTACAAAATTATTTGTCATAGCAAAGTGTACCTTTACTTTGTCTCGCTGCACAGCGTCAATGTGAATCACTAATGTCTGAGTTTGAGTAAAGTCAATATTACGTTTACGATACGTATTCGGAAGAGTTTGTACTCATGAGCATGTGTACCATTTCTGCTCTATGGAATACACTTGCAAATCGAACACGTCTCTCAAATCCCAGATGTAAGTAAAGCATACAAAATCACCTCACCTTTCTCACGACACTATTTTCAACAGCGTTGTTGTATTTTTCCGTTGGAGTTGGGTAAATTGACACACATTTTGTATTGTTCTGTACATCTTGGTTTTTAAGTGAAACATGTTTGGAATATTGCAATTTATTATATAGTCAAGTGTCAAGCAGACCGGGTAGCAATTTACTGTCACTAGGTATTCATATTTTCTTATTCTATTATTTTTAATATTCCCTAACTTTCGGCGATGCACAGATAGACGAATAAATAACATATCAAAGACAAAGACTTGGTGTATACGGGATATGAAATAACATTAATTTATCGCGACCGTGGTGGTCGCAGGGTTAGAGCAGTCGCCTGCTACGCAAGCGACGCAAATTCGAATCTCAGTGGAATGTATCAAAGAGTTTTTCTAAAACTTTAGTGCCGTAATTTCGCTCCACGTGCTTTTTACGTTACGGTGAAGGAAACCTGCATATGTCTGAGAAGTAATTGAAAGGCATATGACGGCACTCACACTCTCTGTCACGTTGGCACTTTTTCAGTGAAAAGTGGGTGTTGTTGTTACAACACCTCTGTTTACTGCTACGGGGATCCTTCTAGGATGGAGTGAGTATATTTATTTACTAATGTTTACGAGAAACTATTAGTATTCACTTCCGTAGAAACGTATTAAGCTGTTTAATTACGTCTGAATCTAAAGTATATCTTGACTTTATTATAACAACGGGTAATGAAAATTATTCCGGCATTTCTCGACCTCCCTTTGAATTTGTTATCATTTTCAGAGAGTTTGAAATAACTTTTGGGGTTAGATTAACTTAATAATTGTTTTATTGTTCTTTAATTTATTTGTTTTTCTCAAAGATAAAAATGTATAAGAAATAGTTCATTAGAATCTTTAATTAACTTTTCAAATATTCATTAACTTCATTAAAATCAAATAATAGTAATGTAAAAAATTATCCTTATTTATAACCAAGATTACTTATAAGTAGATTATATTATATACTAGCTGTGTCCCCCGGCTTCACCCGCGTAGAATTAATTTCATTTGGGACCCGCGGACCTCTAATGTTTTTTTTTAAATAAATGCTTAAGTTGTAACATAGACTGCCAGTAAAAGTCCCGTGAAAATCGGTCCAGCCATCTCGGCCATAAGCCGGAAAAAAAAATGTTTTTTTTTTATGGGAGTACCGTTCATACTGAAAATGCTTTTGATTTTGAATTACAAACAGGCACTCCAATTTTATTCATCTGTTTATATGTATAGATTAATCAGTACCATGAGTGTTGTACCTTCACATGTAATATTTATTCTAAGCTCTACCCTTTGCATTCCCGATCAAAAGGGTGTTCTGAAAACATTAATTAATTAAACATCGCGTATGAAAGTTTCATCTAAAATGCTTTAACTAATTTTTTTGTTGAGAAAAATGGACAGATTTCATTACAATGTGTCTGCTTTTTATAACTGAAACATCACGCTTTCCTAAAATGGTTTTGAAGATGGATGTTCAAGGTTGAGACAGTTAAACATAATTGGCGAAGCGTGGTGTACTATAAGTACACCTCTGCATACCTATGGGAATACAAGCGGATACATATATTCCCTGTAGGGTTGACGACTCTGGTGACCGTCGAGCTGGTTCTTAACTCGGTCAGAGGATTAGTTTAGCAACCCAGCGAGGTAACGCAGCCAGCTTACTGGACTCCATTCCCGCAGACACAAATTTTAATTCTGTGTTTATTTTATTTTGTCATTCTCCCTTAGTTCTATTGTAATAGGTTTTGAGTTAAAAATGATGTATAATTGGAAATATATTTACTGAAGGGGTAGGCAATAGTGTATAAATCTCTAAATACATCTAACAGAGATTGTGCTTGAAAGGAAAATAAAAATACAAGAAAATTACTTAAGCCTTGAAGTCTTCAAGGTCACACCGGGACGTTTTGTTTTCCCAATTAACCTGAGTACTTGTACCCTTATTAGAGCGGCCCTAATTTGCCTTTCCGTTTAAATTTCGTGTCGAGAAGCTCCTATTACATGGCTTTGTAACGACCTCTTTAAGTGTGAGGTTGAAACGAAGCGCCATCCATTTTGTAGGTAATATTTTTTTAACAAGATGCTGTACTATCTATATACAGATAAATAAAATCGGAGTGCATGTTTGTAGTCCCAAAAAATATTTTACTAAATACATAAAAAACAAATTTAAGAAAAAAATATCTGTTTGTCTGTTTGTTCGTTTCGGCTAATCTCCTAAACGGCTGGACTGATTTTAACGGGACGTTCGCTCGTAGATAGCTAATTTTACAAGGAGAAACATAGGCAACTTTTATTTAAAAAAAATTAGGCCACCCATGAAATTAAGTCTACGCCAGTGAAACCTCAGGGGTCAGCTAGTACCTAATATAGGTATTTATTCCAAACTGTGACCATAATTACCAGACTGTGATGAAATTACAATTTTACAAAAACATACAATTCTTGAACCGGACTCAAAAGCCTAAACCGCTGATCATAGAGACATGAAATTTGAGGGTTTGTTTTTGATGAGATGTAGCTAAAACTAAGGGTTTTCCGCAATTGTATCCCTAAGGAAGCTAAATAGGGGTTGAAAGTATACTGCCATACGGGCGAAGGTGCAGACAGAAGTAATATAAAAAGTGTATGAATTTTTTTTTTTTTTTTCAATTAAGGCTGGATTTAATAATAATACAAAATCAAAAAAGCTGTTCATTAACATAAGACAATATTGTTTGATGTGAAACAATATTGTGTTAAAATTTCAAAGCAATATGTTAAGTGTTTTTGAAATTCAAAACGACTTGGAACTAACAATCATTATTAATGTTAATGAACCCTTTTTGATTTTATATTTTTTTTAAATCCAGCCTTAAATAGAAAAAAAAACAAGAAAATAAATATATATATTTCATACACTAAGGTTCACACCTAACATGCACGGATGTGTTTTAAGACCTAAGAATCGAACTCATAATCCTGAATCACCGAGCTACAACGACACTTGAAAGAAGCTTTCTTCAATGCAAGGCTGAATAAAAATGCTCCGACACTCAAGAGAAAACGAAAAAAATAGTCAATCTAAATCTTTTAAAAGAGATTTCTAAGAGTGAAATATGGCTCTTAGCTCTATGAATGAAACATAACGGTGACCGCTGGTACATCTGAAACATAAAGGCTGTAAGTGATCTTGTGGTTTAACAAATATACAAAAAGAGATTGGCTTTTTATGAAATGTATTAAAATTAATAGAAATAAAATGATCACGGTATCCATTCTCATATTTTATAAGTTTCATGTTGAGTGTTGTGTTTTCATACAATATAATTATACTGATTTTAAATTCCCATATAAATGATGAAATGATCATAGTTGTATAATTTTCTTGGTATTTCTTAATTTTGAAGGCTGTGAAGTGAAAGCACACTCGCAATTTTTTGTTATTATTACTAAGAGATATTGTTGTTTTATATTAACTTTGTATTTAAATTACAAGTAGAAGACGTAGCCCAAATCGGTGTCTCTCGGGATCGTGCCAAGAAGGCTGGCAATGCTGATTCTCTGAGCGAGAAAAGCCCCAGCCCGCTTGTCACGAGAGGTTGAACTCCTCAATTGGTTTGTGGACTAAAATTTTATCCAAACTTTTAAAGCACTAATAAAATGAAATATCCATCGGCTGAATTGCCTTATAGTAAATTTGTATGAAAACACCATACACCGAGGTATTTGTTAGCCAATCTCCTTGGAAGACAATACAAGAGAATTATACTACAATATACTATATAACACATAATAAAATATAACTGAATAAATTGTACATACTTGGCCTCATCAATGTAGACAGCTTCGAGGACCTTTGCAGCATATTGAAGGTTTTTTTGTAATGTCTCTGCAGATATTTCACCTCTGTTCAATTGTCTTAGGAGATAGCGTAATCTGAGGACAAAATAAAACTAATATAATTTTTCGTCAACACACAAAAGCTCGGCGTATAAGATCTCAGAGGTTTTGAACGTTGAACCTCTTTAAGGTAACAAATAAAAAAATAAAAAAGTGTAGCAAAAATATTCCGAATACATATCCGAATCTCTGATTGAACAGCAAATACATAAACTACACAGTATAATCCCATTTTATAAGCAATTTGTTTTTTTATAAAACATGTAGAGCCGTTGTGGCCATGGGGTATGAGCAGTCGCTACGCAAGCGACGCAAGTTCGAATCCCAGCGGGGCCTGTACCAATGCGTTTATCTAAAAACTTATGTACAATGATTTCACACCACTTGAAGGAAAACATCGTCAGGAAACCTGCATATGGTCTGAGAAGTAATTTAAAGACGTATGTATAGTGCCTGAGACGGTGATGGACTCACCCTCCGTCACGTTACACTTAATCATAATATTCGGTGGAATATGAGAGCTTTTGTTACAACACCTCTGCTTCCCGCTTCCGAACCCTTCTGAGATTGCTAGATCATATTTTATATTTTTTATATGTTTTTTTTCATGCAATGGATTTTTAACGAACTAAAAAAAGTAGTAGGTTTCTCAATTCGACCGTATATACTGTTACCTATGTGCTTTTAAAGTAATTATCTAAAAACAGCGCAAGTAAGAAAAACAAAATAGCCAGCCCAAACATCCTCTCAAAACACAATTGGCGTAGTTTTCTGCGTTTAATTTTCCACTCTTGAACGGTTGAATCGACAGACTCTACCGAAGTGCCATCGAGACTTGAGTGTTCCCCAACCTACGTTGTGTTTCCTTTATTTATTTCTATTTTCTCTTTACGACTCCTGACGAGTTTAAAAAAGGATCTAAAACTATGGGAAGTATTAAAAATGCCTGGAATTCACGTCATATTCGTGAACTATTGCTTCACTATGACGTCTTAAAACAATGTTATTATAATCTTACTTTTTCTTCCCCGTTAAACCACGGTTTGAAGTGCGAATAACGTGTTCTGTGTGCGGGTTATGTGATATGGTAATATATTCATAAAACTCTACCCTTAAACTTTAACATATCTATAACGCTGTAGGTTATATAACTTATAGGGTTGTAGAACTGTGGAAGTTGCAGGTAGGTTATATATTGGGAATGAGTAAGTGCTAAATTAGGTGTCCTGAGTAATATGATCCTGCATGTATCAAAAAAGTTATAAAATTATTATTATGTGATGTGAATTAGAAATATCAGAATGAAATTAAAAGTTTTTTTTTGGAAAAATCTCGTGAACTATCTTCAGTACTATTTGTCAAATGGAATCTAAGATTGCACATGTCTGGACTTGGCTGGTTAGTGATTGATGATCACAAAACCTAGATTCCAATTTACAGGTCTTCGAATCCGACATCATATCTTACGCTGATCCATTTTTTGTACCCTTTTGGGATTTTATACGTAGGTTTATAATAAGAGCTGTGGTGGCCTTGAGGTTTGAGCAGTCGCCTGCTACCAAGCGACGCAAGCTCGAATCCCAGCGGGGTCTGTACCAATGAGTACCAAAAACTTATATACAGTGATTTCACACCACGTGCTTTACGGTGAAGGAAAACATCGTGAGGAAACCTGCATATTTCTGAGAAGTAATTCAATGACGTATGTAAAGTGTATGAGACGGCGATGGACTCACCCAATGTCACGTTGGCACTTAATCATCTTCGGTGAAAGGTGGGTGTTGTGATTACAACACCTCTGCCTACCCCTTCGGGGAATACAGGCGTGAGCATATGTATGTATGTTTATTATATGGTTTATATGTGTACGATTACCTACCTAACAACTAACATATTTTACTTTTACTCACGCCTGTATTCCCCGAAGGGGTTGGCAGAGGTATTGTAATAACAACATCAACTTTTCATCGAAGATGTGACGGATCGAGAGTCTAGTTTTAGAAAAACTCATGGTACAGGCCCCACTGGGATTCGAACTTTTTATACATACTACTAATTTAGGGGACTGGATTGATGTCCAGTTAACGGCAGCAGGATCGCCCCCTGTAACGTGGACCTTAAAAATAACTGGCGAAATATGGATGCAGTGTAAGCACACCTCTACCAATTCCTTCGGGATATACAGGCTTGGAATGTATGTATGTATAGTAACCAGTGGACTAACGATCTAAAAGCAAAGCAAAATTAAAGGAAACCATGTTTTGCAGAAAATAAGAGACATTTTAGTGAGCCTCGCCTCGTCTTTTAAATAAAGGATCTCTTTGTAAACGTATATTTCTGAATTTATAAAATAATTATCTAAAGAAATGTTTTTATTTATGTTTTAAAATATAATAAAACATAAAACTTAATTAGGTAATACGTATAATTGTTTTACATTCACATTGTCACTAATATACAGACGTTACTGAAATACCTTATCCACCAAAGATCAAATATTTTAAGAAGTAAGTAGCTATAATTGAAGGTCATTGTTTGTTTTAACACTTATAATAAGGGTAACAAAAGAAGGGAAGAAAATCCTTAAAAATACACGACTAGAATGAATAAAGAAAATGTAAAGAGATATTCCTTCTCATATTTCATTCAAACGAGTTCACATTGCTATCGATCTAAGTCGCGCGAAATGGTAACGAGGATACTTTTGTCCACGTTTTTATCGTTCATTTGTTTCAGACACCATTAAGTGATGCTGTAAAATGTAATTGGGCATTTATAATTACTTGCAAAATGAGTTTGAAAATGTTTACCTAAAATAGAGTAATGACTTGATTGAGTAACGCAAGCGCAGTGATGTTACACCCTGAGCTTTACACGGCAGGTAAACACCATGAAAAAATCTGCATACGTCTGAGATGAATATCAATGACGTATGTATAGAGCAGGAGACGATGAAAGACTCACGAAATATTAATGAATAAGAAACAGTTTTAAATTGTAATGCGATAACCTTCTAGTATCTTTAAAATCTCAGCCAGTTTCCCTGAGTTTAATCTCTCTTTTGAATCTAATCTAGATAAATACTCCAGCCATAAGGGAATATCTTGTTCCCGTATGATTGGCGCCCTTGCCATACACAGTAGGTCCATTCGCCATTTGGCCAGTGCGTCGCAATATTTTGTATATTAGAAGACTCATGATCGAGACTTCTGATTTACAGTACCTACATACTACGTTGTCGAATAATTTTCAGATTAGAAATAAATTTTGGGAAGCGGCCGTCACCGAACGTGCAAAATGGGATTCATAATATTACCACAGTATTTGAGCTTAATATAAGCAGTACAGAATCTAAGAACAAACCGTTCAAAATTATACACTCACACAGACCCTCGCACATACGAGTTTTTACGCGACCCCGACGTAATCTCACATCGTTTCCGATCGTGTATACGTGTTTTACAAACTTTTTTATAAATTTCAATTCGACGAATCGACATTATTTTGACAGCAAATAAAGGAGAAAAATTTACAACTATTTTTTTTCAAAAATTTGGTGCAGATCCCATAATTTATATACTATAAAAGCCTATTTATATACTATAAATAGGCTTACCAATAATATTACTTTGATTATGTGTTTCTAAATCAATGTTCAAATACAAAGGAAACTCGAACGGTTGGCTATATTCGACTGAGATAATCCCTGCTAAGTCATATCCCGAATATAACAATACTCACAAGATACAATAGAATGATAACATAATACAGGATTATATCATAACACATCCGCATCATACACGGCCGGTGAACTGAAAACAATGGACACCAATGATCAAACACGCTTAACGATTCATCGCGAATCACTGCATTGTAACGTTATAACAATACGAATTTACATTGTAATTAAGATAGTATAATACCATACAGCCGTGGTGGCTTTAGGGTTTGAGCAGACACCTGCAATGCAAGCGGCGCAAGTTCGAATCCCAGCAGGGCTTGTCACAACGAGGTTTTCTAAAAAAAACTTATGTGCTGTTATTTCACACCACGTGCTTTACGGTGAAGGAAAACATTGTGAGGAAACCTACATGCATACGTCTGAGAAGTAATTCGAAGGCAATGGACTCAGTCTCTGTCACGATGGCCCTTAATCATATTCGGTGAAATGTGGGTTTTGTTGTTACAACAACTCTGCTTACCCTGACTATGAGAGTGAGGGAATAAACAGTGCTTGCGCACACACTTGTGCACTATAATTTCTCCTGCGCAGATGGATAATCCTCACAGAGATTAGCCGCCGTATCCGATATTAGGTAGGTGATCATTATAAGTCAGTTTTTATAAAATACTTGGCAAATGTGTGTCCAAGTGTTACTTTGGGGCATTCTTGTTATCAGGCAATTTTTGCTTTGTACACAAAATTTCATTAGTGAACATACATACATACATATGCTCACGCCTGTATTCCCCGAAGGGGTAGGCAGAGGTGTTGTAATCACAACACCCACTTTTCACCGAAGATTATTAAGTGCCAACGTGACAGATGGTGAGTCCATCGCCGTCTCAGACACTTTACATACGTCACTGAATTACTACTCAGAAATATGCAGGTTTCCTCACGATGTTTTCCTTCACCGTAAAGCACGTGGTGTGAAATAACTGTACATAAGTTTTTTTAGAAATACTCATTGGTACAGGCCCCGCTGGGATTCGAACTTGCCTCGCTTGCGTAGCAGGCGAATGCTCAAACCTCAAGCCCACCACGGCTCTTCATTAGTGAATGATTTTATAATATTATCAAAAATTACGCTGTTCATTGATCGGGAAGTCAATTGGATCTGTCAATTGAACTGATCAATAACGGTATCTGTCGTAGCAACATTGCCATATTGACAACCTAAATAAACAGACATAATTGACGTAATTGCTATTTAATTGAACGGAAAATTCTCAGAGTCATTAAAATGGAGAGCCGAAATATATTGTTTACTTTCCGTCAAATTAATAATGTCCTGATGATATTGAAAAATATACCTATTCAAATTTGACCCCGATTCTGAATCATTACAAATTGCATCAAATACAGTTAATAGTTTTTACGTGATGTGTTAGTGCAAAGTATTTTCGAAGAAGTGGTAATTTTCTTGACGTCACCATCTCCTTGACTTTATCCCATACACTGTTAGGGTCGGCCCTTGATTCAACCCGATGTAACTGATCACCTGATTTTTATACGAAGCAACTGCCACCTGACCTTCGCAACCCCTTTAACGAGGAAAGTCTGTGATTTAGGTTTAACCAGTTGTCAGACTATTTTAGGCCTCCGACCGACCTGTAACGACTGAAAAGATGAAAAATTGGCTACCGGGACCGACGACTTAACGTGCTCTCCGAGGAACGGAGGGAACTCGGGCGGTCACACATCCAATTACTGGCTAGGGTTAGGGTTGCTAGGCTTAGGATCGAATGATATGCGCAATAGCAACTGTGCCACGAGCTCCTTTTGTTTCTTGACGTTCATAAGTCCTAAAGAGAACATTCCATTTTAATAGAGTTTCTGAGCGTAATTCCCATCTTTTAGAAGACTTAAATGTCCCTTTCTACCCTTACCTGGAAACTCCAACACCGAAATGTTTCCGCACTCAATCCTTAAAGCAATCAAAATGTCTAAATTAACTTGCAAACAGCCGCAGGTAGAACTCTAAAGTCAACATTCGTAAATTCAGCGAAGTAAGCCTCCCTCGGGAACAGGCGTTATTAAAAAGGTATTTTATAATTCCAAAACACAAAGGCTAACATTTTTTAATCTCTGCCTCGTTATTCTTCATGGTTACAAACGGTACTGCGGAACACGAGGTTCTGGCTCGATTCCCGGGTCGGACAAATTCATACAGATAAATAAAATTTATGTGTCTGTTTGTAATTTAAAATTAACAGATTTTCACTAAATTCATTTGAAAGTATACGCGGTATTCACATAAAAAACATTTTTTTTTCTCTGTTTGTCTGTCTGTTTGTTTCGGCTTCGGGGGTTGGGGTCGGCACTTGATTGAACCCGATACGGCTGATCACCTGATTTTTATACGAAGCGACTGCCATCTGATCTGAGTTAAACCAGTAGTTAGACTAGTATAGGCCTCCGACTGAGCTGTAACGATTGCCAAAGATTTTAAATTGGCTACCGGGATTGACGGCTTAACGTGCTATTCGAGGCATGGAAGGAACTCGGGCGGTCACCCATCCAATTACTGGCTAGGGTTAGGGTTGCTTAACTTCGCCGATTAATGATATGCGCAATGCTGTGCCACGAGCTCCCCTATTTATATCGTGTAGGTGCTATAAATACACTCTCATTAATAAAATTAATAATTAGGAAAAGTCTCAATAACTACAAATAGACTATACTCAAAATTTTAATCGTATTCAGTCACTTGACAGAGGGTTACCAATTTTCAAAAAATATATATATTGAGCTGGTGTAAGAGTGAACGAAACTGAATGAACTAAAATAATGTACTCAGATGCAAACATTAGAATGATAAATGGATTCTAATCATAATTAAATACTAATAAGTAGCTAAAAACTAATTACAAGTAGAAAACTTGGCCCAAATCGGTGTCTCTCGGGATCGTGCCAAGAAGGCTGGCAGCATTGCCACGTTGAATAGCAATGCTGATTCTCTGAGCGAGAAAAGCCCCAGCCCGCTTGTCACGAGAAGCTTCTACCAGACGACGTGCAACCGCTTTGAAAAGTTGATGAGCATCTGGACCCCAAGGCCCCAGAGTTTCAACCGCAAACGCAGAAAATATGTATCCTTGACCAATGCAAGCATATTTCCGGTGCTTAAGGCACTCCTGCTGAACAGCAGCAGCACCGGCCGCCACAGCAGTGCCGGGGAGATGGGACGGAGCCAACGTATCGACACACGTGGCATCCCACACCAGCGGCCGGCCCAATCTCCACCGCACCAGCGACATACCATCCGGCCTCCGGCCATCGCTGCGCGCCAAACCTACTGGTTCCAGTACAGAAGGCACCCCGGCGGTGACCAGAGCCCGGCGTATTAGGTCATTGATGGTAGAATGACGACATCGTCGACCGGCGCTGCTGATGCATGACAGACCATGGTGTCCGAAGATGTCCACACTATCTCCACAGTGACACCGATGAGGGACAATACATTTTGCGCCTAAACGCAAGCAAGCACACAATCTGAAAGTTGTGTCATCCAGAATCGTACCGATGTTAAAAGATGGTAAGGCCTAAAGCCAAAGACCAGACTCCCATTTAGCTACTGCCAAGAGGCGGGCACGATCAGCAGAGATTAAACTACTTGCAAACATTATATTTTAAATTAATTGCATTGATCATAAATATTTAATTGTTTTTTTATTGAGAAATTGAATATTTATTAACATTAAATAAAATAATTATTAACATTATTTAGTATTATTGTTAAATATTATTATTATTATCATTAAATAGTATTTTCTTTTTATTCATATCAATTAGTAGAATATAGAAAAATAAATTCAATTTATTCACACTTATATTCCGTCTAAGATTCGGAGTTTTGATATTCGGAATAAATAATTCTTAACATTCGTACTTAACGCAATGTCGTTCATTACCCCTATATTTAGAATGGCAACAATTTTCTTCTCTGAACTGTCAAGCTACAACACATACGCTCTTACAAGTTAGTCCACATACGCTCTGTAAGCATTCTTCATAATATTTTCAAAGCAATGTGGCTTGTATTAAAATGCCCAACCTAAAGTGAACTATTTTAATTCCACAAAAACTTCTGGATAACTTAACCCATACTTGAATATCATAAGTGAAGTATTTTGTTTGGGAACTTTTGTTATTAAATAACTTGATGAATTTATAATAAAATCTTGGTATTTGATATTAAATTACAAAGGTTACTATTTAAGTTATCAAAAGCTGTAACCGTCTTAAACTAATACCCGTAGAGCCAGAACACCTTCATACCTTAGTCATAGTGCAAATTTTCATAGCTAAAGTTAAATACCTCATTTGTCTAGTGGTTAGCAAGCCTGCCGATCACGAGGCACCGGGTTCGGTTTCCGGATCGAGTTAAAAAATTATATTGGGTTTTTCTTTCAAGAAATTGCTCACGCCTGTGTATAGCCAGAGATGTTGTAATAACAACACCCACTTCTTACCGAAATAATTTAGTGCCAATGTGACAGATGGTGAGTCTATCACCGTCTACATACGTCTGTTACTATATATATAGCCCGTGAAATTCCGAGATGTTATATTAGCTCGTCTGTAAGTGTGTGCGATCCTGATCGACTGATGTATAAGAGTATTTAAGGCCTTGTCCTAAGTCTATTGTATAGTAGCGGTAATGCACACACACAACAATGAATATTTTAATTTATAAAAGCAGACAAAGAATATATTATTTTAATTCCGCGCGACGTCCGCTCCATATTTTTGCAGAACAAATCCATTTTTATTCCATAAAATTTTCGGTTTTATTTCATTGTAACATTTTTCATTTTGTAAATGGTAATTGGTTTAACGCTATCTAAAGCCCTGCCTAAAAATCCGTTTTGTTATATAAAGTACTAACTCATCCCAAACGCCACTAGAAAATGAGAGCATTTTTAGCATTTGAACATTTTTTTAGGTTTTTTGAGAATTCGCTTCACGTAGAGTGTTTTGTTAAAAGTTTGTGTTGGATTCTGTAATCCAATGATATCTCTTTTTTGGGACATTCTGGTTTAATTACTTTGTCTTTCACATACTAATAGTATCCAGATTATACAAAATGTCTTAAAAAGATTGATATTATTGTAAATCTAAAAAATTGTTATGAGAATAACAATACTTAAAAATATAATTACTGTACAAAGCTAAGCCTACAAAATATATAATAACAAAATGAACAGAAGCCAGTCGTGTTCCATTTGAAATGAAATAATGGTAAGAGCACCTTCGTTGTTCCAATTAAGAATTTCAATTAAATTGTTGGGTATTGTAATGTAATTATTTTAATTGTTACCGTTTATATTTGAGCAAGGATCGTTATTCTAACTATTACAAATTGTAACACTTGATTTAATAATGATTACCTTAGTCTGACATTGAATAATTAATTCTATTATTGAGTATCTTTTGTTTCTAAGTGAAGAATCAGTATATGGATGCTTATTCCCAGACATTCTAAGCCCATACATTTTGAAAAATAAACTTCCATACTTTTATTCCCGCGACCCCCACGACAATTCAATTTCTTGGATACATACATACATATGCTCACGCCTGTATACCCCGAAGGGGTAGGCAGAGGTGTTGTAATCACAACACCCACTTTTCACCGAAGATGATTAAGTGCCAACGTGTCAGATGGTGAGTCCATCGTCGTCTCAGACACTTCACATACGTCATTGAATTACTTCTCCGAAATATGCAGGTTTCCTCACGATGTTTAGCTTCACCGTAAAGCACGTGGTGTGAAATCACTGTACATAAGCTTATTAGAAAAACTCGTTGGTACAGGCCCCGCTGGGATTCGAACTTGCGTCGCTTGCGTAGCAGGTGACTGCTTAAACCTCAAGGCCACCACGGCTTGTCGGACTCGTATCCAATAAACTCCACGGTGTTCCTCTTGGTCATTAAGTGGGAGGGTTCACATGACATATCTTTATATGCTTCGCCGTGATCCTCCCAGCACCAACTGTGTTGCTTGATATAAGATAATATGACTGTAATGATTGAATACGGCACAATAAGCGTTTTTTAATTTCGTACATAACCGTACCGAGCTGTGGAGTTTGAAATCACCTTTTGGCAGCAAAGGGAGAGCAATGCTCTTCTTTTGATACTGGTTAGTGCTGATGGCATATTTAGACCGTATATGCATTATTTTACATGTTATACAATATGAATTGAAGTACTTAGTTCTGATTCTGATCAGAATTCCAGATATTCCATTTTATCTATTCTTTAGCAGACCCCAATATGCTCGCTGATCATCATTCAAAATTGAGTCTAATATCCTTACCTTAGAGCGGCCTTATCGCAAGCATCGGGCGTGTCGACGGCGGGCAAGTGTTCAGTATCGAGGTCGAGCTGGTCTAGTTGCTCATCGGTCGCCGGAGTCGCACTCTCAGGCTTACTGCGACTTGATGAGCGGCGAACTATCGTGAGGGCGCCTTGTTCTAGAAACAAAAAGAACGGGTTATTAGAAATCCTAAAAGAATCCCAAAAGGATGTCTAAGGGGTATATTAAGGTAAAGGCTTCATCATCCAGTTTTCACAAAGAAGATTAAATGTCAACGTGACAGATGGTGAGGCCAACGCCGTCTCATGCATTTTTTTATTTACGTCTTTATTTTTCTCAGGCATTTAGCACATTATGTAGCTGTGCAGGTTTCCTCACGATGTTTTCCTTCACCGCAATGCTCGTGGTGTGACCTCTCTACATATAAGTCTACACTCATTCATTGGCATATAACAAAAATGTGGCGTAGTAATAGTAATCTGTTGGAACCTAGGGCCAAGTCCTTGGGAGTTCGAAACAAATAGGAGGGGAGACAGACATTAAAGGGTAGAATAAACAAAGCACAAATAATAATACATTTAATGTAAATTTCGAGCTAATTAACACTGCTGACAGAGATTCGGACATTCATATAAAAATGTTTATTAAAATATTTATGCGAGCTACGTTCGTGCAAAGCAACATTTACATAACCAATCGGAAGGGCTCGCATTTATCTACCTTTATTTACATAGAATTTAATTTAAAATACGATACCACAAGGACATTCAGTTAAAATATATATAACGTTATAAACGTACAGTTTATGAGAACGTAGAGCGAATACTAGAAGTATGAAAATTGTTTAAGTTTGATTGAAATCATCAAACTTAGCACCCGTTTAGATTTGATACGGAATATTTGATGTTTCTTAATCTTAGCAAGTACTATATAGATAGAAGTCACATGTAATACCTGTGCTCGAAATATAGGAACCTTAATTTTTTTTGTATGGGAACGTTAATAAGCGCCCCAAGCGGCGAGTGTAGGAAGTTGTAATTAACCATACAAAAAGCGTACGTAAAGAGACGCAAGGTTAAGCGATGTTATATTGTTGGGGTCAGCACTTGATTCAACCCGATGTGGCTGATCACCTGATTTTTATACGAAGCGATTACCATCTGACCTGCGCAACCCCTATTACGAGGAAAATTTGCGATCTGGGTTAAACCAGTTGTCAGACTATTTTAGGCCTTCGACTGACCTGTAACGATTGCCAAAGATGATAAATTGGCCACCGGGACCGACAGCTTAACGTGTTCTCAGGAGCACGGAGGGAACTCGGGCGGTCCCATCCAATTACTGGCTAAGGTTAGGGCTGCTTAACTTCGCTGATCGAATGATATGCGCAATAGCAACTGTGCCACGAGCTCCTCCTATATCTATACAGATAAATAAAATTTAAGTGTCGGTTTGTAATTCCAAAATAACAGCTTTCACTATATGCATATGAAAGTATATACGGTACTAACATAAAAAACTATTTAAATTTTTTTTCTCTGTCTGTCCATTTGTTCCGGGTAGGTAATCTCTGAAACGGCTGGACCAATTTTAACGGGCAGATAGCTAATGTAACTACTTTTATTTGAAAAAAAACATTTATGGTTCTGTAGCAATCAAATTAAATCTACGCGGGTGAAACCGCAGGGCACAGCTACTATAATCATATAATTATGTGCATTATGAAAGACGAAAGAGTCCCATTAGTATAGCTTTTTATCCTTAAATTGTTGGTTGGGTTACCACGAACTACTTGCAGTAAGCACAGATTTCATTATTAAAAAAAAACATACAGTCGAATTGAAAACCTCCATCTTTTTTTTGAAGTCGGTTAAAAATAAGGCTTCCTTCGTCCCTTACATTACTATTGGCAACGAAAAACACTATTGACTTCGCTAGTATTAAGCATCTTCAAGCTTCTTCAAAGATAGATGTTTTTCCGATCGAATGTGCATGTGTTCATGATTAACAAAACCGCTTCATTTGTCCAACGATGTGAACTATTTACGTAAGGATTTTGCATAAAATTCATGGGTTTTTTCGCGCATTTACGGACCTCCAAATAATTTTACTTTAACAATGTCATAAAATTGCGTTAAGCACAGAGTACTCTTGTCGAATTGAGTGGATTTCTGATTACGACGTACTCTTTTACGATTTGCGCGAGAGATATACATTTTGCAATAAAATAAATTGTGTCCCTCTTTTCGCTTAGTATTTTTGAACATTTATTTAAACTGTAATGGTTAGCACCCCGGGTTCGTGGATATTATTACATAGTATATACACCTATAGAAGAGCCATGGTGGCCTTTGGGTTGGAGTAGTCGGCTACTATGCAAGCGACGCATGCTCAAATCCCATGTATGTATATACAATTATTATTTTGAAACATATATACGCTCAGTTATGTATCCTATGGAGGTTTTAGTTAGGTAATACTGTCACTGTATACAATATAGGCTCTAGACTTTTTTTCTTGGCTAACACTTTTCGCACAGAGCATCATGTTAGATGTTGCATCTAAATTTAAGAATATAAAAAAAAATCTTATAATTTTTTTAATTTTTCCGTCGATAACTTACTAATTATTTTTGAGTACGTACCTATATCCGGATGGAGGCAAATATATATGTAGGAAAATATATATATATTTTTTTTAATCAGAACTAAAAAAAAAGAGTTTTTGCACAGAGTGCACGCCACTCTTATTGTTAACACAAAAAAAACAACTATCTTCGTAACTCTTAACAAAAATAAAACATAAGTCTATTCTAGTAAAACATGGTCAATGTCTACGTTTGATCACCCTTTGCACCATGGCATACAACATTCTGGCCTCCAACGAGCTGGGGCTTGCTAAGACTAAATTGCAAAAATAAATAATACTATTTATTGTTATTATCATTTCACTAGCTCAAAAGGCTTGGTTCTAAAGAGATTTAAAAAAGTAAGTAACAAAAAATATACAAGCTAAAAGAATTCCTTGGTGAGGGCGGTATCATTATCCCTATGCGTATAATATGATCCATTAGCTCTGTTGAAATACGAAACAGGTTTACCTTCCTTATTTACCTTTCACACCTTCAAATAGGCCTGTAATTCAATAATCCAGGACCCAAGGGTACATGGCAGAGTTCCCAACAAACAATCATGACACTGTCACTCAGAATCATTAGTTGGGGAAACAATGCGAAACGTTTCCGCGCTCACATTATTTTCCTTGTAAATAGAGAGCTGTGAGACGTTTTCGCTGTAAACGAAAATAAATAATCCATTCTCCATTCCATTCCTTTTGTGCCAAAGCAATTATTTGTGTGGAGCAATTAATTCTTTAGTAATTATTTTGGCAATCTACTTTGTCTATTTAATACTAATTCTTTTACAGATTTGCTTTCATTTAGATGTCATTTTGTAGTGAAAGCTTCGTAAAAAGCTACATTTCTCTTTATTCAAAGCGGATTTAATATAATTTATAAAAGTTCAACTTAAGTACAGTGCTTTCACACCTCGTGCTTTACTGTGAAGGAAAACATCGTGAGGAATCCTGCATATGTCTGAGAAGTAATATAATGAGGCATGTATAGTCACCAGATGCAACCATAAGAATATGCTCACGCCATCCCAGAAGGGTCCCCGAAGGGTAAGTAGAGGTGTTGTAACAACACCCACATTTCACCGAATATGATTAAGTGCCAACGTGACAGAGGGTGAGTCCATCGCCGTCTCAGACACTATACATGCGTCTTTGAATTACTTCTCAGACATATGCAGGCTTCCTCACGATGTTTTCCTTCACCGTAAAGCACGTGGTGTGAAATAACTGCACATAAGTTTTTTAGAAAACCTCATTGGTACAGGCCCCGATGAAACCACGTACGGAAGTTATTAGAATATTAACAAAATTTGCGATTTAACTCCAAAGACGTACTTATTCAATGAAAGTAACCAAATTCAGAGTCAACTTTACCTAGAATAAATATTAACTTAGTTGCGTGAGTTTGTACGAAGGAATCGATCTATTTCTATGAAACCCTCGGTCACCATGACAACCGTGGGCTTGTCGCTCCCTTTAATGAATTGCAATGTAGTCATAAACCCACAGCGTTATATTGGGTCACTAATGGAATGAACTAGTACTAACCCTTTTTTATTTCGACGTGTAACTAGTAACTACGGCTTTGTTTATTGAAGTACCATAGCTGTAAGTTTTACTTATTTACTAGCCCGCGGTTTCACCGTATACTTAATTTCAAGGATGGCTCGCGGAATCCTAGCTGTATTTTAATATAAAACTTACTCATTGTAACATTAGCTATCTGTTAGTGCAAGCCCCATTAAAATCAGACAGACAGAGATTTTTTTTAAAGGAGGATTTTTATCACTGTACCGTATATACTTTCATATCCATTTAGTGAAAAGCTATTATTTTGGAATTACAAACAGACACTTCAAATTTATTTATCTGTATAGATCTACGTTTTACTCGCTCAGAGAATCAGCATTGCTATTCAACGTGGCAACGCTGCCAGCATTCTTGGCACGATCCCGAGAGACACCGATTTGGGCCAAGTTTTCTACTTGTCATTAGTTTTAATAACTGTTCCTTGTATATATAATAAAGTTTTTATATATAATAAAGTTTTTACGTACGCTACTTAAATATAAAACAAAAAAATATTAAATATATAAATAACCATCATCATGAAAACATCGCATTTAAAAATCCGATGGAAAGTTTATTTTCGAGCGAATGGAGCTCGTTCTCCCCAAAACATTGAATGGTATTATAATAGGTAATATACAATTAAATATAACAATTTCACAAGACTGCTTTTTGTTTCAAGTACAATAAAACAAAACATAAAAGGTGTAAAAACTTTCGTTTTCTCTTGTGAGGTTCCCCCGGTCAGTCTCAAAGGAACTCGGGTGCCGGAGAAAATAGGCAATCTAAGAAAGAAACGAGATATGCCTTTGCTGTCTCGAAAACATAATAACAAATGTAAGCACCGCACTAACACATAATAATATTTTTGCTATTGGCTTTTATTTGTTTTATTGTTAACGGGTTGCCTTCTGAGATGTTATTTATATATATATAGATAAATAGAAGTGTGTGTTTGTATTTCCTAAATAACATCTTTCACTAAATGCATATGAAAGTATAAATACGGTAAAATTTCTCTGTCGGTCTGTTTGTTCCAGCTAATCTCTGAAACCTCTACCTACCCCTACGGGGAATACAGGCGTGAGCATATGTATGTATGTATTTACTAGTACGTATTGTTAGAGTGATTTCCCCGACAAATATATACGTATAGAAAACATACAAAAGGACTTCAATCTGTAAATATAGATCAAAGCTCCGGAAACCATAAGAAGGAAATCCTTTGCCATGGCAACCGTGACTTCTAACGCTTCCTGCCGTTCCATATTCACGCGTATATGATTTCACGTGAAATATACATTGTGTAACGTTTCTATTGTAGTAGATACACGTGCGAGTTATACAATATCTTCTTTACAAGCTCAATTCTTGCCTTTAAAGGTAAGTTTCTCCGAAGTTATGTGCCAACAACCTTCGCCGAAGAAATAGTGCCGATCATTAATTAGATGCCATTTCTAATCATTTATAATCTTGTATAATTATATCATTCTGACGATTTGAAAGTGATTTGTTAAAAATCTAATCGAACAAAGATACTTTTGAGTTTGAGTTTAAATAAAGACATTGAATTTAATTGTTAAAGTGAGTGAAATTATCGTTAAAATATTGTTTTATTTTAAAATTACTTATTACCTTATTGACACTCGACGTGAAGTCAGTTTGAGTTGAACAATTAATATTGAGAAACTTGATGTAGTTCAGCAATTTGAGTTAAGAGAAATAAGCGAAAATACGGTGTGAGTTGTGAAGAAATGTACAACATTACAATTTGAAAGCATTTTGTTTCGTGTTTTGACCGATTACACGGACACACGTATCATTTGATGTATGTGGAATATATAAATGTATATAGGCATTTATATGGCGTTGATGGGATCTTTTTATTGTTTATGTTTATGGGGGCGCTGTAAAATCCTTATGGCTTTTGAATAAAATGTGGGTTTACAACAGTGTTTCTGCGAGTGAGCAGTTGTTGTCAATCCCTCCTCAATGTTTTATGTTGGTGAATAAGGTTTAATGTTCATAGATTTATGCAATCTCTGTCAATCGAGGACTTTGTTTTCAACCCTAATATTGTAAAGAAGAAAGATTTGTACTTCGTACATACATACACATGCTAACGCATGTATTACCCTAAGGGTTCGTTAGAGGTGTATTAATAACAACACCATACTTTCCCTGAATATAATTATTATACGTTCAGTTTATATTCTATAGTGTGCGTGCTTATTAGATTTCTGATAACTTTAAAATTATTCTATTTAAAAATAATTATAAACGGTACCCATTTTTTATTAGGCTACCTATTGTCAAGTAATCTGATGATAAATTATGTCTGATTTTTACGTTTTAAATCTACCCTGAACTTCCACAATTATATGAAGATCAAAATTACCCAAATCGGTCCAGCCATTCTCAAATTTTAGCGAGACACATGAACAGTAATTTGTTTTTATATATGAAAATAATAATAATTATGGTATTGATGTTCGTTTGTCTCGCTAAAACTTGAGAATTTCGAATCCCACCATGTAGAGTTTAAGGTTGCGCTAGCACTTACCAGCGAGGGATGTTTTTATTTTAAACTAGTAGAATCTCATCCCTGGTGGAAACGCAAACTTATTATGGTTTAATTAAGTAGCCATTATGATACACACGCACACATATTCGATAAATAAAATCATTGTGCGGTAGTTCATGAATAATTCAGTGCTATTAAATCAGCTTTTCCCCAACAACAACTAATTATAACTCAGTTGGAATTAAATGTAACTTTGATGGTATTCGTAGGAAAATTCCGTTAGTTTCGCAGTAGAATGGGGATCAGGAAGTTACACGAAAATTGCTTTTGAGACCTCCGCTTGTAAAATTACGTAATTTCAGATTATAAAGCTCTGCGATCCGAATAACATAATTACAGTAGGTTATTTAAATTATTTGAAATAAAAAAATATATATTATAATATTTGTATCATCATCCTCCTGCCCTTTTACCATGTTATTTGGGGTCGGCGGTGTTCTTCTCTTCCATTTCTCTCTATCAGCCGTCATATCTGTATTCACGCCTATTTTAGCCATATCATCTTTCACACAATCCATCGTTTCTTAGGTCTTCCTTTCCCCTTGTAACCATCCACATTCATAAACAAAACTTTTTTGGCAACATTATCCTCATCCCTCCGCATAACATGTCCATACCACGACAAATGTTTAGTCTTCAACTTATCAGTCAGTGGTGCTACTTTCAGACTTCCCCTTATATACTCATTCCTTACCTTGTCCAATCTCGTTACGCCACACATCCATCTCATCATCCGCATCCGCATTATAATATTTATATACGATTGCATAATTGTTATCATGCATATCCATGATACATATTGATTACAGTAATACCAGTATTAAAGGAAATTGGATTTCCACACTTATTTCAAAAACAATTACTAAAAGCCATAATGAAGAAAAAGTACATAGAGTTGAATATAATAGGTAATATATAAGGTTAGCCGCACACACGTTACTATATTTTCAAGAAAATGCATATTAACAACAATGCAGTGGGTGTGCGGCTAGCCTTTGTAAAATTGTAAATAAATAAACAATTTCGTATTCAACGTTATTTTAATAACTAACAGGTAAATTTTATATAACAATTGGAAAAAGTGCAGAAATAAAAATAACCTTATATAAAAGGGACAAAGTTTAAAATTCTAAGCGTGAGGGATGCAATGCAAGATGCGCTGGAGTAAGTAGATAAATATGGAACGTGCACGAACATACATGGCAGTTACTACGATTTAGTCGAACTTGTAACATTATAAAATCTATCTAAATAGACCGAGAAAACACTGGCAACATTGTAAAAAAAATTGAGGTGAAATATTAATTCTTTATTGGTTTCACTTTGCTTACAATTGGCACTTGGAGTGCAAAGTAAATAATTTTATTTTTCAATTTAGTCTGAAGGTATTTACCTTTTTTAATCCAAAATTTTTGGTACGTGACACTTACCACCCATTGATACATTAAAATAGTTTCTTTAAGGCACGATTAATTTTTATCACTTTTAATTCAACATTCATGCCTCAGAATTGTTCAAATTTAAATAAAGTTTATAACATAGTTATAAAATTTGATAAATAATTTGACTATAATCGCAGTAACAGCCATACATCCTAGCCGTGCTTACTGGGAGGAGTGCCGTTGCGAGGCGTGGGAGGCGGCGGGCGGGGTGCTTCCTCACGAGGTGCGCCCGCGCCTCCGGGAGGACTCGCCACTGGAACATTATTATACTTACTTATTATACAGTTACAATAGAGCCGTGGTAGTTTAAGTAGCCTCCTGCAACTCCTAGATGTAGGTATACCTTGCTCTGCCCTAACTTCTAAACATATAAACACACAGTCTGTGCAGTGGCATGAAATTCATGGTGAGGTAGAACGTTATGAAAAAAAAACGCATGGAAAACGACACAAAAAATACCTACACGACGTACCTACGGGACCAACTATGACCGTTTAATAGCGCATAACTTCAAACTTTAACACTTAATTTTACGGTATCAAATTGAAACTTCAGTGCTCGGAAGTTTTTAATACGATCAGCTAAAACCCATGATGATAGCCCCGTAGCCGTCACGAGATATCAGCGGTCAGCGAAAATAGAAGAGGTAACTGCATAATATAATACGCCACATTCAAAGTCAACGCTCATAACTCTTGCAACGTAACCTGTACTCTAGCTTGAAATACGGCGACCGACTTACCATCTGTCACGTTGGTAGATAGTTTAATTTTTTTTTTATTTAATTGGGTTACACATAGTCAGTGGTCATTTTAACTCTGCTACTGTCTACCAATTCAATTTATCAACCGAAGTGGCCTTTAAAATAGGCTGATGTAGTGATAAACGAAAGTTATTTACTTATACTCATGAGGTATATTGTAACATTTACAAATTGTAAAAATATTTTTGAAATGAATAGTATCAGAGTTTTTTGCCGGGTTCTTTTCAGCGTAAGCAACCTTTCGAACATGGTGGCAACATTTATAACACTGTGTAGTGTATTTGTATCCTTCTGATTATTTGAAAGTACTTGGTAAGGCCAATCAAATAGAGATATTTTAGATAAGTTTGAGTTTAAAAAACCTGCATGTCATTTAAAAGAAGTCTTATTACTTAAACTATATACTAAATATAACAATTTACGCACTTGATACACGCAACAGCACGACACGATGGTTAAACAGTGAATGCACGTTATGTGAATTGTATTAGCATCATGTCGTATTATTGTCGTGTGTCAATACACTGTAAGCTAATTGGTGTTGTCCGACTGTGTATGCTTTCAATTAAATTAATACTGCCTGGAATAACGCAGCTTTCAAATTGTAATTGAGTGAAGTAAGTGCTTTCGCTGTATGATATTGAAGTATGTTTCCAAGAATACTGCATAGTGTAAGTGTTGTACTCACACAATGTAGTTGTTTATTTTTTAAGTTAAGATAAGCGGCAGGCCACCAATCTTTTCATCACCAAGATTGGTGTAACCCAGTAAAAACGTTGAGGTAGTTTTAAATAATTCACGAGCTTGCACTTCCTACTGGGCTACACCAATCGAAAAGTGGAGGTAGTTATACCCCAGCTCTGTAGGCAATAGTGCTTACTAGATGTTAACCTATTATGCGCCACACTCTACTCACCTCTACCTCATGTTTACTTATGCATATAAATACCCCAAAATATAAGCCAAACCAAATATAAGCGGGCCGTCTGCCCGCTGGTTCGGTTTCATCATTCATACGCGCAGGGTCTGCCCAAAGGTCTCGTAAATTCGTAATAAGTAAGTTCATTGTAAAATATATTTTTTTAACAAGACCTTCAGACTCCACGTATAACAGTACGATATTTTCAATATATTATCGTAACTGTAAATATGCATTTAAATCGCGAAAGCTTAAGATAAGAAATATTATATAAAACTAGCTGCCTCGGGGTTTCACCCGCGTAACGCCTGATTTCATTCGTGGCCCGCGGAACTCCTAATGTTTTTTGTAATGAAAGTAGCCTAAGTTAGTTCTTGTAACATTGGCTAAATATAAAAAAAAAAAACCAGTGAAAGTCACATTAGAATCTGAACAAACAGACATACAGACAGAAAAAATATATAAAAAAATGGGTTTTCTATGTCAGTACCGTGTATACTTTCATATGCATTTATTGAAAAGTTGATCATATTCGGTGAAATGTGGGTGTTGTTGATACAACACCTCAGCTTACACCTTCAGCGACCGTTCTGGGATGGGACCCTTCAATTGTATTTACCTGTATAGATGCATAGACTAAATTATTATTTAGATACTGTGAATATTTTTTCCTTAATAAAGGTATGCGTTTTAACAATGTTATGCATTAGAAGATTAGAAGTGGTGTTGGTAATATTTTTATATTAATTAGTTCTGCAATCTTAATGATCTGATAATACTTATAATTTAAAGAGAGCAGAGAGAGAGGAGCTCGTGGTAAAGTTGCTATTGCGCATATCATTCGATCAGCGAAGTTAAGCAACCCTAAACCAAGCCAGTGATTGGATGGGTGACCGAGTTCCCTCTGTGCTCCAATGTATCATCTTTGGCAATCGTTAGAGATCAGTCGGAGGCCAATAACAGACTGACAACTGGTTTAAGCCAGATCACAGATTTTCCTCGTCAAAAAGGTTACGAAAGTCAGATGGCAGTCGCTTCGTATTAAAATCAGGTGATCAGCCACATCGGGTTGAATCAAGTGCCGACCCCAACAATGTATGAGATAAGGCCCGGGAGATAGACGATGATTTATAATTTAAATAGAAAATCGCCATACAGAAAAATACTTCATTTGCATTTAAATATATAGATAATTATATGGTTAATGATGAGTGCTCTATATTCAAAGTGTTCTACTGAACAAACTAGTGCAGTGAGTGGTAGTGCTCATACTAAGTTAGTTACTTGATACCTAGTTTGTTTAAACTAATGAGTTCTGGGAAGGCAGCACGCAAATAAACCGAAACTTGAATTAAACAGCAGTAAATAAATAACAAGAAGTCGCTATTGCATTAAATTATGGATTGTTGAAACGGATCGGAAGTATACCGAACCAAGGTAAGATTCAGAGCCAAGACTTTCTGCAAACTGTGCAGTTACTCTGTCAATTGAGATAATCGTGTCATCACCAAGTGTACATTTCTTCCGTCCCTTATTACTCGTATTACGTTCCAAAAATTTTTTCGTTACCTTTTTACTGATAAAAACAATTTCACGTAGATACGCGTTTTTACGTAGCAAATGAGAACTAACGAGCTAAAACGTGCGTTAAATTACATTAACAGCACACCATATAGAGTTTTCATGAATGAGAAATAAGCCGAGTGTTGGGAAATTACCCGTGTTAAAATGTTACAATCATGTAAAAAGTTGTAACGTTTATGCTAAGCTTAAGTACTCGTAAATGGATGGAACGCAATGCGATTTTAGAAATCATATTTTTGTTTAAGTGTCTGTTAGCACAATATTCGAAAAACCTTTTTGAAATCTTCCTGTTTCGTATTCTTTCAACATTGTAACCAGGATATGTGTGTTATGAAAATTGTCATCTAAAAAAGTAAAAGGCTGGTTTCTTAATTTGGTTTACAAGCCAATATCAAATTAAGGGTTAAGCTGACCATAAATAAATACATACATATGCTCACGCCTATATTCCCCGATGGGGTAGGCACATGAGTTGTGATAACAACACCCACTTTTACCCGCAGATGGTGAGTCTACCGCCGTCTCAAGCACGATACATATATGTTATTGAATTACTTCTCAGACATATCGCACACTCAGAACGATAGAGGCCCAACTCCAAATTTTGCGAAAATTTGTTGAGATCATAAGCAAACCAAAAATGTATGCTATACCTACCTAAATTTGTTTTTAAAGTCAATAAAATTAGTTTTTTTATTTGTCGACACATTTGTATTCTACTCGAAACTAGTAAAATAATTACTATAAAAGGTATTAATTCAAACTGGAAGATCTATGAATGCAATTTGTAACAAAAATGGATTTTTGTATTGAGCCTCTATCGTTCTGAGAGTGCGATATGCAAGTTGCCTCACGATATTTTCCTTCACCGTTAAGTACGTGGTGTGAAATTACTGCACATACATTTTTAGGGAATTTCAAAATTCAAAATTCAAAAATATCTTATTCGATTAGACTTTTTACAAAGTACTTTAAATTCATTGTTACAGGCCCCGCTGGGGTTCGAGCTTGCGTCGCTTGCCACTACGCCTCATTTTGACCTTACATTTTGCTTTGATTAATGCTGTATTCAACAAAATTACTTCAAGAATACATCTAACGAAGAGTACCTGAAAACCAATACAGCCTAATCAAAGTGCACCTTCAATAGAGGTGCAAACCATTACGAAATCCGAACTGGAAACCAATTTACCGTCGTAGCTTCCTTTGGTACACGCTGCTAATAATCAATGAATACACGTCGGGACGTGGAATCTGGGACGCTATTGTACCGACAACTCAGTTCGCTCTGCATTGAAATACCTGTCCTTACGTGTATGCTCACGTATGCCCAAAAGAGTCCACGAATTCTGAAGCGAATAAACTATGTATCTTGTCTGTACTATTATATGGATCTATGTTTATATTTAGAGGAGCTCATGGCACAGTTGCTACTGCGCATATCATCAGCGAAGTTAAGCAACCCTAACCCTAGCCAGTAATTGGATCGGTCCCGGTTGCTAATTTTTGGCAATTTGGAGACCAAAAATAATCTGACAAGTGGTTTAACCCAGATCGAAGATTTTCCTCGTCAAAGGGTTACGAAGATCAGATGACAGTCGCTTCGTATAAAAATCAGGTGATCAGCCACATCGGGTAGAATCAAGTGCCGACCCCAACAATGTATGGGATAAGGCCAGGGAGATGATGATGACATATGTCGATACAGATAAATAAAATGGTACTGGCTTATTCCCGGACATCCATGATTTTATTACCACCATCTCCACGGCTTTTGTTTAGGTATACAAATGAATTCTCACGACATCCAAGAAATTTTATTGTCGTCAAGGTCGCGTGAATTTATGTGTGAAAGATTATTTTTCAAAATCTATGTGGTGTGGAAGTCTCGTAGTAAGCCTATTTGTATGTGATTTCAAATTTAGAGCTTTTTACTAAATGCGTATGGAAGTATCTAACTATCTATTTATTTTTTTCACTCTGTCTATCTGCTTGCATGTCCGTATTTATGTTCAGACTAATCTATAAAACTACTGCACCGATTTCGAGGATATTCACTGGCAGATAGTTGATGTTACAAGGAGTTACTTAGGCTACTTATTTTATCACAGCTGCGTTATTTTTGGAATATAGGGTTCCGCTTCATAAAGCCACACATGGAATAAAGTCTACGCGGGCTAAACCGCGAGCTACAAAATACATATTACGTACATGTAAAGTACCCCTATCACAGGTTTGCCTATTCGTAATCTATACTCGCTAGCGTCACTTGCAATATTTGTATGAGATTTTTTAGTTCTTCACGTCACCGCTGGGAGTCGCTGCACAATTTCTCATACTAATATTCGGCGGAGACGCTAGCGAGTATAGATTACGAAAACTTTGGCAAATCCGTAATAGGGGACAGGCCACACAAAATTATCATTATTTCACTGCATGTAACTGTAGCTCGAATCCCAGTGGGGCCTGTACCAATGAGTTTTTCTAAAAAACTTATGTACAGTGATTTCACACCACGTGCTTTACGGTGAAGGAAAACATCGTGAGGAAACCTGCATATTTCTGAGAAGTAATTCAAAGACGTATGTATAGTGCCTGAGACGGCGATAGACTCACCATCTGTCACGTTGGCACTTAATCAAAATTCGGTGAAATGTGGGTGTTGTGATAAAAACACCTCTGCCTACCCCTTCGGGGAATACAGGCGTGAGCATATGTAACTGTAGCTTAGTCCCCAGTCCATCAGTTTGGAATTACACATTTGGAATAAAACATCTTTGAAATACTAAAGGCAGTTTTCTGAAGCATAATTTATTCCGTACGTACTTAGCTGACGTCGTGTCGTGACACGGTCGTAATAACTCCGAGCCACGCTGCATGCTATCAACACAATCACGTGACGTTCTGGGGAAATTCGTGTTTTAACTACGCTTTACGGAGCTATGTGAACTTAGCACCCGACTTGAAAAAAACCAAATTTTTTTTTTGCCATCTGGAAGGCTTTCGTATGTAGTTGTTTGTAGTGAAAATTATTTCGTTTGTAGTTGAAAAAAAAAGTTATGCCTCATGAAAAAATGGTCAGCACCCGACATTCGATATTTAAAATTTTAAAACGCCACGTTTGTAGAGAATCGTTTGTAGTTGTTTGTAGTACAATTATTTTTGATTGTAGTAAAAAGACAAAAAAGTTATGGGAGAAAAACAAAAAAAAACGGCTATGATTTTTTGAACTTTGAATTTAACAGCTTAAATATATTTAGTATAGCTGTGCGCCGCGGTTTCGCACGCGTAAACTTAATGTCATGTCACTTATTACAAGGAATCCAAATTTTAAAAAAATAACCTCTTTATTTCAGTAGCTATCAGTAAAAGTCCCTTAAAAAGTGTTCTAGAACTTTCAGAGATTAGCTGGAACAGACAGAGATCTCTTTTATGTAAGCACCGTATATAGTTTCATTTGCATTTAGTGGAAAGGTGCTATTTTGGAATTACGAACAGACACTTCAATATTATTTATCTGTATAGATGTGTAGATTTTCAAGATTTTTTACTCTATCAATAGCGACAAGCAAGCAGCCCTGACCTGATAGTAAGCGGTTAATACAGACAAAATTTAATTAATACCAAGAAATATGGTGACCACCTTACCCTACCATCACGCGGACAGTAGTTATTTCACCACCTCCCTTGTACAAAAGAGTAATTAACATGTGCTAGTGTCTTAATCCTTTGAAAGCTTCCTATCAACTTCAATAAGGCAATCATCAATAAGGCATACGACAACATTACTTACGTCATAACACCCATTGACAACGTTATACGAACTCTCATTAATAACGCGTAGCATGCAATATATCATTGCGAACTATTGCAGCGCTGTGTTATTTCAAAGCAGCATATTGGAAGTGCTACTCGGTTAGAGATACTATCACAAGTTTTGAGTGGTGGAGAATCTGGTGCATGTGTATACTGCACGAAGGATTCTGTACCATCTTATACCTTTGAACGAGCAATTCTTGTATATAAATATATAGAAACTTAATCCCGGAAACGGCTCCAACTATTTTCCTGAAATTTTGTGTTTTAGGGGTTTTTAAGGAAAAAAATAGATCTAGCTAGGTTTCATTCTTGGTAATCATATTTTTGACCATGTTTTCATGCATTGCAAAACTTATACAATACGACAGCAAATTTCGCCGACATATGTCAAGTTATGGTAGCTCAAACGTGAGTCTTACAGTTTACGGGGCGATAACGAATCCAGAGTACCTACCCCGGTTCGAGACTGACATACACCGGTAAATTTTTTTTCCAGCACACATATATTAGAAAAAATAATTGATAAGAAACCAAACACAGCTCGGTCAACCAGGTTCTTATCTATAAAACGTCGTTTCTGCCTGCCCCCATGGGATACAGACGTGAGCATGTGTATGTATATATATATATATTTATAAAAGGCATGTATATACAAAATCAAGTGTCGGAGCCGACTTAAAAAAATCTGTTTTCTTTCTTACTATCACGGTTCATGAAATACAGCTTAGTAACAAGAGATTTTTTTTATTACTTTTCTTACGACAGTTAAGTAAAGGGTTACTTTCATAATGTATTCAGTGTAAAGCTGTAATTTAGAATTACGAGCAAACACTTTATATATATAGATTATGTTTAGAGCACTTAATAGTGTTAACGAAGCTCGTATGTTTCTGTTGAGAGAGATATATATATCTTCAAAAAAAAAATCTATATCTATACATATATACAGATAAATAAAATTGAAGTGTCGGTTTGTAATTCCAAAATAACAGCTTTTCACTATGCATATGAAATTATATACGGTACTCACATGAAAAAAACTGTTTTCAAAAATGTTGTCTGTCTGTCTGTTTGTTCCGGATAATCTTCAAAACAGCTAGACCGATTTTAACGAGAAATTCATATAGATATATAGATATATATATAGATATATATATATATATATATATATATATATATAATGTTACAAAAGGCTACTTTTATTCATAAAAACTCTAGCCGTGCTTCGCGGATTCCCCAGCGTAGACTTAGTTTTATACTTTATAGCTGGTGCCCGCGACTCCGACTGCGATTGATTCGACTTACATACATACATACATATACTCACGCCTGTATTCCCCGAAGGGATAGGCAGAGGTGTTGTTATCACAACACCCACTCTTCACCGAATTTGATGTGGTGCCAACGTGACAGATGGTCAGTCTATTGCCGTCTCAGGCACTATACATACGTCTTTGAATTACTTCTCAGAAATATGCAGGTTTCCTCACGATGTTTTCCTTCACCGTAAAGCACGTGGTGTGAAATCACTGTACATAAGTTTTTTAGAAAAATTCATTGGTACAGACCCCGCTGGGATTCGAACTTGCGTAGCAGGCGACTGCTCAAACTCTGAGGCCACCACGGCTCTTTAAATTTGACTTATCTTTATATTGCAAAATCTTTATTCTTTAATATAGCAAAGTTTCATTAAAATCCATTCTGTAGTTTTTACGTAAAAGAGTAACAAACATCCGTCCATACTTACAAACTTTCTCGCTTAAAATATTAGTAGTAGGATTAGGGTTGAAACTAAGTTTACGCGGGTAAAACCGCGTGGCACAGCTAGTAGGTAAATATACATTCATAGCATACTGAACAAACAACCTAATCTCGTTGCCGTATCTCGTGAGAGACTGTAACTATTTAACTCAATTACTCACACCACTGCTCTTATTGTATAACGTTGATGTTTACCTGTAACAGAAGCGATAATACGTTTAATGATAACATCTTATTAAGTTACAACTTCGGAAAGGTATTTAACCCAAAATGTACTTTAATTACAAGTTGGATTGGGTTGAAATTAAACTTTACGGCGGCGATATGAGACACATATCGCACCCTGAGAACGACGCTCAATACAGATATAGTGTTTTGAACATCGCAATCGACGAGATTGAAATAGAAATAGAAATAATATTTATTCACATGAAATATGGGTCGTATCCCAATTTTAGGGCATATACATATTAACTTAGTTATCTACTTAGGTACTACATTTACATTTTAACCACATATTAATATTAAACATACCAGTTATTTTTTCTAATTATTATATATGAACAATAACATTATATATCTTTCTTTAATATTTTTCTATAATAATTTACAACTTGGGCAGTAATTGCTTTACCAGTTTTGGATACAATGTATTTTTAAAATATAGATTTAGTTTGTACGTTTCCGAAATGTGGTAAAAATTTTTTTTATATATATTTTTTAAACTACGTGTAGAAATACATTTTGGGGTCTGTCTATCTTGACATAATTATTTTCGCAAATTTTTGAATTGAGTCCCTTTCGTTCTGAGGGTGCGATATGTAAATGTGATGCCGGGACCAGAACCGCGAAGGAACCGCGAAGAAGAACATAATGAGGAAACCTGCGTAATAATAGATTCAAAGATATAATGTGAAATGCCTGAGATAGCGATGAACTCGACCGAGAAATGCATTACATACAATGTAGTATTTATTATTTATATGAACTAGACATTATTTTATTTACATGAAATATAACATTTGAGTAACTTATTGCTAACAATGAAAAAGGAAAAATATAATAAAAATAAAAATTATAAATAAAACACGGAATTTAAATTAGACAAAACAAAAAAAAATTTAAACTAGACATTATATATCACTTATCATTCTTCGAAAAATGGATATGTATGGGATATTTTCATTCTTGGGGGTGTACATTACTGATGTTAATATAAAACACCTTACCATTTTGGTGAGAGACAAGAGCCGTGGTAGCCTTGGGGTTTGAGCAGTTGCCTGCTACGCAAGCGACGCAAGTTGGAATCAGAAGAAACCAGCGGGGTCTGTACCAATGAGTTTATCTAAAAAACTTATGTACAGTGATTACACACCACGTGCTTTACGGTGAAGGAAAATATTTCTGAGAAGTAATTCAATGACGTATGTAAAGTGTCTGAGACTGCGATGGACTCACCATCTGTCACGTTGGTACTTAATCATCTTCGATGAAAAGTGGGTGTTGTGATTACAACACCTCTGCCTGCCTCTTCGGGGAATACATGCGTGAGCATATGTATGTATGATTTGTTCTATCTGAATCCGAACCAATGACAATCAATGTGCATCAAATTATATGCTTCTTAGGGTTCCATATCTAATGGGTGCCAACCCTATTACTACGAGCAAGCAACTTTTGTACGTTCGTTGAGGCGGTGTCTTTTTCTCACCGACCGTAGGAATAGGTAGAGTTGAAATTCTTAATACTCTCTGCTTGAACTGATGATGGTAGGCCCCTTCATCTAATTTTACTAGCTAATTTTAATTAGCGAAACGAAGAGCCGTGGTGGCCTCGGAGTTTGAGCAGTCGCCTGCGACGCAAGTTCGAGTCTCAGCGGGGCCTGAACCAATGAGTTTTTCTAAAAACTTATGTGCAGTGATTTCACACCACGTGCTTTACGGTGAAGGAAAACATCGCGAGGAAACCTACACATGTCTGAGGAGAAATTCAAAGGCTATATATAGTGCCTGAGACGACGATGGACTCACCCTCTGTCACGTTGGCACTTAATGATATTCGGTGAAATATGGGTGTTGTTGTTATAACACCTCTACTTACCCCCTCACGCCTTCCCAGAAGGGTCCCCCCTTCTGGGAAGGCGTGAGTATATTTATTTATTTTTATAATTTCAATAAGCCAGTCGCATAAATTTGGAGGTAAGTATTTTTAAGAATGCTCATTTTAATTATCGAAAAAAGTATCCACCCTTTCGTCGAAATTCCAGGAATCTATTAATTTCTTTCTCAACATCGCCCGAGGGAACGGCTCTCTGATTACATTTAAATCAATAACGAAGATTACAGTGTAGAGTTAACCGAAATCTACTGAAAAGCCTGTAATTTATGGGCCTTAGAGTAGATTTTGCTTTGGCTCGGATTACAGGACGGTTTGGTAAGATAATAAGAGTAAAGTCAAAGGGAATGTTTCTGTTGACTTAACAAATTGTACGCTTCTAAAGAATATTGTTTCGCCAAATTGAGGGATTTTGTTGTTGTTTTTTTTTGATATTCCATTGAAATTCGGTATAATTAAAATTGTTTTAGTTTTTAATTACTTTTCGCGCTGAAATTAATTTTGTATATTGCTTACAATAATTATAGAGCATTATTATTAGGATATCGCACCTCAAAGAAAACAAGAGTCTGTTGAGTACTCCAAGTATATATTTTAACATATTTTTCTCATTTTGTATATAAGCGTAAAAGTGCCCCCAACGACGAGTGTAGGAAATTTTACAGTCCAATACAAACTGAGGAAAATACGCGATCGATATCCTCGATGTTAAACATTTATACATAGCCGGGAAACAAAGAGAAGGAGCTAATTTTAAATCCAGAATTATCGTTGTCTATGTTTAGTAATATAGGGTCCTATAACTAACAAAATAATGCTTCTACTCGGCTCAGACTGTTAAGCCAATGAATCGCCAGGCTTAACACCGTTTCAGTTTCCTGCTTAATCGACATTTTGCGTTCAACGCGGTAAAACCAAGTCATTTTGCAAGTATAGCGATCTTGATCGTAAAGGGCCGAAACGTTAAAATATCTTCTTTATGTGAGTGATATAAGGGTGAAAATATATTGGCAATTAACAGCGGTGGGTATATGTCTTAAGGGAATAATTTACTGACAGAGGGCAAAGGGAAGGATCCTCGTACATTTTACATGTCTGTGATGTTTAATTACCCTTTAACACGATGTGTAGCGGTTGCCTCACATATTGATGGGGTTTTTAATGAACAATTATAACTTCAAAGCTATTGTGATATACATCTTTTATTTAATCTAAGTTCTTTATTGTTGACTTCGAGTTTTACTAAGAGTGAACTGGGGGCCGACCATGATCGGTTTAAGTAGAGCGTATTTAGAACTTCTGAGCTTTGTCGTTTAATTTTTGAACCATAATAATTGTAAATAAACGTCAAAGGTAAGAAGTTCTATCTACGTTCTGGTTAAAAGATCATATTTAGCCCCCTCCCGGAATCTCTAAATAGGTGCAGTCCCCACCGGGATTCCAAATTGTGTTGCTTGCGTAGCAGGTGACAGCTCAAACCACAGCCACCACGGGACTTTAAGTTATTGGAACAAAATAAATTTCAGTGCGTAAAATTAATTGAAACCAAAATAATTTCAATAATACCAAATTTCAATTGAGTATCAACAGGCGTGAGCATATGTATGTATGTATGGTTAAACCAGTGTAGATTAAACCCTATTTTATACGAGCTGAGGTGTGTTTGTGCAGTGACTATAAAATATATTGCTAATGGTTGTAGACGTGTAAACGAACGTGGGGCGTGAAATAATGAAAAATAAAAGCCGAGAACGAGTGTGTTCACAACGAGGCGTGACATACCTGAACGCACCGTGTTCATTTATTTAGGACAGAACGGCATTGAGAGGTGTATACCTATGTAACATACGACACGATTACCTTTAGAGGCAGACGAAACAATTCTGACTTCAGAATAACCCCTCTGTAGGGAACAACAAGCTAACGGAAGAGAAGAGGTTATCCTATTATTGCCATCATAGTACCACCGTGTAACAGTGACAGCAGTCCTTTTTATAAAAAGAGTTAAACTATCATGGCAATGAGAGGTTATGGTAGGCCCCCTGATGAGTTTCAATATTGTCAGGTTGAAGGCCTCTACCAGGATATCTTTAGGTGTAGCGATATTTTCTCACTGCATGCATCTACGCAGACGGCTTTGAAATTCTTCCCAGCACATGTCATCATCCTCCTGCCCTTTTCCCGTGTTATTTGGGGTCGGCGCAATGTGTTCTTCTCTTCCATTTCTCTCTATCAGCCGTCATATCTGTATTCACTCCTATTTTAGCCATATCATCTTTCACACAATCCATCCATTGTTTCTTAGGTCTTGCAGCACATATATGTAGGTATATATGTATATACCTACATACATATATATGTACATGCATATATATGTAGGTTTCCTTGAGCTGTTTTTCCTACTGCAATGCTCGTGACGTGAGATCGAGGTACAGAACTCATTGGTATAGCAAGCCAGGTAAGATTAGGAGTTGCTTAGCTGGCATTTCACTCGACCACCATGGGTATCGCTATATTTCATAGGGTAGGCAGAGAAAAAAGAGCTCTATTTACTCTAGACTTACAGCTTTTGCGTCATATGATTATTTTCATGCATTTTGGCCGGATTTAAACATTCCTCAAGTTCCATTCAAATTTTTTTCACTATTAAATGTTCAATTTATAAACTTATCGAACCTGCTTTGTATACGTACCCAGGTATTTGACCCTTCTACGTATTTCGATAGAGAGGTAGACGACATATTATATTTATTTAAGGCTGATTATCGGGGATCTTCTCGACACCCGACAAAGGGTTCATGAGTTAATAAGGGTTCTAAGGTAAAACAAATGTGTAAAGGTTGCGACAATATAACAGAAATGACGTCTAGACCCAAATTTGACGAAGCTTGTGTTAGGTACAGTTTTTTCATATACTTAATATTTAATTATTCCACCATTGTAGATCGAATCAAAAATAGTGTGATAACAGAAAGTTGCAATTTGAAGAATTATGTTGTGACCAGAATTGAAAAAAGTATGTTGAGATGGTTTGGACATATCGAAAGGATGAGTGAAAGGCGATTAACGAAAGAAATTTATAGAGCGAATATGAGCGGAAGTGTCGGTAGAGGGCGTCCAAGGAAGAACTACTATGACCAAATTAATAGTATTTTCAGAAAGCTCAAATTCGGAGCACTCGTAACCGAAGAAAGTGTAAAGTAGAAGTATGTAAGGATCGTTGCATGTGGCAAACGGTGGTCTCTGGCTACCCCCATGGGATACAGGCGTTAGCATATGTATGTATGTATGTTTCATTCTTCTCCTAGAAGGATCTCGGAAGAGTAGGCTGAGGTGTTGTAACACCCACTTATCACCAAAGATGTGTGCGAACGTGATAGATGATGCAAGTGCTCAAACATCGTGATGCATGTTGAGTATATTGCCGGATCAGGCACTATACATTCATGACGTCTAACGACACTATATTTTCTTCTAAAACTAGTTATTGAGTCATGTTAGCATTCAATATATCACTGGTTGGTGTTATTGGACATTTGAAAAGTGTAAAGCCTGTGAAACTCATTCAACGCAATTCACAGATTTTCCCTGTAACAGAAAATACAGTGGCTTTGTGGATAAATCATGTCCAATCACATAGTTTTCAGTCGATTGCCGACTCCAACAGTGTCTGGGACAAGGGGGCCTACCATCATCCATTTAAGCAGAGCGTGTTTATTTCTGAGATTTGAAGTTTCATTTTTGTACCGTAAATTTAAACATCAAGGTTAAGAAGTCCTTAATACGCGCTGCTTAAACGATCATAGACCCAAGGTCAGAAATGGCGACTAAGTCCTAAATTCCTACACCAACATGCATACACGGAATAATCTAAGCTATGAGGTGTGAAATTCCACACGTTGTATCAAGTGATCTCGCTGGAACTAGATTACCGTTGCCATGGCGACGTGGCTCTTACCCATTAAGCTCCAGTGGCCAGTAATTAAAGGACAAGGTTAATTATGCAAGGGCTGTATTCCGCCCTTGAAGGATATAGCTGTGGCTAAGATATGCGTATAATAATACAGAATTTGTAATGCGAATTTTACAGGAAGTTTGAGTAACACTTGTCCACAGTTCCCTACCATCGCCTTCTCGCCATAAATGGGGAATTCATTGCCACACTTTGAAATCCAAATGTTCTTGAATTGTGGAATGAACTAGCCAACGAGGTTTTTCCAAATGAGTACAGCATGGGATTCTTCAAGAAGGGTGTCAAGAGATATATATATAGGGTTGACAACGCGCGCGTGATGCGCCCGGTTGTGTTGTTGCAACCAATTACTATCAGGTGGGTCATCCTGGCTTGCCACCTTAGTGGTATACTACACAATGATTTCGATAGCGGCCTTTAAGACGTTCGAAAATATTTTTAAATAGTAGAGTTGTAGCAGTAGTGAACCTCTTTCGCTATAATGTTTCTTATTTATGTTCAATTCAAATATTGTTAAAAAGTGATTTGACACAAGATGTAAGAATTACTTGAGAGAAAAGATTTTTATGTTTCTGGTTGTAAATAAAATAGCTTAGTGCATACCCCGAATAAAGCGGACCTAATTATCGTAACGTATTTAATTACTACAGAGTGTTTTCATAGACACAACACTCTATATCGATAAATTTACATTGATCCACAGAGAGCACATTACCACAGATAAAACATAAACATAACTGTTCGTCTATTTAGTAAAGTCTATGTAACATGAACACAAAAAGAAAGCAGGACTACGAAAATATTCTTATTTGGCAACTAGGTGTGTGTCAAGAATTGACATTCGTTTTTGGCAACTTGTTGAGCAACAAGAATATCCAAGACTTTTTAGCAACTGGTTGGCAAAGTCAGTTGCCATCGCGGCCCGAGGGTACTATAATAGCTATTTTAAGATACAACAAAATTACATACATACATATGCTCACACCTGTATTCTCCGAAGGAGTAGGCAGAGGAGATAATCACGTACCAACGTGACAGCTGGTGAGTCTATCGCAGTCTCAGGCAGTATACATATTTCTATGAATTAATTTTCAGACATATGCAGGCTTTCTCGCGATGTTTTCCTACACCGTAAAGCACGTGGTGTGAAATCATTGCACATAATTTGACGCTGGGATTCGACCTTACGATGCTTGCGTAGCAGACGACTGCTCAAACCGAGATGTATATCGAAAATAGTCACGTATTTAATATGAAGGCTTACTTTCGTGTTCATTGAACGTTATTGAAGTTAACAAAGGTGACGCATGTGCGCACATCTTTTAAAGAATGTATATCGTCCATACAATAACCTCATAAATCTTTTCAACTTTGCTGTCAAAGGATGAAAATGTGTTGAACGTTTAGAATGAATTGATAACGAGATACTTTAATGTGGAACTATTTAAATTCAACTGCTTATACAAACTAATAATTCTTCATACTTGATTTTTCATTTCAAAAGAAGAAAATTGAGAAAACGTGTATAGCATCCGACCAGCTGCGTTATTCTGTATGGAATTTCAACATCGAATTCAACGTCAAGTGTGAATTATAGAAATATAAAATTGATACAATATTTTTTTTAAATAGAACCTTCTCTTTATTATCTAGGATTCGTCTATATCTAGGATTGAAACTGACACTGGACGTCGAACTCGTCTTGAAAAAATGCCTTACCACAAACAGACATTCCAATATAAGAAGGGAATATACTATAATTATTAACTAATAATAACATAACACCTCTGCCTAGCCCCTCGGGGCATACAGGCGTGAGCATAGGATATGTATATAATAATAACATAATAGACATTTTCATTTTATTCTATAGAGCATCCCTTACAGTTGACAATCACGACTATCATAATATCATAGATATATTAGCCTTCCTTTCACAGCTATTACCCAAGTTCGGGCGCATGTGCCTAACTTATGAACCTTGTTAATCCTTTGAGAGTTTTCTATGTGAAGTTCAGTGATAAATTGTCGCTGATGATAGTTTATTCCGTTTAAAATTATTCATAGAACATTTTAAAATAAGAGTGAAAATTCTGTACTTGTAGTATTTATTATTTATTCTGCGGTCAAAGTGAAAGTCTGCGGTTAAGTAAAATTATCCATTCGTGTCTAAAGTGTAAATTTGGCCGCTCTCTGAACTTCCCATCCGGAGCCCCAGCATGCCCCCTATATCCGAGACTGCCTTATGGTAAGTCAATGAAAACCTAAAGAATGTTAAGCTAGAAACGTAACTAGAGCAAGTACGAGATCAGATGATCAGGAGGCCTACCATTATCGGTTTAAGCAGAACGTATTAAGAACTTCTGAGCTTTGACGTTTCATTTTTGTACCGTGAAATTAAACGTCAAAGTTAAGAAGTTCTTGATACGCGCTGCTTGAGCGACTGTAATTGGCTCCCAGGTTGTCCAACTTAAGTAAAGAGAGATACGAGGTTTTTACTCCACTTTATAGAAAATAGAAATGAAATAATGCTACCTTAGAGTAGTGTTATTGTATGACATTATATACTGATAAGAGAAACGTTTACTCGCTCAACTAGTATATTTCAAAAAGCTAAAATACATACAATCCTTTACTACCCTCGAACAACCCAGTTGATGTGACCGGTGACGTCGACGGTAAGTAAACTTTATATTAACTGTCACTAACGCGTCACGTGCAGAGCAAATTGACATTTAACAACACAAATCAATTATGGTGATTGACGGGAACGTGTGTTTGCGGATTAGGGCGGGGATACACTAGCAAATTGGGAATTGACTTATCTGACGGTTATTATGTTATAAAATTGAATTGAGAGAAGAGCCGTGGTGGCCTCGGGGTTTGAGCAGTCGCCTGCGACGCAAGCGACGCAAGTTCGAATCCCAGCGTGGCCTGTACCAATGAGGTTTTCAAAAAAAACTTATGTACAGTGATTTCACACCACGTGTATTACGGAAGGAAAACATCGAGAGGAAACCTGCATATTTCTGAGAAGTAATTCAAAGACGTATGTATAGTGCCTGAGACGGCGATAGACTCACCATCTGTCACGTTGGTACTGAATCAAATTCGGTGAAAAGTGGGTGTTGCGATAACAATACCTCTGCCTACCCCTTCGGGGAATACAGGCGTGAGTATATGTATGTAAATTGAATTGAATTTTCAAGTTGTGCCCCGCGGTGTCACCCGCATAAACTTTAATTTCCTGGGTGATCCGCAGTGCCCTACTGTTTTTTAAATAAAAGTACCCTAAATTACTCCTTGCAATATAAGCTAGCTGCCAGTCTCGTCCACTTGTTCCATAGAATAGCCAGAACAAACTGGCAGACAGACAAAATTTTCGAAAATTATTTTCTGGTTCTCAGTATCGTCTATACTTTCGTATGTATTTAGTGAAAAGCTGTTAATTTGGAATATAACTAAATAAATAATAGACACTTCAGTTTTATTTATCTGTATAGATGAACACACATACGTATATTACGGTCAAGCTTCGATAACGACTTAAACTTGAAACTCGACTCGGACTCGGCTCGGGCCCGACTCGGATCTCGGTCAATATGATTCATCCTTTACTAATCAGTACCAATAATACTTATTTGCCATATAATGATTTCAAAGAGCAGCAAATATCATTAACGCGTTCACTGCTAACGACGCGTCTCTGCGTACAACTGTTAGAGAGTTTACGAAGAAGGTGAAATATTAGCAGTGAATGTGTTAAGCAATAAAGTCCTACTACTTGCATGGAATAGTAAATTTATTCTATCTCAAAAAGGGAAGTTAAAAAGCAAAGGAAATATCCCAGGAAGAAAGATAATATTTACATTGCTATGTCAATGTTCTGTGTAGGAAATGTGATAACATTGTACAGGAACTAACGATACGCACGTGGATAAGAATCCGAGTAAGTAATATTACTTCGCTTATTTTACTAGGTACGATATTCGCATACATACAGTTCACATTGTATGAGATTACTTTTTACAAACGTACATATTGCTTACACCTTTATTTCTCGAAGCGATAGGCAGAGGAATTTTATAATTTTAAACGAGCAATACGATAGTAAATTTCGCCGACATCTGTCAAGTTACGGTAGCTCAAACGTGAGGCTTCCAGCTTAAAATGGACGTTATTTATTTGAAGAAAATTTATATATGTATTTAATTATATATGTATAACTTCAATTGCTATTTACAAGCTAATTACAATTACTAAGTAATTTTTGCATCAAATTCATTTTCTTATAAAGTATATTACTAGCTGTTGAGCTCGCTTGAAAAGAATTTCCTACTTAGGAATCGCTTAACTGCTGCAGTACTGGCACAGAATAAGTCTATATCCAAGTTAGATGGGATTTTATTGAAGTTATATGCACTTCGCAACATGATGCTGTTCTGCCTATAATTAGTTGCGACGTGAGGCCCAGTTGGTAGTAGCATTAAGACGTGTAAGCACTATATGTCTTTCCTTTAGTACGTTTTCCAGTTATTCTACGTCTTTGAACCAATACGGGGATGTTATTTGGGCGCAAAGGAGTTATCAAAATACTTCGCAGCATTGTAATTAAGCAAGTGTTTCGTAGAAGAGGCTACGGAGTGCTACGGCGTAGCAGTACAGACTACGCTGCTACACTGATATTTAAAAAAGTTTTGTACCGCTGCAACGTTATAATTAAAATGATATAGATTTTATCGTTGCGTACATACATACATACATATATATACATATACTCACGCCTGTATTCGCGAAGGGGAAGGCAGAGGTGTTGTAATAACAACACCCACTTTTCACCGAAGATGTTTAAGTGCCAACGTGACAGATGGTGAATCTATCGCCGTCTCAGACATATGCAGGTTTTCTCACGATGTTTTCCTACACCGTAAAGCTCGTGGTGTGATATCACTGCACATAAGTTTTTAGACAAACTCATTGGTACAGGCTCCGCTGGAATTCGAACGAGGCGACTGCTCAAACCCCAAGGCCACCACGGCCCCATTTATCGTTACGTGTTAATTGTTATATAAAGCGTATGTATAGCAATGTCTCAATGAATACTTAAAGATACAAATCCGTAAGTATAATTTTTTTTTATTTAAATCAACTTTTAACCAAATATTACAAAACAACCCCAAAGTGTAATAATTAATCTCCAAGGTAGTTTAATTAATTATGAACTTGTGAACACGTGTGGATTTTCCCATAGGTGTCCATTATGATTATATTGCCAACAAATTGCGTGAGTACAGTCGAGCACTCAACGGGCTGATGGTAGATAGAAAGGTACACTCGCGCACTTAACTACTGGCATTTAATCAAGCGAATGGCATGTTGATAATGTTGAGAACATCGAAGTCCTGTCATCAACAATAATGTACAATCGAGTGAAAAATTGGTAGCTAAGGAGGAAAATCTTGTCGTAAACACGGTGTTGTTGAAAGCAACCAGCTGTCTCTGGATAAATAGCCGTAACGAACGGTAGTTTTACGATAATTGAAAAAAGGAGCGAGAATAAGAATGGTCATAAAAGTCACTGACGAAAATAGTGTAATGTACATTACTAACTTTATCATATTACAGCCTTTTAACTTAACGAGGATTTTTTCTCAGAATAATAACTTAGGTCAATTCAATACAATTTGACCTAGTCTCAAACTAATCAAAGTTTATACTGAGGGAACTAGAACTAGAAACTAATATAACTACATACTGTAGCTGGATATTATACTTAAGTTCAAATAGCCCCATTAATTACGAGTAAATACTCGTGTTTTCTCGTAAAACATTTGTCTCAAGAATATATATACCACTAGCGGACGTCACGCGATTTCACTCGTGTTCTTGTTTCCGTGGGAGTACGGAGATAAAATATACCTATATTAATCAGTGATAATGTAATATTCAAATAGTGAAAGATTTTTTTAAATCGGTTCAAAAACATACATACCATTAATATATACCATATACCATATAAACCATTCCCTTTGTAATATAATACTATTATCTACTAATACTAGAATCAGTAAATTTTACTTGGCAAAGAAAAATATGAAAGTAAAAAGAACAAAATAAAATATACTTAACACTTAACACGTGAGTAAACTCGAACATCGCAATTCAAGTGCGTTCTAGAAAAACAATCGTTCTAAATACGAGGTCAATGACAACTTTCCCACTTTTCCGCACGACTGTTTAACGTGATGCGTGCGTGCCGCGCCCTTAACGTATCCGATGTCCAACGTCGATAAGATGGGGTGTGTGCGCTATTACAAATTGTTCTATTACTTGTCGACGCGATTGTACTTGATGAGTTCTCGCCAGCGATGTCCTAATCCCGTAATTTGTTTATGGGATATAAAGGTTATGAAATACATATAGCAAATTGTTTTATTTGTCAGAACAAATTAAATCTAGGGTGCACCAACTAACTTTAGCTAGCAAGTTGTTAAAGTAGGGTAGGGAAACATTTTGTTGCAATAATCTGGCTTTAACTTCTCCTAGTTTTCTGGTTAATGACCAAAGAATTAAGTCACCAAATTTGCATTCAAAAATAAATATAAAAAAATAAATATTATTTTCTTTCTAAAAACAAGCTCCTGGTACCAGAAAGGAAAATACGTCGCAAGATCTTTGGTCCAAGGCAGAGAAATGACGTAAGCTGGAGAACTCTTAAATACGCCGAGATTGAAGAGCTCCTGCCCGAACATAATAGGAGAGACGAAAGCACACGGACTTCGTTGGCTTGGCCACCTTGAGAAAATTGCAGAATATCGTGATGTAAAGAGGGGACTGGCAAGAAACCGCACAAGACCGGGACCAATGGCGAGTATCTCACTTCGGGTCGCTGAGTCAGAGGAGTAAGTTTTCTTTCAATTTTAATTTACTTTTAGTACAACAAACTATATCCTGCAACCAAGCCTAAATACATATTCAGTTTTCTTACTGTTTTTCATTCCATACTAGCGGATGTCACGCGTTTTCACTTGCGTAGTTCCCGTTCCCGTGGGAGTACGGGGATAAAATAAAGTCTATGTTACTTGCTGATGATGTAGCTTTCTAATGGTGAAAGAATTTTTGTAATCGGCAGAATAGTTTTTTAGTTTATTCATTACAAACATACACGCACAAATACAAATGTTTCCTCTTTATAATAGTAGTGCAGAAAACATAAATACAATGTACGGAAATAACGAGATTAAAATCATCACAATAGTGCAGTAACACGAGGTCAATTACGGAGAATGGTAAAAAAATCGGAATACTTTCAGATGCAATATATTTCCAACTACAAACAAAGAAGGTATACATTTGACTAACACTCACGGTCAGTTGAAATATGGGGAACCGCAGACTATGGCGCAGATGTGTCTGAATTTCAGCTATAAATTTAATTTATATCTTGAATTGAACAGTGCCTAGTATTAAAAGGTTTAGTATTTTTAATTTATATTTTATAAATAGATTTTATTATTTAGTTATCAAATTCATCTCATTTATTACAATGACTTTACAGGCCAATAAGTTATTAATTATTATCTAGTTAAATTATGTATTATTCATGGAATTAAATAAAGCTTTATTAATATTATTATTAAAATCAACCATGAATTTCGCTGTATTCCTAATCTAAATTCAGATGGCTTTACGTTAGCTGTACAAATTGAAGCTGTCAAGTCGCCGTGTAAGATCTAATTACTCTACTAAATCCATTACCAACGAAAACGTAGGCAGTTAGGATATAGGCATAATATTAATATCTTTAAAGTAAAATAAAGCATATGCCTGAGAAGTCAAAGACGTATGTATAGTGCCTGAGACGGCGATAGACTCACCATCTCTCACGTTGGCATCTAATCATCTTCGGTGAAAAGTGGGTGTTGTTATAACAACACTTCTGCCTACGCCTTCAGCTTCGGATTATACAGGCGTATGTATGTACTATAGTTAAAATTTGAAATTACCAACAAAAGAGACAGTTTATATACTATCTGAATAGATGTAGATTAAAAGAGCTCTTGGCACAGTTGCTATTGCGCATATCATTCGATCAGGGAAGTTAAGCAACCGTAACGTGGTTGGGTGATGGCCCGAATACCCTCTGTGCCTCTAAGAGCATATTCAGCCGTCGGTCCCGGTTACCAATTTAAAATCTTTGGCAATCGTTACAGGTCAGTTGGAGGCCTCAGAGAGAGTCTGGTTTAACCAACATTACTGTAACCTCGTAAAAGGGGTTAAGAAGGTCAGATGGCAGTCGTTTCGTATAAAAATCAGGTGATCAGCCACATCGGGTTGAATCATGTGTAAACCCCAACAATGTCATCATTTGAGTTTAGAATAATCCGTAAACGTAACTTATTATATTGTAAGTAACAAAACAGACGAATTTAAGAGGTCACTGAATCTTATTCCAAATATAATTTAAAAGAGGGTAGGCCATTAGTGGATTCGATTTCTACCAAATCACGAACGACATTGACGATTTTACCGCTAGAGATATCGAATTCCCAGTTCGTATCGATATAAATTACGTTTGTGAGATCTTATTTAATACGATATCTCGATTACAAGCAATGCCTATGAGAGTGTCGAGTGGGTGTTATCGAATTTTTATTCGATTATTTTATTGAGTTGAAATATTAGCTCTAGTGACGCGATTACGCAGCTTATGAACTGGGGCTCTACCTTGTCCTCTTATAGCGATGTTTATGAGACGGTTGTATATGACGTGCATAAATCTGTCACCGTCACAAATTTGAAATATTAGGCAATAAAAGCTCATGGTAAGGTTTCAGTTATGTGCAAGCTGTTTCCCTCGACCTCATCCTATGATAATATTATCTAAATAAAGGTTATTTTCTCAGTATATAAGCTACCTCTTAATCCAATTTAAAGGTTTATAGCGGTTTAACCGTGAAAAGGTTAGATACTATTTGAAATACGTCAGACTTCAGTCAGTCCAACTAGATTTTGCCTCCGTAATAATCAATCTTTCTGGCCTTGTCCCATACATTGTTGGGGCCGGCACTTGATTCAACCCGATGTGGCTGATCACCTGATTTTTATACGAAGCGACTGCCATCTGACCTTCGCAACCCCTTTAACGAGGAAAATCTGTGACCTGGGTTAAACCAGTGGTCAGATTATTTCAGGCATCCGACTGACCTGTAACGATTGCCAAAGATGATAAATTGGCAACCGGGACCGACGGCTTAACCTGCTCTCCGAGGCACGGAGGGAACTCGGGCGGTCACCCATCCAATTACTGGCTAGGGTTAGGGTTGCTTAACTTCGCTGATCGAATGATATGCGCATTAGCAATTGTGCCACGAGCTCCTCCCATTCCCCTGGGAGTACGGGGATAAAATATATCCTAAGTTACTCGCTGATGATGTATCCAGTGCTGAAAGAATTTTCAAAATCCGTCTAGTAGTTTTGAGCCAATTCGTTAAAAACATACAAACAAATCTATCCTCTTTACAATATTAGTATAGATATGTGGAACATGAGATGAAAATAAATATTACTATGTAACATAGTTTATATCATTAATCCTTCGCCGGAAAATCGCATGATAACTTGTATTCAGTAGCAAAGGAAAATAATCACAAACATTAATATTAATTAGTGTATTATCATAGAGTTATTCATAGCTCACAGCCCACCATAATTGGGTGGAACTCTTGTATTTCGATCAAAGTTTAAATTGATTTCAGCAACACAGTAATCAGCAAAAATAATTTCTTATTATTTTGTCTGGCAATTAAAAGTTATGCTCAGTTTGAGTGGACAGATGAGTGGGTGTATACAAATACTCGTTTTAACTATGAAATTTAATATTCAGTACTAATAAAGCAAGGAGTTATTAATACTTTTGTATTGTGATGTATAACAACCTTCAGGTTTAATTACTTGCTATAAAGGGATTCAGGTCGGTGCTTGATTAGGATAGAGGAGGAAAGCCTTGTTTGTCTAGTGGTTGCAGCTCCTGGGTTCGACCCCGGATTGGACAAAGTGTTAAATTTAATTTGCCTGCAATACTTCCGTAACCGAAGAAAGTGTATGAATGTGGATGAAGCGAAAGAAGTATGTAAGGATCGTAGCATATGGCAAACGGTGGTCTCTGCCTACCCCCAAGGCATACAGTCGTGAGTATATTTATGCATGTATGTACTTAATATAATAAACTGCTCTAAACGGGCACCTTTGTCACATTTCTACCTTTCTTACATACATATCAAAACATAAGTAAATAAACACGTCAACAGCGCCGAAACACAATAATATTGTAACATTTCCGTATTGTAGGCCAACCTAGCCCCGTTTGTTTATTGACGTGAAAATCTAACGTAATACAAATAATACGCGGAAAAATCCGACGGTACAAAAACTCCTCGTTATAAGAACGTCGGCAATATAAATAACGTTTTGGCATCGACGTCATATTGTGTTATGGCAAGTATTATATGTACGGACCCAAGTGTCACGTACTTACCCCCACGATCGTTATACGTGATCCGCTTCTAAAAGGTCCTGTTGAGAATTAATTTGACTGTTACGCATATATTACAAAATAATTAATATAAATAAATATGTTTTTATGACAAATGGTTGTTAAGCTGGCTGATATAAGGGGCCTACCGTTATAGGTTCAGCAAAGCGTATTAATAACTTTTTTGACGTTTCTTTTTGGTAACGTAAATTTTAACGTCAAAGCTAAGAAGTTCGTAATACGTGCTGCTTAAATTATTTTAGTTTATCTTAGATCTATATTTATCCACCATGGTGGGTGTTTCTTACTGTGAGTTAAGCCTGAGAGCTGTTTCAATTGGAACAAATAATACAGGCTCTAATATTGATAAGATTAACATTTACATTAACACAAAATTTCAACAGCGCGGTGTAGAACGGTAGAACGCCATCTTGTGCACAAAAACGAAAGTATTGTGAAGCGTGAAGCTTATGATGATGATGACTACTAGTAACTAAGACTTATAGATAATTCAATCGAGTTACAGGTAAAACAATCCCACTAGCACAGACCCTCTACTATTGTAACGCACGAACATAGCAAAACGCTACGGTAGCATTTGATAGAGATCTTCTATAAGATTCAACTTCGCCGTCCGACCTTCAAGGAATACAGACGCGAGCATTATTTATGTATGAATGAGTACAAGTAAATTTATCTCTGTAATAGTCAAATGATTTTAGTGTTACCATATTGGTAAGATTACTTCTAGTTTTTTTCTGTTGCATTGGGAACTAAATGTTGTATACGAAAAAAAATCCTAACATATTTTGCGTTGTTTTCAAGCTCGAGCCCCAAAAAATGACAGGGTAAAAAGTTACCCTCAATGTTTGCTTCCTCTACTCCCCTCCAAGTCAGCACAAGTTTCAAACATAAGCCGAGACTAGCAGATTGATGGTCAAACTTTTAACAAGACATTTTGACTTCTCAGCTATGAAAAAAGTGCTCAGTATGACATATTTTTTACCCAGTATTAGGTGCCTTTGGGACAGATAGTGCGTCTGTCGTCGTTCTTAGACACACTCCCTGGTAAAAACATGTTTTTAACAAGACTAGATGAAAAATGGCCCTAAACTTTGTCCATCCCATTTGAAATCCGTATTACAAAAAGTGATGATCATCTTGTGCGATGTTTTGTAATAAAAGTGACAAGGTGTCCGATGTTTTATTATAACATTGTTCTAATGATGTGAAGTCACAGCTCTTAAGTATTTAATTAACATAACCTCAATGGTACAAGGAACCCTACGATCATCGCTTTAAGCAAACCGAATGAATAACTTCTAAGCTCTGACATTTTATTTTGGTGCCGTATAACTTTACGTCAAAGCTAAGAAGTTCTTAATACGCATTCATTAAACAGTCAGAGTAACATTCTCTCGCGCTTACGCTTAGAGAAACGATAAAAATGCGTGAAAATTATATAAATCAGATACGGGTTGTCCACTTCCCTCTATGATGGTTGAGGAGGTCAATGGCTGGCATTCACGTCATACTTGTGAACAGGTGCTGCTTGTGGGGGCTGGTCATCTCAAGCTACGCATTTAGTTATAAGTAGATGTACTAGATTTTTAGTTATGTTAATTTTTATCGACATTTGTGCATTGGAACATTGTACATGAGCTCACGGTTTTTTCAAATTATTTATTTTGTATTCTTTAAACTGTATAATATTTTTGAAAAGAGTAATTACTGAGTTTCTTGCCAGGTTCTTCTCAGTAAAAGCAACCTTCCGAACCTGGCGGTAGCATGTATAATCCTGTATAATTATGTCATTCTGACGATTTGAAAGTACTTTGTAAAAAGTCTAATCGAATAAAGATACTTTTGACTTTGACTTTGACTTTGACGTGACATATGTCATTCCGGTACATTTTGTATTGTTTCTAATGTTACTTTGTATTAATGTTAATTTGTAATGCTAATTTTTAATGTTACTTGGTATATAGGCCCAGGCAAGATTAGAACTCAACGTGCGTTTTACTACAACGCTTATGAACTTATCTGACTAATGGAAGTACGAAATCTCTTACATCAACACAAGTTTCTGCATAAATGAGATAAGAAGTAGATTGAAAAAGGTAACTTTTCCTTCCGAAAAAAACAGAGAGATGCTATAGGATAGTTGTTAAAGCGGTTTAAACCGGTGGTTGATTATAATTACATTAGCATTGTAGTCGACACGCCACCTGAGTTTTGACAATGCTATCAGATTCCACGGTTGTCTTTGTGCACGCTTTGAGAGGGGTCTGTTTGTTCCCAACAACATCGGTATCTACGCCGGAGGCGCTCAATTCACTGAGGCATAATCTAAGGAGCGATTGCTAGTAAGGGTGCTGGCTTTGTAACAGCTTAGGTAATTATAACAATTTTTTTTTTATAGAAGAGCCGTGGTGGCCTCGGGGTTTGAGCAGTCGCCTGCTACGCAAGCGACGCAAGTTCGAATCCCAGCGGGGTCTGTACCAATAAGTTTTTCTAAAAAACTTATGTACAGTGATTTCACACCACGTGCTTTACTGTGAAGAAAAACATCGTGAGGAAACCTGCATATTTCTGAGAAGTAATTCAAAGACGTATGTATAGTGCCTGAGACGGCGATAGACTCACCATCTGTCACGTTGGCACTTAATCAAATTCGGTGGAAAGTGGGTGTTATGATAACAACACCTCTGCCTACCCCTTCGGGGATAGGAATAGGGGTAAGCAGAGGTGGTATACACTCACTCTTCAGCGAAGCTGATTACTTAATCAGACGCTGGCAAGTGCCAGATAATGAGTTTGCAACATCTTTGGCAATTCGTGAGTTTACCCGGGTGGTTTCAAGAATGTCCCATGGGGAACCCGTTTTTTAAATAACAGTAGCCTAAGTTTACTCCTTGTAAAATTATCTATCTGCTAGTGAAAGTACCGTTTAAATCTATCCAGACGTTTCGGAGATTAGCCGGAACAAACAGAGAGAGAAAAATTTTCTTCATATTACTTCCGTATTTTTTTCATATTACTTCCGTATATGCAATTAGTAAAAAACTGTTTTTTATGGATTAAAATTTTTGGAATTACAAACAGATGTTTTTCTGATGACTTCAATTTTAATTATCTGTACAGATATAGGACATGTCTTAAATAACGGTACTGTTTTATAATTAAACAAGGGAATTGATAAATAGTACTAGTGCTTATTACTTCCATTAATTAAATGAATGTCCTTTTTGCCAAGAGTGTATAAATTAAATTTTGACAGCATTAAATAAATTAAAGCGAAAAGGCATTGCTTTTTTGTTTCACGTAATTTATGGGCTGATCTTAAGCAACTCCCGTTCCCTTAGCAATTATACGAGAACATTGTAACAAATATTATTAACGACCTGATGCTACGGAGCTACGGAGCTCCATCGGCGCAGGATTTGGCTTACCTATGTTTATATTTTTGACAATTCAAACGATATTTTTATAAAATACTAGCTGGACCCTGCGGTTTCATCCACGTAGATTTATTTATATCCCCGCGGAGTCCAAAATGTTTTTTTTTAAATTAAAGTAGCCTAAGTTACTTCTTGTAATAACTTATATAACATAAGCTTCTTGCCAGTGAAAGTCCCATTAAAATTGATCCAACCGTTTCAGTGATTAACCGAAACAAACAGACAGAGGAAAATTTTAAAATTGTATTTTTTTATGTCCGTACCGTATATACTTTCATAAGCATTTAATGAATAGCTGTTATTTTGGAATTGCAAAGAGACACTTAAATTTTACTTAACTGTATAGAGTACAGATATAGGGAAACATTTTTTTGTGACAATGAATTCAAAAGTGACAGGCATCTTTTCACTCCGAGTCATTATGAAACATGGTATAAACCATTTTTCATAATAAGGGGATATGTATAGATAGCCTATGAGTTATTCTGATGTATAAACTACAATATCTGGTTGACCGAGCTGCGCTCAGTTTCTTCTTTACACAAAAAAAGAAAAAAAAATCCGGTGAACGTCAGTCTCAAACCAGGGTACTCTAGTTTCGTTATCGCCCCGTAAGCTGGAAGCCTCACCTTTGAGCTACCATAACTTGATAATTGCCAGCGAAATATCCTGTCGTATTGTAATGATATGTTATGAGTTTTTCAGTGCCTGAAAACGTGGTGGAAACGATGTTTTCCATAAATGAAACCTAGCTAGATCTATTTTTTGCCCCTGAAACCCCCTACATGCAAAATTTCGTGAAAATCGTTGGAGCCGTTTCCGAGATTCCAATTATATATATACAATGATGATGATGACGATGATCCGACCGATTTCGGCCATGGCGACCGCTTCAACTCCGATTAACTTGTCGGTAGTGCATTCGCATGTGGGTTATGTATCCAATCTTCTTTTGAAAGGTTCTCGCGCATTGCAGACATGTGAGCACACCGTTCACAATATATACAATAATTGCTCGTTTAAAGATATAAAATAAGATGTTAAAGTTTCAAGGAGTAATGAACTTCAATATTATAGTCACAAACTATAGGATTTGGTTTATCCATAGCCGCTTTCGCTTCCTCTCCGCTCATCACATACCTGCAGCTGTACCTGTTTGATTAGCAGCATTTGTAAACGTACCAGTGCTAAAGCTTGTTCGGCGCAAGTCGGAAATTATGATTGATGTATTAACATACATAATACCACACTAGTACTATATATGGTTTAAATTAAATCTATTCTTCTATACAGATAAATAAAATGGAAGTGCCTGTTTGTAATTCCAAAACAACGCAATAAAAAGTAGGTACATAGACTTGAAAAAAAACAACATCGTGAGGAAACCTGCATATTTCTGAGAAGTAATTCAAAGACGTATGTTTAGTGCCTGAGACGACGATAGGCTCACCTCTGCCTACCCCGTCGGGGAATACAGGCGTGAGCATATGTATATATGTATGTATATATATATATACCCTACATATATTCAAAATTAACAACTTTTCTCTAAATGCATATCAAAGTAGATAAGGTAGGTACATATAAAACATCCTCCGTATTTATGTAAACGCGAAGAATGAGGGGCAAAGCGACCTCAACATGATAATTAATTTGTATAAAAATAATAAGCATATCACAAGTTATACGGCTTTTCTGACGAACCATTTGTACTTAATAAGCCCGACGACAAGTTAATGCCACGACGTTTATGGCCGCGAACAGTTGGAGCCGTCATGATTACACCCTTATGTACATTCATATATTTGTTTATGTGAGCTTATGGTACTTTGTCACGAAACCTCGTATTTTGAATTGTTGGGTATTTTAGGTCAATCTGAAAAAGAATTTTCTTTTCTATTCATATTAAAATCTATACATCTATACAGATAAATAACATTGAAGTGTCTGTTTGTAACTCCAAAATTACACATTGTGACTAAATTCATATGGAAGTATACACGGTTCTGACTACGAAAAACCAATTTAAAAATTTTTTCTCTGTCTATTTGTTCCGGCTAATCTCCGAAACGGCTGGACCGATTTTAACCGGACTTTCACTGGCATATAGCTAATGTTACAAGGAGTAACTTACGCTACTTTTATTTAAAAAGTAATTAGAGTTCCGGCGTGGGTGAAACCGCAGGGCACTGCAAGTCTCAAATAAATCTCGGCATAATAAGAGGACGTTTAATTTTGTAGAGATTTTTGGGTATATTATATTATTTAACAGTTTCATATCGCTGTTTCCGTCTAATCTCCCTAAGGTTGTCTGTAGATCGCTCTAGCGATTAGGCTACCTTTAGTTACCACACTGTAATAATTTTATTAAAATATATCTTTACAATATTATGGTGTGCAATAAAAGAAATATTATTATGATTATATTAATAAACTTTTTATACGTCTAGTAGTCGATCACAAGTGCTAGTTCCGCACGAGGTCCTGCATCCCCCCTCCCCTAAAGTGTAATTGGGTTTTTCCCATCTGTAACTTCCCAGTAATAGCCCGAAGTCTGGACTAATGTCCGGGTGCTGGCAATAGACACGCCCCCTATTACATGGAAGTTAGACATAACTAGCGAAATGTATGTGTATTATAAGTACATTTCTGCCTTCCACTTATACAATACAAGCGTGTGAACATGCTCTATATGTCACAAATCTAAAACGTTATTTACAACTGAGCTGTAGCAGAAAGGTCTATAAAAGTATTTTCCGCTGTTTTCTTATAAAGCCACTTATTATTCCTATCCCGTATGAAAAGTCTGTCAAGGGATTTGAGCGTTTTTTGTCGGGACCGAGTGGTAATACGTAAACAACAACAATTTAAGATTTCTCTTAGATAAAAGCAAAATCGAATGATTTTAAGGCTGGTTTTAAAAGGGAATTTTGTCTTTCACTCTGAAGTAATTAATCTAGATATGTATAACTCAAAGGTGACTGACTGACATAGTGATCTACAAGCGCACAGCCAAAACCACTGGACGGATCGGGTTGAAATTTGACATGCAGGTAAGTGTTATGACGTAGGCATCCGCTAAGAAAGGGTTTTGATTAATTCTACCTCCAAAGGGATAAAATTGGGGGTGACAGTTTGTATGAAACTTTGCTAATTTCAAACCGATATATTATATAAAACTAAATCTATGCGGGTGAAACCGCGGGGCACAGCAAGTGATTGTATTTTGCTTGACATTAATGTACTAAGGAAAAAACACCGCGTATTGTGAACAATAATTAGGTATCAAATATGAATATTAACATAACTTGCGTAGAGAATTACCGCGTCACGAGTTATGAGTGCATATTTTCAAAGCGTAGTAGATATTTTATGCGTCTGATTTTGTCTATATGCAAATATTTTTTATGATAAATAAAAAGACAGCCATAATATAGTTTTATAATATTTGTGCCTATAGATTTTCTCTAAGAGCCGTGGCCTTGAGGTTTGAGCAGTCGCCTGCTACGCAAACGACGCAAGTTCGAATCTCAGCGGGGCCTGTACCAATGAGTTTTTCTAAAAAACTTATGTACAGTGATTTCACACCACGTGCTTTACGGTGAAGGAAAACATCGTGAGGAAACCTGCATATTTCTGAGAAGTAATTCAATGACGTATGTAAAGTGTGTGAGACGGCGATGGACTCACCATCTGTCACATTGGCACTTAATCATCTTCGGTGAAAAGTGGGTGTTGTGATTACAACACCTCTGCCTATCCCTTCGGGGGAATACCGGCGTGAGCATATGTATGTATCTATGTTATTTAAACCCTTGAACTTAGCAACGCAGATTCATCCTGCACTGTGTCGTCAACCTATATCGTCCTGATAATCTGTCGGCGACGATATCGTGGACAATAACGACACAATGTGAAAACGTTCAGTAGTAATTGTATCCAACAACTAGTTCGACGATATCGTGTTGTTACCGTTACCGTCCAATGTGAAAGCGCCCATTGGCTAACATAATCTGCTCTCCTTCGATAAGCCACCCTTGAAACTTGAATAAAGGTCTTATAAAAGTAATTTTTTCAATTGGTATCCATCCCAAAGTCATAAAAAACTGCCTCTCAAGTAGAACATTTCCATCAAAGGCGTGAATGTTCCAAAGGGAGTTTTTGCACGTTTTGCACATAAAGTGCTCCGTCGGGATCCCGCAGGTTAATAGACAACCGTGTGTGGCATTAAGGGGGTGTTAAACGTCTGGGAAACGGGAGCAGATGATAAAAACACTACGTTTTATGATGTCCTCCAGAATTGTGAAGTAGCTAGCTTTGTGAGTTGAATAATTGCGGTGACCTTAGCGTATGTTTACCTAAATTGATATCTATACCAAGCCCACGTTTTACACTGAATATTTTGTTACATTTCTGAGTCCCAAATAATTATAATTTAATAGTTATTACAATTACTGTTTTTGAGTCTCACTGTACACGCATATATATTCAAATATCTCGGAAATTGTCATTGTTCTGATAAAAAAGCTTATTCTGTTCTGTTTTTGTTGCTATAAATTATATTCTAATGCATGCTGAGGTCTTCTGTAATTGAAGGCTTGCTTAGAACCTTAAGATATATTTACGCGTACCCTTTGTTGGAGTTCCATAAATAAATCAGTAAATCACATGAAAAGTAAAGGTTAGATTTTTATTTGGTAGGTTGGTAACTTGGTGTCCGTGACAACATTCAGGATACTCGCTTTATCAGTGAGATAATAGATAGGTCTGACAATATAATAAGCAAGAGTAAGTATAAAAGAAATGTCTCAATACTTTGGACAGTTACATTCAGGGTCCTGCACGAGAAACCATAGTGTAAAAAACATATTATAAATATAAATTTGCAAGAAATTGTTTTTATTTTACTACTGAACACAATAGGTGGACCTATTTGCACGGAAGTGGGCTCACCGCAATCTCCTTGAGTGGTGTACGGGAATAAAGACTTCGTGACGTCATATTAATGTGTTTTTAATTTAGCCCATATATCACACACGTTGCCATCGAATTGAAGTAGGTATTATACCTAGATAATACTTCAAAACGATTTAAACTGACTTCTAAAATTGAAGCAGGTTGTTATTTTTTATTTACGTAGTAATTTACCCCTATCACGGGTTAGCCACCCTTTTCGTAATCTATACTCGCTAGCATCTCAGTCGAATATTAATATGAGAAATTGTACAATGCCTCCCAGCGGTGACGTGATATCTCATATAAATATTGCGAGTGACGCTAGCAAGTATAGATTACGAAATGGTTGCAAACTCGTGATAGGGGCACAGTACCCAGAGGTTAGACAAGGCCGCATTTTGTCTACACTCATCGCATCAATCAATACACAATTTGTCTCTGTGTGGTGTACAATAAAGAGCTTATTATTACTAGTATTAAAAGTTAAGATTGTAGGTAATTTTCTTAAGTGATACCATGGGATGATAAGATGTGGATGAACTCCCCTCCAAGCTAGCTCAGTTATTCGTGCACACCCATGGGGTTCAAAACGTGTAATAGAAAACAGTGTATGTAATTTCCCTGGCGTTGCATCATTATTTATTTTACCACCAGATGGGCCACCATATACATGCTTACTACATTGGTGTATATCCCAAGGGTTGACGTGCTTCCGGGCAAATGGACCCAATAATGCCACAAACAAGATAAGATATTGGTGGATTTAAAGAATTGGAGTGTAATTTTTTAGTTATTTGAATACAACCAAATGTTTCTGGTACTAAGGTAGAAGGTAAGAACTTTAATCATAACCCTTTCTTGCCCCTTGTTCTTGAACCTATCAAAGTCATTCGATAAGTTCAAGAACCTTTCAAAGTGTTAAGCTCCAATAAGCTTTTCTAGCGCTTAATTTTACCGTGTTCACGGTTTTCCAACCATGTCAATGTCTGAGCTGAATCTTGAGTTACACCGGCAGCCCTCAATGCGACACGCTCCGAGAAGCGCTGTTTTTACTGAAATATATTTTCATCATATTTCCATTTTCTATGACTTAGATTTTAAGTAAGACTGATATGGTTTTGTAGTTTTATACAGCATCATTATTATTAATATCTATACAGATAAATAGTTTGTAATTACCATTTTAACGGCTTTTCACAAAATGTTTATTATTAAAGTATATACGGTTATAAAATAAAAATGTTCACGCCATAACAGAAGGGTCGCTGAAGGTGTGAGAAGAGGTGTTGTAACAACAACTCCCACTTTTCACCGAAGTGGATCAAATACCAATGTGACCGATGATATTTACATAAAAACAAAATGTTTCATAAATTTTACCTGTCTTTCTGTCCGTCTGTCTGTTTGTGCTGGCTAATGACTAAATTGACTGACAGATAATTGTATGTAGATAGATGGTTGATGTTACTTAGGCTACTCATTAAATGAGGGTTCCGCGATACTAAGTCACCCATGAAATTATAACGCCTAGTAACGTCTGAGTCAATTCAATATAGATTAAAAATATACCATTAAGTAACACTCGAGTCTATTCAATATACTTAATAGAAAATTAATCATAAATCGACGAATAATAACAAGCAGTAGACGTAAAGCCATACTTTAATTGATTGCTCTTAATTAAAACCGTGATGAATCAATCCAAGTAATTATGAGCAGTGCGCTCGTTAGCTGTGTTATTACTTGTTTCAGTTTCTCGTTGGCAATCAAGCAGTGAGTTTCTGTAAATTGAAAATGACTTCAATTATTTCTTTCTGTGCATGTGTAAGTTTACTCATATTATCATAAATATCTGGCTGTGCCCAGTTTATTCTTAACACAAAAAAAGGAAAAAAAGAATTCCGGTGAACATCAATCTCGAAGTCAGTACCCCGGGTACTCTAGTTTCGGTCTCGCCCCGTAAGCTGGAAGCCTCACCTTTGAGCTACCATAACTTGACAGATGTCAGCGGAATTTGCTTTCGTATTGTAATGATATTTTAAGAGTTTTTCAGTGCCTGAAAACATGGTAAAAATGATGTTTTCCATAAATGTAACCTAGCTAGATCAATTTTTTGCTCCCGAAACCCCCTACATGCAAAATTTCATGAAAATCATTGGAGCTGTTTCCGAGATTCCGATTATATCGTTAAAAGATATAAGATATTAAACTGTGCCTGGCGGTTACATCCCTGTCAATATTTTAAGAGATGTAGCCTCTTGAATCTGGTTATCATATATATCATCTTTATCTATACAGATAAATTAAATAGAAGTGTCTGTTTGTAATTCCAGATTACACATATAATTAAGCTCAATGTTGATGTTGTCAATATTTGTAATTTGAATTATTAAATAATTAGTATATTCAATAAAATTGATAACGTAATAATAAATATACGACAACCGGGTACCTATATTTATTTTATTTTATTTTAATAATAAATAGGTAACTAAAAACTAATTACAAGTAGAAAACTTGGCCCAAATCGGTGTCTCTCGGGATCGTGCCAAGAAGGCTGGCAGCATTGCCACGTTGAATAGCAATGCTGATTCTCTGAGCGAGAAAAGCCCCAGCCCGCTTGTCACGAGAAGCTTCTTCTTCTACCTTCTTTATTTTATTTATTTAGTTACCTTGTATTTGACTGTATGTCAGTAGAATTAAAGCAATATCTCTCCGTTATCAGCAGTCTGCTGTATAATTGTACAAATATTTTCATAATTTTCAGGTAATCTTCGTCATTGCAAGTATTCCTACGGAAGCTATAGATAATATTGCTAGCTTAAAGGCCCTAAGTAAGTCCTTTTGAGCACATTATGCCATTTAACCATACGTTGAAAATACGCATGTTTATTAAATTTTATATTTTACAGCGGACACATTGGCCATAGATTTAGAAAAAGAAAGTTCCGCTGATTCCAGTGATGCCAGCAGAGGTATGTAAACTTGAATGTGGTAAGCACCGAGAGGTACGGACGCATAATACCGGTTCGCATGGTTAGTTACGGCCGCGTATTTTTTTTAACACGGCGAGTTACGGAACACGAGTTTTGGTTGAAGAGAATTACGGACGCGGAATTTGCTTATAACGGCGAGTTACGGACGCGTAATACCGTTTGAAATTTCAATTTAGTAGTGGAACATATACATAATGGAAACGTAAATAACCAATAAGATCTAAGCTAACTAAAAACGTAATTCTTCCAAAAGAAACCCGAAACTCCTGAAAAATATAAAAATACTAACATTGTTTCCTACCATTCTATATCATAACCATTCGGGCGCAATGGCATTTTTATTTCGCAAGTAGTTGCGGTGTAATCACATACAGGTTTCATATCCGAGAAAGCGTTGAGTGAGGATAGAGTGCAAGGGACAGGCGAGCTTGTTAGCTGTTAGCTAACAACACAATATATAACGCTAACAGAAGGACTTCCCACATTGGTCGAACTTCCGCACGCATAAATAGATTCGTGCTAACTGTAGTAGTAATTTAGACGCGATTGACGTTATTGTGCGTCTGTGTGTATGGTTTTGTCAATGTGTGATATGAATTTTTACACGCTCTATATTTCTTCGAACACGAGTCAGACAAAACATAATATTTAAAGATCTATACAAACAGACATTCCAATTTTATTTATTTGTATATATTTCATTGGTGCAGCGGTTAACCCGTAAGGCAACTTGTTTACCAAATCGCACAATGATAACGTTTGCTTTAATCTGTAAATGGTCCCTTCATCTGATAACTAACATGAAACATTCCCCGCTTATACATTAATATGAATGAATCTTAATTTCAGAGATTAATAAGTACTTAGACCATTTGTGTAAGTATTTTGTGTTACGTAATTATTAAATTATACAAAATTTATTCAAAAGTTAAAAAGGTCAGCTAGCTAGAATGTGTAACTGAATAACGTTAACCGACTTGAAAAACGGAGGAGTTACATCAATACAATAACACTTTACTATGATCGTTAGAGCAGCAAGTAACTTCTTAATTTTGAAGTTTAATTTCACGTTACAAAAATGAAACGTCGAAGCTCAGAAGTTCTTAATACGCTCTACTTAAACCGATGATGCTAGGTTGAAGACCTGCACTTTATACTTATATTATAAAGAGGAAAGATTTGTACCGAATTGGCTCAAAAATTACTAGTGTTTATTAAAAAATCTTTCAACATGTGAATGCTGCATTATCATTTATTAACATACTTAGTATAGCCATAAATATGCTCACACCTGCATTCCCCGAAGGGGTAAGCAGAGGAAGAGAAACACCCACTTTTCACCGAAGATGATTAAGTGTCAACGTGACAGATGGTAAGTCTATCACCGCCTCAGGCACTATACATACGTCTTTGAATTACTTCTCAGAAATATGCAGGTTTCCTCACGAGGTTTTCCTTCACCGTAAAGCACGTGGTGTGAAATCACTGTACATAAGCTTTTTAGAAAAACATTGGTACAGGCCGAACTGGGATTCGAACTTGCGTCGCTTGCGTAGCAGGCGACTGCTCTAACCCCAAGGCCACCACGGCTCTTAACATACTTAGTCTATATTTTATCTCCGTACTCTATGACCGTAGATTCGTGCTTTATAAATTGAAAATGAGTTCACGTGGGTGGGGAAGATTTCAAAACAATGGAATACAGCTAGTATATACCAGTAAGGATTCTCAAAGGTGAACCAAAACTCACTTTGTCACTAATATTGTGGAGAACAAAACCAGACTTAGCTCCATTGTTTGCTTTTATTCAGCCTAGCGCTATCTCGGCTAACATTCTTGTCATATCCTCTTAGAAGTGAACCTAGCATAATGCTCATTATTTTTATACTCTATTTCTAGCTAAAGTAGAGACGAAATTTGCTAAAAAACAACATGGTGAGTTATCAAAATTATTTAATTGTATAAAAAAATACACGTAAGTATATTTTAACGTTATTTTATGATAATTCTTAAAATCTTATTTTTTAAGATTTCAAATACAAATAAAAATACAATGCATTTAAATGTAAACTGTTAATTTAAATATGGTATTAGGGTTTATTAAAAAAATATGATCACTATAAAAAAAAACAAAATATAATGTTTTTTTTACTTTATAGCAAAGGAAATAAGCGAAGAAGGTACGTTTGCAATATGATATAACATTATCTCCTTAATATGATATTTTTATGCATGAAACACATGTTTACATTCTAAATTCTTAAAAATGCTCATGAAAAATACAAACACGAGGCGGGACTCGAACTCACGACCTCTGCAAACCGTGCAGTTGCTCTGCCAACTGAACTGGTCATCTCAAGCTACGCATTTAGTTATAAGTAGATGTACTAGATTTTTAGTTATGTTAATTTTTATCGACATTTGTGCATTGAAACATTGTCCATGAGCTTACGTTTTTTAAATTATTTATTTTGTATTCTTTAAATTGTATAATATTTTTGAAAAGAGTAATTACTGAGTTCCTTGCTAGGTTCTTCTCAGTAAAAGCAACCTTCCGAACCTGGCGGTATCATGTATAATCCTGTATAATTATGTCATTCTGACGATTTGAAAGTACTTTGTAAAAAGTCTAATCGAATAAAGATACTTTTGACTTTGACTTTGACTTTGAGCTACTCGTGATCCTACCTCATGCGTCGATTTTTTATTTCCCTAGTTTGCCTCTAAAACCGCAAAACATTTCTTGTTTTGCGTGTGCGTATTAACCATTTTAAAGAATTATCTTCTTAAATTAATCTCGTTCGTAAATTTTAAACTTTCATCATAATTTCAGAGAAACAAGAGGTCAAGTTTTATGAGGATATGCTTAAGAAACTCCGAAGTCTGAATGGTATGGAGATTCACAATATTATTGAAAAATATGGCAATTAAAACATCACACACACAACATTACTACAATATGCACTTTATTGACAATATTAATGCGTGTGTGTGAATAGCACTCACTTCACTGATTAGGTAGATGAGTTAACGTAAAAATTGGACGATAAATTTATACGACTTAATGGCAATTATTAACCTTATTGACATGAACATAAAGTCACAAAGGAATTGAAATTTGTATTTTCTGTTGCAGCACAAAGCCGAAAGCATTATTTTAAATGAATTAAATCGTTGAAGTCGCGGCTTAATTCGAGCTATAATAAATTGAATTAACTATTATTTTCATTTTTATAACTCCTTCCCAGAAAAGTCCCTGAAGCGGTATTATTACTCCCACATATTTTCTGAATCCTGTGAAAGCATATAATATTTCTTAACAAACTTGTATGACGCGGTTAAATACCTCGTTGGTTTAGTGGTAAGTAAGAAAGTTCGTCTTCCGATCACGAGGTTCCAGGTTCTATTTCCGGTCGGGTAAAAATGTATATCGTGTTTTATTGGAGGTGTATACTGGCAGTGTTTACAGGGTGTAAAGAGTGTCCCGTGTCTCGAAAAGCACGTTAAGTCGTTGGTCTTACGCCTGATCTCTCACCGGTCGTGTCGGATTGCCGTCCCATCGGACTATGAGAGTGAGGGAATAAAAAGTGCACCTGTGTTTGCGCACACACTTGTGCACTATAATATCTCCTGCGCACATGGCTGATACCCGTTGAGATTATCCGCCGTAACCGAAATTCGGTAGATCATTATTACTATGCGGCGGTCGTGTAACCTGTGCGAAGGTGATTTTAAATATCTGCCCGTACCAAAAAACAAAGAAATGTTACTTCTTCCAACAAAGATAAAAGCAATTCTTTTGACAATGTAATATGATAATAAAATACGAGCAATATTTCGTTACTTTATTGGTGAAACATGGAACTCTATCCCTGATTGAAACAATAGTCTTATTATGGTAACAATTAACGTCACTTATGCCTCGAGCAAATCGTGTATATCCGATATCAACACGGAATAACAAAGATAATACTATCATTATTATTTAATTATTTATGTATTATTAAAAGCTTACATATACCATTACAGGATGTACCCAATGCGGTAATGCTGCTCATATATAAACAATTACTTACTTATATTATAATTAAATTAGAAAAATAGAGAAACAATAAAAAATAACAAACTATGAAAATCTACATAAAGTTAATAAAGAACATTAAGCATAACTGACAATATTTATTAAGACTTTTATTAAATCATTGAAGCTTGTTTACAGTGCGTATGGCTCGGGCTAGTGGTGTGTTGACTAGGAGGTTAGTCGTGGTGGTTGGCACGACTAGCAGTGGCGGTTCGGATTATAATGTTCGATAATAAACATCTTTTTTAAGTGCAGTAATTTATCACTCCCCGGTGAAGGAATAACGTCTCCTAAATGGCTGGTGAGAGTATTTGTTGTAATAGCTAACTGTTTTACTTAAAAAGGATTTTGTAGATTTCAACATCTTAAGGGGTAAATAGGGGTATTTGTGTACGTTTGATCTTAATGTAAATGATCCTAATTAATGTTAATGTTGATCATGTGATCCTGAGTTGGTACGAGCAATCTCCGACAGATTATTACTTCTTCAGAGCGTAACCTACGCGCCATGAATTTAAAGGGTGATTTTTTTTTGATATTCACAAAGTAATGGTACTAAGAGCCTCTCTGAATTATGGGCAAAGTAGTCGTTTATTAAGGACATTGCGTATTGATGCTGATAAATGTGTGCATAATCCCGTATCTGGATACCGAGAGGCGCCATCTGGTGCGTGTCGGGGTAACTAATCGGATCTGCAACGCGCTACCGAAGTTATCTGCGTCATTGGACTTGAGAAGATTAAAGTTCAGTCAAATAGCAATTATAACTCTCGGCTAATGGTTCAGTATTCAAATCTTTGGTAGAGTGAGGGAACTTGGGGTTATAGAGTTTATTGAAGCAACCACATTGCTGATTCACAGTTTGGAAAAATCTACAGGATGTTACTAATTAGGTTTTGAGAGATATACTAACACGCCCAATAGAACCACTATTTTCGCCACGCGCGACGGTATCAGTGCATCTCGTAAAGTATGTATAAGATGCACGAAAAGCGACGTTAATAAAATTTGTCAACAGAATAAACATAAACATTGCATATAAGCGAATGAAAATAATTGGAAACAGTAAAAGCAATAATCGTTTTTCATAAAACAAATCAACCAACTAGTCACATGCATAGTCCCCGAGCGCAGTATGGCAAAACCTCAACTCCATTATTACTTGCGGCTACGAGCCTGCAGTCGAAGGAACATTTTGCATGTTTGCAATACCCATGGGACGCAATGCGGTCTGGATTTCAAACGCAATGGTGCAACTTAAACTGGATATTCGCACGGAAGGATAATTTGCTTTTATTTCCACTTTGGCAAGGGTTTGTGCCAAGAAATGGGGAATTTAAATATTTCCGTTCGTGTCCTGGGTGAATTATGTTTGCTACATGTACCTTTATTGTATATTTATGTAAGAATATAAATACAACGAAATTTTTATAGCATGTTTTCCTGGTATGAATAGAGAAACTTTCATACGATTTGCACCTAGTAGATTTAATAACAAGGTCTATTTCCGTTTGAATATCAATATGGCTTTGTGGACTTTCACTTCGATGTCTAAAGAAGATTCAAATGCATTCGCAGTCTCAACCGTAGCAAACCTTTCATTGACTTGAAGTTGTTGTAAAAACTGATAAATCACTGTCTTGGTCGATTGTACATAAGATTTATATTCTTAAGAATCATATTTCGTAACGATAAATAACATTTCAGCTGTTTCAGTACATTACTTATTAAATACAAGGCTTATGGCTCCCTGAAACTTCTAAATAGGTGGAACTCACAACTGAGTGAACAAACTTTCCATCGCTACGTTGTACGCAACAGGCAACGGATTAACTAAACTGTCTTAGTATTTCAAGAGAACTAGTGATGATACTCCGCTTAGCACTAATCCCTTTAGGCAAAACTACGACCCCAATCCCTCAGGGCTCTCAACTTGGGCCCGCACTATTTATTATTTACATTGGTACTTAGATGAAGGGCCTATATATTTTATTATAAGTAGATTTTGTTTTTGTTTTGAACATGTATTAGGAGATTGAGCTGAACGCACTAGACCACTAGATCTAGTGGTTAGAGCTAGCTGCGCAAGGGACGTAAGATTAAATCTCGATTTAATTGAGAACCGGCAAACCAATGATTTATGCAACCTCTTTCTTAACGGTTAAGTTTATACCACACTTTTTTTTAATCGACTACCTTTGACAATAGCGTATTACGTCAAAACTAAAAAGTTATTATAACGCGCTGCTTAAAATATCATAGTTTGCTCTCAATTCATAATGGACTGAATTCAATGAATATATCAACCTCCATAAATATGACAAAAATGCAAAACCACGCCGTATCATAATATTTATTTAAGCGTATTTGAGAATAAACTATGAACTCTGCTATGAATATGAAAGTTATGGCCATTTGAATGAAGAAAGTTCAAATTGCTTCAAAGAACATGTCGAACAGATTTCAGATACTTATATCACTGAAACATGATGTGACTTTCACATAAAAATTCAAACTTGAAATGGTGCATTGAGAGTTTAGTTAAGCGTGGATTTTCTGCAAATTTTAAACATCGAAGGTGTTTTAAGAAAATGTAGTAAGCTGCCGTTTTTATGAGAGCATTGACTACTTTAAAAAGTTCTAATAGGTTGTGGTGGTAAGCATTGTGGGTGCATATCGGCGTTACTAATGATAAAAAAAACAGACCTCAGTGGCCAAACGTGTGGCAATGTGTGATCTAACTGACGCATAGCGCTGTCATGTGACGAAAAATATTGTCTGTTGCCTTATTTACGGTTGAAGAAATATTTGCGAGCCGTGGTGGCCTCGGGGTTAGAACAGTCACCTGCTATGCAAGCGACGCAAGTTCGAATCCCAGCGGGGCCTGTACCAATGAGTTTTTCTAAAAAACTTATGTACAGTGATTTCACACCACATGCTTTATGGTGAAGGAAAAAATCGTGAGAAAACCCGCATATTTCTGAGAAGTAATTCAATGACGTATGTATAGCAGCACGTATGCAACAACAAAAACATTGTTCGAGATTAGTCGCATTCATAAGATCCTCCAAATTATTTATTCGTTCTCGGGTGTTTATACCGAAAAAAAGTTGCTGATTTTTGACAAAACAGTCCATTAGAATCTAATAAATCTATTGGTGTGGTGATTTATTCCGTAATTAACTAATAAAGTGTTAAATTGGCAATATAATAGTGCACTGTGGAATTTTGCTACTGTGTTTTGAAGAAACGCGTAAGCGACGCGATCTACACGGCGCTTGCGACCTTTTTCTCGCCAGCTCCGATAACACCGATCGATACAAACTGTGGATTGCGAACACTGCCTGTGATTTCTTGCAACTGTTGTCATTTCTACCCGCTACAAGATAACAAAATAATGCCACCTAAACCTAAGGTATGTTCGGGGTGCCGGATTGCGATAAAAAATAAGGAATATCTATGCTGTCCGCAGTGTAATAAAACTTATGACTTAACCTGTATTAATATCAGCCCTAAAGTATTCCAGTTAATGAATACAGATCAAAAACAGAAGTGGTCGTGCCCCGAATGTAGCAGTAAGAGACCAAAAAATAATGACAGTAATACACCTGTGCGCAACATTACATCTATTGAGCCATCTAAGAGTAATATTAATGACGCACCGACTGTAAAATCAATGCGCGAGCCCAGAGATGGCTCGACCGAATCGGATACTTCCATCGAGAGTGAGCACAGCGGTGGTAAGAATATATCGGAACTCATTCGTACCGAGATTCGTCTTGCATTCTTGCGTGAGCTACCAAGTATTAGAAAATTATTTGAAGATGAAATTGGCAAGCTAAGAGAAAAACTGGATTCAATTGAAGCTTCAGTTGCCTTCACAAGCGCGCAGTTTGACGACGTTGTTCAACAAATTAACTGTGTTACCCAAAAGAACCAGGACCTGCAAAATAAGTGCGATACACTTCACAGCACAGTGACAGACTTGCAGGGACGTCTTAATGCAATGGAACAACACATGCGAAATTCAAACGTCGAGATAAATGGTGTACCTGAGCATAAAACAGAAAATGTTGTTAATATTGTAAAGCAAATTGCTAAAGTAGTCTCCTATAAACTTCCAGACGAAGACATTCTCTCCTGCTCAAGAGTAGCCAGCCTAAACAAGACAAACAACCGGCCTCGCGCAATTGTACTAAAACTACGAAGCCCTCGTTGCCGTGATGAGATGTACTCTGCTGTGGCCCGATATAATAAGGCAAACTTGAATGCAAAGTTAAATTCTAGTCAAGTTGGTATTGCCGGTCAAGTAAGTCCCATCTTTGTGTCGGAACATTTGTCGCCAACCAATAAAGCACTGCACGCAGCAGCCCGTATTAAAGCGAAAGAACTCAGCTATAGGTTTGTGTGGGTAAGAAATGCCCAAATATTCATGCGCAAAGACGAAACCTCCCGCTTTATTCACATTAAGAACGAGAATACCTTAAGTTCACTCACTTAGCTATTAAGTTTTCTAAGTACAAGATTTTATGTTCTTTTTTCTTATCACAAAAATGGCTAACAGCACACTGTCCATCTATTATCAGAATATACGTGGGATGAAATCCAAGCTGTCTACTATACACAAAAATATACTCTGTAATAACTATGACATAATTTGCCTTTGTGAAACCTGGCTGGACAATGATGTATACAGTTCTGAAATTATAGATGACAGGTATACTGTTTACCGCCGAGACCGTTCTTTGGAATTTAAGCAAATGTATAACAAAAGCCATGGTGGAGGAACACTAGTGGCCATAAAAAATAATCTAGTCTCTGAACACAAACCGGATTGGCAATCTTCTGTTGAGGATGTTTGGGTCCGCGTCCAGCTCTCCAATAAGTGGATTAACATCTGTACCGTATATATTCCCTCATATGTAGATTACGATAAATTTTCAAAATTCATAGACAATTGTGAACAGTTAGCAATTGACTATCCAAACGATAAACATCTAATTATCGGCGATTTTAATTTAGATGACGTAAAATGGTCAAACAAGGATCCAAGTCTCCCAACCGCTTACATCTCAAGTAAATCCACATGTCTCGTAGAATTTATGAATACAGTTAATTTTAAGCAGTGCAACAACATACCTAATCATAACAACAGATTATTGGATCTTGTCTTGGCTCAATCTGCATTATGTTGTACCGTTAAACAGTCTCAAGAAATTAGTCGAATAGATTCCCATCATCCACCTCTGGAGATTATACTCAAATGCGAAAAAATTTCATTTATGCAAAATAAACCGTGTAAAAGATACATATTTTCAAAAACAAATTATGAAGCTTGCAACCATGACCTAAAGCAGATCGACTGGGACTCATACGCGGATCTAGAATGTAACGACTTTTTACAGACATTTTACAACCTGTTATGGCCTATCATTGATAAACATACACCCAAATCAACGAATAAAAAATTAATATACCCATACTGGTTTCCACAATCCTTAATAAAATTGTTTAAAGAAAAAGATAAATATCACACGAAATTTTTAAAATACGGCAACCCCAGAGACTTTGATTGTTTTTCAATGTTGAGAGCAAGAACCAAAGAACTATATGATACTTGTTTCGCAAAGTATATCTCTAACACTGAGGCAAATATAAAATCTAACGTTAAAGCATTCTGGAGGTATGCGAAATATAAAAAAGAAAGTAATGTATTGCCCAGACATATGCACTATAATGACGAAAAAGCCGAAGATGGTGTCGATGTAGCTAATTTATTTGCAAAATACTTTGCCTCAGTATATAACCCATTGAAAGGTAATGCATATAAGCCAAATTTCCCGAAATCAAATTTCTGTTTATCCAACATAGTAATTAGTCCCAGAAAAATTCAGCAAATATTAATGAACCTTGATGGTAATAAAGGTGCTGGACCGGATGATATCCCACCGCTATTTTTGAACAAATGCGCAGCAGGGCTTATTAAACCTCTACACATACTGTTCAATAAGTCCCTAGAAAGTGGTTGCTTCCCCGATTTGTGGAAGATCACAAAAATAGTACCCATCCACAAGTCTGGCAGCAAAGAAAATGTATCCAATTACAGACCCATAAGCATTCTTAACTGTCTTGCCAAGGTTTTTGAATCTTTAGTCTATAATAATATTTACAATTTCTTTAAACATATGATTAGCCCTAGGCAGCATGGATTTGTGTCAACTAGATCGACCACATCTAACTTATTATCATACATGCACGACTTGACGCGCGCCTTTGGCAACGGAATACAGGTGGACTCCATCTATACCGATTTCTCCAAAGCGTTCGATCGTGTTGATCATTACATCTTATGTGCCAAGGCAGAATACATTGGCATAAATGGCTCATTACTAGACTGGTTGAAGTCTTACCTCTCAAACCGTAACCAAGTGGTTAATGTACACGGCTATGAATCCATACCATTTGAAGCAGTTTCTGGAATTCCCCAAGGCTCTAATTTAGGACCATTATTATTCAATATATTTATAAATGACATCCTAGATCAATTTACCTCAGAGTGTCTCGCCTTTGCTGATGATATTAAAATTTATCGTGAGATAGCTTCAATGGAAGACTGTCGCGCACTTCAATCTGATATTATTAAATTAAGTAAGTGGTGCTCAAATAATAACATGTCCCTGAATATAAAAAAGTGTCAATGCATCACATTCACTAAAAAGAAAAATATATTAACATTTGAATACTCATTAGATGGAGTTGAACTGAAACGTGTGCCTGTGATTAGAGATTTGGGTGTATTATTTGACACTAAGCTATCTTTTAAACCTCATTATGATTCATTAGTACTTAAATCAAGGAAAACTCTGGGTTTTATCCACAGACTAACACAACCATTTAAACAGTATTCTAGCATTCTTACTCTTTATACTTCCCTAGTGAGAAGCATCCTAGAGTATTGCAGCGTGATTTGGTCACCGTATTATAATACACATATTGACAGGCTCGAATCTGTTCAAAAGCGGTTCTTAAGACATTTGAGCACACGTTTTAAATTTAAGAGAGACTGTACCAACTATGAATCGCGTCTGAATAAATTCAATCTCAAACCACTACACACTAGACGTAAAATCCATGACCTTCTTATCCTGTATAAAATTGTAAACTCTAAAATGGACAGTCCTATATTAAGCCACGTATATTTTAAGGCAAGTAATAGACCTAACCGTAGACAACACCTATTTTACATACCTGGGGCAAACAATAAGGTAGCCCACCATAGCCCGCTACCTCGCATGTGTAACCTATACAATGGTATATGTAAAGATCTGGACATATTCAATCTGAGCCTCAATAGTTATAAGCACCAACTGAACCTATTTTCCACGACTTATATTGAAAATTTGCAATAACCTTTTTTTTTTTTGTTTAAAGTGTATTCAAATGCTGTGCATGGTTATAATCGATGTACAAATTATTGAATGTCTTAGAATTAAACTATAATCATGTGTTATGTGTGAATTTGTATGTTGTTACTGTGCCAAATAAATAAATAAATAAATAAATAAATAGTGCCTGAGACGGCGATAGACTCACCATCTGTCACGTTGGCACTTAATCAAATTCGGTGAAAAGTGGGTGTTGTGATAACAACACCTCTGCCTACCCCTTCGGGGAATACAGGCGTGAGCATATGTATGTAGAAATATTTGCTTTTATCAGAATATAATTAAGCTGTACTCCAACCGAGGACTGATAGGGTACTTAAAAAATCATCACGCGTACGACATTGTAGGAAAAAGATAGTTTGCAATTGTCTATCTTAATAAATTAACAGACATATAAAGGCGCGTTCACGAGATATGAGCGCTATCTTTAGGAGAGGTTGGACGAAACGGAATCTCTCGTTCGATATTTAAAGCTGCTCGACTGGGAACTGTACCCCTATCACGGATTTGCCACCGTTTTCGTTATGTACACTCGCTAGCGTCTCCGTCGAATATTAGTATGAGAAATTGTGCAGCGACTCCCAGCGGTGACGTGAAGAACTAAAGTATCTCTTACAAATATTGCAAGTGACGCTAGCGAGTATAGATTACGAAAGCGGTGGCAAACTCGTGATAGGGGTACAGTACCTCCACCTTACACAAGATCACAGCCAAATAAAGCTTAAAATTTAAACCTTTGAGTAATATTGAGTAAAGTCACCAGTGTTCCATGGAGGGCAGGAACAGGGGCGTGCATTGGATTTTCAGAGGGGTAAGCATAAATGATAAGCATTGCTTATCTGCTTATATGGAATGCACGCCGCTGGGGAGGAGTGTGAGTGTAGTCATTGTGCTAGTAATATTTGTCACTATGGGGATGGATTTTATTGCTGGTAAGGTAGGCAACGAGGGTCACGTGTAACAAGCATTAGTAGCCGCTTACCGCCAGGCAGACTGTACGCTTACTTGTCGCCTAAACAGTGTATATCAAGGCAAGGATTAAAGAGCACTTGTTGGCTGAACCGACAATTTTATCATAATATTATTTTGCTACATAAACATAGCATCTATGTGTATCGGTATATATAAATATATATTCTTTATATAATATAAGTTATATAATATATATCCTATGTATAATATGACATTTATGAGATGTATATTTAGTATTTATGTATTGTTATTTTTTTCGTTTCTTGTTTCTATACAATGCACCTACTTATTTTCTCTCCGCACCACTCTAAGGTTGACTGGGAGATTAAGTCCGCCTATATACTTTGTGTATATGAAGTTTTAATAAATATATAAAAAAAAATTGAATGCCCAGTAGTCTTTTTATGAGTCTCTCTGTCTGTAAGGTGCGACGCAAGCATAATAATTACTGTCAGTCATCACAACTTGTGACGGCACCTGAACTGAGGATTAAGACTTAAGCCAAATTCAGTAAAGAATCATTGATTACGTTGACACCTAAGCATGTTCGGTGAAAAGTGGGTGTTGTTACACCTCTAGGTACCCCTTCAGATATTTATCTGGAAATGGCGTGGAGATAATTGTAAGCTAACGTTAGCTTTGACTTAAATGTGCTTGTTTTTATTAAACAACAAACAGCTATTGTTTTTAAGCATAATTTATTCACGATCCAAAGTATCTATTTTTCAGAGAAATATGAATACTTGAAATGCATGAATACCGGCGAAGTACCGGTAGGGCATTATGGAAATTATAAACGCTTCCTGTTTTGAAGGAAACCGTCGAATGCTTATAATTTTATGAATATTGCGAACTTTTTCGAGGAAACGCGGAAGAATATCTCGAACACTTTTTGATGTAAACATTTTGTTATAATATATTCTAATACTTGTAGATCAATATATTATACATATTTCAATACTTTTAATGCAAAAATTGCAGATTAGGACTGTCACTTATTAACGCGCTCGTCCTTTACGTGATACTAATTAGACTCCGGGTAGCTATTGGGAAATTCCAGATGAAAAAACTCCATAACTGTATGTCCAACCCGAGATCGATCCAGGACCTCGTGTGCCACAGTTGCGTTAGTAACCACCAGACCAACGAGGCAGTCACAAATATAACAAAGCTAATTTATTTAAATTCAACACTATATCAATTTGAATCAATTTCGAATGTCAACGGCTACAATGAGTTTTATGACGGGTGAACCACGGACTTTACGATGAAGGAAAACATTGTGAGGAAACTTGGCACTTAATCATGCGGTGAAAAGTGGGTGTTGTTACAACACCTCTACCTACCCTTCGGAGAATACAGGCTTGGACTTAAGTATTAATGTAAAAAAAAAATTGCAAATGAATACTGGTTACATTACATACATACATATGCTCACGCCTGTATTCCCCGAACGGGTAGGCAGAGATGTTGTAATCACAACACCCACTTTTCCCCGAAGATAATTAAGTGCCAACGTGACAGGTGGTGAGTCCATCGCCGTCTCAGACACTTTACATACGTCATTGAATTAATTTCTCATAAATATGCAGGTTTCCTCACGATGTTTTCCTTCACCGTAAAGCACGTGGTGTGAAATCACTGTACATAATTTTTTTTAGAAAAACTCATTGGTACTAGCCCCGCTGGGATTCGAACTTGCGTTGTTTGCGTAGCAGGCGACTGCTCAAACCTCAAGGCCACCACGGCTCCTCTAGTTACATTATACATATCAAAATACTTAGGTATTGTTTCTAGCTGTATTTACCACAAGAGTATCGAAATACGAAAAGTCGCAAGAGACTAGAGCACTTAATTATGCTCGTGTCTCAGGTTCAACTCTCATAGGGAGATATTTAATATGCAAAGTTGCTATATTAATGATACTAGTTGAAGTTCAACGGTATGGAGTACAATAAGCTACGAGCTTATGCTGTGACGCAGACATGCATTTCAAAATACAAAAGAGATTCTGGAACAGAATATGTTAGTAGCTTGTGTCACATTGAGTTTTTTATACGTACAAGCTCACGGCTGAATTCCCCTAAGAGGTAGGCTGAACTGTGCCAGTACCAATGTTTTAAGTCTCAGCTGCTATTTATTTACAGTTCAAATTGATGTCGTGGTGGCCTCGAGGTTTGAGCAGTCGTCTGCTACGCAAGCGACGCAAGTTCGAATCCCAGCGGGGCCTGTACCAATGAGATTTTCTAAAAAACTTATGTTAGTGATTTCACACCACGTGCTTTACGGTGAAGGAAAACATCGTGAGGAAACCTGCATGTTTCTGAGAAGTAATTCAACGACGTATGTAAAGTGTCTGAGACGGCGATGGACTCACCATCTGCACGTTGGCACTTAATCATCTTCGGTGAAAAGTGGGTGTTGTTATTACAACACCTCTGCCTACACCTTCGGGGAATACAGGCGTGAGCATATGTATGTATGTATGTTTAATTTGATCTACTTAAAATAATAATAAGCCGATTTTTGGGAAATTGTAGATAGAAGAATCCAAGAATACTTTGCCCGACTCAGGGATCGAACCAGGATGAGCCTGATAAACGTTGTAAAACGATGGATGCAGTTGGCGAGTTGAGGATGGGTGTGGCGTTCAGGAAGCGACGCCTATGTCCATCATTGAACTTCTTTATGTTGATGATAAATTTCACAGTAGCGGCCTGAAGTCGAATCAGTGCTCCGTAAATTGCAACAGGAACTATATTATAACTGGCGAAATGTTGATGTATGTTTATTGAGAAATTACAGACGGAAAAAGTATTAATTTATATTTCATTTATATACTTTCATGTCCAGCACTGACCTCTGTGGTGCTTATTTTCACGTGCAACTTAAAATTTCTTTACATTTTAACTGAATCTTGATAAAAAAAGCCTGTCTACAAAGAAATACCCAACCATTTCATATAAAATGCTTCAATTTGTTCAAAGACCTGTGAAACGTAGATTTATGACTTCGCGAACGGTAAAATTCTTTTGCGGTCTGGCTCAACCAAAGGGTGAAAAATTGGCTTCACATTTCTTAAGTCTACGAATGTAGGTACATTATATATTTTAATCCTTATAATACGCATGTTAGGCTCGAGAATCGGCTGCTAATCACTTTTAACGGAGTTTTAATAACACATTAGGGGACTATAGGTACTATTGTTAGGCAAAATTATGAACCATCGCGACTACGATCGATACCTAAGAACTCACTCAGTTATTCGAATCGGTAATAAGGTTTAAAATATTTATTTTAAATATTAAAATTTTAAAATGACTCAATATTATTATGTAAATTGGGAAAAGTGTCCTGTCAGTCGTCAAATGATGAAAGCATTTAGATTATTGAAGGAAACCTTATATTAGCCTTATATAATCTTAGAGTTAATCTTGAGGGTATATATATATGCATATATATAAATATATATGTACAATAATAGGTACCTACGTTTTCGAATTACTTCTCAGACATATGCAGGTTTCCCAACGATGTTTTCCTTCACCGTAAAGCACGTGGTGTGAAATTACTGAACATAAGATTTTTGAAAAACTCATTGGTACAAGCCCCGCTGGGATTCGAACTTGCGTCGCTTGTGTAGCAGGCGACTGCTCAAACCCCGAGGCTACCACGGCTCTTAGACAAATTGTGGGAAAACTCTAAAGGGAAGGTGTCTCATGTCAGCCACCACGGTAGCGCGTGATTGACGAGAAACGAAAATATATGTTTAGCGTTAACAATATGCTTATTTCAAATATATTAAAATAAAGAAAAAGTATAATTATTATACTATATTTTTTAAACTTAAAAAGAAAATCAAGCATGTGAAGTAAAACACAGATATACATTTCACGGTTCAGTCAAGCTAATCTTGTGCGAAGATAAATTATTCTTTATCTTCATAATATCGCCACAGGATAGCAGTGGCTGAATAAATGCTTTCTTTATAAAAATATATCGCTTTCACGTATCGGTCCCTAGAGGCAGCCCCAGTTGGCGCGAGCAAAAGCGAAGAGATAAATTTAAATTTAACACGCGTTTTATTTTCAAAAAACTGCGTGATAGCGTTGAAATGTGGTTATCCTATAAGCCTTCCAATTTCAAGTTTTAAAATATGACTCAAGTCCAAGACTTATGGGTTTCGAATCCTTCGATTAAATAATGAGTCTTGAGATAGGACGATGTTGGTCCTAAGATTTTTTGGTGGCCCGATTTGTTGATGGATTCAGTTTATGTTATTACTAGCCGTGTTTAACGGTTTTGACCGCTAATTATTAATAACTATTTACCCTTGAATTTTTTTTTACGAATATTAAAGTAGCCAAATTGTAATCTTGTAACGTCATTTATATGACAAAGGTCCGTTAAAATCGATCCAGCCGTTTATAGACTAACCTGAACAAACAGACAGACAGACCGACAGAAATAATTAAATATAGGTTTTTATGTGAAAATGATGATTAGTGAAAACCTGTTAAATTGGAATATCAAACACAGACTTTTATTTGTGTGTATTATTTGATTATGTATATACATACTATTTATCCATATCTTCAGGATCGTATCATTCATTTAGCTATCATTTCATTCTAGTTATCAGCTTTATTCCGGTTGTACGGGTCACTGGTATGACTATTTGCTACGAACATTTTATTTTATTTCACTTGTTAAATGTAAAAAAGGAAATGTCTTCTATACTAATATTATAAAGAAGAAAGGTTGTATGTATGTTTGTAACGAATTTACTCAAAAAATACTGGTCCAATTTTAAAAATTCTTCCACTTTTTGAATGCTACATTATCACTGATAACTGCCTCGTTGGTCTAGTGGTTAGTACGTTCGTCTGCCGATCACGAGGTCCCGGGTTCGATTCCCGGGTCGGGTCAAAAATTTATATTGGGTTTTTCTGTCAAGAAATTCACGATAAAATACCCGGAGTTTGGAAGTTGGCGGCGTTTCCACCCCCGTGCCTCGGAAAGCACGTTAAGCCGTTGGTCCTCCGCCTGATCTCTCTCCGGTCGTGTCGGATTGCCTCCCATTGGACTATGAGAGTGAGGGAATAAAGAGTGCTCCTGTGTTTGCGCACACACTTGTGCACTATAATATCTCCTGCGTACATGGCTAATCCTCGTTGAGATTAGCCGCCGTAACCAAAATTCGGTAGGAGATCATTATTTTACTTTATTTTACTTTACTTTATTGAAACGAGAAGTACGCGGGTGAATCCGAGTGACGTCCGTTAGTTATTTATATTTACGATACAATTTAGCATAACGCAGGCCGCCGTGTCACCCAAATAGGTCGCTCCACAACGCGTCATTAAACTCTCCCCCAATCCAAGGATGTTTTGATATTTCAAGTGTGACTTCATATTGCGCAATTTCTTAATAATTCTATTACGTTATATGACGTCACTCACGTTTGGTTTTAGATATGCAGATAAAGTGTAAAAGTATACAATGACTGAACTGTTGACGATGTTTGAGTCAGCAAATTGTACCTTAACTTTGGAGGTTGGAGGTTTGTATTGGAACCGGTAATGAAATTTAATGAAAATAAATCATTAAATTTCAATCAATCAATTAATTTCGTAAATAAAAATAATATATTATAAGCAAATCCCAGAATTAAATGTATTAAAATAATTACCCCTTCGGGGAATATAGGCGTGAGCATATGTATAAATAAAGAGGAAAGATTTGTATATAAGTATGTTCGTAACGAATTGGCACAAAAAGCATTAGACTGATTTCAAAAAATCTTTCACAATTTGAATGTTACATTATCACCGATTAATATAAGCTATATTTTATCCCCGTACTCCCATAGGAACTACGCATGTGAAACCGCGTGACGTCCGCTAGTAGTGATTAAAACATACTAAATATAATATCTTGGCTGAATTGAGTTCATACATTATTAACACGTGCGTGCTCACACTGTCTAATAACTCAGTTATTAGTTAGTGTAATGAAACCCAGGTATTTAGAAGTTTAATTAGAATCAACCTACTGTTAACTAATATTGATCTATGTTACTCGCTGAATTTTTAAGATAGGCTCAGTAGTTTTGGGGCCTACTCAATGCAAACAAAAAAATCAAATACCTACATACATATGCTCACGCTTGTATTCCACAAAGGGAGGGAGTAGGCAGAGGTGTTGTAATAACAACACCCACTTTTCACCGAAGAGGCCATCGCCGTCTCAAACACTTAACATACACATTGAATTACTTCTCAGAAATATGCAGGTTTCCTCACCATGTTTTCCTTCACCGTAAAGCACGTGGTGTTAAATCACTGTACATATATTTTTTTTATTTAGAAAAAATCATTGGTATAGGCCCCGCTGGGATTCGAACTTGCGTCGCTTGCGTAGCAGGCGACTGCTCAAACCTCAAGGCTACCACGGCTCTCCTCTTAACACTTAAACGTAATAACATCACCCACTTTTCACTGAAGATGATTAAGTGCCAACGAGGCGGCGATAAGCTCTCCATCAATACATACGTATCTGATTTACTTCACAGATATATGCGTGTCCTGACGATGCTTTCGTTCGCCATTCAAGCTATTAAATAATTCAAAAATCTCTTTTTAATATAATATGTAAATTAAATGTTGGCACTTTTCGGTACATGTTTGAGGTATTAAAAAGGACAAACAATTAAGTAATAGCTTATTACTCGGGCTCAGCAGGGGTGCATAATGAGCAGACGTGTACCTAATATTGTTTCAAATACCCGTTGTAATATTAAAGCAGGGGGTTACGTGCACACTTAATCTCGACAGGAAGGGGGGAGGTAAGCATATAATATTAACATGTCCTAGCCAACGCTTGCATAAAGGGTCGACTCTACCGGGACGAGTTCTAATGTTTAATTTATTAATCCAAAGCCGTTTGTTGAAGTTTGAAATAAGGTACTTATTCTACATTATATTAGGAAAAAAAAATTCTATAAAACAGATCATAATAATGATCTCTTACTGAATTGCGGTTGGAGATCATTATTATATAGAATATAATATGATAATAGTTACCGCCCGAGTTTCCTCCTTGCCTCGGAGAGCACGTTAAACTGTCGGCAATTTGACACATCTTTGTCAAACGTTACAGGTCATCAGAGCCTTGAGTGAGCAACCTAAATTACCGATTTTCCTCATAATAACCCTATAGATCTGACCTTCGTAACCCCTTACGAAGGTCAGTCGCTTTGTATATAAATCAGGTGATCAGCCACATCGGGTTGAATCAAGTACCGACCCCAACAATGTATGGGACAAAAGATGATGCCAAAACGAAAATGATTTATTCAAATTAGGCGTTGGTAAGGCATGAACGTATTGAACGTTGAAGAACTGGGGGCCTATCATCATCGGTTAAAGCAGAACATCTAAGCTTAGATGTTCTTATTACGCGCTAGTTGAACGACCATAGTTGCCACCCTGAACACCTATATATAGATATATTACACAGTACGTTTTGAACCCGGATGTTCCGGATGTGGCTTACACAGAAGCTGAATGCAAACAGGTATGCAAAACAGTGGCGTAACAGGAATTACGAGCTAACCGAATTCGGTTCCAACTGCCTGATATAAAGCATAAAATATTCCAGACTTCGCAAATGTAATGTGGAGCTGGAAATGTTGGCTTGCTTTGTAGACCTTACTGATTTTATTTGTTTTCCTATTTATTTCAACCGTGGTGGCTTTTAGTTTGAGCAGTGACCTGTTACGCAAGCGACACAAGTTTCAAACCCCACCGGGCTTGATTTGGAAAAAAATGTGCAGTAATCTCACACCACGTGCTTTACAATGAAGGAAAACATCGTAAGGGAACCTGTATATGTACGTATATAAAATTAGTGTTGTTATAACAACACCTCTGCCTACAGGTTGAATGTATCTATTTATATCTGTTCCTAGGCTTTTCTTAGTCTTCAACGGAATAGGCAGGAATAAGTTTGCTTTTTTGAATTAGTTTTATTTCAATGTTGTCTTTACCATTAAGTTCTTGGTGTGAGTTCTTGTGGTGCTAGTGTCTCCTTAATGGGATTTGAACATTTTACTTACCGCGAGAACATAATTCTACAAATTATTGATCGATCTTCAGCTACGATCTGATGCTAAATCCTATACTGAATCGCATGGAAATTTATAGGATCGGCTGTGTAAGAGTGTCCTAATCATTAGACTACTATTACCCATCTCATTCGAACACACACAAATTATCATAGAAAGGTTACAAAGCTCCAAGGTAAGATGCTCTATTATTTAGAAAGCCCAAGTAAGTAAGGCGGTATAAATAAATAAACGATGATATATACGAAGTAGCAGACCTGACAGACGTTATCTTGCATACCAACAACAGCGGTATCTACCGGGCTGATCCATCCAGGGCGCTACCCAATCGCATACAAAAAAAAAACTCAAATCGCTCCAGCCGTTTAGGAGCAGTTCAGTCATACACGCCTACAGTAAAATTACATATATATATAAAGATTATCTACTCGATCAGCGAAGTTAAGCAACCCTAACCCCAGCCAGTGATTGGATGGGTGACCGCCCGAGTTTCCTTCGTGCCTCGGAGAGCACGTTAAGCCGTCGGTCCCGGTTGCCAATTTATCACCTTTGACAATCGTTACAGGTCAGTCGGAGGCCTAAAATAGCCTGACAACTGGTTTAACCCAGATCGCAGATTTTCCTCGTAAAAGGGATTGCGAAGGTCAGATGGCAGTCGATTCGTATAAAAATCAGGTGATCTGCCACATCGGGTTGAATCAAGTGAATCAATGTATGCTCGGAAGATGTTATAAAGATTATGTACTAAAATGTTTACCTAAAACCTGACCAAAGTTACAAATTATATTGATACCGTTACCACGAACAATAAATATATCATCCCGCTCCCTCCTGCTTCCCTCTCGCCCCTAACTTTGTTATTCGTATTCAATATCGTGTCGTCTCTTTCACACCTGTGTTCATTTTATTCTCCTTTAGCTAAGGATACTTTCATATTAATCCCGGATTTGAATAATACGAGCGGCTTAACACCGACTTTCGGCTTTCAACAAGATGGTAACAGAATTTCTAAAGCTACTTACAAGAGTATGTTTTAAAGAACCATGGGCTGCTTACCTGAAAATGAAAAGGAAATTATAAATTTTATTTATTGGATAATTCTATACATTAAGATTACTTATGTTAAGCATTAGATAAGTCTAGATTGATAGCCAGTTCATGGCAATAGGCCCACTATTATATGGGACTTGCATCCATGCATATGCTCACGCCTGTATCCCTAAAAGGGTAGACAGACTCTGTGCGTGCATTGGATTATCAGAGGGGTAGGCAGCGACGTAGGTACAAACGTTTTGGCATAGATACAAACACAAACATAGACAGACACACACACAGCACGAGTGTATTCAGCACGCATATGTAATGCACGCCCCAGAGACAGAGGCGTACTTATAGTACTGGGTGTACTAGAAGTTCCGTCAGTTATAACCAGACTATATGCTGGAAACTTACTTTACTTAACTGGAAAATTACAGTTTTAAAACCCACTAACGCTTTGCCCGACCATAGGATGGAACCTAGGACCTTGTGTTCTGTAGTAGCGTTTTGCGATTACTAGACCAACGGGGCAGTAAATTAAAATATTGAATATATCCCTATTGTTCCAATCACACGAAAATGTTTTCAAAACAAGCTTCAATCATAAACAGTCATTGTAACTTAGATACAAAGGCCCGTTATATAAACAATCAAGTTAGAATAAAACGGAGCTGCTTTTTTGGTTAATTCCACATTGCCATAAGTTGTCAGTGAGTAAGTTCGTTTTCTACATCTACACTACTATAATAAAGAGAAAAGATTTGTATTTTTGTGTGTATGAATAAACTCATAAAATACTGTGCCGATTTCAACATCATAGGCGAGTAACATAGGCTTTATTTTATCTCCGTACTAACACGGGAGCGGAATATAAGTGCGCGGGTATAACCGCGTGAAATCCGCTAGTTTATTGTATAACTAAAATTGCACATGAGTATACAGGCTGTCCGTCAGGAAAAAACACACAGTAATAACTCAAAAAATCGATAAGGCACTAAGCTTATAACAAGCAAGCAAATAGTTCCTTTTCATAATAATCTTATAAAGATCTAACAGTCGATAATTTTCACCATCATTATCATCAGCCTGAGATTGTCCACTGCTGGACAAAGGCCTCTTCCAATTAAATAACACAGCCTACTAATTCATTGTGGTAATTATGTTGCTTACTTGACGAAAAGAAGCTTAGCAATTTATTTGCAAATCGCACATCCAACCATAATCCATTTTTATAGCAAAAATGTTACGGTATCACCTGCGTAGATTTAATTAAATTCCCGTGGAACAGTAAATGTTTTTTTGAAATAACCTAAGTTATTCCTTGTAGCATCAGCTATCTGTTATTGAAAGTCCCGTTAAGATCGGTCCAGCCGTTTCAGAGATTACCCGGAACAAACAAACAGACACAGAAAAATTATAAAACTTGTTTTTTTTTATGTTAGTACTGTATTTATACTTTCATAAGCATTTAATGAAAAGCTTTTATTTTAGAATTACAAACAGACACTTCATTTTTACCTGTATTCGTTCATTTTTGGCGCTGTTTGCTCTTTAAATATTATGATTCCCGTTCAAACATTCATATTGTGTTTATCAAACAAAATCCTTGCTTATTGCACGATGAATTTCATCTCTTTTATTACCAAGTCATCCAGACAGTATTGTAAATGTTAATTACGTTATTTGACGTTGAATTGTGGTTGTGGTTTTGTATTATTTTACTCTTAATGACTCTCACTTTGTTGCCGAATTCATAGAGGTTAATTTTATTGTGAAATTCCTAACACCTATTTTGCTAAATATATATTATGCTAATACTTTTCTTACCGCCTTTCACAGATAAGCAGAGGTGTTAGAATTCCCACTTTTCAAATTAATGTTTAAAAAAAAGCGGTCAAGTGCGAGTCGGACTCGCCCATGAAGGGTTCAATAGCGGCTTAAGATTTATGACCTAATAAAAAACTTCATACTAGATCTCGTTCAACACATTTTTTTGGCGAAACTTTGCATGTTAATGTACATCATATATATTTTATTAAATTTGTATTTTTTTTTAAAAGGGCATTTTCCAAGGTTCAACAGTTTTGGAAAAAAGTGACTGTGACATACGGAGGGACAAACAGACAGACATGACGAATCCATAAGGATTCTGTTTATCGCCATTTGGCTACGGAACCCTATAATTGCATTAAATATATCTAAGAATTGTCAAACTTTTTGTTTTCCAAATTATAGAAATGTCTTCTTGAGATCAGACGCTCATGCATTCATAAGTCAACATACAGTATCATGACTTTCATGCTGAGTATTTTTATATAATTATTTTATTTCTCTAGTATAAGTGATTTCTCCTAGTAAGTGTGGCTCGAAATATATTGATCACAACCCAAAAATATCAACATATTCCGAGCCACTTTAAAACGTATTCGTCGACGTTTGAACGTGTTAAAACCTACTTGGAGCAACTATTGACTCCACTTGCTTTGGAATTCATCAAGTTTCTTTTTAAGTTTATCTTCATACACAAAATGTACTAAAGAACTGCAATAGATAAATAACCTTAATGTTTTAGGAATGCGGGTGATAGTGCTAGTGTCATGTGCGTTGGTAGTGGTGCAAGCGAAGTACGAGAATGTGAACGTGAAACAGGATTGGTGGCAGACGGCTATCTTCTACCAGATATACACAAGATCCTTCATGGACAGTGACGGAGATGGAATTGGCGATATCAATGGTTAGTTCCTTATGTATTAGTCACTTATGGAAGTATGATTATAATATGTCCTATGCAGGGGGCCAATTAAGAACTTCTTAGCATTGATGTAAAATTTTACGGTACCAAAATGAAACTTCAGTGCTCAGAAGTTTTTAATATCCTCTGCTTAAACCGATGACGGTAGGCCCCTACACAGCCGAGCAAAACGTAGCTTACACAAAAGCAAAAAATATTTTATTGACCTGTTCGGCTTGACTAAGAGCCCTTTCGCTATGCTGGCTGAAATTATCGGAGTCACAAATCAGTGTCACTGACATAGGACTACCAATTTCGTTGACACGTATGTGTGTCAGCTAGCATCGTAGTAAGAATATTTCAAGAGCGCAATGTGTTTTTCTCTTCCATTTTTATTTGTATGAGCAAACCGTATTTACTCTGTTTCCACGTCATATACTCAAAAACAATATTTTCTTATATTTTTATAATAATGAAATGTTTGAGCAAACAATACAGCCGAACGATTCTTGTTTATCGCCTAATGGAATAACGACACAAAACTGGCCTAATTGGAAAGTGGAGACAGTCCTTTGGCCAGCAGTGGAACAATACAGGCTGATTTGGATTAGTTTAGAATAGGTATTTTATTTAGGGTTCATGAATATAAGCTATGCTTTAAATAATACATTTTGTTAGTATGATATTTGAGTCTAAACAAGTAGATTTAAATCTTAAAAACTTGGTCTTATTATTTTGACAAATGAACGATTAATATAATGTCCTAAGCGCTGGATATAGGCGGATTTATTACTGTTCAAACAGACAGATCCATGTCTTAACTTAACGGGAGAACTTATGGCTGAATAAATGATGATAAAACAATTGTTAGTTACTTCAACCCTCGTCATTTTCTGACGTTAATAGGGTAATGGAGACATTTTTGTAATGTGCTATCTCCGTTAGTGATCAGACTTTTTAATATTAAGTTCGCATTTTTTACACTACCTTCTTACCCACGGCTTTACCTGCGTCTGGCAGCAAATCGATTAAAATGACATACTCACACAGACGCGTCACGTCTAATAGATTTTAAGTAGAATGGCAGTGGCGTCAAGCCGTCATTGACGCCACTGCCATTCTACTTAAAAGTGTGTCTTAAAAGGAATACGTCATTCCCGTGTTTTACCCACTTTTATCAAATCAGTACCCTGTATATTTTTGATGTGCATTTAGCGAAAAGCTATTATTTTGGAATTTCATACAAACACTTTTGATCTGTTTATTTATATACTGTACACGTTGGTCTAGTGGTTAGTATGTTCGCCTGCCGATCACGAGGTTTATATTGGGTTTTTCTGTCAAGAAATTCACAATAAAATGCCCGGAGTTTGGAAGTTGGCGGTGTTTCCACCCCCGTGCCTCGGAAAGCACGTTAAGCCGTTGGTCCTACGCCTGATCTCGCACCGGTCGTGTCGGATTGCCTCCCATCGGACTATGAGAGTGAGGGAATAAAGAGTGCACCTGTGTTTGTGCACACACCTGTGCACTATAATATCTCCTGCGTACACGGCTAATCCGCGTTGAGATTAGCCGCCGTAACCGAAATTCGGTAGGAGATCATTATTATTATTATTATTACAGATACAATATAAGATTTACAGAACAGAAAATATGTGTCTATTTTTTTTAATATATTATTATACATATAGATTATTTTCTATTTGTAAATATAATATTTTTATATTATGAGTTACGAGGATTAACTCCTGTAAGCATACAAAGTTTGCCTCCTTGTAATATTTTATAGTATCTCCCTTTTACTGCGTACCCATCCTATCTCTCTTATAAATTATCGGTTGGGTAAAAGTATTTACATTGACACTTTGAGCAAAGTAAAAGTCGTTGACAGACCCTTTAATATACCTATTTTCAGCAATACAGAGAAATAATTTACCCTCGTTACTTTAGTAGCGACCCTTGTCTTATATTAAAATTTCAGACTTCTAAATAGCTTTGAGGTTTGCAATGTCACTTTGTTAACGAATAAATGTGAAAATTGTCAAAACAAAGTCGTAACACCCACGTTTCACCGAATATGATTAAGTGTCAACGTGACAGAGGGTGAGTCCATCGCCATCTCAGACACTATACATACGTCTTTGAATTACTCCTATTTTATATCATACTAGCTGTGCCCCGCGGTTTAAACTTGACAAAGTTTCATTCAAACTTTCATCCCCTATTTTATCCTCTTAGGGATAGAATTAATCAAAATCTTTTCTTAGCGGATACCTACGTCATAACATCTACCTGCATGCCAAATTTCAGCCCGATCCGTCCAGTGGTTTGGGCTGTGCGTTGATAGATCAGTATGTCAGTCAGTCAGTCACCTTTGAGTTATATATATTTAGATATAGATAGTTGACCCGGCGAACTTCGTTCCACCATTTCCTTTACTTATTATATATCATATTTGCCGTTTAAACCTTCCCTGAACTTCAACAAATGCATCAATACCAAAATCACCCAAATCGGTCCAGCCATTCTCAAGTTTTAGCGAGACTAACGAGCACCAATTTATTTTTATATATATAGATAAATAATTTTGATATTTTATAAAAGAAGCTGGATGGTTATATCACACAACAGTCTAGACATTTTTCTGAGAATCGTGGATTGAATTACGAGTCGATTAAAGCACCATATTTAATGAGAAAAGTTTTTTTTGTGAAAATAAAAAATTGGGTTATTTACTATGGACTGTTGCGTTGGTGTAGTGGTTACAAGCGCGACAACCGAACGCGTGGTCCTGGGCTCGACGTGATATTGAGTTTTTCCATTTGTTATTTCTAGAAAATACCCAGAATCTGGATAATTGCGCCTCTGGGCCATTAGTGTTTTGTTAATGGCAATATTACATGGTACATAAAAATAACTGATCAAATGTGGGTGTACTTGCTATTCTACCTCTGCCTTCCCCTTTGGGAAATACAGGCGTGATATTAAGAATGTATTTTTCTTTAACATAAAGAAAAAATAATCATCGAAATCGGTTCACCCAATCAAAAGTTCTGAGGTAACAAATATAAAAAAAAACATGCAGTCCAATAGATAACCTCCTCCTTTTTTGAAGTCGGTTAAAAATTGAATATTTCCGTCCTCAGGAATGAAGTATTTACAAACCCATACATAAGTATTTTTTTGTTTTTGTAGTTGGTTCAACGACGATACCTACATTATTGTAATGAACGTGGGTAGGACCTACCATGTTGTCAATTTGACCGCATTTGACCTCGTCTTTGGGCAGTTGGAGGTAGAAGCCAGCAGTGTGCTTTCATCAAGGACTTACAGGTAATAAGGTGTCAATTGAATTACAATTAAGATTTATTTTATTATTTTATCCATTTTATTATTAATCCTTTATGTTTGTGTTTTTTTATTGTTTTGCGTCTGTGTGAAAAATCTTTCTTTCTACTTCTTATATATGTTAAAGATATATATACCAAGTAGATTAGGCAAATAATTTGTCTATAAGTATCGCCGAGCCCAACATTTTTTTTCGTTAAACATTTTTTTTTTGTTTTGCAATCGGTACTCGGGTTATAAATTATGACTCCACTAAAAATTGTGTTTCAACAAAATGCATAGTTTTTCAGTAAATAATTCCGGAAACTTGTGGCACACCTCGAGTTATGCTCATGCCCATATTATAAGGGTTCCCGAAGGGTAAGCAGAGATGTTGTAATAACAACCACAAACCAAGTTTAAACGTGTCAGATGGTGAGCCCGTCGCCGTGTCAGGCACTACTAATACGTCATTGAATTACTTCTTAAACATATGCAGATTACCTCACGATGTTTTCTTTCAATGTAAAGCTCATGGTGTGAAATCACTGCACTGAAGTTTTTTGTAGAGAAACTCTTTGGCAAAGACCACACACAGATTTATTTTTTAGTATTGATTTAATAATGATTTGTTTTCAGCGACAATGTCCAAGCTAATTACCTGGATTTGGCGGGCGATGAGGCTCTAGTCCTGAGGATGCAGGTGTGAAGGCATACGACATATCTAGATGTCCTCTACCACTGATCGCGATTGATTATTAAATAAAGTCGAAATAAAAATAAATACCCATCTATTTATTATACTTTACAATGGAATTTCCCGGAACAATGAAGGGAATACCATCATTGTTCAGTGCCAAATTGATTCAAAAGGCTTGCGAATAAAAGTCCTGTTTGTACTGGTTTAAATTTAGTGATGAAATAAAGCTTTTACACATTTAAGTTAATTTTCGTTTATTTCTATCTATCTCATACCTTTAAACGAGTATTTCTTGTATTTAAATAATCTGAATCTCCGAAACGGCTCCAAAAATTCCATGAAATTTTGTATGCAGGGTGTTATAACAACTACACCTCGGTATACCCCTTCGGGGACCCTTAGCCTATGATCTGCGCCTAACATTTGCGCCTAAAAACTCTAGATCCTATAGACAAAGACAGACTCATAGAACGAATAATACACATTCCAAAAACGCGCTCAGAAGCCGTGATGAGACTTGTACCGTTTGCTACCTTAGTGGTATCAAAGAAAGTGAGAGAAGGCGATAGTCCCCTTAGCATTTATATTTATCCTTTGAGGGAAGAATTCTTCACTCAAAGGATAACTATAATAATATTATATTATCATTAATCGACAACTGCTGTGGATTTTCCCACCGGTATTACACGAATTTCTACCTTATTACATCAAACGAGAGCATTCATAAGATAAGCAATTTTATGTTATATATTTATTATACTTTAAGAATACTTTTTGTAGAGCAAGATCTAAGAGACTACCCCTTCAGAGAGATTACTTTCACTTGCCAACTTAATATTTTATATGCGAAAATATGTTTGTTTTTCCTAAATACGCATGTGTCGGAACTTAAAAGTTACATTCTTATTCTTCTATTAAGGAAAAATTGACTCTATGTATATGTAAAAAAGCGTAAATATTAAAATGGAAAGACGAGAGTTCATAAGTATGATCGTATATATGTTAACCACATTTCGTCAGGTGAGCAATATTCTTTGTTTGATGGTATACTTATGTTATATCCACATTGCGCCCATAGCCATTAACTGGACACTAATTCAGAATCAGGACTGTTACTAGGAAAAATGTCAAATGAAATAACCCATTGTCCGCCACGAAGATCGAACCTAGGACCTCGTGTTCCGCAGTAGCGTTTGCTACTACGAGAACAAGCAGTTAAAATGCGAAAGACATTTTCAAGGAGCTCTGAGAACGCCTTGTTAACCTCTCTGGTGACCATCGAGCTGAGCCATACCTGGTTCAGAGGATCAGTTTAGCAATCCAGCGAGGTAATGCAGTCAGCTTGCTGGGCACCATTCTCGCAGAACGAATTAAAATTCTATGTTTTGAATTTAATTTTTTCTCTTTATAATATTGCCGTTGTCTTGAGGTTTGAGCAGTCGCCTGCTACAAAAGCGACGCAAATTCGAATCCCAGCTGGGCCTGTATCAATGACTTTTTCTAAAAAACTTATGTACAGTGATTTCACACCACGTGCTTTATGGTGAAGGAAAACTTCATGAGGAAACCTGCATATTTCTGAGAAGTAATTCAATGACGTATATAAAGTGTCTGAGACGGCGATAGACTCACCACCTGTCACGGTGGCACTTAATCATCTTCGGTGAAACGTGGGTGTTGTGATTACAACACCTCTGCCTACCCCTTCGGGGAAAACAGGCGTGAGATAAGTATGTATGTATGTCTTTATAATATTAAAAATAGGAATATAACTGTTTGAAAATATCGTAAACGACGTACATGAAAGAACTGCCAACCACAATATCTTTCGGACCTATATCATATTACGTTTATATCATCGAGTCCTTTGTGTAACTAAGCTCCTTATCCTGTCCTTCGAGAATATTGCATCAAATGCGGTTCCTAAGGGCTTAGCTAATAATTGTCTGCTTACTTAAAGTTTGAACAGAATTAAATTTAGTTTTCCACTAACAAAAAATGTCAGGTGCAATAATGAGATACTTATACTTACAGGGGGTATTTACAAAATATCAACGAAGAAAACCAAACCTTGCCTACTTAGCTCATGAACGAATACGCATTGGGCTTAGGCTGTGACTTAGGCATAGTAAATTTTTTTTTTCTGAATAAATGTTGCTTAACCTTTCCTCGTAACATAAGCTATCTGCCAGTGAAAGTCTCGTTCAAATCGATCAGGCCATTTCGGAGATAAGTTCTGGCTTTTTAACACATTTTTTTTAACTATTGGAAATTAAAAATAATGAAAGAGCCATGTTGGCGTTGAGGTTTGAGCAGTCACCCAAGCTACGCAAGTTCGAATCCTAGCGGGGCCTGTACCAATGAGTTTTCTAAAAGTGTATGTGCAGTGATTTCCCATCACGTGCTTTACGGTGAAGGAAAACATCGTGAGGAAACCTGCATATGTCTGAGAAGTACCGCGATGGGCTCACCCTCTGTCACGTTGTCACTTAATTGCATGACACATCTAGTGAATAGCTGTTATTTTGGGATTCCCAATAGATACTTCAATTGTATTTATCAGTATAGACAAGACGTGCCTGAAATGGCGATGTACTCCCTGTAAATTACGTTGGAAGCTGGCATTATCAACTGCGATGAAAAGTTTGTGTTTTAATATATTTGCCTACTCCGTTGTGATCCTTCTCGAGAGGCCTGGAGATTATATAGGTATAATATTTAAGAACATATATGGAGAATTATTAAATTTATAGTTTAAAATTAAGAATAACTGGAAGACAAGAGAAAAATAATCTTGTCTATGACAGACTATTTTGTTGTAATCTTATCAGTAACATGGAATTTGTTGTTATTGACTGCAAGACTGGTTTTTACTTTAGTAATTCCACTTAGACCAATATATGGATGGATTGTGTGAAAGACGATATGCATTGTATTGGAGTGAATACAGCTATGTGTAGGCTGATAGAAGGTAGAAGATAGAAATGGAAGTGAAAAACACATTGAGTCAACCACAAATAAATTTTATGGGGTACGGTCTGGGTGATGATGATGAAGGTTTAAATCCAGACCAGAGTTACTCTGCATTATAAGAATATTTCATGTAACATCTTGATTTTTCCTTTGAGTCTTGGTAGAGGGATCAGTCGACTTACTGGGATTTATAACAGATTAGAAAAAAATATATCTCTCTCTCTCTCGGCTGGCAGCGGACCTCGGAGCTTGACGACGAGTGCGTCGCTGAGAAACCTTAGTAAATAACGCGGCTGGTTGTTGGAGCGAAAAAAAGGCCCAGCTTTCTTGTCATGAGAGGCTTCTACCAGATGACGTACAACATCTTTCTGATCAGAATTTATCAGGCAGGCTGAAGCCGGGGAAATCTAGTTCGAACATAATGTTATACGAACGGTATTATTATATATACCGAACATTATTTTTCTCTTCATTTTATCTTGTTGCCAACTTCATAAATACCTATAGAGCATGCGATTGTTATCAGTTTCAGTTGAAAGGATTATCATTATCATTTCATCTGAATGTTTGTGACAGATTATCAATTTAAAGTCTCAAGTCAAAGCTTACTAGACCCCTCGTATACTTTAATAGTGACATCTTTAAATATTCAGTTCGTAAAGGATTTCGACAAAACACTATTTTACTTCAAGTCGAGTAAAGTTAAATGGAGATAATTTAATGTTGTGCTTTTCTTCTAGTTTGTCTGTTAAGAAACAAGTCCCAAATCCTACCAGATTGTGTCAGTATACTCTGGTTCTCTGGATGGGGAATGGCCAGCCGAATTATCACGGTCACTTTAAGACGACGGGCAAGAAATGCATGAACACTATGGGCCCAGATTTTACCCAGAAAAGTCACAAATTAAGGTTGATTCTATTTGTAAAAAGTATCTAAAATAGCGGTTCTTTTTATACGGATACAATAACAAAGTATTTTCAGTCACATGATAGTCACAGTTGTTTATGAGACAGTGCTTTGTATACTTCAATTAATGTTCATATTATTTATTGATTGAAAGAGCATGAATTAATTGAAGAGTTTCAAGAGATATGAATCATACATGACACATGTGGTAATGAAATAAACAAATGATGGGGCAAAATTACTCACTACGTCCTTAGTTGCAGTGACGGGAAAATTTTAATTAAATAGTACTTCATATTCTGTTTACCTTCCATTCATTAATCGTTTTTATCGTCAAATACTTAGAACAATACTTGCACTTGAGGTTCTTGCGTCACGTCATTGAGTTATGTATTTTCATCTCTTCAACTCATTCGTTATCATGTCACTCGGTCACCATATCTTTATGATAAGTTGCACAATTTTCATCATATAAATCATTGAATTCTAAATCTTTTAGTTCAGTAGTCTTATAACGGTCAAGGGTTTAGACTTCACCATGAAGGCGGTATACCTGCTGCCTTTGTTTCTGGTTCTGTGCAGCTCTAGTACCATTAAGAGTGATGAAAAGGATCTTGATTGGTGGGAGACCACCATCTTCTATCAGATCTATCCGAGGTCTTTTGCTGATAGTGACGGAGATGGAATTGGTGACTTAAATGGTGTGTATAGCTTTTTTCCCTGCTTTGGAACTACTTTAAAGTGTGTGTATAGTCTCAAATAGCTGAATATGCATCGGAAAAGCGTATCGTTTTCAATTAATCTAGATTCAGAGCGATACAGGATAACCTAAATAAAATTTCGACTCATCATGACAGACCAGTTCATGTAGATATCGTATTTTTTGCAAGCAGTGCATTATAATTATTACATATCCGTAGCTTTCGCACGTAACTATATTTTGCTATAGGTAAAAAACTACGATCTCCATCAATTAATTGTAGATGAAAGTTATCTATTTACTGCACTGAACAATAATCTTGTAGGCAATTACATAGCAATATCTGCTTTTATTTACATCTCACAAACCTGTTCGAGAACCCTTTCAAAGTGTGGTTTATATTAAATAACTTTCAAATTGTGCCCTCCAGGAATCACTTCAAATTTGTCGTATATCAAAGAGTTGGGCGTCGGTGCTATTTGGATGTCTCCCATGTTCCAATCACCGATGTATGACTTCGGTTACGATATTTCCGACTTTTACGCTGTGCACGATGAGTACGGAACCATGGAGGACTTCGAAAATCTTGTGGATGCGGCTTCTGAACTTGGTAAGTGAAAATACAATCGGTTGCACGTCGTCTCGTGACTAACTAATGAATCAGCATTCCTACTCCACGTGGAAATTAGATAGACTAAAATGGTTAAATTACTAATACTGTTAAAATAAATTGATAAAAGTAATTCCTATGCTTTCCCAGGCATCAAAGTGGTTTTAGATCTTGTACCAAATCACACATCAAACGAGAGCATGTGGTTCCAAGAAGCTCTTAATGGTAACGAGAAATATTATAACTACTTCGTTTGGGAAGACGGTATCGTTGATGAGGAGGGAAATAGGCAGCCACCAAATAATTGGGTAAGAATTCTGTTAGATTGTAATTTCTTAGGTATCTTAGAACATATTATTAAATTATCTGTTAATATTTCAGCTTAGCCACTTCCGGGGTAGTGCCTGGGAATACAGGGAGGAAGTTGGACAGTACTACTTGCATCAGTTCGTAGTTGGTCAACCTGATTTGAACTACCGTAACCCAGACGTCGTTGAAGAAATGAAGGTAAGCCTAAATCAACTGCAGTTTGAAGCAAAAACGAATTTGATGAATTTAGTAATAATAATTAAAATTAATTTTCAGGAAATCATTCGTTTCTGGCTAAGCAAAGGTGTAGCTGGCTTCAGAGTTGACGCTGTCAATTGCCTTTATGAAGTAGACAAGGAACTGTTCGGCGGAGTATACCCTGATGAACCTCTATCGGGAAGAACTGACGTAGATGCCGAGTCTCACGACTATCTTAGCCATATCTACACTAAAGACCAAAACGAGACTTACTACATGGTCTACCAATGGCGAGACGTTCTAGAAGAGTTCAAAGCCAAAGATGGTATGTCTAGGGTCATGATGACTGAAGTTTACGCGTCAATTCAAGATGTTGTGAGGTATTTCGGTGAAGGAGACTTACTTGGTGCTCAAATGCCATTCAATTTCGATTTGATTACCGATGTCGATGCGTCATCATCGGCTGCTGATATCAAACGTGCCGTAGATAAGTTTTTGACTTACAAACCGGTTGATAAAGGCGCTAACTGGGTGGTAAGTTCATTGCTTATTTAGGCTCTTATACTTCGTTGTATTGGAGTATACACATAAATTAATACTTCTATATATTTCTAGGTTGGTAACCATGACAATAGCAGAATGGCGACTAGATACGGCTCCTCGTTAGTTGATGGAATTAACATGATCGTTCTGTTACTTCCTGGTGTTGGTGTTACCTATATGGTAAGTACCGAAACAAAACAATATCTAAGATTAGTTGAGGTGAATCTGAAGGCAAGTCTTAAAACAATATTCGTATTTAGGGTGAAGAAATCGGTCTTCTAGATGGATACGTCAGCTGGGAAGACACCGTTGACCCCTCAGGTTGTAACACCAATGACCCTATCAACTACGTCAAGGAATCCAGAGACCCCGAAAGAACACCATTCCAATGGAACGCTGATAAGAATTCTGGTGAGTACCTATATTCTTTAGCATAATCTGTAAAATGTGAAAGACCCACGAAAATAGGGTAGTTAGCTAAGAGCTCAAGTTTTCTAAATTGCAAATTTTAATTCAGAGATAAAGTCATGTAAATGTAAATAGATGGACCGGCAACTTATTTACCCAGCTTATGTTACCACACGCAAGTTAAATCGCACTATGGTCACGTTTTCTGAAAGTTTTTCTTAATCTAAACACTGACAGGAATCTCCTCGAATTAATTTGTTTTTTTACTTAGGGTTCTCAACTGCTGACAAGACATGGTTGCCGGTGGCTGATAATTATAAAGAATTGAATGTAGAAGCTCAACAGCTCTCGGACAGATCTCATTTGAAGGTTTACCAGGCATTGTCTGAGCTTCGCCAGGACAAGGTCTTCAGATACGGCCGCTATGAATCCTTGGCTATGAATGAGGGTGTCTTCGTTTTTAGAAGGTAAATCTTGACAGATAAGATTCAGTTTATTGAATGTTGATTGTCCACTTTAGCACTTCCACTTTTTATGCAATTTTTGGTTGTTAATAATTGAAGTTAAACATTGAAATATTGAAATCGACTCTCGTCTTTCATCAATCATCAATACTGGATTGATGTTCAGTATGCCGCCGCAATCACTGATACTGTTAAATGAGGTGTATGAGACCACGATATCCATGTGGATATCGTGGTCTCATACAGCTCATTTATTATTATTGTTATTATAATTATAATTTTAAATTATTATAATATAAAATTATAATTAAAATATGACAATCACTGACACATCAAGTGAGAGTAAATACAGGGGGTCTACCATCATCTGTTTAAGCTGAGAGTATTAAAAACTTCTTAGCTAAGTTAGAAAGAGGAGCTCGTGGCACAGTTGCTACAACACTGACAACTAGTTTAACCCAAATCACAATTTTCCTCGTTAAAGGGGTTGCGAAGGTCAGATGGCAGTCGCTTCGTATAAAAATCCGGTGATCAGCCACATCGGGTTGTATCAAGTGCCGACCCCAAAAATGGGATAAGGCCAGGGAGATGATGAGCTAAGTTAGAAAGACGGCACTGCTATAACGATGATAGGGCTCCCAGGTGCATCACTGATAAAGGAGGTCCCTTAACAGTGATTGAGGCATACTTTATAGCTAGTTGCAAAAGACATCTAACATTTGAGTCGTTATCATAATTTGCCATTCTCTGACGCAAATTTCTAGCGTATTTAATTCTGACGTGTACACTGACACTATCATGTACTTATTTCCAGATGGTATAAGAAAGACACTTATCTCGTGGTGGTAAACATGCGTGACGTAGACTACGAAGTGGACCTAACTTACTTGGAGAATGTATCCGGGAAAGTGTCAGTGGTGCTTAGAAGCATCCAGTCTCCCAAGAATGAAGGGTAATAAGCTTAATTATCACACTAGATGTGCCTCGCTGTTTTAGGATCAAAAATAAAAACTATGTGAACTGAGCGCTGACCTTGAAATCGCAGTAGTTATTTTATGAGCCTGTCTCAATCCCAATTACTCCCACAATTTACGCTAAGCGCTCACAACTTGCTACGGCACCTTTCAGTACTTAGTGATAATTTTTCTGGTTTTTATAACATTTTCCATTGATGATTCACTCCAGCGCGGTGATAGCCTTACAGCCTTGTCTCGATGAAAGAACTAAACGCAGTAATTATATTTTAATATGAATCAATGGGTCCTGATATTAGCACGTTCAACTAAACAAATCCGTCAGCTTTATAATATTAGTAAAGATCTAGTTTTAACTTTTCCTTCCTTAGAACATTGTATGTTTTATTTATTTAATATATTTATATGTTATGTTTTTAATTTCAGAGACAAATTTAATGCAGAGGCTCTTCCAGTGGTTGCTTTCGAAGGGATGGTACTAAAATTAAAATAACGTCCCAACGTCAAAAAAGTTGGAAATAAAATATGAAACAATTATTTATTGAATGAATAATCACAAATAAAGAATATTTATTTCAAATTGAGTTTTGTATTATTGTAAACGCTTCCAAAATTCTACGTTTTAATGGAATTACTTCTACTAATAGATTGAAGATATACCTTATTTTACAGTAAGATTCAGGCAAATTTTATTTTGGAAAAATATCTTTCCTTTTATTTATCTCAAAATGAGAGAGCTTTACGTTTCTTTATTAATAAGCTTATTTAAAAAAATTAAAGCCTTTTTTTGGAAACCATATCTCCTTCGTCGTAGTTTTTATATACATTTGAACATATACAGCAACACCAATGTCCCTCAAAATATTTATTACGCCATAAAATACCTGAAGGTAATAATAGAAATGCATGCGAAGGCAAAGTACCACTTATCAGTATCAAACATCAAAACCGTTGAATAGAATTCAGGCAGGTATTAATATTGATTTTGTTAGAAGCGCGCATAATTTTACAAAATCTGCATAGGTGATTGAATTTGCCAAATGAGTTTATGTAGCTATAAGCAGTTTAATTACGTTACCGTCTAGAAAATTCAAATTTCAATTCAAAACTCAGGTTATCTATATCTATGCAAATATCCAAAAAAACCGCGGGGTTCGCTAGTTGTTGATATCATTTTGTAATTCAACTACATTATCAACTTTTAATCTGAAGTCTATTGGATTAAATAATGATGATAAAATAAATTGCGTAAGTCTGTATGTACATTCTCATTAATAAAACATTCCCGCTAACAGTGAGACATTAAAATAAGTGGCATATCATAAAGATGGCTTTATCTTATAGCAATAGATTATTTGATGAAAACTGTGGTGGATAAATATTTCACAAATTTTTATCTTAAGGTCGACTAACATGATAATTTTGAACCACTTTATCAAATTCCATTTCACAAAAATTATGAAATTAAATATTGAAACATAGCATTATTTTCCTTATCAAACAAGAGATCTCAAGTGTTTTATCTCAAGATATATGCACTATATAACAACGATGTTTGAGACTGATCTGGTATCTCACGGCGAAGAGATCCGGAGGTGAGTGGTGTGTTTATTGATACCCTTATTGACAAAATTCCGAGAAAATAAAATTTTAGGTTTATAATACATAATCTAAGATAACTATATAACATTAATAGACACTTTGACGTATTACATAAATACTTCGATTATCGTATATAAATTACTGTGGGCCCAACCATGAACTCTTCTTGCCATGATAGTTTGACTCACATTATGAGATAGATGTATAATTATTATGATCGTGAAGAAACCTACATATGTCTGAGAAATCATTCAAAGATGTAGGCGACTGGAATCGCGGTTCCAGTTTTTAGTGGTTCCAATTGCCTGTATCCTGAGGATGCCTGAAATGCTGATAGACTCAGCATCTGTTACACCTCTGCTAACCTTACGGGGAATACAGGCGTGAGCATATGTACGTATAGAAATCTGTCACTGTCTCACAGCTGAACAATCATTGCAATAAGATTCAAATCAAATCATGGTTGGGCTCCAGATTTTGTAAAATAATGTATATTTCAACATACTTTAATATTGTAGTAGACAATAATTTGAACATGTTTGTAAATTGGTGTAAGAGGGCGATTGTTGCGCGCACAGTTTTTTTGGTAACGGCACTTGATACTTTGAAGTGATTCCGTAGAAACTCCATCGAACATATCCACAGATACATTAAAGGCACAACTACATACATATGCTCAAGCCTGTATTCCCCGAAGGGGTAGGCAAGGGTGTTGTTATGACAACACCCACTTTTCACCGAATTTGATTAAGTGCCAACGTGACAGATGGTGAGTCTATCGCCGTCTCAAGCACTATACATACGTCTTTGAATTACTTCTAACAGGCACAATTAATCAACTAATTTTATACTTTATATAACAGGTTTAAGATGAAGTTTGCTATAACACTACCGCTGTTGTTTGTTGTGGCTCAAGCAGCCAATCTAGAAAGGGAGTTGGATTGGTGGGAGACCACAATTTTCTATCAAATATATCCCAGATCGTTTAAAGATAGCGACGGCGATGGTATCGGAGATCTTAATGGTAAGAGACAAGTTAATTTTATAAATATAACTTGATTATTTAACTATTTTATCCATATTCTAGAATAGTCGACTGCTGCACCGTCCCACCGGCCTATACCAATAAGTTTTTCCAGTTTTTAGTGATGTTCCCACAGTGGTTCTCAAAGGGTTGGTAGAAGTAATTCTGGCTGATGTGATTGGATTAACATGGGATAAGAGCAAAATAATGACGATCATGATCATAATTTTTTGCAAATGTATCTTTTAAATAACTTTGTTTCCCAGGAATTACTTCCAGCTTAGAATATTTGAAGGAATTGGGTATTGGAGCAACTTGGTTGTCTCCTATTTTCAAATCTCCAATGTACGATTTTGGTTACGACATTGCTGACTTCTATGACATCCAACCTGAGTACGGTACTATGGAGGACTTTGAAAACTTAATGAAGAAAGCCAAGGAGCTAGGTAAATACAAACAGATTAATTTTACTAATGTATCTTTTAGCTGTTCGAAATCTCATAAATAGTATTAATTAATCACAGATATCAAAATTATCTTGGACTACGTACCAAACCACGGTAGCAACGAGAGTGTTTGGTTCCAAGAAGCTCTGAATGGTCATGAGAAATATTACAAATACTTTGTCTGGGAAGATGGAGTAGTTGATGAAAATGGTGTTATGCACCCTCCAAACAACTGGGTAAGAATAGCAAAACATTTTTTTTAATTTAACGAAAGAACTTGAATATACTGACTAATGCTCACGCCACTCCGGAAAGATCCTCAAAATGCAAGCAAATGTATTGTAACAAATACAAATTGATGATTAGGTGGTAACGTGCTACATAATGAGTCCATCGCTGTCTCAGGCACATAGCTACTTGTGATTTCCTTCTTGGACCTGCAGGTTAGCTCACGACATTTTCCTTTACCGAGCCTTACGCTTGAAGCTTTATTTAAGATTATACTCAAGTTTTTTTAAACCTCTTTGGTACAGACCACTGGGATGAGATACATGGCTTGATGGAGAAATATACTTACTGAATTTAGGTTTATTTATTTGCAGGTGAGCGTATTCCGTAATAGTGCCTGGGAATACAGAGAAGAAGTAGGCAAGTACTACCTACATCAGTTTGTCATTGGTCAACCAGACTTTGACTACAATAATCCTGAAGTTGTTGAAGAAATGAAAAATGTCGTTCGATTCTGGCTTGATAAAGGTGTTGCTGGATTCAGAGTGGATGCAATCGCTCATTTATTCGAAGTCGATAAGAATTTGTTTGGTGGCAAATACCCTGATGAACCTAAAGCTAACAATTTGGTAGATGATCCTGACAGTTACGATTATCTAAACCACATTTACACAAAAGACCAATATTTAACTTTCGATATGGTTTATCAATGGAGAGAGATTTTAGAGGAGTATAAAAGTAATGATGGATTTACCAGAGTGATGATGACCGAAGCTTACGCTAGTCCTGATATCCTAATGAAATATTTTGGCGAAGGTGACCGCAAAGGATCCCAAATGCCTTTCAACTTCGTCCTTATATCTAACGTTGATGGATCTTCATCTGCACATGATATCAAATATGCTTTGGACGAATTCCTTACGTACAAGCCCCTTGATAAGTTGGCAAATTGGGTGGTAAGTTGTAATTTTTTTATACTACTTAAGCGACAAACAAGCGTGCAAGCCATCTGACGGTAAGCGGCTATTGCAGTTTATGAATACTTGTAACACCAAGTCTCACGCGCATATTGTCTTCTTTTAAAAAAAAACAATATATAATGCGACTATAATCCTACTCCTCCCCATTATGGGACACTAGTGGTCTTACCCACTGCAGGAACACAATACTACACAAAGGTAGAATTATTTGGCTGCGATTTCCGTAATGCGGATGTACAATCCTCAGTCGAGTAGCTTCAAATTTCAAACGGATCTCGCGTTATGTACTACCTCACTTGCGATTATTGAATTATCGTAATCGTTTTAGATTTGATGGAGTGTCTTGACGTAAATTTCATTTTAGGCTGGAAATCACGACAACAACAGAGTTGCGTCACGATTTAGTCCAGAATTAGTGGATGGGATTAACATGATTGTGTTGCTACTACCAGGGATTGCTGTTACGTATATGGTAAGGAATTAAACAATACTAATTTGACCCATCTGTGCCTAAATACATACGCTCGCACTTATATTCCCCCAAGGAGTTGGCAGAGGTATACTTATAGTTTACCCACATTTCAGCAGCTATGTTTGCTTGAGTTGCATGAAATAGGGGGCGATCCGAAGGAACCCAATTATACAATTGTCCGACCCGGGAACGAGGGCCTCATGTTTCGGATTCGTTCGACCACTACACCACAAGGCAGTAATAACAACCTCTATATAAAGTGTAATTTACATTTTAGGGTGAAGAATTGGGTATGGTCGATGGATTTATAAGTTGGGAAGATACAGTTGACCCTAGTGGCTGCAATACTAATGACCCAATAAACTACATATATGCTTCAAGAGATCCAGAGCGAACACCGTTCCAGTGGAGTGCTGATAAGAACGCAGGTTAAGCTGTGATAAGCAAATATGATATAGCTCTGACAACTGTCAGTATACGAGTAGCTGTCAATAATATCTTACGGATGCTTTAGCGCTTCTATACAAATAAGCAAAATGCGCAAGTGTCTCATTTAGATAGGTGGCTGTCTGTCTCTCTATTTCTTACAGTATTTATTCATTCGGTACTTTCACTGGCTGATTGCTGCTTTTATAAGGAATTACTAATGAGATGAGATCTCACGAAATTTATGTTTTCGGGGCACAAATAAAATTATAAATCTGAATATACATATATATATATAAACTCAAAGGTGACTGACTGACTGACTGACATAGTGATCTATCATCACACAGCCCAAACCACTGGACGGATCGGGCTGAAATTTGGCATGTAGGTAGATGTTATGACATAGGCATCCTCTAAGAAAGGATTTTGATTAATTCTACCCCAAGGGGATGTAATAATGCAATAGGGGATGGAAGTTTGTATGAAACTTTGTCAATTTTAAACCGAACGGAATGAGACTTTGCATGCATAAAGCTACTATGACGCAGGTATGCCCAAAGAATGAAAACTACGCGGGTGAAACCGCAGGGCACAGCTAGTTAAAAATAAAATACTTTCAGGTTTCTCAACGGCTGACAAAACATGGCTTCCACTGGCTGATGGCTATGAAACATTGAACGTTGAAGTTCAAAAAGTGACCGAAAGATCCCATTTGAACGTATACAAATCTCTAGTAAAGCTGCGCGCTGAAACTACGTTCCAACAAGGCAGATTCGAATCCCTTGCACTCAACAAGGATATCTTTGCTTTCAGAAGGTATTTACTATGACTTGGCCAATAAATAGTTTTATTTTCCTAACATAACATCTCCCTGCATTGTTGGGTCGGCACTTGATTCAACCCGATGCGACTGATCACCAGATTTTTATACGAAGCGACTGCCATCTGACCTTCGCAATCCCTTTAACGAGGAAAATATCTGGGTTAAACCAGTTGTCCGACTATTTTCGGCCTCCGACTGACCTGTAACGATTGCCAAAGATGATAAATCGGCAACCGGGACGGACGGCTTAACGTGCTCTCCGAGGCACGGAGAGAACTCCGGCGGTCACCCATCCAATTACTTCGCCGATCGAATGATATGCGCAATAGCAACTGCGCTATGAGCTCCTATCCTCTCTTTTTTCTAATTTTCCTAACATAACACGGGTAATATAATATATCTATGTTAATATGTTTGGCAAATGACATTCAGCAAGAACAGTATAAGAAATACAGAAGAAAACATTCCTGTGAGCATGATTCTCAGGTATTAGTTTGTTTCAAACTTTCATGCTAGAATTATTGATTTACTTCATTGTGCCAAGTTTTCAAAGAGAGTTCAGAATTTTCTATTGTGAAAGAAATTTCAAAAGCATTAAGCTGAGTAAGTTGATTTAATTTGATGATATTCTTACTATCGCTTTTCTAATAGATGGTACAACAGCGAGATCTACGTGGTTCTAATCAACTTCAGAGACGTGGCATACACAGTGGACTTAACATATTTCGAGAACGTCATAGGAACTTTAGAAGTTGTTGAACGGAGCATCCAATCGCCAAAAGAACTTGGGTAAATATAATATACCAGCTTGTACCCTCGATTTGAAAGGTATCTTTTAGTCTTTTTTATACCCCTGACAACATGGTGTGTACAATATTTCTTAATAATTGGTTGAGTATTGAGTGTTTTAGCAAACAAGAAAGTTGACATTCGCATCTATAATATTAGCGAAATTTTGTAATTTTCTAGGACTACTATGAAATAATAAGCTGTGGTGGCCTGTCCTGATACGCAAGCGATGCAATTAATGAATGACTTTTTCCAAAAACGTATGTGCAGTAATTTCACACCACGTGCTTTTACGGTGAAGGTAAACATCGTGAGGAAACCTGCATATGTCTGGGATGTAATTCAAAGACAGTGTCTGAGACGGCGATGAACTCACCCTCTGTCACGTTGGCACTTACTCATATTCGGTGAAATGTGGATGTTGTTGTTACAACATTTCAGCTTACCCCTTCGGGGAACCTTCTGGGATGGCGTGAGAATATTTATTTACTATGAAATAAATAGTAAAAAAATAAAGTACAATAATGACACCACGAACCAAACGGCGAAAGAAATCATTGTGAGGAATACCACATAATTAACGAATGCATCGCGCTTGAGGCGGCGATGGACTCGCCATTTGTCACGTTGACACTTAATCATCTGCGGTGCAAAAATGGGTGTTATAACCCAAGTGGGAAAAGTACAACTCACCTCTTTAGAAGGTTCAGAAAATTATTTATAACCCTTACAAAATCATGTTTAATTGTCATTATATGACGGGTTATAATTTTCTTTGAGGGTTGATATTTATGTGGCTAAAATCGATGTATTATATGTACATGTATATCTATCACTCTAACAAAACAAATTACATTGGTTAGCGGCTTAGTCTCTTTGTGTAGAGCTATACCATGATATGATATCATTATAAACATTACTATTGTTATAGACAAATTATTAAAAAAGATAATGTCAGTTTCCAACGCACAGAGCATCAAAGGCCAAAAGTCTTGTCTAAGTGAATTTTCGTAACTTTTTTATATGTCTTCATAAAGTTATTTCTAATTTCAGAGAACTCGTCGAGGCTGATCGAGTGTTTGTGGCTGAATATGAGTCTATTGTTCTCAAACTAGTTCAGTGACCTGTGCTAACTACTCCCTGCTGAATTTATTAATATAATATTGTTTTGACGTGCTAGCATCATGTTTTACTTCATCCAATGCTTTTCTTATTAGATGCACTGATTTTACATAATTCATCGTCATTAGATCATCGTGTTAGAGCTTCGGCTAGCAAATGTGATTTCTATTCCACAGAAAACTTTAATCTATATTTTCTGCGTTTGCGGTTGAAACTCTGGGACCTTGGGGTCCAGATGCTCATCAACTTTTCAAAGAGGTTGCACGTCGTCTGGTAGAAGCTTCTCGTGACAAGCGGGCTGGGGCTTTTCTCGCTCAGAGAATCAGCATTGCTATTCAACGTGGCAATGCTGCCAGCCTTCTTGGCACGATCCCGAGAGACACCGATTTGGGCCAAGTTTTCTACTTGTAATTAGTTTTTAGTTACCTATTTATTATCTTAGTTTGATATTAATAAATCTATAGTAATATTGTAAAGAAATAAACTTAAAAACTACGGGAGCGATTTCAATAATCTTGAAGTAATACCGTGCAATTTCTCATTAGCTAATGTAATGTAATACGGTATGATGCAAAAATGTTACTAGGGTCTTTTACGTTCACCTTTGCATTTCGGACACGAAACTAAACATTATGTTGTATGTAAATTTATGAAGGTACAAAGGAAAGGTCGGCGGGTCTTTTGATCTTTAAATAAATAACTGAACAATGGCGAACATGGAACCTTTCATTGTTGTTTGAGACTATGCGATCTTTCAAGTATTCTCATTAATTTGCAAGTCCGTCATGAATAACTTTTGGACCTAATAAAAAACATACATACATACATTCTCACGTCTGTATTCCCCGAAAGGGTAGGCAGATACCCTGTAATAACAACACCCACATGGTGAGTATCGCCATCGCAGGCATATGTATAGACATACGGTTTAAATTACTTCTCAGACATACGCAGGTTTCCTTCACAGGTAAGCACGTGGTGTGTAATCACTGCTCATAAGTTTTAAAGCAAAGTGCTTGGTACAAGCCCCGCTGGGATTCGATCTTGCGCCGTTTGCATATCACGCAATTGCTCAAATACCACGGATTCACAAGTATTCGGATAACTACAGTCTAAAAGCGACATCACTTTATTATCTGCGGTATCATGAAAGGATTTGCTATGCCGCAGTAAAAGCCGGTGTGATTTCATAGGTTAAAGCACAGCGCGTACACATTATTTGTTACGATATATTAACAAAATAACATCTAACAAAAGAGCTCTACCATTCATTGTAATTTGAGATAGCTATCGTAAAACGCGAAACTGCATTTAGCCACCGAGGTGATGTGAAATCGATAGTAAATCTATTGCACAAACATCAATCCAATCAAACTTTAATAAATGTCGCACCTAATGACGCCAGTTCATCTCATTACACCCTTATAAGGATGTTGCAAACGGCCAAAGCATCGAACGAAAGTTTTAACAAGCCGCAAATACCTATGTAAGGAGCGCCAGACCTTTAAGGGAATGAATGAATCGACGACTCAATGCCCAATAGTTCCCCTTTTGCTTTGAGCGTTAAGAATACTCAAATCTTCCTAGAAATCATTAGTAGAACGGTTTACTTAGAGTTAATCTTACATGTGAATTGGTATTTTTGAACTACGACTGTACCAAAGCACGTGAGCTGTCTGATAGTAAACAGTGATCGGGTGCGGCTTCTTACGCTAAACGTATCATAAGTTCACCATATTATCCTTTTTCATCAAGATTTTTAAGCTTATGCAACAATTTATTGCAGGAAGAATGCATAAAATAATATTGTGACCCACTTAAGAAAACCCTTCGTTCAACCAGACCCGGTCTTTCTTGGTCAGCCTTTCTTGAACCATCTTCATCTCCCTGGCATGGAATAATGCCAGGGAAATTAGTCATAGATGGGGTCGATACTTGATTCAACCCGATGCAGCAGATCATCTGTAACGATTGCCAAAGATGATAAATTGGCAATCGGGACCGACGTTAACGTGCTCTCCGATGCACGGAGGGAACTCGGGCAGTCCAACCCATCTAACTAGTGGGTAGCGTTAGGGTTGCTTAACTTCACTGATCGAATGATATGCGCAATAGCAACTGTACCCTCAACCTTTCTTAAACCATGGGTTTGTTTTTAACATAGCTTGGTGGCCTGACCTTCTCCGTGTCATATTCAAAAGCGCTCAGTACCTATAGTATAACCTTTTTCTTTGCCATAAAAATAACATATAAGTAAGTAATATTTTACAAGCATAATATCTTGTAGGATTGAGCTAAGATGGCGGAGCCTCGGCGTGCTCTGCCTCTCGTAAAGTCAACATAAATTATCATATTTAAGGTCGGCACTTCTGACAAGCCCTATAAAGAATTTCATTAAAACCGCGTGTAGAGAATTTATTATTTACACATACATAACATATAATTTACATTTATACGTTTTTTTTTATAGAAAATGTAACAAGCAAGCTCTCATGGTAAGCGGCTTCTGTGCTCAAAGAATTCATTCGCAGAATCGCAGCCTAACAATGCTACCTAATAGTAGAGTTGTGGTCTTGCCAGAAGAGAAGAGAAGGTCTTCAGTGCTTTATGGGTGAGGGGGGAGTGTCACTCTTGTGCTCGCTCTGGTGAGACCCTTTTCTAGACATCTGAATGGGGCATTTAAAAGCATAGTGTAGTTAGAACTTCGGAGCTTTGACGTTTCATTTTGATACCGTAAAATTAGACGTAAAAGCTAAGAAGTTGTTAATACGCGCTGCTCAAACGATCATAGTTGGTCACACTGTTTAATTTTTTACCATCTTTGTAGTTACTAATTATAAGTGTCAAAAGAGAGAGTCATTACGTAAAGTCCCCTTTCCCAGTTTGCATATTCTCTCATAGCATCTTAAAAAATAATGCCTTGTTCAGAATGAATTTGTTGCTAACAGGTTCTTAGGAGAAAATGGGAGAAAAGCTTTTGAGGGCTTTCGACAGCAAATTAACTTATACCTTAACACATTTTTTCCCCGGGATGTATTTTTGACGTCTTTTGAAACTCTATAATATAATTACATTGCAAATGTACAAGGTATTGGCAGAGACGGTTTACAAAGAATTATTTTCTAATTAATCTTGTACAAAGAATTTATTAACTGAACGTGAATTTTAAGACTGCCTTAAACTTGATAATTATCGTCCTTACAATTTTCAATGAATTAGTTTGTACCTACCTGACTAATTGGCAAGTATTGTTATTGAATGAGAACAGTGTTTTGTCAATGTCAGATGAGGGAATTTTAAAGATTTAAGAAGGTAATTTTTTTACTATGCAGTTGGACAATATGACGGACAGTTTGAAGATGTGTGTGCAAACGTGAGAGGAGAGGAATCCAATGGGCTCCAGATATTTTTAATCACTTGACATGGCGGAATAGCCGTACTCAAGCTCGTCACCATTAAATAAATAAAAGAAAGAAAAGATTCAAGAAAACTTTATGATTGTTCTACCTGAGGAAAAAGATTGTTTGTCTATCTAGTGCGAGTTTTCTTTAACGCGTTCCAACTGTTAGAGATTTCACGAAGAAGATGAAATGTTAGCAGTGAATGTGTTAAAACGTCGTCAGAAGTCTCCGCGTTGACGTAAACACAGATTTGTATGGGATCAAAATGTTGCTATCTGTGGACCGACAGATGGCGCTGTTACGATTTCCATATAAATCTGCGTTTACGTCAAAGCGGTGACTTGTGACGGCGGCAGTGAAAAACTCGCACTAAATCCTCGGTTACTTTCTCGTTCCTGAACCAAATTAAATGCAATAGAGAATCGAATGGTACTTAATTATTACACGGAGGAATTGCTACCGAAAGTTTGTAACTCAATATTATTTTCATAATGTCGGCTAATATAAGAACCTAACCATTAAGTGCATATATCTAAACCACTTTCAAGGCCTCATATAGTGGAACGTAAATTGAATTCGACAGTGCGCCGACGCCGGCGCAAAGCATTGCATAACGACAAATGTCAGGAACTATCAAAGATTAAACTAGTATGAAACGTCATTTCACGCATTTTTTTTAATATTTATTTGCTATGAATTTATCTAATCAATATAGCCTTAAAACTATTTACAAGTACAAAACTTGGCCCAAATCGGTGTCTCTCAGGATCGTGCCAAGAAGGCTGGCAGCATTGCCACGTTGAATAGCAATGCTGATTGCCTGACTGAGAAAAGCCCCAGCCCGCTTGTCACGAGAAGCTTCCACCAGACGCGTGCAACCTCTTTGAAAAGTTGATGAGCATCCAGATCCCAAGGCAGAAAATATGTGTCCTTGACCATTGCAAGCATATTTCCGGCGCTTCAGGCACTCCTGCTAAGCAAGCATTGGATATGATATATTTAGCATTGTATCTGCATGTTTAAAACAGTATAATAATCAAGCTGGGAGCTAGAAATCAGCATGAGGGACTATTACAGCCACAATTTAACATTCTAATATTTTTATGACGTTCTGGTCAACGTGACTTCTGCATATCTTCAAGTCAAGAAGATGTAGAGATCATGATATAATATGCATAATTAAACGTCTTTAATTTCATTGCTTTAAAATAATTTTATAAAAACCTAGCGAATATCATTTAAAATATATAACTAGCTGTGCCCTGCGCGGTTTCATCCGCGTAGATTAAATTTTAAAATTCCCGCGGAACACAAAATGTTTTATTTTAAGTTTTTAAGTTTATTTTAAGTAGCATAAGTTACACTTTGTAAAATTTGCTACCCCACCGTGAAACTCCCGTTAAAATCGATACAGCCGTTTCAGAGATTACCCGGAACAAACAGACAGACAGACAGAGATTTTTTTTAATTTTTTTTTATATTACTATCGTATATTCTTTAATATGCATTTAGTGAAAAGCTGTTATTTTGGAATTAGAAACAGATATTTGTAATATATTTATACGTATAAACTAAGCATATACAACAGAATAAAATTTATTGCATAACTGCCATTTTTTCTCACTTACATAAAAAATACCTACTATAGCACGATGAGAAAGCCGTGGTGGCCTCGGGGTTTGAGCAGTCGCCTGCTACGCAAGCGACGCAAGTTCGAATCCCAGCGGGGCCTGTACCAATGAGTTTTTCTAAAAAACTTATGTACAATGATTTCACACCACGTGCTTTACGGTGAAGGAAAACATCGTGAGGAAACCTGCATATTTCTGAGAAGTAATTCAAATAGGTATGTATAGTGCCTGAGACGGCGATAGACTCACCATCTGTCACGTTGGCACTTTATCAAAATTCGGTGAAAAGTGGGTGTTGTGATAACAACACCTCTGCCTACCCCTTTGGGGAATACAGGCGTGAGCATATGTATGTAGCATGATGTAATTAATGAAATAAATGTCTGACAATAAGCAAGTTGACCAAAATTAAAAGTATCAATATGACATTCTGCGTGTTATTCTATGACTCTTTGCTGCATTCTAAAATGTTAAGCGATATTGAGATTGAATCAGTAAGTTAAAATAAATACGCATTTGATTTCTAATGTTCTTGATATAAGCACGTATTTTTATAGAACAAGATATGTGTTGCTTATAATGTATTAATTAAGGAATTCATTAAATATCTTTTAAATAGTTTACCTAACACTGGTATAATTACTTACTCAATGAAATTATATTAGGCCGATTGATTTGTATGGTATGTGTTCTTACTACAGCCAAACAGTCTTTCTTATAGGTATTTCAATGCTCTTTTGTCTCAGATTGCGAAGTAAAATCAGCTTGACAACTATTCACCCGCATAGATTTAATTTGATTCCCGCGGAACTCTAAATGATGTATTGAAATAAAAGTTGCCTAAGTTACTCCTTGTAAATTTAGCTATCTGCCAGTGAAAGTCCCGTTAAAATCGGTCTAGCCGTTTCGGAGATTAGCCGGAACAAACAGACGGACTGACTGACAGAGGTTTTTTTTAACTTGTTTTTATACGTCCGTACCGTATATACTTTCATATGCATTCAGTGAAAAGCTGTTTTGGAATTACAAACAGACACTTCAAATTTATTTATCTCTATAGATGTATAGATAAAACAAATGTATGAGCATTTCCATCAATTTATTTAGAAATCTGTCAAGTATACAAAGATTATGGATCCATCTGTATTATGACTCTAACATATTTTTTTACTCAATGTGGAAAATTATGAATACGTGAACACAGTAGTGATATGCAGACAGTATGACATTTTTTGTAAAAGTATTAATCAAAATTAAAATTTATCTTTATATGATTAGACTTCTTACAAAGTACTTTCAAATCGTCAGAAGGACACAAAAATAGATTATACATGATTATAAATGTTACCACCGGGATATATATGGCTAACTATTTTATGTACAACACAATCATAACCCTTCTTTTTGCTTCGCCGTAGTCGGGAAAATTCTTCAAAATACCTTGTCCCTTTCTCCCGATCCGTTGACGTCAATGAATTAGTATTCTACTCGTGTAGAGGTCGAGATTCACGACGTGCTAGTCTCAGTAATAGATATTTATCGACGGATATTCGACTATCAGTGTACTGGCACGTCAAACATAGTATAATTGATTGAATGCGTAAACTGGGTAAGGTACCTACTTTACGTCTTAATCAATAATGTGGCAGCTTTCCTGTTGGATTGCCGGGGATAAAGACATCGACTTGAAATAAGTCAATTTACAAAAGTTCGACGGAGATAATGGATTTCCTTTTCAACGTATTTGATAGGTCAAATACGCGGAACGGAAAGCCATTTTGTGGTTTACCTAAAGTTTTAAAGGGGTTTGAATTGTAATTAGTTATTCTTAGCAACTTAGCGCATGCGAAACAAATTTTGTTCTGGAATGAAATGAATACATACATATGCTCACGCCTGTATTCCCCGAAGGGGTAGGCAGAGGTGTTGTTATCACAACACCCACTTTTCACCGAATTTGATAAAGTGCCAACGTGACAGATGGTGAGTCTATTGCCGTCTCAGGCACTATACATACGTCTTTGAATTACTTCTCAGAAATATGCAGGTTTCCTCACGATGTTTCCTTCACCGTAAAGCACGTGGTGTGAAATCACTGTACATAAGTTTTTTAGAAAAACTCATTGGTACAGGCCCCGCTGGGGTTCGAACTTGCTTAAAGAGCAGTCGCTTGCGTGGCAGGCGACTGCTCTAACCTCGAGCCACCACGGCTGTAAAATGAATAGTTGAATGAATTGAATAGTTTGTTTAACTTGAACGCATTTTGCTAGAAAGTTAATAAAAATTTCGAGATATTTAAAGTCTTCTACTCATTCGTTACACTCTTGGCAGAGCGGTCGTGGTCGTAATGTCAGAATTGGTGGCTTGCTGAACAAAACGGCGCCATTCACTTCGGACTGCTGCTTTCCGGGAGCATTCGTTGATAGTAGGAACACCCATCACAGCCTTAATCTGGTCCGTCCATCTCATTGGTGATCTGCCACGCGCCCTAGTACCCCCGAATGTACCCTGCACCACGAGACGCTCTATGGATGCGTCTCCACGTCGCGACACGTGTCCAAAGAAGTTGAGAATGCTAGATTGAACTGTGGTTGATATTTAAATACATTAATCAAAAAAGATAAATACATTGAAGTGTATATTTGGGTTGTGTGTAATTTCAAAATTAGGTACAGATTTTCAATAAATACATGTTCAAGTTTACACGGTAGAGACAAGAAAATACAAATTTAAAAAAAAATCTGTCTGCCGGTCTGTTGTTCCGGCTAATCTCCGAAACGTCTGGAATTTTAACGGGACTTTTAGTGGCAGATAGCTAATATTACAAGGAGTCACTTAGGCTACTTATAAATTTAAAAAAATATTTGGGATCCGAGGGCCACAGCTATATAATATACTCGTAAATAAACATCTTGTTAAATCAAATACACACATACTTATTGCACTTATTTATATTAGTACTTTTTTAAACATTTTTTTTAAATTTTTCTCTTTTTATATTTATATTTTTGACGAATATTAATCCTTAAAAAAATAAAAGTAGGTATGCAGTGAAATAGAAACTTCAATCCAATATAATAAGGATATCATAATTAACTTAACATTGCGAAACCCCATTGCCATAAATTTAACCGTAGAGGAAGTCCACATTATTTGATGTAGGCGGCCCTTCGGATCGCTCCCATTATTTTCACACGCATTAGAGCAAGTGGAGAGGGCTGATCTGAAGAGGTCTTTGAACTTTGATGACATCACATGGTAATGCATTTTACCTCTGGGGGCCTACCATCATCTGTTTAAGCAGAACTTCTGTGCTTTTTCTGTACTGTAAAACGCGCTGTTTAAACGATCATAGTTGGCCTCCCGTTCTTATATAATTATACTAAAATATCAATAAGAGTATGCAAGTAAGTAGATAGGCAAGAGTTATAAGAATTTACTATCCCACAGCTTCGCCTTGCGGCAATGTGATTACACATACAACATTTTCAAATCTCTTTACAAATGAAATTTTGGGCAACAAAAGACGCCTTATACACATATTATACCCGCTATGGTATTTATTTAATTTCCTTCAAATTGAATATCTCAAAGCCTACGGTAGATTGTCTGTCAGTAACATTTTATATTCTGATATAGAAACTTTTTTATCCCTTCCAAAGTGTTCCTTAATGGATAGGATTTCCTGTGTAGCACTAGCTTTGCGGAACTCTTTGTTGGGAACTCAATTTAAAACCACAACATTTTCCGTAGGGAATAAGCATGTATATAATAAGCATTTATTGACATCTATTACTATAACAACAGAAAAGCATTTAAAAAAAAAATACATAATAAAGGAAAATAATATTTAAACAATATTAAAAATGTTGTAACTGGTGCAAAGTGGTTTGTGATTATAACACGTCTGCCTACCCCTTCGTGGAATACAGGCGTGGGTATATGTATGTCATACTATATTTCAAACAATCTCGTTGCCAATTAAGCCGATTTAATCCGTCGCATTTCATCATTGCAAGACTATAATGTTTACCTTTCACGAATTTCGTATCCGGCAGTTAATCATTGACGCAATGCCATTAACTGCCAACCCAACTATTTAAAGTGGCTATATAAACTGCCTACTAATGCACGATCTAATAACACTCGCAATTTTACAGTGTTATAACTCCAATTGGACCGCGCCTAGGTTTGTTTCAAAATGGGCGCAAATTGAGAGCACTTTTATTAATGACAGCACGATAGGCCCATATTGAAATACCGGTGATTCGTCAATGACAGAAACAATTAAGGCAGAAAGGTTGTGTTATATAAATTATATTGTTTACCTAATTGTTCAAATTATCCTATATCTAATCCTGTCTTTATCCCGTCTAGCTGGATATTTTATTTGAGGCATATTCAATAATTCCTCAGTGGTTTTTGTAACACTACTGTTTACCATCAGGGGCAATGTTATTACAGTTGTGTGACAGTGACAGAGGTATACACGTCAAATACATCTGTCTCATAATAAGAGTAAAACTATCATGGCAATAAGAGCTCATGGTAAGGCCCCTGGAATCCTTCTGGGAAGTCGTGACCATATTTTTATTTATATTATCAACTAGCTGTGCTCTGCGGTTTTAACCGCGTAGATTTAGTATCACGCTTTATTTCGCGGAACACTAACATTTTTTCAAAATAAAAGTAAAATATCAGCTATCTGCTAAAATTTCTACTTGTCTTTATCTATATCTACCACTTATCTGTAGATATCATCAGAAAGTAGGTAGATGGTGTAATTGAAATGTTTTACCACCGTGGAACTGTAATACAATTTCAAACAGGAACGCCGCAAGATGCAATTAAGTACCAGCTTCCCTTACTTTTTGATTAAAAACGCTATCTGATTCTATTAAGGTGCAACTTTCTTTGCAGTATAGATCAAATCATTTTCCAAAGGAAGTTTTTGCCAAAGGCTCGAGGGATAGAAAAGGTTAATAATTGAATTCGCAGTGGAAACTATCCCATTGACAAGCTATCTTCGACCTTATTTTCAGAGTGTGTGATTACAAATTTATATACCTACTCTCATTGAAGACACAGAGCACTGGTATTAAAGTAAGAACATAGAATAACTATACGTGTATAGTACGAAGTACAAAGGGCCTTTACCACAAAGGAGAGACGGTAGAACATAATAAATAAATACAAGAGAGTTAACTTTATAGAGCTAAATTGTTTTTCGCATTCCACATTTAAGGTTTTCAAGAATAAATGAAGCTAGGTATTATTTATGTCTCATTAAGCTGTTTATCTTTATCTATATATATATATATAAAAGAAAGTCGTGTTAGTTACACTATTTATAACTCAACAACGGATGAACCAATTTGGCTGAAAATTGGTGGGGAGGTAACTTAGAACCAGGAGAAGGACATAGGATACTATATCCCGAAAAATATACATTTACAAATAAGTAAAAATAAAGTGTCTGTTTGTAATTTCAAATCTTTTCATTTAATGCACATGAAAGCACATACCTTATCTGTATGTTTATTTCGGGTAAACTCTGAAACGTCTGGACCGATTTCTAGGGGACTTTCACTGACAGGTAGTTGATGTTACAAGGAACAACTTAAGATACTTTTTTTATGTTAGGGTTCCGTGAAAAAATCTACCCATAAAATTAAGTTTACGCGGGTGAAACCGCGGGGCACAGCTAGTATATATATAAAGATGAGATAAATTGTAAGAAGAGAAGAAATACTTAATGAGACAGACAATTATTGCAAGAGAAAACAATAATTGTCTTCTCTTCCTAAACCTGTGGAGCGATTTGAATGATTTTTTATGCATTTGGGTGGCACCGTGCATTGTTTAGATTCGCAAATCAGCCCGGCAGATGGCGGTGCAGTTTGTATGCAAGACAACGTCTGGTCCGCTAGTTAAATATAGAGTTCTTGAACCAAATAAATTGAAGGAACATTTAAAAAAAATACAGATTAACAGTAAAATTTTTTTTTTTTACAAAAAAGAAAATATATATATTTTTTTTTTAATAATAAATAAGTAACTAAAAACTAATTACAAGTAGAAAACTTGGCCCAAAGCTAAATTAATATTATTTTATGTATGGTACATAGGTACATAAACAATCACGATTCAAAAAACATCTCTGTCTGTCTGTTTGTGCCGGATGATCGTGGTAACGGCTGGACCGATTTTAACGGGACTTTCGGTAATTTAGGCTGCTTTGATTTTAGAGTTCCGCAAAATAAATCATTCACTAGTAAAAACACGTGGCACAGCTAGTATTATAATAAAATAATTATTATAATCATATAACTGTTTGACTGGGAACCTCGCAGTGCCACTTTAGAAAACAAGAAAGTAATTACTCAACTACGATTCAAGATGTTGAAACTTAAAATCAATTAAAAGCTTAAATTAAGATATGATATTTAGATAACGATCATTTCACGCCTAAACGCCGACGCTTGACATAACGATTATCTGATATCGAATACACAGTTAGTCGAGTAATTGATATCAATGTTTAATTAGATTCAAATACTTTAGAATATGCACGCGGTTAAGCTGGGGCCCAACTATGAGCTCTTATTGCAATGTTAGTTCAGCTGTGAAACAGTGACAGACTTATACACGTCATGTACATCTGTCTCATAATAAGAGTTAAACTATCATGGCAATAAGAGGTTATGGTAAGGCCCCTGATCTTGTACAGGGGCCCTACCATGAGCTTGTATTGCCATGGCTTTTTGGCTCATATTATGAGAGAGATGTCTGTGACGCTGTCACACAGCGGAACTATCATTGCAATAAAAGCTCACGGTAAGGCCCCAGGTGCCGTCACAAGTTGTGAGCGCTGCTCGAATATACTGCGCATGGATTCTGAATGGACATATTTTAGAAAAAGCACAACGCCTTTAGTCTTGCCTTTACTCTAATCGGTAGTAATTATTCATATCTTCTATGTACGTTTATCTATATTCAATTTTAATACAGATAAATAATATGGAAGTGTCTGTTTGTGTTTCCAAATTTTCAAAAAAGGTTTTCACTGAATGCATATTATGAAAGTATACACGATACTTAGGTATTTGATTTATTCCTGATAAATTCCGAAGTCGCTGGACCGATTTTAGCTGGAATTTTAGTGACAGATAGCTGATGTTACGAAAATAGGGTTCCGCGCAATAAAGCCACACATGACATTAAGAATTCGCGATTAAAGCCGCTGGGCACATCTAAATTTGAAATAATTATATTTACGATAATATAGGCCAGTTAATGAATATTGTAGAAACCGTGGCATGATGTAGGTTAATTTTATTTTTATACGCAATGAAATGAAAATATTAACCGGAATATTTTCCTTACATTATTTTTCATTTCATTACCATCAATGGCGGGCGTATCGCTGGATCTTTCATATCGTAACTTTGATATACATCATTTACGAACAGCACGCACCAAAACCACTGGTTGTGGGTTGTACATTTTTGAAAGATAGTTGTGCCCCTGGTTCACCTTCGTTGAGTTAATTACATGGGTGACCCCCGAAACGCTCATCTTTTTTTAAATAAAATCGCCTTAGATACTCCTTGTAAAATTTGCTATCTACCAGCGATAGTCCCGTTCACATCAGACCTGCCATGACAGACAGAAATATAAAAATTAATAGGTTTTTTTGTCATTACTTACCATACATAATTTCATCTGCATTTAGTGAAAAGCTGTTATTTGGAATTACAAAAAACACTAGAATTTTATTTGTCTATATACACATTTTTTCGCTTGATTTAAAGGAGATGGAACAAATATTTTTAACAGATATATATATTTTTTTAATAGCATGTCCTTAAATCCAGAACACCAATTACACATATATATAATGATAAGAGTCAAACAGAAGCATGTTCAAAGGAAAGACATCATTCATTACGCTTCCTGGAACCCTCAACTTGCGAGGCTGTTTAAACGAGTCTGTTATTCGTAATTGAAGTTTTTCTTTATTAAGGTATTTGTATTCCTGAAGTTGCTCGTTATTAATTAGTAGTATATTACATGTGACGTCACGAGTTATGAGCGCTGACCTTATGCAGTAGTAGTCATTTAATGAGTCATTATGTATGTATAGCGTGACACGAATAAAATTCGTGTTCTTGTTTTTCATACATTCAGATGAAGATCGTAACATAACTTGCAAACGGGATATGTTAAATCGTACCTTCAAGATGACGGTAGCCAACCATCTAGTGTTGGGAAAATGAGTGAAAATAATTTGCTAAAACCAATTTTGTAACGAAAATAGCGGTAAATTTGTAATCCTGTATTTTTTGGACATAAATTCTATGACATTGAATTTTTATACACATGTATCTATGCTGATTTCCTTCGGGCGGTTTCCTTCATCGTAACGCCCACGTATGTTTCATCATCAAATCAAATGCGTAGAATGTGTATCCCCTTATAACAAAACAACGTTTAAACCAAGACTATACCCAATTTTGGCTATACCTTTAGTATGTACATCCCTTTTGAAATCCGTATTACTAAAAGAGATGGAACTACTTTAAGTCAAGCATTAACTGAAGGAACTTAGACGATGTTTTTTTAATAAGGGGGCTACAAGCAAATTAAAAATATAAATTGAAACTTCATAACAAAATATAATACATATACTCACGCCTGCATTCCCCAAAGGGGTAAGCAGAAATGTTGTAATAACAACACCCACTTTTCGTAAATGATGAAGTGCTAATGTAACAGGGTCTAAGGCACTATACATAAGACCTTGAATTACTTCTCAGACATATGCAGGTTTCCTCACGATGTTTCCCTTCACCGTGAAGCACGTAGTGATTTCAACTGCATATAATTTTTTTTTAAAAAACTCACAGGCTTCGCTGGGATTCAAAATTGCGTCACGTGTGTAGCAGGTGACAGCTCGAACCCCAAGGCTACCACAGCTCTCAACAAAAAAACAATATCCGAACAATAAAACTGTTCGTTGTACCTTCAATGTAAACTCATCCGAACAAAGCACACAAACAGTGAGGTAGAGAAATTGTCAATCTAACGCGGTCGGCTGCTGTGACCTAAAACCGAGCGCAAAATGTCAGCCGAGGGTCGCTGTAACCCAAACAAGTTTGTGGTGAACACATAATTGGACAAGTGCATTAACTGTACTTACTTTATTGAATAATGTTGCAGTTTTAAATTTATTTAGAAACAGATATATGTATATTTTATGGTCATCTCAAGCTACATATTTTTATAGCGACTTTTGTGCACTGGAACTGTGTCCATGGGCTTATATATATTTTTATGATTTATATTCTATTACTCAAAACTAGATTTATTTTTGAAAGAGTAATTACTGAGTTTCTTGCCAGGTTCTTCTCAGTGTATGATCCTATGTAATCTTGTCTTTCTGACGATTTGAAAGTACTTTGTAAAAATTCTAATCGAATAAAGTAATTTTTGAATTTTAGCAATTCATACCGTGTTTAATATCAATTTATTATAAACTGGCTCTGCACTGCGGTTTCACTGCGGAACCTTAATATTTTTTTAAATAGAAAAAGCCTAAGCTACTCTTTGTAACATTAGCTATCTGCCAGTGAAACTCCCGTTAAAATCGGTCCTGCCATTTCGGAGTTTAGCCGGAACAGATTGAAAGACAAAAAAATTTAAAAAGGTTATTTATGTCAGTTTCCTATATATATATATACTTAGTTTCATATGTATTGAGTGTTAAGCTGTTATTTTGGAATTACAAACAGACACTTTAATTTTATTTATCTTCATATAGATGACGGAACAGGAGGTTGAGCGGGATCCGTTAATGTAAATAAATAACACGAGAGTTGATATGAAGAGTGCTATAACCGCTAGACTATCTACGAAATATGGGTCCCGCTGCTGTGAGAGCCCATTCAAAAATCGTGGCCAGTCAATATGACTTTTTCATTGTCAGTTGTAGATCTGAATTCATGACCTTCCCCGACAGAAGTAGCTTCTGCCCGCGACAACTTTAACCCGTGATTGATCTTAGCGTGATAATATATAGCCTATCGCCTTCCTCAATAAATGGGCCATTTAACAATTAATTATTTTTCAAATCCGACCAGGGGTTCCTGATATAAGCTCGTTCAAGCAAACAAACAAATTCTTCAGTTTTATATATATAGTTAAGTATAGATTCCAGATTGCCTCCGTGACTTCGCTCTCATGGCGATAAAGAGCGCTGCGTAAACTACAGCCGTTCTGTCTAAATATAAATCCAACCTATAGTGATACCCTTGTTGTTGCAAAAGTTCTAAGCTGCAAAAGCCTCTTAATGTCAGGCGGACTACTCACTTGGTTCATGTTCCAAAAACATGTATTCACTTCATGACTTTATGCTTATAGAACTCCTGTATTCCCCGAAAGGGTGGGCAGAGGTGTTGTTATCACAACACCCACTTTTCACCGAATTTGATTAAGTGCCAACGTGACAGATGGTGAGTCTATCGCCGTCTCAGGCACTATACATACGTCTTTGAATTACTTCTCAGAAATATGCAGGTTTCCTCACGATGTTTTCCTTCACACGTGGTGTGAAATCACTGTACATAAGTTTTTTTAGAAAATCACATTGGTACAGGCCCCGCTGGGATTCGAGCTTGCGTCGTTTGCGAAGCAGGCGACTGCTCTAACCCCGAGGCCACCACGGAACTTAATTTCTCTTAAGAATTTGCAACTCACTTACAGATAAATACAAGTTTAGCATGCTTTTGATGTGCCGTTAGGTATTTTTTTTAATGATATTAAGGTATTTTAAGTACCTACATAACGTACAGTTAATATATTATAATTGTTTTACTGCCTACCTACAACTGACCGGCAATAATAAAAATATTAACTAACGTCATGCAAAAACATTTCTCGTGGTCTTTCACAATTCCTATAAGTTTTGTGTTTTCAATTTGATCTTTATTACTTATATTATAAAGAGGAAACATTTGATTGATTTTTTGTTTGTTTGTTTGCATTGAATAGGCTCCGAAACTACTTAACCGATTTGAAAAATTCTTTCAGCAAAGGATAACTACATCATAAGCGAGTAGCATAGCCTATATTTTATCCCTGCACTCCCACGGGAACGGGAACTACGTGGGTGAAATCGCGTCACGTCCGCTAGTTTGAAACAAACATAAATCCCATGAGAACATTTCATTTGGTACGAGACAAAAACTCACGCGCACAGATATATTTAAGCTGCGATTTATGAATCAACATAATATCATAGATTTCTAGATAAAAATATGATTTTCTGCATACCTTTGCCCTTTTTAGCGCACGCAACATTTGCTAATTGTAAATGTTTTATAGATAAAGATCTACGAACATTTAGCTATCTTGATGATATTTCTGCTGGCATTTAAGCTTGCGACATGCTTTGATCGGATCCAAGTATGCTCAATCACGTACCAAGTTTAATATCTACTCGTACATTGCTTTGAGACTTTAAACTGTAAATTAATGGAGATAAGGTTAATATTAATAGAAAAAGGATATTCATTATGTTCTTGTCCAATGAAGTGACGTCCAGGCGACTGGAACCACTAAGAATTGGAGCCGCGGTCCCAGTCGCCTGATAACATTTTTGAATCGGCGGACTCACATACTTAATTAGCATCAATGTATTGCACATGATTGTATGTGATCGAGGAGGCTACAAGGCTTCTAAAATTACGAGTGGTCCCACTCACCTGATAATAAAAATATATAGGGTGTCGGGGAAAATATGACAGTTGTTAAAATATGTGATAGGGTATAATTTTAGGCAGCAAATAAAATTATTATGACAAAAATATCTTCTTCCATTTTCGAATAATTGACGTTGAAAGTTGACCATATCGAGATCTCATTTTCGCATAAAAATCAGCGATAACGTAGAGTTACTCGCGTGAAATCTAACTAAATTTGAATTTTTTTCTCGCCCTAATAGTACCTGAAGTAATCCCATAAAACCATTAACCTTCTCCTTAATTTAACAAGTTGAATTACCGAGTACGTAATGTAGGCATACGCAGCCTCGCGTTCAATCAATCGCTTAAAGCCGCGAGCTCTTCGGCCCTTAGCAACCATAGCCTATAACTACGTTATCGTTGGAGCTAGATATTTTACGACTTCAACATAGTGATGTATTCATAAAACCCTACAACTCCTAGAAGACAAAAGCTGTTCCTTTTACTCCGATATCCTGTATATAGAGCAAATACAACCTAGGATACGCTAATGCAAACGGTAGTATAAATATTTAAATAAATGCCTTTGTCATCTATTGTCATTTGTCGTCGCAGCAAGCATTCCAAGTTTGCCTATTTACCATATTAATCACCTCTTATTACGCAAATACATTTATTTATCCAGTTTACCGTTTGCTGTGATTTACGTAATTAGAAGAAGATCTGGCGCCATAGCAAACACAATTAACCATCAAGAATTCATAAGAATTGAACAATAAAACCATTACAGAAGGTCAGATTAAAAATTAGTTTAATAAAATCTAGGGAGAATTATAATTATGAATATAATTCTGCTGGTGTCCATATAGAAATCGAAAAAGGTATTTTATTACCTATTTGCTTGCAATTTTTTTAATGGCTAAAGGGATATTGTCGCTACCAGAGCCTGATTTTGACTGTACAAAAAATGCAAGGAAGTAAAATGCAACTAGGAAAACTTGCAAAGCAAAAAAATGCAATCAAACAAAATAGCTCTAAAGTTATCCATTTCATAATAATAATATGTTCGTACTAACTGCGCAGTGTTATTAAAGTATATGAAATAAGACAAAGGCGCGTCAAAGAGACACGTTTTTGCATACAATATGTTACTTATTACATTCGACATAATTAAGTAGCGTACTATTGTTATGAGTACAAAACAGCGTATCAGATGTTAGATTCGTTCCTGCACAAAAATTAATGCACACAGAAGTTCAGCTCTTTTACATTGACGGTAACGTACACTACCGTCAACACTGATACTGATATACGCTCTATAAACATTTTGTTTATATAAATTATTAAGTTTAGGGGGAGACTTTGTCAATCGAGAGAATTATCATCGGTTCGGAAACCGACTTTTTGAGAAAACCTCGCTGCCAACTAGTATATTTCTACTCCAGAAACAAGAAATGCTTGAACTTAGATATTCGCACGCGTAAGTCATTTGCGCGTGCGTCGATTGACTCATGTAGGGAGCGGTCCTTCAGTTAGCTTTCTATTTAGTGGTTGCTGTCCTATGTTAAAACAGGCTTGGCCGGTCGGTCAGCCATCCACTGCTATAATACGGCGACATGTTATGTTAATAGGTGTTGTAAAAGCTATTAGGACTCATTATGTCGTTGTCAAACTGTGACAAAATGATTGAGCACATTGCAGTTTGGTAACATTATTTCTTTGAATTAGTTATGTCAAATTCCAACAAGTAGAAAGGAGAAAGAAGGAGAGGATCAACATTGTTGTTTAATTTAAAAGAAAAACAGTATGCATACATGCACTGTTCAAAAATACTTTAGTTTCAACCAATGTATCAACATTTGGCCTTGGATTCAATTTCTTGTTGAACTTCACGGCATTTACACTGGCGAGTTTATTTTTAGCAAAAAATAAGTACGATTTTAGATCTCCCGATTGACTGAGTGGCAATTATCCGGGATAAGCGTTTTATATCAAAGCTTGATTGATGAAGGCTAGCCCGATTTATGTAGGTATTCAGTTTGTGTAACACGGTCTAGATTTAAGTGGGATTAGCATACCTACATACAAAATACCATGCTCACGGCTTTGTCCCGAGGGGATAGGCTGATACCATTCAATGGGATTTTTACTTCAAAAAATGCTATGTTCAACCGTATGATACTCGTGGGGATAGGCAGACTATTACGTAGAAATTTGAAATTTTTACCTCGCAAATATTTTTCAAATTATAAATAATTTATTAATTCTGCATTTGGACCGCGTTTTTGTCCCACATTCCAAAATAATCATATTTCATCCCACATAATATAAGTTGTCCTATTTCGTCCCGCATTTCTTTTCAAATTAAGTAATTGTCAAAATCGTTATTCAACACCCACTTTCTTATAGATAATTAGGTGTCAAGGTGACAGATGGTAGGTGGATAGAGTCTCAGACACTAGGATGGAACGGAATATCTTTGAATTTCATCTATATGTTTCCTCACCATGATTCCGGGGAGCATGCCCTTAAGTTTTTAGAGAAACTCATTGGTCGGTCGTATAACTTTGACCGGAATTAGAACTAGTGTGTCTTTCGAACAAGTAGATTACTGAAATCACTTCACCACCACAGTTCTAACATAACTAAGGTCAACTAAAATCAACAGGTTTTTTAATAAGTTAGCTTTGACGTTTAATGTTGATACCATAGTGAAACGTCAAAGATTTACTCTATTTTTTACCTTTTGTTTAACATAAACAATGTCAGCTCTATTGTGCTCATATATTAAATTTAAATGATCAGCCCAACTAATAAGTTCCTGCTTAAGCGATCATAGTTGGCCCCTGCATCATCTAAATGGATGCATGACCACACCTTCGCATCAAACGTCACAACTAGTAGCATTGTATGCCTGCATGTGAAGGCGGGTTACCATAATAGGCACGAGGCAAGGAATTCCGATAGCCTTTGATGTTTTGTAATATATTGAAATGCAGCTTAGCATAAATATCACCTGCGATTGCTTTATAAAAATGGATGCGCACAAAGCTGTGTATATCTCCGAAAAGGAATTTGGCTTAAATTTCAAGGCCACCACAGCTCAAATACTCAAATACTCAGTCGTCAATTACTAATTCTAAATTTGTCAAACATCATGGCACTTTACTCCGTATCATATGCCTTAATTTGTTAAACATAATTTGTTGAATGACTGAATAACTTAGTAAAAAACACTATTCACCATTCTGTTGAAGGCAAAACTTAAAGTATAATCCAAAACCTATCTAGGAGGTATATCTACTTAGATAAAAATGGCGGTCTCTACCAATAAAAAGACTACTCCCGAGTGGGTATCGTCTAACGGTTGCACTTGAAAGCCAATCCCATTATAATGCTCTAAGTGCTTGCCGATGAAAGTACGTATAAGCTATGATATTATATTTTCAATGCCCTAGTCTCTGTAGATGTGTTAAACCTAAGTCAGTATCTATGAGTGTTTTTAAATCTGCTGACTTTTGCAGAGAGCCAATAGGTACGCTTAAGAAGAATGTAATGACATTCAAAATCGTGCCTGAGACTGAAAATAATTTATTTGATACACATCATCATTATAGCCCTAGATGGCCCTATCAATTAAGTGCCGACCCTAACAATGTTATATACATTGTCGGGGTCGGCACTAGATTCAAACCGATGCGGTTGATCACCTGATTTTTTCACAAAGCAACTGCCATATGACCTTCGCAACACTTATTACCTGCTAGGAAAATCGGTGATTTGGTCTAAACCAATTGTCAGATTTTCTTGGGCTTTCAAGCTTTAACGATTGCAAAAGACGCTAAATTGACAATGGGGACCAACGACTTAACGTTCTCTCCGGAGCACCCTTACATACACCCTGATATAATGCTATGTGTACTGAACTATATCACCTGATTATGTAGTTGCACCTCTGTCTATCAATAACTTCTTAGATAAAAAGTAGCTTATTGATGAGCTCGTCGAAAATAGTCGAGATAGCACGTATTTGTTCGCGCTCGCTCCATACTAGACCCTAAAAATTATTACTGCGCATTCGAGGCCAGCGCTCAAAATTATTTAACGGCACCTATACATAATACTTCAATGGATAATTTCGTCACTAATTTTAATTAGGTATACAAATCTGGCTTACTCTACCGTTACCGGCAGATATAAATATAGTGATTAACTAAATTTGACATTCTGTCCGAACGTAGTAGCTCAGAATGAAACATACAGAAGGTTGGCCTTCTACAGTGGTCTAGAACTGTCTTCCGCAAATATTGGTAAGCGTATTTAGATCTCGAATCGAGTCGGCTAATGCCAGTAGTAACGCAAAGGTTCTTTAAGTCCTCAAAGGCTCTTTACAATTTATAATTATTTTTAATGTTACAATAGACGGCTTGTGGTCCCATTTTCCCCCTGAAAAATAATTAATAAATCCATGTTGGCGTTGGGGACCACAATCTGGGTCCCGAAAGCTCCCACTCCTATTTCTGTTAAGAGTGAATTGTGGTTTGTTTAATTTTTTTTACAACCAATAAGAATGGCGTGCGCTATGTGCAAAAAAAAATGCCTAGTTCAGAAAAAAGTCTTTAGCGCGAGGCCCCATGACACGTGTCGTCTGTGACCGCCAATGTGGTGTATGTAGCCTCTTGTATGTTTTTATTTTGTGGTAGTGGGGATCGATGTAATATTACCGTAGTGACGTCATGGTGATAACGCTGATAGATGTTATCGGATAACGGTGATGTAGCATTAATCGAATGGGTTTGTAGTTTTGTTTTACCTGCTTGTACTAGATAATATAGCGTGTCCTAGCACGCGATATGGGCTGAGTATCTTTTCGCCAGTACCAGTCGTAATAATGCTAGACAATTGAGCTGGATTTGGTACATATGCTCACACCTGTATTCCCCGAAGGGGTAGGCAGAGGTGTTATAATCACAACACCCACTTTTCACCGAATTTGATTAAGTGCCAACGTGACAGATGGTGAGTCTATCGCCGTCTCAAGCATTATAATTACGTCTTTGAATTACTTCTCAGACATATGCAGGTTTCCTCACGATGATTTCCTTCACCGTAAAGCACGTGGTGTGAAATCACTGTACGTAAGTTTTTTAGAAAAACTCATTGGTACAGGCCCCGCTGGGATTCGAACTTGCGTCGCTTGCGTAGCAGGCGACTGCTCTAACCCCGAGGCCACCACGGCTGGATTTGGTATTACTTAAATAATTTATTGCCGTGATAAGGATTAAGAGTACCATTATTATCCCAATTTATTCTGCACGCATGTTCCTTATATTAAAATATCCGTATTTTTAAATATATTATTCTACAGAACTTGTGTATGTAACTGAACTCCTCCTAAATGGCTGGACCGATTTTTTTGTATGCCTTTGACTGGCACCCTATATGGTTTATATTCACAAATCATCCCAGCAGATGCCGCTGCAGTCGGTATACAGGACAACGTCTTTTTCAACGTTTTATTGCGAAATGAAAGCAATAGATCCTATCTAGTTCCATATTTAAATCAGATATTATGTAAATTGCCCGTATCTTATAATTACTTCAATTCCGCTGATACTACGAGTATCTGTTTCCGTTTTAGGTATTTATAGATTAATTATGTATCGATTTCTTATAGATTATACAGTGGTAGCTTGATCGCTTGTAATTATTGTAAATAGTCGTTAGAAATGCCGTTCTCGTTGAAGCGAGATATTTTTACACCAACCGACTTGTGCTAGTGTCATAGTACAAATATAACCTTCACAAGCAGTGAGGAATATATGCCTATTTTTTTGAATAAAAATGTTTGATTCTTTAAACGTGGGCGTTGTCAAACGTCAATTTTAAAAAATCTACCCTTTTACGTTCTAACAATCATATGCTCTCGTCTGTATTCCCCGAGGGGGTAGGCAGAGGTGTTGTAATAACAACACTTCATTTCACATTTCACCGAATATGATTAACTGGCAAAGTGTCAGATGGTGAAACTACCGCCGTTTCAGGCACTATACATCATCATCATCAATTTAAGAGTAATAACTCTTGTCGGTGTAACCGATGCATTTCTTTCCACTTGTCTCTGTCCAGTGCCATCTCTTTGACCTCCCTATACGTCATTACAGGCACCTTTTCCTTAACTTGTCTCATATATGTTAGCTGTGGTCTTCCTCTCCCTCTCTTCCCTTCTACCTCTCCTTCTATTATGTTTTTAAAGAAGGTGTCATGTCGCACAAGGTGCCCAATCATCTTTCCCCTTCGATTTTGGATTGTTCTCCAAAGTCTATATTCTTTTTAATTACTTTAACATGTGCAGGTTTTCTGACGATATATTTTCTTTACCGTAAAGCACGTGGTGTGAAATCACTACACATAAGTTTTTAGAAAAAAACATTGGTACAGGGCCCGCTGGCATTTTGCCTCGCTTGCGTAGCAAGCGACTGCTTAAACACCAGGACATGATTTGTCGTATGCTACTGGTATTCTGATTATAATCTCGTAGATGAGCGTGTCTGTGTGACCATGTTATTTTGTACGATTTGTCCCTAGCCTCCTTGCTTGCTTGTAAAGTTTATATTTTTACTGTGGTAGTGTTGTGTGACTTGTGGTATGTGGCCTGTCTAAATTATTTAAGTCAATTCCAACGGCTTTAGTTTTTTGGTTTCCAAGTATTCTATTTTTCAATATATTTTTGATGATATGTAAACTATTTGATTGCATATGAAATACTAGTAATATTTATAATTAATTTCACTTTGCGTATTATTAATAGTGTTGCGACAATATCATTTATTTAATTTTTTTCCGTTACATCCATTAATTTAATGTATTACAGAAACGAATAATCGTAAATAATTGTGTCAATACCAAACATCTATATAACAATTTTAAAGAACAAACAGACATGAGTTTTTTTTTAAATTGGTGTTTTAATATCAGTACCCTTTTCATATGCATGTAGTGAAAAGCTTGGTATTACAAACAGACACTTCAATTTTATTTATCTGTATAGATATAGATACAGATATAGATATAGATTATTACAAGTTGTTAACTTTAATTTATTTTATATCGTATAAATAATGAATGAACAATTGTATGGAAAACATTTTATTCGAAAACCAAACATTTCCTACGTATTCTGCGGTTATTGACGTGCATGTCCAACCACGATGGAAATAAAAAGGACATAGTATAAAAAATTGGTAGTAACACAACTACCTAGTCAAGTCGCATATTTCGATAGGTGTCACCTATTGTTAAACGATCAATAACTTTATTTTTATTCTGTGATGTACTATTTTCAATCCAAATTTAATTTAATTCAATCTGACCGATGGTTACATGCAGGCATCATCATATTCTTGGGCTTATCCCATACATTGTTGGGGTCGGCACTTGATTCTATCCGATGTGACTGATAATCTGATTTTATACGAAGCGACTGCCATGCCACCTTCACAACCCCTTTAACAAGGAAAATCTGTGATCCGGGTTAAACCAGTCGTCAGACTATTTAAGGCCTCTGGCTGACTGTAACGATTGAAAAAAGATGATGAATTGGCAACCGGGACCGACGGCTTAACGTGCTGTCTACGTATCCAATTACTGGCTAGGGTTATGGTTGAATGACTTCGCTGGTCGCATGATATGCGCAGTACCATGCAACCATGTACCAACCATGAACTATGTACCAGCAACCGTACCATGAGCTCCTCTAATCGATAAAGAGTGCTCTACTGGTAAAATTGTAAACAAAAACTTTTACTTACTGCTTTACGGTGAAGGAAAACATCGTGAGGAAACCTGCATATTTCTGAGAAGTAATTCAAAGACGTATGTATAGTGCCTGAGACGGCGATAGACTCACCATCTGTCACGTTGGCACTTAATCAAATTCGGTGAAAAGTGGGTGCTGTGATAACAACACCTCTGCCTACCCCTTCGGGGAATACAGGCGTGAGCATATGTATGTATGTAAACTTTTAAATATATTGTTCATCTTGCAGTGCCTCTCCACTAATGGAGGTTTGCCGTCAGCTCAGCAAATTTGTCCTTTTTTTTGCGAGCTTCTTGCAACAATTCTAACACCCTGTATATCCTAGTACATTGCCTTAGTTTTCAGAGCCATGACAGCTTCCTTCTTCCGACTCGCCTTTTCCCCTCAATTTTGCCCATTATTATACTCTAAAGAAGATTATAGCGCTCATGTCGTAGCACGTATGTCCGAGATATCCTACTTTTCTTCTCCTGCAATATATTTTAAACAGATCAAACTTCGAATTTATTAGTGTGATGTCTTCTACATACAAGTAAGTTGTAAAAACTAAAGTTCAAGCGTAGCATTATAAACTTAGCTAGACAGCCAAGGGCGCTCTCTATTTGAACTTCTTGGAGCATTGTTGAATAAAAACTTTTATCTACATCTTTTTGTAGCTTTCGACTTGAAAGCCAGATTCTTTTTATATCGTTAATAGTATTCAAATGTGAAATAGTTTTCTAGATAATTACGCCGTGGTGGCCTTTAGGTTTGAGCAGTCACCTGCTATGTAAGCGACACAGGTTCTAATCCCAGCGGGGCCTGTACAAATAAGTTTTTCTAAAAAAAACTTATGTACAGTGATTTCACACCACGTGCTTTACGGTGAAGGGAAACATCGTGAGGAAACCTGCATATTTCTGAGAAGTAATTCAATAACGTATGTAAAGTGCTTGAGACGGTGATAGTTTCACCATCTGACACGATGGCATTTAATCGTCTTCGGGGAAAAGTTTTTGTTGTTACTACAACACCTCTGCCTACCCCTTCAGACAATATAAGCAAGAGCCATGTATGTATGTTATTTTATGTTAATAAGGCTACAATGCTTCATTTGTTTCTTTTAAAGTTGATTTAAAGAGTATATTTATGGGTCAAAGAAGCAGCACTGGACAGGGACAAGTGGAGGGAGCTTCATCAGCTGCGCCGACAAGATTATAATTTATATTATATATCTGGTGTATATATGAGTACTATTAAATGAAGAAGAAGAACATTTTATTGAATCGACGGTATATTTATGATAATGTTTAATTTTTATGTATTGCGTCTGATATTACGATTGAGGGGCATGTATCTCGCTCAATATTTCGATCGTCTGCGCTCTATTAATAACGTGTTCAAAGATGAGTTTATTGATAGTAGCTGGTGTTGCTATTATTGTAAATAAATGAATATAGAAAAAAGATGATTACATTTATAAATATGAGGAGGTCTTGACAAAAAAGTTTTCTAATGTTTTATATTCTATTACAAGTTCTGCCCCGCGGTTGCACCTTCGTAGACTTAATTTCAAAGGTGGCTGAATATAATATGTCGTATTCACTATTTATATATATAGCTCGTGGCACAGTTGCTATTGCGCATATCATTCGATCAACCCTAACCCTAGCCAGTAAATGGATGGGTGACCGTCCGAGTTCACTCCGTGCCTCGGAGAGCACGTTAAGCCGTCGGTTCCGGTTGCCAATTTAACATCTTTGGCAATCATTACAGGTCAGTCGGAGGCCTTAAATAGTCTGACAACTGGTTTAACCCAGATCACAGATTTTCCTCGTTAAAGAGGTTTCGAAGGTAAGATGGCAGTCGCTTCGTATAAAAATCAGGTGATCAGCCGCATCGGGTTGAATCAAGTGCCGACCCCAACAATGTATGGGATAAGGCCAGGGAGATGACGATGCATTCACTATTTATAACTCAAGAACGGCTGCACCGATCAGGCTGCAACCAGGAGAAGGATATAGGATACATTTTATTTCGTTCCCTTGGAACGTGACGTAAAACTTGGTGTAACACAATAACGTCTACATGGATGAAACAGCTGAGCACAGCTAGTTTTACAGGAAATAAATTACGAAATTAATACCTTATTCTAGCCAAACGGTGAGCTGATAAACAATATTTGTAAAAACGCTTGAGGAGTGTCATAAATTGTAAGACGATGTCTCAAAGATAATTGGCAAAGAATTATAAAGAAGTTAACTTATAAAATGAGAAAAAGAATCTTGTTAAGCAATTTCTTTAGAAGTTACAGAATAATTTATGCTAATTGGCGAGATGCCGCCGCCGTCTATAAAGTAAAAGTATGTTATTCTTGTTCGTCCGAAAATTTATCAGAGATTTTTTCATTAATATACCTACTTATCACATTATTACAATATTGACTACGTAGATAAAACTACTTGAAATCTATACAAATAACAAAATTAACGTGTCAGTTTGTTCAAAATTGTGAGCATATAATGAAAGTTTGACGAGCGTACGCGAGTAAATACGGAATGGAATACAGCTAGTTTTAGTAAATTTGGCATCAATGTAGAAAAAACCCCTTGGGCAAGACTCCGAATAAGATTTATTAAAGCGAAGGACGCCTTTGGTGGTCCTCAGCTTTAGTCTCGTAAAGAAAACGATAACCTATTTAGTATTAACGTCTACATAATGAATGACCACGAACTAAAAAAAACTGTTTACTGACCCTGAGTCGTTTCATAAAAATTTCTTTACAATCGAATAATTTATTGTAACTCCAATTTGGTCAAGTTTATTCAAGTAATAAAGAATTAATACACATTTTATTGATTATTTGTTCCAATAATAACAAACCTTAAAAAATATAATCTAATTGCTAAAATATTTTCTTAAAAGGAGTCTCTGGAGGCAAGGTCTGAGACTCTGAGAAAGGATTCTCAGATAGTGACAGCATTCCCCCTTTGAATGGCAAGACTAATTCTTTACCCGAGGTAGCTGCAAGCTCTTCGGTCTCCTGTGATGTCGACTAATCTTTTTGTTATTTGTTCTTATTGATATATTACTTTGAGATATTGGATTCTCTTGTACGATGTCATGAGGACTTAATTATATATACAAGGAACAGTACTTAAAACTAATTACAAGTAGAAATCTTGGCATCTTGGCCCAAATCGGTGTCTCTCGGGATCGTGCCAAGAAGGCTGACAGCATTGCCACGTTGAATAGGAATGCTGATTCTCTGAGCGAGAAAAGTCCCAGCACCCTTGTCACGAGAAGCTTCTACCAGACGACGTGCAACTACTTTGAAAAGTCAAAGATGTAATTAGTTGTTTTGGACATCAAAGTCTTTGCAGCACAATGTTCATCATCATTATAAATTTAACAGTCTGACTTTTGTCAGTGTATTCGATGCAATTATATCCATTTGTGTCTGTCCAGTAAAATGATTGCCACACTAAAATTACTTTAATCATCTGTGCAATAGTGCTTAAAATCGACAGGCACCATTGTGCAGTACCCTCCAAAGTAGTCAGGTGTACGGACGCTGATGCTTTGGATTATGGTAAAGTTCTAGTTTGTATTGTTACATACTTGAAATATGCCTTCGCTTCTTCTCCTAAGCATTTCAATAGTAGCCAGCCTACTTTTTGTGTCAAATGTGTATGATGTTGAAGCCTTGTATTTCTTGAGTCCTTAACTACACAAAGTTTTCTTGATAAAGGCTAAAGTTTGAGGTGTCGATCAAAAAAACCAGGAGTTAAAGCTGTGATCCGCGCTGAAGGCCTGAAATTTTGAAGGTTTTAAATTACTCTGCGAAGCAGGCAAGTGAGAATGCAGTCCATCCATCTGGTGTTTAGTCTATGACTACTGGTAACACGAAGCTTGTCCGACATTGCCACTTTATAAAGAACTACCAAAGTGGCAGTAAATGTCACATGTATACTGTTAACTCTCATATCACCCCCTAATTAGAATTTGGAAAAACTCTTCATTAGTCTATACTTAAACCTCATCATGAACACTGAGGGTTCAAATTTCACATCTCCAGGCCCAGTGGCTTAGGCTGTGCTTTGATTTCAGATAAGTATTTAAATTTTATTTTGTAAATTTTATTTGGCATCGTTGTGTTATTCACTATGTCCCACTAGAGCTATCAGTGCTTCTCTTTACGAAGATCCTAAATACGTTAAAAGTAATTTCGATTGTCTTATAAAAGTAACATGTAATTCTTAGAAAATAAATGGAGCTCCGACATGTCTTATTACCTCGCTATGATAGTGAAAAGATAATGAGCCAGCCTTAAAACAACATGTTCTTTGCACGTTAATATAGAGAATTGTCTGAAAAGTGAGGTATTTAATCAACATAGAAGAATAGAAACGCGGAAGTGAGGGACGCGAGTTCTCGAGGGCGCTTGCACGACGAACAATGGACATATGTGTGAGGGATTCATATTACTTTCTGTGTTGCCTTATTCTTTGAAGCATTTCACTACATGTCTTATGTTCACTATGTACAATTAAAAGCTGACATGATACTTATCGTCACTTCTGCGTAAAAAGATTGTTACTTTTCATTTCTGATGCTAAAATAGTGAAATGTTCGGGTGGGTTTGAATTAATGCCTAGGTACGTGCAAATGTTTTTGTTATCATGATTAGTTATTAATTAACTATTTTAATAAAGCTAAAATAACTCTTGTATGTTTAGATAGAAATTAGTTAGAATTTAGAGGTCCTACCATCATCGGTTATTTAGCTCAGAAGCTAGCTAACGTTTCATTTTTATACCATAAAATTAAACTTCGAAGCTAAGAAGTTCTTAATGTGCGCTGCTTAAACGATCATAGTTGGCCCCCAGCACCCAGGTGTCGAAGACATGTGCTCTGATAGCGTAAAAAAAACAATCGAAATATTGTTGACCGATTTGAATTGATTTGATTGAAGTCATTCGATCGAAATCTTCTCACATTATCGTATTTACGTGATTCAAAACCTTTCTTCGATAGAACTTGGGACTCAATAGGATGTCTTCGCGATGACGACTGAGCTATTCCGTTTTTTTGTTTGATATATGAACGAACAAGTAAATACTCGCGAATAAGTTGCTACGACATCGTTTTGTTATTCTCACTCACCTATCACATATGAGTATCCATCCAGGGTAAGAACGCATTTCCTAGGCACCCCTGACGCCGACCGATGTCTAAGAGTCCTCGGCGTCGACCCCAATGCTCTTCCTCCGCCAGGATCACTATTACACTTGTGTACCAGCTCCTTATCACCCACGTTACTGCTGCCGTCGACAGAACCCTGCCTGCTGCCTTCCAGCAGCGCTTTGCCCCGTCGCATCATCACATCATACGCTATCTCCAATTAAAACATCACTCGTCACTTCAATTCACTCACTAATCACTCACAAATCTCTGGATATGTTTATATAATCAGCACTGTTTTGATATGTCACGGCTTGATCGTAAATTAGAAATATGCTCCACGCATTTTCATTACCCCACTGGTCTAAAACTAATAAATTCAAATGAATGCTCTGGCGCGGAGGTTTCTCTATTTTTAACACACTGTGTTTTGCCTCGGTTGTTAAACCTAATGAATGATTTAAGGAGGCTGTAGATTTAATTACCTACCTATATACCCATTGACTTTTTGTTTCATTGAATAAACATTCCAATGATCATTACGCCCTGCTTATGCAAATTATCTATTTTTATTCGGCACTTTGGCTAAAATGCTTTTATTAGTTCATCATGAACGTCAGTATTTTAGCTTGAGTGTTTTTTTATACTAGATATATAATAGTTAGCATTTTTATCGTGTTTGCATCTTTATAGCCTTGAGCTTTAGACCTTATGATGATAGATATGTTAGTAGGTGCCGTTGTTGAAGTTAAATTCTAAACCGACGTATATCACGTCAATTTATTGCGCGCAAACGAACCTTCAAACAAATGACTCTTTGTTCATCTAGCTAACACTGTATGAAGGAACCTCTTGTTTACTATTTAGCACAATTTTTGCCAGACGAATGAAAACTAAAAACCCGGCATTATGTTGGTTAAATGGTGTATTCAAAGTTTAAAATTGAACATCAGCGTTTGACCAACTGTGGCGAGACCGTGTAATGAATGTTTAGCATAACACAGGTGGAAACACGGAAATCTATTCGAAGAGACCGACTGTTGTTTTTCCACCATAGTAACGCAACACGGGGCGCCTATAAAATGTTGCGTCACGGCTCACGGTCGGGGGTGGTCCCCCCACTTGTAAACAGATTGTGACGTTGTCCACCGGACTATGCCAAATCGCGGCCAACAGGTGGTCCAGTTCCCAAACTCAGCCCCTAATTTCTAACACTGAACTCACAATTTTATTTATTAAAAATAAATGGGGTTTTTTTAAAGAGCCGCAGATATGGTATCGGACATGTTCGGACGGAGCGTTCGGCGAACGATTGCGGTCATGACGCTGGAACGCCACCGTACCGCGTGGAAGTCTGCGCGCGACTGTCGCCTCGTCGGGTCACATGCTACGCCCGCCACAGGTAGCTGCTGATTAGTGAGCACTTCAAGTTCCAAATTCGAAATCCCCGGGACATTGAGCAATTTCTTTCACTAAGCAATCCGTATACCAGCCAGTTTTTTTTATCTACACGCGCTAAGCTTTCGAACATAAATCCTTATCTAGCGTTCAATTCTCGTTGCCTACCCCGTGAGTTCCTTAATGTTTTGTTTTTGATCTATATTTGATAGAGAATCTATATCTATACACATAAATAATATCAAAGTGTCTGTTTGTTCCAAGCTAATAGCTATTATGAGAAGGTGACTGTTGCAAGTAACATAAAATTTCGAGTAATATAAAATCAGTTATACGAACATTTACTCGACCGCTTAATGTTATTGTGATCCTGTGTAGTTGTTGTATAATTTACGGTTAAATATTTTAAATGTTTTATTAATAAAATGTACATGATGCCTGGTTGAGTTTCGTCGGTTCTTCTTAGAAGGCTAGTTTCCGAACCGGTGGTAAATTTTCGTTATTTATTAGTGCCTTACCAGGGCCCAAACTGAATAAATACTTTAAATTTTCATTTCCATATTACTATAGGGTACCTATAAGCTTAATCTTATACCACTGCTTTGCTTGTTAAGTCATCACCTCCCAAATAACACACAATTTAAAATCCATGTCTCTAGGACTAGCGGTGTAGGCTGTGCGATAAGGGAGCTTGGACTTTGAATTTTATATGTATATACACATAATTTAAGGTTTAAGATCCGTAAGTTTTTTTGTAGGCTTCAAATATATTATTTTGGTTGATTGATTTTTTTTTCATTCCCGCGGAACCCTAAACGTTTAGTTTTTGTGAAAGTCCCGTTAAAATCGGTCCCGCCGTTTCAGAGATTACACGGTTCAAACAGACAGCCAGAGAAAAATTTTGAATATTTGTTTTTACAGCTTAAGTCAGTACCTTATATACTATAATATGCATTTAATGAAAAGCTGTTATTTTGGAATTACAAACAGACACTTCAATTTTATTTAGATAGATGTATAGATAGGGGTAAAAATAGATATATATCTTTTTGATATAATTTTATATGACTTTACAGAGTCTATGGTTATGTACTGTTTTAATTTATACAAACAAATTCCAATCAGAGACAAAAACAAATGGTCTTCGTTAGCGTGATTTTCCTTTTTTTAACATCACGGACGTGCGAAAAATCAACGTTCATACTGCACGTCGTCCTTTACCTATTTTAAATTCTGTGTTGCCACTTCCACGTGCATAAAATTGACGGCAAATTGCATATACTCCAAAATAAGGCAACATTTCATCTCCCTGGCCTTATCTCATACATTGTTGGGGTCGGCACTTGATTCAACCCGATGTGGCTGATCACCTGATTTTTATCGAAGCGACTGCCATCTGACCTTCGTAACCCTTTTAATGAGGAAAATCTGTGATCTTGGTTAAACCAGTGATCAGACTATTTTAGGTCTCTGACCGACCTGTAAAGATTGTCAAAGATGATAAATTGGCAACCGGGACCGACGGCTTAACGTGCTCTCTGAGGCACGGATGGAACTCAATTACTGGTTAGGGTTAGGGTTGTTTAACTTCGCTGATCGAATGATATGCGCGATTTAGACAATATATAAGTATTTAGGTGTTTTATTTTTTATTTATATAGTATACTAGCTGTGCCCGGCAAACGTTGTATTGCCATATATTTTTTTGGGGTGGACTACCCCTAACATTTAGGGGGATGAAAAACAGATGTTGGCCGATTCTCATAGATACCGGATAAGCACAAAAAATTTCATCAAAATCGGTCAAGCCGTTTCGGAGGAGTATGGCAACGAAAACTGTGACACGAGAATTTTATATATTAGATGTATAATTTTTTTTATGTAAAATAAATATTTATATGTTATTTTTATTTTTTTTTCTTTAAATTAACACCTGCCATGTCTGTCTCTGCATCACCCAAAGGTTGACCGGTAGAGAATGCCTATGGCATTAAGTCCGCCTGTGCATCTATTGTAATGTAGGAAGTTTTTAAATGAAATAAAAATAGCAACTGTGCCACTAGCTCCTCAAACGTGGCAACATTTATGAAACTGAAAATAAAGTTTGAATTTATTCGAAGGGCTGTTTAGATAAATATTTTTACAGATGGTGACCTCATCATCATCACATCTACATAAACAAAATAAGGTGCGACAATGTAGCTCTGGGTCAAGATGAGTGTCCTTTAAAGGTGATAAGCATAAAGCTAGCGAAAAAACAGCTCTGTAATGGTAGCAATAGATCTCATAAGCGTTTGATCTTATAACAAGGGAAAGAAAACTTATCGCAACAAAGCTTGTTAAGAGCGCGATTTTTTATGCTTGGGCAAGTGTTGCGAAGTTCCTTTTGATCAAATCGAAGTGTTAGTGACCCTGATTAACTTTCATAGAACTTAACTAGCGGTCCCCCATGATTTCCCCCGCTTAAACTTAATTTCACGAGTATAGAGGTATATTTCGCGGAACTCTTTTTAAAGGACAAATAGACAGACAGATGATGTACCGTAGGTATGTAGTGAAAAATTGTACTAATTTAGTATTAAAAACATACATTTCAATTTTATTTATCTGTATAGTTACAGATATAGATACATTTACTGTTCTCTCGGTACCCTCATGCCGAACTGTCGCGCGAGCTCGATCTCCAGTTGAAGATCGCTGTCTGCGCTGAATGCTCTCCTGGACTCAAGTCCCGACTGTGATGTGCTCGGTGGTGAATGGAAGATGATTTTGAATGAATGCTTAATTTATTCTGAAAGATATTTTACCTTAATTTTTTTATATTTTAAATTTCATTACTAGAATTGTCTCGAGTATTATATCATCTGTGTTAATATATGTCTTGAGTATAACTACCGTATTATGTCGTGCTGATTTGTGAATAAATAAATAAATGATTTCATTGTGTTCTCTGAAGATTTCAGCATAGTAACACGTTAAGGAAAAATCGATGTATGATCAACAAAGGAGGAACAAACATAGTTAGATAAAGGATCTCTACTACTTAGAGTAGTTTAGAGTTCCATGCCTCAGAAGAATCGAATCAAAAATAGTGTGACAAGAGACAGTTGCAAGTTGAAGAATGATGTGGTGACCAGAATTGAAAAAAGTATGTTGAGATGGTTTGGACTTATTGAAAGGATGAGCGATTAACGAAAGAAATTTATAGAGCGAATGCGACTGGAAGTGTCGGTAGAGGGCGTCCAAGGAAGAACTACTATGACCAAATTAATAGTATTTTTCAGAAAGGTCAAATTGGAGCACTCGTAACCGGAGAAAGTGTATGAAGAGATGCATGACTGTGGATGAAGCGAAAGAAGTATGTAAGGATCGTAGCATGTGGCAAACGTTGGTCTCTGCCTACCACCATGGGATATAGGCGTGAGCATATGTATGTACCTCAAAAGAAAAAGAAAACACTTATAGGCATAATTTCGTTCTTCTTTATATGTCTGTCCTGATGTATGTAAAAAGTGTGACGATGAACCCACATAATTGAGGAGTACGAGTGACACGCCTGCAATGCGTTCCAAGAATTGAGCTCCCTATATACTGCACTGCGCTTTACACCCCAACGTAAGCCGTAAGCATATTTGTAAGTAGCTTCGTACAATACGCTTAGGATGGGTTGCACGATAATAGATGCTAAAGACAAATTGGCTATGACTTAGATTCATACATATGCTCACGCCTGTATTCCCCGAAGGGGTAGGCAGAGGTGTTGTTATCACAACACCCACGTTTCACAGAATTTGATTAAGTGCCAACGTGACATATGGTGAGTCTATCGCCGTCTCAGGCACTATACATACGTCTTTGAATTACTTCTCAGAAATATGCAGGTTTCCTCACGATGTTTTCCTTCACCGTAAAGCACGAACTTGCTCTAACCCCGACGCCACCACGGCTCTACACGACTTAGATTCGTACCAAGTTAATCTATCAATTGACAAATTTTACTGTCAGGGTAAGTCTAGTATGTAAAAATCTGTTAAAACCATGACCTCATTCTGACTTTTTTTTAATAGATCGTTTTTTTTTTGCATGGCCAGTACTTTAATAATCATTCGTTTAATCATTGCATAGGGGCAAAGTCAGTCTTAAATTTGGAATGATTTTATTTTTTATGGATCTGCCTATGCCTATTTTTTTTTATTCATCGTGGTATTCTCGAAGTTTTCTTCCACGTAATATTAGTAATGTAAGTATTTATAAGTATTATTAAATAACATAGCAACCAAACTAAATTTTCTTGCCAGTTCATTTCAGAAAGCTATTTTTGAACCTGTGTTAATTTTTAAACGTACAAAAAAGCCTTAACAAAACCAAAAGTCAGTGGTAGACATCTCAGCCATAATAATAATAATAAACCAGTTGTCACCAGTTGTCAGACTATTTTAGGTCGCCGACTGACTTGTAACGACTGCCAAAGATGATAAATTGGCAACCAGGACCGACGGCTTAACGTGCTCTCCGAGGGAACTCGGGCTGTCACCCATCCAATTACTGGCTAGGGGTAGGGTTGCTTAAGTTCGCTGATCGAATGATATGCGCAATAGCAACTGTGCCACGAGCTCCTCTCAGAACAAAGGAACAATACTATCAACATAATTACAGTACATAAACAGACATTGTAAGCCCGCACACGCCCGCTAATTGGATCAATGGTAAAACGAAGTTCGCGTGCGGGGTTCGACCCAACCGCTAACAATTTGTTTTATCGCCCAGTCGGAGGTCGAATTTAACCCGCTTCAGCACGTAAGGATGTCGATAAGATAGTTCGGCTTTTCAGTACTGCACGTTTTATGTTGCAAACCGGAATTTGTTCGTGACTTAGATTTTGAGCGCCGCGGTGGCCGTGGGGTTTAAGTAGTCGCCTGCTACGCAAACAACGCAAGTCCGAATCATGCCTATTTATACAAATAAGTTTTTATAAAAACATTAGTACAGTGATTTCACACCACGTGCTTTACGGTGAAGGAAAACATTGTGAGAAACCTGCATATGTCTGAGAAGTAATTCAATGACGTAAGTATAGTGCCTGAGACGGCGATAGACTCATCAGTTACGTTGGCACTAAATCATCTTCGGTGAAAAGTGGTTGTTGTTATTACAACACCTCTGTCCTACCCTTTCGGGGAATACAGGAGTGAGTATATATTTGTATGTATGTATTATTTTTTTATTTTCGCTTCGCACTACCCAAGCCCCCTTATTTCAAAACATAAAGTCCTTGGTTTAAAAGTAAATATATCTCTTTCTGTTATACGGATTTCAAAAAGGATGGATAAAGTTTATTTCTAGTTTGTAGTAAAGTGTTTGCGTCAGATTTTATAAGCTGTTCAAAAAGTACCTATTAAGTTTTTAAAAGCACCATTGTACGAATGAGAAAAGAATATCACATTAAAGTACTAATTATTTTTGCAACTACATATTTGCTTTGAAGGGAGGCCTCTGTCTAGAAGTGGGACATAATAGGCTGATAATAATAATTATATTTATTTATCATTCAAACTCATCAGTTGGTTCAAACAAAGGAACAAAGTTCCATACCATGTCAGGAATTGTCCCGTCAGAATATCAAATGATGACACAGGGTGACAGCTTGTTTGTATCACGAATTTGACGACTGCTAGTTTATTTACTAACACGAAGTGTGTATTATTATACTGTGTACTCTAGGGAATCCCTTGGTATAATAATAATTTCGCTTTCATTTTCGACTATCACTTGCAAAAGAACATTTAACTTCTCGATAGAGTGTGTATATTGACAGCTAACTGGGCCACCCGGTTTCACCCGCGTAAATTTAATTTCACTCAATCAAACACAATAAAACAAATTTTCAAAATTTTCTCTGTATGTCTGTCTGTTTGTTTCGGCTAATCTCCGTAACGGTTGGACCGATTTTCACTGGCAAATAGCTAATGATGTAAGGAGTAATTTAGACTTACCTACTTTTATTTTAATTTTTTATTTTATTTCTTATATTTATTCATTAGGGTTCTGCACGTCATCAATAAAAATAAGTCTATGCGGGTGAATCCGCGGGACACAGGTAGTCGATAAATAAAAGCAATCATTAATATCTTTATTGTTTGAAGTCGCGATTCCCATACAAATTATTTTGTCCGTTTGAAAGCATCAAGCATCTTCTAAACCACGTTACGAATGTTAAGTACAGTTTGTACTTAACATGTAAGGGTTTGAATTATACCCAAAATAATGCCATATTATACTAGCTGTGCCCGGCAAACGTTGTATTGCCATTTTTTTTTTGGGGTGGACTACCCCTTACATTTAGGGGGATGAAAAATAGATGTTGGCCGATTCTCAGACCTACCCGATCTGCACACAAAATTTCATACAAATTTGTCCAGCCGTTTCGGAGGAGTATGGCAACGAAAACTGTGACACGAGAATTTTATATATTAGATGTATAGACATCAGACCAATGTTGTAATTTTTTTTAATATCGTCTTAAAAAATATTTTTAAGTTAATAGTCTTAAAAAATCGAACCTAAAGCACCCCCAAGAGAAGCAAGGACGAGTCGTTAGTACAATAAAAATTGCAGTCTCAACTGCATAACTTTTTTTACATAAATTTGAATACAACTAACGCCATCACCGTCTATGCGGTGGAAATCGGAACTAAAATAAGTGCGTCGCTGTAGTAAGCTTGAACTTACCAATCGTATAAGTGGCGCCATCTATCTGAAAAGTGGCGCTCTTGCACTTCTTGAAAATCTTCCCGCTCACGACTTGCCGCATCGCACTGCCGTGGGTTGCGGGGTTCGATGCTATCTCCCGCCGCACCATATGGCTGGCGGTACTGTCGAACCTGTTCCTCAGCTCTTCGAAAGATAAGTCGGTCGACAAATCTGGCGACTTGTCTCGGAACCGACGCACTTGCCCACATAGCTGACCGCTCTGCGATTCAACCGTTTTTTTGTCCATTTTGTCAAATACACTGCACACTGTCACTTATCACTAGACACGAACATTGTCAAAGCGCGAAATGTCACTAAAATAAGAAAAAAAATTATTGGCAAAAAATGCGTTGAATTCTTAAATTATTTAAAATATTATATTTTTATTTGTAAGAGGTAAATTTATTCGTCTTTTATTTCAGTGAAGTTTTACAAAGAATATAGTTATATTGGTAAGCTTCCCATCCATGATTTTATTACCATCGCCTCCACAGCTTTTGTTTTGTCCAAGCAATTGAATGGACGTGGAAGTCGCGAGAATTAATGTATGAAAGTTTATTTTTCAAATGTATGGGCTGTATTTCGTAAGTCAGTGTTGATAAGTATTCAACTTATATATAACACATCAGTAACTTCCCTAACATTTTTGTATCAAATTTTATCCGTCATCGTGACTGGATGAACAACAGCATTAACCTAATGGATATTGTAAGTTTTTGTTAGCTACGCGCTTGATACAGGAAATTAATCAAACTAATTCATTGATGCAAACATTTCGGCAAAGATAAAGGCATTATGTGCGTCATTTCAGGCGTCTTTTTAAGGTTAAGTTTTAAATATATATGTAAAGAGAAGTGTCCCTCAGCGCTGGTACTTCAACTGATTTTATCAAAAACGGCTACCAAATTTACAGGGAAGTGAATATGATGGTGATCGACTTGCAATTCATACCATAGCCTGCAGATTTGAATGTACTTATTTACTAAACGGTCACCGAAAGAGACGTAAAAATTATACAGTCGAATTGAGAACCTCCTCTTTTGGAAGAAAAAAAAAAGGCCTAGACAAAGTAGCATTATCCTCACGCTTCGCTAGTAGAATCAATACAAAGTGTACGGGAATGACATATGTCACGTGACTGATTTATGTCTATTCCATAATTTTTTTATCGTTTCTATTGGCGCAAGCGCGAGAGAATTTAACATTACCTACTGGTGCCGTCAAGAGTTATGAGCGCTGACTTTGAATGTGAAGTAATCTATATGTTAAAGCCTGTGTCACCGAAGGGGTAGGCAGAGGTGTTATGATAACAACCCCGACTTCACCCAAGATGATTTAGTGCCAACGTGACAGATGGTGAATCTATCGTCGTCTCAGGCAGTATACATACGTCTTTGAATTACTTCTCAGACGTATGCAGGTTTCCTCGCGATGTTTTCCTTCACAGTAAAGCACGTAGTGTGAAATCACTGCACATATGTTTTTAGAAAAAAATATTGGGATTCTCCGGTGGGCCACAACGGCATGACGTGTTGTGCTATAATACATGCGCAGTTACCTCCACTATTGTCGCTGAGCGCTCATAACTCGCAACGGCTGGCAACTGAAAGATGGTATTTAGCGCACCCAGTAAACATTTACAGTACAATGATACGAATTTCGTGTTTATTAAAAATAGTTTGTTATTTTTACACTATTTTTAAAGTGCCCTTCTTAGTTATATACCATGTGGTCACGTTGTTTTCGCCGCTAATTTGATTTAAGTTAAAAACATGTTTACGTTTTTCTTCTGAGCAAAATAATGTAGCTTCATCATCGCACTGGTCTTATCCCATACATTGTTGGGGGTCTGCACTTGATTCAACCCGATGTGGCTGATCACCTGATTTTTATACGAAGCGACTGCCATCTGACCTTCGCAACCCCTTTAACGAGGAAAATCTGTGATCTGGGTTAAAACCAGTTGTCAGACTATTTTAGGCCTCCGACTGACCTGTAACGATTGCCAAAGATGATAAATTGGCAACCGGGACCGACGGCTTCCAATTACTGCGGCGACTAATTACTGGCTAGGCTTAGGGTTGCTTAACTTCGTTGATCGAATGATATGCGCAATAGCAACTGTGCCACGAACTCCTCATAGCAGAACCAGCAAAATATTGTAGCTTATATTCCTTTTTGACCTTCTTACGTTGTGATAACGTCATTCGTGATGTCAGTCTAAAGTTTTTTGAAATGATGTCTACACTTATAATATAAAGGGAAAATATATGATTGTTATTTTGTTTGTTTGCATTGAATATGCTCCGAAACTACTTGACCGATTTAAAAAAATATTTCAGCAATGGATAGCTATATCATCAGCGAGTGGCATAGGCTATATTTTGTCCCCGTCCTCCCACGGGAACGGGAACTACGCGACTAAAACGCAGAATATTGAATGCAGCAGCATGCAATATAACTCTCTACTATTACAAAGCACACACACGCAATCACAATGCCTTGTGTCTTTGACTAAAGTGGCCTAACTCAGGTAGTTCTTGTGATATTGTTAAACCTAACTAAAAAAAACACTTTTCTGTAGGTATAATAAAATCCTGCGTTGTATTACTTTTAGAATTTTCTATGTTCATTGAAGGTATAGTCCCAGAAGACCTTCCAAAAAATACTAATAGGCGACTGGGACCGCAGTCCCAGTTCTTCATGGTATCAGCTACCTGAGGCCACATCTAGTTTCGTTTTATAGCTCCACCACTTGCTCGGAAGAATTGGCAAGAATCCCCAGCCAGGCTTGTACTTAACAAAATTCTATTATACAAGTCCTAAGTACCAATTTATCGTCTTTGGCAGTCGTTACAGGTCAGTCGGAGGCCTTAAATAGTCTGACAACTGGTTTAAACCAGATCTCAGATTTTCCTCGTTAAAGGGGTTGCAAAGGTCAGATGGCAGTCGCTTCGTATAAAAATCAAGTAATCAGCCACATCGGGTTTAATCAAGTGCCGACCCCAACAGGGTATGGGATAAGGCCAGGGAGATGATGAATTACTAAGTACCCCGACTTTAGATCTTCTATGGTACCTAATTTACATCACAAACAAAACAAATCTGAAACTTTTACTGGCGGTGACTTAACTTAAAGTAATTTTGTAAAGACGCTTTCATAGGTTAATTTTAGAGGATGTGATTATTGTAACAGATGCGCGGAGGAAGATAATCAAACGGAAATTGGGCCATAAACCATGTAAGCGAATAAAACAGCCATTATACTCGCTAATGAGCTCCCTACGATGAAGGGAATTTCTTATGAAGCTAATATACGGCTTCAAGGTTTTAACTTACCTCAAAGGATACATATGTATCGCCATCTCTTTATCTTTAACCAAAATTAATTATTACATTGGTTTTTATACTGCATTGTTGAGAGGAGCTCGTGGCACAGTTGCTATTGCACATATCATTCGATCAGCAAAGTTAAGCAACCCTAACCCTAGCCAGTAGTTGGACGGGTGACCGCCCGAGTTCCCTCCGTGCCTGGGACGCACGTTAAGCCGTCGGTTCCGGTTGCCAAATTAACATTTTTGGCAATCGTTACAGGTCAGTCGGAGGCCAAAAATAGACTTACAACTGGTTTAACCCCGATCCGGTCAGCGGTGCTATTCCCTAACTTTTGAGTGATAATCACTTTGCAAAGTGTACAACGATCAAGTGTCAAACAGGCGTTTTTGACAGATTTGGTATTCCCTAACATCAGTGTCTAACTAAAATGACGTCACGAGTGGCTAACCGATTTGATAGCCACCGTAACCATTTTTGACAGGAGTTTATGTATCGATAAATCAAAAGTTGCGATTTTGTAAGCAAAGTGTACAACGAATTGGTACTTATTTGATGCGCACTTTAATTGTTCATAGCCACTATCGAAGAGTAGTGTTTTATAGATCGCAACCGATGAGCACTATTATCCAACCGAAGATGGGAGTTAGTTAATGTTTCTATATGTGAAGCAATTTCCGACCACTTCGATTTGGAAACTTTTACTAAGCGGTTCACACACTACAAATTTATTGTTTTGTGTTACGAGACCTCAATGTTTATAAAATGTATCACGTAAAGTGTAAATAAAATTGTAATACTTTCTAGTTTACCGTTTTGAATTTTTGTAATCCAGAAAAGTATAGAATGATCTAGATTTGGATTTAAGAAGGAATCAAAGAAGAAACTGATTTAAGTAAGAAGATAAAGTGATACATCAAATCAAATTGCTAAGAATGCTAGAGGCCAGAGGGATTTATAGTGATGTTGGCCAATTTTCGCTCTAAGGCCAACAAGATCTATGAGAACTGTCTAATCGAAAAACTGCCGACCCAATGAACACTACATAATACTTTCTATGTAAGAATTTAAAGTAAGTATATCTTTCTACAGTAGGAATGATATGATGCAGCCTGTGTTGGTTGGACTAAATAAAGTAAATAGACTAGGTGTTGTTAACTATATGATTTATATTACATCCAAAACCTTAGTACTTAAAATTTAAAATTCAAAGTATCTTTATTTGATTAGACTTCTTACAAAGTACTTTCAAATCGTCAGAAGGACACAAAATACATTATACATGATTATAAATGTTACCACCGGGTTCAGAAGGTTGCTTTTGTTGAGAAGAACCCGGCAAGAAACTCAACAATTAATCCTTTAAAAAAATATATATATTATACAATGTTTTTGGTTACAGTATTTATATCTCATGAATATAAGCCCATGGACACAGTTCAAATGCTCAATTGTCAAATATAATGCAGGCATATAAAAACAAACAAGATAATTTAGAGTGTATTATATTTCTGTCTATAATGATAATACTTTTACAGGAGATTCCCATTATTTTCTGTGGCTGTGGATTTGATGAGAGATGACATTAAGATGTTGTGCTGCTGGCCAGCAGTGACTTCCCCAGCCAATAATGGTGTGCAGAGCGCTGCTGAGAGCTGCAATGTTCTGAAATTATAATACATATATATTATGCTATTTATTGTTTTAATCCACCTACTCTGTCCTTGAAGGGAAAATATGGTTAGATATAGTAAATAATAAATGATTATGCCCTACAAGAATTAACATTCTGTTTTTTCTAAATGTTTTAAACTCAACAGAAACAGATAATCACGGTTTCTGTGTATAGTTAATATCTTTACTTTTTGCGGGCTGTTCAATAAAATTTTCTGAATGATTATAATGAAAATGTACTTTGTAGTGATCAATACTGAGTTACAAGGGCTTACATTATTGGCTCTGCAATCCTGTGTTAATACTTCTTAATATCTTAATGTAGATTGGTCACTAAGTAATTTTTTCTTTCTCAGCATTCTTTAGCATTCTCATTGGTTTCGGTATAAGTATATTGGCATAGGTTATCTGAAAGTAAAAGCTAACATTAAACCTAATCACTCCAATGTAAATAATGTAAAGATCATGTTATAATCATACTATTGACTGTTCAATCAAGACTTATGTATAAAAAGTAAAAACAACATAAAAACCTACCTGCATCATTCCACACAATGTCCCAGTCTCTTACTTTACTTACTTTTCACGCTTTATCTTAAATCCTTTGAAATAGGAATAAATGTACATTCTTAAAACCAATACGTTTATAATGAGAACATAAGCTGTAAATTCGTATTTACAGATTATGTTGTCATTATAAACGTAAAAAATATTTTCGTAAATATGAATTCCATGTTAATTTGTTTACATAAACCGTTCAAATTAAATTTCCTTCAAAAAGTACTATTTACAGCTTATATTGTGATATTAATATTAGTCGCATAATATCGATAAGATTCTAGAGGTGTCAAGAGGTGCTTTGATAGGCACCGTAGAAAGGCTGATAGGCACCGTAAGTTGATAGGCACTGAAGGGTTACGCGATCGCTATAGTGCGGACTTAACGGTGGACAACGATTATCAGTGTACAACAAATGTCAGTGAACAACAAAGTTAGCGAATAGGGGGGCTGATGGCATTCGCTTCGTATAAAAATCAAGTGATCAGCCACATCGGGTTGAATCAAGTGCCGACCCCAACAGTGTATGGGATAAGGCCAGGGTGATGATGATGATGTTTACCATAAAGGTGACACGCAATCGAACAGCGCGCAATGTTAAGCGACTACTGTAAATTAGGAGTGCTTGCAACTCAAATAAAGTTTTCATCTTCATCATCATTTTATATTAGCTTTATCACAGTTTTAAGCACAGTTAAATATTAGTTTAATGCTTAGTAAGTAATTTAAATATATTTCAAATTTTTTAACTAATTTAAATTTATTTTAACTCGTTCATAAACTGTCAAAGTCATGTTGAGTTTTGACAGTGAGGAGAGCATTACATATTTGAGAAAATGTAATAATTGTGCCAGCTATCTGACGAGGGGTCATCTTGTGGATGAATAAGTTATTCGTTACCTGTTCACCGCTGAAGCGATTTTACAACACTTGTTTTACTTAATTTAATGGACATTTAAAAGGGTTCGTAATATTTTAATAGGTAACGTAAACACACCCTTAACATGGGGCCAACTATGATCGTTGTAAACAGCGCGTATGAACTACTTGTTCTGTTTTACGTAGTGAGTAGGCCCCTGAGATAGGTCCCCAGTAGCTCGTGGTACAGTAATTCAAGCACAATATTTGTGGTAATAACAAGCAGCACACTCGAATTTCACTTTATTCGACACGAAGGAAACACAACGATAGTAATTTATCGTGTTTATTTTTGGATGTAAAATGTGAAAGATTCGCGTCTGGTTGATTTTTATTTTTGGCTGCTATTTAAAAGCGTTTGGGAGCTTTATTCGATTTACGAACGAACGCAAAGAATGTTTGCAATTGACTAATTAAGTACTTCGTTGTTATCATATTCAGCCCACATACATCAATTTTCGGGAATAGGTCTCCCCTGTCTAACGCCACACTTGATCCTTAGTTAGTTAAACTTCCTACACTGAATCTAGAGCGCTGGCTAACTACTTCTAGGTAAACTTCGTTAAGCACCAGTTTGAATTATAAAATACTTTGTTTTTGTATCAACAATTATCACATACGTGGTTTGGTGTGTTTGAAGTACAATAAACTTTATATAAAGGTTTCAATTCTTAGCCCCGTCTTTTTAACTGCGCTATAAAATAATTATAAATACTTTATCTGCTATCCGTCGTTCACGCGGATCCATCGTCTTCCATCTTTCTTCTATCATCCGTCAATATTATTTTTCCTCTTCCATACATGGCCTATCATTATCGCATACAAACTAATTTCAATACCGCACATATTTCAAACATGAATATTGTTTAGAAAAAACTACTCGCGTCAAAACAAATAGTAAAAGATAAAACTTTAGTACACCTCAAAGGTTCGCGTGTGGAATTCCATTTGTCTATCGACTAGTAAACGAAACTTTCTATCGTTCTGTCTTACAGCTGTTTGTATTCACGCCTAGGAGTTATATTACGTTGCAATATACACAATTACATGGATCCATTCAGCTTCACTCGTTTTTTTTGACGTTTTCTAAATAAGAAACCTATATGAATCGATTTATCGCCCTCGAAACCCCCTACATATAAAATTTCACGAAAATCGTTGGAGCTGTCTCCGAAATTCAGATTATATTTTATACTAGTTAATTTAATGGGTAGCCCGCAAAACGCTATTGCTTTTAAATAAAAGTAGCCCAAGTTACTCTTTGTAAAATAAGCTTGCCAGTGAAAGTCACGTTAAAATCGGTGCAGCCGTTTCAGGGATTACCCGAAATAAACAGACACTTCAATTTTATTTATCTGTATGTATATAAATATATGTATGGACAAAGATAGTTTTAAAAAATAGTGTGATAAGAGACAGTTGCAAGTTGAAGAATGATGTGGTGACCAGAATTGAAAAAAGTATGTTGAGATGGTTTGGACTTATTGAAAGGATGAGTGAAAGGCGATTAACGAAAGAAATTTATAGAGCGAATGTGACCGGAAGTGTCGGTAGAGGGCGTCCAAGGAAGAACTACTATGACCAAATTAATAGTATTTTTCAGAAAGGTCAAATTCGGAGCACTCGTAACCGAAGAAAGTGTATGAAGAGATGCATGAATGTGGATGAAGCGAAAGAAGTATGTAAGGATCGTAGCATGTGGCAAACAGTGGTCTCTGCCTACCCCCATGGGATACAGGCGTGAGCATATGTATGTATGTAAAGATAGTTTTCTTATGTTTTGTAAAATTTCTAAGCATTATGCCGTAACTGATATGTTTTAAAAACACTTCCTATTATACTTTATGGACATCAAAGCAAAATAATAACTAATTCAAACTAATAAGTACGTATTTCTCCACATACAATCTCTATCGTACCTAATAGAGGAAATCACGTGGGCTTCGCCATAGTATCTCTCTTAACCTCGTATCCCACTTAAATAAGAGTGTACTCAGACTAAGGTCAAAGGATTTCATTAAAAGCCGGATTATAAGCTGTTATTTATATACCTACATAGCTAGTTAGACGCGGCGGCCGGAAGATTGTGCCTTAACGCGATTCCGGCGACACGCCGCGCCGTACAGCTCACTCGGAAAAATAATATTAAAAAATATAAATTACCTTCTTGGAATTAGGCTGGATTCGCTCCAGTTATGTAGGTCACTACATTCGGAGGTGGAGTTCAGGTACATTTGTATTTTATATTTGTTTGCTTGAAAGTACGGCTGTAAAAATGTTAAATTTGATTTGTATATTTTGTTGTAAATAATTTAGCGATTACCTCCTGTTACAGCCTGTATGACGTGTATGAAGTGGACTCTTTATGCCCACATTATGAAAGACGAAAAGGTCCCACTAAAGCATATTATATATATTATGAATAAATATAGCAAGGAATCTGGTTACAATTCGTTCGAAACGACTCACCACACAGACGCGCGTATCTATGAGATTGTAAGCGGCGGTGAGGGCTGTCACGTCATGGCCAAAACAATTATTTTTCTAAACTTAAAATCGTTAAATTGACATTAAATAAAGGACAATGTTTTCAAACTGGGTAATAAACCGGATAAATCATATTAATTTTCACCGTGACTATAGTAGGAGAGGCTGGGTAAGATCTGGAAGAAAGTGAGAGGAAGAAGATACATGTTACATACATTGAAATGTGGTGCTGGAAAAAGATGCTTGGCATAAAGTGGACACAGTTCCGCACCAACGATTCCATACTGCAGGAACTCAGCATCAAACAGCGTCTGTCTTCCACAGTTCAATCTCGCATCTCAACTTCTTTGGACATGTGTCGCAACGTGGAGACGCATCCATTGAGCGTCTGGTGGTGCAGGGTACATTCGAGGGTACTAGGGCACGTGGCAGATCACCAATGAGATGGACGGACCAGATTAAGGCTGTGATGGGTGTTCCTACTTTTAGCGAATGCTCCCGTAAAGCAGCAGTCCGAAGTGAATGGCGCCGTTTTGTTTAGCAAGCCACCAATTCTGACATTACGACCACGACCGCTCTGCCAAGAGTGTAACGATTGAGAAGAATAGCCAGTATTGCACCCCCACTCTTCCACCTAGCATTCAACGAACAGTGGCAAACATACTACGCATAGCTCTTTAATTTGGTAAGCTTGAGGTACTGTAGTGGCGTAGCCCTCGATGGGGACACAATTTATTACAATTAAACTATTTATTGGGGATTATTTCAATCATGTGTTATTTTATTTCATGAATAATATATTTTAATATTGAATGACAAACATGACATCCCTTGAATTCCTTTTCTGCATTTTTTTCTTTATATACACCATCAATTATGAAGGTTGGATTGTAACTCACACACAACACACAGTCGGGTAGCTCGGAGATTCGAATAGACCCCACTACCTGCTCTCCTATTTATTATTAAATAACTTCCGCCCCCTAGCTCTACTTACGTACTATATAGATACTATTCATCTCCATTGGGGTTGATTCATTATTTTCTGAGCCACTATAATCACACAAAGTTTGGACTGAATTGAATCAAGCACAAATTTTTACACACTAATACGAAATACCTTATTTTATTCCTTGGAAGCAAAATGTTATGAAATGGTTGGAAAGCAAGAAGGTAAACTTCTTGCTTTAAAGACAAGCATGACCTTCAAATTACAACTCTAGTATTAGCTCTCCAGTGGTTGTAGATAATATGTCGTTTGACAGTGAGATGTCGTTTGACTAAGAGAGTGAGTCAAGAACATAAGTTATAACTAATTTGTCTGAAAATTAATTTTATTCTTTCATTAATGTATGTCATTAGTTGTTTATATAAAGCCGTCTCTTTCTAATATATATGAATATACAGATACAAGCATACATATGCTCACGCGTGTATTCCCCGAAGGGGTAGGCAGAGGTGTTGTAATAACAATATCCACTTTTCACCGAACATTATTAAGTGCCAACGTTGCAGATGTTGAGTCTATCGCCATCACAGGCACTATAAATACGTCTTTGAATTACTTCTCAGACATATGCAGGTTTCCTCACGATGTTTTCCATCACCGTAAAGCAATGATGTGAAATCACTGCACATGAGTTTTTAGAAAATCTCATTGGGATTCGAACTGGCTTCGCTTGCGTAGCAGACGACTGATTAAACCAGTCACCACGGCTCTCTAACTATACAGATAAAAAAACAAAATTAAATACTGTACTTCTTCCCAAGAAAAATATAATACAAAAAGCTCGCAAACCGAGAAGTGAGACTAATAGTCGAGCAGAGTTGAGTAAACGTTACTAATGAAATAATAAATGGACGGGGACGGGCACTTGCAGTGAACTTTCTTGAAAACATTATTCTTTGAAACGATGAAAATACTGAGAAAATATGATAAATAACATGTTTTTTTTATTTCTATGTTAAGAGCAGTCGGAAAGTGTATTCTTTGTCAATCTCTACTCTATTAGTCTTACTTGTAAGAAAAATAGAGAAAAATTTTCAAGATGTTATTAGGTATAGTTTGAGAATAGCCTGAGATTTACTCTGGTTCTCTTGGGGGAAATTCTGTGGTGCCTAATGCCTACACGCACAATTTTATTTAAATACAAGCTGTGGTGTGGTAATGGGTGACCCGGGCAACCCTAATCCTAAGTTACTCTTTGTAACATTAGCTATCTGCCAGTGAAAGTTGCGTTAAAATCGGTCCAGCCGTTTCGGAGATTACCGGAACAAACACACAAACAAACGGACGGATAGACAGACTGAGAAAAAAATTATATATATTGGTAATATTTTCATACTTATATAATTTCATACATATATGCATTAAGTGAAAAGCTGTTATTTTTATTACAAACTTTTTTATTACATGTATGTATGTCTATAAGTATGTATGTATATGTGATTAAATAAATAAAATTTAGGTGCGTTGCTTTGCGTGACAATGGAATAATAGTACTTGAGCCTTAACTTAACTGCCTCGTTGGTCTATTGGCTATTGGGTTCGATTCCCGGATCGGATCAAAAAAAAATATTGGGTTTATATTTTATTGGGTTTTTCTGTCAAGAAATCCACAATAAAATGCCCGGAGTTTGGAAGGTGGTGTTTCCACCCCCGTGCCTCGGAAAGCACGTTAAGCCGTTGGTCCTACGCCTGATCTCTCTCCGGTCTTGTCGGATTGCCTCCCATCGAACTATAAGAGTGAGGGAATAAAGAGTGCACCTGTGTTTGCACACTCTTGTTCACTATAATATCTCCTGCACACATGGCTAATCCTCGTTGAGATTAGCCGCCGTAACCGAAATTCGGTAGGACATCATTATTATTTTATTATAGTACTTGAGCCTTCATCCGTAACAAACCAATTTCCCATCCCGTGTATCTATCAGACAACTTGTTCAATTCAATAGACTATCAGTTTAATTAAGAGTTTCAAACTCTTTGCGTTCTGTTGGTCGAGTTGTTTATGTTACTCTGAGTCGTTAAACAAGGCGCAAATAACGTGGGCTTATTTCATTGAAACTTCGTAGCAAGGTGCTTTATACATACAAAGATCAACACACGAAGAGTCAAGTGATTTAAATAAACCGACAGCTCATCTATCTATACATTTATACAGATAAATAAAACTGAAGTGGCTGTTTGTAATATCACATTAACAGCTTTTTACTCCATCCATAAGAAAGTATATAGGATATAATTTTTTGTTTCACTGACAGAGAGCTAATGTTACAAAGAGTAACTTAGGGTACTTTGTTATATTTAGAAGTGTTGGTGGATTCGAGTACTTTTATTAAAAAATAACATCTAGGGATCCGCCGGTATCAAATTAAATCTACGCGTATGAAACCGCAGGCCACAGCTAGTCGGATATAAAGTTTTTACGAATAGAAACATGCATACGCAAATCTCTGACGTCTGGAACACAAATAATTTAATTCAACTGAAATCGTAGTTACGTAACATGTGCGTAAGACTCGTCAATTAACGTTTTGTGGGTTGAAAGAAGCATTTATGGTAAGTATAATTGACTAACTCGTTGGTGTAGTGGCCGCATATACTACTGTGGAAGACGAGGTTCTGTGTATCCTTACCATGGTGAGTGAATGAAATGGAAAAACCATTTTTTTTTTCTTTTTCTGTCTGGCTGCTTGATCTGGCTAATCTCGGCAACGAGTGAAGCGATTTAAACGGGACTTCCACTAGATAGCTGATGTTTCAAGGAGTAGCATAGAGTACTTTGTTGGTGGATTCGATTCCAGGGTAGTGTTGCTGGGTTTTTCCATCTGTCATTTCCCAGTAACAGTCCGGTGTCTCGAGTAGTGCCTGATTAATGTCAATAGGATTGCCCCCTATTACATGAGACTTATGAGATGTACTTTATGTTAAGAAAGGAAGAAATATTTTTTCTTACCACTTCGGGAAATACTGGTGAGAGTTGTGTAATAGTATAATATTGAATAATATAGCAATATATATATAAATAATAAATAAATATGCCCACGCCATCCCAGAGGGGTCCCCGAACGGGTAACCGGAGGTGTTGTAACAACAACACCCACATTTCACCGTATATGATTAAGTGCCAACGTGACAGAGAGTGAGTCTATCGCCGTCTCAGGCACTATACACACGTCTTTGAATTACTTCTCAGACATATGCAGGTTACCTCGCGATATTTTTCTTCACCGTAAAGGACGTGGTGTGATATCACTGCACATGAGTTTTTAGAAAAACTCATTGGTACAGGCCCCGCTGGGATTCGAACTTGCGTCGTTTGCGTAGCAGGCGACTGCTCAAACCCCAAGGCCACAACGGTTCTCTATAGCTATATTTACTGTTTCGTATCTCTCGTGGGCTAGATATTAAAAAACTTCCCGCACTCCTTGCGAAATTTCGAAAGTTATGTGCACTCTATAGTTACTTGCAAGTGCCTTATCCTAAAATTCCTTGCTCTAAAAATATATAGTTCGCAGAGATTTCTTTATACCAGCCATCAGACGCTTATGGTGCTTGGCATTTGAATTCTTGCATTCGATACTTTAGTGTGGCAGTATTTTTATATTTTATTATGTTTGTATTTAGAATTAAGCTTAGAAATGGGTCATCCTGTTGACAGCCCTGATGACGTTATTTTGGTGTAACATTTTGGTTGGTGAACTTAGCACTGCAACTAGAAATTAAAAGCGGAAGGGATATTTTCCTGATAATGTTTTATATATATTTTAATAAGATGAGTAGGTATTTACGAATATTACCTCTTATACTTAGCAATCATTTATAAGCTCTTCTTAATATTAATATTATATCTATATAATATACAAATGAATCTCTATTTCGCTTGGTCACGCCTGATCGACTGGAACGATTTTAATGGGACTTTTACTGGCAGATGCCTGATTTTCCAAGCAATATTTATATTTCGAAAAAATATTAGAGCTTCGAAAATAAAGTATGAACCTAATTCAACGCAGATGAAATGGGTGGGTTTGCTATTACAAGTACCAAAATACGTACCTATATAACTATCATGATAGGAGCTAACTAATTATATACGTGGTCCCAGTCGACCGATTCAAAAATGCTATCAGGAGACTGGGACCGCGGTTCGAGTTCTTAGTGGATCCAGTCGCTTGTATCCTCGTATATTTGCGTATCACCGTTACGTCTATATTGTAACAATATTTAGACGATCAGTCGGAACTGAGAAGATGAAATCCAGATTGTGACGAATGAAAAGTCTCACTCTCAAGCCTTTTTCGATGACGGTACAAATGTTTGCATGAAAGCTAAATCCACGGGTGCTTTATCTCAACATCCTGAATTGTATCACTATTAACGCGTTCACTGCTCACGACGCGTATGTGCGTCCAACTGTTCGAGAATTTACGAAGAAGCTGAAATGTTAGCAGTGAAATCTCAAAAGCGTGATTACAGATTTAATATGTAATTAGAACTCATAAAATAACACGCCTAATACTCCGAAAAATCCGTTGTAGACACCTGTATAAGCTAATTGAGTTTGACAGACAGAAAGATAGACGTGTTAGGCAGGTTTCCATCAATAATATTTATTATTATTATGCAATATCGAAGATTAAATCCGCGTAATACCTACATTTTCAATCGATAACTAAATCACAGGACCACCATGGCTTGTTAATAAACCGTTATTATTACAGCGTACAAATAAACACACTCAGAATCATCCAAGCGCGTTAATTAATCCAAAGCAAATAAACTGAGATTGTTCGGAACCTTCGTAACACAAATTAATACCTATTTGTTTATTGAAATATAGCGTGTCCTTGAAAGTATATAATAGTCTTAATTTTAAGATAAGTACGAAGCTAAATAAGGAAGGTGTATTTAAGGCTACCTCGTTAGTCATATTATTGCAAGCGCTAGTAAGGAACCCGAGGTCCTGGGTAATAGTGTTATTAGATTTTTTTAAATCTCTGAGTAGCTCGGAGGCTGAATTACAACCCGGTTAATGACAATTAGGCTAGGCAAAATGTGTGTGAACTACTGTGTGTGTATTTTTGGATCTTGGACCACCCTTTTTTCGCTAAGCGCTCGTAGTTCGTGAAGCACTTGCACCCACACGCGTATATGTATAATATGCGGATATATTATAATGTTGGGAAAAACACTAGTAAAACAATAGTAAGGTTAATATTTCACTACTGCCATTTTATATTCAAACATCGAATTCCCAGATAACTATTCTCGTTCTCAGACAGGTTGTAGAACAGGCATAGGTCGCGTCTTACACAGTCTTCCACAGATGCCTAACACGTACTTTATATTTTTTGAATCTCGAATACAAATAAAATACATTTGCAGTTACCCCCACTTTTTTCGCTAAGCGCTCGTAGTTCGTGACGCACTTACACCTCCACGCGTAAGTATACTAAGTAAACTACACAGCATTTGTAAAAAAATCCCCTTTCTAAAACTCCATAATATTCAAAACCTAAGTTTGAAAAATAAATTCTATTCTCTAAAAGCTCTTGTTTGGATTTTGTCAAAAAATAAAGTAAAACGGAAATTCTGTCCGAGACTTTTTATACTGGTGGCCCAGCAATATTGTTTATCGGACGAGGAAGGGAATTTTTCCCTATTTCCTGCCCTTCAAAACTGTCGGTTGCAGGTTGACAACTTTATTTACATATTAAATTGACGTTCGACAACATAATCTACTCAACTTTACCTTTGACTATTATAATAGATAACATTAAATTATATTTATTGGACACAAATATACGAGACCAAAGGTAGGTTTTGAATATAAAATAGTAGTACCTGTTTGACAGAGCTGTGCTCGGTTTCTTTTCAATGGCGTTTCTCATATATGTATACTGAAAAAAAGGAAATAAAAAGAAAAAAAACAATTGGTGTATAACTTCAGTCTCGAACCGAGGTACTAAAGTTACGTTATCGCCCCGTAAGCTAAGTCTCACCTTTGAGCTACCATAACTTGACAGATGTCGGCGAAATAATATAGTCGTATAGTAATGATATTATATGAGTTTTTTAGTGCCTGAAGACATGGTCAAAACAATGTTTTCCTAAACCTAGCTAGATCCATTTTTTGGCCCTGAAATCCCCTACACACATTTCATGAAAATCGTTGCAGCTGTTTCCGACATTTAGATTCTATATATATACAAGAATTGTTCGTTTAAAGGTATAAATATTTAGTGTAGCAAAATACGTCAGTAATTAGTTTTGCCGAGGCGGGCGTGGACTAGTACGTCAGGTGAGTATATCATCATCAGCAGTGGGCGAAAAAAGCAAATATTTTTCTGGCTGTCTTTTTGTTCCGGCTAATCTCCGAAATGGCTGAACCGATTTTATTAAAAAAAACAATTTAGGGTTCCACACGAAAGAAATTAAATCAACGCGGGTAAAATCGCAGACAACAGCAGAGTATAATATATAGTTGAATACCAATACTTTATATATTAAACACATTGGTAGGTTTGAGGTATGTAGAGAGCCGTGGTGGTTTGAGGTTTAAGCAGTCGCCGGCGTCGCTTGTGTGACGAAAGTTCGAATCCCAGCGGGGCCTGTACCAAAGAGTATTTCTAAAAACTTATGTACAGTGATTTCACACCACATTTACGGTGAAGGAAAACATCCTGAGGAAACCTGCATATTTCTGAGAAGTAATTCAATGAAGTATGTAAAGTGATGGACTCAATATCTGTCACGTTGGCACTTAATCATCTTCGGTGAAAAGTGGGTGTTGTGATTACAACACCTCTGCCTACTCCTTTGGTGAATACAGGCGTGAGCATATGTATGTTTGTATATAATATATTGGTAGTAGATCGGCTGGATGGGTTACTTAGTGCCGTGATATAACTAACCGCTATACTGGGAAAGCAGGTGCCTGAAATTCCATTACTAGGGTTGAAGCCTCCGCTGCGGTACCGCAAATGGAATATTTGCAAATAAATGACGTCAGCTTTCGACGAAATAGTGGTCCGTATTTCCCATTCTGAATTTCACGTGGCGTTCGTGAATTCTTTTTTGTAAACTGAACCTTTCAATTGAGCTTTAGAATAATATATATTATACTGAAACTGGTTTATATTTTACTAGCGGACGTCACACGGTTTCACCCGCGTAGTTTCCGTTCCCTTGGGAGTACAATATATCCTTTGTTACTCGCTGATGATAAAGCTATCCATTGATGAAAGAATTTTTCAAATTTGTCAAGTAGTTTCAGAGCCTATTTTTTACAAAACATACATACATATGCTCACGCCTGTATTCCCAGAAGGGGTAGGCAGAGGTGTTGTTATCACAACACCCACTTTTCACCGAATTTGATTAAGTACCAACGTGACAGGTGGTGAGTCTACCGCCGTCTCATGCACTATACATACGTCTTTGAATGACTTCTCAGAAATATGCAGGTTTCCTCACGATGTTTTCTTTCACCGTAAAGCACGTGGTGTCAAATCACAGTACATAAGATTTTTTAGAAAAACTCATTGGTACAGGCCCCGCTGGGATTCGAACTTGCGTCGCTTGCGTAGCAGGCGACTGCTCTAACCTCAAGGCCACCACGGCTCTCTTTCTACAAAACAGACAAACATTTCCTATTTAAAGTAATTGTGTCGTTCTGACGATTTGAAAGTACTTTCTTAAAAGTCTTATCAAATAAAGATATTTTGAATTGAATTGAATTTTTATATATGGAAGGTCAGAACCAATTACCATCATGTAGGCCGTATGTTTGATTGCCACCTTAGCGGTATAGTAAAATCTACATAAGATTAAGGCGTGAGCGTATTTGAAGTTCTGTTTCACAAATATTTATTTTAAAATTTGATCACCTTTGTAACTAATCAGTATTTTAATCAAAATCTATAAAGATTTATAATTGGAGTAACTTAATGCTCTAGGAATGGAGTCACTTTAAATTTGAATCAACACTTTCATCCTTTCAAAGGTCAGAAGTCAGTCAACTAGGTTTTAAGTCAGCCTCGTTTGAACTCAATTTAAAATTCACTTCGGGTAGCTACTTTGATTATCGAACGGGCTCAAGAGACTTACGTCACCATAACGTAATCAGTATTCAAGTTTTTTTTTCTGATATATATATTACTATTTTCACACAAAAGGAGGAGCTCGTGGCACAGTTGCTATTGCGCATATCATTCGATCAGCGAAGTTAAGCAACCCTAGCCGTAGCCAGTAATTGAATGGGTGACCGCCCGAGTTCCCTCCGTGCCTCGGAGAGCAAGTTAAGCCGTCGGTCCCGGTTGCTAATTTATCATCTTTGGCAATCGTTACAGGTCAGTCGGAGGCCTAAAATAGTCTGACAACTGGTTTAACCCAGATCACAGATTTTATTCGTAAAAGGGGATGCGAAGGTCAGATGGCAGTCGCTTCGTATAAAAATCAGGTGATCAGCCACATCGGGTTGAATCAAGTGCTGACCCCAACAATGTATGGGATAAGGCCAGGGAGATGATGACTATTTTCACACAAAAAACCTGCACACGTTTAAGGTTGAATTGTTGTCTAAACTAAAACTACTATGGCATCATTACTCCTCTGGCTGACCCTTCTAGCGCTTGTGAGAAAGCGTTAGTTTACGTAAGTACAGGGCCCGTATATAAAGTAACATTAGCTTCACGCTGCGCTAGTAGAAACGATTTATGTCATTTCCATATATTTTTTAAAGTTTATATTAGCGCAAGCGCAAGAGAATGTTACTTTGGCTAGGCCTCCTGGTGACGTCACGTTTTACATGCATGTGGTTGAGCTGCAGATTAATCGCATTCTTGTTTTGTCTGTGGAATATGGTAAAATGTGGTATATATGGCATTAGATAATATAGCGCCGTGGTGGCCTTGAGGTTTGAGCAGTCGCCTGCTACGCAAGCGACGCAAGTTCGATTCCCAACGGGGCCTGTACCAATGAGAATTTCTAAAAAACTTATGTACAGTGATTTCACACCACGTGCTTTACGGTGAAGGAAAACATCGTGAGGAAACCTGCATATTTCTGAGAAGTAATTCAATGAAGTATGTAAAGTGTCTGAGACGGCGATGGACTCACCATCTGTCACGTTGGCACTTAATCATCTTCGGTGAAAAGTGGGTGTTGTGATTACAACACCTCTGCTTACCCCTTCGGGGAATACAGGCGTGAGCATATGTATGTATGTAGATAATATATTTTTTTCGCATTCTTTATTTTGTGCGGTACTAACTAGAGTGACGCCCACAGACAACCATTAAGGGGCAAATTCACCGATCGCTATAAAATCTTAGTTTAATGAAGCTAAGTTTCCGGTAATCTGGTTTACAGATCAGTGTTGATCTCGTTTAACGTCAAACTGATTTCACCAGCACCATTTTAAACGCGTTCACGAAAGCCATAGATAAAACAAACATTTCGCTTGGCGCGAGCCCTAAAATGTCGTAGCCGCGTTTCATTTTACGGCAAAATCTACGATCTCATACGCATTTCATGTATAGAAGTAATAACGAAACGTGTTTGATCGTTCATAGTGTTACAAGCTCAGAAAATTTTTTTTATTAAATAGGTAATACGATAAAAAAAATATTTAGAATGAGGTATATATTTCATTTTATAAAAATTTAAAAGATATTATTCCATACATATTGTTTTACCTTTACTTTAATGTAAAAACTTATGAAATATAATTATTTGTGACGAATTTTTTTTCACTATTGGCAATATTGTGTTTCTTCTTTGTACGAAAAATTTTACATCTTTCTTTATATAATTTTTATTTATAGCGTGTGTAAATTAGTTTTTTCGTATTATTATTTACTCTTTATAAAGAATGGTTGCATCAATAATATACAAAGCATTTTTATGTTAGTTATTATTGTGACATTTACAACAAGTGACAGCGGCTAAACGCGTTTAAAGCCGTTGACTGGCCAAAGTTGGGCGTTTAGAATGAAAACTAAGCTTAGCTTGATCCAAGTTATGTTTGTGCTGGTGAAATGCAAAATGTGCCTCTAATCCAGATAAAGCTCTAAAACTGCGTTTCGTTGGATCTAATCGCGATTAGTTTCATCGGTGAATTAGGACCTAAGTAACAGAGAGTAACAGTGTATGTTCAAGAGTTAATGTATTTCTTGAGGTAGTAATGTACCTACTTAAATTAGTAACAACTTATCTAATACCTACCTTATCTAAATTTAATGAATGCAATATAATGAAAAATAAATTTACTTTCTTTATTTCGCCTATCTTTCATTTGATTGCTCAACGAAAATAGGGGGGATAACTGCTTGTTCGCTTCGCACTCACGCCATAGAAGACCCCTAAAATTACTACTAGGCCAACGCTCACAATTCGTGACGCCACCTGTACGTATGACACCATAATTTCAATGGCTTGATCGCTTTCCCTAAGCAAGTTCACGTCGCAGTTTTCATATATCTGAGAAGAAATACAAAGCTGTGTTTATATGAGACGGCAATGAGTTCACCATCTATAAGCTTGACACTTAATACCTACTGCCTACCACTTTGGATACCCTGGAAAAGCGTAAGATTAGACGTCGAAAATAGTAAATACTTTCTTGAAATCAGTTGACAGCAGACAGATGTCCTTTCAATATCAGCTCCAATATCGATCTCCATTGAAAGGGATGTCAATACGCTTAACGAAGCTGCCAATAGATACGACTAGTTGAACAATGGAAATTCTATGTTCTGATTGCATTGTCTGACCGTTCGCGATATGCGAATTGAAACTGGATGGAGGTTTGATTTATTGGCGCTTCTATTTAGCTCTGCATTTGCTGTTTTGATTGGATGTTCGGTCACTATCGTGGCTTCACCAATTTTGGAAAAAGCTATTAAATTACGCCTTTAATACAAAACATGCTTTAATTTAAAAATAGACTAAACTCCCTAAAGTATGTCGATCCCTTTTTAAATATGTATCACAGAGAGCACTATCTCAAGAGCCTTGAGGTTTGAGCAGTCGCCTGCTACGCAAGCAACGCAAGTACGAATCCCAGCGGGGCTTGTACCAATGATTTTTCTAAAAAACTTAAGTGAAACAGTGATTTCACACCACGTGCTTTACGGTGAAGGAAAACATCGTGATGAAACATGCATGTGTCTGAGAAGTAATTCAAAGACGTATGAATTGTGGCTGAGACGGCGATAGACTCACCAGTAGTCACGTTGGCATTCAACTATCTTCGGTGAAAAGTGGGTGTTGTTATTACAACATCTCTGCCTACTCCTTCGGGGAATACAGGCGTGAACGTATGTATGCATTATCTCAATCTGTGTTTTTAACACGGGAGTAATAGTAAAGTTAAAATGTGTGTAGCACGACATATTTTTTTCTAAATTTAGATCTCTGTCTGTCTCTCCGTCTGTCTGTCTGCCTGTTAGTCTGTCACGGCTGGATCGGTTTTAACGTGACTATCACTGGTCAATAGCTAGTAGTATAAGGAGTAACTTATTGATGTATTGTGCATTTCTAAAAATAAGATTGTCTACTGGACTGACTCTATGATCACTTTACACTGGATAAAGGCCGACCCAGCGCGTTGGACTTTGTTTGTTGCTAACCGAGTAGCTGAGATTCAGGAGCTGTCGCTTAAGGAACGTTGGCGCCATGTCAAATCTGCTGACAATCCTGCCGATCTCATTTCACGTGGGCTAGAACCTCAAAATCTTGTTGGTTGTGAACAATGGTTTCATGGGCCAGCCTGGCTGTCTTCAGCCGAAGACCAACTTGTATGCGACGATGATATCAGTGTCGATATCACGGTTCCTGAACAGAAAACTGTAAGTCATGCTTCTCATGAAGTCATTTCTGTATGGAATAGTACCTTTGAAAAGTTTTCCTCATGGAACAAATTAAGGCGTGTATTTGCCTACGTTCTGCGCTTCGTCCGCAACTTAAAAAATCCGAATGATAAATTTGGTGGCTATCTGTCTGTGCAAGAGTTGCAACAGGCATCTGAAAAGATAATCGCAATCACACAAAAGGAACAATTCTATAAAGAGTTTCAACAATTGAATAATAAGAAACATAGTTCCGATGTTGAATTCACTTGTAAACAAATGAAATATTTGAATTTGTTTGTTGATGATAAAAATCTCATTCGCGTGGGGGGTCGTCTGAGTTACTCAAATGTTTCTCCTCTGCAAAAGCATCCGCTGTTGCTACCGTCGCATCATCATGTGACTACGCTACTCATTAAATATGAGCATGAGAGGCTGCTTCATGCTGGTAATCAAACCACGTTGTCGAGTTTGCGCAAGTCTGTCTGGCCATTGAATGGTAGGAATCGTGTAAGGCACATCATTCACAAATGTGTAAAATGTTACAGATTCAGGGGTGAAGCTGCTTCTCAGATGATGGCAGATCTTCCCAGGTACCGTGTGACCCCCAACCGACCTTTCCTCTTAGCTGGCGTCGACTTCGCAGGCCCCATTCCTCTCAAAGTAGCACGCATTCGAAAACCCATCATAACCAAGGGGTATGTTTGTATTTTTGTTTGTATGTGTACCAAAGCCATTCACATTGAACTCACCTCTGACCTCACGACGAAAGAGTTTCTCAATGCTCTCAGAAGATTCATGTCGAGGCGGGGTAGGTGCCTACAAATATTCAGCGATAATGGGACCACATTTCAAGGTGCCAATAACGAGCTGAGGGCACTGCATGATATCTTCAAACATGAGTATGAATCTATTCACGATTTCGTTAGTATGCAAGGTACTGAATGGGTGTTCATACCACCTTATTCGCCTCACTGGGGCGGATTATGGGAAAGTAGTGTTAAATTAGTAAAACATCATTTAAAGAGGATAATAGGCAATAACGTTTTAACATATGAGCATCTAAATACATTTTTAATTCAAGCAGAAGCTATAGTTAATAGTCGTCCCATTGCACCCCTTAGAGATGATGTTGATGATAAGTGTTTAACTCCTGCCCACTTCTTAATAGGAGACAGTCTCACTGCCTTTCCTGAAGGTAACCTTATGAATGTGCCTGAAAGTAAGCTTACTATATACAAACAGATATGTAAAATGCGTCAACAGTTTTGGAGGTACTGGAAAAATGATTATTTAAATTCACTACAAATAAGGTATAAGTGGAATAAATTAAATGAAAATGTATTGATAAATGCTTTAGTTCTTATAAAGGATGATAATGTTCCACCCCAAGTCTGGCCTTTGGGGAAAATTATTAAATTGTTCCATGGCAAAGACAACTATGTTAGATCTGTTATGCTAAAAACGAAAAATGGCTCGTATGTACGGCCAATTACCAAAATTATTGTATTGCCCATTGAACAGTAGTTTTGACTCGACCACGTGGTATTTAATATTTACGTGTACATACTATGTTCATGTTCAATTCTAGTTCATAAGTTTTGTAATATGTAAAAGTCATGTGATAAAACTAGATGTTTGCTTTTATGTTACTTGTACAATACTCCGTGTATGTAATCAGTAAGTTTGCTAGACTCATTAACTTCAGAAAGCTGGCATGTTTAATGAAATATATAAATATAACTAGTATATGTACTTACTATGGACCACTAAGGTCTAATGATGTCTACTCTGTGGCTGTTCTGACACTTCAGACAGACCGAACCCAAGTTAATAGCGTAGGGCTGAGTAGGCAGTCTATCAGTTAACTTTATTGTTTTTGATTGTAAACTTAAAACTGTTAACTACTATATTAGGGTTGCTCTGCAACAGGGGGGTGTTATGTACAATATATATTTTACATCTGTGCATTTGGCTCACTAGAATGTAATCGCCTCACTGTTTCCTTGTTTTGTCTATGTACATTTTTAACTACTTCCTGTTGTCTATGAGCGCGCTCTCTCTCTCTCTTCTATTCTTGCCGCCATTACACGTACAACATAATTTTTGTATTAATATTATTTGGTGTCCTTTTCAATATAAATCGTTATTAGCAGAGCTGCATTTCAATTATATATCGCCCACTTAGGCTATATTTATTTTCATCAAAAATATCAGGTGTCTTTATATAAAAATAAAGTCTATGCGAGTGAAACCGCGGGCCTCTGTCTTAAAGTAAACATAAAATATTTTTGCAAATTTTTAAGTTGAGCCCCTATCGTTCTGAGGGTGCGTTATATTTATACTATGCTACAGGCAAGGTACACAATGGCTTCACTTGGTAAGGCGAATGCTGGACCAAGTGAATTGGATTGAAAACGAAGACTATTCATTGTTAAGATCTTAGTAAGAATATAATTTTAGCTCTACAAAGCATCTCTCATCTACAGCGTCAGGAATGAGACCTCTTATAATAAAGGTATAGATAGCAGATTTATATTTTGCTAGTATGTTCAATGTCACTTTAATTTAAAATCGTTGTGCTCCGCGGGTTCACCAGCGCAGTCATAATTCATGGGTGGCCCGCAGAAACCTAATAATATAAGATATAACCACACCATCTCCGATAAGTATCTGATCAGTTAAAAACGTTATGGAACACTGTCCGTGTATTTAAAAAAATGTAATAAAATCATCAATCGTTTTCATTTATTCCTAGTAGTTGAATAAATCCCCGTACTAATAGCATTATTTTGCCATAAATGCGGCACTAAGTAATTGCTCAATCGTATTAGCAAGCTCTGCAATACACATTAAGCCAAATTGGTATTTGTTAATGGAGATTAAATAGATGTTTTTAAACATATGTTATATTATAAAAAATAAATATGCTCAACAAGGCGCAAGCAGAGGTGTTGTAATAAACACCCACATTTCACCGAATATGATTAAGTGCCAACGTGACAGAGGATGAGTCCGTCGCAGTCTCAAGCACTATACATACGTCTCTGAATTACTTCTCAGACATATGTAGGTTTCCTCGTGATATATTTCTTCACTTTAAAGCACGTGGTGTGAAATCGCTGCACATAAGTTTTTGGAAACTCATTGGTATAGGCCCCGCTGGGATTCGAACTTGTGTCGACGCAGGCGACTGCACAAAACCCCGAGGCCCCACGGCTCCTCATAGGATGCATATTAAAATGCATGCACCAAATTTAGGCTTATTCCTAGACATCCACACCCCATAGATTTTGAAAAATAAACTTTCATACAATTTTGTTGTAATGGCTGAATACTCGAGTTTAATAAGGGTTCCGTTATAACACGGGCAAAGCCGCAGACGCCAGCTATAATGAAATATATTCCATTGTACATGTGGTAGAAATATCCTCAATCAGATACTACCTCAATTTAGGATTTATGCGTATCCCAGTGAGCTAGGGTTTTCAGGCTTCAGCTTAATTATTAAATGGGTTAGCCTAACGGTTCATTAAGCTAAGGGCTAGCCGTCCAATTAATTGGCTGACTAAGCTGGTTGATTCTGGCCACAGGACATTGAATCCATCGTAAATTAAAACCTAACACATTTTTGTGCTCAAAAAAATACGAGTATAACGGTGATATCTTTCGAAAGATTTCTCCATTCCAAATTTTGGAAAAATTGGTTCACACATTTTTTTTCTTAAATCTGTAAATGCTCTTGTCTTAATACTAATGATCTCCTACCAGATTTCGGCGGCTAATCTCAACGAGAATTAGTCATTTGGGCAGAACATATTATAGTGCACAAGTGTGTACATAAATATAATTCAATTGTCTGATTGTAATTTCGAATTAACAGCTTTTACTTAATGCATTTGAAAGTATATACGGTACTCAAATAAAAAAATTTTTTTCTGTCTGTCTGTCTGTCTCTGAAACGATTTGAACGGGACTTTCACTCAAAGATTGCTAATATTACTTGTAAATTTGCTAACGAAGATGGAAGATCTTATCATAGAACAAATATAAGATTACTACGAGCAGTACGGAATATAAGAAAATAAGAAATTTCGATTTTACATTCGAAATGACGATTGAAAACGGGCCAGGCGTAATGTCAGTAACGGGTGTCAATTCGTGGCCGATCGCGTATTAATTATTTACTTATTTTACAGATATATTTGAACTTCAAATCGACATTATTAATATAATTATAAAACTTTTCATAGTCGCTACCCACACCTTCAAATAGGTTGGTTTAGATACCCTATTGTTTATTAAGCTCATATTTATATACTGTGATCAAACTATAATAATGATTTTTATGTTTTTATCTTTACGTCATCTCATGTCATGGTACATTTTAATAATATTTTCAGTTTCATAATGACGCAATTATTATGAATCTTCCGTGCGTGAAATCGTTGGTAGCTCCCATACTATCCTTTACGTAGAATTCCTTTATTCAATGAAATCTCTTATGTTTACGAAGAATACTTGAATCTCTTTTTGTTCTATTCTTCTTCCTTTCTTAATTAAATAATTCATCCTTTATAATCATCGTGCAAGGTTTGTGAGTGCATCATTAAATAAAATATAAAATTAAATTAAAATTAAGAGCCGTGGCCGAGTGGTGGCCGTGAGGTTTGAACAGTCGCCTCCTATGCAAGCGACGTAAGTTCAAATGAGTTTTTCCAAAAACGTATGTGCAGTGATTTCACACCACGTGCTTTACGGTGAAGGAAAAAATCGTGAGGAAACCTGCATATGTCTGAGAGGTAATTCAAAGACGGCGATACACTCACTATCTGTCACGTTGGCACTTAATCATCTTCCTTAATCCTTCGGGGAATACAGGTGTGAGCATATAATATTGTTATCAGTTCCAGTATTTTTGCTTTTCAATTCGAATTGTTCTAATCTTAAAAGCACTTATAATAAAAATACTCCGTTGACACAAATCCTGAAATTTGTTAATGGTTCTTTGTCAAAAAATCAACATTTGTCACATTGGTATCACATCATCATCCGTGAGAAGTGATATTTTAGCACATCTGCCTACCTCTTCAGGGAGCCTACTGGGAAACACGCGAATAAAATACATGCGCATTTACTCCTACTATTTTCGCTGAGCGCTCATAGCTCGTGAAGGCTTTATATTACTATTCAACATCATTTTTATTAGCTGTGCCCCACGGCTTCACCCACGTAGACTTAATTTAAATGGTGGCACACGGAACCCGTTTAAAAAAAATAGTCGCCCAAGTTATTCCTTGTAACATTAGCTATTATATTAGAACAAACAGACAGATTTTATTTATCTGCATAGATATAGCCACGGCTCATAATTAAATAAAATTTAACGTCTTTTCACAACTGCCAATACCAAGGCCTTTCAAAATTAAGCTCATAAACTTTTTATCTCAGCTCCATTGACGAGCAGGCTTCAATCGGACAAAAGAGAATCGAACTCATTTCGTCTAAGAAACTTAGGAAAAGTTTTCCTCCAAGTCTCAGAGTTTCAAGGAACTGCCTGCGACATTATTATGCTACTCATGGCTGAGCAAGGATTTTTGATTCATCAAAATAGGGACTTTCCGTAGTTGAGAATTAGCAGCTAGATATGATTGAATTATATTTAAAGTATTTTTGTGGCAGAAAATTTAAACTCCTGTTTTTTTATTTTTTTTCATCAACATCGTAAATACATATGCTCACGCCTGTATTCCCCGAAGGGGTAGGCAGAGGTGTTGTAATCACAACACCTACTTTTCACCGAATTTGATTAAGTGCCAACGTGACAGATGGTGAGTCTATCGCCGTCTCAGGCACTATACATACTCACTCACGATGTTTTCCTTCACCGTAAAGCACGTGGTGTCAAATCACTGTACATAGTTTTTTTTAGAAAAACTCATTGGTATAGGCCCTGCTGGGATTCGAACTTGCGTCGCTTGCGTAGCAGGCCACTGCTCTAACCCCGAGGCCACCACGGCTCTAAATCGTCAATATTTGCCAAAAATATATATGAATTAGGTCAAGCAAAAACCAATGTGCAAATCGAATCACACTTTGTAAATTCGACGCACTCTGGACCAAGGAACAATCGTTATACTTTATTTTTTTTTTGTTAGGAAAAATACGAACACGAAAAGTCGACCTCTGCAAACAATTGCTCTGCCAACTGAGCTACTTGTGATCACACTCCCGCCACCATCCACTAACCTACTATTCTAATAAATATTATCTACACTAATATTATAGAGAGGAACTTTGTTTGTTTGGTTGTAATGAATAGGCTCAATAACTACTGGATCGATTTCAAAAATTATTTCACCACTGGATAGCTACATCATCAGCAAGTAACATAAGCTTTATTTCATCCCCGTACACCCACGGGAATGGGAACTACGCGGGTGAAACCGCGTGAGGACCGCTAGTGGTTTATAATTTCAGCAATACCTTGCATTCATTTTGGTATATTAAATGTTGGGTTGGCGATAGTATTGAAAATATGGAAGCTTATAAGAATTTCACAACATTTAGTACATTTGACTTCTTTAACTGCGTGGAAGTACAAAATTGGAATAAGTTTAATCTGTGACATACATCTATTTCTATTCATACAGATAAATAAAATATAAAAAATTTTTTTTTAAAATCAAATTAACAGCTTTTCACTAAATGCATATAAAAGTATATAGCATACGGTATCGATATAAAAAAAAAAACAAAAAATGTTTTTAAATTTCTCTGTCTGTTTGCTCCGGGACTTTCACTGTCAGATAGTATAGCTCCTTGTAATATCAGGAGTCAGGATACTTAGGCTACTTTTAGTTTTTGTTTCAAATAGAGTCCCACGCAGAAAGAGTACAAGGGTGAAACTGCGCTGCACAGCTTGTTTACAATAAGGCTTTCCTCAAAAAAATCTATAATTAAAATTGAATTACCCTAGAGCACCCCCGCAAACATAAAATAGGATATAAACGTGGTTTTTCCCACCTGTTATCTGTAGAAAGGACTGAATTCGATGTTCGTAATAAAATTGCTTTTTTAATGTAACAATTGAATTTTATGAAATGTTGCTACAAGGTTGGAATACGCTTGGAGAAAGTTTGGCGTATGAAAACATTTTTATTTGAAGCTGAGTTTTTACCTATTATTATTCCTAAATTCGAAGTAAATACGCCTTTTTTTCGTATACCTAAATCTATATCCACACAAATGATTAAAATTTAAATGTTTATTTCTAATTTCTAAATAATAGCTTTTCACGAAACGCGTATTAAACTATATACGATATTTAAATAAAAACACTTTTTTATCTCTGCCCGTTTGTCTGTCTGTTTAATATTGAGATTAGCTTGCTTTGATTTTAATAAGTTCCTTCTTGATTTTTTTAGACTAACAAAGTTACAAACATTCTCCGACATCAGAAATTAATTTAGAACGTCAAAAGTCATCTAATAAGGGTTAGTGTAATGAGATTTGATAACGGTTTTTGTTTTATTTTTTTCTTTTATTTTATGCTTTTATTTCGTCCGCTAGTGTTGAACATATAGCCATCTGTCTTGTAATACAATTCAATATAAGCTACGATAACCGCATACCTCCAGAGTACCAAGTGCGAGTTCACTTACTATTAATCACTGAGAGAGACGTGATGGATTCGCCTGATACGCAAGTGGTACAAGTCCCAATTTCAATGATATTTAACTTCCACCTTAGTAGCGTAAAAAACTACAGTCGATCTATTTACCCTGACATTTCATATCAGTGTTTATGCCCTTCTTACTATATCCATTCAGGGCGTGACTATCGCCAGTCGATTACGGATCAGAGATCAGATAAACGTTGTTTTTGTGTCGCATGGAAAACTAACGAATAATGTAACTTTCAGAAGGTTTGCTCGCTAGCAGAATCGAGATTCTGAATGTATATCTAGAAATAAATATTTATTTTATTAACACCAATAAGATATACATTTATGAGTATATAACTCTTATGCAATTTGATTTTAGACAAAGTGAATCATCTTCCTATCCTTATCCCATACATTGATGGGGTCGGCACTTGATTCAACCCGATGTGGCTGATCACCTGATTTTTATACGAAGCGACTGCCGTCTGACCTTCGCAACCCCTTTAATGAGGAAAATCTGAAATCTGGGTTAAACCAGTTGTCAGATTGCCAAAGATGATAAATTGGCAACTGGGACCGACGGCTCAACGTGTTCTCCGAGGTACGGAGGGAACTCGGGCGGTCACCCATCCAATTACTGGCTAGGGCTAGGGTTGCTTAACTTCGCTGATCGAGTGATATGCGCAATAGCAAGTGTGCCACAAGCTACTCTTTTAGACAAAGTGAATAAGTACGTCCAATTACATGATGATATAACATAACTGGCGAAATGTGGGTATACTATCAGTATTCGTCTGCCTACCTCTTCGGGGAATGTGGGTTTGAGCAGAATTATTACCCAGGCATCATTATAAATTATAAACCTTTCAATTAAGTAAAAACTACAAAAATGTAAAATAGAACTCTATTTCAAGTCTTTTGTTCTGAAACCTTTTGTGGTGAGAGCTTAGATAATGATGTAGCTTCAAGAAAATACACGACAATAGCACAGTAAAACTTATAAGCTTTAGAAACAGTGAGGAATCTAAGCTTATTTTATTCAACAAAAAATTCTTAAACATTTTTAAAGTACTCTTTATATGCTCACGCCATCCCATAAGGGTCCCCAAAGGGGTAAGCTGAGGTGTTACAATGACAACACCCACATTTCACTGAATATGATTAAGAGCCGACGTGAGTCTATCGCCGTCTCAGGCACTATACATAGGTCTTTGAATTACTTCTCAGACATATGAAGGTTTCCTCACGATGTTTTCCTTCACCGTAAAGTAAGTGTGTGAAAACACTGCATATAAGTTTTTTAGTAAAACTCAATTTATAAATTTGTATAGTGCCTGAGACGGCGATATACTCACCATCTGTCGTGTCATCAAGTGCCCACCGGCAGAGGTGTTGTTATCACAACACCCACAACACAAGGGGTACCTTCAGAGAATACAGGCGTGAGCATATATATGCATGTATTATTGTCTCCACAACCCCTAATTCAACCGAAAACACATTTATGCTTCATTTATAATAAGATAAAACGAGCCACGCTTAACTCTCGCAATTTATTTCGCAGAAAATTAAACAGGTACATCTATTTTTACCGCCGCGCTAAATTAAATTACTTAGCGAAATGGGACCGTGATGTTCTAATTTTGGAGACAAACATTACATACTTCGATGTATTGATGTTTATTTTGTGGCTAATTTGGGCAAGCTGTACACAAACACAAACGTTAGCACGCAGTAGTAATAGTTAGATATGCTTATGCCTGTATTCCGCGAAATGGTAAGCTGAGGTGTTGTAATCACAACACCCTCTTTTCACCGAAGATGATTAAGTGCCATCGTGACAGGTGAGTCTATCGCCGTCTCAGACACTATATATAGGTACGTCTTTGAATTACTTCTCAGAAATATACAGGTTTTCACCGTAAAGCGCGTGGTGTGAAATCACTGTACATAAGGTATTTAGAGAACCCAATTGGTACACCCCGCTGGAATTCGAACTGGCGTCGCTTGCGTAGCAGGCGACTGCTCAAGCCTCCACCTCTCCTGCTCAGGCCACCACGGCTCTGTAGTAATAGTTGTGAAATATATTTAGAAGAAGTAACGTTTCCCGTTCAAAATTCGAAACTACTTGACTGAGGATTTTACCTCCAGAATCAGAATCAGAAGAAATTGTTTCGCCCAAGGCTTCGATCGCGTAGCGATGGAAGGTACTCTATAATATTCTTTTCTGTACCCCTGGTCTGAAGTTACGCTCTTCAAAGTGAATGTCATCATTTTGATAGCATAACCAACAAACTGACATTTGCATTTATAATATTAGTAAGGATATTGTTATCAATCTCATCCACGCTTAGATGACCCCATCCCAACCTCTTTAATGGTGAAACTCCAACATTGCCCAAGGGGGCAGACGGCCTCTATCAGGGGGACAGGCTTCAACTATTGTCATAGTTTAAATGTAAACATACAGAGATGCAGATAGACATCTACGTACGAATCGTTCGATGGTACATCTCATAGAGACTAGACAGAATAGGCGTTATTACAGTAACTCGTCGAAAGTCATGTATGTGATTTACCGACATTTTTCAAATCTTCGAAAAGACAAATTACATTACTTTGACAGTGAATAAAAGTGGTGGTGGCCTAGAGGTTTGAGCAGTCGTCTGCCACGCAAGCGATGTAAGCTCGAATCCCAGCGGGGCCTATACCAATGACATTTTCTAAAAAAAAAAAAAAACTTATTTACAGTGATTTCACACCACGTGCTTTACGGTGAAGGAAAACATCGTGAGGAAACCTGCATATTTCTGAGAAGTAATTCAAAGACGTATGTATAGTGCCTGAGACGACGATAGACTCACCATCTGTCACGTTCAAATCAAATTCGGTGAAAAGTGGGTGTTGTGATAACGACACCTCTGCCTACCCCTTCGGGGAATGCAGGCGTGAGCATATGTATGTATGTGCTAAAAAGAAAGTTTTGACACCCTTAAACTTCGTTTGATTCCCTAAATGCCTTTAAAATACGTGTAGCCTGCGACCCAGTTGAGACTTTCAAACTTGGGGTGGAGAAAAAATATTTTACTCCATCTTACATTTGCGTAGATACACACAAGAGCAGTTTTTAGGGCAGCGCGTACTTTAGGTAAAACCTAAAAATATTTCTAATTTATAAATAACACGTAGTTCCTGTTCCCGTGAGAGTACAAGGATAAAATATAGCCTATATTAATTAGTGATAATGTAGCATTCAAATGGTGAAAGAATTTTTAAAATCAGTCCATTACTTTTTGAGCCAATTTGTTACAAACATATTAACAGACAAATCTTTCCTCTTTATAATGATTAGTACAGATGAAAGTACTTTTGAAAAACTTATAAATTGTCGAGCAGATCTAAATTTAATAAGGGATAAGAGCGTCCAGGATCTCGTTAATTTAAGTCGTTATCACATCATCTCCCTGTCCATCCGAACATTGGCCCTATCTGTCAGTGAAAGTCCCCTTAAAATCGGTCCAGCCGTTTACCCGGAACAAACAGACATTCAAACGAAAGACAAACAACAATATTTTTTTAAGTCGAGTACCTTGTATATTTCAATATGTATTCAGTAAAAAGCTGATATTTTGGAATTACAAATAGACACTTAAAATTTTATGCGTATGTATAGATTAGTCATACGAATTCTTGTTGTTGTGTATGTAAACGTATGTGAGAAAAAACACGTGGTAACATTTGTCGTGTTCTTTAACGTAAGCTTGTGTTGATATCAACAAAGTATTAACTTCGCTTGTACGTGTGAAATATATATACAAGTAAAGTGAATACTCTTATAAGAATGCAAAGCACGTCCGTTTTTAATGGATCTGACACGAACACCTTTAAGAATTTGGTTTGCGTCTCGTAATACCCGAAATACAAAATATATTTTGTCGCTAGAATTTTTCGATGCGGCGAAATTTCAAAGTAATGAGTACAAGAAATATATTTCAGTGCGATTGAGAGATTCCCTCGTTGTGATGTTATTGGATTTGGGAATATTTTTTCACCTTTGATTGATGGCGAGAAAATTGGCATGGACAACATAATGTGATTTACTTTATCCTATTTAAAATTATACAAAAATATTTTCATACTTGCCTTCTCGACGTTTCCCTTCTAGAAACGAGTAGCGTAAATTATACGTCAATTGCACAAGTCAAGTGCTTTTATTCCACGTGAGCTGTTTCCACTTTCTCGTTTTCCATAGTACCTACTGAGTATTTTCAAAAACTTATTGGTTGGGATTGAGCAGTCGCCAGTTACGCAATCGATGTAGGTTCAAATCCCAGCGGGGCCTGTACCAATGAGTTTTTCTAAAAATGTATGTACAGTGATTTCACACCACGTACTTTACGGTGAAGGAAAACATAGTGAGGACACTTGCATATGTCTGAAAAGTAATTCAAACACGTATGTATAGTGCCTGAGACGGCGATGGACTCACCCTCTATCACGTTGGCACTTAATCATATTCGGTGAAATGTGGGTGTTGTTACAATACCTCTGCTTACCCCTTCGGGGATCATTCTGGGATGGCATGAGCATATATATTATTGGTTGTGTTTGGAGCTTGCGTTACCTGCGATAGACAATACAAAATACTCCGCCGCTAAATACTATAGAATAATAAATCTACTCATAAAACTGCTTAAACTTAAGGGAACCCTTAAAAAGATTCTGGCTTAGCAAAAATCTGGTTGCAGCATCAGGTCGAAGTTAATAATTATTTGTCATTTAACGTTTATATTGGCACGCGTGAAGTACATTATTGAGTAATGATACGCCAAAAACACCTTACGTCGTTTTAGAAAAAGGCTGACCATCCGTTTGAGAGCGACGATGCCACAAACAGACACCCACATAGACAGATGGATGTTATAACTTTGACGTCGTTGTCTATTTGCATACAACTTACCTACTGTTCAAATTCACTTCAGAATGCATAACACCGAGTATATTCAAGGCAGCAATGTATATTGCTCCATAAACAAGGCACATAATTTCAAAGGCATTTAAACAGAACCTCAAATACCTCAGAATAGCGAACGGACAACGGAGTGGACATGAACTATGCACGGGTTTGAATTTTTGAGGCTTTACAGCGGCTTTCATCGTCATAATTTGTACGTGGATTTGAGAATTTTATTTATATCAAGTCTCTTTTTAGTTTCCGGTTAAAATTAAAATATTACAGTCTTAACATTAATTTATGATTTAAAGAATTCTTAAAAAATAATTTGGAGTTTTTGTTTTGAAAATTAACTTTTGCGATGATATAAGAAATATTATGAGATGGGATCAAAGTTTACAAATAGATTGCTATCACCAGTTATCTGCCAATTAAATTTAGCCCAAACCTGTATAGTGCGCATTAAATAACATCCAATTTCATAATAATGTGTATTAGCGATAAATCATTTGTATGAAAGTAAGGACGAAATTATAGATTATTTATCTTTAGATACCTAAATAAAAAGAATATTGTAAACGGTCGTAAATAAATCATAGCCAAACAGCAGAACTATCTAGTAAGGCCTCATCATCAGTAGGGGCCTTAATAAGAAGAACTTCTTTTTATATTTGGCACTGACTCACAAATTTAAAGTCAGTATCACTGTTATAAAGTAGCCAATCATTAATCGTAAAAATAATCGCTGCGTAGCGCTAACCGTAGCAAAACTTTGTAGTATTTGTGACGTCATCAAGTTACGAAACTTAATAATGTATTATTATATAGATATGTCAGTATGTTATTTTTTTATATTACTCTCTAAGAGGTATCAAGTTTTTATTTATACGATTCTTTAAAAATTACCATCCTTTACGACGTAGCCTTGTCTGTAGGTACTAATATTATAAATAGATTTCTATCTAAGTATGTTTATATTGAATGGGCTCCGAACCTACTAGACTGATTAAAAAAAATCTTTCAGCATTGGATAGCTAGATTATTAGCGCCTAACTTAGACTATATTTTATCTCCGTACTCCAACGGGAACGAGAATAACGCGGGTGAAACCGCGTGACGTCCGCTCGTCAAGAAACGTTTATAGGTTATAGTAGCCAATTATAATCAGTCGGGCTGAACGCTTGGACATATAGAATCGTTTGCCGACGTATCCGTATAACACAATTCCCATGTTTCTTTGATCTGAGGCACCAATATCCAATTTAACGCTGAATAAACGGAGACATTGTATTTACAGCGTTATTACTAACGACGCCCGTGTTTACTTTAACTTGTGGAAACATTGAATATTACCTTACATTGTAGCAAATTGTGGAATGATTCTAAGGAACTGAACAGTTGCATTTGCAGCTTTTTTTGCAGGTATGTCGTAACTGCATTAAGCCTACCTTAGGAGTGTTCGCAAATATATTGGTACAAAAAATCCTGAGATAAAACTCTCTTTTATCACGAACAAGTTCAAAGTATAGATCAGTCTGTCGCCGTCTTCCAGCCGTCAGAAGTACTTAACTTCTCAAACGTATATGAAGAAACTCACGATATTTTCTTTCAGAGCAAAACTTGTGGTGTGTTAAAGTTGAGTAAAAACTCATTGTTACAGACCTAGTTTGGACTACTTTTCCACAGGAACTTTATTTAATCTTCAAAGGTGGCTAAGAAGCTTACAGCCCGCCTGATGGCTACTTACCTTATAAAGGAATTATTTTATTTGCCAACAGTAAATTCAAAGAGGTCTCCCTATATCTATAAATAGAATACCGCACGCGTTTCTTGTCGCAGTAACACTTAATTACTATATCACTTAATATCAGGGCTATTTAAAATTACCTAACTACTACTAATTATACTATATACTATTAAGTCTAATCAAATAAAGATATTTTGAGCTTAGTTACTATTACATGGGACTTAAATACATCTGATAAAATGTACTTACTATACAGTATACCATTTGCATATCGGGAAAGATAGGCATGAGCATATAAATAATATAATATTGTAGTCATAAACGTAATAATATCATTTAACAAAACTGACCCAAAATAAATGAGTTTTGACCCATCCGTCAAATGTATTAATTGGAAAATGCTGGTCAACAAAACTCCGACCTCGCCGTAAAGAACAATTATTCCAAAATGGTTAGCTGGAATGTACCTAGGTCTCAAGGGCACTACAGTACTTCAAATACTACAGAATACACCCGCTATTCGAGCTAAAATCGCCTATGCGCCGTAACGATGCGGTCACACAGTAAATGAAAATCGTGGGTATGCATCTATTATACATAGTTTATTTGCTATTCGTGCTGGCATGCCAAATGACAATGGCGTGGTATAGAGTTTCATTAGTTTTCGTAGGCATCTAACTCTATGGAAAGTCAAGGAAAAATTCTAAGGCTTGGTTGCACTGTACGTTAAATTTTATGAAAAACTTGTCAATAACAGTAACACAGACTTTAGAATGTGTTGCACAAGCGTGTTCCTTGGCAAAGCTAGCATTGACAAAAATTGCTGATAAAGTAGTTATGTATATACTTTTCATTTACACACACTTTTCACAAACAGATATTTCAATTTTATTAACTTTATTGATTAAATAAATCCTACCATACCTGAAAGTATAAATTTAAATACTAATTAATCTCGATGTTAGATACTTAGCATGGATACAAATACCCATTTAAGCGATCGTTTTGTACATCTGTAAAGTACTTATTATTCTTAAGTGAAATAAAAAAATAATTATTCCTATAATATCTGATAGTTGCTTCATTGACTTCTCTCTAACGATTAGTTATACCTATACTATTCAATATTAAACTCGGATTAAAGTAACTTCGTTAAACTTGGCGGATTTATCTGCGGACCGTCAAAGCTTACGAAACTGTCGGTTGGCCTTATATAGTAAACTTACTTCGGAATATCACGAGCCAAAAGTTGGGACAGTCGTTTGTTAATCTATGTTATTGTACTACTAGCTTTTACGCAGTTTCATCCACGATACTAGAGTCTATATCTACACTGCTATACATACATAAAATTTAAGTGTCTGTTTGTAATTCCAGAATTACTGCTTGTCACTAAATGCATATGAAAGTATATATGATATTGAAATTAAAAAACCAATTAATATTTTTTTTCTCCGTCTGTTTGTACCTGCTAAACTCCAACTGCTGGACCGATTTGAACGGGACTATTACTTAGCTTATTAACGGGATTATTAGATAGCTGATGTTAAAAGGAGTAAATTACTAGTATTAATTTCAAAAAAATATTTGTGTTCCGCGAGCCACCCATGAAATTAAGTCTACGCGGGTGAAACCGCGGGGCAAAGCTGGTAAAATAATAAAACTGATACTTATACGTGAGCAAATGTTGTATGATCTCTTTTTTCACTAGCAAAAGTATCTTTCGCAAACCATCATCCCCCTGGCCTTATCCCATGCTTTGTTGTGGTCGGCACTTGGTTCAACCCGATGCCATAACCAATTTTTATGCGAAACGACTGCCTGACCTTTGCAACCCCTTTAACGAAAAAAATCTGTAATCTGGGTTAAACCAATCAGACTATTTTAGGCGTCCGACTGACCTGCAACGATTGCCAAAGATGATACATTAGCAACCGAGACCGACGGCTTAACGTAGTCGAGGCACGATGGTAACTCGGGCGGTCACCCATACAATTACTGGCTGGGGTTAGAGTTGCTTAACTTGCTGATCGAATGATAAGCAACTGTGCCATGAGCTCCTCCGTGCGCGAACCATGTAAAAATATTTTCTAATGTTCCAATGTGCCCAATAAACAGTTATGTCTGCTCAACGTCAAAATTCGTACGCTGTATTCGCAAGCGTATGCAATAATTTACGCGTCAAAACACGTGGTTTACGAATAAATAGCGAGTAAATACGTTGCCAAGTGTAATATATATTACGTTTTGTTTAGAGCATTAAGAATGTTGGTGCGGTGTTTTTTTAGCATATTATTCGTACACGCAACGTGCGTACGTGCGTGGTCAAACATAGCTTTACCGTAACTACGCAATGAATTTATAATTGCTCAGTATGTTTTGTTGTACCATTCTGCACCTTAATTGTAAGTCCTTGTGGCTCGAAATGGTTTCAAGCGTCTTTTCATATAATTTTCATTCTAAAGATCTTTAACATTATTGTTATATATATTTAATGTAATATAGTAATCTGTTGTTGAAATTATTGTTCGACTGAGCCAGAGTATACGTATAATCTTACTAAACAGTGCGGAATCTACAATTTTTTTGAACATACATTGATAAAACTTCTTTATTTACTGTCAAAGTATTCGTATTTGAAGTGATTTTAGGAGGTGAAATGATATCTCAACTCCTGTTATACCAACCAAACAGTAACGCGGTTAGATAACCTGCCTTATATATTGGAAATGCACTATTTCTGTAGCGTCTACACCATCCTTTAAAACAATTTGATTAGGTCACCTTAATTTTAGGAGATTATTTCCAAAAAAAATAATAAATTAAGATTAAATTGTCTCAGACGGCGATAGTTGACCATCTGTCAAGTTGGCACTGAACCATCTTCGGTGAAAAGTGGGTGTTATTGACACCTCTGCCTACCCCTTCGGCCAATACAGGCGTGATCATATGTATGCAATAAAAGGTCACCTTAAGTTTCAAACGGTGGTAAAATTAACATCTTTAAATCAGTCATATGAAATAACGTTCAATGAGTGCCATGTGTCTGTTGGATAAATTTGAATGCTTAACATTGTTATCTTAAAATCTTCTTTATCAGTCTATCTTAATCAGTCTCGGTCGGGTAGTTAATACAACAATAATTATTAAAGTGTTATGGGGCAATACAAGGTCAGTTATGACCAATATATTACGTGGGCGCGACTAGATATCATTTTGCTTACTTAGTGTTCAAATATACGATGAAACCAGATATACTCATATCATATGAGATTACTGAGGGCTGATTTATTTATAATACTATTTGAACTATCATTTTATCATCTATAGTGTGGATTACGTAACATTGAATGTATAAATATTGAAAATTGTCAAACATACAAATGGATAGATAGTGTTCTAAACGAAAATGAAAATGATTTTGTTTTAATTATTAAGTTTAGGCCCTGGTAAAGCACTTATGAATGTCGAAAAATTTACCACCGGTTCGGAAACTAGACTTCTGAGAAGAATTGGTAAGATACTCAGCTGGCATGATGTGTACATTTAATTACATAGTAAATAATGATTGCTTTATAAAATTCAAACGAATGCTATCTATTTTACTTAATTTTCTTGCAAACTAACGGTGCCCCGCAATTTCGCCCGAGTTACGCGGGTGCATAGCCAGTCTATATTTATATATACATACATACACATAGATATAGATTAACAAAATTGAAGTGTATTTTTGTATTTCCAATATAACGGCTTTTCACTAAATGCATACGAAAGTATATACGGAACTCACACAAATTTTCAAAATTTCTCTGTCCGTCTGCTTGTACCGGGTAATCTCCGAAACAGCTGGATACATTTTAACGGAACTTTCACTGGCAGCTAGCTAATGTTACGAGGAGTAAACTTAGGCTACTTTTATCTAAAATACATTTAGGGTTCCGCGGGAATGAAATTGAATCTACGCGGTTGAAACCGCAGGGCAAAGCTTTTAAGTAAATAAGATGACGGTAGCAATCATACTGTCGTCAGGCAATTATAACATTAAACCACGCTACTGTGTTGCCAAACGATCTATTGCTAGACAATTTCAACTATCGGCTTATTTCTTTATGTCTGTTGCAGACTGGAAATGACATTTCAATTTGTAACGTCATAGTTTGCGGTTGCAGGCTTTTGTGGTTGAGAAAAAGCTTTGTTTATTCATTTCGTATGCTATCATACGTTGTGTTTGTTTGGAAGTTATGGTAAGCTCACACATTCACAATAATTAAGGTATACGTGCGTCTAAGGTATAATCTGTGCGAGAAAAACAGTAATTTAAAGGCATATGTATAGTGTCTGAGATGGTGACAGACTCAGCATCTGTCACGTTAAGTATCATCTTGTAATAACAACACCTCAGTCTACCTCTTAGAAGAATAAGGGCGTGAACATATGTATGTATACGCGCGTCTCTGCTTAGAGTGGATTACTAATAGTATTAATTTCAATGTTTATATATTTTTTACTCTGTCACCTAAAAATGGCTGGACGAATTTTGATGGAAGTTGACTCACAAATATTTAGTGCCTAGTGTTAGATACGCAAGCTTTTGTTACATAATAGTTTTTTTTATTTAGTTTCATATAGCGATTATAAATAAACAAGGAACCATAGACGAAGAAAAATTGATTAGAACACCAATCATTTCTTCAATAAATGACAAATTTAGTTCCAATCAAGCCACTTCAAATCGAAACAAAATGTATACTGTAACATTGTATGGAATAGTCAGTTCTACGCACTTGTATAGGTGAGTGCTGGTACCACCATGGGGACAATGAAGGTTGGAATACCACTCAGTATTCTAGCCAGCACTGCGACTTGAGAAGGCAATTTACCCGGCAGGTCCAGTAAGCCAATTTCAAATGGGTCGAACACGATCACTGCCAAGTTAACCTGCTATCCCATAAATTACAATATTATGGTGAAAAATGCTGTTTATCAGGAACGCAAAAGTAAGTGACTTTTGCTTGGCAAAGTTACTTCATGTGTACATGATCTATGTGGAATTAAAAAAGTTTGTATTCAAGATTTCGTGTTAATGAAGAAAGAAACAAAAATAAACTTGTGCTCTTTGTAATACACACAAGCTGCGCCCCGCGGTTTCACCCGCGTAGACTAATTTCATAGATATTTTATTTTTTAAATAAAAACAGCCTAAATTATTCCTGTATTATCTGTCCTGTAGCTATCTGTCAGACTGTCAGAATAGACGTACATACAGATTTACAGAGATTTTGTTTTTTAATGTGAGATATGCATTTAGTGAAAAGCTGTTAATTTTGAATCACAAACAGACACTTCAATTTCATATATCTGCAAATATTTTTCGGTCTTGTTTTTTCGTTTGGTCGTAAACGCTGAAAGCATATACTCCGGATCACGAAGACCTGGGCACGATCGGGCAGAGTTATTGAGTTTTTCCATTTGTAATTTCCTAGTAGCAGCCTAAAATCTGGATGAGTGATTCCGATATAAACCCACCCGTATCTCCTACATTATACAAAGAAATTAAAGAAAAGAAGCTTGAAGCTCTATTCTATTTGAAAGTATATTTACTGCAATGCGTGAATTCACACGTGCACCAATTCCCACTTGTTATCACACAATGCGGTCTGAACTAGGTCATACAGATTCTATACCCGTCTTTAATATCATGGTTGAACATCTTATTCCTGCTTTCACAATGAAAACCATGCCAAATCTGACCTCATGTACACTCTAGTTACTTTGAATGTATTCCCCTATTATGTATTGTGTTACGTATCAGTTTGATTTGAACATCAACAACTTTAGCAGAAAATAACTTCAATCTATTCTCTCTCTATTTCTATATTCTATTCTACAAATTATATAGAATTATTAACGAGCCCAGTTAGTGCCTGTTCACCAATTATGATAGATAAAATAACAGGGGCCTTACCATGACCTCTTATTGTTATAATAGTTTGACTCGTATAACGAGACAGATGTATAAACGTAATTTTACGTTTTCTAGTAATTCTAATACTATCGCAATTTAGATACGAATACTCAAAACTAAACGGCTGTAAGAAAAACTAAGGCTACATTATAACATTTAATAATATAGTAAGGTTTCCACAGAGCCTTGGTGGCCTCGGGGTTTGAGCAGTCGCCTGCTACGCAAGCGACGCAAGTTCAAATCCCAGCGGGGCTTGTACCAATGAGTTTTTCTAAAAAACGTATGTACAGTGATTTCACACCACGTGCTTTACGGTGAAGGAAAACATCGTGAGGAAACCTGCATATTTCTGAGAACTAATTCAAATACGTATGTATAGTGCCTGAGACGGCGATAGACTCTCCATCTGTCACGTTGGCACTTAATCAAATTCGGTGAAAAGTGGGTGTTGTGATAACAACACCCCTGCCTACCCCTTCGGGGAATACAGGCGTGAGCATATGTATGTATGTATGGTTCCACAGAAGTTCGATTATTAATCAGTTTTTTTAATTAACAGTATTTGAATACGGGCTCATATAACGCTAGACATTGAGCAGTTGTTATATGATTGTTTTTAATTCAATTATCTAATATTTTTTAAATAATAATAAATAAAGTACTTTAAAAGTACATACTAGCAAGCAACTTGTAGTAGGTAGACCGTAATATTGTTACAATTAAGGTAAATGTTCTCATTAAAACTCCACCTGGTTAGGTTGAGAGTTCAACAGTGCACTATAATGCTGAACCCATTTCCGCGATAAGCAGGCTTAACTTAATTGTAGTTGTTAACTGGGTTGTGGAGTAGCGGTGGAATTACTTCGTTTGAATTAGGATGGCTATTTTTATTAAATGCATGATGGACTTTATAACTTATTTTCTGTCCATAGTAAATTAACGTTTCCGCTTGAGTAATAACAGATGCCTCGCAACACATCCTCGCACATTTCTGGTAGAAACGCATCCTTAATCGGAATAACGATAGAAAATCATCGAAATCCATTTATATATCCGTTTCCGATGGGCTACATACAGGTGTAAATTTACCCAAATTTCAATGAAAACATACTTACAGTAGTATGTGTGCAGTAGTCAATTTATGAGTGTATCTCTATATGTTATTGCATAAATGCCAGTCATCGCCGTGATAGCCTTTGGGATTCACCAGTCGCCTGCTACGCAAGCAATGCAAGTTGTTGCCGTGGTGGCCTTGAGGTTTCAGCAGTCACCTGCTACGAAAGTGACGCAAGTTCAAATTCCAGTGAGGCATATACGAATGAGTTTTCCTAAATCTTATGAACAGTGATTTCACACTGCATGCTTTACGGTGAAAGAAAACTTCATGACGAAATCTGCATATGTCTGAGAAGTAACTCAATGACGTATGTATTGTGCTTGAGACGGCTATGGACCCAGTCTCTGACACTTTTGTTATTACAACACCTATGCCTACAGGCGTGAGCATATGCATGTATGTATGACTCTGTATGTCTGTATGACGCGGCATGAATGAACGCGGCATGAATGAACGCGGCATGAAAACTATTTTTGTTGAACACTATTAGCTCATGATAGCATCCGTACCTAAGTCTTTTCGGTATAATTTTTTCAGTATATACAAACAATGAACTTAAAGCCACTATTACCCCTTAGTCAAGGAAACCATATTATTTTCTTTAATTTACTTCCAAGAATAGTGCCACAGGAAACATATTGTGTTAATGAAGTGTCTCGTTGCAAACGAGATCAATTTTCTCCTTGTACATTGCTATCGTCAGAACCTTTACGCCCACTAGAATAGATCTATCGAATTGCAAACCTGACCCTTTTCCATTAGTATTTGGATTGAAAGGGCTATTTATAAATCTGTCACATCTAAGGTGATTCCTTTTACAAATACAGCTGTATTTATTTTATTTTCACTGGCAATATAAAGGTACACGGGCATTTTTTTATTAAACAGTTGCCCGTCATAAATAGTGGCTTCGGTCAACAAGTTAAAAAAAATATCGACATCACTGTCGCAATATTACTAATATTTATTCTATAATGGGTAATAATTATAACAATTATAGTCAAGTGCTAAGCCAATGTAATTCATCTCAAAAATAATAATGGTCTCCTACGAATTTCGGTTACGGCGGCTAATCTCAACGAGGATAAGCCAACTGCGCAGGATATATTATAGTGCACAAGTGTGTGCACAAACACAGGGGCACTCTTTATTCCCTCACTCTCATAGTCCGATGGGAGGCAATCCGACACGACCGGTGAGAGATCAGGCGTAGGACCAATGATTTAGCGTGATTGGCAGGCAAACTTGATAACCACTAGACAAACAATAATAATAATAATATGAAGAAGCAGTTTATCAGTATATCTAGCAACAATTGTTACATATGGTACACGTCACTTCAATACACTTTATCATTACTGTCAATTGTTAGTTGTAGGCATGACGTCATAATTGGATAGTGTGGGCGAGATAAGCAACTTTAGTTGCCCGTGTAAGAAAACTTTTTACATTTATTTTTTCATCGTGATCTATGACGGGTTCCGGAAGGGTCCGTCGTATCGCTGAGAGGAATCTATCTCTCAAATTGAGTGGCGTTGTTACAAACATTGTCATGTTTGTATATCTCCCAATTTCCTGTGATGTACGAAATAAGTTATTTTGGGACCTCTACTGCGGGAATCGTATACTGAAGTATATACTGTCATCAAAATTGAACTGTCAATATGTTTACGTATGCCATTTTTCCTTCGTCCTTAGTAATACGTGAGTTGGATATTTGAAGAAAAGATATTCATGAGGAGTGATGTCATATTACGAGATTTACGATGACGACTCCAACTTATGTATCATCATCATCTCCCTGACCTTGTCCCATACATTGTTGGCTTCAGAAAGGATTTTGATTAATTCTACCCCCAAGGGGATGAAATTTTGTACGGTAAACGTTGGGGTCCACACTTGATTCAACCCGATGTGGCTGATCACCAGATTTTTATACGAACCGACCTTATAAAAATTTCTTCCTACATTCTACCCCTATCACGGGTTTGCCACCGTTTTCGTAATCTATACTCCCTAGCGTCTCCGTCAAATATTTGTATTACAAATTGTACAGCGCATCCTAGCGGTGACGATTAGAACTAAAATATCTCATATAAATATTGCGAGTGATGCTAGCGAGTATAGATTACGAAAACGGTGACAAACCCATGATAGGGGTATACCCCTGTTTCTTACAATTTTGGAAAGTGGAATACCTGAAAGCGATTACTAATTCTGATATTACAATGCAATATCTGCATCCGATGCCTATTTAACTGTTTGTTTCATACAAGGGAGGAATGGAATTATTATTTGAATATAAGAAACGTCTACTAACCTACGTGTTAGGTGAGCGAAATATGAACAATCAGTCAACATCACGTCATACTCTTCCCCGGTATTATAAAGCCTTTGTGTATATAACTAAGATACAACCGAACAGATACAAGACCTGTCAGACCGCTAATAGACTTGTATTTATACCACGTCTAGGATGTGCTGAATGTATTCTCCGCGCGCCGATGTACGGGTACCTACGTAATACGTGAACAACGAGTTAGGGATGGGAGAGATACCGTGTATGATATCGAATTTGGAAAAAAATATATTTTTATTGCCTTTGACAAGACTTGCACTGCTAGTGATGAACATGTACATAATAATGAGACTGAAATTAGAAAATATTTTCTTAGCGTGCCTAAAAATCTAGTGTTGTATATGATTCTAGGTGCATCGGGTTGAACCAATTGCTGACCCCGAAAATACTTGGGATAAAAACAGGAACATCATGATAAGTTTTTTAACGAGGCACCAAGTTAGTAACAAATTCAATTTCAAGTTCATAGTTGAGTTGAGTTATGCCGGTTGGTTGATATACGTAGATTAAATTGACATGACATCGTCAACCCATAACCTTACTAAAGTTTTTCGCGTCTAACTTTATGAAAGTTCGTCAGAGCACGCAGTTCACCTTTCTTATTCTTTTACATCGAGATGAAAGAGATTAATGTGAAGTATAATACTAGTAATTGTTCAATACTTTTAAATCTTGTGTATAAATGTTATGGTTGACTACCTGAATAGGATTATTATTATATATTATTATCAATTAAAACTACGTAACTTAGAGATAATTATAAATCGACATGCTACAGTATATCACTAACTATGTCGTCACTAGACATCCCTATAAAAACGACAATGCTTCCCGCCTGCTTGTAATAGCTTCGCCGATTACATTTTGTATATTAACCCCGTTTCACGTCTACAATACTTACTAAAACATGACGATTAATATAAAACAATTAATATAAATGTATAAAGAATATCGTAAGTATCATCATCACTTCATCCGCCTATTTACAAATAATAATATTATATTCTACAAACTTATGTGAAGTACTGCACTAATCTTAGTTTACGGAGACAACCAATGTTTTTACTTTTTAAGTGACGTCTAGAATAGAACGCGAAATATTTATCTAGTGTGACCTAAAAGAGCATCTCGCTGAAATATTGCCTGGAATTGTGAAATGGGAGGAAATAATGGTGACAATTCGGAGGAAATAGGCACATTTAGATAGAAGCTGATGATCTCAATTCATGAGCCGATCGATCTGAATACAATAGATATGACTTTATGAATACCTCCTTTGATGAGCTTGTAGTATAAAGTTCCATTTCGTATGTAAGAAATCTACAACTCGTCAAGCACACTTTTTTTAAAGACTGACTAGTTTTTGGTTTAAGTTCTTTATTGTCATTAAAACAGTATGTCACTTACATGACATAAAATGGTTAGTAAAACAATATAAAAATGTTAGCCAAATGCGAGGGCAATTACATACATATGCTCACGCCAGTATTCCCCGAAGGGGTAGGCAGAGGTGTTGTAATCACAACACCCACTTTTCACCGAAGATGATTAAGTGCCAACGTGACAGATGGTGAGTCCATCGCTGTCTCAGATACTTTACATACGTCATTGAATTACTTCTCAAAAATATGCAGGTTTCCTCACGATGTTTTCCTTCACCGTAAAGTACGTGGTGTGAAATCACTGTACATAAGTTTTTTTAGATTGCGGGGGCAAATCATTTAAAAAATCTAATTACACTCTTCCCAACCCAAGGATCGGGTCCAGGTTCTCGTGTTCAGCACAAGCGCTTATAATCACCTTAGACCTACAAGGCAATCCAAAATCAAAATAAATTATTTACACAAAGAACATTTGTAACCAACACAGTAACGTTTTCACTTTAGGCCCCTTTTTACAATGAAATATTGTTTTTAAAAATATAATAAACTCACTTTTAAAATATACAAAATCCACACAGCAGAGTTGTAACAGCTGCTTCTGTGTACCTGGCTTCCATTTGCGGGGGATTATCCCTAAAATATAGGAACCCTTGTTTATTGTTTGACAGGCAAAACAAAATTGTTGACGGGAACAATGAAACCCTTGTTAGCGATAATACTTCACGAGGCTCCTAACGTAAAAGGACCTGCCTGTATCTACTAGGGCACAGGATATCAAGAGTAAATACAATTAAAAAAAAATTAAATAGGTATAGTAAAAAACTTTTTGAGCGCTATAAATCATAAATATAAATAAGAAGTTCTCAACATTTCAAAATTTCCATCCTTAATACAAGTTTTACCTACAAAATGATTCCATTATGTGAGACAAAGCATGCGAGAATAATATCCGGAGATAGATGAAGATAGCCGGAGATAGAGCACGAAACTCAATGGCAACATATCCATAACGCTCAAGAAATGAATTTTACTGAGAACTAGGTATCTCATAATCCTACAAAATTTCGTCTGTGATTTGAAATTGAGCTGACTTTAACATACATACATACGCTCACGCCTGTATACCCCGGAGGGGTAGACAGAGGTGTTGTGATAACAACACCCACTTTTCACCGAAGATGATTAAGCGCCAACGGGTCAGCTGGTGAATCTATCGCCATCTCAGGCACTATACATACATCTTTAAATTTCTTCTCAGACATAATGCAGGTTCCCTCATGATGTTTTCCTTCACCGTAAAGCACGTGGTGTGAAAGCACTACACTTAAGTTTTTTTTTAGAAAAAATCATTGGCCCAGCTATAATTGTAACTTGCCTCGCTTGTGCAGCAGGCGACTGCTCAATCCTCAAGGCCACCACGGCTCTTTAATTTGAATTGAGCTGATAATTATATGAATTTAAGTCGTATTGTAATTTTTGTGGTATACAGTCCTATCTAGCTTAAAACGGCACTGTAAAAGCCAAATATGATACTTAGAGAATTTTTATATTGCTGTACCGATAGATGGAGCTAATTACGTTGTAAATCGCGCTGTTAAGATTCTCCGCGGTATCGTTAAATACTAAGACTCGTTTATCATAAAATCATTTTAACTCATTTGCTATTTTAAGTACATACTCGAAAGCCAGAGCATTGGGTTTGTTCAGGCATCACAAATTAAGTTTCATTCATTCTAAACCGATAGTCAAACATTCTCTCCTAAACAGTTGGAACGTGAATGAAATTGCATATTCAATAAAAGAGTCGATATTCCGAGAATAAGTAAATAATTAATGAAAACGAACGCTCGGTTTATTTTTGGTAAGGTTATTTCTATAATGTAAAACATAGACACTTTCTGGCGCCAATTCTGAATTTCGCGGAAAATCATGTATCCATTTTGTTGTATCTGTCAGCACTTTGGTTTTGCAAATACAGTATTCGAGTGAATGACGTTTGATAACATCGTGTGCATACAATATTATCAAAAAGCTTATGTGGTCATTTACACATAAATTCATAGTCGTCAGTGAGGACTTCGAACTTTTTAATAAGTAATAAATATCAGGTTAACCGAGCTGTGCACGGTTTCTTCTTCACCCAAAAAAAAGAGAAAAGAAAAAACATTGCGGTGAACGTCAGTCTCGGAACTGTGGTACTCTAGTTTCGTTATCGCCCCGTAAGCTGGAAGCCTCACTTTGTGCTCAAATCAAATCAAATCAAAATCAATGTCCTAGATACAAGAGTTGGTATACAGTAAGAAAAGATTTCACAAAAATTCCACCCTTATTGGAGTGAAATGGGGGCTAAAAATTTGTATGTGAAACCTTACTGCCTGGCTGTGAGCGAAAGCTAATCATGGTAATAAGAACTTTACTTAACTATTGCAAAGTTAACAGTGACTTTTTAGGGTTCCGCACCCAAAGGAAAAAAATGGGACCAAAGACTTTGCTGTCCGTCTGTCACCAGGCATATATAGTACCAGGTATGTCATGGACTCGCATGGAATGATAGTAGACAGGTGGAATTTTCACAGATTTTTGCGCCGCTATAACAACAAATACCTGTATTCCCCGAAGGGGTAGGCAGAGGTGTTGTAATCACAACACCCAATTTTCACCGAAGATGATTAAGTGCTAACATGACAGATGGTGAGTCCATCGCCGTCTCAGGCACTATACATACGTCTTTGAATTTCTTCTCAGAAATATGCAGGTTTCCTCACGATGTTTTCCTTCACCGTAACTATACATAAGTTTTTTTAGAAAAACTCATTGGTACAGCCCCGCTGTGATTCGAACTTGCGTCGCTTACGTAGCAGGCGACTGCTCAAACCTCAAGGCCATCACGGCTCTTACTACTTAAAAAAAAATACAAAAAAAAACAGAATGAAATAAATAATTTAGAGGCTCCCATACAACACTAATTTTTATTTGTTCCGGTTGAGTATGATACGGTCTACAGAGAAAATTCCACAAAAAGGTTTTCTCAAAATATCAGAAAATGCCAGGATATATTGTGGTTCACGCGATTCTCATAATGCCCCAGTTATCCGGGCTATAAACTAGGCCGAGATTAGATCTGTCTTTCGGCATGCAACATGCGAGCCTGGAATTCTTTTGTGGGAATAGATAGCCTGCGATTTGAAGGTGGAATATTTTTTACAATATTTTATCGCATAAATGTCCCACTGTTTTCAGTTCACTTATTTCCACATTATTTTGAAATAACGATGAGGTATATTGATAAGATCTCTTATCAGCTTATCAAGAGCCGTAGTGCCCTTGAGGTTTGAGCAGTCGCCTGCTACGTAAGCGACGCAAGTTCGAATCACAGCGGGGCTGTACCAATGAGTTTTTCTAAAAAAACTTATGTATAGTTATGGTGAAGGAAAACATCGTGAGGAAACCTGCATATTTCTGAGAAGTAATTCAATGACGTATGTAAAGTGTCTGAGACGGCAATGGACTCACCATCTGTCACAGTACAGGAGCTAGAGGCACAGTTGCTATTGACATATCATTCGAACAGCGAAGTTAAGCAACCCTAACCCTAGCCAGTAATTGGATAGGTGACCACCCGAGTTCCCTATGTGCCTCGGAGAGGATGTTAAGGCGTCGGTCCCGGTTGGCAATTTATCATCTTCGGCAATCGTTACAGGTCAGTCGGTGGCCATAATTAGTCTGACAACTGCTTTCACCCAGATCACAGACTTCAAAGGGATTGCGAAGGTCAGGTGGCAGTCGCTTCGTATAAAAATCAGGTGATCAGCCGCATGAGTTGAATCAAGTGCCGACCCCAACAATGTATGGGATAAGGCCAAGGAGATGATGAGTAGGTGGCATATGACCACGGCTATTACTAAACGACGTACTTACATATAAACAGTCCTGTATTTCGAATCAGAAAAGGATTCGTTCGGCCTTTGGATTGCTATCGACGGCTATAATTTACGACTCACACCAGATTGTATTTCAGCGTAGATCGAAGTCTTGTAAAATTTATTGGTTTTGCTGATAGATTTTGTTGCTACATTTTGGTAACGTTATATTTTGCTTTCGTCGTAAGATCCAATTATAGACTGTAATTTGGCTTTCAAGCCCGCCTTCCTTTGACTGACTCTCAGGAAATAAATAATTTAATTTAAAAAAATATGTACAGTTAGAGTCCTCATTCTAATACAGGCCTTGTCGTAATTTCTCTTGTCATGTGATCTCTTAGGGTTATAAAACGTCAATCAGTTACCAGCAAAGTATTTAAGATACTTCAAAGAATTGAAAATAGTATGTTGACATGGTTTGGACGCATCGAAAGGATGAGTGAAAGGCGAATAACGAAATAAATGTATAGAGCGAATGTGACCGGAAGTGTCGGTAGAGGGCGTCCAAGGAAGAACTACATCAAATTCGGAGCACTCGTAACCGGAGCACTCGTAGCCAAGAAGGTGTATGAAGAGGTGCATGAATGTGGATGAAGCGAAAGAAGTATGTAAGGATCGTAGCATGTGGCAAGCGGTGGACTCTGCCTACCACCATGGGACATAGGCGTGAGCATATGTATGTAAGGTAAAGGCACCTATTTTGGACGCGGACCAATCATGGACATTTTTTGTTTCTTCTTTCTTCCAATATTAAGGAAATGCGCAGTATTTTTTTTGAAATGTCACTACCGATCAGTTGTGCAAATATTATAGCTGTCATAACAACTGTTTTTCACAACTGACACCCATGTTAATTGCGACCATAAGGGTTGTTAGTTTCGCGGTGTCATTTGGTGTCGGGAATCGTAATTTGCTTGTACTCTCCATGACTCAGTGTTGCTTAGGTAAGTAATATAATAATAATATAATATAATATAATAATAATAATAATATAATATAGTTATATATAAGGTAAAGTCACCATTACCTTATGTAACCTACATATATTACTTACCTAAAAATATGTTGGAAATTAATTAGATTTTGTAACTAATTTAATTTCCTATCTATGAGACTACGTTAGCACTCACAGGTTAAAAAACAGTGTGCTATAATAACTATGATTTGACGCAAAAAAATCCGGGTAGTTAGTTTCTTTATTCTCCTGACAGGCTTACATTTGGAAACGGTAGTTAATTAACCTAAGGGCCTTAACTTTAGCATAAGGGAAATGACGTTCAATAAGTGTTCCAAGTGTCCCTTATGTTGAATAAAACTTTTTGATTTGATTTCAAGTTTAAATTTATGGTACGAAAATTAGCCGTCAAAGCTTAGAAGTTCTTAACACGCGCTGGTTTAAACAATCATAGTAGGCCCCTAGTATTAGAGTTTATTGCAGAATAAAACTCTCATCTCCATGAAACAAAACATGGTGTAAACCAGGAATGGACAAAATTCCGAGTAAAACTATATTCATCCCTTTTAAAATATATGTCACAAAAAGAGATGGAATTTAGGCGATTTTTTGTTATATCGGGGTATATATATTATTATCTATTGAATGAAGGTACTTGTAGTACGAGTTCGGATTGTGCTGATTCTTTTTGAAACATGGGCGTTGATTACTTTGGGGACCTCTTGAAGAAAGGGTACGATCCAATTGTCTTATAAATTGAAACCGACGAAAAACAAAGTATTATGGACTCAATTTCGACGTACCATAGGATACAATTTTAATAATGTCTATACAAATTACCTAATTCTATAAGGAGGAAAGATTTTTCTTTTTGATTAGTAAACCCACTATTCTATAATAGTATGAAGCTGTGGTAGCCTTCTTGGGGTTTGAGCAGACGCCTGCTACGCTAGTTGCACCAGTTCGAATCTCAGCGGGCCTGCACCGGTGAGTTTTTCTAAAAACATACGAGTATTTGCAGTGATTTCACACCACGTGCTTTACGGTGAAGGAAAACATCGTAAGGAAACCTGCATATGTCTGAGAAGTAATTCAAAGATGTATGAATAGTGCCTGAAACGGCGATAGACTCACCATCTGTTATTAATACAAGACCTCTGCCTACCCCTTCGGAGAATACAGGCGTGAGCATTATGTGTGATATAGTAGTATGGTAATATAATTTAGACAACATTGTTAATTGAGATTAATAAAGATTAACACGTGCAAAGCCGTCGACAGAAGCTTGTATTACATAAATAAGAGTAATATTCATAATACGGTGTTGGCATGAAACAATTTTTCACGGTCACTTAGTTTTTATGTCTGTATGTTGGCAGCGAATCTAACCAATTTAATTCAGTCAATGTTCACTACAAAACATAATCCTATTGAAATACATTATAATATGCTTTTCCATAAAGATTGGTCTTTCCTTTCAGTATAATAATATAATGAGATCATTTTTCTTTATTTTATCTTTTAACTAGCTGTGCCCCACGGTTTCACCCTCGTAGATAATTTTTATATAATATTAAAATTACGATCAGGCGATTTAATATTTTTTATGAACATAAAAGTGGTTAAGCGGAACATAAAGCGGGGCCTGTACCTATGCGTTTTTCTAAAAAACTTATGTACAGTGATTTCACACCACGTGCTTTACGGTGAAGGAAAACATCGTGAGGAAACCTGCATATTTCTGAGAAGTAATTCAAAGACGTATGTATAGGGCCTGAGACGGCGGTAGACTCACCATCTGTCACGTTGGCACTTAATCAAATTCGGTGAAAAGTGGGTGTTGTGATAACAACACCTCTGCCTACCCCTTCGAGGAATACAGGCGTGAGCATATGTATAAAAGTGGTTATTGTGAATAAACTATGATAGTTAGATATGTGCTCTCTCGGACTTTTTTTGTAGATCTTAATAAGACCTACAAACCCGTAGTACATCATTTTGTTCTATTGTCGCATAAATAGGTTTTCCATTTTACACCTTGGGTTAAAAAATCTAAATATTTATAAGGATGACAAAGTTTTTGGAAATAAAATATCCTTCCTGAATAAATGGACTATCCAACGCTGAAAGATTTTTTGAAATCGGACTTGTTCCTGAGTTGTCTTAGTTCCTAAGATTCGCGCGTTTAAACAAACAAACTCTGCAGCTTTATAATATTTGTATAGATATAAGCAGTTATTGCCTTCTCCTTTGATTTGACTGCTTTTATCATGATTAATGGTTTGTTGTTTCATATATCAGTATCAGATATTGCTTACAAATATAATTAATTGTCAATTTGTACCTTAATCGAAAACTTTTTTGTAATAAAATGCCAAAAAAACAAAATACAGGTGAATTGAGAACCTCCACCTATTTTAAAGTCGGTTAGAATGGTTGATTTATTGAGAAAGAAGAATTCTTGATTAGTTTCAGTTGATATGTTGAGTTGATTGGAGCCAAATCACTGGAAATAATAAGTATAGGTCCCATCGTGAGTTATGAGGTCGTAACTTGAATGCACAGGGGGCTGACTATGACCTTTTAGAAAACAATCTTACTATACGGTAATCATGGCGCATTCATACAATATGATTGATCATATTGGTACCACAACGTTATCGGTTCATTCTTGCTTAGACTCTTTGACATTCCCGCGAAGTGTTGGGAAAGAACGAATGATTTGAAAGCGCGATATAAATTGGATAGCGCCATCTAAAGCGCACAAATTGAATGATTTGGAGTGATGTCACCAAGCCTGTTGAGAAAACAATATTGTTTTTTAGGGTTGTAAGCCTGCTATTAATGATTTTGTGGTACGAAAACACAAAGTAAGCTTACAATAACATTGCTATAAGACGTCATGGTCAGCCCCCAGAAGTTATTTTTAACCGACTCCGAAAAAAAGGAGGAGATCTTGAATTTTTTTGTGTGTTTGTTAATTATTTTGTATCACCACGGCTGTAAAATATTTGTAATGCAAGTTTGAATCTCACTTCGGACTTTAATAATGAGTTTTTCCATAAAACTCAAGCCTTTTATTTATTTTCCTCAAAAGCTGGCGATGGATTCACCATTTATAACGTTGACACGTAATCAATTCCGCCAAAAATCTCCCTGCCTACCACTTCGGGGACCTTCTTGATAAGCCGTAAACTTATGTATACCTAAGAACATCTCAATTATTTATAAAATTTGCTGAAAATAAAGACATTATCTTAATGCAGTTTGCAAAACTCATTGCATATGTAACCTTCTATAATGTAAGCTCAAGGACAATACAATCCTTTGTGAAAATGGAAAGAATGAGCTCAGTTTATGGGTAATAACGGGGTTAAGCCAAGCGTTCATGATAAGGGCTTTATCGGGATTTGGCTGTATATTTGTCGTACAAAGTGCCAAGTTTTTGAAAAGAAAAATATTAAGCGTAGAAAAAATATAAATGTATTTTTTCTTAAAAAATTAAAGTTTGAATTAAGAAAGTTCTTTTCATTCTTTTGGCGAAAGTAATATTTAAATTTCGAATTTAATTTTCTACTGGCAAACACACGCAACTCTCCCACAGCTCATGACGTCATGAAACTATATCAAGTTGGCAAGCAAGCGAATATTCAAGCAACGAACTGTGAGTTGATGTTTGAATAGCAATATAATAATGTATGCATTTTGGTCTTTCGATCCAATTCAAGTCTTAAAGTTCAGTTTTATATGCATGTATATGTAAAGGTCAACGAACGAAGACTTATTTTATTAAAAAATTAAAACAAAACTACTAACTACCGAATTAAACTAGTCTTGTGGAAAATTTTGATTTCACATGATATGCCGTCACGAGCTATGGTCCAATGTATATATCTATACAGATACATAAAATTGGAGTGTCTGTTGGTAATTTCAAATTAAAAGCTTTTTACTAAATGCATTATGAGAGTATATACGGTACTCAAATAAAAAAATATTTTCGTCTGTCTGTCTGTCTTACTGTCTGTTTGTTCCGACTTAAGCCCATCATGGATCGATTTTAACAGGCCTTTCACAGGTAAAATATAAATGTTCCGTGTATGACAAAGTAGGCCTGGGAGCCAGGATCAGTCGAAGCAGACCTAGGTTAGTTGAAAAGAAACACCGTAACTTGGGCAGTACGTAAGGAAATGTGTGTGCTATATACGTTATGAAAAGAGACTTTCGACAGCGCGATCTATAAAGATATAACGCCATCTTGTGAGAAATAGTTACACTAACTTGGTGAAGGTGAACATTCTACTTTTAACATCCGACTAATCTCTGAAACAGCTGAAGCAATTCTAACGAGGTGTTTACTGCCAGATAACTGATATAAGGAGGGTTAATATATGTAATGGTTATCTAAAAAATAGGGTAGCGAAGTAAAAGAAGTGAGGAAAAGCCAACCAAGAAATTAAGTCTACACGGGTGACAGCGCAGGGCATAGCTAGTATACAATACATTTCAAACGGCCGGGTTCGACTCCATCGCAAATGTTCATCACAAGAAACGAACCTAATAAACCTTGCAGTCAGGCATACTAATTACTGGACCAATAGTTACGTGCAAATGGCAGATAAGTAATCCATTTCGAAGTGAAATTGATAAAAAAATCGACCGATTTCCTTTAGTTCACGCGAACGAATTCACAGATAGATAGAGATACAAGTGGAAAATTACTTCGGATCATGGCATGATCTTTGATATTGAACTTGCTCTTGAAGCCTTTACAAACTCAACCCTTAAACCCCTTAAACGGATATAGGCTTACCCCAAGGCTTATAAGGATTAATATTTATGAGAACCCATATCACAAAGCAGGTATTGACATCTCAATTGCTTGTGTTATTACATCTTTCTTAAGGACAAAGTATATACAGAAGGGCAGCTTTCATACATTAGTTGTAGCAGATACACGTACACATACACATACATATGCTCACGTCTGTATCCCATGGGGGTAGGCGGAGACCACCGTCCGCCACATTGTACGATCCTTACATACTTCTCTCGCTACATCCAAAATTGAACATTCTGAAAAATATTATTAATTTGGTCATAGTAGTTCTTCCTTGGACGCCCTCTACCTACACTTCTGCTCACATTCGCTGTATAAATTTGTTTCGTTAATCGCCTCTATTTTCACTGAGCGCTCATAACTCCTGACGGCATATAAAACCGTGTACGTGTAATGTCGATCGACCGATGTAGGAAACTGCCTCTGTGTGTATTTACTTTACGACGCAGGTGCGAACGCCAAAATAGATTCCATTTATACTATACATTTCGTCGAGTAATTATTTATCTGCGCAGAATATCGTGCGAGAGAGTCGATCAATCCATCTAGTTAGGCCGTCAGCCTAATCAGTGATCGATGCGTAGCTAAAGTGTATGTGAATACGTTTCAAATTTAGAATCTTTTTAAAAAAAATCTTTTACTTTTTTAAAGAATTGCGATTAATGTAACTAAGAAAGCGAATGAAAGTGCTAATTGTTTATTATTTCCAAGAGATTTGGGCCAAGTTTTGTACTTGTAATTAGTGCTGCATATAATTTAGTTCATTAAAAATAAAAAATAAATATAATTATTAAAAAAAAATGCATTAGAAATTGAAAATAACATTTGAATTTTGAATAGACTGTTGATCGGTGATTATTACGTTATTTTTATAACTATCAGTCCGATAAAAAAAAACTAGGTATTAAATAATATATTAATAATAATAATAATATATATAATATAATAATATAAGCTATAGTTTTAAGCATTTATGTTACTAGCGACCTGCCTTCGCTTATAGTCGGGTTACATAATAATATTCAATTATTTTAGCGAAGTATAAACCCATCAGATTTCAATTCCTGCATGTTATTAAAAACCGTATCAAAATCGTAGTTTAGGAGAACGATGTGTTCAAAAGTACAATAATATTTTGTATCCATACAAATGGCAACTTCATTGTATACTAATAATAATAAAGGTTGCACTCTGCAAATCATTAAAACGTAAAATATTGTTATATATTAAAAAAAACATGTTTCAATGAACGCAATTTACACATAAGAATGCATTAGTTAATCATTATGTAATAACCAGTAAGTCTCGATTAAATTTTCTCAAAAATACATATTAATTTTTTTATTCACATTCATCAAGAAAATTGCAAGTAGCTTATTAAGTTTCAGTGATGATTTTTTTTTATTTTCAAATTTAGTAGGTACTGATTTCCATAGTTCTTATTATATTATATATTTTTAATCACTTTTATTGGAAGTTATTATGTTACTGATGGTTATATTTTCACGCTAACGTCATAATTTTCTTCTCCGATAATCTTCAGTATAGGAAAACATAATAAAAAAATTTATTTCGAATAACATATGGTGAAGATTAAACAATGCATAATATAAAAGTCGAATAAGTACCTCGTACAATTTGATCAACATAATTTATATATTTATCATATATAGATTATATCTGATTAAATGATTGTGGAATATTTTCATAACAAAAAAACTCAAAAGCTTGTTTCATAATTCAAAACTTTAAATATGATTTAAAAAAAAACAAACCTTCACATAGTCACTGGCACAAAACGAATTCAAATTCAGAATTCGTTCACTATCATTCAACTGGAAATAATTGTTCGTTCACTTAAACTCGGTACAACACTGGCGAACGGAGGCCGTACGTTAACGTACCCGCGACCCGTGCTTTCGCTAAAGCGTTATCGGAGCGTCTGGCGAAGCGACGCGACGCCTAGATTTGTTCCCCTTACGGCTCATGTAACTGCATTGCGCCCGTACAAAGTCACACTCTATGAAATTTACAGTGTACTCAACATAATTTCGACAACTCAGTTTGCACTTGCTTAAACTTACGAGCTTATATGCGGTTGTGAAGTTATTATGAAGTTTAGTGCACTTTTATATTTGATAACCTGCATATGTCTGAGAAGTAATTCAAAGACGAATGTATAGTGCCTGAGACGGCGATAGACTCACCATCTGTCACGTTGGCACTTAATCAAATTCGGTGAAAAGTGGGTGTTGTGATAACAACACCTCTGCCTACCCCTTCGGGGAATACAGGCGTGAGCATATGTATGTATGTATGTATGTTTATATTTGAATAATTCAATACTTATGTTTCATGTGTTAAAATTTGAGTTCTGATGTCGTTTTGAGAAAGATAATATCAAATTACGTACCATAGAAAATAGCGCTTTTACAGTGGAAGCTTTTTTCAAGTAACAGCGGCCTTATTGCCATAGTTCCCCCGTGTGTGAGTGACAGACTTATACACGTCATGTACATCTGTCTCATAATAAGAGTTAAACTATCCTGGCAATAAAAGGTCATGGCAAGGCCCCAGAACGGTAGTCATTATGAAATCAAAAGTCTTATATGTCTTGCACATCTCAAGAAACAAAATTATATGTAGTACCTACATTTTAATTGTATTTCTTGTTTTTCATCGACTTTTGTGCATTAAAACTGTGTGTATAGGCTGATATTTTATACATGTGTAATTATTTCGTCTGACGATTTGAAAGATCTTTGTTAAAAGTGTAATCAAAAAAATATTTGAATTAAAATTTGGGATTTAAAAATTGCTTAATTAGATTTGTTACCCTCTTTTTTTACACTGAATATAAAAATGGTAATTCCTTTAACATACTCTAATATTTTTATTCCAATATTTTCAATATTGGAAGTCTTTTTCCATCCCGGTGATTACAGTAATTAAGCTAACGTGGGAAAACCTATGGAAATTCGTAAAAATAGCGACCCCAAAATGTCGATTACGTCAATCATTCCAAATTAATGGCGGTTGGTTGAGCTTGAATTATAAATGGATAAAGTCAGGTTTATTAGCATACTAACGTACTATAGTATATTAGTATGCTAATAAATATACAAGTAGATACATTGACACTACGGAGCAAAATGTAAACACCCTTATTACTAAACATAGACTGGCATAATCCTTGGTCTAAAATTACTGTTCAATTTAGTTTTTTTATTTATTTATTGTAAGCAATAAGGCTAGAACCTCTGCCATACTTACTGGCCATTAACTCGTGTAAAATTATATTTATTTAATTTCTTTACTGCGCTCTGTTCCATTATTATACCTGTTGAAACTATATATGCATTCGTAAAATAAGTACGTATAATTATTGTATAGATTAAATAAGGGCTCGTCTCAAATTTTAATTTTTTTTTATAACAGTAAAATATTTTTTTATCAAGACTCATCATCAGACATCAAATCACGATAGCTATATTTATTAATAAATATAATTATAGGTCAATGTAAATGTCATAAAGGCTGAATTTAACAAAAAATAAATGCGATCTAGTCTTATATATAATTTCACATATATTTAAAAAACTTTTTATTTCTTATAGAAGTGTCAAGGAAATCACGAATATTTAAATAACTTGCACTAATTATCTTTACAACCAAATTGTGTACGTGTGTGCGTGACTCCTATCAGCAGCGGCGCGCAGTAGCAAGCAGTAACTTAATGAATTAATGATTATTATCCTTAAACGAATTATTTTATCGGCGGACCAAATTCCAAATTAAAAAAAATATCCTAGCCGTAATGTGTGTAAATCAAAACAGTACCTCATCAACAAGTCCAGACATTGTAAACTATTAATAACATTAGGCGTAGAACAGCTACTCGACAAACTTAACGACTCATTTTGCCTAATGGACGAGATTTGAGTGCTCAACTCATCACACAGTAACACTTTATTGGTGCTATTTGCCTCTCCTCGCTTTTTGTGGTAATTTAATCGTTTCCTGGATGTAGGGAATTGCTACGCTTTTTTCGACGGTATTGACCTACATTATTGTGTCGGGTTAGATTTTCTCGAACCGAATCAATGGGATTCGAGTGGATGAGACCACGAGTTAGACGTCAACTACCGTAGCTTTACGAAACTTTAACTAATTTTCTACGTATAATATACTGCAGGTTCTATCTGCTTGGCTTATACTGAAAGTCCTTTTTAATGGAACAGTTTTTGAAGTCGTATGAAAAATCATACACACTTTCATTATAATTTAATCAAAAGGGGAGAGTTTTTCAATCGATCAACATGCAATCTTATACATTCTTTGTCACGGAAGTGACTAAGGCCACTTTTTTCACCACGTAGGTGATGACGCGAAAGCTAGATTAGCGAAGTAATATGGCCTTAGTCATTGGTTATTCTTAACTTAATTTGCATTAGAGACTATAAGTTAAAATTCATGATTGACGATATACCGACCAAAAAGCAAATGGACGCATTTTTGTATGAAGATGTTGTGTTTATCTTGAGGTAACTTAATTCCTTGCGACATAACTCCGGTAACCCAAGCCTGGCGGGAATCAAGTACTTCCAAACAGATTTCGGACGGAGCCATTAAGTTTCCAGATTAACGTTTGATTGATTATCCGAAAGAAGTAAACAAGGATATTGTAAATAAGGATTATTGGGCGGAATAACACGGATTAATAATTGATTGGAGCTTATTCTTGACGGAAATCTGTGCAATTTTATGGCTCCACTTAAGAATACTTACGTGAAGCGTGAGTTTAAGATAAGAGTATTTAAATCTACTTTTGTTTCTGCAATATGTGAATTGCGGGTAATTTATAAGAATGAGCTGGTATAGAAATATAAATTGATTGTTTTGTCCAGTTAATAGCTTTTCCAGTGCATTTAGCGACAACTTAACTTCAATTCACATATATACCTTTATAAACTCAAAGGTATGTTCCAAAGGGTTATGTCAAGAGATCATAAGATCCATATTCCTCCGAAAATTCCTGTCAAAAAGAATACTGTTAACAGTAATATTTTCATAAATCATCAGCCCTGGCGACCCTGGCTGGTGGCTGATGACCTGATTTTTATATGAAGCGTCTGACACCTGACCTTCGTAGCCCCTTTTACGCGGTTAATTGGTAATCTCGGTCAAAACAGTTGTCAAACTTTCTTACGCCTCCGACTGACCTATAACGATTGCCAAGGATGTTAAATTGGCAACTAGGAATATTTAGAAAGATTTCGTCTAATTCAATGGCTATAGTGGAACCATTTCGTCTCTTATTATCTTGTCAAGCGACACTTTTGGTACGAATACGTTTTTGGCTGGTACTTAGTCATATAACATTAGGCGGCCTGTACACTTGGTAAGTATAAAAAATTACACACACTCAAAGTCAAAGTCAAAAATATCTTTATTCGATTAGACTTTTTACAAAGCACTTTCAAATCGTCAGAAAGACATAATTTACAAGATTATACATGCTACCGCCAGGTTCGGAAGGCTGCTTTTACTGAGAAGAACCTGGCTAGAAACTCAATAATTAATCGTTTAAAAAATTATATTATACAATTTTAAGAGTACAAAATAAATCGCTTAAGAAACGTAAGCTCATGGACACAGTTCCAATGCACAAATGTCGATGAAATTAACGTAATTAAAAATCTAGTAATTCTACCAATAACTAAATGCGTAGCTTGAGATGACCAGCCCCCACAAGCAGCACCTGTTCACAAGTATGACGTGAATGCTAGCCATTGACCTTCTCACCCATCATAGAGGGAAGTGAATTCACCTCATGATCACGGCATAATACTACTATAGAGGTTTAGGGCCTGTTTACATTATGACCACAGTTATTGTTTTTGTTATTTAACCCTCGTGTATATTATTATAAGCGTAGCTGACATCAAAGGCATCCGAACGTAATTTTGATTTTGGTGGATTTGGCGAATACAGTTCGCTAATGATGCTGATCCATGATAATACATGGATCAGCGGATATATCTCATTAGGGTATATTATGAATGTTATATAATTAAATTAACAAGATATCAAAATACTATTCAATTTGTTAACAATATTTGCTGGCAAAGCAAAGTACATCGTGTTTGGAAAAGTGTGTAATACAAGGCAACCTGAATGCGACCTAGGGACCATCATCGGCTTAATCAGAGTGTATTGTAAGAACTTCTTAGCTTGGCGTTTCATTTTGTGATAGTTAAATTAAATGCCCTATTTGTGGATAAATGGCATATAATTATGCATTAGTGCCTGTAGTTTTGTGAGGATCAGTATTTAGGGTGTCTTCTGCTTTATAATCTTTTTCACTCTTCAAATGTTATTTTATATGATTATGTATGGTAAATATATTATTTGGTACAGTAGTTATGGTTTTAGGTAGATAGGTAGTAGATATTGTAATAACTAACTAAATTTTCACCAAAGATGATTAATTGCGAACGTGACAGATGTTTAGTCTATCGCCGCCTACGGCACAATACATACTTTACCTTTGAATAACTTCTTAGATATATGATGTTACGATGTTTTCGCTACTGCACATACGTTTATAGAAAAACTCATTGGTACAGGCCCCGCTGCGATTCGAACTTACGTCGCTAAGTACTTGTATATATTTTAACTATTGAAACATACAGTAAATACGTCCATAAACTAGAGTGAAATGATGAATTACGACGATGAAAAGGCTCTCGTATTTGGACAGAGTTGAAAGGAACAAAATAACACAAATAGGATTGGAAATACAGGCTTTGTGCAATGGGATTTTATGGTCCAAGTTCATGGACAAATTATTGTTAGTGGAAGATACAGATTGTATTGAAAGATTACCAAAACATCCATTTGGTAATTTCATTTTTGTTGCGGTTGAGTTAATTGGTAAATGGAGCTTTGATGGTACAAACAACTTTCTATAGTTATCATTGTATGTGACATTTATGTGGAAGTGATATTTTATTCCAACTATCTTCCGCCCACGGCTTGGTCCGTGTTGTGTTCGAACCACAAAATAAATAGCTTAGCAACAGAGAGTATAAGTTTCTGTGCGTGAGATTCAAAGTCTGTGACTTTTTACTTAAATTAACCATTTATTATATACCTTTACCAATGAGCAAACCCAAAGTTTATTCGTGAATAATTTCTCCCATAGTTGTAGATAGTGCAGCCCGTTCTTTACCAACAATAAAAATGAGGGCTGACTGCAATATTTATATATTTACAGAATGACAGTACTAAATAATAGGAGCCGTGGTGGCCTCGGGGTTTGAGCATTCGCCTGCTACGCAAGTGACGCAAGTTCAAATCCCAGCGGGGCCTGTACCAATGAGTTTTTCACACCACGTGCTTTACGGTGAAGGAAAACATCGTGAGGAAACCTGCATATTTCTGAGAAGTAATTCAAAGAAGTATGTATAATGCCTGAGACGGCGATAGACTCACCATCACGTTGGCACTTAATCATCTTCGGTGAAAAGTGGGTGTTGTGATAACAACACCTCTGTCTACCCCTTCGGGGAATCCACGTATATGGTACTACCCAATGCAAAAATAAAAAACCTTGGTACCTCAAAACATTCCGAATTAGCCTGAGTTGCCACTTGTCCCCACGGATATCTCTGGACCCCATGGGGTACAAACGATATTTATACGCATACCGGATTGTGCCGAGTACGGAGAGGATTGTACCGCTTTTTGTTTCGTTTGTACGTCAAAGGGCCCCGAGATATGGGGGTTGAAAGTTTCAAACTTTCCACTGTCATATCTCGGGGCCCTTGGAGGTACAAACGAAATAAAAAGCGGTACAATCCTCCACGTATATGGTACTATCCAATGCAAAAATAAAAAACGTTGGTACATCAAAACATTCCGAATTAGCCTGGGTTGCCAGTTGTCCCCACGGATATCTCTGGACCCCATGGGGTACAAACGATATTTATACGCATACCGGATTGTGCCGAGTACGGAGAGGATTGTACCGCTTTTTATTTCGTTTGTACCTCCAAGGGCCCCGAGATATGACAGTGGAAAGTTTGAAACTTTCAACCCCCATATCTCGGGGCCCTTTGAGGTACAAACGAAACAAAAAACGGTACAATCCTCTACGTGCTGGGTACAATCGAATGGCATGGTCAAATTTACAATATTTCGAGTTCAAAATGTTTAACCCCCCGTAACTTCTGTCCCCTTGGGGTACAAACGAAATAAAAAACGGTACAATCCTCTACGTGCTGGGCACTATCGAATGGCATTTACAAACTTTCAATATTTTATACTTAGTTGCCAAAATATTTACCCCCCTATAACTTTTACCCCCTAGGGGTACAAACGATTTAAAAAGCGGTACAATCCGGTACATACCGGGTACAATCGAACACATGACGAAAAAATTTTTTTCCTTCACTTCAGTTGCCAACTTCACACAGGTTGTAAGGTCCTTTTATTAATTTTCTCCCAATTACTACAGTCCCAAAGCCTTTCTTAAACTTCGGCTCGACGCAATCTCCTCTCAGACACAATATTGCGCCCTAAAATGTCCTATATGCCACCCCTAGCATTTCCACACGTACATGGAACAATACAATGCGAAATAAGGTGGCAATAAGCGCAATTTTAGTTTAAATGACCTCGACCTATGTTCATTTTGATTAGTCCTATTGTCATGTCATGCCAGATATACCCTAGCACAATGTGGGTATTGTGTATTCCGATATAAGAAGCTTTGGGATATTGCGTGAGGCTTTTGTGCGTGTATAATATACCAAATTTAAAAAACATTACAGGTAATTTAGACAGGCCTAACCTAGGCCAGAAGTTGGCCCAGGAACCCATCAAACCTTCGGTCTTGGTTGTCAATTGTATATCTTGGGCAAACGTTACAGGGGAATAAGAAGACTGACTAAATCTGAAAAATGGACCCATGTCTCTGTTTTTTCCTGTAAAAGGGGTTTCGAAGGTAAAATTTATTAAAAGAGCTTTATTTAAGTATCTGTTGACTAGTTATATTGGGCTGAATCGAGCCCCAATTCTAATGTAGGTACAAGACATCAAGAGTCAGGATGTTGATCAAATATCAGTGTTTTGGTCCTAATACCGTAACCATATTTTTATTTATGTTGTTTAAAGTCTCGGATCTTGGGGTCCAGATGCTTATCAACTTTTCAAAGGGTTTGCAAATCTTCAATTCTTATAGAAGGCTTTCTCAAAGTCAAAGTCAAAGACAAAAGTATCTTTATTCGATTAGACTTTTACAAAGCACTTTCAAATCGTCAGAATGACACAATTATACAGGATTATACATGCTACCGCCAGGTTCGGAAGGTTGCTTTTACTGAGAAGAACCTGGCAAGAAACTCAGTAATTACTCTTTTCAAAAATATTATACAATTTAAAGAATACAAAATAAATAATTTAAAAAATAAATAATTTAAAAAACGTAAGCTCGTGGACAATGTTCCAATGCACAAATGTCGATAAAAATTAACATAACAAAAGGATCTAGTACATCTACTTATAACTAAATGCGTAGCTTGAGATGACCAGCCCTCACAAGCAGCACCTGTTCACAAGTATGACGTGAATGCCAGCCATCGCTCTCGCTCAGAGAATCAGCATTGCTATTCAACGTGGCAATGCTGCCAGCCTTCTTGGCACGATCCAGAGAGACACCGATTTGGGCCAAGTTTTCTACTTGTAATTAGTTTAAGTAATGTTCTTTGTATATACATTTAAAAATCTATATGTAGTTAAATAAATTAAGTGATCACACAAAACCGTAAAGTGTTTTTTTTTTATTGAGAGTATTTAAGTATCCATATTCTCTGGAATTGCCAATAAAACTGAAGTTATGTAATCAATTCTGTCATTACGTTTGCCTTAAAAATAAAAGAGGTACTTCGTTATTGAAAGTAACCTAGGGATTTGTTTTATTATTTTACTGGTCCTGCAGGACGCTTCGCAAATTTCGAGGTACGTTTACTTTTTCTTATTTCCCTCAACATGAATACTTAAAGATAACAATATTTTTTTCAAAAAATAGCTGATGTCCGTGACTCTTTCTGCGCATTATTTTACTTATCCGTATATTCTGGACAATACACGCAATATCTTTATAAATTACTAGCGCACGTCACTCGGCTTCAGCCGCGTAGTTCTCGTTCCAGTGAGAGTAAAGAGATAAAATATATCCTATATTAATCAATGTTAATGTGGCAATCATACGGTAAAGGACTTTTTAGAATCGGTCCAGTACTTTTGAGCCAATTCTTTGCAAACATATTGACATACAAATATTTCCTCTTTATAATTATTATTATGTATATGTGTTGTTCTGATGTACAAACTATGATAATCACAATTTTCATTAATATCCATTCAATAATTTTGATTTTCAATCATTTCTTTAGTAGTACGGGTGCTAGCATAATTTACTGAAATGTTGTAAGCAGGGATATACTTCAAGGATGACAATAGCGTACTTAAATGTGTAAAATTGTGATGTGATGTGAGTAAAATGTGATAAATAAAAAAATTGTGTTGATTTATTTCACGCCGTTATTAATCACCGTTTCATGATACTCATGACTCACTGCAGTACGATTCAACTCAGGAAGTGCTTATGTGCTAGATATATTTTTATACACCAACCTATATATTTTATAGCACATCATAAACTCCACCGTTCTAGATTAAATAATCAGTCTAAGTACACACAGATCATAAAGGGAACATCGCAACATAAGGCCAATCTGGGCGCGTAAGGGAACATCGAACTATATATAAGGCGAGGGCGCGTAATGCCAACATCTTTGTGTATGACATAAACCTGGCTTGTTTGAGTCAACACAGTTGGAATTAACAGAAAAAAGTTTTTTTTTCATTTCAATAGTGCAGTGATGCTGTGCGTTCATTATGCACGTAGTAATGAAATAAGTAAGTAAAAATATTAATATATAAAATTGAAGTGTCTGTTTGTAATTCCAAATCAACTGTTTTTCAGTAAATGTATATAATAAGTACTTACTAAGAAAAAAAAAATTATGTCTGTTTGTTCCGTCTAATCTCAGTAACGGGTGGACGGATTTCAAGGGCACATAGCTGATGTAACAAGAAAACACACAACATTATTTAAAAAATAGGGTTTTGCGAAGTAAATTGACCCATGAGATGAAGTCGAGCCTCCAAAACTACTGGACCGATCAGATAAATTCTTTCAGCAATGGATAGCTACATTGTCAGCGAGTAACATAGGCTATATTTTATCCCCTACTCCTACGGGAACGATAACTACGCGGGTGAAAACGCGTAACGCCCGCTAGTTCTTAATAGTGGGCAAACAAAATAATGTCGCAACTTAACACCTAGAGTGTTGGTTTATATCTAGAGATTGGGTTTACGCAATCTGGACGTGAGTTGAGCTGTTAATCCATTTATTTCTTGCTAAATGGAAATTGTAATCAGAGCCTTTCTCCGGCTAGCTCCTTAATTGGAGTTACAGTGCGGATTGCAGCTATCGAGATAAAGATTTATTACTTGATGTGCCCCGTAGTTTCTACTGCATTGAATTTCATTGGATGTCACTCATTCTCTTTTTTATGGATTATTCGTTTCTTCAACCTCTTTCATACAAACCTTGCTCTTTAAGGAATCAATCATCCAAATAAATACAGTCATTCTGAAGTTGATGAAGCATACACTCTATACATAGATTTTTATTAATACTTCCATGCCACCTCACCTAGCTGTTTCATCCGCATTATCTCAATTACCACAAATACAGTCTAGAAAGTATCCATTAGATTAATAATTTTCAGCAGAACTCATTGTGTTAAAGAAACTTTCGGACTAATAAACGATAAAAAATATAATACTAGAAAATCCGACGGCAACATGCTTTCTTGCGAAGTTAATTTTGCTTAAAAGCAGACGTTAACAGTGACTATAATGAAAGATCAGATTTTAACTATAAAATTCAGAATGAATATAACTCGTAGAAAGTAATCATTGAATAGGTACGTTTTTACTCAATGAATAGGAGGTGGCACTCAACGCTATTCGCTACTTCAAAGCAGTGTTTCAAAGCGCTGAATAATTTCTTTGAATCCTCGGTTCTATGGAGTTATAGTAAGGCTGGTGAAGTTTATTCGGAATACAGAGTTATTCAATTAGTTGATATCCCTGTCAAACGTATAACTGTATAAGACTTGAAATATTTTTGCTGTTGACCTTACTTTTTTAATTATTATTATTTACACATAGCTGATTATTTTTTTGCGATATTTTATATGAATGTAATTATTTACTACGTAATAAAATGTACATGATGCCAGCAGTGTTTCTTGCCGGTTCTTTTCAGAAGGATAGCTTATAAGCCAGTGGTCAGTTCTTCGACGTTGTTAAGTTCGTGGATACCAGCTGATAAATGTAAATGTATGAATTGCTAGCTTTCATATCAAATAACCCAGAAAACTCAATAATCAGATTCGGAACCCCAATCAAACGAGGGCCAGTGAGCCATGACCTCCCACTTTCCGCATTGTTGGAACCAACGAACCGAATCTAAAACGATCCATGCTCAATTTAGGCTGTTACCTCACTAGGAGTAAGCCAGAAAACCATTGACTCTTTTTATGCAAAACTAAATGTGCCCCACGGTTTCACCCGCGTAGATTTAATTTATTCCCGCGGACATATGACAGATATATGATTGTTTAATTAACATTATTGAGTAATTAAACACATAATCTCCCTGGCCTTATCCCATACACTGTTGGGGTCGGCACTTGGTTCAAAGCGATGGGGCTGATTACTTGATTTTTATACGAAGCGACTGCCATCTGACCTTCGCAACCCCTTTAACGTGGAAAATCTGTGATATGGGTTAAGCCAGTTGTCAGACTATTTTAGGCCTCCAACTGACCTGTAACGACTGCCAAAGATGATAAATTGGCAACCGGGACCGACGGCTTAACGTGCTCTCCGAAACACGGAGGGAACTCGGGCGGTCACCCGTCCAATTTCTGGCTAGGGGTAGGGTTGCTTTACTTCGCTGATCGAATGATATGCGCAATAGCAACTGAGTAATTAAACACATTGGTAAGATTGGAAATTGCGCCACTCGTAGCAGGAGCACTCACACCATTCAGCCACAGCTGAGTTACGTAATAGAAGTATGGATAGTATGTTTTCTTTAACCTTACACATGGGTCCCTAATCCTCCGAGCTAATATAATGTGTGAATATTTAAAAATACATTGTTTTAAGTACATATTAAAGTCAAAGTCCTGACTGATTGACTTATTTCAATGTCAAAGTCAAAGTCAAAAATATCTTTATTCGATTAGACTTTTTACAAAGCACTTTCAAATCGTCAGAATGACATAATTATACAGGATTATACATGCTACCGCCAGGTTCGGAAAGTTGCTTTTACTGAGAAGAACCTGGCAAGAAACTCAGTGATTAATCTTTTCAAAAATATTATACAATTTAAAGAATACAAAATAAATTATTTAAGAAACGTAAGCTCATGGACAAAGTTCCAATGGACAAATGTCGATAAAAATTAACATAACTAAAAATCTAGTACATCTACTTATAACTAAATGCGTAGCTTGAGATGACCAGCCCCCACAAGCAGCACCTGTTCACAAGTATGACGTGAATGCCAGCCATTTATCATTTACGAAGTGACTGTACTTCGAACTTAAACCACAGCTTCTAGAGACATTTTATTTGGAGGGTGAGTGCTTTATGAGGCGTAGGTGAGAATAGAACAGAATAGTGTATGTATTTCTGTAGAAAAATAGAAAAAGGTGTTTCGTAATTCCGCAAATTGTTGTTGGAAGTTTGTATTTGAAATCTTACTGCCATGTAGGCGAAGTCACGGGCGCAAGCTAGTAACACATTTATAAAGGCATGAACATTATATTAACATGTCGCCTCATGCTGGCAAACAAGAAAATATTCTGTATTGTAAGCCTCCAGAATAATGTAGGGGAGTAATCAACAAGGTTAACGAAGCATGACATTCGGTAAGAAAAGAACGGGAAAGCTTCTTTCAAAGTTGAAACATACCGATAAACAAAATTTGAAAGTCCAAATTAACAACTTTTTACTAAATGCCTATGAAATTACATTTGATGTATCTTTATACATGTATAGATTACCTACTCAGAATATAAAATATATTTTTGAAAAGAGTAATTACTGAGTTTCTTGACGAGTTCATCTCAGTAAAAAGCAAGCTTCCAAACCTGACGGCAGCATGATATGTACTTTATAATCTTGCCGAAATTACTTTGATAAAAGTCTAATTAAATAATGATATATTGAAAATTTCATATTAATTTAATAGATACTATACCTCACAAAGCTTCAAATTTAATGTTTCTAAGTAGATCGGTTAATCAGTGAACTTTGGAATGTATATATACTGTTGCGAGCAGCCCTAATATACTCGTATTATATTGGTTTTATTCAAAGAACTAAACTTGAAACCATACAGTTTGCTTCGTTTAATAATTATAAAACGTTCAAGTTAGTAGACAATAGCGTAAGTTAATTGGCGGTTGGAGCTCACAGGGCACTGCGGTCACTGGCTGCAAGTTACAATTGGTGTCTGGTGAACTCGGTTCTTGTGTTACTAAATGGAAAAGTAACATAAGGTCATCTTCCCATTTTGGTCGAGGATCGCATGCACTATCGAAGGGAATAGACGCGCTCGAGAGGTAAGAAATCATGGCTCCGGAACACACGAGAGTGTTCCTGTATCTCAAGCGTTGAATATCTATTCCGCCTGGCGCACGAAAATAACAAAGCTATCTATTCCAAGGAAAAAGTTGCACGGGAAAAGGATGAAGCTGGGAGCCAACCTTCTATAGCGCTCAGGCACTAGAAAAAGAAGATCGCACACATTGAGTCATACATATGCTCACGCCTGTATTCCCCGAAGGGGTAGGCAGAGGTGTAGTAATTACAACACCCACTTTTCACCGAAGATGATTAAGTGCCAACGTGACAGATGGTGAGTCCATCGCCGTCTTAGACACTTTACATACGTCACGCGGTTTCACCCGCGTAGTTCCCGTTCCCGTGGGAGTACGGAGATAATACATACCCTGTGTTATTTGCTGATGATCTAGCTATCCGTTGCTGAAACAATTTTCAAGATCGGTCCAGTACTTTTTGAGCCAAATAGTTACATACAGACTTACATATAAATCTTTCCTCTTTATATTATTGGTATAGATATGGTCAAAATGACGAGTGACGCCATCTTGTGGGTACATTGATTTCGCCGTGAAAAGTAACAAAAATTGTCTCTGATACACACACAGAAACACAGATTTTGCAGATATTTATGTATATAAGTATGTATGAATGAATCTTCTAGCGCCAATGTATGGGAACCGACTCTCTGTATGTATTTATTTTTAGTCTCTGTGGTTTTATTCGGTCGTGTTGTTTCTCAAAGCTTGTTTAGCAATTTAATTTTACAGAAAAGTTACAATTTATTCATTAAAATATACTTAGTTCTTAGCTCAATCAAATTTGACTTTTCTTTATCATATTTCAATTATTGTTCGGAGTAGAACTTGCGTCGCATGCGTAGCAGGCGACTGGTCAACGCCAAGGCCACCACGGCTCTTTTCTCAAAAAATTACATATGTAAAGTGCCTAACTGAATAAAATCAACGCGCAGACTAAGACGCACACTGGTTTAGTGATATAAGGGTGATAGAAGAATTCACTATGAAGGGTTTTTCGTAATTCTTCTCGTAAGGGGGTGAAATGGTTGCTTAAATCTGTTTGTGAAATAGTACTACCACGCAAGCAAAGCCTCGGGCGGAAGCTTGTATAAAATATACCTTTAGCTTTACGGTGTCGTGATTTGAGCTCATAAATAGTTTATTCCGCGATATTCATATAACCAGCACGGCTGCTCCTTTTCATTCTGAGCAATGAAAGTTTATGTCGTCGTCAAATCACAACCTCTCACCGTCAAGACTTTCATAAACATGATATGTAAAGCGGAGCTTAGCATAGAAATCTGTATAGAAACAATAGCTATGATTAGGTTAATACTACGAAACACATTTATACACTCAGATCTATATTCCCCAATTTGGGGGCTACCATCATCGACTTAATCAGAGCGTTCTTTTGGATACCGCAATATTGAACGTCAAAGCTTAGAAGTTCTTAATACTTACGCGCTGCTTGGTAAAGCAGATCGGTAGATCATAGTTGGCCCCCCTATAGTATACACACATTTCGCCAGAAAAGTTTAAGACTAAGTGTTAGGGGGCAAACTCATTACCGTAACCAGACCCTAATACTATTAGGGTCTACCAAAGGTCTACCAAGGGTCTACCAAGAGTCTAAAAAAATCTACCTAGGTACTACCAAAAAATACAGATGGAAAAACGAAACGACTTTTTGCCAGGGATTCCAATCGTGACCTCGTGTTACGCCATAGCATTTGCGACCTGGATTTAGCCAGGTTAATGGGGAATAAGGCAATAGGGACTTAAACATAACTGGCGAAAGGTGTACTGTAAGTGCACCTCTGCCTACCCTACGGGGAATACAGGCGTGAGCATATATATATGTAAAAAAGTTCAAAGTTAGGATGAGAAACTTGAAAAAATTGATTAAATTCTATTTTATTTCGCGATATATGCCAATCTCCCGATTACTATTCTATATTTAGTATATACTATAAATTTGCACTTGAACATTATCCATAATCATTATGAGGCTTCGCCAATGGCAATGATAAATTGCATTAGACAGAGGATTTCAAATTCCTTTACAAAATATCGATCGAGTTCAACGTCTTTGAAACTAGCAAAAAAAAGTAATCGCCTCTCGTCTTAACAAACCATTAAGAATTTGTACCGACCTTTCGTCACCACTATTAACTTGTTATCTAACAAAACATAAAAACTTTTAAACTACAAATTCACATTCTTAGAAACTTATAACCTTCTACTTCTAAGAAATGAAGGGAAGTTATTTTCCGAGCTTGGGGAAATTAATTTCGCTTCCGCAAAATACAATTAGTGACAACGTGGGCATTGACATTTGACGCGACGGCATGTGCCTTGCGGACCTTAATGGCTTATTTTATGACGTTTTTATGGTCGGCAGTAATAAAAGGAATCATAGCACCACGTCTTCGTAACGTATGAAAATCCAAAGGACGATAAATTTTTGGCAAACGCAGTCGTTTATTAAATGACGTTATAATAAAATTATTATGATTCACGAAACTTGCATGTAATTATATGACGTACTTACTTCATCATATTTTAAGACAGACTCGCTCGCATGGATTTATCTAATACGTCTATCTTATATCTTTAAACGAGCAATTCTTGTATATACCTATATATATAGAGAATCTAAATCTCCGAAACGACTCCAACGATTTTTATGATTTTTTGTGTAGGGGGGTTTCAGGGGCAAAAAATTGATCTAGCTAGGTTTTTAGAAAACATTAAGGCAATGAAAGTTGCTACAATATCATTACAATACAAAGGTAAATTTAGCCGACATCTGTAAAGTTGCGATAGCTCAGACGGGAGGCTACCAGCTTATCGGGTAATAACGAAATTAGGCTATACACCAGTTCGCGTCCAAATGACCACCGGTTTGATTTTTTCCTTTCTTTCTATTTTTTTTTCAACCTTTTTTTTACGAGGTTTTTTTTGTAGGAAAAGTTTGGTTTGAGAAAAAGAAACCAGGTACTTATTTAATTCAACAAGCCAGAAGTGTACGTACTGCAGCAGAAAACGGTCTCCTAGAGTAACATGAGTGGAACGTATATATGTTAACAAAACCCACTTCTTTACGAAAATTAAGTGCCACCATGACGAATGATGAGTCTATCGCCAGCTCAGGTTGTGTTCAGAAGTTATGATTTTTTTGTTATATTAAACAGTTATGACGTAAATCAAACCACTTGGTTTTGGTAAAAACAGATACAGGAACAGACAACCAAACATTTTAGACACCCAACAACAAAATATTAATCTCCACATTGCACATTTTGACTTCTAGCAGAAGGTATCTCTGCAGTATACTATCTTCTAGCAAAACCTGCAGGCTGTATGCTAATAAAGTTCCAGAGAGCATAATATACAACTACTACAATAAAGCTTAATACAGAATGACAATGCTGGAGCAAATCTCCGTCTCAGGCACTATACATAAGTCTTTGAAATACTTCTCAGACATATGCAGGTTTCCTCACAATGTTTTCCTTCGCCGTAAAGCACGTGGTGTAAAATCACTGTACATAAGTTTTTTTAGAAAAGCTAATTTGTACAGGCGACTGCTCAAACCTCAAGGCCACCACGGCCTTTTTTTATAAAATTATAATCCATTTTGCATCAGTATTGGTGTAATAGGCTCTATCAATTTCGATGAGATTTGGGTTTTGCTTTTTAGGTACTTAATCAGCTAGTTATTTTTGTCAAAATGAAAAATGATACCGAGCAAACTTTAGTCGCTTAGGTACCTACTATATATAGAATAATACAATAACTCAATGTTCAGGATTGGAAATATGCATGAAATATGGCGATAGACACACCATCTGTCATGTTGACACTTGAATTACATTTGGTGAAGATCATACATCGTTACGCCTCTAAAACAAATAAACAGTTACACAAGGCCAGCTCGTATCAACGTATATCAATAACTTCAAAATATCTTCTACAACTATCATGTCTCGCTTCAAGATCGAAACACGCATCTACGTATGCATATGTACACCAATGTAGGGAGTTGTCCTACTGTAACCTTTTTTTTGTCCTTCTGCCTACCCTTCCAAGGCTCCCGCGGGGAAACGTGAAGATATAAGAAATATTTAGTTTCATCCATCATTAGTCTAGAAAACTATTCTATCTAGAATGGTCTAGAATATATATTTACACAAATAACACGACTATAAGCAAACCGATCCTATTTTCCGAAGAAATGGGATACATATTTTCAGCTGGCAGATCTTATAGGCGGTTGAAATGATCTTGATACTTTGGGTCCTTTAAAATAATACAGCAAATGTTAATAGATCTAGTTCTCTTAGACATAACATCCAAAACGGCTTGTCAGTTGAAAGCTGACGCGTCTCCTCACACATATGTTTTTAATATAAAAAAATAAGTAACAATTAAAAAATATATATATTCTGTGAACACGTCATTCTACTAAACTACGTTACGGTTTAAATAAACGGAACTGAATCTTATTCTCTATTTATTATGTATCAAATCCCTAAGGATGAAACCAACGCTTGTCTTCGAGTTCTACTCTGTGAGTCCTTATAGAATAGGTAAACTTTGATAGGTAGGTGTAAACTTTGATAGGTCTGAACCATCTATAAATATATACATCGCTGTTCTACTTCTAAGTGTAAGTAAATACAGAGAACTATTTTAAACAGAGCTTTTTTTTAAATCGTAACTTACATTTTTATTATTTAACTAGCGGTGCCCGCGGTTTGACCCGCGTAGCTTTAGTTTTATGTAATATATCGGTTTAAAATTGACAAAGTTTCATACAAACTTTCATCCCCTATTTTATCCCCTTTGGGGTAGAATTAATCGAAACCCTTTCTTAGCGGACGCCTACGTCATAACATTACCTACATGTTCAATTTCAGCCCGATCCGTCCAGTGGTTTGGGCTGTGCGTTGAGACCTTGGAGTTATATATATTTAGAGTGAGAATATATTTATGTGAGGCCTTTGCTCTTAATAAGTTCTACTGGAAGCTACTACTGCTAGATAACTAGCTGTAAATAATTGATCGTGCAAGACGGTATATTATACTATTACCGTGGCCTTGTAATGCTAAGGCTCCGTTTCTATTTAACTGTATTATTTATCTTTATTCCTTTGCCAAAAGCTCGTTATACATTATATATTTGTGCAATAAACCTCGACTGTAGACCTTGTCCGAGCCAAAGGGATTACGCTCGACATATTTACTGGCAGGTAAGGCCCTTAAACCGCGAGGCGACTGCATGGCTGTGATAAAGTCGATTTGCTATACAGCTGTTGTTTGAATTTGAACCTTATTGCGTACATTCTGTAGTTCATTTACGCTATTTTATATACGATGTACAACAGTTAGAGAATCCCACTTCTAACATAATGTGAGATTATAATAATAATACGATTCTGGCAACCAGCCAGCTCATTCTATAATATTACTCACACTCACATACTTCGAGTATGCATATTTTTAACTTAAACTAAAATAAAAGCTAGCTTTTAGGATAAGTATGAATTTAAGATACAGTGAAGAAATTTAAAAGCATGTAAAAATTAATAGATTCTATTCAAATTATAACAAACTAGCGGACGTCACGAGGTATCACCAGCGTAGTTCCCGTACCCGTGGGAGCGAGAAATATAGGTTATATTTTATTCCCTTACCCCCAAAATTACTCCAAACTTTTCCTTTACACCAAATTTTTCATATCGGTCCAATACTTTTTGAGCCAAATTGTCACAAACATACTGCATGCATACACATACAAATCTGTCCTCTTTATAATATTAGAATAGATATATGTAGATATATTTCAATACCTGCACAATGTGAGTGTGATGTGAAGACTACGCGGATTAGAAGCTACCATAATGCCGTAGTCTTACTCCATTCGTAATAAGGTACACAATCTAACATCTAAAAATATTTAGAGATGTTGCCTTACCTTAATTCAAGATAATTTAATTGAACTTTGGCAACTCTGACCTACAAGAGCTAGCCAGTGGCGATGATGACACTGACCGAATTCAGTGAGCAGGCAAAGCAAACTGCCACCTATAATCCACGACTGCTATTCGTGAGCACGTTGCTTTAAGCGCAATTGAACATAGTCAAAAAGGGTTTCAGTATGTGATCACTATCTAACTCACAACATTCTTATGTCATCAGATTAAGTCTCAAGAAATATTGGTCCGATTTGAAAATATCTTTTAATAAAGAGTTTGATAGCCCATTTATTGAGGAAGGCTATGGGCTATATGGGCATCGCGCTAAGCGTCAGCATAAAATAACTATTCCACTCGGACAGAGGCTAGTGTTATATAATTACTTATTATGGTTATATAATAATATAGTGAATTTGACACTTAAATCTTTGGCAATCGTTACAATAGTTACAGGTCAGTCGGAGGCAAGAAAGTTTGGTACTGGTTTAACTCAAATTGCCGATTTGGTGTTACGAAGGTCAGATGACAGTCACTTCGTATAAAAATCAAGTGATCAGAGACCCCAACAATGTATGGGATAAGGCTAGGGAGATTATTATGACACTTTAAAAATGACACATCAGAGAATACGAAAGTAATTTTTAAAGCTAACTTTATCATATATTGCCCAATAAAATTGGTAACTTCCAATCATAATTTTGCCACTTTGAATTATTCATAACTAACATAATAATGAGATATTTCGACAAAGGCCTGTTTCGGAAAACGTCGCCCGCGGCTTGTCCTCAAAGCTCTTGAATATTATTAATTATTTTGTGTCAACATTATTTCAAATTCGTCGCTTGTAGGACTTCCTGGTTATAGCATAAATATAAATTAATATTTTGTTTACATTTTATGTTTGGTAATTAACTCATTGATTTAATGTGATATTTTTGCTGTGAAACAACTTATACTAGGCAGCTGATAATATATATCAAAAACATGTATATTATGTCTCTATTTTGATGAAACTATACGGCATAGACAGTTCGCAATTGGTCATAGTATATACTATATAATATACATATAAGCGATGCTTGTGTCCCAATTTTAACTTTAACGCCTAATTACGAATATCTTCAACCAGTGTGCATTGCCAGTGATGACATACAGAACTGAAACGAGGTCCTTAGCTCTTGGCCTCCTTTTTTTTCTCACGATGTTTTCCTTCACCGAAAAGCAATGGTTTATAGTCACTGCATACAGGTATCTGAAAAAACTCATTGGTCCAGGCTGCTGGCATTCGAACTTGCTTCGCTTAGCAGGTGACTATTTGAACGCTATAGCCACCACACCTGTTATCTTGAATGTTGTATTATTGAGTGCTATTATGATTCTGTACGATATATATATATACATGCAAAATGTACATACCGTACACATCCACATAAGTGTCCACTCAGTGACTGTCCCTAATATTAATTAATCTATACCCAAGCTTTGTCAAGTAACCTGAGTTGACAAATATAAATATTTATACATACACACTAGATACACGCGTACACACACTCATATTCACACACACACACACATACACAAAACATATAATTATAATAGTAAATACCTACCTTGTTCCTCTGGAGATGGGCGCAAGCAACTGCTTCTCAATATATTATATTACAATATAAATATATTTTTTTTAACTATTGTAGTTGTTTACGATCTGTATTATTATTAGACTTTATGTTGTTATGGTATTAAATAAATTGTATAATACTTGAATTCTTTGATATTACACTTAATTTCTGCAATATATAGTATTCTAGCGTGATACAAAATAATCCCTCAAAATGTGTTTCGTCGTATCACACCTTGCATAAGAGATATGTCTAGCTTCATCAAGAATGCTCCTGGTCTCGGCTGGCTGAATTATTCATTGGGAAGATCTGCATTTATATCATTCCTCAGCCTATTGTTCTCTTGTCTGAGGGTGTCGGGTTTATTACTGGGTTAAATAATAGTGTAATGTTCATAAGACTTCATTAATTGTACCACAAAAGGTTAGTTAATTGTTTTAGTCAACTGTAATATCTCTCACAAACATCATGGTTTAAGAAAACTTTTTGGGACAATGTACACGTTTATTACAATAAGATTGTATATATTTATTTTTTATGATTTATATTGTATTACTCAAAGCTGTAATTTTTTGTAAAAGATTAATGTCTGAGTTTCTTGCAAGGTTCTTTTCAGTAAAAGCAACCTTCCGAACCTGGCGGTAGCATGTATAATCTTATGTAATCGTGTCTTTCTGACGATTTGAAAGTACTTTGTAAAAAGTCTAATCGAATAAAGATATTTTGAATTTGAATTTGAATTTGAATGTTGCTTAGATATGCCCTAGATCGATAAAAACCACGCAAAGGTTACGTGTAAGGTTATGAGGTGCTAGCAAATTGCTTCACCACCACACAATGTGGTCGTGACAATAACGACTAGTATTTAGTAAAGGAATAGTCTAAACTAAGGTCACGTGACTAAGTCACACTAATGACGTAGTAAAACCTGTTTACGACTTGGGTAATTAATAACAATACATGTTTTGTTCTTACGTGGTATTTGCCTGAAAATTACTATCGTTTACTGTGGAACTTACATTAGATTGTATTGTAGCTTCTCTTTTCATTTAGGTTCACTTACCATTCCTTGAAATATTACTTGTTATCCTAATGTAATTCTTCCACTTTATCAGATTAATTTGTGACATGAAGACGAACACGAAGCTTTTATATATTATTTAGAGGCAGGATGCAGACTGTTTTTTTTTAATTTTTGATAAAAACTTTCTCAAATAAGATTTTAGGCTCTAAGACCATCGGTGGAGGCTGTGCGTTGATATAAATCCAGTAAGTCTGTGAGGAGTTCGATTTTATATATACTTATGGATTATTGATTATTAACACTTGTACCTTAAAAAGGGGCTTGAACCTCAAAACTTAAAAATGTAAAGGTGAAATAAGCATATTTGCTCACGCCCGTATTCCCTGTAGAGGTAGACAGAGGAGTACTTATAGTACAGTCAAATATCGCCAGCTATGTTTAAAGTCCCATGAGAGGAGCTCGTGCAGTTGCTATCGCGCATATCATTCGCCCTAACCAATAATTGGATGGGTGACAGCCCGAGTTCCTTCCGTGCTTCCGAGAGCACGTTAAGCAGCAGTACCGGTTGCCAATTTATCATCTTTGGCAATTGTTACAGTCAGAGGGCTTCCACTGGATATTTCTTCAACCGTATACTTAAAAGAGTAGCGGTAATTGCGCAAAAAAATTAGTTGGCATTGAAGATAACTGAATGAGAAGTCATGAATTATTTGATTAGAGATTTTGGAGCTCAAAATATTAAGCACACACGCAATAATATTGTATTGTCAATAAATCTATAACAATTATAAAACACACTACTTACATCTTTTACCTATTATACTAGTACTAGTGTAAACATATACATATAAAATTTAAGTGTTTGTTCGTAATTCCAAAATAACAGCTTTTAACTAAATGCATATGATAGTAAATACGGTACTCACGTATAAAAAAATTTTTCTTTCCTCTGTCTATTTGTTCTTTCTCTCTCTGGTAATCTCCGAAACCGCTGGACTAATTTTAATGGGACTTTAACTGGCACATTGCTAATGTCACAAGGAGTAACTAAGGCTACTTTTATTAGAGTTCCACGGGCCATAAACTAAAGTAAGTCTTAAACCGCGGAATACAGCTAACATCTAACTTAAAACAACGGTCTTTTGAAGGCAAACAAATCTTTGGAACCTTCAACTTTATTCACCCTCATTCTCAAATTCAAAGAGTTTTGCATACACCAAGACTTTCCTCACTTCAAATTCAAAGAGCATTTTAAGTTAAGTTTCCTGAACGCGAAACTAATTTACATAAAGTGTTCCATTTCACTTCAGCCACGTACAATGTGGGGCACGTATGAACCCTAATTAGGTTGGTATGCGCCGTGTTTGTTGTGGTCTAATCTAGATTTAAATTATTATAATCCAAAAAAGCGCAAGCATTTTACTGGAAAGGCCTGTAGCCTTTTTATATATGTATACTAGTTGTGCCCTGCGGTTTTACCTGCGTAGACTTAATTTCATACTTGGCCCTCGGAACCCTTATGATTTTTTTAAATAACAGTAACTTAAGTTACTCCTTGGAACTTCTGCTATCTGCCAGTGAAAGTCCCGTTTAAATTGCTCCAGCCGTTTCCGAGATAGCGGAACTAAATAGACAGACAGACGGACAGACGGACAGTCAGACAGATAAACAGAGATTTTTAAAAAAATGGTGCTTTCATCTATGTATCGTGGAAGGTATTCGGGAGATAAAAAAAATATTTAAAAATGCTTTAAAAAAAAACAGTACTTAACGAAATAATAGTACTTAACGAAATAAGTGAAAATATATTCTAACACGTAAGTATTAGAAACTAAATTCATTTGGACAATTATCAAAGCAGATTGAAGTTTGCTTCACCATCTGCACCACCATCGTCGTCTGCGAGTTTAATTAATTTAGCAAACATTTATTGGAAAAAGTACAAAGAAAAGTGCACTTTCCTTTTAATTACTGCTTTAATAAATGTCATTTGCGGTATGATTTCTTCGTGATATATATTCGTGATTTATTTATTTTTTATTTGTAGATCTCCAATATATGATACACGTAAATATACGGTAACAATCCTAAAGTTCTTAATAAGCGTGTTGTTTCAATTCGGAAGATCACAATATGAATTTAAATATAATTACATTAAATAGTAGTACATTAAATGACAGAAAATATTTTTTTTCTAAAACATCTCCAAATTATATGAGTGCACAGTAACATAAAAACCAGAAAACTGGGAATATTCCTGAAATTCCTAAAAACCAAGACTATACCAAACTCAGACGAAAATCTATTTACATCTCATTTGTTATCTATATCTCAAAAACCGTGCAAAATATTTCTTCGATTTTTTGTAAATGGTCACATATATAAAGCTTGTTTTATATTTCATCGTAATGATGTGTTCATTATAGTGGGAAATCTCCTCTTATGGATATAAATAAGACTGTATCTTACACGTTATTGATTAACTAGGCGTGTCTCGCGGTTTCACCCGCGTAGACTAGATTTCATGGATGGCTTTATTTGGAAAAACAATTTTTTTTTACTACCAATAAAAGTCATCACGTATTATGTCTATAGTAAAAAGCTTAAAATTAAAAAAATTTATTAAACACTAACTTTATTTATCTGTATAGATATAGGTGGCTAATGTGACGGGCGTATTATAGAGAAATTTCACTTATTGAGGTTATAAATATCTTTAATAAAGCAATGATAAGCAAGATGCACCGTCTACCTGGGGCCTTACCACGACCTCTTATTTCCATGATTGTTTTACTCTTATTATGAGACGGATGTATATGACGTGTATAAGTCTGTCACTGTCGCACAGATGAACTAACATTGCAATAACAACTAATAGTTGGGCCCCTGATGGTAAACGGCTACTGACAGAGCTAGTTGTTATAAAAAGTAAATTGCTTTTAGGCATAACGTAGAAAACTTCTTAAAAACCTTTTGCGAGGGTTAGAAAGCATTTACTCGTAAGCTTAGCACTGACAGGGCTGATTAGATAAATGACAGAACACTTTGGGATCGTCTGAATGAATAAAAAGTTGCGAATAAAGTAATTTGAAAAAAGGTGTTTATATAGTAACATGCTGGCTAATTTACAGTATACATTTTGCCGTAGACTTGTGATGTTAATCTATATATAACTATTCTCGTGGCACACACGTGCCTACTTACTACACTCAGTAAAAATCCTTAAATTATAATCACTTTTAATTATAAAGTATAAAATCCAAATGTACCGTCGTTTCTGCATCGATTGCAATTTTTACGACTTTCATAAGAATAACAGCCTAAACATAATTGTGCTCACGCCTGTATTCCCTGAAGGGGTAGGCAGAGATCTTGTTATAACAACATCGTCTTTTCAATGCAGATTATTAAGTACCAACGTGATAATGAGTCTATTGCCCTCTTTAGACGCGCCCTCTTTGAATTACTTCTCAGACATATGCAGGTTTCCTCACTACAAAGCACGTGGTGTGAAATCTTTGTACATAATTTTTATAAAAACTCATTGGTACAGGCCTCGCTGAGTAACGTAAACTTGCGTAACAACCGACTGCACGAACCCCATGGTCTCCATGGCTCTCTTTACCGCAGACTAAACTTAAAAAAAAATTTTTTTTTTGTTTTTTCCATATGAATTTTTATTTTGAATTTTTATTATACTTATTCTACCGACACCCGCCGGCTAATTCTCTTACCAAAATCAAAATCAACACACAGTCAGTTCGTATTAAGTTAAGCCGCTAACCCTTACCTATTGAAAGAAAACAACGGGTGAGCCATGCGAAAATCCCGCGGGATCCCAGCCCGGGACTGCGAATCGCCTGGATTTGAGTTGTTTTTATTTGTCTTCGCTGCTCGCATGTCAGTTCTGACGTGGTTTTCAATTTAGTCTGTAAGGCTGGGGTCCTACTGATAGCGGATATTTTTACAGGATAATGCCTTTCTTTATTTATCGGATATTCTTTTAAATTTATTCTTAAAGGTTGGGGTTTAATTTACAGCGGTTCTTTGAGAAAAAACCCAAGAAATATAGCTAAATAAATACTTGTCTTCTAAAATAATCTACAGTTTTTCCACAAAGAAGTATTTTCTTATAATCTATCAGCGAATCATAACCTCACTATTTTCGTTATATGCAATTGGCAGGTCGGTTCAAAGACGCTGTATATTAAATAAAATATTATTCATAATTTATGAAAAATAATTTATTTATTTATTATACCACATTAAAACAGCAACAAAATACCATTAAGGTTAAACTTTTATTCAGTCTTCTCGCAATACTCCAAGCATACTGACATGATGTCCTTCCATTCATTCGCAAACAAATCACATTCAGGATATGATGGATATTTTTTTTTGGTAGATATCTTGTATGGAAATAGCAACATTAATTCATAACATTTAAATAGTAATCATATAAGATAGCACACCTAATCGCTGCCACTGTGACCGCAGCTGAGGTCAAACTCGCTTGTTGGTACAACTACTTCACCGACTTTATTCTTAACTACTTTATCCCCAGCAGATATTCACGACGACAATATTTACAGATTGCTTGGAAAAATTATTCATGAATACCAGATTTTTGCCAATTTTCTTTTTACAAATTGTGTAGAGGTCAAAGTTTTTGGGTGCCTTGAACTTACACTTAGTACGTACGTTATTGTTTTAGAAAAAGAGCGATACAAAATACCTACATTGATAGTTTTAACGGCACCGTAGGCCATTGGCGGAAGTGTCGTCAGAAGTTCCTAAATGACGCTGCTTAAATCATCTGTCATAGATGCAAGAAGCCAATTATTATTATTATTAATAATAGGTCTAATGATAAGTGGACATAGAGACATAGACATAGTTATGTCCACTAATCATTACCAACCTTCAACCTTCGCTGTCGCGAGCTCAATGCCCGTTTAGGCAAATAATTTATAATAACAAACCATATATGCCTTGAATCTATGCGTCTGGATGTTTGATAGCGCTGTTCGTTAAAGGTAACCAACATTTCCGTGTATCATACCCTGGGGTACAATAGGGGGTAGACCGCATGTTTATGTAAATTGACCCTGGGTATCGTTATCATTTACGGCTGTTTAGAAATTTCATTCAAAAAATCTATTAAACTTTCCCTTTTGGAAGTCCCTTAATTGAAAACATTTATGAAACGTATTTTATTTAAGTATAAAATATTTTATTCTGGTTACTCTCACAGATTAAAGCCGACCTTCGACTGGTAGCGCAGTAATTCAGATACTTTTTGGTTACAGATTCGACTACACCACAAAAAATATATTTAAGCTGAAGGTGGGTGTATCATAAGAGTGGCTCATAGCACAGTGACTATTCCGCTTTGATCAACTAGCGTAAGTCACGCGGTTCCACTCGCGTAGTTCCCGTTCTGGTGGAAATACGGTAATAAAATATAGCCTATGTTATGTAAAATATAGCAATTTAGGAATTTCCAAAACTGAAAGATTTTTTTCAAATCGGATCTTTCGTTTTAAAGTTTATTTGTTACGAAGTTAAGCAAACCAGGTCAGTAATTGAATGGATGACCACAGTATCCTCCGTGCCTCAAAGAGCACGTTTAGGTCTCGTATCACACAAGTATTGTGTTAGGAAGGTTAAGTATTTATACGTCTATATAGTGTCTGTATTTAATTCCACATTCACAGCTTTTCACTAAATATTTATATATATTTAGTTACTAAAGTATATTAAACAGTGCTTAATTAAAAAATCTATTATCCGATATAACACTCAAATATAAAAAAATATTTTTCTGTTCGTTCCAGCTAGTGAAACGACGGGACTGTCAATGACAGATACCTGATATTATAAGGAGTAATTTAGGGTACTTTTATTTTAGAAATATTATCAGTACATAATATAGTTATTAATGCTAATTTTCCGCAGGTATTACTGCGAGGCACAGCTAGTTACGAGATGAAATGACAAAACTATCGTGTGTAATGTAAACCTACTTTCATAGTTCACTTTGCGTACCTTTGGTAACTAGTGCCTGAGGTAAAACCTTATTAAACTTAACACTGCGTAACTGACGTAAGATTTGCTGAAGCGGCTTATAACAACAATTACTGGGTAAGTTATAAAAAGTTAAGTTATTAACTCAATTGGGGTAAGAGAGGTATATTCTATACTATTGTTCTAGATTTAAGTTAATAATTATTTATAATTGAAAAAAAAAACAAGTAAAACCGACTTCAAAAGCAGAAAAATAAAATACGGCATAATTTGATATACCTTTCTAAATTCGGAGCTATAATGTAACTGTAACCTCTTTAGGTTATAGAATTTTCTATTCGGGGCAAACAGTATAACTCTAGAATAACCGCAGTAGGGCAGTTCTACATTTGAAATCGGAGATCCGGTTATGTCCTACCTCTTTTCAATAAATATTCACTCATAACGAACTCTATTTTAGAAAGTTCCTTGATCAAAATGCTGGAAAATACGCCTGCTTACTTGGACTTGGTGTAAAATCTAATATTTATTCAGTAGTAATAAAGAAATTCGAATTCATACGGCATCTGCTCAATAGTGATGTGAGATATTCATACAACGATGAATAACTTATCTTACATTCTTGGTATGATCGACGTTATTCGCACTGCCATTGCTTACTTCAATTATGGTATGGAAACACTAGCCCATATATACATTTATTATTTCATCTCATTATACTCTTTCTTCTTTTTTTTACAACATATTAAGCCCGGAAGCCAGGATCAATCCTATGAAACACAGGTTCTGCATTTCTGGTTGAATATAAATAAAAAAAAAACCAACACCCACATTTCACCGAATGTGATTAAGTGCCAACGTGACAGAGGGTGAGTCCATCGCCGTTGCAGGCACGTCATTGAATCACTTCTCAGAAATATGCAGGTTTCCTCACGATGTTATCCTTCACCGTAAAGGACGTGGTGTGAAATCACTGTACATAAGTTTTTTAGAAAAACTCATTGGTACAGGCCCCGCTGGGATTCGAACTTGCGTCGCTTGCGTAGCAGGCGACTGCTTAAACCTCAAGGCCACCACGGCTCTTAATATTGTGTTCAATATAAATAGAATAATATTCGTAAAGACGTATCTTATTATTTGTGTAAATGTCAGCGTTCTTTAGTTCTATATTTTTTCAATATATATGATACTAGATCGTCACAGCGAAGCAATCAAAATATTTTTTATATATCAATCTAGCTGAATTTGCTTAAATTTGATACATTCTTCGTGTATCCATTAAATTTTGAAAATTTTAGTCCAAGAATATGAAAAGCTTTTCTTCTAAATTGCGATCCCATCAATGCTGTATAACTCACAGGTAGCTCCTTTTTTTTTGTTTGAGCAATTGCAGGAAACAAAACTGTCCACGTGAAAAAAGTACCAGGGCGCCATGATTCGAAGAATGTACACACACCATTTTCCAACCTTAGAAGAGACAGAGTTATCTTAAAACTGTAGAGTGAGCGAGAGACGCATATTGTGATAGCTATCTCGCTCCCACGCATGCTTTTCATTTACGTTGCTACGAAGTGCTACGCAGCTATGAGCTACGGGGGCGGAGCTACAAAGGCTATGTGTGAGTTAGGGTGAGATAGACAGGGAGAGAATATACGTAGCAACCTCGTAGCACAGTATACATACTATAAGCTTGTGTGTGTAACAGTGAAAACGGGAGGCTTGTGTATAAAGAATGAACCTGGTGAAAGACGTAGAACTTAGTAACATTTATTTTTCTACTTTACTTTCATCTATTACATGTTATGTTTCCAAACAATGATTGTATTTCCTAAAAACATTTATTTTAAATTGTAACATTCAAATCGCATTGAAATTTTTCACGTTACAAGATTTGCAATAAATTTCCTAGGCACTTTGAAAAGCATTGAATTTTTAAAATAAAAGCAGCATATTTTGAAATGCATTTATATACTTGGCATCGCATGAGAGTTCCCTAAAAAAGCATTTTAGTTTAAAAAAAAAAAAGATTACCATCAACATACATATTACTTCTTTATCTATGCATATAAATAAAATTGAAGTGTCTGGCTTTAATTTCAAAAACAGCTTTTCACTAAATGCACATGAAAGTATTGCATAAAGACGGTACTGATATAATATAAATATTTTTTATTATCTGTCTATCTGTCTGTTTGTTCCGCATAATCTCCAAAACGGCTGGATTTTCACTGGTAGATAGCTAATTTTACAAGAAGTAACTTAGGCTACTTTTATGTAAAATTAAGGTTCCGCGGGTCATCCATGAAATTAGGTCTACGCGGGTGAAACCGCAGGGCACAGCTAGTAATAAATAATATCAAATATACGTGATTTAGTAGTACTATTAAATATATATGTGTGATGTACAATAAAATTACAAGAGTTAATTTACAAATGAATATTTGAATAGGTTTTTTTAAATGCGACTTGTCTATGATTCCTGTTTGTTCATTATGATAACAGACGTCTCATTATTATGTCGAAAGAGCATTCACTTTTTCAAACAACTAAAACTAGAATTTGATGACGAAAGCGTTGTGTCGTCATCAGCTGCCTGAAAATTGTATCAGGGCAGCATACCGCAGAGATACGAACACTTCAATCGCGATATCTCCATGGCAGCCACGCGTAAACAATCTTCGTGTAGGAGTATTGTGGGCCTGAAAATCATTAGGTTAGGCTATACTACTACTAATAATTATTATAAAGAGGAAACATTTATATGTAAGTATGTTTGTAAGGAATTGCCTCAAAAATTACTGGACCGATTGTGGAAAAAAAATCACCAGAATAATGCTACATTATCACTGATTCATATAGGCTATATTTTATCTCTGTACTCTCACGGGAATGGTAACTACGTCCGCTAGTAGGATATAAATACAGTCAAATTTATACTATCAAAAATATATTAAAAAACATTACGAGACATTAAGAGTTAAAAATAGTTTATTTCTCAGTATAAAGAATTTAAGAGTAATAATGTCTTAAATTCTTGATAATGTCGGTGTACCCGATGCAACTCTTTCCATTTGTCTCTGTCCAATGCCATCTCTTTTTCCTTCTTATACGTCAAGACAGACACCCTTTCTTTAACTTGTCTCATGTAAGTTAGCCTTGATCTTCCTCCTCCTCCCTTCCCCTTTTCCCCTTCGATTTTGGATTGTTCTCCATAGTACTCTTCTTTCCTTCACTATGTCTAATGTGTCAAATTCTAGTGTCGCGGTGTTTGTTATCAAACTCCTCGAAAACGTCTGAACTGGATTGTACAAAATTTGTGTGCATATCGGGTAGCTGAGAATCGGACAACATTTATTTTTCCCTCCCTAAATGAAGGGTGATTCACCCTAAACACATGTATGGCAATACATCGTTTGCCGGGTAAGACAATAAAATTCCACCGAAACCGAATATTGTGTCGTCACGGCTTGTGCGCCTGAAAATACTACCAGGGTAGCATATTGCATTGACACAATTCCATGAAGACAACGTAGCCTGCGTTACAATTGATCTGGCATCTACTGTGCTACGAGTAACCTACGTGGGAGGCTTGTGGGCCTGAAAAAAATACCAGGGTGGCATGTAGCACAGTATACATACCGGTCGTATTGTATTGATATTTTATGAGTTTTTCAGTGCCTGAAAACATGGTCAAAACGATTTTTTGCCATAAATTAAACCTAGCTAGATCTATTGTTTGCCCTTAAAACCCCCTATATGCAAAATTTCATGAAAATCGTTGGACCCGTTTCCGAGATTCCGATTCTAATATTTATATATACAAGAGTTGCTCGTTTAAAGATATTAGATACGGGATGTGGTCACGGGCCTAAACTGAATAAATAAAACATTTTTGTCTTCACAGGCTGTAGTGGGAGGCTTTCGTGTTCCTGAAAATGTACTAGGATAGCATCAACATTGAATATCACGAGCATTAGTCCTGTATAGAGACTGTGAGACGCGTATGTCCTCACTCAAGGAAAGAACGAGACGACGATAGTAGGTGCACTGCGCAGCCGCGGACCAAGTGCCGTCACGTAGAGAAACAATGACGAAAGCGTAGCAACGATTCGTAGCGACGGCGACGTCAGCGATCAGGAGAAAATACCAGGATGGCATAAACTTAAGACTCAGTCACAGATGTCGGTTTTGAGTGGTATCACATCTCCCAGGCCTTATCCCATGCATTGTTGGGGTCGGCACTTGATTCATCCCGATGCGGCTGATCACTTGATTTTCATACGAAGCGACTGCCTTCTGACCTTCGCAACCCCTTTTACGAGGAAAATCTGTGATGTGGGTTAAACCAGTTGTCAGACTATTTAAGGCCTCCGACTGACCTGTAACGATTGCCAAAGATGATAAATTGGCAACCAGGACCGACGGCTTAACATGCTCTCCGAAGCACGGAGGGAACTCGGGCGGTCACCTATCCAATTACTGGCTAGGGTTAGGGTTGCTTACCTTCGCTGATCGAATGATATGCATAATAGCAACTATGCCATGAGCTCCTCGGTTTTTGAGTGGTATGACTGAAGTTAAGTGTACCTTACAGTAGGAGTAACTTAGACTTAACTTCATCATCATCATCATCGGTTCCGCGGGACGAAATTAAATGTACGCGGGTTAAATCGTAGGGCACAGCTAGTTGATGTAATATAATTCTAAATATCCCTACAATTACAAATTCCGGTGTTATTCCTGTTTCAGGCTGTTGATGGGCATAATGGCTTCATTTTGGAATGGTTCTAAAATATTCAAAACATGTAGCATAAAACGTATTTACAGTTTAATTTCATGTGGTTAAAATATGAATGAAATATTAACTAAAATTTAACGTTATATAAAAATAAAAAGCTTCTTAGCTATGTAGTTCTTGAATTTAATAATATTATGTAAGCCTATATTATGTGTATTAACAAGAATTAATTTTATTTATTTAACTTCAATTATAATATACATAAATAATATATTCAAAAAATAATAAAAATAAAAATGGCAGTACAAAATCAAGATGAAATTAAACTGTACATTAGTAATGATTAAGTTTAATTAATATTATTATATATTATTTGTACGTAAATTAAAACGGGATGAGTGCAGGAGAATGATCTTGACAAAATACCTCCCTATGCCCTATGGCAGGTATGTCTGAGCAGAATTGAGGAGCGTCATCAAATGCATTGTAATGTATTGTAACTTCTAATGTCCAAATAGCAATGTAACTTTATTTCACAGACAAAATCTAATAAATTGTCCAGTTATACTACCATCATTAGATTTTTAATCTTACCATACGTGTAATTGATTAAGTTTGAATTCAACAAAAAATAAAAATCTTATATAACTAACTTGCGTTAACAATCCCAAATAGATAAATAGATCATAAATCCTAAATAGATCATAATATAAAAAAAAGTATTTTCATATAATGTTTATAATGCCCTGATTTAACTAATCAAGATAAGCGTAAAGCGTTCTATTTTGTATTAGAATTCATGTATAAAAAATGTCTATGAATAATTCAGGGAGAGCTACGAACCCGGCTACGAAGCTACGAATAAACGTAGAAGCACCGTAGAGGCTACGAGCGCTACGAATCAAGTAGAGGGCGGCTACATCACTCTCATGACGTCACACTCGTAGCAACGTCTCGTAGAAGGTTTCAGCGCCAAGGGAAAATGTACCAGGCGCACATAAACCGTAGGATACGCAGGAAACCTCGTACCCAAGCGAGCGGCCTGGAAAAGCGAAGAGAGGGGGACGAAATTCGGATTAAGCCCCGAGGTGAATAGATCCCGAAAATCCCGATTAGAGCGGAAAATGTCTACTTTGTACCAGGCGAGCATAAAACGGTGAGTGTATCAGATTGATGTTGAGGTGGATTAAGCTAAGGGTGACAGAGAAGGAAAGCAGGCGATACTACTTTAGGGCGGGGCAAGTTCAGGCATGCGCAGTAACGCTACAAAACACTAGTTTAGAAAGGAATACACAAGGGTGAGGACATACAAACTCCATTAATCATATCACATTGTTATTACTGCACAGGCAATTCTGTACTGTAGGTCTAAAAAGGCCACTTTGGTAGAATCATAATTTGATCCGAATATGATTCATCATGACAAAATGGTCACTTAGGTGCAATTCATAATATTATGATTCACGAATGATTAATATTTCGCAGTTCACCCGTTTCACACTTTCCTATGAATATTCCTAAAATGGTCCACGAAATATGAATTGCTTTTGTGACAAATAGCATCATAAAAAGTTAGTTAGGGACTAATATTTACAATCATTGTAATCCTGATCTCGTACACGTTTCAAACTATGGCCTTTTTATTGGCCTTTGGAAAAGTATGGCGGATAATTATTGTTTTTTACACTAATATTAGTTGTATTGTTTTCTATAGAAAGTCAAGTCAAATATTTGTTAGACTAAAATAACTCAAATATTTGTTAGACTTAATGTGAAGAAAAAATGCTAAGGGAATACACATATGCTCACGCCTGTATCACCCTACGGGGTAGGCAGAGGTGCTGTAATCACAACACCCACTTTTTCACCGAAAATGATGTGCCAACGTGATACATGGTGAGTTTATCGCCGTCTCAGGTACTAAACATACGACTTTGAATTACTTCTCAGACATACTGCAGGTTTCCTCACGATGTTTTCCTTCACCGTAAAGCACGTGGGGTAAAATCACTGTACATAAGTTTTTAGATAAATACGTTGGTCCCGCTGGCATTCGAACCTGCGTCGCTTGCGGAGCAGGCGACTGCTCAAACCTCAAGGACAAAGTTACTGACCTTAAATAAAGTGTAAACTTAGCAGTTTATTATGTAAGTTAGTTTACATTAAACTTTTTCTCTTCTTTGATAGTGATTGCCAGATATTTTTTGTAAAATGTACTCTAACGCCATCCAGTATCCGACTGCAAAACTAATTCCGTATCATTCGCAGAGGCTACTAAGTCGCACAGAGTTGAAAAGGATTCTCGTAAAATTTGTAGATGGCGCTGATTATTTTAGCTCAGTGTTCCATCGGGGCAAGGAACTATAATACTTTTAAAGTTGATAATATATTCAATTGGGGAGGGCGAGGGCTGGCATTCTCGTCATATTTGTGAACAGGTGCTGCTTGTGGGGGTTGGTCTACTCTCTAGCTACACAATTATACGTAGTTTACTTTTGTGCACTGTGTCCATGGGCTTATATCTTTTTATAATATATATTTTTTATGATTTACATTGTAAATTGTAAAATAACTTTTTTTTAAAAGAGTAATTTTGAGTTACTTCTCAGTAAAAGCAACCTTCCGAACCTGGCGATAGTAGGTATAGTATATATAGATTTGAAAGTACTATGTTAAAAGTCTAATCAAACAAATATATTTTTAATTTTTTTAATTTTGAATTCAAAGAAAAAAATAACTTAGTCCCCTTAAATTTCCTATTTCTTATGGAATTGAGCCTTTAAATTTGAATGATGTGTAAACATTCTTCACATTACAAAACATGGTTTATACCAAGACTAAAACAAACTAGGAATAAAACAATTTCCATCCTTTTTTAAATACGTATCACAAAAAGAGATAGATCTACATTTAATCCTTCTTATTATCGTAGGCTTTGTACTGTAATAATGTGTTATTATTTAATATAAATATATAATAAGGTCTGTACTATCGTCGGTCTGATTATCAAATAAGGACTAAAATTGCGTTTTCTGTAAGTTTTCTTTCGTTTCTTCAATTATAATGTTATAATATAATATAAACTACCACACATCACGCAAAGGTTGATAGACATACTAAATCTATAGAGAAAAATGAAATTGAACTGTCTATTTGTACTAGCTTTTCACCAAATGCATATGAAAGTATATTACATTTTTAACATTTTTCTCTGTACGTCTGTTTGTTTCGGATAATCTCTGAAATGGCTGGATCAATTTTAATAGGGCTTTCACTGACAGTTAGCTGATGTAACGTTTTTTACATTAAGGGTTTCCATACAGAAACCACCTAAAGTTAAGTCTAAGAAGAAGTTTAGTCTACGCAGGTGAAACATATAATTTATTATATTACTAGCCAAGTCCAGCGAATCACATTTTTTTAAAATAAATGTAGCCTATAATGTTACTCTTTGTAAAATTTGCTACCTGAAAGTGAAAACCGAAACGTCAGTCCAGACGTTTCTAAGATTGGCTGGAACAAACAGACGGACAGATATTTTTTTTAATAGATTTTTTTTATATCAGTACCCTACATAGGATTACAAACACAAACTTAAATTTTATTTATCTGTATAGATGTATAGTATGTCACGTTGGTACTTTATCAAATTCGGTGAAAAGTGGGTGTTGTGATAACAATACCTCTGCCTACCCCTTCGGGGAATACAGGCGTGAGCATATGTATGTAAGTATGTCATATTTAAAACATTTATATTTTATTCTCCCGTCGTCTTGAGAATCAATTTCTTTTTCAAATAGATATATTCCGATATCACAGTAGTCTTTGTTCGTCAAGTTAGCTTTGAACAAAGGCAAAAATTCAATTAAAGCTCTCAATAAAGCAAATAAAATTGAAAAGAACGAACGAAATTATAAATAAATGTTTGCCTTCGGCCATCCGAGGTTTGAATCGAATAGAGTCCTCGTATTTGTTAAGGCATTAGGTATGCTTTTGGGCATTCGTCTATAAATAAGGGGATTTCATTCGTAATTGTTGATGTTTGCGTTCCATGCGAGACCATCTCTCACATTGAAACTCAATTATGTTGTGTGAAAAGTAAGTGTTGTTATTACAACACCTCTGCCTACCCCATCGGGGAATGCAGGCGTGAGCATATGTACGTAAGTATGTATTGTTGATGTTGATTTTAGAGGAAATACCAGTTTACTCTTGACACGAAAATGTTGTTACAACAGTTGAGTGCGTCACCAAAGTACCACGTTTGGTGTATTTGTTGACTGAAAACGGATTACGTTACGTTCGTGTTATTAGAAAACGATTTATTCGGAAGGGATTTTCTTTTTCGTATATTCTTTTCTTCCAATCTATACAGATAAGTAAAATTCACGTGTCGGTTTGTAATTCCTAATTAACAGGTTTTCACTTAATGTATATCTATGATGATGAACTCTCCTACCGAATTTCGGTTACGGCGGCTAATCTCAACGGGTATCAGCCATGTACGCAGGAGATATTATAGTGACGCGTGTGTGCGCAAACACTGGTGCACTTTTTATTCCCTCACTCTCATAGTCCGATGGGACGGTAATCCGACACGACCGGAGCGAGATCAGGCGTAGGACCAAAGGCTTAACGTGCTTTCCGAGGCACGGGGGTGGAAACACCGCCAACTTCCAAACTCCGGGCATTTTTATTGTGAATTTCTTGACAGAAAAACCCAATATAAATTTTTGACCCGACCCGGGAATCGAACTCGTGATCGGCAGGCAAACGTACTAACCATTAGACCAACGAGGCAGTTACATCTACAGCTGTATATCTATACTAATATTATAAACAGGAAAGGTATGTATGTATGTTTGCAACAAATTGGCTCTAAAAGTTCTGGATAGAATTTAAAAATTCTTTCACCATTTGAATGCTACGTTATCACTGATTAATACAGGCTATATTTTATCCATGTACTTCGCACGGGAACGGGAACTATGCGGGCACTTACAGAAAAAACTATTTATTAAATGTGTTTGTTTCCGTGTCTCTGAATTTTCAGGCTAATCTCTCAAACGGCTTGACCGATTTTCTCGGGACGTTCACACTTTCAAAATTAACTTCCCCTTTAACTGAACTTACATATAAAATAATAGGCTTCCGCTAATGCGACTATTAATAAAGCTATCCAGTAAACGCTAGATAAGAAGCGAGTGACTATAGACATTTGATAGTTACATTTATCTTTTAACCGTAATTTTAATATTTTTTCATTTATTAACTCTACTAAAAACTAATTACAAGTACAAAACTTGTCCCAAATCGGTGTCTCTCGGGATCGTGCCAAGAAGGCTGCATTACCACGTTGAATAACAATGCTGATTCTCTGAGCGAGAAAAGCCCCAGCCCCCTTGTCACGAGAAGCACATATTTTGTGGAATCAGTACTGTAGTGTATCCGCTATCTATGGCATACATACTCTTGTCCTCGTATGCACCTGTGGGTTAGCTAAACGTCACTGTCACTGAAGCCGCGGGCGGGAAAGTGAGGTGAAGCTATCACGAAATACGTTAGCATTGTCTAGCCAGTGTTCGTGATTGTGAACATTATAATACAGGTAAAGGATTTCAACAACCCCAAAAAATACCTATAGAAGTTTTGTACATACATATGCCTGTATTCCCCGAAGGGGTAGGCAGAGGTGTTGTTATCACAACACCCACTTTTCACCGAATTTGATTATGTGCCAACGTGACAGATGGTTAGTCTATCGCCATCTCAGGCACTATACATACGTGTTTGAATTACTTCTCAGAAATATGCAGGTTTCCTCACGATGTTTTCCTTCACCGTAAAGCACGTGGTGTGAAATCACTGTACTTAAGTTTTTTAGAAAAACTGATTGGTACAGGCCCCGCTGGGATTCGAACTTGCGTCGCTTGCGTAGCAGGCGACTGCTCAAACCCCGAGGCTTTGTAACATTCAATTAGTATATAAGATATCTTAAAAATAAGAAACGTCATTGCTCAGATTACCATTATATTATAATTAGTAATTAATAAAGATATTATGTATATTCTTATACAAATTAGGTCATGAACATGTGCTAAGATACTCGAGTCCTTACACTAGAATTAACACAAGGTGGCGAGAAGCAGCAATTTGTCCTCTAAGCCTGGAACACGTATATATAGGCTGTCAGGTGGAATGAATTAGGTATATTCGGTCACATAAGTGCTTTAAACCAGTTGGTACTAAGTTGTAGTTGAATATTTCACTTTTTCATATTTGGAATAACTATGATTACAAAATACGATAATTATACAGCGAAAGTTAGTAATTATACTTTATCCAAATGAGGACATAATGGAAAAACATTATTTTTAATAAATTTAGAACCATATTACGGCCGTGGTGGCCTTGGGGTTAGAGTAGTCGCCTGCTCGCAAGCGACGCAAGTTCGAATCCCAGCTGGGGCTTTTCCCAATGAGTTTTTCTAAAAACTTATGTGCAGTGATTTCACACCACGTGCTTTACGGTGAAGGAAAACATCGTTAGGAAACCAGCATATGTCTGAGAAGTAATTCAAAGACGAAAGTATAGTGCCTGAGACGACGATGGACTCACCCTCTGTCACGTTGACACTTGATCATATTCGGTGAAATGTGGGTGTTGTTACAACATCTCTGCTTACCCTTTCAGGGACCTTTCTGGGATGGCGTGAGTACATATTACGGCCATGCATAGAACTTCATATGGATATGACAATTAAGTTTTTCAATTATTATTATTAGGTTCAAAGATTTGCTTTGGTCTCGAGCGAAGTCGGTAGTAGTGAACCAAGTACGGGCTTTTGCCAAGTAGACTGGTTCAAGTGTGTCCGTGTAATGAGGGTGACGTATGACAATTAATATTATTAATATAATATATAATTAATATTATATAATATCAACAAAACAATATGTCATATAAATGATGTAAATGAAATATTAAAGTAAATAAGCTGGTCTGTGACGCGACATGGAAGAACAACAGGGACGTACAAACCAGTGTAAAGTTCGCACGAGAGTGTTATGGTATTAATATGTATGGAAAAGGAACGTAAGGAGTGTTAGCAAGTATAAATTAAAAGAAATAAATAAAAATAAAATTATTATTGTGAACAGAAAACCCAAGAAATACCTTCAATTATTAATCATTACATACATTGTCTTAATGCTAATGTGGTATTTCGAATCATTCACTAAGCACTCAAAACATCTCAATTATTCCAACAACCATAATGCAAACAGGATTTGGTAATTCAATTTTAAATCGAGCCCGCTGAACTAAATTACATCAATGACATACAATTAGTCACGATTGATAAAGGATTGTTGTCGCTGTAGTTTCATAGAATAGAGCTTCAATTCGCATGTAATTCGATTACCAGTTCAATTAAGTAAGATGTAAGTAAGACTTCAGATACTTTTTACTTTAATGTCACGAATAAACTGAACCGACTTCAGTCATAATGTTTTCTGACTTGTTACTAAATTATTATTTCTTATTTTGCGATTGCGACGAAAAAGCCGTGGTGGCCTTAGGGTTAGAGCAGTCGCCTGCTACGCAAGCGACACAAGTTTGAATCCCAAGCGAGGCCTGTACGAATGAGTTTTCCTAAAAAACTTATGTGCAGTTATTTCACACCACGTGCTTGACGGTGGAGAAAACATCGTGAGGTAACCTGCATATGTCTGAGAAGTAATTCAAACACGTATGTATAGTGCATGAGACAGCGATGGGCTCACCCTTTGTCGCGTTGGCACTTGATCATATAGCCATATATTTTTTGGGGTGGTCACCCTTATCATTTAAGGGTATGAAAAATAGATGTTGACCGATTCTCGGACCTACCCGATCTGCACACAAAATTTCATATAAATCGGTCCAGGCGTTTCGAAGGAGTACGGTAACTAACATTGTGACATGGAAAATTTATATATTAGATATACAATTTAAAAAAAAAAATTGAGATAGTAAGACACCTTAAGAATTACCTTAAATAGAGAGTTAATTTTTACATTTGTTTTTATATAAATAAATGCCATTGCAAGAAATTTCAGTATACATACTTCGCGTAACCCTTGATTATATTTTAACCAGCCCATAAATAACAATAGGGTTGGCGTTTAATTTAATGTAACTACGTTTACCTTCTTCGCTGTCTCGAAGCTTAATTGAATTCAGTCTTACCTGGAACAGAGATTGTAAATTGAACAAAGCACTTCACATTTTTGTTAAATGTGGACAACTGTACTTGGAAATTTTAAATATAATTTTAATTGTTTAATGCCTTTGTTCATTACAATGTTCAATACTAACATATAAAGCGACGTGATGGCCTTGAAGTTTGAGCAGTCCCAGCGGGGCCTGTACCAATGAGTTTTTCTAAAAAACTTATGTACAGTGATTTCACACCACGTGCTTTACGGTGAAGGAAAACATCGTGAGGAAACCTGCATATATCTGAGAAGTAATTCAATGACGTATGTAAAGTGTCTGAGATGGCGATAGACTCACCTGTCACGTTGGCACTTAATCATCTTCGGTGAAAAGTGGGAATGCTGCCTACCCCTTCGGGGAATACAGGCGTGAGCATATGCATTTACCAACATATAAAGGGGAAGAATTTGTTTCTTTGAACACGCTTATCCCAGGATCTACTACCAATACTACTGTTGCAATAAAAAAATGATTTTAGTGTAAAATAGTCTTCCTCGATAAACAAAATAAATCACATTAGACAAGACGCTAGTTGAGTTTCTTCCCAGTTCTTCTGAGAAGGCTAGTTTCCCATCCGGTGGTTAGTTCTTCGATGTTCCTGCCTTACCAGGACCTAAACTAAATTAATAATTTTCACCACTTAGTACTAGGTCTTGTCCTCTGCCTTCTGGAACCCTTCTGAAGTGAGAGCGTGAGGATACGGATATTTTAATATCGAACTGAGAGCGCAAAATTTAATATTTTGTTGCTGTAAATGGAGATTATGTAGATAATGAGGTTGATTAATGTGTCTGGAGTGAAGTTTGGACTTGTTCCTAAGATAATTAATCTTTCGCTTCATTTTTAAGATTTCAAACAAAAAAGGAATCCTGAAAAATCCCTAATTTTTCCGTCGCCTGTCTACCTGTCTTAGTGTAAGACGCGTAAGAAAATTAAAATCTTTAATTAATTTAATAATTATGTTACAAATAAAAAAAAAATCATAAGTTACAGATATGCTTACGCCATCCCAGAAGAGTCCCCGACGGAATTAGCATAGATGTTGTAACAGCACCCACATTTCACCAAATATGATCAAGTGCCAACGTGACAGAGGGTGAGTCCATCGCCGTCTCAGGCACTATACATACGTCTTTGAATTACTTCTCAGACATACGCAGGTTTCCTCACGATGTTTTCCTTCACCGTAAAGCACATGGTGCGAAATAACTGTACATAAGTTTTTTAGAAAAACTCATTGGTACAGGTCCCGCTGGGATTCAAACTTGCGTCGCCATTAAGGCCATTAAGGCTTTTTTTTCATAAGTTATAAATAAAATAAAATTAGTTCCCTAGTGGTGTCCGAGAGGTTTGAGTTGTCACCTGCTACACTAGCGACGCAAGTTCTAATCCTTTGCTTCTAAGATAGCAAATTTCACACCACGAGCTTTGAGGTTTAAGAAAACATTTTGATGAAACCTGCTTCCGTTTGAGAAGAAATTCAAAGATGGCGATGGACTCACAATCTGTCACATTTACACTGATTAATATTCCGTGTAAAATTAGGTGTGTGCAACAACACCTATCGGGGCCTACTATCATCCGTTTAAGAAGAGCATATTAAGAACTTATGAGCTGTGACGTTTCATTTTAATAGCGTAGAATTAAACGTCAAAGCCATGAAGTTTTGAATACGCGCTGCTTAAACGATCATAGTTTGCCCCTGATAGGAATATAATTTTTTTATTTAACTACGAGTGCACTCCAGTAAAAGTTTATGCATGATAATTTCCTCGTCAAAGAACTTGATGGAAACATTTTCCATGAACATTTCCACAAACAATTTATGCTTAATCCAAGCATGTGTAATCTAGTTAACGCCTTTTAAACTCATCCACGTAACCTTTACGACCCTTTGACCTTTTATTTAATTACCTTGTAATGTTCGGTCGGTCCAGTGAGCACTGGGTGACCTCGGCATGTCACTTTAATTTAGAAAAAATACAACGTTTTAAAACATTTTTGGAGCATTACACAAATTTGTAGAATTTGTTTACTGTCGACCCTAGGCCTACTGGTTCGATGATTCGCTTAGCAGGCTGAGGTATGGGGGATATTTTACATGGCTATATGTATTGATTCAATAATGTAACAATATTAAATATATGCTCCAAAGACTTTCATGAAATGTTGTGTGTAGGTTGTTTCAGACTCAAAAAATAGACCATTGAGAAGAAACCGAGCACAACTCGGTCAACCAAGATTTAAAAATTAAATACATACATATGCTCACGTCTGTATTCCCCGAAGGGGTAGGCAGAGGTGTTGATAACAACACCCACTTTTCACCGAATTTGATTAAGTGCCAACGTGACAGATGGTGAGTCTATCGCCGTCTTAGGCACTATACATACGTCTTTGAATTACTTCTCAGAAATATGCAGGTTTCCTCACGATGTTTTCCTTCACCGTTAAAGCACGTGGTGTGAAATCACTGTACATAAGTTTTTAGAAAAACTCATTTGTGCAGGCCCCTCTGGGATTCGAACTTGCGTCGCTTGCGTAGCAGGCGACTGCTCCAACCCCGAGGCCACCACGGCTCGTCATATAAATTGATAAATAATTATTACGATCACTGTATCTAGCAATCACAAAACACACAATACAATACATACTACACACACAAACCTGTGGCGAACAAAGCCTTTATCTTAGGCCACATGATTGCGACCCGCAATTTATCAGATAACATAATAGATTTGGAGGACTCATTACTCAACACCACGCTGGCGTTAGATCAAGATTATACCTAATTCACTTGAACAATGGATACAATATTGAGTGAGAGCAATCCAAGAACACGAAATTATATTTCCTTCTATCTGTGCCTTAAGGATTCACCAGCGTAGATTTGGTTTCATGCATTACTTCGCGGAACCCTTATTTTCAAAATCTGAAAATGCCTAGTCAGCCTAAGTTATTCTTCCTTGTAGCACCGGCTATCTGCCAGTGAAAATCCCGTCAAAATAGGTCACTGAAGTTTCTGTTTGTACTTTCAAATTAACAGCTTTTCACTTAATGCATATAAAATTATATAGGTATACGGGTATAAAAAAACCAACTTAAAAAAAATATCTGTCCGTCTGTCTGTTTCTGACTTCCACTGGCAGTGAGCTAATGTTATAAGAAGCAACTTAGACTACTATTATTTAAAAAAAAACATGTTTCCACAGGTCACCCATGAAATTACATCTACGCGGGTAAAACCACGGGGCGCAGCTAGTGAAGAATAGATCCGTAATGTAATAAAATATTATGTAATACTAAATTGATGTTAGATAGCAAATACAGTTTTCTAGGACAGCGTTGGAAGCTACAAAAGTTTATATCCAGACTCAAGTGTTAGAAGTTCTATTCTGAACGTTTCACACTCCAATATAATACATACATATGGCACTATCAGAACGGCTCAGGGCTCATAAACATTTTTGGAAATTGTATTCGTGCAAGTTATTTTGAATTTATAACTTAAGCAGTTCATATTGTTAAAGTATATTTAAGGTCGTTTATCGAAGTGTTAAAAAAAGTTTTTTTTTTTAACTACTTGTACATTTTGAGGTCTGTTTATTTTAACATCATTATTTTCACATATATTTGATTTGAGCCCCTATCGTTCTGAGGGTGCGATATGCTCACGCCTGTATCCCCCGAGGGGGTAGGCAGGGGTGTTGTAATAACAACACCCACTTTTCATAATTTAGTGTTATTATGCTACCTTAAAGTAAATATAAATAAAAAAGTTTCGCATTTCGAATATTCAATCAAAGAAATTAACAATCATGGTGAGAGGAATGGAAACGAAATCGATACCTAACAATAAACAAACCAAATTATATAACTTTTGATAATACAACACAGATTTTATAGATACCTTACAGAATAATACTGTACAGTTGTGATTAGATAACACTTCTGAAGAAAACTTCTGGATTCGATTGCTTCTTGTTGTTAGAAGCCCTTTAAATGCTTGGCAAATACATACAAAAGTTTATTTATAAAGGAGACGTATTAAATTCTTACCTTATACATATACATCTTTACAGATAAATAAAATTGAAGTGTTAGTTTGTTATTTATATTTAACAGATTTTCACTAAATGCGTACGAAAGTAAATACAGAACTCACATAAAATCCAATTCAAAAAAAAATATCTCAGTGAGTCTGTCTCTCTATCGGTCAGTCTGTCAGATTTTTAGTTATGTTATTTTTTATCGACATTTGTGCATTGGAACATTGTCCATGAGCTTACGATTCTTAAATTATGTATTTTGTATTCTTTAAATTGTATAATATTTTTGAAAAGAGTAATTACTGAGTTTCTTGTCAGGTTATTCTCAGTAAAAGCAACCTTCCGAACCTGGCGGTAGCATGTATTATACTGTATAATTATGTCGTTCTGGCGATTTGAAAGTACTTTGTAAAAAGTCTAATCGAATAATGATACTTTTGACTTTGACTTTGTCTTTGTTCATTCCAGTTAATATCCGAAACGGTTGGACCGATTTTACCGGGATTTTCACTATCAGATAGCTAATGTTACAAGGAGTAACTTCATATCATTATTAAAAAAAAATAGGCATCCGTGGGTCTCCGATGAAATCAAGCCTACGCGGGTTACACCACGGGGCACAGTTGGCAATACTTATATACAAACATACACGCCTGTATTCCCCGAAGGGGCAGATGTGTTGTAACAACACCTACTTTTCATCGAAACTGATTAAGTGCCAACGTGACGTATGGTGAGTCTATCACCGTCTCAGGCACTATACATACGTCATTCAATTACTTCTCAGACATATGCACGTTGCCTCACGATGATTTCCTTCACCGTAAAGCAAGTGGTGTGTAATCACGGCACATAAGTTTATAGAAAAACTCATTGGTACAGGCCCCGCTGGGCTCTTGATATACTTATAACTTTTAACGTTACGCCTTGTCGGTCTTGTGGTTACTGCGGGACACGGAGTCCTTGGTTTGATCACCCGGAGACATAGATCATCATCTCCCTGGCCTTAATCCCATACATTGTTGGGATCGGCACTTGATTCAACCCGATGTGGCTGATCACTTGATTTTTATACGAAGCGACTGCCATCTGACCTTCGTAACCCCTTTAACTTTTCAGACTGTTTTAGGCCTCCGATCGACCTGTAACGATGATAAATTGGTAACCGGGTCCGATGGCTTAACATTCTCTCCGAAGCACGAAGGGATCTCGTGCGGTCACCCATCCAATTACTTAGGATTGATTAACTTCGTTGATCGAATGATATGCACAATAGCAACTGAGCTACGAGTTCCTCCACCCGGAGACATAGATAAGGCGACAATTTAAATATTATTTACTCCTAAATAGTTATAAATACTAGCGGAAGTCACGCAGTTTCACCCGCGCAGTTTTCCGTTTCCTTGGGAGTACGGGGATAAATATAGCCTATGTTACTCGCTGAAAGAATTTTTCTCGGTTCAGTAGTTTCGGAGCCTATTCAATACAGACATACTTACATACAAATCTCTCCTCTTTATAATAGTAATATAGATATGGAATTTTCTTGTATAGTCATGTCATGTCCTACCTCATCCACATCTCGGGTATAACATTAGATTGACAAAGCGTCCCATTTGATATCTGCGTGTCTCATTCGTCCCTTGCAAGTTGGGACCCACGCCATTAGTTACCCAAATGCATCAGATTGTTATCTGACAACCATTTTGTTCGGGGTATATTGAGATCAAGTGATTTAAAGGTGGCGATGAAGTAATAAACGCTTATTGGGTACTAGCCCCACGGTTTTAGGATTAATGATAAAAACTTTCTCTAAAAATAGCCTATGTTACACCTTGTAATATCAGCTATCTATCTGCCAGTGAAAATCCTGTTATCTTATCTTGTTTGTGGCATTATTGGGTCCGTTGCACGTCACCCGGTAGCACGTCGACTCTTGGGATTTTTTGTGCGGCCTTTGCCCTTTTGCCCTACGTACCTGACTCCTCAAATAACCTCCCTGAACAAGCCGGCATGTCTTGCCCATGGGGAAGAGCTTGTAGTCCTCTGGTTTCGGATACGCCTTACCCAGTAGGTCCATTCGCCATCTGGCAGTGCGTCACAATTGCATATTAGGTGACTCATGGTTTTGACTTCTGATTGACAGTACCTACAGACCACATCGTTAGATAAGTTCATCTATGAAGATGTTCTTTTGTCCCATAATGGCGCAACTTCGAAACCCAGCGGGTCTCTACCAATGACTTTTTCTAAGAATGCATGTGCAGTTTCACCACGTGCTTTACGGTGAAGGAAAACATCGCGAGAAAACTTTCATATTCTGAGAAGCAATTCAAAGACGTATGTATAGTGACTGCGACGGCGATAGACTCACCTTCTGTCACGTTAGCACTTAATAATCTTGTAAAAGTGGGTGTAGTCATAACGATATATCTGCCTACCCCTTCGGGGAATACAGGTGTGAGCATGTGTGTATAAAATTCTAGTAAAAAGTGATTTTCTTATCTTTTATTTCATCAGACTGTAGGTACTGAATCCTCTCAACGAGGCTATAAATAAATCGTGTCTCTTAACGTGGTTTTTATTAAGTAATTAATTAAATTCAAAACCATTTGCGGTCGTCCACTATTAATTTGACTGTCAACTGCAAGAGACTGCGAACTCTTTGTTTTGTTAACTCAAAATTAATCTTATTCCATTTTAAATAAGGAGATAAATTTGTGGTAACAGTGATTAATTCCCGGTACACCTGCCCTGAATGTGCTAAGCAGCTGGTAAGAGATATATTACCCTATCGCAACGTAATAAATAGATAATAATTTATTTAAACGCAATATTATATAATGTATTCACCAAACATAATCAGATGCCATCTTTACAGATGCTATTGTCATGAAAGATTGGCAAAAATCGATTAAGTGTCTTTTAGCACTTAAACAATTTTTGGCGCATACCATGAAAAAGTAAAAAGCCGTGGTGGCAAGTGTGAATCCCAGCGGAGCCTGTACCAAAGAGTTTTTCTAAAAAGTTATCTGATGTGATTTCAGCACGTCCTTAACGGTGAAGGTAAACATCGTAAGGAAACCTGTGTATGTCTGTGAAGTAATTCAAAACGTATGTGTAGTACCCGAGGAGGCGATAGACTCACCATCTGTCACGTAATCTTCGGTGAAAAGTGGGTGTTGTTATTACAACAGATCTGCCTACCCCTCAGGGTATACAGGCGTGAGCATATGTATGGTACAGAAATGAAACGTCAAATCTCAGAAGTTCTTAATTCGCCCTACTTAAACCGATGATGGTAGGCCCCAGTACATTCTCACACTCCCTTAATCGCCTTAAGGATTCCCACGGGAATATTACGAAATAATAAACGTGCAGTTAAGGCACATAATCCTTTGTCTAAACTGCGCTTAATATTTTGCAACTATTAACATTTTCACCGAAGAAACCACCTCAATTTGAAGCACAAATTGAGAGAGACTCTAGGATTTGCATTGCTTTATGAAATATCTTCCTACTGAATAGTAGTTTCATAATTACTGGAGTGCACTGTCGGCGCGCCTTTCCAGATTTAAACAAATTTGAGCTCTAATCTGTATGCAGGTAGTTTCATAATACATTGTTTTGGTTATCAAATTCCTTTAAAAACATTGCGAAAACATTTTAATTGGAAATTTAGATTTTGAAGTTTTAGCATTTGCAATGATGTTTTGCATCATCTCTTTTACCAATAGTAATACCATAATAACCTATAGTAAGTACTAACTTATGGCTATTTAGTTACCGCTAAGGCACAGTTTAAATATAAGCTTACGAACAGTGGAATGGAATCTAGAGGAATTAATAGTTTGAAATGGCACTCACACAGACGCGCGCATCTACGAGATAATTAGCGGCCCTTGCGTAATGTCAGTAAGGGGAAACATGTTGAAATGGGTAGACGGATGAGCGAAATGCGATTAAATAAAGAAATTTGTAGAGGTAATGTGAGCGGAAGTGTCGGTAGAGGTCGTCCAAAGAAGAAATACTATGACCAAATTAATTAATATTTTTCTGAAAGTTCAAGTTTGGACTCGTAACTGAAGGAAGTGTATGAAGAGACGCATGAATGTGGATGAAGCGAAATAAGTATGTAAGTTTCGTAGCAGGTGGCGAACGGTGGTCTCTGTCTACCCCCATGGGGTACAGTCGTGAGCATATGTATGTATAGACTTAAAAAAAAACATCACTGAATCTTGAAGCTGAGCTTAGAAAATCACTAAGAAGTCAAGCGCTTTACTGCTTTAAAAATTATTGTAAAATACAGTCCCGTTTATAATACTTATTTCTAAATTTAATGAAATCCAGTGCATGTCCAAACTCAGTTAATAAGTGTATTGATACTTATATATGAATAAACCTTTCATTAATTAATGGTAGGGGTTGAGGACGCAACTCACCTTGATTGTATTTAATCGAGCTAAGAAGTTTCTACTCGCTAGTACTTCCATACGTGTGCCGTTTACAAATTGGCTACAACACGTTCCATAAATGGGTTAGATCAAACTATGTTTAAACGGTAGCTAAAATACACGTGTTCTATTCTGAAACTATTAATTGAACATTTATAGCCATTTCATTATGGTTTAATGAATGTAATTATTCCATGGTTATAATAGGACTTTTGTCTTTCCTAATGTCATTTGACTTTGGGATTATTTTTATTTCAAACTAGCTGCGGATTCACTGCGGTAGACTTAATTTCATAGGTGACCTGTGGAATTATATTTTTTTTAAATAAAACTAGCCTAGTTACTTCTTTCAATATTAGCTAACTGCGACTGAAAATCCTGTCAAAATCAGTCCAGCCGTTTCGGCGATTAGCCGCGACAAACAGACAGATAGGAGTTTTTTTTTTATGTCACTACCTATGAAACTAATACTTATTCATATGCATTTAGTCAAAAGGTTTTATTTTGGAATTACAAATATATGATTAAAGAAAAAATATAAAAGTCCTTTGTAATAGAGACAGGACAAATGTTGGAGTTTTGCCCAACAAGTTCCTTTCGTGACTGAAGGCACTTCACTCAGTAATAAAGCATGTAAGTACCAACATGTTTTATAAGAACACGAGTTCAATTAAGCGACAAAACAATGTCGACGTAATTATTTTCTTAGGGGCCCGGATAACAATAATTTTAGACGGGCTCCTAACAGCCTACCTTGTTAGGGTGAATGCACAAAAATATTTGATACTAGCTGTGCACCGCGGTTTCACCCGCGTTGTTTTCTTAATAGAAGTAGCCTAAGTTACTCCTTGTAACTTTAGCTATTGTATTCGGAGATTAGCCGGAACAGACAGACAGACAGATATTTTTTTTTATACTCATATGCATTTAGCCAAAAGGTGTAATTTAGGAATTACAGACAGACACTTAAATTTTATTTATCTGTATATATGTATAGATTACATTGCGGCATGCATTTTAACAAAAAAAATAATTATGAACAACTCGCATGTGAGAAAAAAACTAACTGGGGGGCTATCGTAATATCAGTGATGTCTTACTAATATCTTGACTTGGAATTTAATTTTTGTATGACAAAATGAAACGTCAAAGCGAAGAAGTTCTTAATACGCTCTGAACCGATAATGGAGATCCCCTGTTCTCGTGTCTTCACACAAATTTATATACGAGTAAGTATAACAAACTGGTTCCCGTTCAAATTAAAATTCACATATAAACTTCCAATCCCCTTTTCAGTTCCTTAGGGATGGAATTTCGAGTAACCCTAGTATAAATGGTCACTTACACCCCAAACAGAACACATAGTAAAAAATGTATGTCCCTAAGGCCAACGGCTTAGGCTACGTGTAGATTTATAATTCAGTCGGTCAGTCAGCCAAATTATAGCTCTAGGTAAATGATTTTTAGTAGTTTTAGTAATTAAGACCAACATGCGCTTAACTTGGATAGATAGATCGTTGTTCAAGCTCAATAAAATGTTGTAGGAAAAGACGAGAGAAAGAGAAGTATTTTTTAATTTTCGTACTATACCCATCACCATTAGAAATCGCTACCATCGTTACAATTTATAACCTGTAACTATTAGTGATGTAACGGATATTCGCGAATGCGAATATCCGATTATGCGAATATGCGTATTTTTCATTATTCTTATTCGCATTCGCAAAATTATGCGAATGTTTAGCGAATGTTTTTATGCCACTTTGTCCCTTAAATATCAGTTAAATTTGAATAATAACATAAGACTAACCTTAAAACAAAACAAAATAAAACTTTTGAATGAACTTTCTGTAACTAAATTCATTCAATTAACCAATATCGGCTATGTTTAATTTAAACATGGTCGACACGAAACATCAGACCTGTCAAACATTTTACGCACGTTTTTTTGAAATTTTAAAATAAACGCATTCGCGAATGTGAAAAATCCAGCATTCGTTACATCACTAGTAACTATGATACTAGACTTCCTTGTACTGGTTAATCACCCCGAGTGCCTGACATAGTACACATTAAAGGCTTACTCTATGTAAATCCATTTGTTAATTGGTCGGGCGAAATTTCCAAAAGGCAACTGCAGCAGAATTTAATCACAATAAAAGCGTCACTGTCATGACGTGGTCGATCTATTCATCTACGAAACATACCATTAAGCAATTATTCATATATATTTATCTATCCGTTATCATCTTTATCTATGCAATATGTAAATTGACTTGCTCGCCGAGTACTTTTGTATGAACTATTAGTTAAAAGAACATACATATGCTCACGTCTGTATTCTCCGATGGGTAGGCAGAAATGTTGAGGTGAATAAGTGCCAACGTGACAGATGACAGTCTATCGCCGCCTCAAGGCACTATACTTCTCTTTGATTTACGTCTTTGAATTACTTCTCAGACATATTATGCAGGATTCCTCACGATGTTTTCCTTCACCGTAAAACACGTGATGTGATCGTGGTTTTTATTATATTTATATTTTTCGGGAGTTGTTATAAAATCTTAGCACAGGCCCGCTGAGATTCGAATTTGAGTCGCTTGGGTAGCAGACGACTGCTCAAACCCAATGGGCTCCACGGCTCTCTTAATCTGAATAATTCTATCTCATCCCTATTTTAATCATGTACAACATATATTAATGTTTTATGAGCACGTAAGTGTCGCATGCCAGTAGCTATTATGAAAATGAGAAGGAAGGAAGCATCCAAAGATGTGTTGCGTGACTACTGAATGCTCGTGATATCACCAATTTCCACATGTTTACGAATATATTCAGCTCACACGCCAACTGAGACCTAGTTACACAGAAACCTCTCTTAGACAAATTGTACTTGTCTAAGGATGTCTTAGAGAACTATAAAATATATTCATATTAACTGGAGCTGTTTTTTTTATAATAATGGTGTCAATATGAAACCGCCCTTACACCGGATATATCCAACCTCACGTAGCTGAGTAGCAGTCAATTTTGCTGAGATATCCGAGTAATTTCCTCACTCCACAAAATTCATTGTGAATTTAAATGAATTTTTCGGTACCAAGCATCAAAACATGACGTCTTTGAGTGAAGGCAAAATGTATTGAGTATACTTAATAGGTTAATTACCCGACTACGGCGAAGCATAACGGAGGGTTATGATTTTAACCTTTAAGTATGTATATGTGTATATATGTATGCATGTGTGTTTATCTGTTGCCTCAGACCTCCTGAATGCCTCTTGATTGTCAACCTTATTAGAATAATTTAAGGCTATAATAACAGCCCCAGTTCCCTCCGTGCCTCAAAGAGCAAGTTAAGCCGTCGGTCCCGGTTGCTAATTTAACAACAATCATTATGGGTTAGTCGGAAGCCTAAGAAAGTCTGACAACTGGTTAAATCCAAATTACCGATTTTCCTCGTAGGTTACGAAGGTCAGCTGGCAGCCGCTTCGTATAAAAATTAGGTGATCAGTCACATCTGGTTGATGGGACCAAGGAGATGATGATAGGGCTATAATAAAATATACTAAAAAACACATTACTCAACATTAGTATTTTATGTAAATAAGCATTTTCTGTTTTTGCTCTGACACAAAATAATGCTACTCAGGCTGGGTTAAATTAATTGACATATTGTAAAGAATTCGAGTATGCACTTATTTACTCAACAACAGCCATGGCCAGACTCTTTTGGCGCGTGGATTCAAATTCAAATGCCGGGCACTCATTGGTCACCGTGAGCGGGGTACTTTGCTCCATATATCAACATAGTATGGTTTCGCACCGTAAATTTGTCATATTCCATACTTACTGCAGATACTAAAATGACATTACACAGACATATAATACGTCACTAATATCATCACAGCAATGCCATAGATAATATAATATTAATTTGCAAACATACAATATGTTACCACAGACAACAAACCTTCCAGCTTACGGGGCGATAACGAGAGTACCCCGGTTCAAGACTGACGTTCACTGGTATTTCCTTTTTTTTGTGTGAAGAAGAAACCGAGCAAAGCTCGGTCAGCCAGATATTATCTATTAATTAGGCGATTTATTTCTGTATCTATGGTTGATATACAAAAATTACACTGACTGCAACATTTGCCAAATGACAGTTTACTTTGATGCAACGGATTTCACTTTGCTTACAAAACTAAAGTCAAAGCTTTTAAAAATGTTCCATTACTTTTAGCAGTAATAGCTATTATTGTGGGATTTTTGTTTGGACAGCGAGGAATCCAATGGGTTCCTCCACATATTTTTAACAATTTATAAGATATTTTTCTCAACAATCACTTGACATTGGCGGAATAGTTTTACATAAGCTCATCGCCATTAAATAAATAAAGGAAAGGAAAGGAAGGAACTATTATTGTGCAATTACGTGTGTGTACTTGCGGTAAGTGTACATTAATTATTGCATATTACTCGTAATTACGTAATAACGAGACGAACAATTATTTGTACAAAGAGGGGTAAGCCACAATATAATCTCTCAAAATTAGAGCAGCCTGACGGGATTAGTGCTTCCAAGCTACAAGAGAATCGCAATCATGCTGCATTTAAATGTCGTGATACTGCGATAAATACTTAAAGGTTCCAGAGCTTTGTACAGAAGCGCTGTTCTAGCAGAAAAATAATCCTCAGAAAAGACTAAAGTCGTAATACATTTTCTTTTTATCCGTACACATTTTCTGTTATCATATGATTTCAAATGAAGATTTTTATTACAGTGAACTTTGAGAATAATGTCATCGATTTGATATTTAGCTACTCATTAGATTAGATCAATCAGTTGGTCTTCGTTCGAGCGGCTAATAGATGGCAAGTCGGCTATTCAACACGTTACGGAAAGGGAAGAGAAAATACGACATAAAGAGGTAAGTCAGACTCTAGTAGCTCAATAGCAAGTAGTATTTATCCGTAATTATTAATCGAAAAAAATAATGATGTTATGTTTTAAGAACACATACGTGCTCCAGTCGGAATTCCCTCTAGAATCTAGATGATCGCAGAGGCCTAATTATGGAACTCACATTTCGCCAGTTATGTTTTAAATCCCATGTAATATGATGGGAGTCTTTTGACATTAACCGGGCACAATTCCATACTGCAAGGTGCATCTGGTTAATTGCAGATAGAAAATCCACAGTTTGTACCCACAATCCCTTGTTTTGCAAATGCGTTTTTAAGAATCGTGGTAGCCTCTGGGTTTGAGCAAGTTCGAATCCCAATGAGTTTTTATAAAAACTTATATGCAGTGATTTCACACCACGTGCTTTACGTTGAGGGAAAACATCGTGAGGAAACCTCTATCTGTCTGAGAAGTAATTCATAGATGTATGTATAGTGCCTGAGACGGCGATGGGCTCATCCTTTGTCAGGTTGGCACACACACACACACAGGCGTGAGTATATGTATGTATGTATGCTTTCTTCAACCATAAATTTGGATTAAGCATCCCTGGTCTCACTTTAATATCATTTTATTTCTATCAAATTGACAGGACCATTGGAAGATACGGATTCAATTTCCCTTACCGAGCAAAACGGAATAGAAAATAACGAAGATGCTTATTGTATGAGAATCTGAGAACCGAAAGGGATATGAAAGATGCGTGCTTATTAAATTTTAAAAACTCCTAACTTTGCCGTCGTCTCTTGTCAAATGCATCTTGTGATGTTTTCACTCCGTAATAAACCCTATATATATATATATATATATATATATTTATATTTAACTGTCTGTTTGTAATTCCAAATAAAATTATTTTCACTTAATGCATAAATGTACATACGGGACTCACAAGAAGATCTCTCTCTCTCTCTCTCTCTCTGTCTGTCTGCCCGTCTGTCTTTTTGTTCCGGCTAATCTTCGAAACGGCAGGATCGATTTTAACAGGACTCTCAATGGCAGATACCTAATATTACAAAGACTAACATCGACTACTTATACTTAAAAATAAAAAAGACATTATGGATTCTTTTGCCACCCTGGAAATTAAATCTACGCGGATGCTCAGCTAGAAAAGTTATAAAATACAAAGTGAACACTGAAATTATGCAAATTGTTTGCAAATAAGGGCGTAAAATTATTATTCCTAGTCATCTTCTAAAACTATTTAAAAGATTGTAGTTAGTACTATTTTTGCAATATTGGCAGTTATGACTCTTTGTCGTGTGTTGTTTCTTCGTACTCTAGAGACGTTACCTTCTGTTGAAACCATCCATTACCCGAATAATAGATCTAGCGGTGAGGCTCCTAACGCTCACCTATGAACCGGAGCAGAAAGCCTGTGGGAATAGCCTAATTTGTACTGGTTTTGTACCTCATTGTGATGTTGGGATTCCAATTCAGTGGCCGCAGTAACAGTACTATCATCGTCATCATCATCTCCCTGGCCTTAATCACTTACATTGTTGGAGTCGCCACTTAATTCCAACCGATGTGGCTGATCATCAGATTTTTGTACGAAGCGACTGACATTTGACCTTCGTAACCCCTTTAACGAGGAAATTTGTGATTTGGATTAAACCATTTGTCAGACAATTTTGGGCCTCTGACAGACCTGTAACGTTGCCAAAGATGATTAATTGGTAACCGGGACCGACGGCTTAATGTGCTCTCCGAGGACGGAGGGAACTCGGGCGGTCACCCGTCCAATTACTGGCTAGGGTGATGGTTGCCTAACTTCGCTGATCGAACGCAATAGCAACTGTGCCACGAGCTCCTCCGTGTAACAGTACTATTACTAGTAATAACTAAGAGAGCAATTTTAAATCCAGACATGGTGGCCGTTAGGCAATCACCTGCTACGCAAGTGACGCAAGTTCGAATCCCAGCGACTAATGAGTTTCTCATAAAAACTTATGTACAGTGATTACACACGACGTGCTTTACGGTGAACTGGTTTAAAAAAATCTATGTCTGTGCGTCTGCCTGTCTGACTGACTGATGACGGGACATTCACTGGCAGATAGCTAATGTTACAAGGAGCAAAGTTTCCTAACTGATTGTTGAGCTTATAATTAAATTGTGGCAAAACCTCTGAACTTATTTTTTGTATTTAATTGAGATATATTTAACTCAGGCAGACAGGAATAAGGTTAGGGATAGACGAGGAATTGCTAATATAACATTTAATCTAACACTAGTTGGTCGGTAGGTTGTTCGTTTTTCCACTATTCCAGCTTCCGATCGCTGGAGTGATACTGGGACCCCTCTATTGATCAGTCGCAATCCCTCGTTAAAGGACGTTTCTCATTTAGAAAAACTACGTCACAGGCTGTTACTAATGGGTGTTTTTGTACGAGAAAGACGTTTGCCTCGTAGTCTTGTTCGGGCTCGATGCTGTTCAAGTGGAAAGGCAACCCTATAGTCTCGCTCTGGAGTTTAACAACAGTCAAAAAAATAAAAAAAATAATGCTTACGCCATCCCAGAAGGGTCACCAAAGCAGAACAACAATACGTCTTTATATTACTTCTCAGACCCATGCTGGTTTCCCAATGATGTTTTTCTGCACCGTAAAACACGTGGTGTGAAATCATTGCACATAAGTTTTTTTAGAAAAAGTCATTGGTACAGGCTCCGGTGGGATTCGAACTTGCGTCGCTTGCGTTGCAGGCGATTACTCTCAAACTGACATTTATGAAAATAGTCGTCTTAGGACGCTATTATATAAGTTTTTTTTACTTAGATAGCTAGTTTTTTCTTTTCATCCTACAAGGGTGGCAAACGATCATGCAGTCCATCTGATGGTAAGCAGTTACAGCAGCGGTTAAGGTACGGTAGCTTATTTTGCTGCGACCTTCTGTAAGGTGGAGGGTAGACTTCTCAGTTCGGTAGCTCGTTATTCCGAACTAATGTCCTATCTCACTTGAAGGTGATCAGCCACATCGGGTTGAAACAAGTGCTAAACGACCATGTACAGGATACAGCCAAGGCGACAATGATTACACCAAATAACAGATCAGCTTACAAGAGATGACGTGGTCAATCCATTCTAAATATATCTTCCAAATTCTTAAGAGATCTCCAAGCAATAGAATACAGGGGATCAACAAAACAACATTTAATTAAAACATAATTTACATTCAGTTAGCAGCGGATAGGGTTTAATCAAATTTCAACTCGTTAATTAAAATTCTCTCTAACTGTGAAGCCGCTATAGCCCGGTTCATTTGTTCCGAAGATAATCTTCGGATTGTTACCGCGATGAAAATGAAAGTAGAATAAATATTCCAGCAAATTCAAATAACATCAAGAGAATGCATTGATGACGGATGGAAATATAAACCGTTTGAACAAATATGCAACTCGACTAAACATTTTACTAAGCGTTTCGCTTTGATTCAGGTTGGTTTTGGCAATAACGCACATTTACGTAATGAGATACAATACGATATTGAAATTGGTTAAATAAGACACAAGGTGCCAGCAAATGTGTTATACATACATACATATGCTCACGCCTGTATTCCCCGAAAGGGTAGGCAGAGGTGTTGTAATCACAACACCCACTTTTCACCGAAGATGATTAAGTGCCAACGTGACAGATGGTGAGTCCATCGCCGTCTCAGACACTTTACACACGTCATTGAATTACTTCTCAGAAATATGCAGGTTTCCTCACGATGTTTTCCTTCACCGTAAAGCACGTGGTGTGAAATCACTGTACATAAGTTTTTTTTTAGAAAAACTCATTGGTACTGGCCCCGCTGGGATTCGAACTTGCGTCGCTTGCGTAGCAGGCGACTGCTCTAACCCCGAGGCCATTACGGCTCAAATGTGTTATAAAATCGTGTATTAATTTTTTAAAACAATTGTGATTATTTATATACTAGTGTTGTGTTAAGTTAGATGGAGGAACGGAATGAAATATGTCTACAGACAAAAGAGATTGTCCCAAATGTATTGTTGGGGTACGGACAGGATGCCTTAGTGTATTGTGAGCGTGATATATCCCGCCTACTTAGCGACGTCTTCCATTTAGATGGAGTGGTAAAAATGAGGGTACACTTCGTTCATTGCCTTACATTTCGTGTAATATTATGTAAGGAGGATATGTATATTTTACTTTTTATCAACGTCTTTCTTTGTGGCTTTGAGATTTATCTCAAAAAGTGGGGACGAAGTAAATTTTTTTTTTTTTAATTTTACTAAGACTGATTAAAATTTTGAATCACATCAAAATTTGTTAAATTCTAAAATTCGATCACTGGAACGAATTTTCAAATTATTCCACCGATAGACAACTACCCTCAAATTAAAAATATTTATTACCAAGCCGTATTTTAAAGTGATACATGATGTTGGACATGGCGTCACCTAGTTATTAATTCGTTATTAATACCGGCAAGTAATAGGAGGCAAACGAGCCTTCACTCCCGAAGAATAGCAATATCACAAACAATCTAGTGTACGGTGAAACAATTTCATATCGCGTGAGTAGAGCACGGATGCAACTACAAATAATACAATGTTCGTAATCTCAGCTTTTATTGCATTCTCACAATATGACAAGAATACTCGTATATGTCAGAGATTTCTAGTGGGTGTCGTCTTGAATTCTTGCCTTATTTACTCAGGCCGATACATTGAGCAGAATATAAATCAAGCATGAATATAGACGTAATGTTTAAGTTTAGCACGAGTAAAAATAACGTGCCAGACTGTCTCCTTAAATATGGCACCAATTCACGGCACAAGAAGGAAATGTACTCGCTTCGCATCAGCACCTATATTTACTATTTAAGATAAATGAGCCGTGGTGGTCACATTGGCGCACGATAGACCCCTCCGAATGCGACGCGCTGACGTGGCAGGCCGAGAAAAAGATAGCAGGACGAACTCGCCGCTTACCTCAAAAACTGGCCGGAGATAGCCCTGCATCGGAACGGTTGGAAAGAGGGAAGGGAGGCCTTTGCCCAGCAGTGGGACATATCGGGCGCTAAATAAAAAAATAGTTGTGCCCTGCTGTTTCACTCGCGTAGATTTAATTTGATTGCCGCGGATTCCTCTAAATGTTTTTTTTAAATAAAAGTAGCCTAAATGGAGTAACCATGTAAAAATAGCTGTCTGCCAGTGAACAGACAGACAGACAGAAATGTTTAAAAATATATTTTTTTTATGTCAGCACTATACTTTCATATGCATTTAGTGGGAAGCTGTTATTTTAGATACAAACAGATACTTCAATTGTATTTATCCGTATAGATATTTATGTGTGACATTTTCCAAAGGCTTTTGTTCATCATTGTGTCACTCAACATGTACTTACCTAATAACGTAGTATATTTTATTTTCTTTGATGAAAATGATACTCCCATTACTACATCCATTAGTGTCATTATTGAGTGATTGAGTGTAATTAGAACAAAGATAAATAGATCCTTCCAATATACTAAGAATATTTACACAACATACGGTCCATCTCGTATCATTGTACTTAGGAGCCACAGCGCCTTTGTGGGTAATTCAACTTCAAATGGCTGGCATTCGCGTCATACTTGTGAACAGGTACTTGTGGGGGCTGGTCATCTCAAGCTACACATTTAGATATAAGTAGAATTACTAGACTTTTCTTTATGTAAATTTTTATCAACATTTCTGCATTGGAACAGTGTCCATGGGCTTTTGATTTATAAGTGATTTATTTTGTATTTTTATAATTGTATATTATTTTACAAAAGAGTAATTACTGAGTTTCTTGCCAGGTTCTTCTCAGTAAAAGTAACCTTCTGAACTTGACGGTAGCATGTATAATCCTGAAAATGTATATCATTCTGATGATGTGAAATTACCTACTTTGTTAAAAGTTTAATCAAATAAATATATGTTTTGAAAAATCGAAATATTTTTATTTGATTAGACTCACGCCTGTATTCCCAATTAAGTGCCAATGTGACAGAGGGTGAGTTCATCGTTGTCTCAGGCACTTATATAAACTCCTTTGAATTACTTCTCAGACATATGCAGGTTTCCTCAAGATGTTTACCTTCGCCGTAAAGCACGTAGTGTGAAATCACTGCATACTAAAAAAGGTCCTTATTATTCAAATATGCCTCGAGCATTTTGAGACGGACTAAGCTGTATTCCAAGGCCTTTGGAACTTAAATAACGCTCTTGGATAAATTATTTTAAACTGCAGTAATTAAAAGCGAATATATTAAATTAGATATTCAAAGATTAAATAGATATCGACTTTAGAAAAACGGTCAACTAATGTCAGTTATGAAAATTGTACCTTACCAATTCAATAATAGAGTAGATATCCCATAAAATGTGGAATTTCTTGTTCCATCCAAACTAAGTGCTTCAGCGTAAATTATTTCTATTCAGAAAATGTAATGCTTCGTAAATCGGCGTTGGAATGAACTGAACTTCAAGTGAACAAGTCCAAGGAGGGGAAAACTTCTGTATTTGCTTTAATAATTGAAGAATAAAATATTTTTAGGGCGCTCATGTTTCAAACGCGCAGGAACATTTTTGTTGATTCTTTGGGACGTACTAATTAATTTCCATCTTATTCAACTTTCCACCCTAACTACTACACCAGCTAGTATTCGTTATCTTTAATAGGAGGCAAAACACAAAAATTCAACAAACAAATAAATAAAATTCTATCTTTTTGTAATTCCAATTCTGCGGCTTTTCATTTCATTTTCAAATGCATATAAAGTATTATAAGGTACATACATAAATAACAATTAAAAAAAAAACTCATTCCGTCCGTCCGTCTGCCTGTCGGTCTGTCTCTTTATTTTGGGCAATCTCTGAAACGGCAGATAATGTTACAAGGAGTAACTTAGGCTACTTATATAAAATGAGGGTTTCGTGAAAAAAGCCACCTATTAAATTAAGTCTACGCAGGTAAAACCGCGGGGCACAGCTAGTTTACAATAAAACATGATTGTATTACTATACTTTCTAGAAGCAAGAAATTATTTTGATAAAAGTGATTATTTATAACATTATTACAAACCAAATCATGAAATCAGCTATGTGAACTTAGCACCCGACTTGAAAAAAACCAAATTTTTTTTTTGCCATCTGGAAGGCTTTCGTATGTAGTTGTTTGTAGTGAAAATTATTTCATTGGTAGTTGAAAAAAAAAAAGTTATGCCTCATGAAAAAATGGTCAGCACCCGACATTCGAAATCGTGTGTATTCCTGGGGGCCAACCATCATCGTTAAAGCAGCTTCGAAGAATGAATTTACGATTAGAATAGAACGTCAAAGCTCTGAAGTTCTTAACACGTTCTGTTTAAACCGATGATGGTAGGTCCCTTGTTATTCTTTAAATAGTCGGAAGCACAGAACAGGAGAAAGAAAATGTACTGTGGTAGGAACACCTGGGACCTTACCATGAGCTCTAACTGTCATGATAGTTTGACGCATATTATGAGGCAGATGGATGTAACGTGTATATATCTGTCACTGTCACACTACTGAAGTATCATTGCTATAAGAGCTCATGGTTAGGCTGATCGTTCCTTCCTATACCTATACCTAGGCATCTTGACGCAAGTGACTTGTCTAGTGATGTTAGCGTGTAAAATAGAACAGCATTTTTAAATTAAAGTATTAAAGAATTTTTCTTTTATCGAAATAACGCAAAAAATTGTTACGTGTTCCAGGCGTTTTTTATCAGACAGGTACGAGTCTTTTATCATTGTGATTCAGACCTTCAAGTCTGACTCATACAGATGAATTTTAATCCCTCTCATTGTTATTCTGCAGAAGTTTAAGACGTGGTGCTTTATGAATCGGGGAAAAGGCATAATCAGTATACGCGTTTCGATATCACCAACGGCATATGTATTCGCAAGAGTTATATCGACAAAAAACAATGTTTTTAAACAAAAACTGTTTAGACTATTTACTTCGGTTATTTGAATAATAAATTAACTTGAAAAACTAAAGCCGTGTTGGCCTTGGGGTTAGAGCAGTCGCCTGCTACGCAAGCAACGCAAGTTCGAATCTCAGCGGGGCCTGTACCAATGAGTTTTTCTAAAAAACTTATGTATGTGCAGTTATTTCACACCACGTGCGGTACGGTAAAGGAAAACATCGTGAGGAAACCCGCATATGTCTGAGAAGTAATTCAAAGACGTATGTATAGTGCCTGAGACGGCGATGGACTCTCCCTATGTCACGTTGGCACTTGATCATACTCGGTGAAATGTGGGTGTTGTTACAACACCTCTGCTTACCCCTTAGGGGACCCTTCTGGGATGGCATATATATATATATTAACTTGAATACCCATACAATCCCATTGAACAAACTCAGTACTATGACCTTAGAGTTGGTACTTGGAATCGAAATGAAATATGATGTACCAAAAAGGAAAAAGTTTTTTTCTATTACACAGTGGGTCTTAGTATATAAGTATACCGTAGAAAATCTCTATAGCGTGATTCAAAATATAATTAGCCCCATCTATCGGCATTGTTATACACTACTACTCAAACCTACTACTTGGCTTGTACACCCATAATTTTATTATTTTTGGTTTTTGATAGTTATAATGCTTCTCAAATGAGACCACTAACGAAGGGGTTTAATCTTATTTAAAATAAGTTTTTTTTTAATTAAAAGCAACCTTGGAACCCGATGGTAACATTTATAATCCTGTATAATATATTTTTGTGCCGCTCTGACAATTTGAAAGTACTTTATACGAAGTCTAATCAAATAAAGATATTCTGAATTTTGAAATTTTATCGTAACAATCGAAATAAATATCTTGGTTGATATGGAATAAGGAATGATACAAATTACCATAAAAGTATTTCTTGTCATAAACAAACAGAACTAATGATAAAAAAAATTAAATCAATCAATTAAAGTTTTATTGCAAAATATCTATGCTCTGAACTCGATGTTTGTTCGGGTGCATCACTAGTGTAACTAATACGACAGACTAATGGGGGTAAAAGCGTTCTTGAGAATTTTGATGAGCTGCCTGCCTCGTATTCATTCCCTTATTACACGCCTGTCTGGTTCAATATGTACCATATTAATTAATGTACTTGTGCATAATACAGCTACATTTTCACAAGCGGAATAAAAATTATGTTATACGCTTTTTTTAAACCGGTTTCAATGAACGAAACGGTTCAAGTTTTTTGGGTGAAAAGTTTAGTCAAATTGTATTTGTACAAATGAAACACCCGAAATTTATAACTACATCCACCAATGCTACGGGGCACCATCCAAATTAATATATCGAAGTCATCTCCTCCACTCAGAGGCAGGCTGTCAACAGGGTGATCCACTCGGACCAGCTTTGTTTAGTCTCACTATCCACCCCATCATTTCGGCCCTCCAGTCAAAATTAAACCTTTGGTATTTGGATGACGGAACTCTAGGAGGTGATGGACTCACCGTCTTAGAAGATCTCAAATTGGTTATTGAATCTTTTAAAATTATTGGCCTAGAACTTAATTTTGGGAAATGTGAATTATATATTTCAGATTCGGTCGACCAAAATTTAAAACTATCAATCGTAGAGCAGTTCCAGGCGATTGCTCCCAATCTAAGGATTCTGGATAAAGGTTCCCTTCGCCTTCTAGGGGCTCCCGTCCTCCAGGAATCCATACCCTTTTTCATCAAAGAGCAAACGTCGAAATTCTCCGCCTTTTCTGATCGTCTTATCAAAATTAACTCCCATATGGCATTTCATTTGATGCGTTTCTGCCTTTTTGTTCCTAAACTAATGTATGCACTAAGATGTGGACCATTCTGGAAATTTTCTGAAGACCTTAGAACAATGGATAGCGAGATTAAAAAAGTTGTCATACAAATTCTAAATTGTCCAATGACCGACCGATCCTGGACCCAAGCATCTCTTCCGATACGATTTGGAGGCTTAGGCATCAGAAACATTTCAAGCGTTGCACTCCCGGCTTTCCTGTCTTCGACCCACAGTACGTCTGGACTCTTCACTAAAATCATTCGACCCTCCCTTGGGGACGTCCAGATTGACTGTTGCGCCGATGCCAGGGTGGCTTGGTCTGCAGCTTGTCCGAGTGAAAGCTTTCCTCTAAATCCCAAATCCCAAAGGCAATGGGACGAGCCGCTCTGCGAAATAGCTCACTTTAATCTAATCCAAACAAGTGAAGCTAGCGCAGAAAAGGCCCGTCTCCTTGCCGTCTCTGAACATGAGTCGGGGTACTGGCTCCAGGCACTACCATCTGCCAACATCGGTACTATGCTCGACAACATTTCATTTTCATTAGCTGCCAGCCTGCGACTTGGCTGCAAAACGAATGAGCCCCATCGCTGTGTCTGCGGGGAAGACGTCGACCAATTTGGTCACCATGGCCTCTCTTGTCGCCGCAGTGCGGGTCGCCTATCCCGACATTCCACTTTGAATGACGTCATTCGTAGGGCTTTTGTCACCGTCAACGTGCCAGCAACTCTAGAACCGATTGGTATTGCACGAGACGATGGCAAAAGACCTGACGGGATGACGTTAATTCCCTGGAGTGTCGGGAAGCCCCTTGTGTGGGACGCGACCTGCGTGGACACACTTGCTCGCTGCCACTTAAACTCGACATCGAAGCAAGCAGGGGCGGCGGCAGTGTGTGCAGAAAACCTCAAGCGGCGGAAATATGCAGATATCAGTCATAATTGTATATTTCTGCCGTTTGGGGTTGAGACTTTGGGGCCATGGGGGCCAAATGCGAAGGTCCTTTTTAAGGATCTTTCAAAACGCCTGGTTGACGTCTCTGGTGACCGTCGAGCTGGTTCTTACCTCGGTCAGAGGATTAGCTTAGCGATCCAGCGAGGTAACGCAGCCAGCTTACTGGGCACCATTCCCGCAGACACTAATTTAAATTCCGTGTTTTATTTATAATTTTTATTTTTATTATATTTTTCCTTTAATTTAAAAAAAAAAAAAAAAAAAAAAAAAAAAAAAAAAAAAAAAAAAAAAAAAAAAAAAAATGAAACATGGACACATTAGTCATACGCAGATGTACAGTCAGCACCAGCAATCAATACACCTGTATCTGTCTATATACAGATATATAAAATTTAAGTGTCTATTTGTAATTCCAAATTAATAGCTTTTCACTAGAAGCATATAAAAGTAAATAGGGTACTGACAAAAAAAGACCAAGTTCCATTTTTTTTCTCTGTCTATCTATCTGTTTCTTCCGGCTAATCTCTGAAACAGCTGAACCTAACCTTACAATTTTTTTTAAATTAGCGTTACGTGAAATAAAGCCATCCATGAAATCAAATTCACACGGGTGAAAGCGCGGGACACAGCTAGTCAATAATAAAAACACATATTAATTCATAGGATGAAACTTTGTGAATATCACTTCCAACAAAGTAAGAGGAAATAAAAATAATAAGTCTAAGAAAAGGTTAAGTTAAGGAAATGCACTTAAAGAAAAATAATACCATATTGAGTGAGGATTGGGAGCAATTTGGTTATTTGCAACTTAAGATGATTGCTCTCTGATGCTGATTGTACCCACACTTGTTCAATATAGAGCAATATTCAATCTCGATTGACTCTTAGCTTTGAAATTATGTGATATTGGCAATCATGGCCCAATTGGCTTCCCATTCAATTTGTGCGGTTAGTTTAGATTGAATTGTGGCTAATTATCGACGCTGATTTGGCGTTTTGATGGATTATTAACACTTCTTTTATGTCAACTGATGCTGTGAAACGATTTTTCGGTGTCAATGCGCGTTTGACATATTTCAAAGTTGTGTGTCAATCCCAAATCTTTGGAGTTTAACCGCAACCATCCTGATTAAAGTACCCGCTGTTTCAAATGATTCCACGTTCAGCCCATATGCTTTAGCACCTTATGCGTCGAGCACCTGCGATATTTCGCATTCGACATCTATTAGTTTTCGTACTTAGTTGGTTTCGAATGTGGAATACTCGCATTTAGCAGATGTTAAATGCGGAATATTCGCACTTAGCTGGTGTCGAATGCGGAATACTCATACTTAGCAGTACTGAATGCGGAATACTCTCACTCAGTAGGTGTCGAATGCGGAATACTCGGACTTAGCAGGTGTGGAATGTTGGAATGGAATCTTAGCCCTTTAGAACATATACATATATAAAAATATGCTCACGCCATCCCAGAAGGGTCCCCGAAGGTGTAAGCAGAGGTATTGTTACAACAACACCCACCAATAGCACCCACATTTCACCGAATATGATCAAGTGCCAACGTGACAGAGGGTGAGTCCATCGCCGTCTCAGGCACTATACGTACGTCTTTGAATTACTTCTCAGACATATGCAGGTTTCCTCACGATGTTTTCCTTCACCGTAAAGCACGTGGTGTGAAATAACTGCACATATTTTTTAGAAAAACTCATTGATCCCTGCTGGGATTCGAACTTGCGTCGCTTGCTCTAACCCCAACCACCACGGCTCTTTTTGTTTTGTATATAGTTTCATTAAAACATAATAAACCTGAAAAGGAATAAGGAGAACATCAAATAGTTACATTTCCATATAGGATCGTTCAATTATCAAATAGCTCATTCATTCGCTCGAAAGCTATCAGAAAATATACTTAAATTGAATTTAGATTTCAATATTCGAATGCCCTGATTTTATTCTGTGCATAGAATAGACTGGCTAAAGGGCAATTGCAAGGGAAGGCAAACAATTCCTTTTCAATGCAAATTAATGGAATTGAATCCATTGTTAAATACGTTTAAAGTTGATAATGCAATGGATATAGCTTTTTTTCAGAGTATTAAACGAATTCAATTCACTTGAAAGCATTATGGTGTTTCATCTTTAAGTAATTTAAATAGCGCTGTTATTAGAAAAAAGTATATTATTAAAAGAAAAATTAAACAGAAATAGCTTGCATCTGCAGCTTCGCCTGCGTCGCAGTAAGATTTCACATTCAATCTTTATTTCACCTGAAGGGTAGATTTTTACAAAAGCTATTCTAAGTATACCTTCACCTCACAAGGAATCATCATATCAGCCATAGGACGTCCACTGCTGAACATAGGCCTCTCCCAATGATTTCCACCTCACCCGGTTGGAAGCGGCCTGCATCCAGCGGGTCCCCGCGGCCTTGACCAGATCGTCCGTCCATCTCGCGGGGGGACGCCCTACGCTGCGTTTGCCGGTACGTGGTCTCCACTCGAGAACTCTACTGCCCCAGCGGCCATCAGTCCTTCGAGCAATGTGGCCTGCCCATTGCCACTTAAGCCTGCTAACCCGATTGGCTATGTCGGTCACCTTAGTACGTCTACGGATCTCCTCATTTCTGATTCGATCTCGTAGCGAGACACCAAGCATAGCTCTTTCCATGGCACGCTGAGTGACTTTGAGCCTATTCAAGAGGCCTACAGTTAGAGACCACGTCTCGGCACCGTAGGTCATCACTGGTAACACGTACTGTTCGAAGACTTTGGTCTTCAGACACTGAGGTATTTCAGATGAGAAGTCGCTGCGTAACTTCCCGAACGCTGCCCAGCCGAGTTGAATTAGCCGAGTGACCTCCTTCTCGAAGTTGGATCTTCCTAGCTGGACTGTTTGTCCTAAATAGACATAATCGTCTACCACTTCGAGAACCGAGTTTCCCACTGATATTGGGGTAGGCGCTACATGGGCGTTCGACATAACTTTCGTGTTCACAAGGAAAATACCCTCCAAATATGAAGTCAATAGGATCAGCGGTTTTGGTTGGTCATTTAACTTACGCTAGTCACTTGAACTTTATCTTTAAGAATAGCCTAACAAGCCCGCAGCGCTTCCACTCCTTCCGACGTGGAGCACAGGCTTTACTCACCACAGGAACACAACATGCGATCTACTAATAGGTGGAAGTTTTGCTCAAAGACAGGCAGCTCCGAATTTAGAATAAAAGATCCCTTTATACCCTATTTATAATTTTTTTTATTTTCTGGAAAATCGTCATCCATGATCTAAATACATTTATACCCGCGTTATTTAGTTTAAATATCATATCGGTTTAAAATTGACAAAGTTTCATACAAACTTTCATCCCCTATTTTATCCCCAATTGGGGGTAGAATTAATCAAAATCCTTTCTTAGCGGATGCCTACGTCATAACATCTACCAGCATGCCAAATTTCAGCCCGATCTGTCCAGTGGTTTGGGCTGTGCGATGATAGATCACTATGTCAGTCACCTTTGAGTTATATTCAGAATTGTATTTTTTTTTAATTTCCGGCAATAATCCGTCATCCATGATAAAAATACATTTATACTGAATTGAGATTGAAAATTGATAGAACAATCAATAGTAAGTTCTTTCTTTAAAGTACTAGGACACAATTTTCCAAGTCAGTCATGCGCACATTGCAATATCCTTCAAAGAAGTGGCGAGTAAATTCGGCGTGTAAAGGAAATTTCACTTTCCCAAAGGGATGCTAGTAAAACCCGACAATGAGAGTTTTATCGTCCTCTCCAGGGCTGTAAGGAGCGGAAGGGCAATTTGATCCTTAATTTGCTGAAGAATTAAAGTTCAAAACTGTCTGAACTTAAATATATAGTTGCGAATGACTGTCATTTCTCAAGTGACAACTTAAGTTAACTGTCGTTTGTCAAAGTTAAATATTTTATGACCAGCTTAGCGAGCTTAATACTTGACTTTGTCTTCTAGTAATTTAGTTTATAATTAGCTATGCCTTGCGGTTTCACCCGCGTAGATTTAATTTTATTCCCGCGGAACCCTGAAAATAAAAGCCTAATCTCTAGTTACTCCATGTAACATTAGCTATCTGCCAGTGAATGTCCCGTTACAATCGGTTCAGCGGTTTCAGTGATTACCCGAAACAAACAGACAGACAGAGATTGTTTTTTTTATTAATGTTTTTATGTGAGAACCGTATATATTTTAATATGCATTTGGAATTACAAACAAACACTTCTATTTTATTTATCTGTATAGATTGGGCTTCAAAACGTTTGGTATAAAGTAGAATATGAAAAGATTTTTAAATCATTCCTTTGTTACCGTACCCTTTTCTTATCACGCAAATGTCTTTATTGACACCCTAATGGCACAGAACAAATATAGGCTACACAAGCAGTATGGAATTTGGGAACAATTTATTAGAAATAGCACAGTCATACAGACGAGTTTATTAATGTCAGTAAAGGGAGACTTTTCGTAGCCGATCGCACATACATCATTCATGTCTTTTAAAGAAACTTTTCAAAGATTTGTATGTAAGTATGTTTGTATTGAGTAGGCTCCAAAACTACTGAAACGATTACAAAAAAATATTTCAGCAATGGATAGCTAAATTATCAGCTAGTACATACATACATACATATGCTCACGCCTGTATTCCCCGAAGGGGTAGGCAGAGGTGTTGTGATCACAACACCCACTTTCCACCGAAAATGATTAAGTGCCAACGTGACAGATGGTGAGTCCATCGCCGTCTCAGACACTTTACATACGTCATTGAATTAATTATTTAATCATTAATTAATCAGCTAGTAAAATAGGCTATATTTTATCCCCGTACTTCCACGGGAACAAGAACTGCGCGGATGAAACCGCGTGACGTCCGCTAGTAATATAAGTAATAAATAAACATATATCAACTTGCACATTCTATTCTCAGTTGTACTTAACTATTCATTGATTTTTATAACCTCACCAGATATTTGAACCCAAACCTTTATCATTGTGCGTTTTTCTCTCAAAGACTACCTTAATTAAGTAATTAATCTCAAAGGGAACTCAAATATAATTTATTGCGGTCACTGTGAGGCAAAATTGGCGCGTGAAATTTTGAGGTAAGTTTAAAACGATTCAGATTAATTACCTTTAAATTATTATGATCGACATTGTGATCGGAAAGTTGCCTGGATTGCGGCAGATTGTTCTAAACATTTTGTGTATTTATCAGCACGTGACTGGAGACTAGGGTGACAGATTTATAGGCAACTTTGGGAACAAAACATTTTATACGTCTTACAAAAATAAAAAAATTAATCCACATAAAATTATGCGACGTGGATTATTAATCACTAATACTATGCACTAAAAGTTTTAAAATATATATTAATGCGACGCGCAGACGAGGCCCAGCAGTGGGACACATAGGGCTCTAAATAAAAAATAACATTAATAAATAGTACATATACATACATATGCTCACGCCTGTATTCCCCGAAGGGGTAGGCAGAGGTAATACTTACAGAGGTTGAAATACTTCTCAGACATATGCAGGTTTCCTCACGATGTTTTCCTTCACCGTAAATCACGTGGTGTGAAATCATTGGACATAAGTTTTTTTGGAAAAACTCATTGGGTACAGGCCCCGCTGGGATTCGAACTTGCGTCGCTTGCGTAGCAGGCAACTGCTCAAACCTCATGGCCACCACAGCACCTTTATAAATAAATATATTAATAGCCTGCTATTATTATGATTTTGTAAGTCCTCGTCTGGTCTTAAAGCACTGCTGCATAATCTCCACTCATCTCTTTGGAATACTGTGAGCTAAAGGTAGAATACTTTATTTGACCGTTAGTATTTGCACTGTTAATTAAAACGTGAAAGCAAAACGAGTCGTGCATGAAGTTTTACCTCGTTATTCGCCTGCACTGAAGCTTTGAACGAATTAGTCGCGAATTGGGAATTTATGGAATCCTTAATCCTTTCTAATTGGAATATTAATGCTAATTAGATTCCATGATGTATACGTCAAATAATGTCAAATTTCTGTTGATTAAATAGAAAATGATAGGATAAAACGAGGAGCTCGTGGAACATTTGCTATTGCGCTTATCATTCAATCAGAAGTTAAGCAACCCTAACCCAAGTTAGTAGTTGGATGGGTTTGATGAGAGCACGTTAAGCCATCGGTCCGGTTGTCAATTTAACATCTTTGGCAATCGTTACAGATCAGCTGAAAGCCTAACAAATTCTGACAAGTGGCTTAACCCAGATAACAGATTTTCCTCGGAGAAGAGGTTACGAAGGTCAGATGGTAGAAGTTTCGTATAAAAATCAGGTGATCAGCCGCATGGGGTTTAATCAAGTGCCAACCCCAACAATGTATGTGATAGACTTTATCTGTCACGTTGGCACTTAACCATTTTCGGTGAAAAGTGGGAGTTGTTATTACAACACCACCGCCTACCCCATCGAGGAATACAGGCATAAGCATATATATTATATATGTATGTTAATTTAAACTTTAAATTATAAAGACCGTTGTCTATTACCCTACTCCGGGTTGTGTAAGTGTAGTTATGTGTTTGACACCTCCAAGTCTGTGTATGACAGTTCCTTGATACAAAAAGGGACTATGCAAAGTGAATACATAAGGGTCACAGATTTATCTTTACTCTACATAGTAGCGTTCAACTGATAGAATTTACTGCTATTTTTGGGCCAGTTTTGGGTGACACCATTCGTGAATTTCCGTGCAATTGGTCTACTGAAGTCTACAGGCTTTGTTGATAAACTGATTGTACATAGTCTTAAGATTTTGCATGCACTAATGATGTCGAATTAAATAAATGTTGGTTAAAGATTATTTAAATTTTAAGATGCATACAATCTTTCATAAACTTGTTCAATTTTCGCAACAATATATTATGAATCAGACAATATATTATGGAATTAATTAAGCTATAAGCCCATCGGAAATGCAACTTCTTAATTTTAGTACAACCGTATCAAGATCCGTATCGTAGATTAGAAGAAAGATGCATATGCTCACGCCTATATTCCCCGAAAGGGTAGACACATATGTTGTAATAACAACACCCACTTTTCACCACTGAACAAATAACTTTTTTTAAAATCTCGATTCGAACTTGTGTCGTTTGCGTAGCAAGCGATTGCTCCAGCTCCAAAGCCACCACGGCTCTTGAAGAAAGATGTATTAAAAGTAATTATGTATAACAAAGGCGATTTTAATCAAAAAAATATATTGATGAATTAATGTCATTTTAATAGTAAATATTCAAATTCAATTGTGAAAGATGAAAATCCGATGACAGATTGACCGACCAATGGAACCTGATGCTCTAGATTAACAGAGTAGTTCTTATGCATATTATAATGATAAGCATTTATTGACATCAACAACAGAACATATATAAGAGAAAAAAAAATACAAAAAAATAAAAGAATATTATAACAATATTGTAGAGGTTGTAACTGATGCTAAGTAGTTAGCACCAGTACATCGGGAGTTGCCACACATTGTCGTCAAAAGCCCAAATCAACTTTAACCGCAAACCTTACTGGGGATCCAGGTCAATCTAACGGAGCTATCAATACCTCTTCATAATAATAGTATAGACATAACAGACCACCCCGTAAGTTATTGACTCGACCAAACCATTCCATTCAGAAGGAATCCTGCCATTAGAGGGAAAATCAAAATAATTGAATACAAGAAAAACAAAGTCAATAAATTCCCATTGCAATCTTATTTCCCATCGTGTATCGAATCTGATACGAGATACGTTTTATTCAATTCTGAACCGAGATGTCTCGACCCATCTTATCTTGGAGGAACTCCCCGATATTGTTTACGCCATTAGAACATTTTCATTCCATTCCTCTGTTCCCTTTGTTATCATTGCCGCTAATCTTTTTTTCGCGTGTTGAGTAGAGGTTAATTAAGTTGCGATGTATATTTTCATCTTTACGTTCCTAAAGCAGAATATTAAAAGTTGCTTAAAACATAAGATCCATTATAATGCTAAATATATTTTCGCCCTTCGTCCAAGAAGGTTTGGCAGAGGTGTTACAACAGCCTCTTACCGAATGTTATTAGATGTAATTTTCTAATGCTGTTTATTTAGAATTAAAAACAGATACTTAAATTTTATTCATCTGTATATATGTATAGATAAATACTTACTGATATTATTTGTATTCTTCTAAAAACTATAAAAAAAACTATATTCCAAAAAATAATTATTAAATACTTAAAGAGCCACATAAAATGCAGCATTAGCTTGAAGATATCAATTAATTGTCATTTAACGAACGAACAATGCAACGCGTGTAAAACTTGATCGAGTGCCTTACATCATTATCGCAAAGAGCTGATACTCTTATACTGCACATAGTTTTAAACCACCGCAAAGTAACTAACTTTCAAATGAGAAAACCGCATCGCAGCACACACACAGAAAAGGAAGAGATATCGAATAATTGTGTTAAAATCTCGCTGTTTCATATTATGTGAATTATTAAGAAAGGCTGGCTGGAAAACAGTACTATCCATGCCCGAAAAATTGCAACATAAAGGAAATAATGGTAAATTAGGTACTTTTACTTCGTATATTACGCTTGTGTGCAGAGGAGTCCCTGGGAGGTCCCGTTAAAGTTTAAATTCATGTCGGTTCGGCCATGGCATAAATTATTATTGTATGAAATTGGTGACACTGCGACCCCTTGCAAAACCGGGTCAAGAGATGTCTCAATATTTTAGTAGGAAATCTTCATGCAGGCTTTACGAAGCAACGACAAAGAATGTTAACAATTTTGTACAAAATATTTTTCTGTAATTCGAATTTTTTCTTTGAAACGAAAGTGCAGGAATTTTAATTTGCCGTAATAACATCATCACGCGTTCACAAAAGAGTCGCTCTAGTTTGTTATAACCTGAATTTATTTCTTATGAGAAAAATAAATATTATCTAAATCCATGTATGACACGTTTTTTGGTTCCACGCGAGTAAGTTTTTTCTTTGCGGTTATTAAGTATCTCACCTTAACATAAACAAATAAAAAATAAAGCTTGAAATATTACACAAAAAAACATATTTTACCCTACAAATAATGTAGGTGCTTACTGTAAACCATCCTATTTATATCAGTGTCGTATTGAATTTGTCAAAGTTATCCCCTACTTTTGTCGGATTACATGTAGAAGGCGGAAAAATAAATATTTTATCTCAAGGAAAACGCAGTTGCTGGAGCTCAGTAACTAAGCTCCGAAGATGATGCCTGTCAAACCCAATTGACGTGACCGATGGAAAGAGGAACACTGTGTCAAGTGCGAGAACTTGAACACGAAGGGTTCTGTACTCTAACACACACTATTTACAAAGCCTTTAAATTTACAGTAACAGGATGACCAGTCGCTCACTTCCCTCTATAATGGTTGAGGAGGGCGATGGCTGGCATTCTCGTCACACTTATGAACAGGTGCTGCTTGTGGGGGCTGGACATCTCAAGCTACACAATTAAACGTGCTTTAATTTTGGTTTTTATATTTATTTTTATTGACTTTTGTGCACTGGAACTGGCTTGGCATGGGCTTATATATATATTAGATTTATATTGAATTACTCTAAATTGTAAAATAACTTTAAAAAAAAAGTAATTGCTGAGTTTTTTGCCAGGTTCTTCTCAGTAAAAGCAACCTTCCGAACCTGGCGGTAGCATGTATAATCCTGCAGAGGTGTTGTAACGACAACACTCACATTCCACCGAATATGATTAAGTACCAACGTGACAGAGGGTGAGTCCGTCGCCCTCTCAGGCACTATAAATACATAGGTCTTTGAATTACTTCTCAGATTATGCAGGTTTCCTCACAATGTTTTCCTTCACCGAAAAGTACGTGGTGTAAAATAACTGGACATAAGTTTTTAGGAAAGCTAATTGGCTGAGGCCCCGCTGGGATTCGAACTTGCGTCGCTTGCGTAACAGGCGACTGCTCAAACACCAAGGCACCACGGCTCCTATATATGACCACAACATCAGTTAGTTGACACTTTGTATGCAGGACACAGTCACGCAAAACTGTTCGACTTTTCACTAATGGAAAATTTATTACGAGCGTTATATTGGCAAATGCCAGGCATTCCTATTGGATTGCGCCGATTGAATGCCCTTAAATTCTGGCGGCGTATTCGCTAATAAAATAGCTTAGACATTGCTAGTCCTTGGAGGTTCGATTATACGTAGCGAACTATGTAGAGATTGTTTTTGATTGATCTGCTTGTTAATTGCATGTAAACTCGAGTCAGGACCCACCGGACCTTCAATATTCATACCTTTGAATGAAATTAGCAGATTCGGCCCCCATATAAGCACCCATTGGTCCCCCGGGAGGAAAACAGAAAATTATTCATAATATATTTTAATGTAATGCTCATCTTCTCGTATAAACGTTACGTTATGATAGTGACATATAGTATAAAAACATTGAGGCTACCTCTTGAAACTTCTGACACCCTAGAAAGTTTAAGGGGATAAGTGGGTACAGGGTATGAATTTCAGGGGACGAGTGAGTCCTGACCCCCTTAAAACGATGTGGGGATCTTGTAAACCAGTCTGAATTTGTAAATTCGTGAATTAGGGGCTCGAAGCATATCTTGTCTTGAGCCCCCCACTCCTGTACCCCAATCTTAGGGATAGGTGACCGCCCGATTGGTTATGCCTTGTAGAGCACGATAACCTGTCAGTATTAGTTGGATATTGAACATCTTTGGCAATCGTTACAGGTCAATCGGAAGCCTTAGAAACTGGTTTCTCTTAGAAGCTGGTTTTCTTTACAAAAAGAGTTGCGAAGGTCATAAGCCAGTCATTTAAAAGAAGGTGAACAATCGCAAAGATATGAATCAAGTCGACTATAATATATTTTGTGACGAAGGCAACAGCTACATGTCAATCATTAGACAAGAAAATCTAGTTACATAATAAGAAAAATAATATTAGTGTCGTAAAACGTTTATAATACTATCCCCAATTTGGCGAAAAACGAAACTCGCGAGGATTTACGAAGACATGAATTTGAATTTAAACCGCAACAAGAGAAAACACAATTCTTCAATGCTAATGTATCTTGTTCCAAGTTTGAGATAGAATGCTCGCGCTCAAATCCCATTCGGATTACATGCGACGCAGTGGAGTGATAGAAAACCGTCCAAGATGTGTGATACATTCCATGCAAGAGTGAGCATTGCATCATATGACATTCTTATTTTATCGGACTTTATTCAGAACCAAAGAAATGTTACGACGGTAGATATGTTTACGTCAGGCAGTCGGGTGAAATGTCTAGATATAGCTGTCAGCTTGTACCAGTTTAAATCCAAAGTGGAATTTCTGATGGGATATTTGCATAACATTTCTGGCACCCCGTGTTCCTTGTGATAATAATGATGCTTTGAATATAGTTGAGTATTTTGTCTTTACCAGGTTATACCAAGGACTTTGTTAACGATTTGTAAGAATCCTTTGTCCGTCATTGAGATCAAAGCTATGTCAATGCACAAAAATTCTGCGAAATCGGTTTGCCAAAGAGGTTTCGACGTGAACCGCAAAATTTCACTCAGTATTTTCCAATCACTCACAGGACCATTATTTCAGGTATTGTTCATGTGCATTTATAGGTTTTATACCAAAACGCTTTGAAGACGAAGTCGCAGGCTGAAGTTAGTTTAGAATAATATAGGTTATATGTATAAATCTCACATAAATATATTGTTAATGCGAGGCAAAGATTCAAATTATTTACGTTGTGAATACTACCTATGTATTTGTGCAGGTTCGCGTTTTCAAATTGAAGTGGACCAAGGTTTCATTTCACTGGTTAGTAAAGCTCCAGTACCATCTATACTAACAGCACTAATCAACTAAATGCTATTCGAGCTGAAGGCAACCTCAGCTTTCCAACTCTTTACTATTTTGGCTACGGATTTTTAGTTGCAGGTTTATGCAATTGGAACTTTATAAACGTAGAGTTGGAGTTGATTTTTCATTTGACTCTTTTATCTAACGTTAACTTTATGTCGGAGTTAAACGGAGCAACTCGTCCGTAGACAGATTGTGGCCGATGTGTGACAGTGAAGTGTTGTGACAGGACGTTATATCGATATCGATATTTTAATGGTTGTATTTATTGAAAATGTCAATCCTTCTGTTAATTTCTTCCGATTTTGAAAATCTTCGTCAGAATAGGTACTAACTATTTCAGAGATTCAGTCCGAAGTGGCTGAGGATATGGTGTCGCTATTATATCTACAATTCAAAGCATTGACTGACTGACTGAATTATATATGTTTAAATCGTTAGTTCCAAAGACGTAATTTGGCAGGTGTGTTCTCTTGGTGAGGTGTAGGTATACGCTAAGGCAGCGTATTCCAAAATTTCACCCCTTAGGTATGCAATAGGGGTTGAAAGCTTATATGTGAAATGCTATGCAGGCTATGCTGCAACTTCTAACTAGTTTATTCACAAGATGACGCCACACGTTCGTTAATCGCACAACGACTATGTTTATATCTGATAAGATACTTTTCCAGCAAAACTAATGACAGAATTGAAAGTACTATATATACAGATAAATAAAATAGAAGTTTCTGTTTGCAATTCCAAAATAACAGCTTGCACTAAATGCATATGAAAGTATATACAGCAGTGACATAAAAAGACCAATTTAAAAAAATTGCCGTCTGGTTTTATGTCCGTTTGTTCCGGCTAGACTGATTTTAACGGGACTCTCACTGGCAGGTAGCTAATGTTACAAGGAGTAACTTAGGCTACTTTTATTTAAAAAAATATATCGACAATATAAAACAAAAGTAGTACGCCCGTCCCTATGAACGCAATCCGTATAACTAGTACCAATTTTCGTAATTCCGTATTCAAAATTTAATTTTGTGACTATTGGCCCCATGCGGGCTTTGGGTACAGTGGCCGGGTACTGTTGGGAACGCGGTCATGTGGAATAAGTCTACTTACTTGCTACGAATTCTCTGGTCTGTTAGACGTGAAATTGTTGCGTAAATCTGATATGAATTCATACATTTATTGAGACAAAACTGTGTGTGATGTATGAAAAACATTGCACTAATAGAAGCTACATTATTCCTCTTTCTTCTCACGACCAAGGAGGCATGTTACGTCATACATGTGTCACATCAGTAATAAATGGTATTTTTGTGTCCCAAACAAATACCTACCAGCAAGCCTACTTGCGCTCAAGTAGGCTTGCCAGAGATATAGCCACTGGTATCAGACACCTACTCAATGCGTGTTCCATTTGTCACAAAAATAAATTCGTCACATTTTGTAAACAACCGATCAAAAGACGTGGTAGAATCTAGAATAAAATATTTTATTTATTGATAATAAGAAGGCATCCTCTGACTCGGATTTAGTGGAAAATGGAATTTGGTGAAAATTCATTAGTAACAGCCATAACATAAATTAATTGTTCAACCACAAATGCGATTCTTAATTTATTTTTACTGTTTGATCTGAAATGCCTTTAATAAACTTATCGTACAAGAATAAACCTTATTCTGGTAAAGCGACTATTAAAATCATACCAAATTGCTTATATAATAAACCCAAAAGAATGAATATTTCGTCGACCTAAACATTTGGTCAGCAAAGGACATTATTAATTCACGGTCCACTTCATTCGTTTCCAATTATCGACGTGTGTAAGTCGTATAATCCGCGGGCCGACCGAAACCTTATAAATAAGGCCATCTTTATTCAACAACTGATATGCAAATGTATGTACATCGCTTGTAGGAACTACTATTCTGAATAATTTTGAGTCGACGATAAAGAATATTGTTTCACCGACACATCTATACATATAAATACAAATGAAGTATCTGTTTGTAATTCCAAATTAAAAATTTTTCACTAATTACAAATGAAAGTATACACGACAATGACGTAGAAAAACCAATTTAAAATTTTATTATTTGTCTGTAACGGCTGGACCGATTTTTGCGGGACTTTCACTGGCAGATAGCTAATGTTACAAGGAGTAACATGGGTACATTTATTTAAATAAACATGTAGGGTTCTGCGAGAATTAAAACCACGTGGGTGAAACCGCAGGGCACAGCTAGAATACAGGTAAGGGTATCCCATAGTTATGGGAAAATCGGTCTAATGTATTTGAGAGTAACAATGTCTCAGACAAATACCCACGTCAAATTAATCCAAAACATCCTTCTGCTTCGGGGGCTAAAATACGTCATTATAACCAGCCGCAAACCTTCCATAACGGAGTAAAAATAAATTTTAACAACTCTATGGTCGGGACGATTAGGTGGCCCGGTGAAAAATAATAAAGCCGCACATAATACCGTAATATCACCCTTATGGTTTATACATCAAGGGTTTATTTTCATTATTCAGTGTATTTTTTAGCATGAATACCTTCGTCACTTTCCCGCGAGACCGTATCCCATTTTTTGGCTTCATTTTTACACAACCTAATAACTACTGAGAATGAGGATCTTAAATTACAAGTAATGTTTTTGTGCTTTGAAACCCTGGTGGTCGAGTGATTTGAGTAGTCGCCTCCTACGCTTTCGACGCAAGTTCAAATAACAACGGCCTTTTACAATGATTTCACCTCCATGTGAGGAAACCTGCATATTATCTGAGAAGAAATTCAAACACGGACCTAAGTACAGGAGCCGTCACAAGCTATGAGCGCGCAGCGAAAATCGTTTCAATACTAGGCATGGTTATATTCGCCACCCTCGTGCAATACATATGTATTGACATTTTTGTATTTCAATACATAGAGACAAAGACAGACTCATAAAATTAATTCTGAGCATTCAAGGTACATGCCCATAGGTTGCATATGTATTAGTGCCTGAGAAAGAATATTATCTATTCTGACAGAGTAAAAACTCAAGACCCGTGTTGGCCTTGGGGCTTGAGCAGTCGCCTGTTACGCAAGCGACGCAAGTTCGAATCCAATCGGGCCCGCACCAATGAGATTTCTAAAAAAAACTTATTTGCAGTGAGTTCACACCACACACGCTTTACGGTGAAGGAAAATATCGTGAGGTAACCTGCAAATGTCTCAGAAGTAATTCAAAGACGTATGCATAGTGCTTGAGATGGCGATGGACTCACCGTCTGTCACGTTGGCACTCAATTCGCTTATCCATTCGGGGACCCTTCTGGGATGGCGTGATAATATTTAACAACTCAAAAATGTAAAATTTGTAATCAGAAATTAATAAAGAATAAAGAAAGAATTTTGACTTTCATAACGTTTCGAGACATTAATTTATCTTTATTTATATAATCTGTAATACCTTTACTTTATTTCTATACGTAATAGTGCAATTCTTGTATGTATTATAATCTCTATAATACCGAATCTCGTAAAGGGTTCCGACGATTTTCATGAAATTTTGTATGCTTGTATCCTTTATAGAAGGGACGCATGCGATAATACAATAAATAAGACAATGTCTTGAAAGATCGGATTTTGATCGTCAATAGGAGAGAAATCGTGGACGTACAAATTAGTTAAACGACTATAATGCATTGTTCTATCGACGTCGCACAATGAACGGTGTAACTGGCTCTGGGTTTCATTTACAGATTGGTTCCATTGATCAATACCTTCGTATAATTAATAGAAGCTGAAAGTTATCTTCGAAACTTAGTGGTAAGCTTCCCTTAGTGAAGACGATAGCTAATAACTAAAATTAATTATTGCGAGAGCAGAGAAAAAAAGCAGCTGACATCAAGAATATTTTATTGACAAAAAACTGTAACTTTTAACATATACAAAGATTTCTAAAAACCATAAATAATTACATTAAATACATCAATGTTAGTAGTTTTCAATACTTGGGAAATCACGGTATCTCTTGGCCAGTACATGCTTACGCCCTTCTAGAATGTAAGAGTTAGGCCATCACCAAATGTTTACCAATGATTACGTATCTGCTTGTATAGCAGGCAGATAACTTAAGAGCTTTGGTGGCCTTGGGGTACGAGTCGCCTACTACGCAAGCGAAGTAAGTTCGAATTGGGTTTCGAACATACGGTACAGACCACACTCCCAGTGGGGCGTGATGAACGTGAGAAAACCAGCTTGTGCGAGAAGCTGTTCAATAACGTTCGTATATTACGTGAGAGGCGATAGACTCACCATCTGTCACGTTGGCACTCAATCATCATCGGTTATTACAACATATCTGCCTACCGCTTACTTACGCGTAATACAGGCAGTATGTATGGAAACAGAATTTATTTCTCTCCTTTTCTAGTTGCATGTTCCACGTCCCAAACTACAAGGTATTTACATAAGTAGATGATAAACTGAGGCAATTTCGTCGACGCCCATATATTAAATAGAGTCTAAACTAAATACCTAACACGTTTTCATTTTGAAACTGCATCAGTGTACAGGCAAATATCAATGTTGCTAACGGCGTCCGCTCCCGCCTTAATTGCTTCGCTTCGTTACGGCTAATGACTCACTTAATTAAAACAGAAAAATGATCTTTAAAATTATTAACTGGACTGAGATTGAGCTGTGCCATATTTATCCCGTGGCGTTACTTTACTCGTGCATTGAAGATTTTTTAAATTCAAGGTGTTTATAAAAAAATAACAAGGTCTACCATCGGTTTAAGCAGAGTGTAAAGGACTTCTTAGCTTTGACGTCTTATTTTGTGATACAACATTTTTATGTCTAAGCTGAGAAGTTACTAAGACGCCACTGCTATAACGATGAAAGCAGACCCCCAGTTTGCCTTCTAAATATAGTAGAGTTTTACGAAAATAATATCATTATGATGATGTCCATATCATGACACTCGCACATAAAAACCAAGGAATGTGGTACTCACGTCGAAACATGGTTTATGTGATTATTTCAAGAACTATTAATGGGATAAAAAACAATACATACTCTACGTACGTCTAAATTGGGACAACTTTGAAAGTCGATTATTTGAAAACGGCAGACGATATATTTTTTATTTTATTTTTTGCTTTCTAGTGTTGCGTTCTATCACATTTTTTGGTTACCCGGTAAGACTAAGCTTACATATTATAATCTTTGGGGATTGAGGACTTCTTAAGTCTAATTCAAAACGTTCACTTTTATCTTCTTTCTATATATAGAATATAGAGCCGTAGTGGCCTCGGGGTTTGAGTAGTCGCCTGCTACGCAAGCGACGAAAGTTCGAATCCCAGCGAGGCCTGTACTGACGAGTTTAAAAAAAAAAAAAACTTATGTCCAGTGATTTCTCACCACGTGCTTTTCGGTAAAGGAAAACATCGTGAGGAAACCGGCATATTTCTGAGAAGTAATTCAAAGACGTATGTCTAGTGCCTGAGACGGCGATAGACTCACCATCTGTCACGTTGGCTTAATCAAATTCGATGAAAAGTGGGGGTTGTGATAACAACACCTCTGGCTATCCCTTCCGGGAATACAGTCGTGAGCATATGTATATAGAATATATAATTATTTTACTTTTAAATTAATCGGAATCAAACTCTCACTTAAAAACCATACCACGACTCTCTCATGTTAGTAAAAACCATTTCAAGATCCCTAAACGTACTTTAGGAAAACGACGCGTTCAAACAGACAAAACATTATTTTGTATGAAAATGGCGACCTCAATTTAAACTACTCGTTGTTATTGATAATACGAAAAATATTAATATGGGTGAAATACAGGCAGAGCCGTGGTGGCTTTCGGGTTTGAGCAGTCGCCTGCTACGCAAGCAACGCAAGTTCTAATCCCAGTGCTGCCTCTCGGGGAACGCAATTGTGAGCATATGTATGTATGTATGGGTGAAATACATATTATAAAGTCCTACTATAGCTAGTATAACCAATTATTATACAAAGAAACTCAATATTACGGAAAAATTCACTAAGTTGGGTTATAAAATATAAGTTATGCGACCCAGACGAAATCCCTATAGAGCAGTATTATAAGATCCAAATACCAACTCAGCTTATAATATTTTTTTCCTTCGCAAAAGAAAGTTTTAAAGTTTTTTATTGCTTTCGACGTGATATTTTATTATTTAATAATGATTTACCTTCTTCATTACCCGCGCAATGATTTCTAACATAACGATATCATGTCAATGGAAAATATCGGAGGAAACCGAAATAATTGAGTCTATGATAAAGTAATTAATAATGAGACAAATGACCTAAACGACATCTATAGATATTCAATATAATCTATCTAAACGATGGATGATGGAACATAATACATAGGTACCCATTCAAGAACTACTAGCTTTTAGCCGTCACGTCGGTCGTGACATTATATTAAGGTACCCATGTTCGTCCAAGGGTGAAAGAAATCTAAATATATAGAACTCAAAGGTGACTGACTGACTGACATAGTGATCTATCAACGCACAGCCCAAACCACTGGACGGATCGGGCTGACATTTGGCATGCAGGTAGATGTTATGACGTAGGCATCCGCTAAGAAAGGATTTTGATTAATTCTACCCCCAAGGGTTCAATTGGGGAGGAAAGCTTGTATGAAACTTTGTCAATTTTAAACCGATATATTATATAAACTAAATCTACGCAGGTGAAACCGCGGGGCACAGCTAGTCTGTGATAAAAGAGTTTTATACTTCGTGTGTGGTCGCACCCTTCTTGAAGAACTCCATGCTGTATTTGTTTGGGAAAACCATGTCGAAGAATTCATTCCAATTGAGCGTCCGGGGAAGGAAACGAGCAATGCGCTTAATCTATTCATAATTTCAGCATAATCGATTGTGTTATAAGTGCTCAAATGTTGGAGCTATAAAATCTAGTGCTTAATGGTGGAATTCACGACATTAAGGACCTGAATACCTGATTCAGGACTCGATTTAGAAATGCGTCATTAGAATTATCGACGTTCGCAAGCTCACAATCGGTCTAGATTCCTCTGTCTAAGCAGAGTATTAACTTGTAGAACAGTCGAGAATTCCCATTGAATATTAGTTGAAGCATGTATAATCGATTTGGGAGCGATTAATCGACGCGTAGAAGATATTATGAAGATCTCTATCGAGTTGTGGCTTGTGGCTATCTTTAGCCTTGCTTTAGTTAGATGACAAAATATTAATTTGGGTTTAATGCAGAGAGAAGGGCGACACAATGATCAAAGTGGTATACAAATATAGGAGCACATGATTTCATGTACCTTTGACTACCTGAACCTATTGTTCTAGTGTTCGCAAGTAACATTTCGGCATTCAAGGATTCAATCGGGTCGGGCAATATGTTATTGGGTTTTTATATCAGTATGTACCCAGTAGGAACCTATTCAATGCGAAAGTTTTTTTGTCACATAGGCATAACCTAAAATACATATGAAGTTCATGAAGGAATCTTACATTTTGTATATCATATTCTGGAGCATTTATTGGTAGGAGCTCGTGGCACAGTTGATATTACGCATAACATTCGATCAGCTAAGCCTAGCCAGTAATTGGATGAGTGACCGCTGAAGTTCCCTCCGTGCCTCGGAGAGCACGTTAAGCCGTCGGTCCCGGTTGCTACTATCATCTTTGGCAATCGTTACAGGTTAGTCGGAGGCCTAAAATAGTCCGACAACTGATTTAACCCAGATCACAGATTTTCCTCGTCAAAGGGGTTGCAAAGGTCAGATGGCAGTCGCTTCGTATACAAATCAGGTGATCAGCCACATCGGGCTGAACCAAGTGCCAAACCCAACAATGTATGGGGTAAGGCCAGGGAGATGATTATGATTCTGGAGCATTTATAGGTAGGTACTTTCAATTCATACCTTTTGGTATAAAAAACTGTATAGGCACTGCAGGCAAACTGCAGGCTGCCTTTATTACCAAGGTTGTCAACGCGAGAGTATCCGCTACTTATTTGCAACTTTCCCTAAAAATATGTTCATAATAACCAGATTTCATAATCTATGAACGATGTTATCACAGCCCTACTGAGCGAAAATAAATTGCATGATTCATCAATATCATTTCTCAATACAGGAAGAAACGTATCAGCTTAATACCGCCAACATGACAGGAAGGTAATTTCGTGCCAACATCTCATCTTGAGCGTACGGAACGTTTGACATATGACACAGCGAAACCACCGTAGGTGATTCACGTTCAATAAAATGAATTGAACTTGTTTCGATCACAACGGACACCCGCTGTCAGACCCTGTATAATCTTGCTATTTGCTAGATAAATAGGTAGCAGAGGGAAGAACAAACAATGGCTTGAAAGTGTACGGTCCAACGATTGAGGCTTCCATGAACTGTTTCTTGTAGCTCAGTTTCATTTCTTATAGCTCCGTGTCCGAAGGGTAAGGGCTTGTTCGTCCGCGTAAAGTAAGGCCTAAGTTACTCCTTGGAACATAATTTATAGGCTACCAGCTAGTGAAAATCCCATTAAAATCAGTCTAGCCGTTTGAGAGATTAGCCGGAACAAACAGTCATTTAGATGGACGGACAGAAATATAGATTTTTTATTTAGAAAATTAATCAGTTTTTTATGTTGGCGTATATACTTTAATATGCATTTATTGAAAAACAGCTAGTTTGGAATGACAAACAGACACTTCAATTTGATTTATCTGTATGTATATATTTTTTAATATCCTACATAGATTTATTGGTGCCTATAACAACATACCTTAAAAAATATAATCTAATAACTAATATATATTATTAAAAGGAGTCCCTGTAGGTAAGGTTCCGAAGATACTGGCAGCATTCACTTTGAATGGCAAGACAATTTTTTTGTCCGGGTTGGCTGTCAGCTCTTCGGTCTCCTGTGATGTCGACAGATCTGTATGTATATCACGCCATCAGTAAGATAGGGGCTCATTTCTAAAGTGAAATATTTTTGTAAATAGCAATCATAGATCAGCCGGCAAGTTTTTATTTAATTAGTTATGATGAGATGTGATGACACTTTTTTTATAATTTTATAGTAAAGTTTTTAAAGTCTTTTTGGTTCTGTTTTTTTAATAATTATAATAATCATTTAAACTGTAGGTATTTCTATTATCTCAAGACATAGCGCTTGCAAACCAATGACATCTAAATGGCGAACATAAATGTAAATTCAAGAAATAAAATAGCGCTCAAGAAATTCTAACGCAGCGCAGACGCTCACGTACCTATTTCTGAATGCGCCCTACATTTTCCCATCGCTGTCGACTTTTAAATTGAACCTCTTAGCTCAATTGGCAATTGAAGTGAAGCTCTTGACGCTGGTCATTATGGTAAATAATTAAGTGTCACCAGATTTAATGAGTCGAGGGAGACCAACATTAATATACATGAGGCAGACAGACTGCTCATAATTTTTAGAAAAATCATTGGTATAGGCCCCGCTGGGATTCAAACTTGCGTCACTTGCTTAAAAGACTGCTCTAACCCCAAGGTCACCACGGCTCCTCCACAAACATCAACAATTACGAATTCCCTTATTTATAGACGAAGGCAAAAAGCATACCTACAGCCGTAACGTGTCACGAAGGCTACTACTAGAATAAACTCCGACTAAAACAATGTTAATGCCTTTTTAAACCCGTATCACAGAAAGAGACGGAGCTATTTTTAAACCAAAGACAATTTTAGTCTATGTTTAGTAATAAGGATAATGTTTTCATGTCGCGGTCTCTGCTCAGTCGGTTATATTTGATTACATTCCGTGTGGTTGATTGATCATTTTAATATGATTTTGGGCTTTATTGACGAGAGTTAATTAAACGAACTTCATCATCGATGCATGTATGACGTAATAACTTCCATGATTAACCCGGTTTTATTAAATAGAAGAGTGAAGAGAATATGTCTTTGTTGTTAAATTAACACGAACCATCTAATGTCAACTTTAATTTACAAAATCTATAATAATATAAAAAAATATATAATTAATGGAAACGATATCAAAATAAAAAAGCATTATTTTTTATTTCTTTGGTAATAAGACAGCAAAAAAAAAGCGATCAAGTGCTTGTCGGATTGGCCCATTTAGGATTCCGTAGCGGTTTACGATTTATGACGTATTTAATCAATTTTTGTGTGAAAATTTCAACTATGTAGTTTTGGAAACAAGTGGCTGTGACATACGAACTGACAGACTGACAGACATAACCAATCCATACGGATTCCGTTTTTTGCCATTTGGCTACGGAACTCTTAAATGCGTCATTAGTAGCTTAAAGATATTTGGAGGAATAATTACTAAGGTAATAACGAAATTCAGTTTTAATTATTAATTTAGAAACGTTGTAAGAACACGTTGCAGATATCAGTTTAGAAGACCAAGCTCTACAGGCTACCTACAGCTAAAAGATCAGCGAGCAGGAAAAAGATTTCCTTACTTACTTTGTTTTGAAGTTTAATTATTATATAACTCAAAGGTGACTGACTGACTGATTGACATAGTGATCTATCAACGCACAGCCCAAGCCACTGGACGGATCGGGTTGAAATTTTGCATGCAGGTAGATGTTATGACTTAGGCATCCGCTGAGAAAGAATTTTGATTAATTCTACCCCCAAGGGGATAAAATAGGGGATATATTTTTGTATGAAACTGTCAATTTTAAACCGATATATTATATAAAACTAGATCTACACGGGTGAAACCGCAGGGCACAGTTAGTTCATCAATAATTTGATTCTCTATTGTTAGCCAAAGCAACGCCAAAATAGAATATTCGATATGTTAGCAAGATCTTGTTAAAATGATGCCAACAAGCTCCCAACTTCGTCACCACTACGTGGCAGTCTAAATGATAAAGTTACATTATTCAAGCCATATTGTCTGTGGAAACTCCAAGATAAGCTGTTTGTAAGTTACGTTGACTTCGCGCTGAAGATGTTAGGAAAATGGAAGACACTTTTTGGAAATTACGAAAATTATTAAAGAACTTAACCTTTAATGACAATGTGCGGTAACACCCGATGTTCTGGTGCGAACCACTTTGCACCATAACAACACAATTTATTTCTTTTTAGTATTTTTTTATTTGTATCAGTTTTTTTTGTTGGTGCTTATTGTAATCAATAAACATTGAACAATTTATTTATACAAATAATAAATAAGTAACTAAACACTAATTACAAGTAGAAAACTTGGCCCAAATCGGTGTCTCTCGGGATCGTGCCAAGAAGGCTGGCAGCATTGCCACGTTGAATAGCAATGCTGATTCTCGGAGCGAACATAAACATTTATTATTATTAAGTCATAACTAACCCCGCGGGCTCGCGCGCGTAGGCGTAATTTCACTGTCGGCTTTATTTCGCAGAACTATAACATTTCTTATGAATAAAAGTCGTGTCAAAATCTTTCCAACCGTTTCAGAGTACAGTTAGCCTGAACAAACATACAGACAGTCAAAAAAAGTTGCTTTTATTTTTATTTTTGAGCGGAGTTCACAGTTATAAAATAAAGGCTATGTTACTCGCTGATTATGTAGCTTTCCAATAGTGAAAGAATTTTCGGAATCTGCACAGTAGTTTTTGAGTTAATTAATTACAAACATACACACAAATAATACAAATCTTTACTATTTTCAATATTATTATAGCTGTACATACTTGCAAATGCATATGCATTAAGTGAAAAGCGATTAATTTGGAATTACAAACAGCCATAAAAGTTCAAACAGATGAAGACTTGCTATTGTAATCCCACGACGGCTATGAACAGACAGCCAAGACCACCGGCATAGTGCTCGACTATAGATGAAAAGAGCAATCCATTACCGCAAAAATAATTTACGAAACAGTCCGATACGTGTATCTACATTATGAAGCTAAACCCATGATGGCCTTGAGGTTTGAGCAGTCGTCTGCTACGCAAGTGACGCAAGTTCGAAACCCAGCGGGGCCTGTACCAATGAGTTTTTCTAAAAAAACTTATGTACATTGATTTCATACCACGTGCTTTACGGTGAAGGAAAACATCGTGAGGAAACCTGCATATGTCTGAGAAGTGATTCAATGACGTATGTAAAGTGTCTGAGACGGCGATGGACTCACCATCTGTCACGTTGGGACTTAATCATCTTCGGTGGAAAGTGGGTGTTGTGATTACAACACCTCAGCCTGCCCCTTCGGGGAATACAGGCGTGAGCATATGTATGTATGTGTATCCGATACCAGGACCCATACATGTACCTACTGTTACATTATAAAGCTGAGCTGTGCCTAAACAAAGACATCGCATTTGAAACTGAACATACACCTTGACCCGAATGCATAAAGTGCACTTTAGAATGACGTGTAACTACTTGATTACAGTACCCCTATCACGAGTTTGCCACTGTTTTCGTAATCTACTCCGCCGAATATTTGTATGAGAAATTGTACAGCGACTCCCAGCGGTGACGTGAAGAACTAAAATATCTCATACAAATATTGCGCTAGAGAATATATATAGATCACGAAAACGGTGACAAACCCGTGATAGGGGTACAGGACGAAACTAACGTTACGACGAAGGGATTGCGAATTGCAACGTCACTGAGCGTGAAATGGGGAGAATACACATTTAGATCGCGTTCAGACAGGTAAATTGTTAACGATTCCCGGGATCTTGTCATGGGACTTTACACTCTAAAATCAAGAGCATAAACACTATTATTACATCCTTACGCTCACTGTAGAAATTTACCGCTGTTTGCCAACTGTCCTGGTACTCTGTGGCACAGTTTTTAAACCAGTCGTGCAACATTCTCATTATATATTTTGGAAGCCTGATAGTGGTCTTGCCTGCGAATGTTGAAGTAGCAGATTCGATTCCTGCTGATGGGGAAAATTTAATATAAAGAATATTACCAATATTCTTTTTTCATCATTCAGAAAGCTTAACACTATCCCATAAAGGCTTCCGAAGAGGTGTTTTAACACACACTTTTCACCGATGATGATTACGTGTCAACGTAACAGGTATAGTATTTATACGTAGGTATAATACGTATGTATCCGTCTTTGAATTTCATCTCAGATACATGCGGTTTTCTTCACGCAATCAGTCCACGAGCTTTATACTTAAGATGACATAAGCGAAGCTCGTAGAGTAATTGTACTGTTCCTAGGTTTTTGAAAAAACTAATCGAAAGGGATGTGAGTTTAACGGAAGAGAATCGTTTTTTGTTCATTCAAAATTGATTGATTTGTCAAAAATCGATTTTAATTATTATAAATAATACATTTCTCAAAACAAAACTATTTTTTGTACCAAATCTGTGTCTCTCGGGATCGTGCCAAGAAGGCTGGCAGCATAGCTACGTTGAATAGCAATGCTGATTCTCTGAGCGAGAAAGTCCCAGCCCCCTTGTCACGAGAAGCTTCTACCAGACGACATGCAGTTTTCTACTTGTAAATAGTTTTTTGTAGTATATAAAAATACATGATATTCAAATAACCTAAGAGGTTCGTATCAACAATTTGTATCAAAAAATTATATTAATAAAAAAAAACAATTCAAAACTAAAAATCAATGACAATGTTGCTTTAAAATTTCAAGATAGGAATCAGGATATTAATTAGCATTATTGTTTATGTTGTCAACAAACGTCAATAAAACAGTCAAGCTCGGTCATCTTGATACTATTGACAATCCTACTTGAGGCACAGCTAGTTACAAGTAAAATAATAATGTACTACTACGCATTTATACAACTTATTGAGCCTGTCTATCACCGGTACGCGGACGTTATTTCGACTTATTGTATCGGAAAATTGTGATTCACGCGCACGTAACGCGGAAATATTACGGAAAGGAAACTCGTTAGTGAACGCTACGGAACACATAACGGAAATAATTGAATGGAAAGCTCTGTAAGGTTTGGTCAGAACTTAGCTTATTAAATTAAGTAACGATTTTTTTATAAAACGTCTAATTGAAATGGATTTCGACGGGGAAAATGTATTCCTCGAAGGGGTAGGCAAGGGTGTTGTAATAACAACACCCACTTTTTACCGAGAATAATTAAGTGCCATCACGACAGATGTCTTTTGACAAATTCTCAGACATATGCAGGTTTACTCACAATGTTTTCCTTTGCCGTAAAACACGTGGTGTAAATCGCTGTAGTTTCTAAAAATACTTCATTGGTACAGGCCCCGCTTGGGATTCGAACTTACGTCGATTGCATAGCAGGACCACGGCCACCACGAATCGTTATGTATATATATATAAAAATAAATGGTCTTTCCGTCACCCGGTTTATTTATTCCGGTTTATCTCTGAATCGGCGGGACCGATTTCTTTTAAATTAGTCTACGCGAGCAAAGCCGCGGGGCTCAGCTAGTTTCTAATAAAATATGATAACTTAAGAATATTTAATTAAAATCCATTTGCAGTGCAAGTTTTGCCGTTAACACTCAAAATAGTTACCATCAGGTAAGTATGAGACGAAGTTTATGAAGACTGGTCCTTGAAACTTTGGGGTTTACAACCTCTGCAGTTACTGTTGGAGAGTATTTCGTTAATGATGATACTAAAAACTTGTAGGAATCAAGAAAGAAAAAGCATGAGAAGTCGCATTGATATTATTTTGACAAAAATAGCGATTGGCTTCTAAAAATAAGTAACTGTTTCTTATTAAAACAACAGTCAGTAAGAGCCGTGGTGGCCTCGGGGTTAGAGCAGTCGCCTGCTACGCAAGCGACGCAAGTTCGAATCCCAGCGGGGCCTGTACCAATGAGTATTTCTAAAAACTTATGTACAGTGATTTCACACCATGTGCTTTACAGTGAAGGAAAACATCGTGAGGAAACCTGCATATGTCTGAGAAGTAATTCAAAGAGGTATGTATAGTGCCTGAGACGGCGATAGACTCACCTTCTGTCACGTTGGCACTTAATCATATTCGGTGAAATGTGGGTGTTGATGTTACAACACCTCTGCTTACCTCTTCGGGGACCCTTCTGGGATGGTGTGAGCATATACATAGCATATATATATAGTCAGTAACAAGAAAAGTCTAATTTCAATTCAAACGCCCTCTAGACAAAGCAACACCATCATTACGCTTCGCTAGTGTAGAAACTATAAATATTTTTTTAACGTTTCTACTAGCGCAAGCGCGAGAGATTGTTACTTTCTCTAGGCCCAGTGGTTCGTGAGATAGCGCGTTCAACCAAACAGACAAACTCTTGAAGTTTATAATATAAGTATTGATTGTTCTGCGTACACAGATAGAAGCTACACAAATATATAAATAAAATATCAATGTCTTGACTGCAACATCGATTTGTCTAGAGATGGTAACCTTATTCATTGTTAGAGTAACTGGCTTGCGGGGCGTAAACTATAGAAGATTTACAGCATCTTTTAAGATAGCTACTAGAAAATGCACTTTCAGTTCAATCCGAGTGCAAGCGAACTTTGTAGTAGGTTTCTAGAATTAAAAAAAATATGATTCCTCGTTAGTTTAGTGGTCTTAAATGATCACAGCAGAACACGAGGTGTTGGGTTTAATCCTTGGGAGAAGCAAAATGTTCTTGGGATTTTCCAGTAATTGCCCGGAGTCGGGGCTCGAAAAAACCGTATCGTCTCCAAAAACTTACGGGTGTTTTTTAAACTCTACTGTCGTTACACATACATACATATACTCACACCTGTATTCCCCGAACGGGTAGGCAGAGGTATTATAATAACAACACCCACTTTTAGCCCAAAATGATTAAGTGTCAACGTGACAGATGCCTACTCTATCACCGGCTGCGCCACTATACATACGTCTTTGAAATACTTTTCAGAAATGCAGGTTTTCTCTCGATTATTTCCTTCACCGTAAAACACGTGGTGCGAAATCACTGTAAATAAGCCACCACAGCACCTTTTCTGACTCTTCTTTCTCACTCTCGTTATAAAATGGCAATAAATAATTCTAAAAATAGGATATAATTTATCCGCTTACTAAGTGAGGCGAGTGTCTGAGGTCAAACGCTAATCCATAATAATGAAAAAACATTCTCAGCGTTTTTTGCGAAACTTCGTTGTGCTTTCGCAGGTTAAGTAGGTGGCAAAGCGACATTTTATGGCTGTTACAAATTGTGTTTTCCCCACAAAAGCGAGTCAAAGCATCAAATTACCATTATCATAATATTAGGATGCTGTTCTCATCAAAATTAAAGCGCTGTTATGAATTGTACTTCAAGTTTTCTGGCGACTACGTGAGGTTTTATCTTCTTAGTCGATTTACAAAAAGAAGGACGTTTGCAGTTCGATAGTACACTTACTGTATTATTATTTATCCGCTAGCAGTGCCACGCGGCTTCACCCACGTAGAATTAATTTCATGGGTGACACGGGGAAAATTAATCAACAAAAAAGAAAAAAAAGTAACCTACGTTACTGCTTGTAACATAAGTTAGCTGCCAGTGAAAGTCAGACAAAAATAAAAAAATGGTGTGATTTTTTTTAATTTCTGAACCGTATATACTATTATAATATGCAATTAGTGAAACGCTGTAATTTCGGAATTACACAGACACTTCAATGTTATTTATCTATAATATGTATGCATAATATAGACTTTAAACTGTTTGCAATCACGGTACAATGATGGACTTACACCACAATATTAAGTTTATATATAAAACATATGGGTTGAATATTATTTTGATAAATAAATATTATGTATATAATACCTGTATATTCCCAAATTTCTTAGAAATGGCTAACTCAATTATATGTTTAAAACTACACTACTTTCATCGTTTCTCCAATAGAGCAATTTCTATGAATAATATTTCGAGAAGGGGAAACTTTTCACCGATAACGACTAGCATAATACAGGCGTCTTTGGATTTCTTCAAAGACATATGAAGGTCTCCGCACGATTCTTTTGTTCAGCATGAACCTCTAAGTGCTTTATTACTGCACTTAGAGAAACTCACTGCTAATGTTTTGCATCGCTTGAGTTTCAGGCAACTGCTCCACTCAGCTAGCACGTGACCTCTATCGACCTATGACATGTCGAATAAAAGCGCGAATTCACACTTAGATAAAATGATCAAGCGTGGCACACGTTCACACCTTTAGAATCCTACCCGGGTTCTGATTTAGCATAAAATCCGGATATTGGGCGGATTTCCCGCCGTCAGACGGTCTGGTAAAGTGAGCTATCTACCATTTCTATTATTCGAATTGGACAAAGCTACTAAATATAGATATAGATATATTTCAGTTCATTTTCAGCCCTTTGTTACGAGGCACTGATGAATAAAATTTACTCGCTCAGGATTATTACTTTAGGAATTTTACAGAGATGGATTATTATATAGTATTGTATAGAGATCCGTGGTGGGCTTGAGGTTTGAGCAGTTGTCTGCTACGCAAGCTACGCAAGTTCGAATCCGAGCGGGGCCTGTACCAATGAGTTTTTCTAAAAAACTTATGCACAGTGATTTCACACCACTTGCTTTAGAGTGAATACATCGTGATATAACCTGCATATTTCTGAGAAATAATTCAAATACGTATATATAGTGCTTGAGACGGCGATGGACTCACCTTCTCTCACCTTGGCACTTAATTATCTTTGGTGAAAAGTGGGTGTTGCAATTACAACACCTCTTCTTACACCTTCGGGGAATGCAGGCGTGAGCATATGTATTTATGTATTGTTTAGAGATTCCATCGTTTTGGATACCTATGCGTATAATTGGTGGGTTTTGGAGTGATCCAAAGTAAATTTCCTTTGTCAATTCACATTGTTATACCAGTGGTCATTTCGCCATTTTGAAGAGGGCTTACAGCCTATGTCGATCGCTTAAATTTCGGCCATCTCAAAATTAAGCGAGCGAGTTTTGTGAGCGAAATTTCTTACGTTCGTTAAGAATTTGAAGAATGTTTAAGTATTCAGGCTATTTGTGTAATGAACATTAATGTGCAGAGCAGATGCATGCGGCATTTAGTCGATTGTTGTGGAATGGAAATAGTTAGTGAGGACCATAGAACATAGCTAGAAGTTGGAAGATTTTGAACAATTTTCGACTAAAATTATAATAATAATGACCACGAGTAATGGTTGTTATATTTTATTCCAATAAAGGAATACATATTCGACCTATAGATCCCACTGAGCATACTGGACAGATTAATGACAAAAATAAATATAATGTAATGTATTAACACTATATAAAATTATTTTTCTATTCTAAGAAGAGAAATTATTTTTCATTATTTTATGTAAAATTTGTGCGGAGCTCGTGGCATAGTTATTGTGCATATCATTCGATCAGCGGAGTCAAGCAACCCCTACCCAAGCCAGTAGCAGTAGTTGGATGGGTGACCGCCCGAGTTCCCTCCGTGCCTCGGAGAGCATGTTAAGCCGTCGGTCCCGGTTGCCAATTTAACATCTTAATAATCGTTACAGGTCAGTCGGAGGCTTAAAAAGTCTGACAACTGGCTTAACCTAGATTACCGATTTTCTTTGTAGAAGAGATTACGAAGGTCAGATGGCAGTCGCTTCGTATAAAAATCAGATGATCAACCCCATCCGGTTGAATCAAGTGCAGACCCCAATGTGTGGGAAAAAATGGGACCAAAAATGTATGGGATAAGGCCAAGGAGATAGTGATGATAATTTTTAGTAAAATTTGTATGTGTTTCTGAATTTCGTTTATAACGATTTATTTACCCTACGTTACTTACCTTCTATTAAACGAGGATTACCGAATATCGATTACGAGAGCCCAAATCAGTTTGCATCACTCCCTAGTGATGCAAACTGATTTGGAACTGAATGGGAACATTGAGCATAAAATGTACCCCTGTACATTTTATGTTCAATGTTCCCATTATGCAAGTCATTAAATGTAAATAGCATAGATAAATATTCAACAATAATACATGTATCATTATTTACCAGCTGTGTCCCATGTTTATCTATAGCCCAGCTAAGTTATTTACGTTCCTATAAACACTATAGTTATCTTAGACCAATCAATCGTTCATTATATTAAAAGATAGGACCAATCTGGAGGGATACTGTAATCAAATTCCAAAGTAATTTTCTTGGCTATTTACTTTAAGGTCTTTGTGATTCGATTGAATTTAAATTATGAATCAATTTCGAGACTACTAGCAAAATGTGTTTAATGTTGTTATTCTTTATTATTACACAGGTGTATGACGTGTATAAATATGTTACTGTCATACAGCCAAGCTATCAATGCATATCTACGCACGAGGACGGAGACATGTGGGGCCGGGGGGACATGCAGAGACCGGCGCCGGCGCAGCGGGCCCTTGCCACTTGCTTTCGGACTCCACCCGCGACGGACGAGACCTCTCAATTATAATGTTGTATGTCATATGGGAAAATTGAATCAATTCCTATTAATACAGTCCACTTTTATTCTAATACCATAATACTGGCCGTGGTGGCCTTGGGGTTAGAGCAGTCGTCTGCTACGCAGGCGACGCAAGTTCGAGCCCCAGCGAGGCCTGTACCAATGAGTTTTTCTAAAAAATGCAGTTAGTTCACACCACGTGCTTTACGGTGAAGGAAAACATCGTGAGGAAAGCTGCATATGTCTGAGAAGTAGTTCAAAGACGTATGTATAGTGCTTGAGGCGGCGATGGACTCACCCTCTGTCACGTTGGCACTTGATCATATTCGGTGAAATGTGGGTGTTGTTACAACACCTCTGCTTCCCCCTTCGGGGACCCGTCTAGGGTGGCGTGAGCATATTTATTTTATTTTATTTTTACAATAATACTCATCGTAGGACTAACACATACTACGCCTGTATTCCCCGAAGGGGTAGGTAGAGGTGTACTTAGAGTTAACCCACATTTCGCTAATATTCAAGTCCCGTTTAATAGGCAGCGAGGCCAATTGCCATTGCCATTTACTGGGCACTTATCCAGACTCCGGCTCCTACTGAGATATCACAGATGGAAAGCCCAATAACAGTCCAATATCAACCTTTTTTAATGAAAATCCAGATATTGTAAAATTTTAAGGTTCATTGCATAGATGGTGTTCTCAAATTTAATAAAATTGTAGGATTGATTTTTTAAATGAATTAGTGTTCTGCTCTTCTGTTCAACTCCGTAAGAAATCGTAAATTTTCTGAGCCGCGTTTCGTTTTCAACAAAGGGTCCCATCTCGAACGCTCTAATAGATTTCTCGCGACAAGGTAATAAATGAAGGAGCAAAATATCGCACAGACATGCCAATTAAGACCTTAAGGCTAAGCGGTAGAGCTGAAATTTGTACTTCATGCGAAATGGATTCGATTCGATAGGTGTCAACTTTAAAACGTAGGTGTGAATATTCTCTGATAAGTATATTAGGACATTTTAGTGAATGAAATAGTGGACTGCCTGATGGTTCAGTGGTCTCAAACGCCTTTACAGAACATGAGGTCCTAAGTTCAATCTGTAATATAAAGGTGGATCAAAATCATAACCCGCTTTTGCTTGACTGAGGCCCGGGTAGCTATAAAAAGCGTTGTATTGGTAAATATTTGTGCTATCGATAATTCTATATTTTGTAAATTACATTCTGTAATCATATTGTTAATGATATAATATATAGATTTTACTATACTATGTACATATATTCATCAGATAAATAAAATAGAAATGTCAGTTTTTTTTAATTTTATGTACATAATATCTAATAAGTAGCTCAAAACTAATTACAAATAGAAAACTTGGCCCAAATCGGTGTCTCTCGGGATTGTGCCAAGAAGGCTGGCAGCATTGCCACGTTGAATAGCAATGATGATTCTCTGAGCGAGAAAAGCCCCAGCCCGCTTGTCACGAGAAGTTTCTACCAGACGACGTGCAACCTCTTTGAAAAGTTGATGAGCACCTGGACCCCAAGGCCCCAGAGATTCAACCGCAAACGCAGAAAATATGTATCCTTGACCAATGCAAGCATATTTCCGGCTTGAGGCACTCCTAATGTCAATGTCAGTTTATTTTGTAATTCCAAAATTATAGCTTTTCACTAAATCCATAAGAAAGTATACACGGTACTGACCTAGAAAAAACAATTTATATTTTTTACCTCTGTCTGTCTGTTTGTTCCAGCTTATCTCCGAAACGGTAGGATCGATTTTAACGGATCTTTCACTGGAAGATAGCTAATATTACGAGGAGTAACTGGACTATTTGAAAAACATTAGGTGTTCGGGTCACCCATAAAATTAACTCTACGCGGGTAAAACTGCGGGGCACAGCTAGTGTTTAAATAATAACAAACATTGCATGCGAACTCGAAGCATCGTATAGTCAACATTTACATGGAATAAATAATTATTTTGTTTTATTTAAATACGCTATGCTGGTTTGTTTGCTCAAAATTGCGAGCTGAAAGTTCGTGAAGCAAAATTCAAAGTTTGCGATTGAAATATACCACATAATATTTGAATATGAAGTGTTTATTTTACAATACGCGTGTGCACGTATAAAATTTTCGAATTACATTGCTATTATTTGTTATATATTACCATCTAACCGATCAGAGGATTAGCTTAGCGATCCAGCGAGGTAACGCAGCCAGCTTACTGGGCACCATTCCCGCAGACACTAATTTAAATTCTGTGTGTGTATTTATAGTTTTTATTTTTATTAAAATTTTCTTTTTCATTGTATCAGCATGCATGTGTAAAAATAATAATTAATAAAGGCATCATGTATGTTGTAACATCTTACAACATAGGAAAAATACAATGATTCCATTTAGTGCACAACTATCGGAACTCGATCTAACCGTGTCGTAAAATAACAGTATCATGAATGTTCTATGTAGATGATGTTATCAACAGAAGCTAGTCAAGACGCATCCAATCCAAAGCCCTGACGGCCTGATCCATCAACACAACCTTAACCGCTGGAGACATGGTAATTAAAGAGTGTGTTCTTTGTGAGGTGCTGGTATCCAATAATGTATTCTTGGATGAATTGGGGTGTTGAATTTTATGTAAAATTATTTATAACATACAGTTCAGAGAGGGTTGATTGCAATAATTTTATATTAAGCCAAGAACAAAATTAACGCACATTTTTACAATAAGCATACGGCCGCGTTATTCTGCAAGTTGTCGCAGAGTTGCAATTAACGTTAAATATCGGTTTAAAGATATAAATTTCTATCTATATATATAAATTTCCTATGATTGAAATTGAAACCGACGCTGAGAAACCTTACAAAATAACGCGGTTGTCCACCTGATGGTAAGCTATTACAACAGCCTCAAGATATGTTGCAATTTCATATAGGTAACTAGATGTATAGACTTAATCAAAACACTTCTCTTTTTTCTCTTTCTTCTCTTTCTTCTGAGAGCCGTGGTGGCTTTGAGCAGTCGCCTGCTACGCAAGCGACGCAAGTTCGAATCCCAGCGGGGCCTGTACCAAAGAGTTTTTCTAATAAACTTATGTACAGTGATTTCACACCACGTGCTTTACGGTGAACGAAAACATCGTGAAGAAACCTGCATATTTCTGAGAAGTAATTCAATGACGTATGTAAAGTGTCTGAGACGGCGATGGACTCACCATTGAGTGAGTCCATCGCCGTCTCCCACTTTTCACCGAAGATGATTAAGTAATCATCTTCGGTGAAAAGTGGGTGTTGTGATTACAACACCTCTGCCTACCCCTTCGGGAAATACAGGCGTGAGCATATGTATGTACTTCTCCGGTTAGACCAAGACTATCACAGCTCAACGACATCTCAGCACTACCATGATGGATTAGACTCGATCGATTATTGTGTTGGATGAACTCCAAGATCGGAGCTTGCAGCCTTACTTAGGTTACTCTCATTTATTTATTCACTATGCACTACATTTAGCGTTCTTTGCAGTTTACTCTGCACCAAAACGAAAAACTAGCAATGTATGAATGCGCATTAAAACAGAAGATAGCAGCCAAATAATTATATACCTTAAAGTGGAGTGGTATTATCCTGCGGTGATTATGATCACCAGTGCTACATGGGAGTGAGGGGAGGAGTGGAGTCGCTGTGCTAGCGTACAGTGGGACAATTTTATTATGTAATACGTTAGCACAGCGATTCCATATTTTATAAAGTGGACAATACGTGTGACACTCTGGTGTTGGTCATGTTCATAGGCTGCAGTAGCCGCTTATCATCAGGCGGACTGCACGCTTTTTCCCACTTTAAATCTCTGTTTAGATTCTTATGCCTACGTTAGTATTTAACCCATGATGTCAAAAATATTTATCTGGCTGTGTTTAGTCATCTGATCTTCGAAACAGATGAAGAGATTTCTTCGAAAGATATAAATGGGACATTCGCTGGTAATACTTGATATTATAGAGAGGAACTTACGGCTTATTTATATTTCTAGTTCATAAAATTGAATCGCTAAGCTAATGAACGGTGCACAGTTAGTTTATAATAAAATACATTACTATACCACACATCTCAAATAAAACCCGCATGTGAAATGAAAACAAAACAGTTAACAGTTAAAACATTAAATTCAATTACAGTAGAACTCCAATTATCCGAACTCCGACTATCCGAATCGCCGATTATCCGAATCACAAACTAGTCTTGACTTGACTTGTCTTAACTTGCCTGGCTTAACTGATGTTTAAAAAACAATGATTTTTATTTCTAAACTTGTACATAAGTACATTTTATTTATATTTAAAACATGTGAAAATTTCATGTTTCTTTCATTTAATTCAATAAAAAAATAGTGCAATATCAAAACGTAGCTTTTATTCTCTCCAATGGCAATTTAAAAAAAAAAATCCGATTATCCGAATATTTGATTATCCGAATGGGTCCCGGTCCCCATTAATTCGGATAATTGGAGTTCTACTGTAGTTCACCTTTAACCCGACCACTGCGGGTGTGAAATTAAATTAAAATGCACACAATAAAAGTTCAAAGCTAGAGGAGCTCGTGGCACAGTTGCTATTGCGCATATCATTCGAATAGCGAAGTTAAGGAACTCTAACGCCAGCCAGTAATTAAATGGGTGACCGCCCGAGTTCCCTCCGTGCCTCGGCGAGCACGTTAAGCCGTCGGTCCCGGTTGCCAATATATCGTCTTTGGCAATCGTTACAGGTCAGACAACTGGTTTAACCCAGATCACAGATTTTCCTCGTTAAAGGGGTTGCGAAGGTCAGATGGCAGTCGCTTCGCATAAAAATCAGGTGATCAGCCACATCGGGTTGAATCAAGTACCGACCCCAATAATATATGGGATAAGGCCACAGTGATGATGACAATAAAAGTTCAAACAACCCACTATGTGCAACCCGCTATGTGCGCGGTCAAGAAACAAAGCGATGTTTAATTCCACGGTGGAAATATTTCACTTTGTTATGTGTTGCTTAAATACCCACTTGTTAATTCATTTTATGAGCAATATAGTGCCTGTGGAATACAATTTACTATTGTTTAATTTGAGTTAAGTAATACGCTGTCGCAGTAACCATGTAACGTTACGCCTAGTACGTTTTAAAATTTTAAAATTATTACTAATTATTTTTTTATTTTACTAGTTTTCCAATAGTATAGAGTAAAGTAAGCAGACGGATTTTACTTTACTTAGGTACGCAAAATCCTACTCCTTGTCGCCCAGTACTGTAACGTTACGCCTAGTACGCGCCGTTACATTTTACTAAATAATTAATAATTTATCTATTTTCTATTAAAATACTCATATTACTCCTAATTAGCTATAACTATACCCCTACTATCATAATATCAACTTAATTACCTATAAAACTAACTTAAAAGCTAATCTTATCAAATACCTAAACTAATTATAAATTGAATGAAATATAAAATAGCTAGAATCGTGCACAATGACTCAATCCGAGCGTAGCATCGGGGATCGTCGGGAGCTGTCGGCAATGTTGTGCGCAGTAGATTGCGCACCGCGCTCTTTTGTTTTGCCGCGCATTCGCATCTCCCGCCGCCACTGCGACGCGGGGCTTGGCGGCGTGTGGTCACTCCACTCGTCGTCGGGAAAGCCCGCCAAAACCTAACTGCTATGTACTAAACATACAATATATTTGTTGCCGATCCCGCTGGGGTGAGTTCCTAGTGTATTTTTATTAAGTGTAGCTATTAATAACTGTGTAGTGCTGTGCCCATCTTTGTAAATTGTTCTCTCTAACATCTGCTGGCTGAGGCTGCTCAGCAATGACTAGGTGCTACGGTTATAGGGTAAGATGCTGAGCTGCGACTAGGGCATGTGCGTGCATGGCCGAGTGAGCTAATGCCTGCTGTTCCATTCCAGGATCCTGGTGACATAATTACTCCACACTAACTACTGGCCCGGACCCTACATCTGGTGCAGTACCTGCCTCCGCCCAGACCCTACTCCTGGACCAGTACCTACCTACCTCCGGCCCAGACCCTACCTCTGGACCAGTCCGCCTCCAGTCCAGGCACTACCCTGGACCAGGCGCTAACTACCTTCCTGAGGAAGACCAGGCTGCTCCCAGCCGGACCCTTGACCCTACGTCAGGCCAGTGTTCCCCTTCCTACCACCTATCTCTACTCACCACCACTAGTGAAGGAAACAGACGTTTAATAAACGAACCCACTTTATAAATATTAACCACTCTTTTTATTTCTTCACTCTACCTAATCTGTTCCCGGGTACCGAAGGTTCTCCACATCCCTCACCCGGGACAACCATTCTATAAACTAATACTAACAAAATTAATCTGAAGAGCTTGTTTGTTTGCTTCAACGCGCTAATCTTAGGATTACGATTGGTACATACATACATACATATGCTCACGCCTGTATTCCCCGAAGGGGTAGGCAGAGGTGCTGTAATCACAACACCCACTTTTCACCGAAGATGATTAAGTGCCAACGTGACAGATGGTGAGTCCATCGCCGTCTCAGACACTATACATACGTCATTGAATTACTTCTCAGAAATATGCAGGTTTCCTCACGATGTTTTCCTTCACCGTAAAGCACGTGGTGTGAAATCACTGTACATAAGTATTTTTAGAAAAACTCATTGGTACAGGCCCCGCTGGGATTCGAACTTGCGTCGCTTGCGTAGCAGGCGACTGCTCAAACCCCGAGGCCACCACGGCTCTTTCTTTTACGATTGGTACAATTTGAAAATTATTGTTAGATATCCCATTTATCAAGGAAGGCTATAGGCTACATATCACCACGCTAAGACCAATCGCGGGTTAAATTTAGAGTTAGCTGAAAGTAGGTAACAACACACTAGCTGTCATGAGGTAGGTTATTCCAATTTTGCCGAGCCTCGGGCCCTGGCTAAAGAGGAAGGACCACGTCACCTTCCGGCTGACGCAGGTACTCACCGGACACGGGTGTTTCGGTGAGTACCTGAATCGGATCGGTCGCGAACCGACGGCGCAATGCCACCACTGCGGTAGTGACCGGGATTCCGCACAGCACACGCTGGAGCAGTGCCCAGCGTGGAGCTCGGAGCGTCGAGTCCTGGTCACCAGGATCGGGCAGGACCTCTCTCTGCCACGCGTAGTGACGGCTATGCTGGCAGACAGAGAGGCATGGAGGGCCGTAGTCTCCTTCTGCGAGACGGTAATGTCCCAGAAGGAGACCTCCGAGCGGGATCGGGAGAGAGCCGATCCCTCTCGGAGACGACGGCGACGGCGGGGCGGAGGCAACGCACGCCCCGGTCCGTCCACCCAATAGCCAGGGTCTAAGAATATGGCTATGGTATCCCCTGCCTGTCGTAAGAGGCGACTAAAAGGGGGCCGGAGGGCCTGCTGGCGGTGGTCGGGGTGGGAGCTTTGACCACCGGCGCGGGCCCGGGAAGGTGGCAGCGCGATGTGGCTCGCGCTGCCTTGCACAGCGAGGTCTCCAGGGGCGGCCCTACAGCTGCCCCGGGGATGTGCCCCGGCAAAGTGTGGGGGGACACCGGTGCGTTCTATTAGAGTACCCGGAGTCCCCCCTGAGCACTGAGGATGGCCACCGGGGGGGTTTTAGTGCGGTAAGAATCCCACATACCCCGATCTGCCTCTCCCAGGGCGGTCGGGGACCTTTTGAAGGTTTCCCCCTCGTCAACAAAAAAAAAAAAAAAAAAAAATGTTATTCCAAGCGTACGAAGTCTCGGACAGAAGCTAGTATAATTATTACCTTTAGTAATTTTAAGTGCTTTTCCTGTGATATTGTGGGATATGTAAAGAAGGGGACCAGAATTTGATGGTATTATATATCAGTGAATAGTTTTTGTTTTCTCCCTGTTTACCTTCAAATTGAGAGATGCATACATATGCTCACGCCTGTATTCCCTGAAGGGGCAGGCAGAGGTTTTGTAATCACAACACCCACTTTTTGCCGAATTTGATTAAGTGCCAACGTGACAGATGGTGAGATTATGAGTGGTGAGATTGAGAGATGCAGTAATATCAAAATTAATTTAGCATAAAAGTCATAGATTCACAGTTTCGTTAAATTTACCAGATTTTTTTTCAAAAACTAGAAAAAAAAACATTGGCGTTTTCGCGATCCGATGAACGGAAAACTGAAGGTGAAGTTTAACATAAAACCGATATATCATGGAAATATAGTGTTACGGACAAAAGGATTGAACGCCTTAACTGAAATTGATGAATGTTTTTGTATGAAGTAAACAAATTGTGAATGGCGTGGTCTATTGTCCGTTTGTTTGAATGTACGTGATGAATTACTTTGCTTGGGGTCGTTTAAATAGTGTATCAATATTTCAAACTAGCTGTATCCCGCCAGTTCAGCCGCGTATACTTAATTTCATGGGGTATATCCCGGAACCCTTTTTTAAATTACTCTTCGTAACATCAGCTATTTGCCAGTGAAAGTCCCATTAAAATCTGTTCAGCCGTTACAGACATAATCCTCGACAAATAGACAGACAGAGAACAATTTTATATTTGTTTTTTATTTTATATTAACACCGTAAATACTTTCATATGCAGTTAGTGAAACACGGTTATTTTGGAATTACAAAGAGACACTTAAATTTTATTTATCTGTATGTATATAACATATATTAACGTTTATTTATTCTGTATTTTTATCTAAGGCAACACAGTCTTGTGTAGTGTATCAGTGATACCAGCAAATTGATTTACCGGCCGCAGCCCGAAGCCCATCGATTTTACGCCCCACTTCCCACCGGCCTAATGAACTTTGCACCGAGGAAAACTTTACTGTTTTACAACTTGCAACGTTTTATTCTCGTTAATTACTTTTGAGGACTTAACTTTAGAGGCGACAAATCTGATAAGGAAGGGAACATTATTTATTTATGTTGCTCAGTAATTTTATTTTTTGCTGACCATATTAGTCTACACTAATATTATAAAGAGGAAAACTTTGTTTGTTTGGTTGTAATGAATAGTCTCACAAACTACTGGACCGATTTCAAAAATTATTTCACCATTGGATAGCTAGATCATCAGCGAATAACATAGGCTTTATTTTATCCCCGTACTCCCACGGGAACGGAAACTGCGGGTGAAACCGCGTCCGGTCCGCTAGTTAGTAATATTTCAGGTTATCGCTCAGCCGCGTAGATTTAATTTCATTCCCGCGGAACCATATATTATTTGTAATAAATGTAGACCTTCCAACATTAGCTATCTGCTAGTGAAACTCTCACTAAAATCGGTTCAGACGTTTCAGAGACTATCCGGAACAAACAGACAGAAACAGAAAAATAAAATAAATATATGTTTTTTTTTATTCTGTATGTATATATTTTGTTATGCATTTAGTAAAAAGCTGTTAATTAAAAAAAATTAAATAGATACTTTAATTTTATTTATCTGTATAGATATAGATTAAACACACTGAGAGGCTACTAACTACTATCCAGATTAACTCGTGTCAAGTAATAACGATCTCGGGTAACAAGGGACGTCCCGCAGTCCCCAGCAGGGATCGGATTGTACCAACTGTATAATCTTGTATGCAAATCCATCTCCAGGTCGAATCGAAGGGGTTCGGATATTGCAGTGCAATTGCACAAAATATAAAGGTAACGGATGGTAAGCTTGCAATATTTGCTGAGAATAGTCGCACACACACATAGCGCTTACGAATACGATGAAGATTTACGAGCTACATTCAAAAGATATTTCCTTGATGACCAATTTCACACTGGAAAGTATTCACTTTTACAACGTGGCCACACAACATACCCAAGCAAAACGTATTGCATGATATTTCAAAATTTGAATTTGACCTCGTCTCTTTTTTTTTCGTTCGTTTTTGTAAAAAACTTAAGTGCAGTGATTTACGGTGAAGGAAAACATCGTGAGGAAACCTGCGTATGTTTGAGAAGTAATTCAAAGATGTATGTATAGTGCCTGACATGTGGGTGTTGTTGTTACAATACCTCTGCTTACCCCTCCGGGGAACCTTCTGGGATGGCGAGAGCAAATTTATAATAGTACCTAGATTTATGAACGTCGTAAAAATTACTGCCTATAAGTTCGGATAGCCTTCTGAGTAGAACCTGCAAGAAATTCAGCCAGTATAGCTGCTTGTCACTAATCTATGGGAGCCGACTTTCTATGCGTTTCTATATTGTGGGAATTGCTACAGGTAAGAGCTTTCTAAATGGAAGTAGCTATTTTATAGCTTTGCATAAATCACGGTAAGATTTTCGTTCGCTTTTTACCGCCCTTCTATTTTACACGTAATGTGCGGTGGTTTTGTAAGATTTTAAACTAACCTACATACATCACGCCTTTATTCCCCGAAACGGTAGGCAGAAGTTTACTTACAATACACATTTCGCCATAATGTGGCATTTAATAGGGGGCTAATAAACTGTAAATCTAAAAATATTCCAACTGGATCAACTCGGAGGTTACGCTCTGAAAAGTTGAAGACAGGCAGTCAGATAGAGATACTTTTGTATTTATAATATAAGTAAAGATTCTAATTCAAATTCAAAATATATTTACTTGACTTAACTTTAACAAATCCAAATAGTTTAACAAATACAAATGATTATACAGGATACCACTGGGTTCGGAAAGTTGCTTTTAATGGTAAGAAACTCAATCATTTCTCTTCTCAAGATTTTTTTTTCTGGTAGGGTAAAACAAACTAAATGACAAAAATATATACACACATGGACATAGTTTAAATGCACTAATGTCAATTACCAAAAGCTATAAAAACTAATAGTAGATATTATACGACATTATTGAGTCATCGGGTTTGATCAGTTCGAATCCCAGCGGTCCGTACCAATGTTAAAAACGTATGTGCTGTGATTTCACACCACGTGCTTTACAATGAACGAAAACATCGTGAGGAAACCAGCATATATCTGAGAAGTAATCCAAAGGCAAATTCAAATTCAAAAATATCTTTATTCGATTAGACTTTTTACAAAGTACTTTCAAATCGTCAGAAAGATACGATTACGTAGGATTATACATGCTACCGCCAGGTTCGGAAGGTTGCTTTTACTGAGAAGAACCTGGCAAGAAACTCAGTAATTACTCTTTTTAAAAAAAAATTTGAGCTCTCGAGTAATACAATATAAATCATAAAAAATATTTATAAGTCCATGGACACAGTTCGAGTGCACAAAGGTCAATATAAAAAATTTAAAAACAAAAAATAAGTACTACGAATAATTGTGTAGCTTAATAGTAGTAGGCATATGTACAGTGCCTGCTACGGCAGTGAAGTTTGCTCTGCCCTTCGGATAATACAAGCGTGAGTATACGAATGTAGCAAGCAGAAGTTGGTTATTTACTCTAGCACACTTAATATGATGTGTCATAGAGTCATCAACGTAAGCTTTGATCGAAGCTCGTCTAGTTAAAGCCAACAAGCTCACAGTTACTTACATGGCGCCCGTGTTGAGTGCTTCGTCATTAGCCCGTTATGTCACTTCCATACAAAGAGGTATACAAGCTGGATAATACATTACGCTTCTCGGAAAAAAAGATTTTAATGTGTACTGATTTATATTCAGTCGCTTGTGTGACATCAGAAAAGCTACCGGCAAATTGGTCGGTTCAGCTTTAACTTCGAGGTTAGGTCTCACAAACAATCAAAATTATAAAGTATTATCACTCTCTATTACTTAATTCTTTTGCAAGTTGACCCGTTTACTTTTGAATGTTGACGCATTTATTTACCTGCGGTTTCATCCGCGTAGATTATTATTATTTAATTTGTGGCTTTCCTCACGGATCCCCATTAAAAAAATATATAGATCTTAAGTTACTTATTGCAAACCCAGCTATTTTTCAGGTCCCGCAAAAATCAGTCCAGCCGTTTTTGAGATTACCCGGTACAAACAGACAGAGAAAAAATTCAAATTTGTTTTATTTTTTATTTTAGTAGCGTGTTTACTCTTAAATGCATTTAGTGAAAATGTGTTAATACTGTTTTCAAACAGATACTTCAATTTGATTAAATTTGGAGGAAAAACATCATCAATTATAAGTTTTCTAACGATTATGCGAGGACACTTCTAGTCAATAATCCCCAGTACATCTGTGTAATCTCTTGGCTGGCATGTTGGATGGCTATACGATGACGTTCGATGTACGAGTATGAGATACGTGCGAATAGGCCATTCATTGAATAAGTGGGCCCTTCACACAATTACTGCAGCTTTGGGAATGGACGAAATTAGTCGACTTATTTGTATGAAACTACAGTGGACATACACATGGACGTATACATCACACCATCATACGATAAACGAACTTCGAGAATGTCATAAGAGGCACGTACATACGTCACTATATTATGGTGTTTTGAATTATTTCCATAGCATTGCTCTATGGGGACTCAACTTTGAAGCTATGTATTGGAGATATACATCTATACTACTCGTATATAATAAAGAGGAAAGATTTGTATGTAAGTATGTTTGTAACGAATTGGCTCAAAAAATACTGGACTGATTTTAAAAATTATTTCATTACTTGAATGCTACATTATCACCGTTTAATATATTTTATCCCCGTACTCTAACGGGAACGGGAACAACGTAGGTGAAACCGCTTGACGTCTGCTAGAGTATTATAATACGTTTAAGTAGATATTTGTCACACATACATATTACATACATATGCTCACGCCTGTATTCCCCGAAGGGGTAAGCAGAGGTGTTATAATCACAACACCCACTTTTCACCGAATTTGATTTAGTGCCAACGTGACAGATGGTGAGTCTATCGCCGTCTCAGGCACTATACATACGTCTTTGAATTACTTCTCAGACATATGCAGGTTTCCTCACGATGTTTTCCTTCACCGTAAAGCACGTGGTGTGAAACCACTGAACGTAAGTTTTTTAGAAAAACTCATTGGTACAGGCCCCGCTGGGATTCAAACTTGCGTCGCTTGCGTAGCAGGCGACTGCTCTAACCCCGAGGCCACCACGGCCTCGTTACATACATATTACATTTTCTGGCGTAATGCTATAAGTTAATTATGGCTAGATAATTAAACTGCATTATATTCTTCTTGTCGTAGATAACTATTGTTACAGCATACCTTAATACAGCGAAATATTTACCTGAAACAAAAAAGCTTTTTTAGTTTATTATATCAAACAGTTTCCTTAACTCTTCTGTATCACTCAGTAAACATTTAATATGGAGACATTGTATTTCTTTGAAGGTTTAATATACCCCGTGAGGTTCCACTTGAAATATAATTTTGTATTTACATTCCTGGAAAATATATCTTATTTGAACAGCTGTCATTTTGAACAAAGGTATTTGTAAAAATATACAGGTTATTATCGTATATCTAAGTCACTACAATATTATTATTCGTGAGAAATGATGACGAAAATATTGAATCTATACACATAAATACAATTGAAGTGTGTTTGTAATTATGGATTAATAGCTTTTCACTACATGCACAGTAGCTAAAGAATAAATCTGTCCGTCTGTTTGTTACGGCTTATCTGATAGTTGATGTTACGAGGAGTAACTTAGCCTAAGTTCCAGACATCGAGCCCAGGACCTTATGTGTTCCATAAAAGTGCAGATATATATCTTTGAAACTAAGCACGTATACTGCCAAATGATAAACGATTTCTTTATCTTTTCAATAAATATGCTCACGCCATCCCTGAAGGGTCGTCAGAAGTGTTTTAATTCCAACACCTATTTTTCACCAAATATGATAAAGTTTCAACGTGACAGATAGTAAGTCTGTCGCCGCCTCAGTTACTATACAAACATATTCAGGTTTCCTCACGATGTATTCCTTCACCGTAAAGCACGTGGGGTAAACTACTGCATTTTTTAGAAAAGTCGTTGGTTGAGTCCGATGGGATTCGAACTTGCATCGTTTGCGTAGCAGGCGATGTTTCGGTATGTCTTAAATAATTGGAACAATAGCGTTGTCTATGCAATCGTCAGAACATTCGTCGTTGGTTGTGTTTAATTAAGAACTACGCTGTTGTCGGTTTTCTCCAGTTTTCCGCAATTAATATGTGGTTCCTTAATTTAATTTGAAAGGATCTTATTGAAAAGTCAACTGAAATAAAAAATGTTTCCGGTTTCAAGACTTTCAAGAAGTATAGTTGCTTAGACGACAATGCACTCACCATCTGCCACGTTGGCACTTAATCATCTTCGGTGAAAAGTAGGTGTCGTTATTACAACACCTCTGCCTACCCCTTCGGGGAATACAATTGAAGCACTTCTAGTGTGGTCACAATGCAGTTCTATTTAACAATTCAAACTGAAACAGAGCACTTTATAATTCTGTTCGTGACTCGGTTGTGAGTTGTACAAAAGCACCCATATTCTGGTTATAAAATAATAAAACGCTGCTTTTTGTTGGCTTTTGCTGAGTTAAAAATGTTAGCTAGCTTTTTCTTTATTTATAAGGCTATTGAAATATAAAGTCTATGCAGGTTTTTTTATAGACGGCATTGGAAAAGGTTTGCTTGCTCTATTTCAGTTTGTTTTCAGTTAATAACTGCTACATAAAAACATTTATTTCATAGGAAACAAAATTCACTATATTGCTAGAGTTGGCAAAGGCAGAGCTTTACGTGACTATTACCGTCAACGACGGGTCTTATGTTAGTTGCTTCTGCAGACCCTCAATTTATGCAGCATCGCACTGTAGCAGCGAATAAGTAATATTATTTTACTGAGAATTTTTTTACTTCATATTAATTAGCACGCCGAGACATGGTCTCTAACTGTAGGCCTCTTGAATAGGCTCAAAGTCACTCAGCGTGCCATGGAAAGAGCTATGCTTGGTGTCTCGCTACGAGATTGAATCAGAAATGAGGAGATCCGTAGACGTACTAAGATAACCGACATAGCCAATCGGGTTAGCAGGCTTAAGTGGCAATGGGCAGGCCACATTGCTCGAAGGACTGATGGCCGCTGGGGCAGCAGAGTTCTCGAGTGGAGACCACGTACCGGCAAGCGCAGCGTACGGCGCCCCCCACGGGATGGACGGACGATCTGGTCAAGGCAGCGGGGACCCGCTGGATGCAGGCCGCTTCCAACCGGGTGAGGTGGAAATCATTGGGAGAGGCCTATGTTCAGCAGTGGACGTCCTATGGCTGATATGATGATGATGATGATGATGATAATTAACACGTCACCTAGCAACCAACAACATAGATACGCTCAAAGAGAAAAGTAAGTACGTAAACTCTTTACAAAATACTTGTTGCATAGATACATAACACACGTAATGTGGAACACCCATAGTCCCCCCCTTCAAGTAAACCGTACTCTTGGTTTAATGACACGGCCGGATCTCGTTGTATGTATAAGAGGGTGGCCAGTTGCATGGTGGTTCCACAGGGCTGGATGACTGGCGCGTAGAGGAGACTGGCTGACTCGGAACTTCTTCTGTATTTACCTCCTGACAGATGTATGCAGGCTCGAGTTGATAGCGGCTTCGATATATGAACAAAACGCCAGTTTTTATTACCTACTTCACATCTACTGCCTTTAAACGCAGTATGCAAATCAGAACAGACGTAAGCCTTATTAGACTTAAACTAGCCTTATTCATACATTGTAAAGAGTCAGCACTCGATACATCTGAAAATTAAAATGAAAGCTTAGGCCCTGATGAGGCTCTTATGAATGTCGAAGAATAGACCACCGGTTCGGAAACTAGCTTTCTGAGTAGAACCCGTAAGAAACTCAGCTGGCATCATATCTGAACTGCGCAGTTAATTTAGTAAACCTGGGCTAAACCACTTCGTAGATTACCTCAAAGTCCAAGTCAAAGTCAAAAATATCTTTATTCGATTAGACTTTTTACAAAGTACTTTCAAATCGTCAGAATGACATAATTATACAGGAATATACATGCTACCGCCAGGTTCGGAAGGTTACTTTTACTGAGAAGAACCTGGCAAGAAACTCAGTATTTACTCTTACAAAAATATTATACAATTTAAAGAATACAAAATAAATAATTTAAGAAACTTAAGCCCATGGACAAAGTTCCAATGCACAAATGTCGATAAAAATTAACATAACTAAAAATCTACTACATCTACTTATAACTAAATGCGTAGCTTGAGATGACCAGCCCCCACAGGCAGCACCTGTTCACAAGTATGACGTGAATGCCAGCCATTTACGGACTTCTGACTGCCCCGTAATGATTACCAAAGATGTTAAAATGTACAAATAGGACCAAATCCTTAACGTGCTTGATTGTGCCAAATACAGTACATATTTTTTAAAAGAATTCGGTAACAATTTTTGGAGGGAGCTCAAGAGTACCGCTCAAGTAAACCGTGCTATGCCTTTGTGGTGTAAAAACAACACACTAGCTGTCATGAGGTAGACAAAAGATAAGCGTGCTCGCGCAGAGCACGTCATTAGGGAACACGGGAAGTTCACTAATTGGGCACCACTTCACCGCTCATATCATTGTGAGCTCCCGGTATGAGTGTGACGAGAAACTATACCTAAAAAATATCTTACAGAAATTCACCTCTATATTAGCGAAAGGTCTACGTACATATACACGCGCGATATGCTCATTGCACCTTATAAATGTGACCAACACCAAGAGTGCCACTCCTGCACTGTATAGCTCCTTCGCTTCCCCTTACTAAGATTATTAAAAAAAACATAAATTTCCCATACTATCTACAAATAATAAGGGATTTTTTAGCTTTAAACCTATAGGATGTGGCCGATCAACTTATATACATACAAAGTGACTGCCACCTGACTTTCGTAACCACTTTTACGAGGAAAACCGGTAATGTGGGTTAAACCAGTTATCAGACTTTCTTAGGCCTCCGTACCGATTGCAAAGATGTTAAATTGTCAACTGGGACCGACGGATTAACGTGCTCTCCGAGGCAACTCGGGAGGGAACTCGGGTGGTCACCTATCCAACTGCTGGCTTCGGTTATGGTAGTTTAACTTCGCTGATCGAATGATATGCACAATAGCAACTGTGCCACGAGCTTGCTGCGAAACTGCGAATTATGATCGATAGACCATTTTAACGGGAATAGTTCAGGTATTATTGAACACGTTTTAATATTACTCTGATTGATCTGTGATTTATAATATTTTACAAAACATCGATTTCCATTAGTCTGCACCTGACATTTCAGCTTGGAAATGAAGTGCTTAAAATATATTGCTGGTGCAAATTAAAATGTCGAACGCGAAACTCATTTAAATTGCTGAAACAGGAGTACCTACCAACGTGTTTTTAAACAGCGTACAATTCCATTGGGCACGGCGATTGGGCGATAAAAAAGGTATGAAATAAGACCTTTTATTTATTCTGAAAGAGCGAGTGAATTCTCATTGCTAACCCTTCAAATGGAGCCGGAGGTATCGTGGGTTATGAATCTGCGTGGAATTTCATTACGAAATTTCATCCAAGCCCAACTACAACGCCGTTGAGAAGTCACGAAAAGGCCCCGTTCACTGTATATTAGGTGTTTTTAGCTATAGATAGAAAAACTATGGAGAATACTAGAGTCTGTAAGAATAATTACTAATGAGTTGCGTATAATCAAATTCATTGGATGACATTCAGACGGACAGAGAATTTTCATTTTTGTTGTTTTTTTTTTACTATGAATATGCTTAATATTTCTTCGTCAAGAACAACAGAGTCAAAATCTAGTAGACCGCATAATATTTTATTTTTATTTTTGAAAAGACGGGCTATCTGAGATGTCACCTGAATTGGAAAGCCATGTGCATAGGTCATTCAGATATCTATTTACCAATATAAACTTGAAGTATCTGTTTGTTATTCCAAATTAACAGTGTTTCACTAAACGCATAAGAAACTAAGTATATATGGTACTTACATTAAAAAAAACTATATAAATTTTATTTCTCAGTCTGTCGGTATGTCTGTCTCTTTATTCCGACTTAACAGACATAACAGTTTCACTGGTAGACAGTCAATGTGACAAGGAAGGCTAGTTTTTTCTAAAAATTGGGAGTCCTCAATATTAAGCCAACCATTAAATTTACTCTAAGCCGGCAAAACACAGTGTATTCCCCCTAATGACTAAGGGGTAGGCCGTAGTATACATTTAGTACACCCATATTTAATAGGGAGCAAATCTGTTAACCGGGCACTAAACCAGAATCCGTGGAAGGCCATAGTGACCTTGGGGCTTGAGCAGTTGCCTGCTACGCATGTGATGCAAGTTCGAATCCTAGTGGAGCCTGTACAAATGCATTATTTTAAAACTTATTTACAGTGATTTTTAACAACGTGCTTGACGGTGAAGATAAACATCGTGAGGAATCCTGCATATGTCTGAGAAGTAATTCAAAAACGTATGTATAGTTCTTAAAACGGCGATAGACTCACCGCTCACGTTGGTACTTAATAATTTTCGGTGAAAAGTGGGTGTGATTACAACACCTCTGCCTACCCCCTCGGGGAATACAGGCATATGTGCTGTCACTGGGAAATTACTGATGGAAAAAGGCAGACATATCTATATTATTTACAAAACATATAAGCAATTTCCAGGAATAAAATTACTCTCGCTTAGAGATTTACTTATCTCAACATCTGAGTTGAATAAAGTTCCAGAAAAATGTGGCCAATTCGTCACAAAATATTCAACAAACTTCACAACATTAACGCCCAAGTCATTATAAAGTATTAACGTTGGAAATATGGGAAAGCCATCATGAAAATGCGACCTATTTTTCATCTCTTTTCCTCTTGTGTCGTGACAGTATCGTGGGAAAGAGTCATGGAGAGTGGGATTTTTTCACCGCGTACTCTAATTGCGAGTATCTCGAGGCTGTTACAATTTTAATGAGCTCGACCTGCGAGCTATAGTAATTCAGGAAGCTTTCCTTATACGTAATTAGATTTCACACCTTTCACGCCTTCAAGTAGGTTTCGATACCTTTTGTTTTTCTTTCGAAAAAATCTTTTTAATAACCTCATTGTAACAACAGACCAGTGTTTGGTACATGTATACATACATACATATGCTCACGCCTGTATTCCCCGAAGGGGTAGGCAGAGGTTTTGTTATCACAACACCCATTTTTCACCGAATTTGATTAAGTGCCAACGTGGCAGATGGTGAGTCCATCGCCGTCTCAGACACTTTACATAGGTCATTGAATTACTTCTCAGAAATATGCAGGTTTCCTCACGATGTTTTCCTTCACCGTAAAGCACGTGGTGTGAAATCACTGTACATAAGTTTTTTTAGAAATCTCATTGGTACAAGCCCCTTTGGGATTCGAACTTGCGTCGCTTGCGTAGCAGGCGACTGCTCAAACCCCGAGGCCACCACGGCTCTTGGTACATGTTTATTTTTGTGATTATATTGTATTACTCAAAATAATAAAAATAAAAGCCGTGATGACCGTGGGGTTTGAGCAGTTAGCCTGCCACGCAAGCGACGCAAGTTCAAATCCCAGTGACCAGCACCAATAAGTTTTTCGAAAAACTTAAGTACAATAATTTCACACCACGTGGTTTACGGTTAAGAAAAAGGAGGAGACCTGCATATGTCTGAGAAGCAATTCAAAGATGTATTTATAGTGCCTGAGACGTCGATGGACTCACCATCTAATCGTACGTGGGCACGCAATCATATTCGGTGAAAGTGGGTGTTGTTGTTACAATTCCTCTGCCTACCCCTTAGGGGTATACATGCGTGAGCATATGTTTGTGTATAATTACTGATTTATTTTATCAGCCTGTTATTCGAGTAAAATAAAGATAATGTAAATAGACCAACAGCTCATCTCACTCTCAAAACAATTAATCAAAAGAAGTTAGTAGCGGATTAAGGCAGGAAACCACAGACAAATAGTGCGATGAAACATTAATCAACGGATTCGGGATTTAATCTTTGGTAAAGCAATTGAATTGGGGATGTCATTGTTTTCGCCGTGTTGAGGATGTTTAGTCATGAAATTTCAATTAACTAGGATTTGTAAGGGCGGCGTGTGGTCCTACTGGGACAGGTTTAACGTAAAAGAATCTGAATTATAGTAATATACACAAGTAGTATTTTCGAACAAAATCAAAGTCAAGCTTATTTGATGAAATAATTATTCTGAGTAAAAAAAATATGATCGTTTTATTTAAAGTTAAATTTCACCTGATCAAAATAATAATAAAACATTCACTTTATTTAGTAAAATGAAAATAAATGAATGGTTATGTAAGTTACGTAGAATATTTTATATCCTATCACTTTTCTATGTATGACTCAAAATTTACTTTTATTTTTGTAGCTTACAAACAGTATACAAGAATCATGAGAAGTTAAGTGCTAACTAATTATAACATAAAATACGATAAGTATTGATTTAGATGCGTTTTAAATTAATGAAATGCTCCAAAACTCGCTATCAAAGAGACCCCAACCGATTCACCGAAGTTTTAATTAAACAAATCGCAAATATTCGAATTGACAAGTTATTCATTGGATTCTGTATACAGTAGCGAATAAATCACGAAAGAAATATAACATTGCTTGTTTTACAATGAAAATGCCATCTCCAGTACACCAAGTATAGGTTGTATATTCCTTGCATCTTCAGCAAAATAATTGAAACAATTTAGAAGAAATAAAAGTAAAATAAATATGCTCACACCATCCCAGAAAGGTCCCCGTTGGGGCAAGCAGAGGAGCTGTAACAAAAGCACGCGCATTTCACTGAATATAATTGAGTGCCAACGTGACAGAGGGTGAGTCCATCGCCGTCTCAGGCAATATACATTCACGGCTTTGAATTACTTCTCAGACATATGCAGGTTTCTTCACGAAGCACGTGGTGTGAAATAATTGCAAAAATTTTTTTACTTACAAGCCCCACTAGGGTTCGAACTTGCGTCTGCTTAAACCCTTAGGCCACCACGGCTCTTTATTTAGAATAACGCTTGAATTCATAAATTTATTGCAATCCGCATGAGTTACTTCGTTATTAAATTACAAGGTAATATTACGTCATGGGCTTTGGTAAAGGCCCTGAAGTAATGACATTCACCGACTTTACCGACAATACAGCCGTCATGGGAAATAGGATTTCAAATTTGTATTGTAAACATACATTTGAGAACTTGTACATTTTAGGTATCGAGAGCCGTGGTGTCCTTGGGGTTTGTGCAGTGATTTCACACGGCGTGCTTTACGGTAAAAGAAAATATCATTAGGAAACCTGCATGTGGCTGAGAAGTAATTCAAAGACGTATGTATAGTGCCTGAGACGGCGATGAGCTCACCCTCTGTCACGTTGGCTCTTAATCATTCGGTCAAATGTGGGTGTTGTTATTATAACACCTCTGCTTACCCTTCTGGGATGGCGTGATCATAATAAGGCCAGGTTGGTGATAATGATAAATGTGTAGGATAAGGAACAAAACTCCATAATATTGTGTTATAAATCTAAAACTTTGGGGTTACATAACACCCCTCCTCCCCCCCTAGTACCAACACCGTGCGTACTGAGTATCGTTTTATTGTCGATACGTCATGTGTAGCAAATCCTTAACTGTCTTATTGTTCGCTTTATTGGCCGTTCACACCCTAAAAGTTCCACAATAATATTCTTGCAGATGTCGTAGAGGATTTATATTTTTATTGAACTGCTAGCTGTGCTCCGCGGTTTCACCCGCATAGATTTAGTTTTAAACTTCGGTTTAAAATTGACAAACTTTCAACCCCTATTTTATCCCTTTGGAGGTAGAATTATTCAAAATCCTTTCTTATCGGATGCCTGCGTCATAAAATGTATGCCAAATTTCAGCCCGGTGCGTCCAGTGGTTTGGGCTTTGCGTTGATAGATCACTATGTCAGTCAGTCACCGTTGAGTTATATATATTTCACGTTATTCTTCTGCTATGAACGAAAGCCAAAAACCTATTCTAATGGTGGAAAAGTGGAAAGCAAAAACAAAACGCCTTAAATCCGGCTATTTTCGATTTGTAACATATAAATTAAATTGAAGTGTCTGTTTGAAATTCGAAAATAACAGCTTTTCACTAAATTAATATGAAAGTAAATACGGTAACTGACATAAACACATTTTTTGTTTAATTTTTGTCTGTTCGTCTATTTGTTCCTGCTAATTTCCGAAATAGCATATAATAATAAATAAATTTAATTGACTGATAGCTAATATTACAAGGAGTAGCTTACGCAACTTTTCTTAAAAAACATTAGGGTTCCACGGGCCACAGATAGAGACAGTCTCATAACATAACTACTGCGCATTCAAAGATACTTATTCTTAACTCGTTACGGGATCTATTACTCCGACTATTTTCGCTAAGCGCTCATAACTCAAGACGTGACCTGTACAATATAGATTCCTTGTTAGTCCTTATAGCATACGTAAAGCTAGGTAAAGTTGGACTATTAAAACTTTAACGGCAATTGACTGCTTGTGGAGGTTTAGTGGCTAGATAAAAAAAAAACAGCTAAGTGCGAGTCGGACTCGCGCATGAAGGGTTCCGTAGCGGTTTACGATGTATGACGTATTAAAAAAAACTCCTTGCTAGGTCTCGTTCAAATCAGTTTTCTTTGGAAGTTTGCATGATAATGCACATAATATTTTTATTTTTATTTTTATCATTATCTTATTCTAGAAAGAATTATATTGGAAACCTCAATATCATCTTTGAAGATCCATATATACTGCACACGTATGGGTTTGTTGATTTTTTTTAATTTAGTATGAAAATCTTAATGCGTTTCACAAAATACAGTCTACTTACCAAGTTTCAACGTATAGTTCTTATATTTTCGGAAAAAAGTGACTGTGACATACATACGGTCAGACAGACAGACATGATGAATCCATAAGGGTTCCGATTTTTGCCATTTGGTTACGGAACGCTAAAAATGCAGCGCCAGTAGTTCCACAACTTTACAAGCTAATTTATTCATTGGCTTGGTTTACCTGCAATTGGCAGGTGAAAGCAAGCTAAAAATGTATAGCTAAAATAAAAATTATAAAAACTCATTGGTGCCGTACTAATTTATAACTACTACGTATGTATTACATTTTTTCATTTCTCCCGCGTAGTTCCCGTGGCACTACGGGGATAAATATACCCCATATTAATCAGTGATAATGTAGCATTTAAATGGTGAAAGAATTTTTTAAATCAGTCTAGTACTTGTTGAGCCAATTTATAACAAACATACTTTGATAGAAATCTTTCATCTTTATATTTTTAGTGCAGACAAGCGCCACGCCATTACACAATTCCATCCATTTTGTATCCCAACAAGCGGTGTGGTAACGTCAAAAGCTCCATTTAAAAGGGCTTCGACTCAATAAGTGGGCAATGGACCCGAAAATTTCCGTAACAGTATGTTCTATACGTTAATACGTGACGTAACATGACATATATAAGAATGAATGGCTGTTCGTTTGTATCGCTAAAAATGTGGGTTGGTAATTTATAAACAGATTTGGGTAAATCTGATCTTTATATATTTGTACAAATTCACGGAAGGTTAAATCAGTGTGAGAGTAAAAGATTATTCGAAATTCACCAGGTGAATTAGTTATTCTCCCCTTATCCCATACACTGTTAGGGTCAGCACATGATTCTACCAGATGTGGCTGATCACCTGATTATTATACAAAGCGACTGCCATCTGACCTTCATAACCCCTTTTACGAGTACTTCATAACCGTAATCTGGATTAAACCAGTTTTCAGACTCTTTTAGGTCTCCGACTGACCTATAACGATTGCCGATCATGTATGTAGGTATTGGTTGATATGGGTTCGGTACTAGGGTTGGGCGAAAGCAAGTTTGGAAACAGCCCCTTTACCGTTTTTTTTCCTCATCAGCCTGTATACTGTTCTACATTATTTTTTCACTATCAGACTACTTTGGTATTTTGGAAACGGCGGCAATAAATCATCTGTCATTATAAGTCATAAAAATATACTATGCAGGAAGGTACATTCAGTATCTAAGTGTCCCGAAGGTCTCTTTTGTTGCTGACGATCCGGATACCGTGTCTGATAGATGTTACGTACTTTCGAAATCCTAAACCCACTATTTTATATCTAGTCTTACCCACTTCTAAGAGTGTACGAATCGTACCTGTTAAGAGTTTGTTTTAGTTTCATACTTTGTAAGTAGATGGCGTGAGTAGTAAAATAGATCGCGCTATTGAAAGTTGTATCGCGTTACATAAATACGTCTACTATTGTTTTGTTTTCTCTTCTTTGACGCAACGTTATAATAAACCTTTGGATGTGAATTATATTGTTATTTAGTGTCCTGCAATCTTTGGAAGGCCAATAGTTTTACACCTCCAAACAAAGAGCTCAATCCTAAAGTGTGGCAAAAAAAAATGTGCTGCAACTTTTATAAATTTGCTAACAAAGTTATCAAGGTTATTTAGCTCCTATGATACATGTACGGTGTAACTAAACAACGCTCTAGTTAATTGTAAATAATGAGTAATAAATACAAGTGGTAACCGAATAATTGGAAGCAATTTGGGGGATTTATTGTTGGGTGATATATTTCGTTGTAGTAAGGGTTGGGTTATTTATGACAATTAATTTTGATTAACTTATTAGGGTACCGTTTAGAAACGAAGAATGGGCACATTATATTACGTACCTACTAAATTACAGAACCTGTTTGACCGAGCTGTGCTCGGTTTCTATTTCTCACCAAAAATCTTGATGTTTTCTCATAAAAAAAACAGAAAAAAAAAACAACCGGACCGGTGTACTTCGAACCAGGGTATAGTCACAGTTATACCCGATAGGCTGGGAGCCTCCCGTCGAAGCTATCATAACTTGTCGGATGTGGGTTAAATTTACGTTCGTATTGTAATGGTCATCTCAAGCTACACAATTATTCGTAGTTCTTCTTTTTAGTTTTAATTTTTTTAAATATCGACTTTTGTGCACTGGAACTGTGTCCATGGGCTTATATATATATTTTATGATTTATATTGTATTACTCATAGGTGTAATTTTTTTAAAGAGTAATTACTGAGTTTCTTGCCAGGTTCTTCTCAGTAAAAGCAACCTTCCGAACCTGGCGGTAGCATGTATAATCCTATGTAATCGTGTCTTTCTGACGATTTGAAAATCTAAATCATAAAAATCATCATAAAAAAATCTAATCGAATAAAGATATTTTTGATTTCATTTGATTTGATTAATGATATTGTACCTAGAATTTTTGTGTGATTACGTGAAAATAGGAGTGAATACAGATATGACGGCTGATAGAGAGAGATGAAAGAGAAGAACACATTGCGCCGACCACAAATAACATGGAATAAGGGCAGGAGTATGAAGATTGTACCAATTTTTCATTGCCTGAAAACATGTTTAAAAGGATGTTTTCTGAAGATGAAACCTAGCTAGAATTATTTTTTGCTTCCGAACCCTCCTACACACAAAATTTCGTGAAAACGTTAGACGTTTCAGAGATTCTTATATATATAAAAAATAATTTCTCGCTTAACGATATAAGATGTAATGAGAAAGTTTAGGCGTCTTTTTTTCAAGAGATTCGCAACTACATTACATTGCTATAATATGTAGCACAGGCGTTTAATTTTTTTTTTCTTACAAACATACATATGCTCACGCGCCTGTATTCCCCAAAGGGGTAGGCAGAGATGTTGTTATAACAACACCCACTTTTCACCGAATTTGATTAAGTGCCAACGTGGCAGATGGTGAGTCTATCGCCGTCTAAGACACTATACATACGTCTTTGAATTACTTCTCAGAAATATGCAGGTTTCCTCACGATGTATTCCTTCACCAGTAGCAGCCGACTGCTCTAACCCCGAGGCCACCACGGCACTCTTTCTTTTTTCTTAAATTGCAGAACACGCTACTATCAACACCGAAAATCTCTAATACAACATATAAAATAGGTAATAGAATTTATTAGTATTGTAAGATTTATATTGTAAAACTATTGATTAAGATTAGTATTGTAAAACAGAAATTATATAATTAAATATATAAAAATATAGGTACCTATAAGAAGTAGCCATATAATAGAATAATATAAAATGTAAATATAATAAATATTATATATCTAATTTAAGCCCTCTCTCAAAAAAATTGCTGTGCCCAACAGGGTACATATTGTTAATTTATAGTGTTACCGCTCACTACCTGTAAGTGCTAAATTAAGAATATGTTTTAAATCAATAAATTTAAATTGAAAAATTGATAATTGAAAAAAAATTAGGAACATTATATTCTGTGTTTATTGTTGTTCTGCTTGCCAGGGGGTTCAGCGTTATGTGGTACGTATATTATGAAGAAACTAGCTGTGTACCGCCGTGCTACCCGCGAAGAGTTAATTCATGGGTGACCCGCGGAACCTTAATGTTTTTTTTTAAATAAAATCATCCTAAGTTACACCTTGTAAAATTAGCTATCTGCCAGTGAAAGCCCCGTTAAAATCGGTCTAGCCGTTTCGGAGATTAGAAACAAACAGACAGAATGAGATTTAAGGCAGTACCGTATATTCTTTCAAGTGAATTTAGTGAAAAGCTGTTATTTGTATAGATAGATAGTTAAAAAAACGATTGGATATAATACCAATTTGTATTTTTACATTCTCCTCTTCCCAACGCAATCCCAGTAATCGTCCCTTAGGACGTATTAATTAGCTGATAGATTATCTGTCACTGTCATTCAGTCGTATAAATACTATAGTGATATTACGATTATTTCTATTAGATGCTTCGATGATCTCACAACTATATTCGTTTGTTGCGCTTATACGCTTTGAATACTCAATCGATCATCATAAAAAAATACAGATACATTGTCAGAGATATACAAATGAAAAAACTTTCGAAACGATAGACTCACCATCTGTCACGATAGACTCACCATCTGTCACGATAGACTCACCACCTGTCACGATAGACTCACCATCTGTCACGATAGACTCACCATCTGTCACGATAGACTCACCATCTGTCACGTTGACACTTAATCATCTTCGGTGAAATGTGGGTGTTGTGATGCCTACCCCTTTGGGGAATACAGGCGTGAGCATATGTATGTAGAAACTTTCACCGTCACGCAAGCGATGCTGCAGGTGGAAACTATTAAGCTCACTAACAATCTCACAAATTTTGGGAGAGGTTTCCTGTTTGAAATTCGGACCTGCTGCTTCTGGGGATTGTACTTCCACCTTACAGAAAATCACAGCCACATAATGCTATATAATGCTGCTAAATAGCCGTGGTGGCTTCGGGAGTTTGAACAGTCGTATTCGAATCCCACCGTGCTTCACGGTGAAGGAAAACATCGTGAGGAAACCTGCATATGCCTGAGAAATAATTCAAAGACTTATGTTGCCACTTAATCATGTTCTTTGAAATTTATTTTTATTTTTGTTATATATAAAAAATATCTTTGGTTGCTATCAAACGGTAAAGTACGCATTACATCCTGTGCCTATAACTATAACGTGGTATACTTAGGACTGGCTTTCTGGTCACGTACCGTAAGTCTGCTCCTACGCGATCCTAAGTGGTTCCTCCGCGAAGTAAGTACCTATTAAAAACCTACCAACTCAACTTGTAAATTTTACGGTTCCAAGGGCTTAGTAATAAGGATCTATAGATCCCGTCACGAGGAAATACATTTGAATGAATCTGCCTCTGTCTATTCGTATGTAAAAGAAAAGGTTGGGGAGTTTATTTCGCCGTTTCATCTCCTGACAGGCTTACATTTGGAAACGGTATTAAATTAACCCAAGTTATCGTAAGAGAAATGACGGTCAATGAGTGTTCCAAGTGGCCCTTATGTTGTATAAACTTTTTATTTGGCGTGAAGCGAATAAAAACATGCGCAGTTACCACCCCTATTTTTGCTGATCGCTCATAGTAAGTGACGTCGGTATATTCGAAAATTACTCATGTTATCATACACACTTTTGCATCTGATACGCAAGAACGAGTAACTTCTTTAAATTATAGAAGTGAATTTATTTGGCAGCGCATCCATACTATTTGGCAACAGCCTTCGTCCCTGGTGATTACTTTATTTGGCTCCATTTCAAAAATATAGTAATATTTGACCACATCCTTCGTGTTGGAAAAATAATATGTACAGCCCCGTGTCTTATGCCCCAAGGCTATTCGCAGACATCCATGATTTCATTACCACCATCTCCAAGGCTTTGGTTTCGATATACAAATGCATTAAACGACATTAAATAATTTGAATAGGGCGGAGGTCACGGGAACTTATATACGTTTTGACACGTTCGAACGTCAGCGCTTGAGCTTGCGTTTTGCCTTTTTTGTATGGAGACGAAAACATCCTACGAGTGTAGGTTTTTTAATTGTGTCTGTCAGTCTGTCTGCCTGTTTGTTCTGGGTAATTTCTGAAACGGCTGGACTGATTTTAACGGTTACTTTCAATTACTGATATCTACTGATATAAGGAGTAATATAGGATTTAGTTTTTATTGTTAATCTTACGCGAGTAAAACCGCGGAGGGCTGGTTTTAGGTATATAAAAATAAATTTATTATTTGCCCTCAACCTTAAAGAGATATTTAATATTCGACTGTGGACAACCGCTTATAATATGAGACATGAATTTAATGGGTCTCGCTGTATTTATAATAATAAAGCCCGAGAATATAAAAAATAACCGGTTAATGAAACCGAGATGAGTAAATTACTTAAAAAATAATAATATACACATACATACATATGCTCACGCCTGTATTCCCCGAAGGGGTAGACAGAGGTGTTGTAATCACAACACCCACTTTTCACCGAAGATGATTAAGTGCCAACGTGACAGATGGTGAGTCCATCGCCGTATCAGACACTTTACATACTTCATTGAATTACTTTGCAGAAATATGCAGGTTTCCTCACGATGTTTTCCTTCACCGTAAAATTCACGTGGTGTGATCACATCAAAATAATAATAATAATGATATTTATTTGCCACAGTAAGCAAGAACACAGATAACACACATAGTCTTAGATAAGTAAATGTTATAATGGGTAATTATTACAATACTATTTAATAATGTGGTATTTACGGTGGAAGTAAACAGATTTTGTAAATTCGCAGCGACGCGATTTAAGAAATTACCTTTAAGCGACTTTTTATGTCATAAGTACTCACCTAACATAAAACTTGAGTGCGTTTGACAGTCTGTCATTTCTTTCCCCCGGCAATGGGCGGTACCACGTGATTTTTTGCAAAGAGATAGATGAAGGGAGAGTGACATAGGCTTTTGTCTCGGAAATATGAATTTTTTTGTAAATTTAAGCCCTTTTCAGTCACCGAAAAGTGCAACAAAGATACTTATAAAGTTGGTGTCGAGTTGGAATAATTAAGTTGGATGTATCAGATGTAATTATTTGAAACAGCGTCCAAGGAAGAACTACTATGACCAAATCAATAGTATTTTTCAGAAAGGTCAAATTCGGAGCACTCGTAACCGAAGAAACTGTATGAAGAGTTGCATGAATGTGGATGAAGCGAAAGAAGTATGTAAGGATCGTAGCATGTGGCAAACGGTGGTCTCTGCCTACCCTCATGGGATACAGGCCTGAGCATATGTATGTATGTATGTTATTTGAAATAGAATCCTAAGCAGTCTCAGCTGTCTCTCTGTTAAAGTTCCGTCGAAAAGTATATTCTTTTCTTAAGATAAATAATATAATATTTAGTTGAGATTGTTATACTTAAAATAATATACCTAACTCTTATGTATGTATACAAAAGTACATGTTCGTGTTTTATAACCTACTATATTTAGTTAAATTGTGAAATACTATTATAAACCTTACTATCAATCTGTATTACCATTAGTTTATCACGCCGTTGGATTTCATAATAAAACAAATAAAACGCATTTTCGGAGATGATAGCAAAAAACTACTTTTAACAATAGTGTTTTAACAAGAACCGTGGTGGCCTTGGGGTTTGAGCAGTTGCCTGTTACGCAAGCAACCCAAGCTCCAATCCCAGTGGGGCTGTAGCTGTACCAGTGAGGTTTTCTAAAAAAATATGTGTCGTTAAGAAACCGTGGGGCACATCTAGTACTAGTGTGGGGCGTGCGTTGGATTTCCAGAGGGGTAAGCATAAACAATAAGTAGGGTAAGTAGGTTAATTACATACCAATGTGGCGCGTAGTTACATAAATTTTGGTATAGACACACACACATACACAACACGAGTGTATTCAATCATTGCCAATTGTAAGCACTGCTTATCTAGTTATATAGAATGCACGCTTCTGGTGCTAGTTATCTAATATATAAAATTTCCATGTCACAAAGCTAGTTACCGTACTCCTCCGAAACGGCTGGACCGATTTGTATGAAATTTTGTGTGCAGATCGGGTAGGTCTGAGAATTGGCCAACATCTATTTTTCATACCCCTAATGATAAGGGTGACCACCCCAAAGAAATATTTGGCAATACAACGTTTTTCGGGCACAACTAGTATGAAATAAAAATCCTCATACGTAAGTATTACTTATAGATGGGAGACGACCTTCTGTTAGCCTATTCTTCATGTTCATGAAATAGTCACCACAAAATGGACAACACTCCTTATCTAAGCCTGTTTGCTTACTGATTTATGGAATCAAGGGCCTCCTAAGCATATACGATTATAAACCTTATCTGTGAGCAAAAAGGAATATTATACTATGCATGTTATAACAACGCAGCATCTCTCCGATATGCAAAATGTGTGACGTAACTCCTTGATTGAAAGCCCCAATCAACCCAAACTAAAAGTTACGGACCCACGTACCGTTTTGATGGACACTCACCTTAATTTGGGCTTTATGTGATATGGAAGTGGGTCGAGTCTTGCTTAAGTGTAAGTATAGTAAGCCATTTATCGTATTAGGAAGATATGGTACAGAAAATTAAAAGGATTTACACGCATAGAGTTCATTTCATGACCACGGAACCCAATTTTTTTTTTATAAAAGTAGCCTTAGTTATTCTTTGTGAAATTAGCTATTTGAAAGTCCCGTTAAAATCGGTCCAGCCGTGTCAGAGATTAGCCGTAGCTGACAGACAGGCAGACAAAGAAAAAAGATTAAGAATTGGGTTTTGGTAAAAAGCTACTATTTGGAGTAACAAACAGACACTTTTATTTTATTTATCTGTATATGTGTCCATCGCCGTCTCAAGAACTGTCTTTGAATTACTTCTCAGACATAATCACGTGGTGTGAAATCACTGAAAATAAGTTTATAGTAAAACTCATTGGTATAAACCGTTGGGATTCGAACTTGTGTCGCTTGCGTAGCATGTAAGTAATATGTCTGTATGTTATTGTTAATGCTCCTCTGGAACGTACTTTACAATTTACAATCACAGCGAAACGAACATTATTATTTTAACACTTCACAAGATACTTCGAAAACTTACGGTCGAAAGTATAACCTATACTTGAGTATTGGGACTCACGGAGCTCCGAGAGGGTTCAATAAGACAGATATTGGATAGGCCAAGAGGTGCTTCCTATTTCAATAGCGGGATATTTCAAAATATTTTCATGTTACATTCTTATAATTTAACTAGCTGTGCCCCGCGGCTTCACTCGCGTAGATTTGTCTCAGCCCGATTTGAAATTGGCAAAGTTTCATACAAAATTTCATCCCCTATTTTATCCCCTTAGGGGTAAAATTAATCAAAATTCTTTCTTAGCGGATACCTACGTCATCACGTCTACCTGCATGCCAAATTTCAGCCCGATCCGTCCAGTGATTTGGGCTATGCGTTGACAGATCACTATGTCAGTCAGACAGTCAGTCACTTTTGAGTTATTAAAGTATATTTAGACTAGGTACGATACAAGGTACAAAATACGCTCAGACTGAGAAATTTTGACTACCCCGGGTTCGAGTATTGACGTTCACCGCTTCGAGTTGTTATTTACATACATATGCTCACACCTGTATTCTCGGAAGTGGTAGGCAGAGGTGTTGTTATCACAACACCCACTTTTCACCGAATTTGATTAAGTACCAACGTGACAGATGGTGAGTCTATCGCCGTCTCAGGCACTATACATACGTCTTTGAATTACTTCTCAGAAATATGCAGGTTTCCTCACGATGTTTTCCTTCACCGTAAAGCACGTGGTGTGAAATCACTGTACATAAGTTTTTTAGAAAACTCAGTGGTACAGGCCCCGCTGCGATTCGAACTTGCGTCGCTTGCGTAGCAGGCGCTCTAACCCCAAGGCCACCACGGCTTTTACTTTCTAAGTATGTAAATATGCATTTAGTGAAAAGCTGTTATTTTGGAATTACAAACAGACACTTCAATTTTATTGATCTGTATAGATATAGATACTTATGAGTATTTTGAGATTCAAATTTGTTCAGAAAAAGTATACGATCAAAATTAATTCACATTTTGTAAACAATTATAAATCAGATAAGATGTAGAAAATATTATGTCGGAATTTTCCGCTGCCGTTGACTGTTTTTTAATGCCACAGCATGAATAAGTGAATAACTTTGGATTTTATTCCTGGCGCGAAGCTTTTTGCCTCAGAGTAACTTTTTATAACCGAGACTTTGCTTTCTAAAAATACCAGGCGTAAAGAATATTCCGTTCAAAGTTTTTTATTAGCCCGATAGCGCCGACAATATTGCCCTCACTGGTAGTAAATTTCCAAGGTAAAGGTTCTAAGGCATGTCCAAACATGGATCGTACAAGGGTTTCAGTGATAATGATTTTAAAATGTAACTGGTATATGGGATCATAAGGTAAGGTATTATGGCAGAGGTGTTGTAATAACAACACCCACTTTTTACCAAAAGTGATTAAGTGTCAATGTGACAGATGGTGAGTCTGCTGGTCTATACTAATATTATAATGAGGAAATATTTTTATGTATGTGTGTTTGTAACGAATTGGCTCAAAAAGTACTGGACCGATTTGAAACATTCTTTCAGCAATGGATAGGATAAATCATCAGCGAGTAACATAGTATATTTTATCCCAGTACGTCCACAGGAACAAGAACTACGTGGGTGAAATCGCGTGACGTCCGCTAGTTCAAGATAAGTCGTTTCACAAAACATTACTTTGTTACTGAATCACTTCAAATTATTACAGCAAAAACTTTCCTAATTAACTTCATAATTAGTTAGGGACGTCGAACTCAATTGCTTGGACTCAAATTAAACTCAAGTAGGTAGTCCATAACCTAAGGTTTCAAGATATATGAAAGTTTAGAAATAATTAACTTGAAACTTCCAGTTGAGTCACAAATTGTGGGTTACACTTGCCATGAAACATACCCGAAGAGGTTTTACTTTGAAATATTTATTCGTGAGCCGTGGTGGCCTCGGGGTTAGAGCAGTCGCCTGCTACGCAAGCGACGCAAGTTCGAATCCCAGCGGGGCCTGTACCAATGAGTTTTTCTAAAAAACTTATGTACAGTGATTTCACACCACGTGCTTTACGGTGAAGGAAAACATCGTGAGGAAACCTGCATATTTCTGAGAAGTAATTCAAAGACGTATGTATAGTGCCTGAGACGGCGATAGACTCACCATCTGTCACGTTGGCACTTAATCAAATCCGGTGAAAAGTGGGTGTTGTGATAACAACACCTCTGCCTACCCCTTCGGGGAATACAGGCGTGAGCATATGTATGTACATTAATTCGTTGATTTTCGGGTTTATTATAGCATACATTTAAGTCGATATTTCCTTATCATACAATTATTTAGTCTGTTTGAACGCATCGATCTTCTAACTACTTTGATCTTGATACTGTTATTCGGTCGCAAAAGGAATAATGCCTTGTCAGATGAGAAGAGATTTTACAGACCTAAAAAACGTGGTCAAAGTCAAAAATATCTTTATTCGATTGGACATTTTACAAAGTACTTTCAAATCGTCAGAATGACATAATTATACAGGATTATGCTACCGCCAGGTTTGGAAGGTTGCTTTTACTGAGAAGAACCTGGCAAGAAACTCAGTAATTACTCTTTTCAAAAATATTATACAATTTTAAGAATACAAAATAAATTACTTAAGAAACATAAGCTCATGGGCACAGTTCCAATGCACAAATGGCGATAATTAAATTAAAATGTAGTAGTTCTACTTGTACTCGTAACTAAATGCGTAGCTTGAGATGACCAGCCCCCACAAGCAGCACCTGTTTACAAATATGACGTGAATGCCAGCCTTTGATCTCCTCAACCATCATAGAGGGTAGTGGACAACCCTTCATCCAGACGCCGCCGCAAGTAATAATTGTGCGATCTTACTGTCGTTTGTCTGTCCGTCTATTACTTTCCACGGCTGGAACGTGAATCGTTTCTTTGGAATTTTACTTTCAACCCAATGGCCTTTTTCTAAAAACATATAGTCCATAGGCTATTTAAGTAAAACATTACACGGATTAAGTGGCAAGTAAAAGCTAGTTATATATATTATTATGAGCAGTAAACGTTCGAAAACAAGTACATAGCCGTAATTGTAAACAGTAAGAGTTAGTTTTCGCTCCCAAGGAGTGTCCACTCGTGCCTTAATGACCTTGTTTTACGAACACTACAACCAATGTGTTATGCGGCTTAACCAATACCTGTATTATAGAGGATATGAAAAAAAACTCCACAACTAATTATGTAAACGTGCTATATTCATCTTATTTACAAACATTGTCAGGTGGTTCAGTAGAAACGGCCGTAGGGGAGGGCAGCGCCGTATCCGTAGGCTCCAAATCTGGCATAGTTGGAAATGCCGAAAGGTGCAGCAGCGTATGACGCAGCGTAAGGTGTAGCGTATGAGATGGCGGGAGCGGCGTATGAGATAGCAGGAGCGGCATATGAGATGGCGGGAGCAGCGGCGATGGCGGGAGCGGCGGCGATCAAAGCAGGGTCCTTCCTCACAACGGCGTTGAAGCCCCCGGCCCCAGCGGCGTAGTCTACGGTGCGCTTGGTGCCGTCAGCTTCCAGCAGGGAGTACTGGCCCTGTACGTTGCTGCCAGCGCGAGCCTCCACCTGGTTCTTGTAGTCGCCAGTGTAGGGGTCCGCTACGCCGTAAGAGAAGCTGGAGTAGTCAGAGGCGCTGACAGCGGCCACGAGGGCGATGAATACGACGAACTGAAAGTTAATTACCAAAATAATTTAGGTTCTAAGCAATATTCACTTCCCCAAATTAAATGAATAAATATAGATCCAAATTATCCCTTCTCTTCTTATGTTGACTAGAAGTAAACACATCGAGTAACGATCGAAAAGATTGATTTGAGTGTTATTTACTCGGCCCAGCAGGTTTTTGCAATAAATAACCTACCATAATAGCAGCACATAAAGCAGTTAATTCAACAGCAATGTAATGAAATCATAATTGCTTTCCATAATTCTTCAAACATCTGACAAGCTCAAAATATGAATAACGCTTTTAATAACCGCTCCATGGCTAATCTCGGTTAGGTAGGTTCTCGATGAAATGAATTCACCTTTAACAGATTGCCGTGAACAATTTTGTTGTAATCATTCTTCAAAGCTGTAGGTACTTTAAAAAAATCTTTATTAGTTTTTACCCGCGGATTTGCGTGCGTTGCAAAAACTAATTATTTTGATAAAAAGTATCCCATGCTACTTTTAGTGCCTCCAAGAATATGTGTACGAAGTGTCATTATTGGTCAAGTAGTTTTCGCGTGAAAGCGTAATAAATAATCTTACATTCACATTAATAATATTAGTAGGGATTGCAAGAAAATTAAGAGGTATATTCATTATACTACCAACATCTAACTTGTTAAGTCATTTAAAAGTGCAATAGTTATCTAAAAATGCTAAAGAGAGCCATAACTCTCCCACGAAAAGCAATATCTCAATTTTGAATTGGAATGGATTTCATTTTTTCTTTTGACGAGGTATATGACATTATATTCACTACATATATATATATAGACATAATTATATTGACTGCATAGTCATGTCGACGTATTTAGTATAATACATACATATGCTCACGCCTGTATCCCATGGGGGTAGGCAGAGACCACTGTTTGCCACATGCTACGATCCTTACATACTTCTTTCGCTTCATCCACATTCATGCATCTCTTCATACACTTTCTTCGGTTACGAGTGCTCCGAATTTGACCTTTCTGAAAAATACTATTAATTTGGTCATAGTAGCTCTTCCTTGGACGCCCTCTACCGACACTTCCGGTCACATTCGCTCTATAAATTTCTTTCGTTAATCGCCTTTCACTCATCCCTTCGATATGTCCAAACCATCTAAACATACTTTTTTCAATTTTGGTCACCACATCATTCTTCAACTTGCAACTGTCTCTTATCACACTATTTTTCATACGATCTACAATGGTGACCCCACACATACTTCGTAACGACCGCATTTCCACTGCATTCACTCTACTTTCATGTTTCTTCTGCCAAACCCAACATTCACTTCCATACATCAGAGTAGAGTAGAATGTAAATGATTTATTAAGTTAAGGCCCTGGTAGAGCACTTATGAATGTCAAAGCCGGTTTGGAAACTAGCTTTCTGAGAAAAAAATAATACAATGTGAAATGTATGGGTGTTACACCACTACTTATCTCGTGAAATAAAGCAGAATGTTTAAATTATAATAATCCTTGGGGCAAATAAATCGCTAACTAGCTTGTTTCACCCACATTGTAAATAAAATATAATCAATATTTATATTTACCTTCACAGACATGTTTGGAGGTTCTTGTGACTACGTCGGCACTTGATGCAATTGTGATGGTTAACGACGAGTGACACCTTTTATATTATCGAATCGTAACAGGAAACAGATCAACAATCCAATTCTAGACGGTCGCTAAAGACTGCAATGATTAAATAATTAAGTTTTGCTATTCTCGTCACACGGCCTTTCATTACACCGTATACCACTTTATACTTTTTCTAACCTTTATATTTTTTTGGATCTTTTATGTAATATAGACATTATCAGCTCCATTGTGTTCACACAACATATCCCGACACTCATTGACCAGTCCAAATATTAGCCAAACGAGCCTAACAAAATAGAGGTTGGCAGCTAACACGCCTAGCAAAACCAGCCGCGTCGAGTGTCGGTTTCAAATATACGAAATTAAACTTTATCGTGTATGTATCATGTATCAATATCATATGATTGAAAACGACGACGTAGAGTTGGACGCTGAGAAACCTTACATAATAACGCGACAGCCCGTATCGCACAGACCAACCTATAAAATATTGAACACTAGTGTATGTCACGCGGTGTCACCCTCGTAGTTCCCGTTCCCGTGGCAGCAAGAGGATAAAATATAACCTATATTAATCAGTAATAATGTAGCATTCAAATGGTGAAAGAATTTTTAAAATCGGTCCAGTTCTTCTTGGGCCAATTTGTTACAAACATACACACAAATCTTTCCTCTTTATAATATTAGTATAGATTTATTTTCTAACATACCTTATTATCTCGATCAAATTAACGCATAAAGATACCTATAATATTGTTTCTCAAAACAATTTGAAAAATCGACATCTACACTAAAATATGTTTTAAACTGTCTGTAAATAAAATTGATCGGAAATAGTATGCTTCAAGGTTAGGTCAACATTATGATGGATAATATTGGCTTAGAATATTTTTTCAGCCATACATCGAATCTGTACCATGTCTATTAATCTACTAAAACAATATAAAAAAAGTGTCTGTTTGTAAGTCCAAATTAACAGCTTGTCACTAAAGGCATATGAAAGTATATACTCACATTAATAAAAAACAATTATATTTCTTTTCTATGTCTGTCACTTGTGTTTGTTTGTTCCGGCTAATATCCAATACGGCTGCACTGATTTCAACGGGACTTTCACTGACAGATAGCTAATGTTACAAGAAACAATTTGGGCTACTTTTTAGTTACGCCACCCATGAAATTAAGTATACGCGGTTAAACTGAGTAGCACAGCTAGAACCTTATTCATACTGCCAGATTAATTTGTTACATAGACAAAACAGTGTGGAACTTCTTACTTACGAGGTAGTAACTATCAAATTTCTTGCTGTTTTCCCTCGTTTAATTGAGGGCTTGAAGTCTCATTCAAAAGTCAACTTAATTACCAACAAAGTCGGATGTGAGTATCTGACAGCAGGAAATGTTACTGGGAATAGTCTGTCAGTTAATTTGTTGGATCCAACGTTGGAACCAACTCGTAAACTAGGCAGGAACTACTCCCGATGGCTCTCAGAGGCTAGTTCGAGTTTGAGTTTCAACATCCAACTATTTGCATTTCAGATAACTACCGTCATTATTATTTGAAGAGAGACGTGACTCGTCTTAGCTGATCCCTATAAGTGTACGTATATTGTATATGTTGAGTTAAGCAATCGCGTTGCGGTGAGCCATTGGATTGGTGAGCTTGTAACACGCTGAGTTTCCCTGTAGGTACTCAATTATATTATATTCTTTTAATGGATTCCTGCACCGAAAATAAGAAGAGCCGCGGTGGTTAGAGATGTCGCCTGCTACGCAAGTGATGCAAGTTCGAATCCCAGTGGGGCATGAACTAATGAGTTTTTGTATAAACTTATGAGCAGTAATTTCACACCACGTGCTTTTCGGTAAAGGAAAAAATCATGAGGAAACCTGCAGATGTCTGAGAAGTATTTCAAAAACTTAGGTTTAGTACCTGAGACGGCGATAGACTCACCATCTGTCACGTTGGCACTTAAAGTTGGTATTGTTCAAAAAGTATTCAGCCTAAGTTCCCTTGACCCGCTTGAACACGTGAAAGATGAACTTACAGGGGGCCTACCAACATCGTTTTAAGAACTTCTGAGCTTAGACGTTGTATTTTTGTATCCTACTAAGGTCAATTTTTGAAGCTGAGAAGTTCTTAATACGTGCTGCTTAAACGTTGATGGTTGGGCCCAAGGTTGTGATTTGCAAACTCCTTACGCAACATAAATTTCACATTAACAAACGGGTACCCTTTGAAGTTTAACGCCTCGCAAAAAAGAGGTATTTAGGCTAACTAATCTGATAACTGGTCAAACTTGACAGGTAAGTAAGATAGGTAGTGAATGTCAAATGTGTCGCTACATATAAATCTGGTAACTATATAAATATACAAGTAGGTAATAAGCTGTCAACGAGTTAAGTATCGACGTACAATGTGATTTTATCTATACAGATTAAATAAAATTGAAGTGTCTATTTGTAATTCCAAAATAAGAGCTTTTCACAAAATGCATTTATGAAAGTATACAAGGTATGTCTGTTACATTAGAAAGCCAATTTTTAATTGTTTTGTCTCTCTGTCTGTTTGTTCAGGCTAATCTCCGAAACGGACTGATTTTAGCAGGGTGAAACCGCGAGGCTCAGTTAGTTCTGTATATGAATTGTCTCGCTCCGGTTTCGTATGTCTGCCCGTCTGTATAAATACATCCCTAGCATTTGACTGGTTTTTTTTTCTGTGGGCACAATATCTACCTCCAGCGAACAAACTTTATGCCTGCCTCTTTATAATATAAGACTTTTTGATACTGAGTCCTTCAAGCCCAAAGGATTGTCATGTCAAAAAGTTTAAGGAGTTTACAAAGGGAAAAGATTTTTGTATAAATCAAACGTCAACCATTGAACTTTCTACATTGTTAAAAAGTTATAATTGGGTGTGGTAAGTAAATGTTATCTTTTATTTATATTATATCTATACAGACTGATAAAATTTAAGTGTCTTTACGTTAAATGGATATGAAACTATAAACGGTAACTACTTACATATGTAGAAGCGTTTCTCCTCTCGCTACATAGATGGCGCTCTTTGCTAAGAAATGCGAAATTTGAGTACGAACACACGAGAAACTAAATCGCGCAATAAAAGTTTTCGAGCGCATGTATATATACAAGTTTCCAACTAGAATAGTTGGAGCCGCGCTTCCTCAGAAGTGACACCCGCCTGGCTGGAAGATCTTCCCTTTGCTGGGGATTAGTATGATCGCTCGCTTTCTCCACACGTAAAAAAATAATATCGAGTAATCTTTGAAACGATTAGATTGATTTTAAACAGCAGGATTTTCACTGGCAGATAGTGTTACATTTATTTTAGAATAAAAAATCGCTTGGTAATACTGTGGGTTTTGGAGGCAGCATATTGATCTAGCTTGGTTTCATTTTCAGAATACATGACTATGCTTTCAGGCAATGAAAAACTACAATACGAAATAAAATTTCGCCGATCTGTCAAGTTATGATAGCTCAGACGTGGTGCTTCTAGTCTATGAAGTGATAACAAAACTAGAATACCCCGGTTCGATTCCTAATGCTGCTGCTGGCTTTTTCCTTTTTTGGTGTGAATAAAAAACCGAGCACTGATCAACCAGGTATTTTTTTTTACTTGACATGTACCACCGATGTACAATCGATGGTATGTGGCAAAAATTTCACCTTAAAAATCTAGACCCTATATTACAGGCCCGCAATGCATTGATGATTACGTAGGGCTGGGATTGGACCAGATATTCAAAATTGCTTTGAAAGCAATTAATGTACATTTAGATTGGTATAAATGATTAACATTGACCGGGAAAGCACAAAGGGATTTCCAAGCGTTTTACATTTTAAATATTGCACGATTTCCTTTAGCCAATCCTTAGTCGTGTTCATTTTGTCTTGTCTTAAATTTGGATTTAATGATTTTTACGAAGACATTAAAGGCGGCTTAATACTGCCTTTGTTTCTTCCTTCTACAATAAGGAGGGTTGTTAATTGCACCTGAATTGAGAAGTTCAAAATGACGGATGTTTTTAATAAAATGAACGACCAGATTCTCTGAATCGTATTTATCTGACAATTTACATCTTCTATATCTATACATCTATGCATCTATCTATACATACAAACATATATACAGATAAATAAAATTGAAGTGTCTGTTTATAATTCCAAAATAACAGCTTTACACTGCATGATATGAAAGTATTTAAAGTCTCTTTTTTATTTAAGTGCCGTATAATATCTTTTCTTTTAGTAAAATGCTGCTAGTTTTAATCAACAAACAAACACTTTACAAATACAAATACAAAAATTCAATTGTATTTATCTGTACAGATGTATGGATATAGAAGAGCAGAGGCAAAACATCTTGTAAACACACTAAAATTACACGTACCGACATTTATTTTTGGAAAATATAAAATCAACAATCTGTTAATAATTTATCGGTCAAATATCGACGCAACCATTGCGTAATCACATCCAAGTTTATTTAATTCCCACCAGCTTCTGCCAATAAATATATAATTTATAGCTCTCATCTGTTCCCTGAATATGATATGATGAATCATCCGACTCATGGTACAAGAATTTCTGTTTTCGGATTGTATAATGACTAGCTAATGCTGCGTTCGGAGAAGTTGGCAAAAAATAATAATGTTTGGATACCATATTACAAGACTACTATATACAAATATTACGTACTGATTCTGTCCGCAACTTGTCGCGTGGAATAGTTATTATTTAGGCCAACGCTTACTTGAGCTGTAGTCTTCCTTGATAAATTGTTTATCTAACTCTGAAATATTTTATAAAATCGGACTATTAATCCCTGAGATTAGCCCCAACAATAAAACAAACTCTTCGGTTCTATATATACTTACTAATATATTGTAACGCCGTCTGGCGCCATCTACGTTAAGTATGAAGCGTGTAGAAATTCAATTGTATTTTAATAGTTCGTTTTTTGTTTCCTTCTGGAATTCTGTCATGATATGTCGTGTGCTGTAATAAAAGAAAAAGCTGTGAGAACTTAATTTATTGCAGGGGGGCTCAAATCCCCAATACATCATATCTATATCATCATATCCGTACGTATACCCGGCAAACATATAATTTAGGGTCACAGTTATCATTTAGGGGTGTGATAATATATGTTGGCCGATTCTCATATCTCCCCGATATGCAAATAAAATTTCATACAAATCGGTCCAGCGTATTCGGAGTAGTTTCGTAACAAACACCACGACTGGATAATTTTATATATTTTAATAAATAGCTGTGCCCCACGGTTTTGCCCGGTAATCTCAAGGATGACTCAAATAAAAGTAAAGATTTTTTTTTAATAAAAATTACGCTCTAAACCCCTTGTACATACGGACTGACAGACAGACGGACATAGAAAAAAATAAAAAATATATTTTTTATATGAGAAGGGTATTTACTTTCAAATGCGTTGTTGTAATTATGTATTTTTATGTATGTATAGATAGTATCGATAAATCATCAGGCTCTTGGCACAAGTATTTCGGCATTAGAATTGTACTCCTATAATCACTATCCAATGCGGCGTTCACAGAAATTTGCAAATAAATAAATAATGTTGGAACATTCCACAAATCTCCAAAAAACAGTTTTACTTAAAAACATCTTTCTGCGTAGAACAGAACAGTGACTGGCACAGAAAAACAAAAAGATCCACATAAAATCGCCTTTAAGGAAATAATATTCCTTACAGTGGGTAATGTAATTCAGTAGCAACCCAAAACGGTTCTAGGAACAATTGAAAGGATTCCCCGCGCCTCCTCCGTTCCATTACACGGTATTTTATTGGCCAACCATGTGCTTCAAGACGCGGGATTCGAGTTAATAAAACGACTGTATACATAGCTATTTATACTGTTGTATTACAATCATACAATATGTAAGTATGAGAAGCCGTGGTGGGGTTAGAGCGGTCGCCTACTACGCAAGCGACGCAAGTTCGAATCCCTGCCTGCAACAATGAGTTTTTCTAAAAAAAAAAACTTATGTACAGTGATTTCACATCACGTACTTTACGGTGAAGGAAAACATCGTGAGGAAACCTGCATATTACTGAGAAGTAATTCAATGACGTATGTATAGTGTCTGAGACGGCGATGGACTCACCATCTGTCACATTGGCACTTAATCATCTTATGTGAAAAGTGGGTGCTGTGATTACAATACCTCTGCCTACCCCTTCGGGGAATACAGGCGTGAGCATATGTATATTTTTCTTTTTTGTGTTAAATATTATAAACGCACTGGAAGTCATTAAAAAGCATCGAGATATTGAGTATGTACGAGATATGGCACCGAGTTCACTAATCGTGAATTCAGCGCTTCAAAAATATTATTGCTAAATCACAACGTTATGCGTTGATCATTAACTTTTGACTTTGAATTTGATTTTGATTTAGAGTTCAGTCGGATCGCACGAGTATTTAATACAACTCTGTGAACAAAACCATAGCGCGATCTAAAATCGTACAGCGCCATCTAGTGACAGACTTGAAAAACTTTTCTTTTAAGTGAAGAATATTTTTTTATGTAAGATTACTGTACTCGATCGATAAACAAAGAAAATATTATACATATCTACAACAGACAAAATTATGTAGATATAATTTAATTACTTATTCAATCTTTAAAGATTATATAGCCGTTCGAGGCAAGTTCGGATCCCAACGGGGCCTATACCAATGAGTTTTCTTAAAAATAATGAGCAGTGATTTCACACCACGCTTTACGGTAAAGGAAAACATCGGTATGAAAAGTTTATTCCAAGACGTATGTATAGTACCTGAGACGGCGAAATACTCTCAATCTGTCACGTTGGCACTACATCATATTCGGTGAAAAGTGGGTGTTGTTGTTACAACACCTTTTTATTACTACCGTATTCCCCGAAGGAGTAGGATATAGGCGTGAGCATGTAATTCAATCTTTAGTCATAATTTTTTATGATTTTTTTTGACCTACAAAAAACAATTTTATACAATTTATTATATTAAAATATGTATTTAGACAAAAGCTGTAATTTTGGAATTAAAAACAGACAGTTCAAATTTATTTATCTGTATAGATGTATAGATATAGATACAGATAGATAAGTGAAATGCATTGATATACACCTTAATCTATTTTAACACAAGTAGTAACTTCTCTATGTCCTCGTAAGACACTCTTCAGGACATCTATTAGTGTCTTCTCACTCTGGTTCAGATTTAGTGGATAAATGCTATGAATATTAGTTAGTATATCAATTAGTTTATTGTAGAGCAAGAGAACATCATTAACATTTTGCTTCACATCTTCGAAGTTCCCATAAAAACCAATCTAAATTCGCAACCAAAATTTTACGAACTGGATACAAAAACCATATCCTTGCCATAAACGCAGCCCACACGAATTAATCTCCCCCTGACACTTTATTACGCATAAAAATTATACGCCCATTTACTATTACAACTGCGCAAACATTGAACCAATGTTGGTGACAAACTCTTTCGTGTGAATATTATGGCATCGTATATAAAATATTAAGGAGTTTCAAAATACCATAATGTTATCTTCATCTCGTTATATTTATTCAATACCTGCGGCTAGGGTTGCTAGATCCGAAAATGGTTTTTCCTAGCACAAGCCTGATCTATTTAAATAGAAAAATACTTAAAATTTTAGGGAATATTTGTTATTCTAAATAGACAGCTTTTCAATAAATGCATATGAAAGTAGGTATATGCGGTAATTACACAAAAAAATATCTCTGTAATTTTGTTTGGCTGTAACGGCTGAGCCGATTTTAACGGGACACTAGAAGATAGCTTATGATTCGAGGAGTAACTTAAGTTACTTTTATTTTAAAAAAACATTAGGGTCGGTACCCGGGTAGGCAGAGGTGTTGTTATCACAACACCCACTTTTCACCGAATTTGATTAAGTGCCAACGTGACAGATGGTTAGTCTATCGCCGTCTCAGGCACTATACATACGTCTTTGAATTACTTCTCAGAAATATGCAGGTTTCCTCACGATGTTTTCCTTCACCGTAAAGCACGTGGTGTGAAATCACTGTACATAAGTTTTTTAGAAAATCTCATTGGTACAGGCCTCGCTAGGATTCGAACTTGCGTCGCTCGCATAGCAGGCGTATGCTCAAACCCCGATTATTCTTATATTAACCGAAATTATTCTTAATATTAAAAAAAGGAATATCTGACTAAAAACAAACCCATTACATTTTCCATCCACATCATTTTCTTATATTAGGTATTTAGCGTGAGCACCCTAATACCACAATAAAAATACTTTAAGGCAGTCTGAAGCAATCAATCCCCTAGCACTTATATTTTAGTGGGGCCATTAAATTGGCGGGTTTATGGACGCGACAGATTGACGCATCACCCTTTACTTCAGCTTATGCTATGAATACCAAACAATATGGTTGTTAAGTTTAAGAGCGTTTTTATACTTTTACTATGCTTTCATATTAATTGTCAACTTCTAGGTCATTTGGTTTAATACTCGTTACATTGTAGCCACATTGCCCGTCTTATCCCTTACAATGTACACACCAGTACCTCTATCACGAGTTTGCCATCGTTTTCGTAATCTATACTCGCTAGCGTCACTCGCAATATTTGTAAGAGATATTTTAGTTCTCCTCGTCACCGCTAGGAGTTGCTGTACAATTTCTAATACAAATATTCGACGGAGACGCTAGCGAGTATAGTTTACGAAAGCGGTGGCAAACTCGTGATAGGGGTACAGATTCTTACAAGTAGTGACGTCCTACTTTACACGCCATTACTTTGGACGCAAAATTGGTAGCTAGGGAACCACGATTCGACGACTAATAACTAGGAATTGCAGTTTGACGTTTCATTATCCGATTATCGGTTTCAATCAAAGGAAATTGATACGTATAAAGTTCAATATCGTATATTTGAAATCAATATTTGACGTCAAGTTCGTCACAGCGCTATATAGTACGGAATAACCCAGCTGGGTTGTACTAGCTCAATTTATTTCCACCCAATAGCCAGGGTCTAAGAATTTGGGTATGGTATCCCCTGCCTGTGACTCGCGGGGGAGACACCGGTGCGATCTATCAGAGTACCCGGAGTACCCCCTGAGCACTGAGGATGGCCACCGGGGGGGTTTTAGTGCGGTTAAACGCAGTAGAAATTGTATCACACTGTGATCTTTATTGTTTTCTACATCGCCTGTAGGATACAGGTGAGAATTCACATATTTACCATACCCTAAGATCTGGTTGCGATCAAAATTCCATTGTGTTATGGTGACAGACTTATACACATCATATTATATGTCTGTCTCATAGGGCTGGTATAATGAACCCCCAAACACCCAGAATGATGTCTAAAATAAACCCATGCCTTAGTACTTTGGACACGCCTTATTATGACTGTCTTTAAGGTTAAATATAGGGCACATTAGCTTGATGAATAACACTATGACTTGACAATAATGCTTTTATATTTTAATGCCTATGATAAGGTTTTTTTTAGTCGACATTACAGTGAAAAATCGTGTTTTTACCTTGCCGTGTTAATAATTATAATTAAAATCTCGTGATGACCAAAACATAAAATCAAACATATACATTTTTCTTTTTCACTATGTGATAGGGTTAAGTAAGCTATGTATATACGTTTATTTCCCCGCACAATAATTGGAACAAATTAATTGGATTTGAAATGAAACGTGGTTCCCGCAGTGTGCATTCCTTGACTATTATAATAATCCCATCGTACATCGCTTGAGAAAACCAAGATATCTTATTCCAACTCAATAGTCCGGAGACAGAAGTTAATATAGAATTGATCAGACCATTTTGGTCCTAAATATTACAAATCTAATTTGCGAAAATCTGATAAATTCCCACGCCTAGTTTACAATTTCAGAGATAGCTTAATCCGACACTCAAACCCAAGTAAACGTCCCATTTCACAAACTTAGCACTACCATTTGCTAAAATGAAATATCGCCAACATTTTTCCCCAGATTTTACACAAATAATTTATTTGAAAGATACTTAATCCGTAGAGAACCTGTCAACAAACAATGAGAACAGATATTTACATTTTTCAGTTCAAAAAGCCACTAATAAAGAGTCAACAGGCCGGTAATCGAGAAGTGAAAGCTTTTAGGACCGAAAGAATATACCGTATTACCTTTGCAAGATGAGAAAAGACAAGCGGGTCTTAATAATAAATAAGTTTTGTTTGGAAGTGTCAATCAATCCGTCCTAACCGTAATCGATTCGATATTGTTGATTGACCTCTGACCTATGGGTGCCTCTATTTAGGGCATCTGAACCCGCGGGATAAATACGAACGAGATCAGGCGGTCAACTATGATCGTTAAGCAGCGCGTATTATGAACTTCTTAGCTTTGACGTTTAATTTTACTGTACCATAAAGAAGTGTCAAACTCAGAAGTTCTTAATACTCTATATATACTCTACTCAAGTATAGCTTTTGACTGGGTCTGATGGTATTTGTGAAAATCAGATGACTAGTCACGTCGGTTTGAATAAAGTGCTAAAGATCTGCCATCTCCCTCTCTCAATCCCAGGTGCTGAAGAAGAACGCTTAGTACGCGAGTCCTCCCATGACGAGTACTAGCTTTTTAAAGTTATAAAATATGCTCACGCCACCCCAGAAGGGTCCCCGAAGGGGTAAGCGGAGGTGGAGTATTTTTAGTAATGTTTTATTTTGTATTGTTTATGGCGACGAATAAATTGAATATCTATCCATATATCGTTGACAGATTACTGAAAATATACCATCACCTATATACACATAGTCAAACGCTTTCAAGATCATTGCACAGACACATTCCGCATATAGCATGAACTGTTCCAATGTACCGTGAAAGGAAAATGAGTCATGATATTTTTCCTAGCAATTTCCTCGAGTCACAACTTACGATTTGCCAAAGGTAAGTATTTTCTGGGCCAGTGCATAAAGGATTTAACACCACACGCTGTGGGTATTTTTCCTGGCGCTGTATATAATTTACTCGGCAAATACCATAGATCCTTATCTGATGATAGTTCGGTCCTAGAACAGCCTGACCTAGTCTCATGATATATTTACATAAAGTGGTGAAGTTTATTCTTGTTAATACATTGCAAGACAATATATGTCACTCGACAATTTTTTTTTTTTAAGGGAATTCTGAGGTAGTCTAACAATTTGATTGTTTGAAGATTACTTTAATCTAATTTAATCATCACTAATATTAAATAAAATTGTAAAAATATGCTCACGCTATCCCAGAGAGGGTAAGCAGAGGTGTTGTAACAACAACACCCACGTTCACATTTCACCGAAAATTAAGTGGAAGACTCTATCTCAGGCTCGCTACGACTATTATTAATTCTCAGACATATGCCGGTTTTCTCGCGATGTTTTCTTTCACCGTAAAACACGTGGGGTGAAATTACAGTAATCTAGTTTTTATAAATGCGCCACCACGACTCTTTACCAATGTTATTAATAGATGCTCACGCCATCCCAGAAGGGTCCCCGAAGGGGTAAGCAGAGGTGTTGTAACAACAACGCCCACATTTCACTTCTCAGACATATGCAGGTTTCCTCAAAATGTTTTCTTTCACCGTAAATACGTGGGGTGAAATTACAGTAATCTAGTTTTTATAAAAACACATTCGTACTGATCGTTGGGACTCGAACTTGTTTCGCTTCTGTGGCAGACGACTGCTCGACCCGAGCTCTTTACTCACATTTGTTTGTTGCTCGCTTACACATCTTAACTGCATCGCCACACAGGCGCAGCCGCGGACGGGAACTACATACATAAGCAAGTACCGAAGATTATTCACTAAATCCAAACTAACAAATGTTACCACTTCAATAAATTAGTAAAGATACCATCTTTACTTCATCACTAGGACATGGAAAAACAAACAGATTTGTTTTTCATATATTTCACTCCAAACTGCGTCTGGTTTCTCTCAGTAAAAAAAAGTACAATATTTAACGTTATTTACCGATTTAGTCCACAGGTGAACATAATTTATTATACATATGCTCACGCCTGTATTCCCCGAAGGGGTAGGCAGAGGTGTTGTTATCACAACACCCACTTTCCGCCGAATTTGATTAAGTACCAACGTGACAGGTGGTGAGTCTATCGCCGTCTCAGGCACTATACATACGTCTTTGAATTACTTCTCAGAAATATGCGGGAACCTCACGATGTTTTCCTTCACCGTAAAGCACGTGGTGTGAAATCACTGTACATAAGTTTTTTTTAGAAAAACTTATTGGTACAGGCCCCGCTGGGATTCGAACTTGCGTCGCTTGCGTAGCAGGCGAATGCTCAAACACCACGCCTATTTCTTTATATTAATGCTGTTTCTGCATTTTTCATTTTTCAATTTCAATCAATCAAAAATTTCATTTTTCATAATTTATTATAATTCAAAATTCAACATACAAAGGAGCTCTGGTGGCCTTGAGGTTTGAGCAGTCGCCTGCTACGCAAATAAATGCTAAGCCTCAGTTACTTCGTTTAACATCAGCTATCTGGCTAACAGTGAGTCAAAATTTTGATATAATCGGTCCAGCCGTATATTAGTATGGACAAACAGAGTGAGATTTTTTTTTTCTACTCTACATTTGTATGTCACCGAACTCCTAAAGGGCTGAACCGATTTGAATGATTTTTTTGTATGCGTTTGGGTGGCACCCTGGATGGTTCAGATTCACAAAACAGCCCGGCAGATGGCTTCAGTCGGCATGTTTAATAATCTTTACTATTATTATTTTTATTATTATTATTTTTACGTAATATTATACTTACTAACTGACCCGACAGACGTTGTCCTACATGCCGACTGAATGATTTGTGAATCTAACCCATTATGAGATTAGATTAGATTATGTATTTAGTGAAAAGCTGAAAGTGATAGTTTTAGGAATTGCAAACAGACACTTAAATTTTATTTATCAGTATAGACATAGAAGATAATAGACAAAAATATTGTGACACCAACCGAACATTTTACAGACATAATAGAGGCACACAGAGGCCAGTGCAAACACAATTTACCAATACAGAAAAGAAATCTCATTCTCATAAACCTATTTATAAATAAACAAGCCTATAACTCGATATGCTGAAGTTTCACATTTTCTGACCATTCTTGGTCCCATGTGAATATATTTAGGAAACCTCAGTAAGTAAATAGGCAGGGAGATGGAAGGTTCCGCTAAAATGGGTAATATTTGGTTGCGGTGGTGAATTTATAACTAGTTGGTTGAAGTTTTGCACTATGGACTAGGAACTCTTTGTTTATGCTATGTTCAATCTACGCATTTAGTTATAAGTAGAACTACTAGATTTTTAATTAAATTAATTTTATCGATATTTGTGCATTAGAACTGAGTCCATGAGCTTATGTTTCTTAAGCGATTTATTTTCTACTCTTAAAATTGTATAATTTTTTTTTTGAAAAGAGTATTTTCTGAGTTTTTTTGCCAGGTTCTTTTTAGTAAAAAGCAACCTTCCGAACCTGACGGTAGCATGTATAATCTTGTAAATTATGTCTTTCTGACGATTTGAAAGTGCTTTCTAAAAAGTCTAATCGAATGAAGATATTTTTGACTTTGACTTTGACTATGGAAAACTAACTGTGCCCCGAAGTTTTACCCGCTTAGGATAACGATAGTATTATATCGTACCCTCAGAACGATAGGGGCTCAACTCTGAAATTTGCGGAAATAATTAAGAAGGGCAGGACAAAACAATTTGAGAATTCTATGTTTTCTAATATGCAGTAAGAGAGTATATTTGTAACAAGCTGTGCCCCGCGGTTTCACCCGCGTAGACTTAATTACATGGGTGGCCCACGGAACCTTAATGTGTTTTTTTAAATAAACGTAGCCTAGGTTATTCCTTCCAACATCAGCTATCGGAATGAATGTCCCGTTGAAATCCAGCCATACAGACAGACAGAGGAATATTTAAAATGTCGGGTTTTCAATGTCAGTATCGTGTATACTTTTATATGAATTTTATCTGTATGTAGATAAAGGACACGCTAATCTCAGATCCGATTTGTAAACATATTTCAGTGTTAGATAGCCCATTTATCGAGGGAGACTATAGGCTATAATTATATCATCACGCTAAGATCAATCGCGGCTTGAAGTTAGCTTTACCCCATAGTAACTATTCCACGCGGACGAAGTGGCGGGCAGAAGCTAGTCATAGAACATAAAAAATACAAACAAATTTTTTATTGACTGAGTTTAAAGACACAAATACTTTTAGTTAGTTGTTTTCATCACCGGAATATTATTGAGACCTCCTTCGACCGCAGGAACGGAGCAACTTGATCGATGTGTTTATTTTCATACTTCATAGAGATTGATTAAGAGCCTCAGGCTATTTTCTATCCTTTATACCGGTACATATAAAATTTAAAGTCCCTGACTGACTGCTATATCAACGCACAGCCTACACCGCTGGTCCTGGAGTCATTAAATTTGGAGGTTGTTTTCTTGGTGAGACCTGATGTACTAAAGAAGGGTATTTTGAATTTTTTTGCTGAGGGGGTTAAATGGGAGAAGAAACGTATATATTTTATATATCTACACTAATATTATAAAGAGAAAAACTTTGTTTGTTTGGTTGTAATGAATAGGCTCAAAAACTACTGGATCGATTTCAAAAATTCTTTCACCATTGGATAGCTACATCATCAGCGAGTGACTCACCCTCCGTCACGTTAGCACTTAATCATATTCGTTGAAATGTGGAAGTTGTTGTACAAAACCTTTGCTTACCCCTTCGAAGACCCTTCTGGGATGGCCTGAGCATATGAATATTCTAACGATGCACAGCACAAAATTTTATCAAAAATATAATTTATTATCAGTATCATACTGTTACAGCATTTTTATCATTTAAAAGTTCTAAACTATTCAAACTTTCGTATAAACGTGCTTATAACATAACTTGCAAAGATGGTTGTCGTGGAATACACACAAGTCGCAAATTAAAAGTATTGTTTCAAAAGTGTTTGAAGTTCGCTGAAGTGGAAAGCACTCGGGGCAGCTTACAGACTTAATTTCCATAATGAAATAACGACTTGAAAAAATGTGTTAATTAGACCGACAGTTAAGAGGAAAAACATTGGGGCTATTTTGATTAAATTGTTACCAAACTAAGAATATATATTTTTGCTGTGAAGGAGATCGAGAGATATAAAAAAAATATTAATCGATCTGCATGAGCTATTTTGGTTAATGCTCAGAAATGTGTGGAGCACATCAAAGCCTTTATTTACTGTTTTTTTTTAAAAATAACTGATAACATAAGAGAATAAGCTCTACGATTCCACAAGAAAAGTACAACACCTTCTCTATTTCAAGTCGGTTAAAAATGTAAGAAAACTTATTTTATTGTATATTGAAAAAACCAATCCAATAGTCGGATATTGCACTCCACGGACTCGCATTGATGCCCGATATTGAACTGGTTATGGGGTATGGGATTATAAGGGTTGATATGACGTGGATGTTAGGTAACCCCGTGTAACCCTTATGAAGATCCCATATGATGTAACATGGGCAATTTGGCTTCATTGCGGTACGAGAATACATAATTTTCCAATATTTCGCATTCCTTACAATAAAATACAAATACTAAATACATATGCTCATGTCTGCATTTTCCGAAGGGGTAAGCAGAGGTACTGTAATAACAACATCCAATTTTCACGGTGATTTCAATCTGCTTTGATAATTGTCCAAATTAATTTAGTTTCTAATACCTACGCATTAGAATATGTTTTCACTTATTTCGTTAAGTACTATCACCAGCTAATGTTTTTTCTTGAACAAAATACATTTTTAAATCAACTCAGATAGTTGAATCTCCCGACTTAAGTATACCTAAGTCCTCTTTAAAAAAATGTTTATATTCCCCACGTAATTTCATGAATCCTAAAAAACGTCATCCGTCACGTCATCACGTCTCCAGAGGTGTTACAACAGCACCTACATTTCACCGAATGTGATTAAGTGCCCACGTGACAGATGGTAAGTCTATAGCCGTATCAGGCACTATACATACGTCTTTGAATTACTTGTCAGATATACGCAGTTTTCCTCACGATATTTTCCTTAACCCTAAACGTGGTGTGAAATCATTCAACATAAGCTTTTAGAAAAACTCATTGGTACTGGCTCCGCTGGGATTCGGTCTTGCATTTTTCAAACCCTACAACCATCACGGCTCTGCTTTCTCGTTAATAATTGTGTTATTAAATGTTGAGGCTGAAAATGTAGAGACTGCGTCGTTGGTCATGTGGTCCGAAACGCTATTATAGAACATAACGTCCTTAGTTTGATTTAGTAGAACTGCAATTGAGCCTGAATAACAACTATGTAATACCATTAACATTTCTATAGCTTCGGAAAATTCTATACCTTTTTTTCAATATTTCCAAAAACTATATTTAATTGTGAGAATGCTCTAGTGGAAACAAAAACTGCGGCTCACTAGTCTTGGGTTCGATCCCCTGATCGGGAGAGTTATTGGATCTGTTCATCTGTAATTTCTCATTAGCAGTGTGGAGTCTGGATTAGTGCCCGGTTATAGACAAAACATAATTGACAAAATGTGGGTGTACTGTCAGCACATCTTTGTCTACCCATTCGGAATGCAGGCCTGAGAATATTTATGTAAGCATGATCAGAAAGCCTGTCAAATAAATTTACATTAACTCAACTCCTTTTTTAGGGTCGTTACACCTACCTACCATTGTAGATCGTATGAAAAATTGTGTGATAAGAGACAGTTGCAAGTTGAAGAATGATGTGGTGACCAGAATTGAAAAAAGTATGTTGAGATGGTTTGGACATATCGAAAGGATGAGTGAAAGGCGATTAACGAAAGATATTTATGGAGCGAATGTGACCGGAAGTGTCGGTAGAGGGCTTCCAAGGAACAACTACTATGACCAAATTAATAGTATTTTTCAGAAAGTTCAAATTCGGAGCACTCTTAACCGAAGAAAGTGTATGAAGAGATGCATTAATGTGGATGAAGCGAAAGAAGTATGTAAGGATCTTAGCATGTGGCAAACGGTGGTCTCTGCCTACCACCATGGGATACAGGCTTGAGCGTATGTATGTATGTATGTACCTACAGAATCTTAATCATAAAACATGGCTTACACTAATAACAGAATACCTGGACAAACTTAATTACGAAGAAACAGAAAAAAATATTGAAATTGTAAAATAGCATAAATATATTATTATATATAGGAAGTACTATTATTATACTAACAATTACCCAACTTGTATTATTCGTTTACAAAACTGTCAACTGTTACATAAGTTATGAGATCTATTGTAAAGCGACAGCCCTAGATACAGGTTCAACCTAGTTCGGGAAGGAGCTTAATGTTAGCTTATACGGCATTAATTTATGAGCTGCACGAGGAAATTATGTATAAATTTTGTGGCTTAAAATATAAATATTCTATTCTATTAACAAAACAACATCTACCGAAATTTCTCGTTTTTTAAACTAGTAAAATCCATTAGTTGGGTACACCCTGCTGCCCAATATCCCCTGTTGCAGGGAAGTTATATGGAACCGCATTTGCCGAAGTCCCGTCTGGATTTTTCGACCCCTTCACAACATTGTCTAACTTAAGAAATCATTAGATACTTTCACACATAAGACGTTAAGCCCTCTGGATGAGATTGGTGCTTTCAACCCTGCACTCGTATTTGTAAACTACTTCACAACTCTATTTTGCTCCACTCGGATCTAAAGGGCCGTATAAAGGATTCCGTGGGTTAGTGCTTCATGTCATGGGAGATATTCAATGTTGAACATTCGCGTGGATTTTATTTGTTTTTATTTTTACAATACAGGTAATAAAATATAAGGTAATACAGATTTTGAGCGCATCTCCATTTCAATTCAACAAATCATATAAGTAAATGTATTAATAAGTGCGTTGGAACCAAATTAAAGTAATTAACAGTAGTATTAATATATAAATAAAACACATTCATTTGCTCCCCTCACAATACTCACAAATATAATACAGAGCATCGGTATATGTTAATAGATATGAAAAAATAGATAGATATAAAATTTCATCACACATTTTTTTTTATATTTTAAAAATAGCTGTGCCCTGCAGATTGACGAGCGTTGACTTTATATTACGGAAATTAAAAAAAAATAGCCTAAGTTACTCTTTATATAATCATTAGCTATCTGCAAATGAAAGTCCCATTAAAATCAATCCAGCCGTTTCGGAGATTAGCCAGAAAAAACAGACCGACAGTTTCTTTTTTAAATTGAGTTTTATGTCAGTTACTACCGTACCTATATACTTTCATATGCACTGAATGAAAAGCTGTTATTTTGAAATTATAAATGGACGCTTCAATTTAATTATCTGTATAGATATAGATACAGAATAGACAAATATCCGTATATTATAATATAATGGCACAGAAAGTTAGCTCGTACGGTAAATTGAATCTTTAAATTATAAGGGATATTAATCATAAATTCCAAGGAATCTGGTAAATAGTACATATAGGTACCTATAACAAATATATCTATATGTACTATTATAGCGTATATGTTATCCCTCATACAACAGTAATCAGCTCAGATGAGCTAAGACTTCGAAGAACATTTAAGTACGGAGGTTGCGAAAAGTTTTTATTAGTTACGAAACCACTGCTAATAGCTACGAGTATTATATTACTTGCGGTAAAGTATTGATGAACTTAATAGTTATCACCAGTTTGGCCTAATACTGAAGTGTTACTCAAACTTTATAGCCTCCTCTTCGGATATTTCAGATATCTTCAAACTACGGTAAAGGAAAACATCGTGAGGAAACATATGTCTGAGAAGTAATTCGAAGACGTATGTATTTTGCCTGAGACGGTGATGGACTAACTTGATCGTATTCGGACGGTTGGCACTTAATCATATTCTGTAAAATGTAGGTGTTGTTGTTATATCGCCTCTGCTTACCTTTTCAGGGATGGCGTGAGCATATTTTTTTTAACGTCTAACCAAATTTTTTTCTACGAAAGAGGAGAACGCTTGAATTTGAGGTCGAGTGATGCATCGTTTTCTTCTGCATGTGATATTCGTATGTACTAATAATAATAATAATAATATTTTTTGATTATACTTTACATGGAGATAAAATTAATAGAATAGTGTAAACAAAAGGCCGTCTTACCGCTAGAGTTATCACTTCCAAACATACTATTGATACTAAGTAATAAAATATATTCCCAAAATAATATTCATTGTAAGCATATTTATTATAAGCTCCAACGTCTGTATAGAGTTGATTATAGTTGTATAATAGATATTTATTTGCTTTGTGAGAATATTATTACGACTTGCAGTACGCAGATACCGTTCTTCTAAAAGTATTTAAGACTAAACTTACCTGGCACAGAAGCCTGTCTCCTCATACTGACAGGTTGTAAACAGCTGTCCTTCAGCGAGCTCATCAGCAGACCAGCGCACGAAACACACTGCACTACACCTGTGTCTAAACAATACACCAATAAATTTAAACCTGTATAATAAAAAAAAACAAGAATACAAGATCCGAAATGCAGGAACACTGCTTTTATAAGTTGCCAAAGTATCGCGTAAAGTACACGTGATTATCGCCGCCCGCCCGTAGTGGTTACACCGGACCGTTTCGCAGGCGGTCTACTGTGGTTCTGGGCGGGCGGAAGGCTCGTCCGACGCCAAGCGGCGGCGCGACGCGGCCGCCCTAGGCGCGCCCGGTACCAGGCGAGCAGAACACACCAGGAGTTATCAACACACGTGCGTCGGGACGCTCCGCGCATGCTCGCACTTCAAGAAAAGTTGGGGGAAAAGCCGTGCGTCTGAAAGGGACAGGCATACCCTAAAAATAGGGGTGCGACCGGCTCGGAGTATGGAACTAAATCGGGAAGCGCCAAGCAGTCTGAAAAGTTGGAGCGATTGTGTCAGTGTGCTTCAGATTAGATGCACACATACATACGTATTTCATATCGTGTAACCCTCAGTCTTTGTACGTATTAAGAGAACAAAAATAACCTATGAGCTTTGAAAGGTGCAAGTATTAAGCGTTTTAATGTGATTTCAACAGGCTTAGTTAAAGTCAATCATAAGTCAATTAATAAATCTATACTTATATGTAAATTCAGTTAGTTACTATATTTATATGGCAACAAAGATTATAGTAAGCGGTTACCGTAGCCTATGGTCGCTTGCAACACCCACGGCTAAAAATACGTAGAGAATAGCGTTGACATTTTCGATAGAAATTGTTGCGTAAAATTAATGACTATGTTAAGTTAAAGTTCGGGCTTCCCATCAAACGAAACTATGCAATCAATACTTATCAAAGTATTCGTCGCAGTACAAATATACAACAGAACTTTGAACAATCACACAGGTGTCTAACAACACGATAAGTAAATACGAGTACGCAACACACAGGCAAATACGATAATAAAGCACGCACACAGTCAAAACTCCCTCGCCATTCGGCTATCGCTGTTCGTATGTCACGGATATGTATGTTATCCTGGTACTTCTAACCTTATTCCTGAAATTTCAAGGAAAAATGTAACCAAGGGGAGGCGGGATTCGTTGCCAAGGTGAAAAAAAGTAAGGTAGCAATTTGAAAAACAAATATTTTTCCTTATCGGAGTAAAATAACAATCCATTTTCATTAAGAATTGGTATTTGTTGATAATATAATTATGTTGTACATTATAATCATTACCGGCGCCATCTTGATGTTAGAGTTTTATTTGCTAACCAGTGTAATTAGTAATTTATGATGGGACTAGCGGACGTCACGTGGTTGCACCCGCGTAGTTCCCGTACCCGTGGGAGTAGGGGAATAAAATATAGCCTATATTTTTCGAAAAAGAAGAGAAAATATCAGTATTATAATATAGGTGAGTTAGGTCCTTACGGGGAAGGGGTGATCATCGGTTCTGCCTGGAACAGTCACTGCCACGAGCTATGATTTCTACTGTGTGTGTAGTAATTTTTATGCAAATATAAATATTTAAATACAAACGCTATCCTCCCCCCCCTATTTTAATTGAGCGCTCATAGCTTGTGACGGCGCCTGAATGTGTAGTGCGACATTTTCGTCTTTCGCTATATATGTTGGTGCAGCGATTTTTATTTGCCCTTGGTGTTCATAGACTGCTGAAGCCGGTGACTATTTATTGCAACAAATAACTCTATATTAAATTCAAATGATTTAAAATACACCAATCGCACATGTCATCTATCACGATGTCATATCGGCTCATTTTTCAAAAACAAACTCATACATTGTACAAAATCGCTTACATACGGTCATAGCCGAAACGCAAATCCAATAATCATGTAATCAATCAAGCCTTTACGTTTAAGCGAACTTTCAGCCATTTCAGTGAAACGTCACGTTGACAGGCACACGTCCGTTACGTCACAGTAGTCACTCGGCTCCCCGAAAGTACCAGGCGAACATGAGTAACAAAGATGTTGAAACACACAGGTGCTAAAATAGAATTAAGCTCCCACGAGCTACACAAATAGAATTTGTTAGTATATGCGGCGCGCTTTAAATATAGAACGCCGAGGTTCGGGATTTAAACTCGTTTGAATTTAAATTTGTATTAGGGGCATGCATTCAGATGATTTGATTACGGGTTTATACTTTTTTCATCATTATGATGAGTTTGGCAGTCGCAAAACCGTATTTCATAATTTATTTAATGATTAAAAGAAAACTTTTTTCAAGGGATAGTCCTAAGAAATGTATTATTTACTACCTATATGACTGTCATGTCTGGCCGACGACATCCGGATTTTGTGCGATTTTTTTCATTATGAAAAATAATAAAGGTGTTAAAATGTTCGTCATTTCGATAACAATAGTGTTATTGATCTTGAACTTATGCAGCATTACGTATTTCTGACTAAAAGCATTTATTTATTTTTCAATCTAAAATCCTAATCCTAACTAAGGCTTAACGTTTACTCAAACTACTCAAAGCTTTTATCTAAGTAGACTGAACGAGCTTCACCAAACTTAAACACGTGCTAGTTTCAAATGCCGGCAATAGATGGCGCTGACACAAAGTGAAACGGTTACTTTAGATTAATTTAAAAAAAACTATAATCATTTTTTATATCATTTATAGGTAAAAAGTACAAATAAATAGATGGTAAAAATCAAGAAAACACACATTAAAATTCAATATGTAAGTACTAGGAAGGTACTGAATATTGTATTGTATTTTATAATGATGAATGCATTTGACAATTGTTTATTAAAAGTAAAGGCCGCACTGCACTTTATTTTTAAACAAACTTGGTACATTTTCCATTCCGACATTTAAAAAAATAAACCAGTTCTCGGTTTATTTATGGGGAAGCTGTCTCAAGGTCCTATGAATTATGATCAAGAAGAAAAATTGCGACTTAAATGTTCCATGCTCTGGAAAATGAAAAAAGTAGAGTACTTAAGCCAAAGATAAGAGTGAAGGAAAATCGAAGGATTCTGTATACTTTAAAAATTACTTATAATCCTTAAAATTATAACATTACTAGCTGTGCCCTTATCATTTAGGGGTATGAAAAATAGATCTTGGCCGATTCTCAGACCTACCCGATAAGTAGGCAAAATTTCAAATCAGTCCAGGCGTTTCGAAGGAGTTTGGTAACAAACACCGCGACCGGCAACGCGAGAATTTTAAATATTAGCATGTAACCGCATTGACAGCCGTCTGTACAGTCGTGGGCAGAAATCACATCAAATAATTTATTGATTAAAAACTTAAGTATATATACAAGGAATAATACTTAAAACTTGACCCAAATCTGTGTCTACAAATAATACAAACAGTTTAACCCAATAATTACTTACTTCAAGATATACCTGTGAATATTCAGTAAGCTAAACATTGGAATGAAGGAAATCATCACAAGGCCATTGAAAAAAAAGTTCGAGCCGTGCGCACTTACAAAAATTACCAGTTACGAAAATTTTTATATACGTATTTACTTTTGCCTCCACCTACTCTAGCTTGCTTACTATATTTGGAACCCTTAACGAAAAACCTGGAGATTTGAGCAATATATTCATCAGAGATACGGAACTCTAATAACTATGGTGTATTTGCCCTTTCTCCAGGAAGGCTGTGCAAGGCCGCGGTAATATGTCTATAATGTCACTGTCCACACCTGGCCAGTATTAACGAACTAGTGATGTGCGTGTGCGTTTTAAAAGTATCGATGGTTTGTTATTTATACAACTTTCTAAGTTGAACAACTACGTAATGTGCTCAAAAAAAAACAAGAACTAAGAAAAAGAAGAAAGCAGAATTCTGATGAGAAAAGAAGAAATATAAACGACACAATAAAAAAGGGCAATAGCATTATATTAGTCTAATCATGGACCCGCAGAGCAGGCTTCATCAACACGTTGCTGGCTAATATATTGATAACTAGCGGACGTCATGCGGTTTCACCCGCGTAGTTTCCGTATCCGTGGGAGTAGTACGGGGATAAAATATAGCCTATTTGAATCAATGATAATGTAGCATAATAACGATGATAGAATTTTTTTAATCGGTCTAGTAGGTACTTTTAGTGCCAATTCGCTACAGACATACTTACATACAAATATTTTCTCTTTGTAATATTAGTATAGACGATGTAAGTAGGTACTTCGTCAGCGTGAATTCCGAGCGCCGTCTTGTGTCAGCTACGACTCACTTCGGTTCAACGAGCCAGCGAAGTGATTTAGGTAAGTAATATGCAGTGTTCAGAGATAGTGAACAGTAAACTGATTTAAATGAAGATTTAAGAACTAATTTCTTTATTTGAAACTGCGTTAATGAAGAGTTTGTCTCCATTTTACTAAGCATGAGTTTTTTTAAGTACTCATACAATTTCAATATTATTTTTCTACAATATTAAGAATACACTTCCAGGTTCACTATAGGTTACATAAAGGATTGTTTCTTAATTTTTATTCCTCAACTTTTAATGAGTAGATAATAAATAAAATAATATCAAGTATCGATACCGAGACATCGATTCTATTCGACAGTGTTAATCGTAAATACCCACACTAAAGCGCTCAAATCGATACATATATAAAAAGGCTCTGCGCCCATTTACGGAGCGGTTGTTTGTGTGACACGTTTCGTACAAATTTATTTTAGCTTTCAATCGATGGCAAAACCCTGCGAATTAACATCAATGTATGTAGTATTTATGCATATTCCAATCGCTATATTCTGTGCTAAAAGTTTTTCTGATAACAGGGGGCCAACTATGATGACAACATCTTAGCTTTGTCGTTGAATTTAAATTTTGGTAAATTCCTCAGTACGATTTGAGAACCTTACCGCGAAGGAAAATATTGTGTTTGAGAAAAGAATTATTAGACCAAAGACACTATATCAGTACCGCAAGTATACGTTTATACATGTTAAGACGTTGTCGACATTCTCGCAAATTTGGTCTAATTGGCGTGCCTCAAAATGTGTTGGTCCGCCGTCTATGAAATTCAACCACTACACGCCTCCGAAAAAGTATCAAGTCATTTTGGGTCACGCTATAACGCAAGGTCATTCGTTCGATTGAATAAATCTCAAAATCTACTTTGATGAACACTATTATTTCCAAAAATTTGATAAAACAGAATGCGTCAGACAACTATTCACTATTTAACTGTCAGATCAATTTGAAAGATTCTGGTAAACTGGTTTGATCCGGATCCTACAGAATCAGATCAGAATCCTACTTACCTAATTCGTATCTAGATATAGATGAATGACTAGACTAGTTCCTTAGACTAAATAGAAATATCACATGAAGATGGAAAAATGATCGATTGCATATGGAGCTTGCAAACATAATTGTTATTATTAATATATTCAAGAGACCTTCAGAACACAGCAAAAACTATATTTATTACTATGAATTACTGTAATTTACTCTCATGCTATAAATTTAATGTTTCAATCAAACCGTTAAATGTCGCTTGGATAAAAAAATATGCTGTAAGATAGACTACGATGTCTACAATTTAGTTTTTATGTAAAGGCCAGTTATCGTTATACTAATGAATTTAAGTACCTGGTTGGTGAAGCTATAGAATTTTATTGACTCATTTTTTTTTTTTTTGATTATTAATGAACCATTAACTTAGACTTAACTGAGACGTGTCCTCGGAAATGGCATAGTATTTTACTACTGAAATAATTTTCAAAATCTTATAAACAGTGCCTGTGGACTCATCCATTGCCATCTCAGACACAGGCAAATGAAAATGAAAGATAAAGAAATTACAGAGCATATATGACAAAAAAATCGCTTATATTGTCCATGACTGGTGACTTTACCTTAGTACCTATCTGTCAAATTTTAATTTAAATAAATTATATATCTACAGTGAAGGAAAACATCGTGAGGATACCTGCATATGTCTGAGCAGTAATTTAAACACGTTTGTATAGTGGCTGAGACGGCGATGGACTCACCCTCTGTCACGTTGGCACTTAATCACATTCGGTGAAATCTAGGTGTTGTTATAACACCTCTGCTTACCCCTTCGGAGACCCTTCTTGGATGGTGTCAGCATATTTTTCTTATAAAAAGTGTCCCTTTACATAAAATCGGTCAAGATTTTGCTAACAAAACAAAACAGTGAATAAAAAGGATTTTGTCTTTATTAATTGCATAAATTTTCTTACATAGTGAACTAGAATACCACGTTAAACTTTAGACTACAGTTAACCACATTATGCTGAGAATAAATACAGTGAAATAAGTGCCGTAAACTTTACTTCACGGCCCTTCCTTTAATAAATGGTCTGTAAAGAAGTTTATAAGTGTTACATTCAGCGCGATGCTCACATAAAAGTACCAATAAAATACTTTTTTTGACATAACATGATAAAAATCATCCGAAACACAATACGGTGGGTCTATAAGTTAAACTTAAGGCAATAACATTTAAAACTAAGTGGACATCCATAAAGATAATGGATGAACCGGATACCAGGAATATACTTCGCTACCTACAACCCCGCAGTTTCAGAATCAGAAGCTTTCTTGTGAAAGAAGAGGAGCTCGTGGTACAGTTGCTATTGCGCATATTATTCGATCAGTAAAGCAATCCTAAGCCTAGCCAGTAATTGGATGAGTGACCGCCCTTGTTCCCTCCGTGCCTCGGAGAGCAGGTTAAGCCGTCGGTCCCGGTAGACAATTTATCATCTGTAGCAATCGTTACAGGTCAGTCAGAGGCCTAAAATAGTCTGACAACTGGTTTAACCCAGATCACAGATTTTCCGCGTTAAAGGCGTTGCGGAGGTCAGATGGCTGTCGCTTCGTATAAAAATTAGGTGATCAGCCGTATCGGGTTCAATCAAGTGCCAAACCCGACAATGTATGGAATAAGGCCAGGGAGATGAAAGAAGAAGCTTTCTTGTTTCTCAGGCATACGTTTTTATATCATCATAGATAGATAGTAAATAAGCATTCAATCTCCAAGATGGCAACCGCAAAATTATTGTCTGAATTGAATATATAATTTTATTCCTATCTCCTCTTAGTCCGTTCTAGAATTAGAGTCTATATTGTATAATTAACATATACAGTGACATATGCTCACGCCTGTATTCCCCGAAGGGGTAGGCAGTGGTGTTGTTATCACAACACCCACTTTTCACCGAATTTGATTAAGTGCCAACGTGACAGATGGTGAGTCTATCGCCGTCTCAGGCACTATACATACGTCTTAGAATTAATTCTCAGAAATATGCAGGTTTCCTCACGATGTTTTCCTTCACCGTAAAGCACGTGGTGTGAAATAACTGTACATAAGTTTTTTAGAAAAACTCATTGGTACAGGCCTCACTGGGATTCGAACTTGCGTCGCTTGCGTAGCAGGCGACTGCTCTAACCCCGAGGCCACCATGGCTCATATACAGTGACCTACATACAAATATCTCTGCGAAGAAATTTAAGGATGTATGAGAGCGAGGCGTGACTGACAATGACGTACTCACCTTCTATCACGTGGTCATGTAAATATACATATTGTGTATTAACGACCTTTGTTAATAAGAGTGTGTGAATCTGTACCATTTCAATCTTTCAGCTATCCATACGAGAATCTGACCAAAAGGACAGATTTCTTCTTTCTTCGAAATTCTGGATATTGCCAGAATGAAAAATAGAATAGCAGTATAACCGGGGATTAAACCCGAGACCGCGTGATCTGCAGTAGCAATAGAGATCGCTAGACCGATCACACAGTCATCTAATTATTTTCGGTTAAAAGTAGGTGTTGTTACACCCTTGGGTATAATGGGAAGGTGTTAAGGGAACAATGAATAATTTAGTAACACAAATTACTTAATTCAGCCGTATCATAATCAATTTTAGCATGCGAAATAGCATTAAGCATAAACGTTTTATATAAATTATTTTTTATTTAATCAGAAGCAGTTTTTACAAACGATTGATATCTAATACAAACAAAGAACTGGCTCTATATCGGATGTAGAGACCTTGAGCACAGAGTTAGTAGAGCGTAACAGACGTGTATAGTTGGCATAAAAATATTTTATTTATTGTCTATTTTTCTAAATCTTAAATTCATATAAGTTGCTTTTAAATTACTCAACGCTCTTAAAAAAACTAAGTTTCTGGTATTTCGGCGGCGTGTTCCATAAATGATCACTTTTTTTTCGAATATGTGCAGCTGCCAGCAACATTAGATTAAAATTTTCATATTAAATATAATAATTAGGGCTTGCATCTATTTTTACTCTATAAAAAAATCGAAATCTCTCTCCATCAATCTTTTCACGATATTACGAAAAAGAATTTGTAATGCGAGATCCCGGGTATAAACGATATTTATCGTTTGATTTACATTCGTATTAAGCTAGTTATTACGGCCCACTATCATGATACTTACCATCATATAAAATATTTACTTAGGTATAATTTTAAGTGAACTTTTAATATCGTGAACTAAAGAAAAACAGCTTATTTTTGTATAAAGTTATTCTCATCAATGTAGCTATCTCAGATTCAAGCGTAGATACCGAAGCTCATCATGCTGATCCTGTACAAAACACATCTGCTTCAGAATTCCTCATACAGCAACTTCATATGTATATGTTGAAGTAATGAAGTCACGTGCTGCATTTTTTGCTTTTTGAAAGAAAAAAATATTTGTAGTAACATTTTTGCAACTAGTACGAACCTACAATCCGCATTCCACTAAAAGAAGCTGAATCACGTTCGCAACCTTCCAATGTCACTGCGCTTGTCGAGAGACGTTACAAGCCGAGTGACGTACGTTCATTCACTCTTGCGCATCCGATGAGCAGGTCATTGGCCGAACGTGACCTGAGATGAGTTGTCTGATGTCTGTATGGTAATTTTAAATTTAAAAATCGAATGTTTCTGCTTCGATGTTATGTAACTTCTGAATAGAACCTGTTTACTGGTCAAATGAAATGTAGGTATTTCACCGATTTAAAAAGATTAAAATGTGAAATTACTTTAGTTGTCGAAGTTGGCAACACGAGATGAGTTGTCAGTTTTCCGAATTGTGATAAAAATATTTGAAAATGGAGTGAAGTCTGGTAGTCTATTCCGATACTCATTATTGCTTAAATTCATTAAGACCAATTAATATACTTAAGGTAGTATGTAAGTTCATACGGATATATTTTCTTGTGTCAAAAATAAGAAATGAAAGGGGATGAAATGGAAGGTACAAGGGAGAGAGTTGCTGTTTTACTGACTATCTTTCTATCTTCTCTCTATCATTGACTTAAATTTGATTCGACTACTGTTTGCATGCGCTATTTATTTGAATATAATTTAATATAAAAAATCTAAGATTATCTCCTCTTAGCTCCCGGACACATCACGTATGTAAGCTTAGTTATCATAGGCATGACGTCACGATGTAATTTCTTACAGGCTCATGATCTGATACCAATTGAAATGCACATAAATAAAATAGGTTCCGGATTAGTTTGCGGATGTGACGAAGGCAAGAAAGAAAAACATAACTAGTTATCATAAGTTCCGTGTGCGAGTAAAATACTCTTTAGTTCATATATTATTATTTCACATTACATACATATACAATGCTCTCGTCTGTATTCTTCAAAGGGGTAAAAAAATATGCAGGTTACCTCACGATATTTTCCTTCACCGTAAAGCAAAAGGTGTGAAATCACTGCACATAGGTTTTTAGAAAAACTCATTGGTACAAGCCCCGCTGGGATTTGAACTTGCGTCGCTTGCGTAGCAGGCGACTGCTCAAACCCCAAGGCAACCACGGCATCAAATTCATCATTATTTCACAATATATATATATTTCATAATATGTAAGTAGCTAGCTATATAGCAAACACAATTGAAATCATGACACTAGCAGACGTCACGCAGTTTCACCCGCGTAGTTTCCGTTCCCGTGGGAGTACGGGGATAAAACAAAGCCTATGTTACTTGCTGATAATATAGCTTTCCAATGGTGAAAGAATTTTAGAAATCGGCAAAGTAGTTTTATGAGTTTATTACAAACATACACACAAAAATACAAATCTCTCATCTATATATATATAATAGTATAGTAGTGTAGATACATTTTTTTCGTGACGGGATACGTGGCATGTCTGACGCCTCTTTCAATAAATTAAAAAAATAATTAGTCAGGTACTTCTTATCGAAAAGATTCAAATAAATCTTCCGTGTCCTTGATTAGACGTTGGTAATGCCCGCGAAGTGCTGCCGAACGTAAGGCTGTTAATCCACAGTTTATCTGAAGCGATAATAAATTATAATTATAACGTTATGCTATGTTAAGAAATGATTTCTTTGGAGAGTTTAGATAAAGCATTGCAAGCAAAGCATATTATTGATAAAAATACTTACATATTTATATACATGATTTTCTAAAAACTTACGTCCATTGATGAGAAAGGATCGTGGGAAACCTGCATATATATGTCTGAGAAGTCATTCAAAGACGTATGTATAATGCCTGAGACGGTGATGGACTCGCCCTCTGTCACGTTGGCACTTAATCAAATCGGTGAAATGTGGGGGACTTCGGGGACCCTTCTGGGATGGCGTGAGCATATTTTTTTATTTTTTTTTATTTTGTTTCAATTTGTATTATAACTGAGAAAACACTTGTTCGCTTCAACTTGAGTGGATTTCGTCTTTTTCATAAGAAGTTCCTGTACAATTATCTAACTATTTAAGAGCGCCATAAACATTTGAAAATGTGTTTGGTCTTTTAAATTAATCTTTGTACTTACTCACCTAGTTTCGCAAACTCGTATTTTAATTGATATTTGACGGCCTTGTAGCTTTATCTGCAAAGCGGGAGGCAGCGGGATGGATACGGAATAATGATGACCAGATTCTTGTATTTTTTTTGTATGGTACAACTTCGCTAAGATTATGTCTAAATTCCCTAATGAGCATCCCCTCCTGAGCTGGTATTCTATTGTTACATTTTTTTATGAAAGTAGGTGGCACTTTTATTCCGTCAAATTCAAATATAAAATTCAAAATACATTTATTTCATTAAACTTCTTAAAATGTACTTTCAAATCGGTAGAAGGATACAAAAAAAATGTTTTAAACAGGATTATAAATTTTAACTTCGGGTTCGGAAGGTTGCTTTTGTTGAGAAGAACGCTGTTGTCTGATGTTTGTCGTCTCATGGATGGTAGGCAGTGTTTGTAGCCTAAAAACTATGTTAGCATCTTTATAAAGATAAGATAAGACAAGTAAAGATGTCATTGTGCCAAAGAAAAAGACAAGGGACCCAGTAATGCTAGGACAGCTCCTCAACCCACATTTCTAAAAGCGGCGGAATTTGACTGTAATCTTCTGTGAAGTGTAGGTAAAGTACCGGGTAGTCACGGTGAAGCTTATGAAGACATAACACGTATACCCTGCCACTTAGCTACCAGGAGGAAAACCGTAGATCTTATTTGGTGTGAGTCAGACATAAGCCTTCCGCTGTCCCCCGCTGCGGTTGGTGTATCCATATAATTTCCACATAAAAATAAAGTACCGGGCAGATAAGAGTGCCAGTAAAATCGCCGTCACAAGTCATCGCGTCGACGTAAACGCAGATTCGCATGAGTTCACAATATTGTCATATTTAGGCCGACAGAAGGCGATGTTTCGATCCTAAGTAAATATGAGTTTATGTCGACACGATGACTTTGACGGCGGCAATGAAAAACTCGCAGTAGGCCCTCTGATCCCCGCTATGCCATTGCTTTCTGTGACACCACGATAATGGCTTATCTACACTTACTCAAAGGCACACTTAATTAAACTCTCAAGTTATTTAATTGGTCCCACACATTCTAACAAAGCGTCACATTTGAAATACATCTTAATCATAACTCCTATGAAGATGTCGAAGTTCACATAACTTTTGTGAATTAGTAATTGCATCAGTAATAATTTTAGTTGAAGAACGTTACGTAACGACGGTATAAGTTATACGTCAAAAGCGTTTAAAGATAAGTAATATTTACTTGCTTAAGTAACAGAGGAATAAGGACTATCCAGAAAAGCTATAAGCTTTTTGGACGCCACATTTCAAGGCACACACATAGCAAAGAACTCACCTTTCGTAACTTACGTACGCATATAACTTCATCAGTGACCAATGGGCTTGTAACACATTTGCCTAACTCTTTAGAGACCCTTCTGAAATGGTTATAGATTTTTATTTGATACCTATTTATATTTATCTAGGTTTTGATCACCTGCGACAGATATTAAGAGAAGCTGTAGAATGTTAAACCACTAAAGAAGCTGCATGAGATAGGGCCCAACATTGCAACAATAATCTGTCAAGATGAACTGACACGTGGTAATAATGATATTGTCAATCCTTTTGAGACTAAGCATCACCACTATAAAGTAGACCATGCTGCAGATCATGAGGGAGAAGAGACAGGGCCCACTGATGGCCTACCAGCATCGGTTAAGGGAGCGCGTATTAAGAACATCTGAGCTTTGAAGTTTCATTTTGATACCGTAAAATTAAACGTCATAGCAGAAAAGCTCTTAATACGTGCTGCTTAAACGATCATAGTTGACCCTCTGTTTGTCCTTAATTCTTCTTTCCCAACTTATTCTGCTCAAGTAGACCCTTCAAGAGTTCTCAAGTTATAAACTTATATCGTCAGTAACTTGCGCTGTACATTATGCAATACTCACGACCCACGGTCAACGCATGCGCAGTGCCATGCTGCAGGTTCAATGCCATGGTAGGTCATTACTTTTCGGATGATCGTTATGTAACATGAAATGGTTATGGTCCGAGATGAGCATTGTAAGGCGATCCGGTTAATTAATGCTGATGCGTTCTGAAATTATTATTGAGGTGTATGATTTAAAAGTGGTTATTTTTTTCGTTGTGTGGTCTGTATATGCATATGTCAGTGTTGCACGTTACTGTCTATTCTTAATTAGAAACAGTTATATAAATTGACTTAGATTTAGAATATACGGATTATGTTACATAGTTTTTTCCTGCAGATTCGCTTGCGTGGCAGAAAGATTTCACATAACAATTTCGAGCCTCCAATTTTGAAAAACCCTCTTTTATTGTATACCTACACTATACTAAAACATACCCTCCGAATTTCATGTCTCAAAGACCAGCAGCTTAGGCTATACGTTGATTTCAATTAGGCAAGGCCTTTCAATTTCTGAGATTAGAAGTGCCGAACGGTTTTACCAGCATAGAGTCCATTTCATGGGTCAGCATCCCGTGTTAGGGTCGGAGTTTCATTGGAAATAGTTTTTTCTCTATCAGCCGCGGCATTTGTGCATTCACTGATTTTTATTGGACTCTAATCGTTTCACAGTCAAGTGTCTCTGGTCGTTTCTTATTTATTTTCGGACTCATTGAACGACTTCACATGGGCCATAATATTATATTTAGCTGTAGGTTAAGATTATATTGAATTAAGCAATATTATAACATTACTATGTATTCCATTTAAAATCTGCAATGATGGCGATATATATTTTTTTATTTATCTTCTTATAACTTTGGGAGATGTAGGTACTAAGAATGATACAAAATTTGCAAGCAGATAGCCTTTTCAAGGAGATATTTAACCAAGTAAATTACTAAAATATATGGTTACATAACCGCTTTCAGTTGGCAGTTGGAATCTCTAAGAATTGTATTACCTAGGAACTTAGGTATTGAGTTTGTCAACGCTCCAGTTGTTGCGGTAACACGATATACCACATGTTGCAATTTCGGGATTAGTTTTCATTATATTTGCATATAAATTGTTGGAAGACCAACACTGAGACACACTTCACACAACTGTTGGATTGTTATCTTCAGTTGAATCTAATTAAGACGATTTCCAACACCATGATGCAAAAGGTAAGTTTTTTTTCTTAAAAACATCTACTATTCTACCTTTTTGATTAATTAATGAAGTCATTATTGATATTATTTGTTCGTTTATAATTCTTATAAATATTTAAAAAAATTCATAATTTTTTAAATTATTTTTGGAACTGAAAAATTTAAAAAGTATATTTTCTAGTAAAAAGTTCAAAAGATCAATTTTTAATTACGGAATCATATCTATAATATATCGATAAGTAAGGTAAGTTTTTGCAAAGGCCGTCAACATTACATAAGGTTCTGTTTACACTAGTAAAAGTCATTATAATATGTACGGTCATATTATCAAATTTATTCCTTCACCTTGCATTGAAACAAGAAGTAAATTATCATAAACAACTGTATTGGAATTATTACACCTTCACATTTTTAGCATCGTGTTTGACATTCAAACCGTACATTATAACCATAGTTTAACCGGATTTTAAATCGTTTTGTGAAATCAAAAAATAATATTTCTCCATATAATATTTTTGAGCGTTAATACAGTGCTTTAACTCTTGTTTTAATCAAAACACGATCGATAAGCTAATAGTCCTAGTAAACCCGTCTTCTACTCCGATTATATTTGTGTTCAATCCAAAGTAATTCAATCCTAAGCAAGATACATTTATTTTATCCGTAGTGGCCTTAAGTGCTGTCACTCCTACTAACGAAAATATAAATGGTAATGGTGTCATAATTTCAAATGGTTTCAATTCACAGTTGGCGATATTGTCCGGTCTGGTACTATCAGCGAGTTGCATGGTATTACATCAGCAACCGATACCGTTCTACGGTCTGCAGTACGACAACCCGAGCTACAACTTTGCTTATGAGGTCAACGATGCTCATTCTGGAGATGTTAAGAGTCAACATGAGAGCAGACGAGGAGACACAGTACTAGGCCAATACTCATTAGTCCAGCCTGATGGAGTACGAAGAACTGTGGATTACAGAGCCAACGACAATGCTGGGTTCCAGGCAAGCATTAACAATCAAGGAGCGCAAGCTGCACAAAATGCCCCAAGACCCACTTACAATGAGAATATTGATACTTCAAGACAAGCTAATTTGGATCACCCATCCAACTTGGGACTTCAAGCCAATTATCTGCAACCTACATTGAGCTACCATCATGCTCCGGCTCCTCCCACGCCCGTAGCTATTTCCAGGACGTCGGTCGTGCAGACGTATACCAGCGGACATGGCCACAATCCTTGGGCCTAATTTCGACTCAATCTAATTTTGGCGAACGATTCGGTATTGATAATCGGACACTGGCTTACATGTAATATTATTTTTGTTTGCATTTATGTTTAAACTTGTGTATGTTTAAAGCAAATCTATGACTAAGTGGATAATAATACGTAATTGGCGACAGGACCAGTTAACCTTGCCCAGTACGGTAGCCGCTAAAAAGGAAATTGGCGTGGTAATATCATAGCAATGGCGTTTTTATGACATAACTCAATTTTTTTCTCTATATATTTGAATGTTTGTGATATTTATAATGTTAACTATTTATGTACAAAATAAATAAGAGCAATTGATATGAATTCTTTTTGTATCCTGATTCTTAACATGTTTCATTGTAGCATGTAATTGTAATGCGCTCGTATAAAAAATCTCAGAATCTCGTGGACAAAAATATTAACTCAGATATTCATTAAATACAATTTATTGAGCTATAAAAAAGGTGTATGTGTAACTACTTGATTGAATCCAGCGCCTTCTGTGCGGTGCATCGCCCCTACTCGTTCTTGACTTTTACGCATTTCCTGCATTTCTTTACAAAATAACAAAAACAACTTGAAACTGGAACAATTTTTCGATGATATAAAAAGCTGATGAAATGTTGAGGACAACATCAGATTCTCAGGATCTTTCAACGTAGTCACAACACAATTATTCCTCTCCAACATGGTTGTGAAGGTAAATTTAATATTTCCACAGCTTAAATACTCTCAGAACATCTTTCTGAGAAATCCTAAACAGCTACTTAAAATAAAAATAATTTTAAAATAAAGCCATCTCTGACTTTGCTAAAAAACTGAATTTGCTAGTCAGTGTGATATAAAAATCTGTGTTTTTTTGTAAATTCGTCACGTTCATTTTAACAATCAATCAGGTTGACGAACTTTGTTATAGATCAAGGACAATAGTATTCTGATTCTTATTTGTTACTACTCTGGCAAATTGACTCTCAGAAATTGTTAATAATGTAACATTTCAAGGGCATTGCAGCCCTTCAATCAGTGCAATAACGGGCTAGTAGCACAGTAATTATACACTATAGAATTGCAACAGGTTATATTTTCCAGCGTTAAAACATAACTGGCATTAATTTAACAACTGGTACAATTTTATAACCCAAGTTTTTTTGCAGTTCGTTGTCTTCCTCGCCATCGTGGCCGCTGTCAGCGCCTCTGACTACTCCAGCTTCTCTTACGGCGTAGCGGACCCCTACACTGGCGACTACAAGAGCCAGGTGGAGGCTCGCGCTGGCAGCAACGTACAGGGCCAGTACTCCCTGCTGGAAGCTGACGGCACCAAGCGCACCGTGGACTACGCCGCTGGAGCCGGGGGCTTCAACGCCGTCGTGAGGAAGGACCCTGCTCTGATCACCGCCACTCCAGCCATCGCCGCTGCTCCCGCCATCTCCTACGCTGCTCCCGCCATCTCATACGCTTCACCCTACGCTGCTCCCTACGCAGCCACCTACGCCGCCGCTCCTTTCGGATTCGCCAAGTTTGGTGCCTTCAGATACGGTGCTCCTTTGGCCTATTCCCATTTCTACTAAGTCATAATTCGATGCCTTTTTCATACCTGTTATAAAATGTTGGTTCTGTAAATAAAATTATATTTCTGTGGTTCGTAAAGCTGACTGGTATCTTTTATTTTTTAACCATTTGCTATAATGAGAAAAATGTTTATGTAGGTATGTTAAATCCACTGTTGTTAAGATAAAATCTAATATCACAACTACAGCTATTTAATTATTCATCAGAATGTAGTTGCAACTTTTATTATTCACTGCGTCTACAAATACCAAGGTCTTGTGACCAATGCTGTACTTTCATTTCACCATAATTATTCTGTTAACGCTGACCTACAGCTCTTTGGTCTAGATTATTACTAAGTAGAGCTTTGATTAATATCTATTACTATCATTCAAATCTAAAGCAGAATTAAGATAACTCTGATGCAAAGTCACGCCTGGCATTTTATGAGACATATTTTATATCCACTAAATATGAATATAAATGACATTTGGAATATTTTTGAAAGCATTAGAATTATGCGGAATGGTTAAATGTTTTTATCTAGAAAACAAATGTTTAATGTAATACAATAATATGTTTAACTTGCTTCGTCCTTGAGGCGAAGCTATTATAATAGTTACTCTATTCTATCGACTAGCTCTACCCCACGGTTTCACCCGCGGAGACTTTATTACAAAACCCATACTTAAATAAATTAACCATATCCTTGTAAGTCTTGTAATATTAGCTATCTGACAGTGAAAGTTCCAGCCGTTGTGGAGATTACCCGGAATAAGCTTACAGACAGACAGGGAAAAAAGAACATTTTGTTATATCAGTACCGTATTTTCTTTCATATGCATTTAGTCAAAAGCTGTAAATTCGGAATTACAAACAGACACTTCGGTTCTAGTTATCTGTATATCTATACAGACAATTAAAAAAAAACAAAGTATTGTCTATACAGATGTTTATAAAAATAGGTAGTACTTGGTTAAGTCTGATTAAAAGTTATCTTCGCGAGTATATGTAAATGTATTTATCAGAGTAGGCGTAATAGAACTAACGAGAGAAAATCTTATATACAGGAATTTAATCATCATATTTTAAAAAAGTTCATTCATAACGCAAGCTGTTTCGTAATCAAAATAACACAGAATACATGTAGAATGATAGCTCAATTAACACAAATATTTGAACAATTTAAAAAGTTACGTGGTTTTGCATATTTTATCTTAAACAATCTCAAGGTGGAATTGTTACTCGCACTTCTCGTATCATAGCATAAATTAATTTAAATTTGAGATGTATTTGTGCTTATGCTAACTTCTAGTAGTTTCTTCACGTTCAGAGAATTTTGGGCTGATTTGTATGAAATGGTAATTAAAACATAACGTATAATTTAGAATGGTAGCTGTTCCAACGCAAATAAAGGAAAAAATAAAAAAGAGCCGTGGTAGCCTTGGGGTTTGAGCAGTCGCCTGCTATGCAAGCGACGCAAGTTCAAATCCCAGCGAGGCCTGTGCCAATAAGTTTTTCAAAAAACATATGTGCATTGATTTCATATCACGTGCTTTACGGTAACGTGCGGAAACCTGCATATGTTTGAGAAGTTATTCAAAGACGTATGTATAGTACCTGAGCCAGCGATAGACTCACCCTCTGTAACGTTAACACTTCATCATATTCGGTGAAATGTGGGTGTTGTTGTTACAACACCTCTGCTTACCCCTTCGGGGGCCCTTCTGGGTTGGCGTGAGCATATTTATTTACTTACAAAAAAGTTGAAGATGATAGTAAATTTTGGTATTCATAAAGTAAATTCAAAATGTTTTTTTTTCTAAATCTTTTCATCCAGTAGATTCAGAACTGGAGATAAATGGGAAGGACGGCACAAAGTCGGAACAAACAGACAGACAGAGATTTTTTTTAATTGGTATTTCTATGTTATTATACTTTCATATGGATTAGGGAAAGCTGTAATTTTTGAATTATAAACAGTCACTTCAATTTATGTGTATAGATTTATAATATACAAATATTTAAGGCACCTTATCATCAATTACCAAATTATCTCAGTTATTAACCCCATAATTAGGGGGAACTTAAAACTTACCTAACACAAACTCACAAATTTAGCCAAAATCGATCTACTTATTTACATTCAGTTTCACGAGACCCTGCAACGTGAAACATTTATAATTCAAAACATATACAGTATTAAAACTTGAACGTAACAAATTATCTATTAATTCATTCAATTGAATAGCGGTCCATATACATACAATACAATACATACAATAAATAATCTAGTTAGAATAATGAGACACGTACTTTTTTGTCTAGAAACGAAATTGAAAATTCCATCTAGTAATTCAATATCAGTTTTATCAAAGAATTGTATATTATATGCTTTAATTTCTCATAATCCAATATAAAGTTTTGATTAATATATGAAAGACACACTTTTACTAGATCGATTCTAATTACTGCTCTCGTTGGTAAAGTGTTCGTAAACGCTACTGGGGAACACTAGGTCCTGGATTCAATCTCCGGATCGGGCAAAGTGATATATTCGCTTTTTTCTATTCGTAATTTCCCAGAGTCTCGTTTAGTGCCCATTTAATGGAAATTGGCTCGTTCTCTACAACATGGGACTTAACATAAATGGTGAAATTTTGGTGTACAATAATGACGCTTCTGCTTACCCCTTCGGGGAATACAACGTTATTAAAAATTGACGATTAGAGTTTTTAAGAATTACACCGAACAACGTTATTAAGAATTAAAGATTAACTGATGAATCCATAAGCATTGAAACAAACGTAGTTTATAAATTGTCAACGCGTTTATTTGTATCATAATATGTCTTATAGATAGTTACATAAGCAATACGCGTGTCATGCCAAAGGCTACATACGTCCCAAACGCGTGGTCACTTGTTCCGCATAGCCCTCGAAATTGAACTCTTAAAAAACCCTGCCGTGACCTAGAGCGGGCATGTTTCTTACTTCCTATTTATTAGTACAAAATGATTGTGCAGGACTTGGTATATAAGGCTTACAAAAACAGGGATTAATCATTCGCAGTTCACTGTGCAACATTAACTAACCTATCAAAATGGCAGCTAAGGTAATATTGTTTAATAGTTAAATGTGGTCGTGTTAATTGTGGCGCTTGGAATTCTAATGCGGTGGAGTGATTGGATCTTAAGAATAAATCGCACCTAGAACAATAGATGCTCAATTCAAAAATCATATTTTTTTTAAATCTCTTTTAATTACGGTTCTGAATAAAGTTAGGTTGCGCATTGTCGATAAGTGTTAAAAAAATATTTTAAATTTTCTTTTAAACTAGATGTAGATATACATTTCGAGGTCTGTCTTAAAGATAACATAATTATTTTTGCAAATTTTTGTGTTTTAATTGAATTATTATTGCTCTATACGAAATTGGTTTATAACAATTAGCAAAGTGTTTTAACGAGGACATACATTATTGCAATACAGTTGAATCATTTAAAAGCTCCGTTAGCAAGTTAAAAAATATCTTAGATCCGAATCCACAATTTTTTAAATTATTTTATATTGTTGTGCCTCGACTGACTGATCGAACCCGGGTCAGGAACTGCTGTTGGGTATTTCCATTTGTAATTTCCCAGTGGCAGCCTGACATCCAGATTAGTGCCCGGTTAATGGTAATAGGCTCACCCCTTTTACACGGGACTTAAACATAATTGGCGATATGTCACCTCTGCCAACCACTTCGGGGATTACAGGTATATGCATGTATTGAAGGCTATAATATTGGTCTTTTCCTTCACAGTTCGTCGTTGTTGCTTTGTTCGTCGCAGCCGCTAGTGGTAGCGCGATCCATGGCGACTACACTAGCTTCTCCTACGGCGTGTCGGACCCCCACACCGGTGACGTGAAGAGCCAGCACGAGACCCGTGTCGGAGACAGCGTGGTGGGTCAATACTCCCTCCTCGAGTCCGACGGCACTAAGCGTACCGTGGACTACGCTGCTGATGCCCACTCCGGATTCAACGCTGTCGTCCGCAAGGACCCTCTGATCGGCCATGCTCCCGTCATCGCCGCCCCGGTAGCGCACGTCGCTCCCGTCCACGCTGCCCCTATCGCCCACGCCGCCCCCGTAGCCTACGCCCACGCCGCCCCCGTTGCCTACACCGCACCCTCCACCTCCATCTCTGCCTACTCTACCTCCCAGACCCACGGTGGCATTGCCGCTCCTCACGGTTACGCCGCTCACGGTGCCGGTCTCGGCTACGCTGCCCATGGTGCTGGTCTGGGCTACGCCGCTCACGCCGCTCCCTTGGCCTATGCCGCTGCTCCTCTTGCCCATGCCGCTCCCCTCGCCCACGGTGCCGTCGCATACGGCGCTCACGGTATCTCCGGTTATGGTGCCCATGGTGTTGCCGCATACGGCGCGCACGGTCTCTACGGATCCCATCTCGGCTACTAAACTTATAGACAATAAATTAGGGCTATTATTTAAAATACTCTGTCGTGAATGACGTAATGCTGTGATCAAATAAAATGTTTTATGAAACAAGCCTATTGTTTTTCTCAAACACCCTCTAATTTAATTAAGTAATTGTTACAATGGTAACGATGACAACATTCCTGTAAACTCGGACAAATCTCAGACGCACAGCTGTGAATGGATCTGTTTACAAATTGAGTGCTCTGCAATTACATGAGAAACTTGCAATATTTTTTATTGTTGTTAAACATAACAGAGTACAAAAATTTTTTGGGCTTACTTTATTCTCTTGACACAAACATTGTAGACATAAAAAAAGAACTCAAAAAGAATTATTATAAATATAATATTATTCCTTTGTCGGATATCTAATAGCTGATAACTGACATGTTTTATTGTAAAGAATATTTCATGGCCATGCTCATACCTATTTACAAATAATTATTACAAATTTTAATAACATTAATTTTATCTTATTTTAAGCTTTTAACTTTACCAACTTTCAATACATCAATTCAGCGGCTAAGATGTGAAAAGACTATATAGAGAGAAAGAAGAGAGATAGAGAGGAAGAAGAAGAAAAGAGAATATAGGCACTTACATTTAGAATAGTTTTATATCGACATTTATAGGGCAATGTTTAAGTTGAGGATACAGCTTAAATTGTAAATAAGATTTAATTTGGTAGTAAAGTCTAAAATTTCTATGTGCGTTTATAAAATTCGTATTACTATTAGCCTGGTAGTACTGGTATTTAATTAACTATACATAAATGAATGAATATACCAGTAAAAAGTTATTGAAAACTACATCATGATGCCATGAATCATGAACGCTATTTGAATAACACATTTAGAAAGAACATGTTCCGTTAATCTGTTTCTTCTCCTGTCAGATTTTAATTTTGAAACAAGAGTTAAAAGCTGAGTGTCTTGTACGGGATTTTCGGATCGAAACAGCGCCGTCTGTCGGCCTAAAGATGACACTATTGTAAGCCCATACAAATCTGCGTTTACGTCGACGCGATGACTTGTGACGGCGGCAGTGAAAAACTCGCACTAGGCCCCCTGGTCCCAACAATACGATCAGTGAGTGTTTCTGAATTGTCGTTAAATGTCGATTAAAATCAATATGAATTACTAGCTGTGCCCCGCGGTTTCACCCGCGTAGATTTAGTTTTATATAATACTTTGTTTCGCAATAAAAGGTAGCCTATGTTCTTTCTCAGGGTCTAAAGATTGTCTGTGCCAAATTTCATCAAAATAGGTTGAGAGGTTTAAGCGGGAAAGCGTAACAGACAGACTGAGTTACTTTCGCGTTGATAATATTAGTAAGGATGACATTAAGGATTAACAAGTAATCAAACAATTAATATAGTTATTTACATTACTTTATTACAAAAAATACATAGAAAGGAGATCTGTTTATTATTCAGTCGCATATTTCTACCACGATAGGCCACCAGCACCATAACCACCAGCTTGAGCACCAGTTGCCCAAGGGTCAGCCTGAGCACCACGTGCAAGGGGAGATCCATACCCGCCATGCGCACCGTGTTTGTTACCGTATGTACTGGGATCGTGGATCACAGTGTTGGAGTAGTGGGAAACTGCTGGAGCTCCAGGTGCGCCATGCGCAGAATTGCCCGCCAGAGGATTGCCGTAACCACCATATCCGAGTGCTCCACCGTGACCAGTAAGTCCTGAGGCGTAAGGACGGCCTCCAAATCCAGATCCAGCGTTATTGGCGTAAGCACCAGAGTGGCCGAAAGAAGCGCTTGGCGCTACACCACGAGCTGATGGCGACCATCCGCCTGCCGAAACCTGAGGAGCACGGTGACCCAGACCTCCAGCACCGTAAGCACCACCGCCATTTGGTCCAGGCTCCTTACGGACAACGGCGTTGAATCCAGTCTCAGGGTTGGCTTCGTATTCAACAATACGTTTGCTGCCGTCAGCTTCAATCAGTGAGTATTTACCGACAACGTTATCTCCAACACGCTTCTCGTGTTGGTCTTTCACGTCTCCTGTGCTGTGGTCGGTGACGTCATAGGAGAAGCTGGAATAGTCCCCGCTGGATGCTCCAGCATAACCACCATGACCGTGGCCGCCGTTGTGACCCAAGCCTGCAGAGTGGCTGGTAGCACTAGCATGGCTCAAGGCAGCACCATGACCCGAGGGGCTACCATAAAGGCCACCGTTGCCCAAAGACCCAGCACCTGGTTGATGAGCAGCACTTTTTCTCGCAGCCGCTACCAGCAACGCAAACACTAAGAACTGTGAATGAAAATAAAATATTGTTAACGATTTTCACTCCTTAAAAAAGTCACTTTAAAACTGAAATGAATATTTATTTAGTTGAATGCAGTTTGTACCTTGGATGCCATCTTGTTGTTCCTCGACTGATAGGTTTTGAATGATGCTCCTCAGTTTGCATCTAATATTTATATTCAGACAAATTCATCGCAATATTTTTGGGGGTCAACGCAGAAAATTGCCTATGTATTGCTACCATACTTTCGAAACATCTTCGCCTTCCGAAGCCATATTGAAGGCAATTATGTTTTGTTTGATCAGAGAGATAACAATTTGACAATGAGCAATTACTCAGCAACTACTTATTTTGCTTTATCTTAAATTACTTTTAATGATACAGACTTGTAAAACTTCAATGCCGATCGATCTAAAAGGTTTTTGAACCATCACTTTAAATTATGTTAGAGAACAAAAATACACACATGCCAACTGTATTCCCCAAGTAAGCTGAGGTGTAATGATACACCCACATTTCGCTATGTTTAAACTCCCATGTAGGGGGCTAACCGGGCCTATTGTAATTAACCGGGCACTAATGGATACTGCCTCTGGGAAATTACAATTACACTTTGCCCCACCCATTGAACTCTGTACCCCTATCACGGGTTTGCCACGGTTTTCATTATCTATACTCACTAGCGCCTCCGTCGAATATTTGTATGAGATATTTTATCTCATACAAATATTGCGAGTGACGCTAAAGATTATAGATAACGAAAACAGTGCAAAACTCGTAATAAGGGTACAGGACCTCGTAAGGAACACAGGACAAAGAGGTAGAAAAAAAAATTCTAAGTCAAATTCAACCCTATTCAGAAGGCTTTTACTGCAAGCACTTACCATCAGACAGGTTGTAATATTAACTAACACCATTTTGACTAGAACCTTCAACTTTAAGAACTATACTGGAATACAATATACTCACAGGAATACAATATAATACTACTCTAAGCTAGCATCATTTGGTAGCGATATTCTGTAAGGTAGAGATACAGTCCCAAGTCAGGCATCTTCGAATTTAGAGCAGGAAATCTATAATGTCCAACCTCTCTTTTTCTCCAGGTAGCATTCAATCCGGTTCAAGCCAAATTCATACCGATGGTAAGCGGCTACTGCAGCGATAATGTCTTGCAGCGCATTGCTTCGGTAGCTTTAAAAGGATGGAGTCACTATGCTAACATGGTGAAAAAAGTGTCATATGGCCCTTTCCCCATGGAACACTGGCCACCTTACAACCTTACTCACTGTAGGGATACAAAACACTAAGTACTATTTAGATGCGATCTTCTGGAATGTGGCTACTAATTTTGAACGGGACATCCCGCTTGTTTCTACTTTCCATAAAGCTATATGAATTGGTTGGTATCAAATACCTATCGTTTATCGATTGCGCTTACTCTATTGTCAAAACATAAAACCGTTTTCGTTTATTGCACCTTGCGTAAAATTATTACTGACCTAATCATGCAAAGCTATCCTTGACAGCTTTTAAAAAATTACACTTTTTTTTAATAAACGGCTGCAATAAAATAATTTTATTACTCGCTGTCAGAATTGTAAAATTACTTTTTCACAATACTTTTTGAGAATGCACTGCAGTGGAAGTATTGTTTTAATTATCAAGAGTCGTCGTACATCTTAATTGTTCGAATTAGCTTCAGTTGACATTTTAAAATGAATCCGGTGACTTTTTATTTCAAATCAGCGAACACAAAACGTCCTTAATATGCTACAAATTATCTATATTAACCTTATAAATAGGAAAGGTTTGTATATGTGTTTGTAACGAATTGGCTCTAAAAGTACTGGATCGATTTTAAAAATTATTTCAACATTCGAATGCTAATACACTGATTAATAGATATAAGCTATATTTTATCACCATACTCCGGAACGGGAACTACGCGGGTGAAACCGCGTGACGTCCATTAGTAGCTGATATAATAAGGCCAAAGTAAAATGTTACCTCTTTTTTTATTGGTCATTTAATAGGGAATTAAAAACATTTAGTTTCAAAAATCGAACACGTAATGATGCAGAAAAATAATTAATTTTATGGTAGTCAGTCGTCTTCTAAATTAAGTGGAAAATTTATATACATTTTCCACTATTTTTATTGTTTTTTTTCACGTACCTCGAAATACACTTTATAATAGCAATCTATAGATAAAAATAATTTACCGTTACTTTTCAAGCTGAACCGCTTTTGTGATTTGCATATTAATTTAAATGTAATTAAAAATATTGAAAGGTTTAAACATGGCGGTGATTATTAAAATTAAAAAAGTTAGTCGTTGTGTGTTTCGAGTTCTTCTCTCAATGTTTTTCAACTAATTGTGTTGTGTACCATCAATGAAAATAATTACGTAAAACCCTCTTTTAATAACCTTCATATAGCGACATAATTATATACAGTAATGAACAAACTAAATTAATGTGAAGTGCATCATTGGAGTGCAAGTATAATGGAGGCGATAATAATTTTGTGCCCTCACCGTTCCAGCTTATGGTGCCAAAGTAGGTGTTATAATTAACATGTTCATCTGAAAAACTATCATAGGAGCGGAGGATATAATAGTAAGAGCCGTGGTGGCCTTGAGGTTTGAGCAGTCGCATGCTACGCAAGCGACGCAAGTTCGAATCCCAGCGGGGTCTGTACCAATGAGTTATTCTAAAAAAACTTATGTACAGTGATTTCACACCACGTGCTTTACGGTGAAGGCAAACATCGTGAGGAAACCTGCATATTTCTGAGAAGTAATTCAATGGCGTATGTAAAGTGTCTGGGACGGCGATGGACTCACCATCTGTCACGTTGACACGTAATCATCTTCGGTGAAAAGTGTGTGTTGTGATTACAACACCTCTGCCATACCCTTTCGGGGAATACAGGCGTGAGCATATGTATGTATGTATGATATAGTAGTTACTTTTCTTTAATGTATTGGTTATCATTGTAAACTAAATGTTTTTTTTTTCAATTTATTCCGTACTTATTAGTTGTCCACGAATGTACCGTCTAGCATAGGGTTCAGATACGACGATCAAATAAGTCATTGAAGCTGATCAAAGTCATGTAATGTCTACATGGTTAATCTAAGGATGAATCTATGTGTTACTTTATGTCTAATACCATGTATTAATTCCAACTAATAATATGTATGTGACACCCAATCGTAAACTGCTTACGGAAATTTTTTGGTACGTTTTCTGAGCGCGGTAAATAATCCACATTAATTGAGCGCTTATTTTCAAAAAAAATCCAATATTCATAATATCTATATTCGATTAGACTTTTGACAAAATACTTTCAAATTGTCAGAACGACACGAAGGTTGCTATTACTGAGAAAAACCTGGCAAGAAACTCAGTACTTACTCTATTCAAAAAAATATTTTAATTTTTTGAGTAAATATTATTTTGATAGTTGGCACTTCAGTACCATCAATTCTAACTATGCGAATATCATATACCTGACCTACTATTCGGTACGTTAAGTATAGTATGATTCACAAGCTATAGTATGCAATATGATTATAACATTAAAATCTATCATTAAAATTTATAAATTATGCAAACTCGGGAACTAGTAAGGCAGCAAAGTAACAACGGTGCTAGTCGTCTAACTGCAAAGTATATGGATACTGATAAGGTATTTATTTATTTAATAACTGTCAGCGTGACTAATAAGAACATCCAATACACCTATCTCACTGTACCATTGTAATAAATAAATATAATAAGCAAGCAAAACGCCACGACTGATCAATTGAGATGCGTATCCAATCGATTGGTCTTGTAAATATATACCCGCCTATACTGAGCAACTTGATCAAACTTTGATCCCAACTGCTTTAACTTTGTAAAGTCTTTGAACTATACAAACATTGCTCACGCCTGTTTTCCCCGAAGGGGCAGGGAGAAGAATCTTGGCGTATAAGTGATTGGAGTAAGTTAATAGCTAGCATTTATATTCACAATCAGGGATTTCTGAAAATTAAAATATTTTTCTATTTTCGTATATCTTCATTTATTTCTTAATTATAAATAGGTTTCAGTACACAGTAACAAAAACAACATTTTAGCTTTAGGTGAGATCAAGTTTACCATCCTAAGGAACGGGCACCGTGAGCAGGATTGGAATGAGCTCCCTTTGCTAGTGCACCGTTGGCCAAAGGAGATGCGAATCTTCCATTAGCACCGTACGCATTAGGGGCGTTGTGTATGACGGTGTTGGAGTAATGGGAGACGGTGGGAGCACCAGGACTGCCATTGATAGCATTACCCGCCAGCGGGTTGCCGTAACCTCCATAGCCTAGTGCACCAGTACCATGTGAACCAAGTCCTCCGGCAATACCGGGGGCGTGGGGAGAGCCTAGACCAGCGTTGAAAGAAGTGCCAAGACGAGCATTGAAAGGAGAGCCGACTCCGGCGTTCAAGTGGGAGCCAAGACCAGTATTTAAGGGAGACCCGAAGCCAGCGTTAAAGGGAGATCTAAGTCCAGAGTTATACGGGGAACCGAGTCCAGCGTTATAGGGAGAACCGAATCCAGCGTTATAGGGAGAACCGAGTCCAGCATGGGGAGCGCCAAGACCCCCGTTGTATGGAGTGGGAAAACCGCTGTTATAGGGAGAGCCTAAGCCTACGTGTGATAAGGGGCTGACTGGAGCAGCGCCTCCTAGAGCTCCAGGGTGAGCAAAAGGTGCGTTGAAACCAGATAATGGAGCACCATGAGGTGACAATGGAGCTGCAGGACTCAGAGGAGCACGGTGACCTAAAGCACCAGCGGCGAAAGGCGACACAGCACCAGCGGGGGCTACTGATTGATGGGACAACGCTCCGCCAGCTAAATGTCCTGCTCCGGCTACTCCACCAGCACCGTAAGGTCCAGGCTCCTTACGCACAACAGCGTTGAATCCAGACTCAGGATTAGCTTGGTACTCAACGATGCGTTTACTGCCGTCAGCTTCGATGAGTGAGTATTTACCGACTACATTATCACCGACGCGCTGTTCATGTTGGTCCTTCACATCACCGGTGTTGGGGTCAGTAACGTCATACGAGAAACTAGAGTAGTCATTTGCTCCCGCGCCTCCAGCGAATCCACCAGGGTGTCCCAGAGAACCAGGATGGCCCAAGGAACCAGGGTGGCCCAATGCCCCACCGGGATAGCCTGCGCCATGTCCCAACGGTGCCAATGATCCAGCAGCACCAGCACGATGTAACCCACCTCCTCGGGCTGCCGCAACCAACAATGAGAACACTAAGAACTGTAACAAAATATTCAAAATTAGATTTTGCTTTTTTGAATCGATACTGCTCCCGATTGAAGCTGTGATTGAATGGTAATTTGTTTGACTGAGATTGATACCGAGATAGTTAGGTACCTACTGAGATAGTTTGATACATACAAAACACGTTCCCTTTTTTTATAATCTTTCTGATGATGTACTAGCTGGAATTTAAATGTTTTGATTTGTCGTGTTACTGATAGAGTGCATTGCACCTTTGAAGTGAAGCATTATGTATAGGCATAGAGTTCAAATTGCTTCGTGTAATTATCTCAACAAACAAATATATACCTTAGCCGCCATTTCTTGTATGATCACTCAGCTGGTAACTGTCTGAATGATGCTGCTACGAGATTCTGTTTTATTTATATTCACACAAACTCATCGCAACGCTACTTCGAGGGTCAACCAAGGAAATTATTGCCCAAAATTGCTTTACTTTCAAAATCTCGTCATAGGCTCGATGTGGGCAATTAAACTGTTTTGTTTGATCTTGTTGATAAAAACATAACGGTACTTGAAGAATTTCGACCTGTTGTTATGATATCATGTTTTGTAAAAGATCTTGTAGATATATTTGTTTAACTAATTATTATAAAGTTGCTATTTTTTTAATTCATCATCATCGCCCTGGCCTTATCGCATACATTGTTGGGGTCGGCACTTGATTCAACCCGATGTGGCTGACCACCTAATTTTATACTAAGCGACTGCCATCTGACCTACGCAACCCCTTTAACGAGGAAAATCTGTGATCTGGGTTAAACCAGTTGTCAGACTATTTTAGGCCTCCGACTGGCCTGTAACGATTGCCAAAAATGATAAATTGGCAACTGGGACCGAGGGCTTAACGTGCTCTCCCAGGAACGGAGGGAACTCGGGCGGTCACCCATCCAATTACTGCCTAGGCTTATTGTTGCTTAACTTCGCTGATCAAATGATATGCGCAATAGCAACTGGTCATATAAAAAATCGCTAATGGCAAAACAGCCGAGCTGGAAGTAAGGTATTTATAATAGCTACATATACCTAAGCATGACAAAAATAAAGGGTAAGTTCGTAATTTCTAGTAGCATAATAGCTTTTCACTAAATGCATCTATTAATACGGCACATACATAGAAAAAAATATTCTTACAATATTTGTATGTCTATCTGAATGTTCCAGCATTTTTTTGAATCGACTGGAATTTGATTTTTGTACAATTATTAGGTATATATCGGAGAACGGTTTTCGATCGAAACAGATAGGTATTAATTCCGATATAAAATATTATACATTGTCTGCTTAATAATTTTGGTACACGATACCAAAGCAATAAAAGTTTTTTTCTCTAATTCTAGTTATTTTTGAAGATAATTTTGAACTTTTAAGGATTTCACACCACAATATCAATAAATTACCTGTTCATAGAATTATTATTATTGACATTCAAAACATATTTTTTTTTTTTCGATACTAAATAACTGCTTTATCCGAACATTACAGTATGTAAGCATTAGTTCAAATTGCTGCGAATGTTAATTGTAACAGTTTCCACACGCGTGCTATAATTTTGCTTTTTACTTTGACCCCCAAAATCACATTACGTTGAACTCGTGCGAATATAAATAATGAACAACAACTTGTTCTAATCACATTGCATCTGAAGCTGAAGACGAGCAATACTAAAATGGTTGTTAAGGTGAATACATCTTTAAACTAAATTATTAAAGGATTTATTTTTAAACATCAATTAAAAGTGACAAAGTCTGGGTGATTTAACTTTGGTTAAACTTTTCTAATACCATGTTTCAATTTCAGTTCACAGTCTTCGCTTTCCTGGTAGCTGCAGTGAGCGGTGGCGCTCTGCATTCAGGTAATCCCGGTGGTGCTTATCCCAACATCGGTTACCCTGGTGCTCTTGGCAATGCTGGGCTCGCTCCAGGCGCCTATGCAAATGCTGGACTCGCACCCGGCGCGCTAGCAGGTGGAGATCGATCCAGCTTCTCCTACGACGTTACCGACCCCAACACTGGCGATGTGAAAGACCAACACGAGCAGCGCGTTGGTGACAATGTAGTCGGCAAATACTCTCTCATCGAAGCTGACGGCAGCAAACGGGTCGTGGAGTACGAAGCTAACCCTGTGACTGGATTCAACGCCGTCGTCCGAAAGGAGCCTGGTGTCGCCGGACCGCTCGGAGCCAATTTGGGACGTGCTGGTGCTCTCGCTTCTGGCGGCGTATCACCTTTCGCCGCAGCAGGCATCCACTCTCCTTTGAACGGTGCTGCTTATGGGTACCCTGGAGCGCTGGGTGCTGGTGCACTTGGATCTCCTTTGGGATACGCTCACACTCCTTTGGCACATGGAAGTCTTGCATCTCCTTACGCTGGTGCCGCTGGTCTAGCCTCTCCTTTCGGTGCTGCCGCCGGTCTCGCTTCCCCGTATGCTGCTGGTCTGGCATCACCTTATGCAGGCAGTGCCCCCATCTCACACACGATCCAGGGCGGACCCGGTGCTCCCACCATCACCCAGTACTCCAACACCGTCATCCACCCCCCTAGTGCTATCGGCGCGTACGGTGCCAACAGAAATGGCGCGTACGGCGGGTACGGATCACCTCTAGCACATGGAGCTCTGGCCAACCCCTTGGCTAATGGTGCCCGCGGCTTAAGTTGGTAGACACGTATGGTGGCTAACTTATATTTCTGAGAAATTACGACGACTTAATGCAACATTATTTATTTAGTTTTAAGTACTTATCAATGGAAATAAATGTATTTCAATTAAATAATTGACCTTATTTTTAAATTTTGAACAACAATACTTACTTATTTTTACTCAAATTTACAAAATATGCATGTTACGATATAACTCTCACTAAATATGCATGTACTTAATGAAAAGATCAGGGCAGCGATAAGCCTAATTAATGTGATTAATGGTTAACTTCTTATGTGAAGCGAGTCAGGTTAAAACAAAAGATAAAAATATAATAATACTGTTTTAAAATAATCACAATGCAGCTCAGAATGTATGTTTAGTTTGAACATTGTTTTGAATATAGTAACGGATATTATTTATTATTATCATAGTAGTACTACTATGACACAAAATCATCTGATCTACTATGGATGGAAAAAAACATAAGGGTTCCGCGGCTCGCCCATGAAATAAAGTCTACGCGGTTGCTCGTCTAGCTAGTCTGTAATATCTTATATCTTTAAACGAGCAATTCTTGTATATATATATTTAGAATCTGAATGTCGGAAACAGTACCAACGATTTCCATGAAATTTTGCATGTAGGGGGATTCAGGGGCAGAAAATAGATCTATCTAGGTTTCATTAATGGAAAACATCGTTTGGACCATGTTTTCAGGCACTGAAAATCTCATAAAATATCATTACAAAATGAATATCATTACAAAATGACAGCAAATTCGTAATAAAACAATAAAATTGTCAATAAAAAAAAGCTCAAAGGTGAGGCTTCCAGCTTATGGGGCGATAACGATACTAGAGTACCACGGTTCGCGACTGATGTTCACCGGTTTTTTTTTTTCTTTTTTTTTTCCTATTTTTGTAAAACGTAACCGAGCACAGCTCAGTCAACCAGGTACTAAGTAGTTATTTTGCACAAGGTAGCCAATGATTTCCTCTTCAATTCTCAATGGTTATCTTCGTTAACTTATGAATGTTAACTATCATATGTAATACTTGCTGTGCCCCGCGGTTTCACCCACGTTGACTTTATTTCATTGGTAAGCAGCGGAACACTTGTTTTTTTAAAATAAACGTACTTAGCCTTAGTTACTCCTTGTAACAATAGCTAATTATCAATGAAAATTTAAAAAAGAGGTTTTTTTTGTATCTCAGTAGCTACTAATATATTTTCACTTACACTATATACTTTCATATGCATTTAGAGATTAGCTGTTATTTTGGAATTACAAACAGACACTTCAATATTATTTAGCTGTATAGATGTATTTATATGTTTACTTTTAAAACGCAAATTTATATAATAAAACAGATTTTGATGAAAAGAAAGGGAATGAATTCAAATTCAAATAAATTTTATCTAATTAGACTAATTAGACACAGTTTAAATATAAGTTTTACAAGCAGTTAGCAATCTATCTAAGAACATATCGTTAGAAATGACACACTCACACAGACGCGCGCAACTACGAGAAAAGAGTCGAATGGATGTAATGTAAGAGGCGTCACGCCGTGGCCGATCGTCAATACGTCATTAAAGTGTTTACATTATTTTGATAGTAAATAAAAGAGTAAGTTTTAAGTGGCCTTGGGGTTTGAGCAATCATCTGCTAAGCAAGCGATCCGAGTTCGAATCCAGCGAGGCCTGTACCAATGAGATTTTCTTAAAAGTTATATGCAGTGATTTCACACCACGTGGTTTACGGTGAAGGAAAACATCGTGAGGAAACCTGCATATGTCTAAGAAGTAATTCAAAGACGTATGTATAGTGCCTGAGACGGCGATGGACTCACCCCCTGTCACGTTGGCATTTAATTATATTCGGTGAAATGTGGGTGTTGTTGTTACAACACCCCCTCGGGTCCCTTCTGGGATGGCTTGAGCATATTTTTTTTATTTATGTTATAATATCTTTAAGATTCTGAAATAGATTCTAAATTCCTTACTGATTGTAAAGTTTATATGTATACTGTGCTCTGTCAAAGTACTTTCAAAGCGTAAGAATGGCTTGATTATACAGAATTATAAAGGTTATCAATGATTGTAAGGCTTAAGTGAAGTAGCGCAATTATTCTGTTACTCACTTTGTGAGGGATTCTGGGTTACGGTATCAATGATATCTGTCAGAAAAATGGTCTAATTTCAGCGAAAAAATATTAAAATGTAAAATCCCATGCAAGAAGATTGAAATGTATTAATACTTTAAGTTAGTGGACATTTGTATGATTTGGATGAATGTGAATTGAGAGAAGGAAAGACTTTCTTCACATCACGTCTTATAACAATGTTGATAACAAATAATTGAGCATGATACATTCGATTTCGACAATCCCACTGGAATCCTAAGAATAATTTCCTATGTAATAAACTATCTGTTTGCCTTTCATGCAAATCTGCTTAACCTTTCTTGCGTGAATAAGTGATCCAAATAAGTAATCCAAAAATCTAAACTAACATATTTATGTTATAGTTGAGTAGAATTTTATTAGTAAAAAGTATAAAGGCAGGAAGAATTTGATATGAATGAAATGGAATCCTGGCAATTCTCAGATGAGAGAAACTACAAATTTTAATAAATGTTTTCATTGCGCGACTCTGACGTGCGGCGCATTTGCCTATCTGTTACCGTATCATGGAACTTTCTGACTGTTTGGAATAGAGATAGCTGGCACCCTAAGGACCCACAAGGGTATTCGTCAGCATACGCATGTTCCACCGAAGGGTTAAAAAACTATACGTTTAATATTTGAAATATTTAGGTTCATATTGAGTGGAGATGTTTCCAAATGTAAAAAAGGCAAGAATTTTATTTGTATCAGTTACCACATATGCGTAATGCGTAATAAAGTTGCATCTTTGACCCCCAAAATCACATTATGTTGAACTCGTGCGAATATAAATAATGAACAACAACGGGTTCTAAGCACATTGCATCTGAAGCTGAAGACGAGCAATACTAAAATGGTTGTTAAGGTAAAAGCTAAAAACCTTCTATAGTATTTATGTACTGTTTATAACACTATCATAAAACCTATTGTTAATTTGATTTTTTTTTCAGTTTGTTGTCTTCGCTTTCCTTGTAACTGCTGTGCGCGGTGGCGCGTTGCACTCAGCTGTTCCTGGAGCTGCTTTAGCTGGTGCTCACCCTGCCGCCCTTGCTAACACAGGGCTCGCTCCAGGCGCGCTTGCAAATGCTGGACTCGCACCCGGCGCTCTTGCAGGTGGAGATCAATCCAGCTTCTCCTACGACGTCACCGACCCCAACACTGGCGATGTAAAAGATCAACATGAGAAGCGAGTTGGTGACAATGTAGTTGGCAAATACTCTCTTATTGAGGCTGACGGCAGCAAACGTGTAGTGGAGTACGAAGCTAACCCTGTGACTGGATTCAACGCTGTCATCCGCAAGGAGCCTGGTGTCGCTGGACCGATCGGAACCAATTTAGGACTTGCTGGTGCCCTAGCTCCAGGCGCCGTATCACCTTTCGCCGCTGGTGCCTACTCTCCTTTGAACGGTGCTGCTTTCGGTTACCCTGGAGCGCTGGGCGCTGGTGCACTTGGGTCTCCTTTGGGATATGCTAACTCTCCGTTGGCGTATGGAGGTCTTGCATCTCCTTTCGCTGGTGTCGCTGGACTGGCCTCTCCTTTTGGTGCTGCCGCCGGTCTCGCCTCCCAATATGCTGCTGGACTGACATCACCTTATGCAGGCAGTGCCCCCATCTCACACACGATCCAGGGCGGACTCGGTGCTCCCACCATCTCCCAGTACTCCAACACCGTCATCCACCCCCCTAGTGCTATCGGCGCGTACGGTGCCAACAGAAATGGCGCGTACGGCGGGTACGGATCACCTCTAGCTCATGGAGCTCTCGCCAACCCTTTGGCTAATGGTGGTTTAGGGTGGTAGTAATAATGTTATTTTGAAAAATTCACGACGATTGTATGGCAAAATAATTTATAAGCAATTGAAGTAATTATCTGAAATAAATACATTCCTAAAAATATCACTACCTTTTTCGTAATTAAGTCACCAGAACATTGTTTCCTTGCAATTGTTTTATTGATAACTTGCTATGCTTCCATAATTGGATAAGTATTATAACTATACAGAGTTCACCGGGAAGCGTGAATCAAACAAAGCAGGATTTTAGCGCGAAGTTCATCAAAACATTCTTCTCAAGATAAACTTTGTCAATACCGAAATGAAATCTGATCTCCTTCAACAACCAAAATTATATAAAAGTGGCTTAAGAAAAACTGGGTTTCAATATACTGTATAACTGGGTGGCAGGAATATTTAGTACTAATTGTGATAGCTTATCATTGCTTATTTTTGAAATATATTTATATCATTACACAGTTACTACTGTTTGTCATATCAGGTATTTTCAATTGAATATTGGGTACTTTACATCGTTCCATAAAAACTGAGTCCTATATATACCGTGGTCACAATCTATATCTATATATATGCTAATACATAGAACTGTAGTGGTTATTTGTTTGTTTTCTTGAACTCGCTAAGCTAAGAAACAACAGTCCCTATTTGAAAAAATCTGTCAGTGTTAGATAGCCCATATCGAGAAGGCAGGCTCTACATCATCACGCTGAGGACAATCCTGGGTTCAATTTAGCGTTAGCCCAAAGTAGGTAACTATTCCACGCGGACAAAGATGCAAGCAGAAGCTAGTCAGTCAAACATATTTTTATTTAAGTTGTAGCCATGAGGGATGAGCCACAATTCTATTAAGCAAAATAAAATCTTTTCCTTTTGGGTACCGGCGCTGTTTCAATCATATATCTACATTGTAAACTACCCTACTTCTATGATAATATGTATTGGAAGAACTTAATTTGTTCGTATTTTACAAATAATCTACGAAACTATCAATCACAAATATAATATGACTTGAAAAAACTTTTTTCATGCATACATATCCTCATCCCCGTATTCCTGAAGGGGTAGGCAGGGTTGTTGTAATAACAACACCCACCGAGGATGATTAAGTGCCAAAATGACAGATGGTGAGTTTACCGCTGTCTCAGACACTATACATACGTCTTTGAACTACTTCTCAAACAGATGCAGGTTTCCTCACGATGGTTTTCTTCACCGTAAAGCACGTGGTGTGAAATCACTACACATAAGATTTTCGAAAAACTCATTGGTACAGGCCCCGCTGGGATTCGAACGTGCATTAAGAGCATAACAAGCAACGGCTCAAACTTCAATGCCATATCTAAAAATATATCTATACTTAAAAAGGACTTTCAAGGTGGACATAGGCTACCACGTAGGCGAAAACGCGCGCGGAAGCAAGTTAAAGAATGAAATAAAATATTTTCCGATTGTATATATCAGGAAATATAAGAATTCAAATCAAAATTAAGGCACTTTTGAGCTTAGATAACGCACTAACTCCTGTATCCCTATCACGAGTTTGTCACCGTTTTCGAAAACTACACTCTCTAGCGTCACTCGCAATATTTGTATGAGATATTTTATTTCTTCCCGTCACCGACAAGTGTCGCTGCACAATTTCTCATACAAATATTTTCTAGGATAGGAATATTTATAATAAGCTTTCGTCTGCGTAGTAGGTAAGTGTGATGATTTATTTATTCTGGGAAACCATTTTTGAAAATGTTGACATACGTGTCTATTTATTTCCATTGAATTCGAATCATCGAAACAGCATAGGAGATATTTTTTATTGTAAGTTTTATTATACGCAGAGTTTTAAGTACAGAATTTCCAATAATCAAAATAAGACACCATCACAAAATATCCGTCAAAACATTTCTGGATATTTTATAATTTTATTATGAAATAATAAAATTTTGCAGGAAAGAACAAATTTATGATGAAATTCTCATAACGAAGCAAGTAAAAATAATAAGAAGAAAATAGTTTTTAACAATCGTTTATTTACATATTTTTTTCATCACAATTAGATAAGATAAGATTATACAGTTCCATTGCCATTGAGTTAGATTTTTCTAAAAACATTATTTATTACCAAGCAAGGGCACCCTTCGCTATGGGGTTGCCACGAGCAAAGGGAGATCCACCGAAGGCGCCATATCCACCGTATGCACCGAACCTGTTAGCACCATATGCTCCGACAGCACTGGGAGGATGAACAACGGTGTTTGAGTACTGAGAGATGGTAGGGCCGTTGGGTCCAGCCTTTATGGTTTGAGCAATAGGAGCGCTGGTTGCGTAAGGAGAGGCCAGACCAGCAGCGTAGGGAGATGCGAGACCAGCGGCAGCGTAAGGTGAGGCGAGACCAGCTGCTCCGGCGTAAGGTAAGCCTAGACCGGCAGCTCCAGCGTAAGGTAGGCCTAGACCAGCTGCTCCGGCGTATGGTAGGCCCAGACCAGCTGCAGCGTAAGGCGAGGCAAGACCAGCAGTGGCGTAAGGAGAGGCGATTCCAGCTGCAGCATAAGGAGATGCAAGACCTCCATATGCTAAAGGAGAGTTAGCATATCCTAAAGGAGCTCCAAGTACACCAGCGCCCAACGCTCCAGGGTACCCATAAGCGGCACCGTTCAACGGAGAGTAGGCACCAGCAGCAAAAGGTGATACAGCACCAGGAGCAAGAGCACCAGCTAGTCCCAAATTGGCTCCGAGCGGTCCCGCGACACCAGGCTCCTTACGGACGACGGCGTTGAATCCAGTCACGGGGTTAGCTGCGTACTCCACGACACGTTTGCTGCCGTCAGCTTCGATGAGAGAGTATTTGCCGACTACATTGTCACCAACGCGCTGCTCTTGTTGGTCTTTCACATCGCCGGTGTTGGGGTCGGTGACGTCATAAGAGAAACTGGATCGGTCACCACCTGCTAGAGCGCCGGGTGCAAGTCCAGCATTTGCAAGTGCGCCTGGAGCGAGACCAGCGCTAGCAAGGGCGGCAGGGTGAGCACCAGCTAAAGCAGCACCAGGAACAGCTGAGTGTAGTGCACCAGCGCTCACAGCGGCTATCAGGAAAGCGAAGACTGTAAACTGAAATGAATATATAGAAATAATTTAATGGTCTTACGAACATTTTCTTAATGTTTAAGTAGTTATCATTTATATGGATGATGGCCAAGCATGGGAATGAATTGCACTCTTCAATGCGACTAAACCACCCAGTTTATAAAAAAGGAAGCACTTGTAAAAAACCCGGGCCTTTTGTTTCTTCTCCTGATTGGAAACGGTAGACAACATTTTAAATTACTTTCAATTATGTAGAATTTTTATTTTTATATTAAATAATTATATGATTAATAATTATAAAAACATTATTAAAATGTGATTTGTGATTTACCTTTACAACCATCTTGGTGTTGTTAGGGTTCAGGTGTGGATACGATGTGGTTGTATCATCTAGTTGCCCATTATTTATATTCAACCGAGTTCATCATAACGAGACTTTGGGGGTCATTTAAGCAAATTATAATTCATATGTTTAGAAATGATTACAATTAGCATTCTTTCGAAACATGGAATTTGCTGTATAACACATGTTAATTTTGAAAGTCATAATTAAAATGCACATTAAGTACATTGCTTCAATTAGTAACCAGTACTGCCTGCGTGAATTTACCTCATAATCGTAAAATTATTAACCGCGATTAGTTTACAGGGAACGTAAATTACGCTTCGATCAGATAAAACTTATGCCAACGAATCGAAATATGGATTGAAACATTATATTACGAAGCTGTGGTGGTTGTAGGGTTTGAGCAGACACCTGCTAAGCAAGCGACGCTAGTTGCAATCCCAGCGGAGCCTGCATCAAATAGTTTATCTAAATATGTGCAGTGATTTTACATCACGTGCTTTACGGTGAAGGAAAACATACATATGCCCACGCCTGTATCCCATGGGGGTAGGCAGATACCACTGTTCGCCACATGCTACGAATGAAAATATCGTGAGGAAACCTGCATATGTCCGCGATGTAATTCACAGACGTATGTATAGCTGGAAACGTTGACAGACTCACCATCTGTCACGCTGGCACTTAATCGTCTTCGGTGTAAAGTTGGTGTTGTTATTATAACACGTGTGCCTAATCCTTTAAGGAATACAGGCGTGAGCATATGTATGAACTACTCAAAGTGCTGCAAACCGTTTGGAAGAGGACATTCTAAAACAGTTTATGTATTTACCTACATCTCCATACTAACTCACAAAGAAAAGTATTACTAGGTCAGCCCCTTGAAGTTCAGTTATGGCTCAGTAAAGTTTGCTGTCGCTTCTCGCAGAAGTAGTCACGTGACAAAACTATTTTCTCCGAATATGTGTTCTGGTGTTAAGTTTTATACTTTAAGGCGAACAATTTTGGCACAAAGCATCGGAAAATTTTTCTAACAATTTAAAAAAATCTCCTAACTTTTTTTTTCCATACTATTTTTGTAGTAGTGTAATTGTATTTAAATTAATAAATACATAAATATAAAATAGCGTATATAGTAACTTGTTCAAATATTTGTATCTATTTCATTCAAACTGTGCCCAATGGATTTAACTGAGATCGATATTTTTTCTTATTTATAATAAAAGTAGCTTAAAAATTCCTTATAACAGCTATCTGCTAGTGACAGTTCCGTTAAAATCGACCCAGTCATTTCGGGGATTAGTTTGAATAAACAGAGAGAATTTGAAAAAAATATTTTTTATGTAAGAGCTGTTAAATTAAACACTTAAATTTTATTTATCTGTATATTTGTATAGATTTCTTCGTACTGGCCGAGTTTTGCAACTATTCTTGTAGGCTGTGGATTATTATTATAGATATTGTCATTAATGAATGTAGACCTCCCAAAGCCCACATAAAGCCTTGACTCGCTCATAGCATTGTTACTCCTCCATTCAATGGGTATGATATTAAAATTATCTTAATATTACTGTTGAAATACTTTTTTTAATTGTTTTAAATACAAAATTAAAACAATAAGAATGAGTTAAATTAATGAACCACACAGCGATGTCATAATGTAGGGAGAATTATTTTCTTAGAACAAAGTAGGACAAAGTCAATATTAAGATAATTTATTATTCTGCCAAGTTGTCAATAAATTATTGAATCCCTTGCAGGGTATGCTAGTAACGTACGTTTGAAATTATTGAATTAGTAAGTGAGACTGCAAAATCTATACATCTATACTCTATACAGATAAGTAAAATAGTGTCTGTTTGTAATTCCAAAATAACAGATTTTCACCAAAAGCACATGAAAGTAATAACGGTACCTATTGACAATATAAAAAACAAATATTAAAAAGAAAATCTGTCCCTCTGTCCGTCTGTTTGTACGGCTAGGCTACTTTTATTTCAATATTAGGATTATCTCGGCTATTCATGAAATTAGCTATACGCGGGTAAAACTGCGAAATACAGCTAGTACTTAATATAATATAATAAAATTAATAATATGAAATTACTCTATTGATCCTATTCATAGTCACGACCTTTAAAAAAGTATGAATAGTATAAGGTATAAAGTACAATAAATTTGATAGGTAGTTCATAGTAGCTCCTATATTTAACTAATATACAATGAATAATTCGTTTTTTTTTGCAACAACAGTACTTTGTAGATTTGTGCACACATTATCGGGCCTGCTTTTATTATTTTCATTCTTAGTTTAAGGTCTTCTATTATAATTCAAGCTATGATTTATTTTCGTAATAGAAATAATTGATCAGCCTTTAGTTACGAATAACACTTACCTACTGTTTAAGAGCTTTATGATTTCCAATTATGCAATTATGCCAATTATATTTTATTAGCGTTCAAAATTATACTGTCTAGATTTACAAAAAAATATTGCTGTTTTTAACGGAACGGTGACCGATTTCTTTACATAATAGCGAAACCAGAGTGCCTAGTACGAGTTTTCTTAAAATCATCACAAGCGATCGCGTTGACGTAAACGCAGGTGTGTATGGGCTCACAAGCGTGCCATCTTTAGGCCGACAGACGGCGCTGTTTCGATCCTATACAAATCCGCGTTTACATCGACGCCGGGACTTGTGACGGCGGCAGTGAAATACTCTCACTAAGCCCTCAGCTGTTTTTGTAACCCTTTTTGATAATATTCACACATTATTTATTTGTTAATAGACTTCCACGTTTGTCTACACAAGGTCATGGGTGCGAACCCCGCGGAAGGCGAAGTGTCATTGGGTTTTTGTATCTGTAAATTTCCAGTAGCATCCCGGAGTCTGAGTTGGGCCCGGTTAATGGCAATATGCTCGCCCCCTATTGGGATAACATGGGACTAAAACATAACTGGTGCAATGTGGGTGTAAATAGACCTCTGGTTGCATCTTTGTAGAAAACAGGCGTTAGTAAAATATATTATTAAGCAACTAATAAATAATAAACTCTGGACCCCAAGGCCCCAGAGTTTCAACCGCAAACACAGAATGAATGTATCCTTGACCAATGCAAGCATATTTCTGGCGCTGGAGGCACTCCTGCTGAACAGCAGCAGCACAGAACGGCGTTAGTATATTATGTAAGTATGTATTTATGTGCTACAAGTTAATACCCTAGTGATCTTTTATCATTATTTCGGCTCATCACTATAATATAAACTTAATTAATTTTACACTTTGTATGTTATCTAATAAGTATGCATTTTTTTTATGATAACTAGTTCTGATATAAGATTTACGATTACACCCAAACCGGTTGTTAGTAAAATATTACAATGTAATTAAGGTATCGTAAACGTATCGTAGAACGTGAAGGCACTTATGTTTGTAAAACAATGATATTTTACCAATGAAATTACTCATTAATTTTATAATGAAATTAAATTTGGATGTATTCATAACTCCTTTTTATTAACAACATTTGCGTTACTGAACCTTAAAGCGTGCTGTTGCAGCTGAAGGCAATAACAGAATTTCAAAACTATAACTAATCTGAGTGCGGTAATTAAAGGTAGCTTATCTTATTAACTACTCCATAATTAAAACCAATTCGAATGATACCTCGTTTATCAATAGCTGCGTTGAATATATACAAATTCTACAGACATAGTAAGTATTTCAGCAGATTCTTCATGCTATTCAAACAAACTTAAACTTTGGATATCGCATACTTATATATACTTAAAAATCAATAATTATATACCTACTAACTCTTATTCACCTCATTATTTTGTGAATATTGTTGCGCTCCGAGATGGAACAAGGTAATCAAACTTCATCTTATTTTTAATTAATATTTATTTAAGCGTTCTTATTTAGTCTAATGTTTCTGTTTACCAACTAAGATTGTTGCCGTATCCAAATCCTCGAGCACCATAGGCTCCGAAGCCTAAACCACTAGTCAGTGGCGATCTATAGCCGCCGTAAGCGCCAAATCTGTTAGCGTTGTACGCTTGAGGAGGGTGGACGACAGTGTTGGAGTAATGGGAAACAGTGGGTGCACCAGGTGCTCCATATACACCTGTCGCTAACGGATTGAATCCACCATATCCCAATGGTGATCCAGCGAAACCAGCGGCGAATGGGGATCCCAGTCCAGCAGCATACGGGGACCCGAGTCCAGCTGAGTAGGGAGGAATACCAGCATGTCCTAGACCGTTAAAGCCGTATCCCAAAGATGAGGCACCTAAAGGTCCAAGTACACTACCAGGGTAAGCGAAAGGGTTGGGTGCTCCCGGTAGAGGAGCTCTGTGGCCAACAGGAGTTAGAGGCGATAATGCTGAAGGTACCAGAGGAGCTGCAGCACCTAAAGCCGCTCCGCTCGGTCCCGCGACACCAGGCTCCTTGCGAACAACAGCGTTGAATCCAGTCACAGGGTTAGCTTCGTACTCTACGACACGCTTGCTGCCGTCAGCTTCGATGAGAGAGTATTTCCCGACTACATTGTCACCAACGCGTTTCTCGTGTTGATCTTTTACGTCACCGGTGTTGGGGTCAGTGACGTCATAGGAGAAGCTTGAGTGGTCACCACCGCTGGGTACTGTGGCAGCCGCCAAAGCACCTGGGTTAGCCAAAGAGCTCGCGGGATGGGCTAATGGACCAGCAGGATAGGCTAATGGACCAGCAGGATAGGCCAGTGGACCAGTAGGGCGAGCCAGAGCTCCAGCAGGGTAACCCAAAGCTCCAGCAGGGTGAGCCAAAGGTCCAGCCGGGTGGGTCAAAACTCCAGCAGGGTGGGCTAAAGGTCCAGCAGGGTGAGCCAAAGGTCCAGTCGGGTGGGTCAAAACTCCAGCAGGGTGGGCCAAAGGTCCAGCAGGGTGGGCCAAAGGTCCAGCAGGGTGGGCCAAAGGTCCAGCATGGTGGGCCAAAGGTCCAGCAGGGTGAGTCAAAACTCCAGCAGGCTGTGCCAAAGGTCCGGTCGGCTGCACGCCACTACCTCGCACAGTTGCTACGAAGAGGGCGAAAACAATGAACTGCGAAAGATATTTTATTTGTTAGACTGTAATTACAATTTCTTACATTTATATAGAAAATAGTTTTAATTGAAATGATACCTTAGTCGCCATGTTACCGACTCTGCCTCTTGCCGACCACTGATTAAACCTGAGCTCTTCCATATTATATATTCACTCACCTCAGTATTGTATGGGGCCCACGTCGGATTCATTTGACGTTCACATCTCTTTCAACACGTACTTTCAGAGGTTAATTAAAAAGCTGAAACACCTATTATGTAAATTACATACTCATTGTTAGAATTTATAACAATGACCCCGTTGGCAGAGTACCTCTACCTTTGATGCGGTGTTTTGATTTCGGTTCCCAGAGAATGGTGTAGTATATTTTTCCGTGTCCATATAAATTTTATTTTGCAACATTGAACCTACTTTTGTAACAGATAAAAGCGTTAGCCGAGTCGTTAGTGGCGTTGACTAAAATGTGTATCAATGAGATTTCAAAAGAAACCGTATCACTGTTCCTTCACAAACCTATGTGACGGAGATGGTCTTATTGCGTTCGAATTATTAATCTTCCGTGAAAAGTGGGTTCTTTAGCACCTCTTCCTTTCCTTTCGGAAACCCTTATGGGAGAAGACTAGAGAGCTGAAAACCGTGTATTGTTGTATGTTTATTATATATATATATATATATATATATATCAAAACTAAAGGTATTTTTATCCTTAAACTATGCAACTAGGGCCGTGGGTTTGGGGTTAAAGCAGTCGCCTGCTGCGTAATTTCGAATCCCAGCGGAGCCTGTACCAATTAGTTTTTCTAAGACCTTATATGCAATGATTTCACACGATGTGCTTCACGGTGAAGGAAAACATCGTAAGGAAGCCTGCATGTCTGAAAAGTAATTCAACGGCTGTATGTACGGTGCCTGAGAGGGCGACAGACTCACCATCTATCACGTTGGCTCTTATTCATCTTTGGTGAAAAGTGTGTATTGTTATAACAACACCTGCCTACCCCTTCGGGGAATGCATGCGCTAAACAATACACGATATAATATATTGATGATTTTAAATTCAATTAAACATTTTCTGTACATAAAAAAAATGATTTGATATATTTATAAACCTACCATTGTTTAGCTATTGAGCTTCTGTTTGCGATAAGAATACAAATAATTTGTATACAAAAATACTGATTTAATCTTAATCAAATTATAACTATTGTTTAACGAATCAATTATACATTTAAATTATAACTTAAGTAGTATTTTAATAGAGTTGTAAATGTAAGTAGGTCATTTAATATCAGCCTGTTTCCCGTCAAAAATCATATTGCATTGAATAAAATATTAATAATTAAAAGAAGCGACTATAAAAGGCGTGGTATTGAAACAATTTATCATAATTGTTGGAAACTTCGGGCAGCGCCAAAATGTTCGCTAAGGTAAGATATTTTACGATATTAATTTTAAAATAATTCAGTATAATTTTAAAATCCACATTATATTTAGCTTTTATTAATCTATACACCTATATAATGTAATGCAATCTCTGGAAGAGCGGAACTGATTTTAGACGGATAGCTGATACAAACCCTGTTTGTGCATTCCACATAAGCAGTGCTTACCATTTGTGATGAGTATATTCAACACTCGTGTCATGTGTGAGTGAGTATGTGTGTGTGCCAACATGTATGTACCTACGCGTCACATTTGTATACGTGGGCTTTCACCCGCGGGGCACATATCATTCAGGGTAGGCAGAGATGTTGTATTCAAAACACCCACTTTTCACCGAAGATGATTAAGTGCCAACGTGACAGATGGTGAGTCCATCGCCGTCTCAGACACTTTACATACTTCATTGAATTACTTCACAGAAATATGCAGGTTTCCTCACGATGTTTTCCTTTACCGTAAAGCACGTGGTGTGAAATCACTGTACATAAGTTTTTTAGAAATACTCATTGGTACAGGCCCCGCTGGGATTCGAACTTGCGTCGCTTGCGTAGCAGGCGACTGCTCAAACCTCAAGGCCACCACGGCTCTTTTTTATTATATAGATGTTAATTATTTTAATACCAAACAGGTAACAATCTTCGCCCTCTTCATCGTTACGGCATACGCTGCAATCAGCACAGGAGACTACACCAGCTTCTATTATGGAGTATCAGACCCTCTTACCGGTGACGTCAAAGCTCAAAGCGAGAAACGTGTTGGAGACAGCGTTGTTGGTCAATATTCACTCATAGAACAAGACGGCACTAAGAGAATTGTCGATTACACCTCTAGCCCTCTCACTGGCTTCAACGCTGTGGTCCGTAAACATCCAACTATAACTTACCAGGCATATCCCGGCTTAGCCCCTGCTTTTAGTAGAGGCTACAATGGAATTAACTACCCTGGCTTCAACGATTTTCATTATAACCCAATCAACTATAGCCCTTATGGTTCCAGTTTATATGGTGGATATTCGCCTCGATACCAGAGCTATGGAGGATATAATGGATTGTAAGAGATTGTGGACAAAGAATGGTTTTTAAACAGAAATGGCTCGGCTATAGGATCTATCTAGACTAAGATTTATAAAAGCATAAAAATTTTATAAACAAAAAATATTTTGATCGTTAATTATAAACTTGTGTTTTAATTAAGTACCTACCAATTTATATTTAAATCACAGTATAACCATTAACCATAAAAATGTTTTATAGATAACATCAACAACAAAAATACTTTGTATATATCTAAGTTTTATTTAAAAACATTAGGGTACCGCGAAGCTTGTGGCACAGTTGCTATTGCGCATATCATTGGATCAACGAAGTTAAGCAACCCTAACCCCAGCCAGTAGTTGGATGGGTGACAGCCCGACTTTCCTCCGTGCCTCGGAGAGCATACAGATCAGTCGGAGGCGAAAATAGACTGAATGGATCACAGATTTTCCTCGTCAAAAGGGTAACAAAGGCCAGATAGCATTCGCTTCGTATAATAACAGGTGATCAGCCACATTGGGTTGATCAAGTGCCGACCCCTACAATGTATGGGATAATGGGATAAGGCCAGGGAGATGAGGGTATCGCAAAATAAAGAACGCCAAACGTGAAATTTAGTCTGCAAGGGTGAAACTGCGAGGCACAGCTTGTCTAAAACTCCTACAATCTACCCACAGGGTGGATCGATTCTTAACGAAATATCGAGTTTCATACATTTCCTACTCATATTGCAGTTATCATGCTAATGTCAAATAAGCTTACCATTGTGTAAGAGAGTTCACATTACAAAACGAACAAAACAAACTTATCAAATAACCATATTATGAGAAAAGCGTAAATAAGTAGGTGTCTGCACCATTATAGCTTATATACACTACTATTATAAAGAGGAAAGATTTGTATTTTTGTGTGTATGTTTGTAATGAATTAACTCAAAAACCGCTGTGCCGATTTCAAAAATTCTTTCACCATTGGAAAGGTACATCATCAGCGAGAGCATAAGCTTTATTTACTCCCCATACTCCTATGGCAACGGAAACTAGCTGTACCTTGTTAATCCTACACAGGTAAGAGCCGTGGTGGCCGTGGAGTTTGAGCAGTGGCCTGCTACGCAAGCCACGCCAGTTCAAATCCCAGCGGGCCTGTACCAATGAGTTTTTCTAAAAACTTATGTAATTTCACACCACATCCTTTAAGGAAAACATCGTGAGGAAACCTGCATATGCCTGAGAAGTAATTCAAAAGACAAATGTACAGTGCCTGGGATGGCACTTAATCATCTTCGGTGAAAAGTAGGTGTTGTCACTACAACACTTCTGCTTACTCCTTCAGGGAATTCAGAGAATGCAGGCGTGAACATATTTATGTATGTATGGGTAAGACAGGAAGATGGAAACGCAGTCCCAGTCGCCTCATAGCGTTTGTTAATCGGTTGAATGTGACTATATGCGTAATTAGCTTTAATGTAATTTATCAGAAAAAAAATAAAGTTACGCAACACAGGTTTTATTGTAGGTACTTAGCTTTGTTTTGTAAATACATACTTATAATACATACCTTCATAATGATTGCTTCTCAGACATGTGCAGAAATCTTAAAAATATTTATTATTATTTCAAAATTTTTAGAAATCTGGTTGTATGACAAATTAGGCCTGGGAGTCGGAGCAGACCTTGGTTGGTTGAATGAAACACCGTAACTTGGGCAGTCCTGGTATTGACTTGTTCCCTTGACGACCACTTGAAGACGACAACTACGTCAGGAAAAGTGTGTGCTATATACGTTATGAAAGGAGACTTTCGACAGCGCGATCCAAAAAGATATAACGCCATCTTGTGTGAAATAGTTACACTAACTTAGCGAAGGGTATTCTACGTCTAACACTGGTGCAAGTTAGTAAGATTAGAACTCGCATCGCTGGCATGGCAGAACTGTTCCGACCACTCGACTACCGCAGGACCAGCACGCATTGACCAGCAAAAATCTAAAGGTACCTACTTCATCAACTTCGATAAATACTTGCTTATACCAATTGATATTACTCAATAATGTTTAGTACCACTTAGCATATATAAATCCATAAATAATTTAACAAAAATGTTATTACATTTTCTTATAATAAATGACTGCTGTAAATCACTGCGCGACAAATATCACGCTTTAATAAAACCGGCCAAGTGCAAGTCGCACTCACACATGTCGTGATCCGTCTCGTTATTTATAAAAACGCCTAAAAATTTATAAAAATCACGTTTGTTGTATGGGAACCTCCTTAAATATTAATTTTATTCGACCGTATTTTGCTGTTATAACGGCAACAGAGATACATAATCTGTGGAAATTTTAACTATGTACATATCACGTTTCACGCTGTGCAGCCTGATGACAGACGGACAAACAGACGCATAGCGGAGTTTATTTAACATTGTCCCGTTTTACCGTTTGGGTATGGAACCCTAAAAACAAGTTTCAATTATTTTGACTGACCACTAAGTTTATTTTACATCCTGATTGACTGGTTTCAAAATCAAATGGCAAGTCTAATTACTCCCAAAGCATTTAATAGAAAAGCAAATTTTATGGGTTTTGTATTTTAACATATTTTTAGGAGATACTCAAAATGCCTTGAGTACTTAAGGCCTTGAGGTTTGTGCAGTCGCCTGCTACGCAAGTGACGCAAATTTGAATCCCAGCGAGGCATGAACCAATGAGTTTTTCTAAAAATACTTCTCTAGAGTGATTTCACACCACGTGCTTCATGGTGAAGGAAAACATCGTGAGGAAACCTGCATATTTCTGAGAAGTAATTCAAAGACGTATATATAGTGCCTGAGACGGCGGTAGACTCACTATCTGTCACGTTGGCACTTAATCATCTTCGGTGATAAATGGGTGTTGTGATTACAACACCATCGCCCACGCCTTCGGGGAATACAGGCTTGAGCATAAGTATGTACTCAAAATAAAATCACCATTTCATTTTGTCAGATGTTCGTTACATATTGTAATAATAAAAAAAACATAGTTAGTTATATTTTGCATGTCCGTGATATTATTCGCTTCATCACCAAGAACCTATTCATTTAAATAAAGTCACGTTACTCAAAATGTAAATTAACTATATACTACACCAATAAAACATTGCTTTATATCTTCCTATATCCTCTCGTTAATAGTATCAAAATAGCCTAGTTTGCATTGCTTATCGTTAATATTATTCAAAATTAGACTTACGAGTACCTTCTATGATGATTTTGTTCACGCATGCATAAAGAAAGTCAGGGCATAACGGCTTCTCTCGGTTACATTCGTACATGAACTTCGTCTCCACCTTACAGAAGATTGTAGCCAAATATTTGACACGGGGGCCAACTATGATCGTTTTAGCAGATTTAGCTTTGAGGTTTAATTAATGGTACCAAAATGAAACGACAAAGCTCAAAAGTTCTAAATACGCTTTACTTAAACCGATGATGTTAGTCCTCCAGTATCTACTGTGTTCTTACCATAAGTATGGTCGCCAATTCTCCAAACTTTGGTATGTTTTATACAATGAATATATCAACAATATACATAAAAAATAATAGATATTACGTTGTTGCTTAGTGATAAATAATTTTATACATATTAGGTACATATTGATAAATATATTAATATTAATAGCTCTAGTAGTGCCTCTCACGTTGCTGTGCCCTAACTGGGCTTATGTTATCTTTACTTGGGATACTATTATAATTAAGATTATTTTGTATCGTACATGTAAGTAACATAAATGCAATAAATATATGAATATATCAACAATATAGACACCTCTTCTCACATATGTAAATAATGTGTGTTTGTACAAATTGTTCATATCATATGATTTTTTCATATGAAAATATGACAAATTTTAGCTTAATAAGTGACAAAAATATAGTAGGGATATAGTATAGGAGTAATATTTTTGCATAAAGATTGCCTTGAGTGGGAATGTGGGGCAATAACGATATTATAATTCTAGTTTTATCTTTAACTTCATCTAATACAATGTAGTATTGAACTCTAGAATAGAGCGGTTGAAAAATTAACAAGGTTTATTAACCACAGTATCTAACTTAATTTGAATTTACTCATTAGTTTGCCTACTTTACGGTAGGTTGGAACTGAACCAAATAAATTGAAATGTTTATTATTGGCGTTGGATCTTACTTTGTCATTAAGAATCAAATTAATGAAAATAATATAAGAAAAATCTAAACCCTCGCAAGATTCAATCTCTCTACCAACAAAATTTCTAAAACTTTACGAACGAATGCAGTGTTGTCACACAGTGATGGAGGAGAACATTGTCAGAAAACATATGATTGAGAGGAAATTTAAAGACCTAGTGCCTGAGACGGCGATGGACTCACCATCTGTCTACTTATGAGATATAAAGACGTTCCTTTGTGAAGTCCTTCAGAGTTGGCTTTTGTGGAAAAGGTTGATAATGAGATCGAGAGAGATTCAGGGTTGAATTATATTTATGGGTACACTTATAAAAGAATATATTTTGTCGGAACAAAGACTGCTGGTATGCAACATTTTGCCAAGAACTAATTTGTAGGGGCAAAGCAAGACACGGCAAACACCGTACTTTGAATATTAAGTTTGAGAGCAAATAAAAAAAATGCAGCTAATTAAGGAATAAGAGGAAACTTGCCCGTATTGTATACACTACATGAATTTTGTATATCTACCATTTTAAACACAGGTGCAATATATTTTAATTAAATACCAAAATACAAACTCTTACCTTCTTTTGTTTATTAATAAATAAACTCCTAAAAGATATATAGCGTCAATCATTGTCTAGATCTATGTGTCATAAAGATGCATACCTACCTACTAGAAAAACATATCATAACTCCTTATCAAGGTATAATTGCTCAACGTCATTAACGGTCTTCAAAGTTGATCGATTGATACACGCAATTTCTTGACAAGTGCACAGAATCCCATGAATATTTTGAAATCACCACACCAACAAAAAAGCAACAGTTAACCTTGACGTGAAATGAATAGCCGGTAAGTACGCTGTGCTTTCGTGCAGACGAACTTGTACCGAGCTCCATTTCTTTACAACAACATACGGCCTTGTTCTTCCGGATTCGTTCGGCATCATTACTTACGTCTGACGTGTTTTAAAGATCACCGACTGACCGCGTCGCCACGCCCTCGCATCGCGTGCTTCATATAAAAGCACCCGGCGAGCTTCCAAGGTATCATTCAACGACAAACCCTCATCTAACGCAATGGCAGCTAAGGTGAATCTCGTTACAATCTTATAGGCCGCGTTGTGATCCTTTGTGTAAATTAGTCGTAGGTTGTGCGCAATTCAAGTCATAATACAGTTGAACTTGAAACACTTTAATATTCTTTCACATATTTTATTTGTCTCAATAACCGCCTGATATAAGAATTATAAAACGCCAATATCCTGAAGTTATTTCAAAGTGCTATGATTATAGTGGACTTATCAAGAAATGTGTGAATATGTTAACGAAGTATTCTTTTTTCAGTTCGTAGTAGTACTCGTCGCGATGGTGGCCGCAGTCCACGGGTCTGTGGTGCCAGTGGCGCGAGTAGACAACGACTATACCAGCTTCGCCTACGACGTGGCGGACCCCAACACCGGCGACTACAAGAGCCAGGTGGAGACCCGCGTGGGAGGTACCGTACAGGGCCAGTACTCCCTGCTGGATGCTGACGGCACCAAGCGCACCGTGGACTACTCGGCCGATGACGTCAACGGATTCAACGCTGTCGTCCGCAAGGACCCTGCCTACGTCGCTGCTGCTCCCACCGTAGTCGCCGCTGCTCCGGCTGTGGTCGCTGCCCGTACCGTCGCTGCCCCCGCTGTTGTCGCCACCCGTACCGTCGCCGCTCCCGCTGTATACGCCGCTGCTCCCTCCGTATACGCTACTCCCTCTGTATACGCCGCTCGCTCCGTGTATGCCGCTCCCTCCGTGTACGCAGCTCCCTCTGTATACACGTCAGCCCCCGCCGTGTATGCTGCTTCTGCTCCCGTGGTCGCCGCCCGTACCTACGCTGCTCCCGCAGTGTACGCTCGCACCGTAGCCGCCCCCGCGGTAGTGCCATCCGCCTACTATGCCAGATCTCCTCTGACATACGCCGCTTACTCAGCCCCCGTCTCTTACTGGTAATTTAAGTCTCTCACGGCCATATTAGCGATAGACCACGAGGTGTTCGAAACATGTAAATATCTAGTATGTATATACATGTATGTATTTTAAATAAAACAAAATATAAAAATATTTTACTTCTTTTATGTGATCGCCTTTTCCAATTGAATTAGGTAGTGAGATATACATTGACACAGATAAGATGATAAGAACTAATTTCACGCATATTTAAATAAGAAAAAATACACAAAAAAATAAGCGCATTCTACTTTTTTCCACGCAGGGCGTAGACAAAGTATCATTATCTACGGGAATGACATATGTCACATGACTGACTTATGTCATACTATACATTTTGTATCGTTTCTATTAGCGCAAACGCGAGAGAATGTAACTTTGCCTTTGTTTAATTTTCACTCTAAATACCTACCTTAGCAATTATTTGTGTAGCGTTATAATTAATATTTTTTTATTTCGTACTTGTGATACGGGCTACTACAACGTGCCTTGCTAAATGCATAATTGTATATGTTGAATAATATACTTATTTGACGGATAAAATCACACATTAACAATTAAATGCGCTTAAGATTAGAATAGAATATACTCGTCAGTAAGAACAATATTAGTTCAAAAAAATGTATCCTGTTCATTGGAGGACCTTTCCGATTTTAAATTCAAAATTCGCGTAACTGACTGCTTATTAAACTGTGACTTGCATTCAAATGTTTCCAAATAAGTAACAATGAGTGGTACAGTCCTACCTCCAACACGTTCCATACTTTATTATTACAGAAAGACTGACGACAGATCCGGAATGATAATTATTACTTTATAATGTTAGGTCTATTATTTGCATAAATTAATGGATCAAACTTAAGATGCTGTACGTACCATAAATGTATTTAGATTACATGCACTGAATTTATTAAAATATAATCGAGTAGTCTGGCAGCCGGCTATGCGATCTCAAAGCATCCAACGCAGCCATTTTAAGATTTCCTGTAACTATTTAAATATAAGCTGTTTTTATAATTTTGGGCAAGACAAATAGATTACTTTGCTGTTATTGTTTCAAATTAAATTCTAATTTAAGGGAGATTGCGGACAAAAGATTCATTTTCAAATGGCCGTGGTGCTAAACAAGCGACGCAAGCTCGAAACTCAGCGGGGCCTGTACCAAAGTGTTTTTCTAAAAAACTTAAGTACAGGAATTTCACACCACGTGCTTTACGGTGAAGGAAAATTTTCTTTATGTGAGGAAACCTGCATATTTCTGAAAAGTAATTCAAAGACGTACGTATAGTGCCTGAGACGGCGATGGACTCACTCTCTGTCTCGTTGGCACTTTTCTTCGGTGAAAAGTGTTTGTTGTTATTAAAACACCTTGGCCTACCCCTTCGGGGAATGCAGGCGTCAGCATATGTAAGATTAATTTTAATACCTCTTTGGGAACATACACTTTCCATTATAAACACTAGCCGCACCCCGCGGTTTCACTCGCGTAGACTTAGTTTTATGCTTTCTAGCAACTAGCTATATTTATATTTTGGACATTTTACTGTAATATATTTATACAATATAGCCTATGTGTGATTCTAATGTGCAAGCTATATTATTGTTTCATCCAAATCCATTCAGAAATGTTTGCGTGAAAGATTAACAAACATCCTTCCATCCATCCATACTTCAAAATTTTCACGTTTTTAACATTAGCAGGATGTTGTTTTTAGTAACTTCTTTCGGATTTTTAACCAGACTGGGCTTACTATTTAGACGTTAATTATTGTCTTTTGTAGACACACGAATATTCAATGAGTATTATGTTGGTATTAAATATCATGTTAATATATATGTTAAGACAGGATAACCAAAGCTATTTTATTAGATTCCCCTATTTTAAAATAAGCATGGACTTTTTGGGAAAAGCATTTTACTAAAATTTTATGAATTCCAATGGCACCTGATTTTAATTCTAACACTGTCTTAAAATAATGTAGGTAGTTGTCTAAAATTATGTCAGTAACAACACAAGTATCTCAAGACATGGATTTAGAGTATAAGCACTAAATAAGTTAACTCTTTAATTACTAGTTGTACCACTGAGTAAGCGTGTTGCTTTTCAAGTTATTATTCTTTTGTTGAGACGTGTGATAAAATTAAAGTAAATATTTGATAAATGTATGCTAAAATTGGATTTGCCAAAATTAAATCACATAAATAGTAGTTTCACTTTTATTTATAAAAATATAAATACACTATTATTTACACTGTGGATGACTCGCACCTATGTTTCGCTGTTTACCAGTAGTTGACAGGTCCGGCGGCATAGGCCACTGGAGAGGCTACGTATGGGGATGAAACGTAGGGAGAAGCTACATAGGGTGAGGCGACGTACGGAGAGCTGGCGTAGACTGAGGGAGCGTAGGCGCGAGCAACCAAGGGGGAAGCGGCAGCGTACACAGCAGGAGCGGCGACGGTGCGGGCGGCGACTACAGCGGGGGCAGCGATGGTACGGGCTGCGACCACGGCGGGGGCGGCCGCCACGACGGCGGGAGCGGCGGCGACGTAAGCAGGGTCCTTGCGGACAACGGCGTTGAATCCGTTGACGTCATCGGCAGCGTAGTCCACGGTACGCTTGGTGCCGTCAGCATCCAGCAGGGAGTACTGGCCCTGTACGGTGCCTCCCACGCGGGTCTCCACCTGGCTCTTGTAGTCGCCGGTGTTGGGGTCCGCCACGTCGTAGGCGAAGCTGGTGTAGTCGTTGTCTACTCGCGCCACTGGTACCACAGACCCGTGGGCTGCGGCCACCATCGCGACGAGCACTACTACGAACTGAAACAATAGACACGGCTTGTTAATTTCGCACAAAAATAAGTATTTAATTAAGAAGAAGATTTTTACACAAATAAAAGTAGCTTAGAATTATTAAAGATACTTTCATTTAAAACAATATATTTTGTTTATGTAAGTGCAACAGAAAATAATTCAAATACTTTTTAAATGTCGGCTATCATCGCGACAAGAAAGTAAAAAGTGCGACAGTTACCTTGGCTGCCATTTCTGCTCTTGTGGTAATGTCGTGAACGAATGAATGCTCGATAGAGCAGCGCCGTAGCTTATATACCTAGCCATCGTCCACCTATGTGAACACATTGTGTGACGAACCGGTCACTTGGTGATCTTGAATAAGTGCCGGGTTTCCTTTACGTTTAATGACGTGAGTGTACGCACATACGAGTACATTTGAAATTATCATAAATATCAATACATCATGCTATTTTTGGATTTAACATTTACGTATAGGTGATCATATCAAAGTTATTGTCTAATAAATTGATCATGAATCTACTATTAATTATCAGGTCTGAAGGTCCGGAATCTTTTTGCTAGCTTTACTGGGAATATTGTCGTCAAATATTTTACTACATAAAATAAAATGCTAGGTATGTGGTCCCAGTCGACCGATTCAAAAATGCTGGCGGCTGGGACCGCGGCTCCAATTCTTAGTGGTTCCAGATGCCTGGATCCTCTGTACTGCAACTTGCAACGGTAAGTCATAACTATAACGCCCCTATATCGTACGGGGGTAGGTAGATATTATTGTTTGCGACATGCGAGTACATTCTTATATTATTAATCCTCTTCGTCTTCCTTCGGAGCCAGTTAAGTGCTCTAAATTTGACCTTCATAGAAAATATGTGAATTTGGTCACGATACGTATCATACAAGTTCGAATCCCAGCAGCCTGCATCAATGAGTTTTAAAAATAAAACTTATGTGCAGTAAGTAATTTCACACCTCATGCTTTACGGTGAAGGAAAACATGGTGAGGAAATCTGTACATGTATGAGAAGTAATTCAAAGACGTATGGTATAGTGCCAAAGATGGTGATGAACTCCCCCTCCGTCACATTTGTACATAATCATATTCGGTGAAATGTGGGTGTTGTTGTTACAACATCTCTACTGATCCCCTCGGGGACCTTTCTGAGATGGTGTGAGCCTGAGCATATTAATTCTTATTTTTTGATCATGATAGTTCTCTCTGATTAACGACACTTCAGTTCAAGTTGGGCGTCACGAAAGTGATGCATGATATTCTTTTTATGTAATGTAAGCCAAACGTAGTTTATTTAATGTTGATGATATTCATTGATCCTTGGAGAGGCGCATGATTATATTTTTTATACAACTACTATCTGTGCTCCGCGGTTTCACCCTCGTAGATTAAATGTCGTGGGTGACTTTATTACGCGAACCTCTGATTTTTTTGTTAAAATTACGTTACTCTTTGTTTCATCAGCTATCTGCCAGTAAACGTCCCGCTAAATCGATCCAACCGTTTCAAAGATTAGCTGGAACAAACTGACAGAAAATAAAAATAAATGATTATGTTTTCGGACCTTGTATATTTAGTGAAAAACTGTTAATTTTGATAGTTGTGTGAAGGTAGCGCCTGATGATAGACAACTACAGCCTATAAACGCATAACAATCCGGGGGTATAACTCGCGCATTTTTTTAGATAATGTCCCACGATAGTCAACGCAGCGCCTCCACTTCTCTCGAACATTTGGATGATTTTGATAATATATTATAGAAAAATTGCGAGTTCTAGCGCAGAGATATCAACGATGGGCCAGACACAATATTAAAATAAACGCACGAGTTCTAACCCGCCAGTATTCCAAGTTTAAAGGGATGTCTGCCAATTCAGGACACTGAATAATTACTACACATTACATACATTTGCTCACGCCTGTGTTCCCCGAAGGAGTAGGCAGAGGTGTTGTAATAACAACACCCACTTTTCAACGAAGATGATTACGTGCCAACGTGACAGATGGTGAGTCCATCGCCGTCTCAGCCACTTCATACGTCATAGAATTATTTCTCAGAAATATGCAGGTTTCCTCACGATGTTTTCCTTCACAGTAAAGCACGTGGTGTGAAATCACTGTACATAAGTTTTTTAGACAAACTCATTGGTACAGGCCCAGCTGGGATTCGAACTTGCGTCGCTTGCGTAGCAGGCAACTGCTCAAACCTCAAGGCCACCACGGCTCAAGGCCACACATTAATAAAAAAATATAATTTACACAAATTATATGCATAAAAATTACAAGCATGTTTCAAGAACCAAATATTTTATGCAATAAGCGCAAACCTTAATTTCTAAATTCTTACAAGGTACGAATACAAGGTGGGATTTGAATTCTTCCTTCCCTTTAATTTGCGCACTTGGCGAGGTTGGGATACGAGTAGCTCAACTGCATGGTTTGCAGTCGTTTGCAGGTTCAATCGTGATCCATACCTATTACATAGCCTACATATTTTTGTATCCCTTGTAATAATTAATGCCACTATACTCCTATATAACACGCCATTGAAATCAACTTCTTCAATGTCTTGCAGTGTCCAACCGTGCAGGCAGGCCGATGGATGGATTAAGCTTATGCTGCCGGCTACGTCATCATAAAGCCTTATCATTACCGAAAAGTCGTCCCTCACTTCCCACACAAATATCTTCAAATAATGACTGTGCAATAAGCCCCGACGTAGTTTTCCTGAGCGAGTACAAAAGTTCGATAAAAAGCGTATTATATTCGTAGCGTTGCAAACTTCCATACATTGCGATGACCACTTACCATCAGATGGGCTTGTCTGTCATCGTGGATGTAACCAAATAGAACCATGGTGCCTATGGATATATGGCATATTTTGATCACACCACTACAACATGGGATTGGCAAGCTTTGATTGCACATATGTATGTGAAAACAAGACAACCTTTATTTATTCCTGTAGGTTTCACTCTGACTATCATAAAAAGAGATAATTAATGCGCATAATATCTACTTAAAATATGATACAAATAAAATTGTGTCATAAATTTCACTTTTTATTTACAAAAATATAAATACATTATTTACATTCATTAGAATACCGTTGACTCGCACCTAAGTTTTCCCTCTTTACCAGTAGTTGACGGGACGGGCAGCATAGGCCACGGGAGAAGCTACGTATGGGGAAGAAGCATAGGGGGAAGCGACGTAGGAGGAGGCTACGTAGGGAGAGGCGACGTAGGTAGAGCTGGCGTAGACTGAGGGAGCGTAGGCGCGAGCAACCAAGGGGGAAGCGGCAGCGTACACAGCAGGAGCGGCGACGGTGCGGGCGGCGACTATAGCGGGGGCAGCGATGGTACGGGCTGCGACCACGGCGGGGGCGGCCGCCACGACGGCGGGAGCTGCGGCGACGTAGGCAGGGTCCTTGCGGACAACGGCGTTGAATCCGTTGACGTCATCGGCAGCGTAGTCCACGGTACGCTTGGTGCCGTCAGCATCCAGCAGGGAGTACTGGCCCTGTACGGTGCCTCCCACGCGGGTCTCCACCTGGCTCTTGTAGTCGCCGGTGTTGGGGTCCGCCACGTCGTAGGCGAAGCTGGTGTAGTCGTTGTCTACTCGCGCCACTGGTACCACAGACCCGTGGACTGTGGCCACCATCGCGACGAGCACTACTACGAACTGAAATGGGCACGGTTATTAATATTAATATTTAACATAGGGAAGAACGTTTATGATTGACCATTTCAGAGATTTACTTTTGTCATCATTTGCATTTCCCAGCAATAGTCAAGAAACTATCCTGTATCTATTACAGTTAGTTATAATTTACAACAAAATTATATAATATAAAAAATGTGGACAGTTACCTTGGCTGCCATTTCTGCTCTTGTGATAATGTCGTGTACGAATGAATGCTCAGTAGAGTAACGCCGGAGCTTATATACCCAGCCATCGTCCACTTAAGTGAACACATAGTGAAGAACCGGTCACTTGTCGATCTTGAATATAGGTCAGACTGCTTTAGCGTCCCAATTATCACGTTCTATCAACGTTCAAAAAGGTCCAATTTGGCAACTACAATTACCAACTTTGACTCCGGGGCCGTACTTAAAGCATGGTGTTCAGGAGGCAAGGAGTTGCGTTTCGTATATTTTATAAGCTTTTTAAAAGTTTGAATATCTGCAAAGGATTTTATGTTTCCCAACTATTTAAATAGTTGATTACTTGATTTATTACGTTACTTCAAACTTACGGTATACTTGTGCTTTTGCCCGTAAACACTACTATAACTGCTTCTTAATACACTTCGCCAAATATTAAGGTTCTAAGTCAAGGGGTACTTCTCGTTCTCTGTAGGTTTTGATTCAAAGACATCGGGCAGTCAGAAAATTAAGTGATCCTGTATTTTTTTCGTTTAAAGGTTCTAATAATAATAGTTATATTTTTGTGATCAAAATTATCGAATGATTATCAATAAATGAAATGTAACAATAAATAAACACAGTAGGCAATGAATGTCTCAAATCTACATAACTTGTTCATAAGAGTTCCGTACCAAAATTGCACGTAAGTGTGTGCATATATAAATTAGCCAACACGAATAGGTTCCTTCTCGCGTTACTACGGGATTAAATTTCCGTAAAGTTTCTTCCTTGATTTGAAAAAGTTTTCAGACGTTATTCTACGACAATTTATCTCAAACTTTCACAAAATTACTAAATTATTGCTAACTTTGAGTGAGACCTTTTAAGGCTTTATTGAATTCGTGCTCCAACAAAACCTTTAGGTAAACTGAAAGACCGAATTCGTCGAAACTATCATCCTTCATAAAAATAATTCACCTGTATCTAGAATGAACTAACTATGAAGACGCAGGCGAAATCTAGGCCGAGCTATGCATTAGAATTATATACAAGTGAATCTAATTATTTTGTCTGAATTAACTGGTTACAATCTTTTAGGGGAAATGTCATTGATAACGATCACTTTGTATTTGACATTTAACACGCAGTAAATAAAGGTAATTGAACAACTAATTTGCATACAATAGGCGTTCATGTGCAACCAGTAGTTGTAAAGTTTGAGGTGATTGGTACAAATTTATCATTCAGTGCAAAAGTAAACTTCAAACTACTTTAAGGATCTAGTCCACCTTTTTAATTCATACATGTACGGGTATGTATAATTATAATGATCTCCTACCGAATTTCGGTTACGGCGGCTAATCTCAACGAGGATTAGCCATGTGCGCAGCAGATATTATAGTGCACAAGTGTGTGCGCAAACAGGTGCACTCTTTATTCCCTCACTCTCATAGTCCGATGGGAGGCAATCCGACACGACCAGAGAGAGATTAGGCGTAGAACCAATGGCTTAACGTGCTTTCAGAGGCACGGGGGTGTAAACACCGCCAACTTCCAAACTCCGGGCATTTTATTGTGAATTTCCTGACAGAAAAACCCAATATAAATTTTTGACCCGACCCGGGAATCGAACCCGGGACCTCGTGATCGGCAGGCGAAATTATTAACCAACGAGGCAGTTGATTCTCGAGGATATAATATTGGTGTTGGATAAAGTATACAAACTACCGCGCGCGAAGTAGTCTAGTAGATCTCGCATCATCAAAACATGAAAAAGGGTCCCTTTCCCTCCAAGCTGCTGATCGTAGGGGCATAGACGCATTTGAAATGTGGTGCTGGTGGAAAATGTTCGGGATTCCTTGGATCGCGTGTCGATTTTAAGACAGCTGCAAAAAAAATCAAAACAAGACTGTCATCCATCTATCTTCGCGGCACTCTTGAATATTTTGGTCACCTAGCTCGTATAGCCCCAGAGAGCTTAGAGAGACGAGGATCAAATCCGTAGTTTCCTAAATGCTCCTGTTCACGAAGCCGTACACGCTTTCATAGGAGGTCCCGACCCGCATTGAGTAAACGACGCAAGAAGATCATCTCAGGCTTATTCCAGTACTGCTACCGTCACGAGTTATGAGCGCTGACCTTGAATTTTCAATAACTACTCATTTTATGAGTCTGTCTTTATGTGTATGTGTGGCGCAACGCGAATAAAATACGAGTACGTGGGTAGTTACCCCCACTATTTTTGCAGAACACTCACAACCTCGACACGGCACCCTTACCTTAAACCACGACACTCGTAGTGTCCAGAATATAATCAGCGTGGTATTCGATACGAAGTTTTTATTTTGCGGTCGAAGTCTGGAGACTGTGTCAGAATATCCCCCAAACTCCACCACACCACCTGTTTTGTTTGTGATCATCTGCGAGTAATTTTACTTCACATATTGCTCTGAGATTTTGTTAGAAACTATTGACTTTTCATGACAAAGCAAAATATTTTGTCCGCTTTGTCATCGCTTCACAGAATGCTTTCACAACATCGCTACAGTCATCTCGGCCAATTTTGAAACAAAAAATTCATTGTCCGGACCAATTTGGACACAATATATTCTAGGCTCGTGCCAGTTGCACTCTTTCTTTCTTGAAGTAGATCTTTGCGTAAAACTCCATGCATAGAATTGTTAAGTTAATATTTTGAAATATGCAGAGGCGGAAGGTAACAAATATGTCAGTACATTCGCGACTTAGTTATTCTGTCCTCATTCCAAGGTTCCTAAACTAATACAATTAGGACACATTTTTGCGACTCACATATTTAGCAACTAGACAAATTCCTTCAGACTATTAATTTACAACTATCTTTAAGATTTTCTTCAAGCATTCCTGATGGGTAGACTTGGGCGCACTTTTCACCGAATTATTTGTCTATCTGCCTACACCCATGGGTTACTACTTACAAGCATATCATGTTTGCATTATATTGTACATACGAGACGACATTGAGTCACGCCGTCACTCAGACACGACGCCTAATGAATATAATCGTAGCTATGGGGTGATTGCTTCTCACAATTTTTCTACTAATTCTTTGTAGGGCCTAAGTTAACATAACACTACAAAGATTACACAGAAGTCTGACTAGTCTAACGATTTGGGTATCTAGGTATATGGTTTCCACCAGAAGACCGATAGCCAGTAGAGCAGACGAGTCAAAGTCAAAAATATCTTTATTCGTTAAGTTTTTAATCATCAAAAGTACTTCCAAATCATCAGAATGACATAATTACACAGATTATTAATTCGGAAGGTTGCTTTTACTGAGTAGAACCTGGCAAGAAACTTAGTAAAAAAATGACTCTTTTCAATAATATTGAAACATGGACACAGTTCCAATGCACAAATATCGATAAAAATTAACATAATTAAAAATTTTAAGAGCCGTGGTGGCATTGAGGTTTGAGCAGTCGCCTGCTACGTAAGCGACGCAAGTTATAATCCCAGCCGGGCCTGTAACAATGAGTTTTTCTAAAAAACTCATGTACAGTGATTTCACACCACGTCCTTTACGGTGAAGGAAAACATCGTGAGGAAACCTACATATTTATGAGAAGTAATTCAATGACTCACCATCTATCACGTTGACACTTAATCATCTTCGATGAAAAGTGGGTGCTGTGATTACAACACCTCTGCCTACCCCTTCGGGGAATACAGGCGTGAGCATATGTATGTATGTATGTATAATTAAAAATCGAGTAGATCTACTTATAACTAAATGCGTAGCTTGAGATGAGTCCTAGATTGAATACCACATTAAGGCACACGGTCCATCTGGCTGGAGGTAGTGTAATAGTACTTGTAAACTGCTAATGCCTTGTAGTGAACACTGATTAACCTGATTTTATTGATAGCTTACCTAATTCCATGTAAGGCTGATTGATTGGTTAATATACAATCTAATGAAATTTTGCTTAAGTCAATGATATTGCAGGTTTAACTATGTCACCCATCCCAATACTGCATGGTCAAATCTATGGCTATGAGACAGCTATGTGAACTTACCACCCGACTTGAATAAAACCAAATTTTTTTTGCCATCGTGAAGGCATTTTCGTATATAGTTGTTTGTAATAAGAATTATTTTGTTTGTAGTTGAAAAAAAAAAGTTATGCCTCATAAAAAAATGGTCAGCACCCGACATTCGAAATTTAAAATTTTAAAACGTCACGTTTGTAGTTGTAGTTGTCTATGAGAGGATGTCAAATGTCAAAATACTTGCCGTTGATAGGAAAAAAAATGTTACCTAGGTAATTAAAGTCATTGAATTTCGGATCAAGCAAAGGGAGCCTTAAAAATAAAACAACCAACATTTATTATTTTAGCAACATTTTTTTATTAATTTAAGAATTCCACATGGAACAAATTTTTCTTCAATGTAATAATAACTAGACCTAATTCAGATTGAAGGTGTTCATGGATTTAGGTTTCTGTTCATCTATATTATAATATTGTTTTACAATTAGTGCACATCATGGACAATTGTTATACCTGTATTATGATTTAGCTGTTTGTATGTTGACTACCACGGTAACCACCTGTAGAAAAAATGCAAGCAAATACGCATATGGATGTTTACATTGCTTTATTTCAGTAGCAGGCGCTTTTACAAATTTTAGATGATTCTCGTGGTAATCTTAAACAATCGGCTATAGACTGTCATGATCGCAAAAACGTGTTATTATTTCATGGAAAGTATGTCACATTACATTGACAAATAAGTAAATAGGTACTTATAGGTTTCTTGTAGTGAATAATTAAGTCTCTCACTGCAATTTCGATCGTGGTATGATACCTACACGGTTCAGAAACTCTATTTAGCTCTGGAGATATTGTTCACCACGACAAGAATAACAAAATCTTATATGTCAATATATATATTTATACCGACAGATGTGGCTACTTAAATATATTTGCTTTAAATATATATATGGCAGATTTGATAGTTAGTTAAATATACTAGATTTGAATATTATTTTGCAAGTATTAACATATTTTTATATATTTTTGTGTAATTTTGTGTATTTTGTTTTCTTCACATTATTATACTAACACATATTAATTTTAACACATGAATAATTGCATACTATTACATTATTATACCTATTAAACACATATTATATTATCTATATTTCCTATTGGCTTTTATTCTGAGGCAACATAATTTCTGTGATGTAGGTACAATAGTTAATCCATTATTTTTTCTAAAATAATAGGTATCTCGTAATGTTGCTGATAAATAATATTTTCTATACATAGATGCAACAAAAACTACCTATGTAATTTAATGTACATAATTATTCTGTGGCAATATATAATGGTTAATTACATTACTATCATGTTAAACAAAAATAGAAGGATCAGAACAATATCTCCAGTGTCAGCAAGGTTCATTATTCCAAAGCAAACATAACATCCATCTACTACGTTTACCACGAACTAACAAAATACGCCAAAAATGTTACCACACTAAAAAATTTGCTAGTACAAATATTAAATCATTATAGTTACATTGAACGCGTAAATTAATTTACTAATTGTACGAGCCACGTGTACTTATATATGGCTAGATAATTCGTATTTAAGTGTAATTTACACGACAGATAGACACAGAAACACACGCGGCCCTTAACACAAATACTCAAGCGACGTGGTCTAACCATATCCAAATTAATAAGAGATGCCGCCGACACCAACTTGTCTTATGCAATTATATTTATACACATTATGTATAGATTCTATGTACACCCGACCCGCACCCACACTCAACCCCTCACTCTACCGATACACCTAATAATATAGTACAAAAAATGAAGTTCAACTAATAAAATATCTAATGTAAAATCACAAGTAGTGCTATACTTACTGTTAAAGAATTATATATTCTTCCATATATATAAAAAAGTCGCTTAAAAAAATCACAGACAATCACTTTTTCCTTTACAGACATAGACCACCAAATCGACGAGCGATTTTTTCATTTAAGCATTACTTCGCTACGTACAAAACCCTACTTACAAGTTTTACAACCCTCAAGGTTTACGTTAAGTCACCGTTTATACATCGTTCTAGTTACGACCACTTACTTAGATGTCCACCCTTTATTGTATACCCTTACTTTCACTTGAAAATTAAATGAATATAATAATAATATATACATTATAATAATCATAATAATATAATAATAAATATATTTATATACAAGAGCCCTCACTATCAACCACCTAACCGCGGGCAGTGTACCAAACTTATTATTCGGATTTGTACTTTCAAATAACCTACATTAAAATTAAACGTTTCTGATGCTCCAAAAAATATAATTTTGGCAACATTCACGAAAACGAAACATACATCTTCTACTCTTTAATTAATTTGTACTGGCAGTAACTCTTTAAACCTCGCAAAATTTGTACTTTTGTTCTTCCAAGACAGAGTGCTCGTTGATATTTTTAAATATTAGACAATTTTCTAGATTATAATTTATAATTTCGTGTACACTTATACAATGATGACATCGAGAACATACGTGACACCGAGACTAACTCCATTCGAACTTAACGAGACGAGAAAATGTTATTATAATGAGACAAGTATTATTTACAATCATGACTCTTTACTTGATAGGCGAGAATATTAAATTCTGTAGCCAACTAGACAATATCGTTTTAAAATAAAATATTCCGTATACTTCGCCCGGTATTCCCATCCTACGATTGAACAAGTTGACGTCACGATCAGCGCTGTCAAGTTCTTCCATTACTAATTAGACATCACCTTGTTGCAATCACGTGGCCTTGTTGTAACAGGACGGGCTAACCAGCGGGGTATTATGCATTTGTTTTAATCGGGTTTAAATCCTTTATTTTCCGCAATGTCTTACTACTTGAAATAGATACTAATTTGATTGAAACCCACGCATAATAACAACCTGACAGAGGCTGGTTTTGTACCATGGCCAATATCAAGATTGTCGCCATTAACCCACAAAGAAAAGGAATCTGTAATATATTACGTAAACATCCAGGTATTATGTAGACATGCACTTATTTATTTTAATACATTATTTACTTTCTCCTTATTACGTGTCAGCCAATCCATAATTTCATCCGTCATTTCGTTCAAATATCAATCCGTGAGTCACTCTATAGTGACGTGTGATGTGAGCATAATTTTACACTTACATAACATTTAATGCGAAAGAATTTTTTTTTCATTATCAAATTGGTATAGATCTTCGAAGTTAAATCGAGATCGATTCAAGTTAATTATAGTGCAACCTTAAAATATAAAAACATCCAATGATTACTTAAATATTCTGCCCATGTAAGTGAGACTAAGTTATGAATATTAGGTACTTACTTAAACGTCAATTCCTTAAATAATGTACTTAATAATAATAAACATTAAACACGATGGACGGGTGTAACTTGTCGAAGATAAATAAATATATAACAAGGACAACAAAAAGGAAAATAAAAGGAAGAAAAAAAATGAACAAAAAATAATAATTTTGTTACAATTTTAATTCGCAGAAACCTAACAAACAATAATTTTCAAATTTTTCATCTCCTTAAAACATAGTAACATCTATGCAACACAAAAAGTAACTGGGAAAAATTAATAATAATAATAATAATTAAAATATGAATAAAAATGTTTTTATACTCCGCAGAGTGAATTAAGGAAGGTACATTTAGATTACGCTGAGATGACTATAGACCGACTCCCCTACGCGTGCTTACAAGTTAGGTACATGGTACATCGATGAGATTATTAAATCTAACCTAATTAACACTTATATCCTAAGCTTAGACCACCAACTCAGCTCAGTTCGTCGATGTAAAAAACTCTGTATTGAGCATTCACTGAGTTGAGAGCACTGACTACCTTGCAGAGATTCAAATTAGTGTGCTTCATATATTTAATTGTTCACATTTCAAAGTCAATGAAAACAGCACTTATATAACAAGTAGGACAAAATTATCTGTTACCTATAATATATAAGTACCCCTAAAACATTATGTATGCATGACAGTTTACAATGGGTTCAAATATCGAAAAGATGAATCCTGAGGTAGCATTATTTGTACTTTAATTTATTTTTTTGTTATTTTTCGCATTACGCTTACTCACTAAAATTTATATTTTTATTTTCTTTCATATAAAAAATCTACTTAAAAGCTTACTTATAAACTATATTGTATTCCTCGAGGTAGATAGAATTACATTATACTAAGCGAGCTATATGGATATTACATTCATATTTTCTTTTGAAGATTTTACTCGACCAGCGATCTAGTAGCTGAATCCGAATGTAATATCGACACAGCTCATGTGACGGCAGAGGGTCACCATACCCGTAACAATCTTTGGCTTTACCATCACGACACATCGCGATTTATATACAAATAAGAGAAATTAAAAGTAAAACTAAATAATATACCTTAAAAAACAAGAGAAATCGAATCGGAACACTTAAACTTAAATGCAGTTTTGATCCAGCAAAACAAAATAACATCCAAAGAAGATTTTGGAGGTGAGCCATGTCAAATTCGTATTGATAATCACGTTGGTAACAAACATTTGCCCAACATCCAAATATCGCCTTTTGGAATGATATATATTACCTTTATCATGAATTATTGGATCCCGATCGCTTTACAAGTACCGTTATACATATGACAAAGGTATTCTCCATTTGTTCATATGTATACGATACAACCATTTCGAACCATTGCCTTCTAGTCAGAATTACCACCGTCAGCTAAGGGGAGTTCGGCCAAGTCCTAATGAAAGGGGATTGCAATACACCGACTAAATGTGATCTTCTCCTATCACATCATACAAATTTAAAACTATCAGAGACCACTAGTAAACTTGTTCTCTAATTAGCATTAACAACGTGATAACTTAATTTAAACGTGTTACCCAATAAGTGTTTGTACTACATTTATCTTTTAAAACTCAATATTTTCACAAACATTTCAATGCGACAACAAATTTAAATTGACAATTGATATTATATTGTAATCTAAATATTGTACCTTATAAATTTAGAATAGAAGAAAGCAAATCCAATTATTGATTTCAATTTTTCAATGATCCCTTAGTGTCATCACCATAAGCCATCGTTCATAGACAAACACTTAACCCCTCCATTTACTTAAACAAAAAAAATCGAATACAAAGCTAAAACGTGATGCACTAATGCAATTCTCTTTTACGTATCACAAAAAACATTAAATGTCAAAAGAAATCACAACTATGAATTTTGAATTCATAAGACGAAAACGAAAAGACAAAAATAGAACATTTTCAATAATAATAAAACATAATGTTAACAATTTCCATGTGAAATAGCCAAACATATTTCTCTTAACAATAATACACTTACCGAAAGAATGCCAATTTTCATGAACGTCATAATATTTTTGGAGTATAAAGAAAATTCGATCAACGTAAATCACACAAAATAATGACGTGGTTACAAAACTCCTGACCGATAATTTCCAACTATACGCCTATTACAGATAGCACTAAGCGTAGATGTTTCACGCAACGCTTAGATACCGATCAATATTTTTTGGATAATCCAAATTGTATCATCTCTAACACCTTTCTTAGGAGCTGGGTATATTTTACTCAATTCTAGTGAATGATCTTTTTGAGTCCGCCCGGAGGTACCAGAGTAATTAGCAGAAACATTTTTTCTGCGAGATAATAATTTTTCAGCTGACCTCAAGTGCATACTAATATCACGCCTTTGATAGCATGCTGATCACTTTAATTTGTTGACTTTGATCAGTGTCAACTATTACGAAGAATTTTTATGTTTGTTTAATGACCTTTTCACCACTATTAAAAATCAAACCGCTATCCAACACATCGTTCTACTCCACCCAATGTCAGATATAATAAGAAATGCCCATCTGAAATTATGATAACATCATTCCGTGTTTTATTAACGAATATCATAATGTAAACATTACCGGATCATACATACAGTCAAACCATTATTCAAGCCACTACAAACTTTTCATGTTTCACCTATTTAACAAGACTCATCTATAGAAGTGAAATCAATATGGACTTACCCTCGGTAGTTTCGGAAAAGACTATACTATTACAGAGATTTTAGTTAAAATATCATTATCAGTGTACAGCACTCTGGTGTATATAATAGCCTGTTTACTGGTCAAATATAAAAAATATTCTTTTAAACTGGTCTAGCTTCTATTTGGTCTATGGATACTAATATATCTGTGAAAAAATATTCACATATTTGAGACCATTAAGTTCCATTTTGTGGATTCACGCAAACATTTCCATCGATCATTTACTTTTACTAATCTATTCGATTTCTTACCTACGATTTATGTCTTTTGTATTTTGTAAATAAATATGTTAATCGTTCTAAATGTAAAAATCTAATAAAGCTGTTGTAATAGTTCTATTGGCTTGAATGGCTGTAATATGTGTTGTGTATCTGGACGACATTATACTAAATACACGTAACCTACTAGGTTTCTATTATTCTACTGATATAATTATAATGGAACCAATGATTTCAAATATTGGAATTATTTTCACAAAAATAATCTATACAGAAAATAAGTAGCCATTAAAAGATAACTAAAACGCTGTCTTCTAAATAGATACTTTAACAGAAACTAAAATGTTTTAAAAGTCACTGAGCCTTAGCTTTTTAAAACATTTTCCCGTTATAAAATATATTTAATAAATGTATCCTAAAATATAAATATAATAATAAATATGAATGCAACTTATTCCTAAATATCAGGAATATAACACACAGTCGCTACATTCACACTTAACAAAATAAATAATAGATGTGAACCTATACCTGAGGATATTTGGCACTGTACCATCTGCTTTAACTAAGACCATAATATATTGCAGTTGAATAAAATTGGTATACATCAAATATTATAGCGACGCCGGCGCAACTCAACAAAATATAATACAACAGCGCCAACGATCGCCTCTACAATATTTATTAAAATTATTATCTTTATTTTACCAAACAATCTCAACCGGTTGCACATGAAATGACTAGGAATATAAAAGTAGTAAGTGGCCTTCATCTAAATGCACTACGACAAAAACATAACGGAATGTTAAAATCGATACCATCCCATTGAAACATATAATTATTTGGTCTCAATAGTAACATCCGCGCAGGCGAGCCTGGTACGAATGACAGCATTGGATTTATTGAACACATTCATGCATCAAATCTCACATACATTTTTTATAACACGTTTTTACCTAACTACTTATGTACCTAGGGCAAAATTGTACTTTGTACAAAACGAAAACCGTCCATTTTCATTAAAAAACTGCTTTAACTTCACATAATCTCCCACTTTTCAGTTTCCATCGAACGAATTTGTGGCAAAGAGTGAAAGAAAACTAATAGGTAACAGCCTGTCTACTATTGTATCACAGATAATGCTCGAAGTTGTAACTTAAAATCGTATTTAGTCTATTGTCATTAAATTGTGTATAAAAATGCAAATAATATTATAATATTTTAAAACAAAAGAGGTAGTTTTGCCACAATGTACCGTTAACGCGTGTTTCAACCTAGGCCAAGGCATTAATAACATTCTCCTATTATTTACATACACTTAGCCTATGACCATCAGTCTCAACATCATTTCTAAGATTCCCCTAGCTGAGGTAATTTAATATAAGCTTTGTCATAACTCAAGCGAGAAATCAAAATAAATCATCTATAAAGGGTAACTTTAACTCACAGTCAACTGGACATTACATTACTAAAGTTTGCAAAAAAATATGTTACGTTTACGCGATGAGGGTGCAATGATAGGTACAATATTTCATAAACACGGTACCAGACAAAGACGAGTACTGAGCAACCATTCATAGTCACACTTGAATATTAAATTAAGTAACAATTATCGCACAATTCCAAACCCTTAAAAAATCTTAAGATCAATTTCTGAGGTAGATAATGATTACATAATATGCATCAACGAGGTAATTTATTGTACGCAAGTTACATACAGCGACACGACGCGGGTGATTGTTTGTCAACATCGTCTGACGAATGAAGGAGCTTCAGTCGTCAGTCGACCGACTTCCAAAATAACGATCAAAAATAGAAATAGTAAATTTTTAGAGGTAGTTGAGGTTTCACCCACGTCGGTCAATAAAAGCAGAGGTAGATCGGTTGAAAATATAGTGAATTCAAGGTTAGAATTACTGCGTGTGATTGGGTAGTGGGCCTGGAGTAAGGTGAGTGGCGACCTGATGGCGATGTTCGCGCTGGATGTGGCGGCGTACGGTGTTGTTGCGCGTGAACGTGCGCGAGCAGTGTGGGCACGGCACACGGATACCCTGATGCCGCTGCCTGATGTGGGCTCGCAGGTTCGTCTCATATCCGTACAGTCTCTCGCAGTATGGACACTTTAGTTTTTTACCTGAAATCAGAATATTGACAACATTAATACGACTGCCTCGCTGGTCATGGATCTCAAAGCGCTGCTGTGGAACATGAGGTTCTGTATTCGTTTCCCAGGTCGAGCAAATTCATATTGGGATTTTACATTTGTAATTTTGCAGTTCTAACTCGGAGTCTAGATCAGTGCCCGGTTAATAGCAATAGGCTTGCACCTTATTACATGGGACTTAACACAACTACTCTGCCTACCCTCTAGTGAAATATAGATGTGAGCATATGAGCGTAATTATAAAATTTTAACAATCAAGTACCTAATGCTTTTATTATGTCATAATTTGTACATAATATTTTACACAGCGTAGAATAATAATATATTGTATGCCTATAAGCATGTTAGCCTCACCGTCAGCAGTTGCAATTCCACCAGATTTACTCGTAATTATTTTCGTTGGCCAGAGGTCAGGACTTGGTTTCGGCGGCACTGGTGACTTTGTAAGTGGTTTGTCGTGGTAGTTGGTGCTGGGTAGTGGGACTGCAGGTGGCGGTGAATTGTTATACGGACTCTGATTATAGTCATTTTCATTCTTCACCCGTAAATCTATAATAAGAATAAATTGTTTATGATTTTGCGATACTGAGAAGAAGCTTAATATCTAGTACCTAGATAAAAATAACTCGCCTTCGTAATGTATTAAATATATCAGCAAATATGATGCTGGTAAATGATCGCTCCGAGAGAATATTGAGAAGAGCGAAAAAATCTTCCCGCAAATGGTCGTTGAAAAAGCATTGAATTAACCCCCCATGGTAAGGCAAATATTAATCAGCACTTTAGAATGCCAACTAGGTACTAACCTTCAGCACCTTGGTCGTTAGGCGCGCGTTCCATAATTTCATCGTTAGCCGAAGCGCGGTCATATCCATTGTTCTTGATTGGGTTACCCAGGGTCGAGGTACAGTCAGGGTTGTTGTCTTCATATCGTGTCCCGGCGCCAGGCGAGGATCGGGTGTCTGGCTCATCAGCCACACTGCCGCAGTGGGATGATGACGAACTTTGCCTGCAAATCCATGAGACACATACTTAATATGTGACTTTGGGGATCATTGTCAACTTGCTATCTTAGCTAAGCTAAGTCTTTATTACGTGGTTTCTAGAGTTTCCAGTATATAAATTTTTATTCTTTAGTTTTAAAATTGATATAAATAAATTATGCACCTGTAATTCCTAGCGTGCGGGCTCTGAGAGGGCGAAGGCTTTGGAGGCGCCTGCCTGCGGTGAGACCCCTGGTGCAATGGCAAGTGCGCTGGCTGCACATATCTTCCTAAACCCCCAGTGCCACCGTGAATAGGTATGGCGTATTGTGGCATTATGGGGGCAAAGTTAGTGTTGTGTGGCTGAGGTGGAACGGATTCCTGGGCTTCACAATTCCCTGATCCCGATACCGGGCTTGTCTTTATACGGGTCTGGTGGCGATCGCCCGAAGTCAGCTGGGTCTGTTGCTTTACCCAAGCGTCTTGGGACATCTCCATTGACAGGCCTTTGACCTAAAATATATAAAACAATACTTTAATTACAAAACACTATGGTGATAATGTCTAAATGAGCTATTTAATCGTAATGGATAATTAGATTTAGATAAAAACTATTTGCACAAATCCAAGGTTCGCGCGATCTTGACATTGATTCAATGCTATCACGTGCCTTATGTTGTAAAAATCTCACTGCAGCTACTGACATACCCACAAATAGAAATTTTATATTGGTTCTTCTCAGTCGGCTAGTTTCCGAAACAGTGCTATTTTATTGACAGTGTGTTTTATAAGACAAAAATCACTAACCTGTAAATTTTCTCCACTCTTAAGAAAGCTGGAGAGTGCATCTTGGCTGACGTGCACTTCTCCCTTGTACATGAACTCTAGGAGAGCTTGCATGTTATCAGCCGTGGTGGCTTCCAGGATGACGTAGCACGCGCCTGCATGGCTTGGAGGCGCTGTGTCGAACAACTCTTGGAAATGTTTACTGCATGCTGCCAATATCACCTTGTGTGCTTTGAACTGGCGACCTGGAATAAACACAAAGGGAAGAATTAGACTCGTTTTACATCTCAAGCATTGAAATTTCTGGGTAAACTGCACTTCAGACAAGTTCTATATGCCACGTTCTCATTGGTAAATTAGTGGTTATGAATTGTCGGGTTGGTTGGTTAGTGAAGATAATACGTATATTGGGTCTCAAATGATTAAAGGAGATCATCGTTGCGCCCAAAATAAATTATCATCATAACTTTAGTTTTCATCGTCATTATCAACATGTATTACATTACCCATAATTATCCAAGTTACAATAAGATTCTAAGTGTAGCCAAGTCCACCGTGAATGGTAGATACTGATAAATCGATACAGCTACTTATAAATAACTTCGGAAATTACAACGGAACGCCTCCGGAGCTCCATGCCTATCTAAAGTCTAATTATGCAACGTCGCGAACTGAATAAATTCAGTTCAATTAAGTATTTGGAACAATATATAAAGTGAACAATTTCCTCTCTACTTGCCACATGAGGGACTCATTGTATATAAAATGAAACATTTTCAGCGTGATCTCAAATCCCGCTATAAAAAGGGATTTCGACTCAAGGTTCTCAAATTCTTTGCTTCATTGCTCAATCCAGTGTTCCTCTTGTTTATTGTGTGTATTGAAAACAAGCCACCTACGCAGTGCAATAAGCAATAAACTAAAATCAAGGTAACTGCTACCAAGGAATGTTTTGTATCATACAAATTGTATGCTCATATCCCGAAACGATTACAACAATAGCAACTGTTGGATAGACAACCAGAAGTAACTACTATTATTATGATAAGAATGGAAATTAAATAATCAGGTTACCACAAGCATATGCTTCAATGAACTAGAATTATGAATACCTGAATATAACTTTCACAATTCAATAACGAAGGGAAAGTAAGATATTAGAATGAGAAGACCCTTAAGGATTTTTTTTTCAAGAAGAACAAATGAGATAAAGAAGCATAGGATAGCAACGTTGAAAAAAGTTGTGTATATTCGATAGTAATGATCGAAACGTACAGGGAAATGTGGATGACATTAGCTTCAATTCAAGATTGAAACTTGATTGAAGTCAATTCAAAACAGAAAGTTACTGCAAGTTTGGGGTTGCATTTATTCATCACCAAGCGAATAATCATCTCCCTGGCCTTATCCCATACATAACGATTGCCAAAGATGATAAATTGGCAACCGGGGATCAACGGCTTAACGTGTTCTCCGAGGCACGGAGGGAACTCGGGCGGTCACCCATCCAATTACTGGCTAGGGTTAGGGCTGCGTCACGTTGCTGATCTGCGGAATAGCAACTGTGCCACGAGCTCCTCACCGTAACCAAACGAATGCGATCTTTTATTATTTTCAATGGTCAAATGTTATTTTAGGAACTAGAAAGCCTCCTCAATCCCTTCACAGTTCAGAACTAGGCTTAGTATGTATCTAAACCAGGGCATGAATACATTGTAGCCTGAAATGTCTGGCACGTATTATACTTACTCTAAATAATAGCTTAGGGTTGCGGTTTCGCTTCCAGACAGAACAAATATGTGTTACTACAAGCATTTGTAGGTACCCCTGAATATATATTTGTCTTCTATAAATCAAGGGTTTGTTGAGTTTTTGTGATAATTAATTGTAAGTTGTTCGGCGTTATATGCAATCTACTATGGGAGTCTATTTGGACATGGAAAGTGCCTCTTATCCACTGCTGGTCAAAAGCCTGTGAGTTATCAACTCAGTCAATCATTCATCCCATCATCCACTGTTAGGCCTGTGCCTGATCACACCTGACTAGGCTGAAAAATAAATTCAGCTAACTTTAGTTTTCCTATCCATATATGTATACAGATGTATAATTATTGTTCAGATAAAATAAACTTTGAAATGTTATTGTTTTTTTCTGAAATTAACTCTTTTATGTCAGGAATCCCATGTTAGTTTACTTTCCAAGAATAATATATCACGCTGTAACGTAGTGTGGGTACGCAAGATTTTGTTATGATTGTGCTATTTTTTTAGCGCACGGTATGCCTATGCGCAGATCTAATTTTAGCCCCAGTTACAGCTCATTATAGTGAAAGCTAAAACAGTTTTATTTAATGGAGAGCGGAAACTTTTAATAATTGTGCAGTTAAATTTACAACAGTGTCTTCCAAGTTACACTTTTCAACAATTTGTCATGTATTATTATTACTAATTTACATGACAACTTGTTGAAAAGGTCAATAGAATAAGGTCATACACAGACATAATAATTACGCAGGTTTCCTTGCGATGTTCTCTTTAACCGTAAAACTCGTGGTGTAAGATCGTTATTAGAAAAGCACTCTTGTCTTACCGTTGAGATTGGAACTTTATTCGTTTGCATAGCAGGCTAAAAAGCCAAAGCAGACTACTCAATCCCTTTGGCCACTAAGGCTATTTAAAGGAAACAAATATATTTATTTGTAATAATAATAATGATCTCCTACCGAATTTCGATTACGGTTAATTTCAACGAGGATCAGCCACCTGCGCAGGAGAAATATAGTGCATAAGTGTGTGCGCAAACACACAGGTGCACTATTTCACTCTCATAGTCTGATGGGACGGCAATCCGACACGACTGCAGACAGATCAGGCGTAGGACCAACGGCTTAACGTGCTTTCCAAGGCACGTGTCAACACCGCTAACTTCCAAACTCCGGGCATTTATTGGGAAAATCTTGACAGAAAAACCTAATATCTATTTTTGACCCAACAGTCAAACTTGATAACCACTGGACCAACAAGGCAGTAATTTATTTGTAACTGCACCATTTATACCAGTTATTCGATGCAATGTGACATTGTAATATGTGTCATATTATGTGTGTCGATATTAGGCCACGGTACTCCCGTATCTTTACCAGTCGGCTACAGATAAAGCCATAGTAGAGTAGTGACGTAAGTGACTGCGCGGAACAAAATACGTTTAGCCTTGGAACGTATGCGCTGAGGCTAACCTTCGCGTCGCGACTATGCGACAAAACGCATGCTGCACTCACGACTATTCTGTAGTGATGAAAAATTTATAATAGAAGATAGATAGATAGAAGATAGAAGATAGAAGATCTGCCCTCCATTATTCACGAGTTCTCTTTTGAAATAGAAACCGCTGCGAGATGACACAAAAGTAACCTAGGTATTAACTTTTATTTTATCAAAATTAACAATTGGAAGAACACATTAGCATTATTTTCTGAGTTCCGTGTACGGTGCAAACGATGATCATTGCAAATCAGCATTTTTTTACACGCCGACATAAGTAATTCATAAAAAACTTTCAATTGCGTAAATCAAACAGAAACATACATTTAAATAATGTAATGTTTACGGAATTATTATTAAATTCGTAAATGATATATATTTTATATGAATTATAAAATATATTTAACTAAAACCGCGAAGGCTTCCATCGTCCTCAAATTTAGTTGTAGTGTGTCATTTTCCTAACATAAAACCGTACTAACCCATAAAAGGTCAAATGTGCGGTTTTATTCGCACTGCATCTGATAAAGTTCTGATATTCGCCACATGTATCCTACAAAATAACATTAAACTATATTATTATTTTGTATATAATAAAAGTTCAAATTAAATATTAGGACAAGTGAATTCGGTGAAGACATTCATCGCGTGAGATGCAGCAGATGTAACCAATTTAAAGGTCAGGTAAAAAGTCAGGCCCATCAAACCTATACTGCAAACAGAACCGTCAAATACATTTCGTTATCAGTGTTAATTCAAGGATAGCATTAGTTAATTATATCATCGTATCAATACTTTTAAGAGACTGATAAGTATTCATTCACTTTATAAATAACATAATTTGAGCTCAGCATTTTGAGACGATAGGCTGACGATATCTTCTTCAATAAATTGAGAACGTAAAATCATGCTCTTAAATCGGACCTGGGGGTCTAGGATAAAGGCTACTGCGGGCCAGCTATGATCGTTTAAGCAGAGCGTATTATGAACTTCTGAGCTTTGACGTTTCATTTTGGTGCCGTAAAATTAAACGTCAAAGCTAAGAAGTTCCTCATACGCGCTGCTTAAACGATCATAGTTGGCCCCCAGTCTTTATCCAAGATAATTATAAATAAATTGAAAATATCTTTGGAAGATTAGACAAAGTACTTTCAAATTGTCAGACTAGCATGATAAAGGCGCAGGTACTTATGGTGTCGAGTACACTTATAAAAATCGTCTTTTAATACTAGAAGTATGACAATTGTAAATATAGAATTGACACAGACTAAATATAGAGTAGCATATTAAAACCGCATGGTTCACCTTGAATGTGTTCGATACGCTTCAAACAACAGGCTGGTTTTGTATATTAGCATAATATATTGGTAAATGAAATATGTATAAGTAAGTACTGGTCGTTTCGGCAAATGTGGCTTTCTGTTAAATTCGGTGAATCAGTTTACGATCATTTTGTAATCCGAAAAAAAACAAGCATTTGTAGAAATATTTCCAAACAGGTTCATTCCGTTTTAAGACCACGCAAGTTTAACAAAAAAAATTCAAATTCGACCCACATTATATTCTGCTTTCGCCATTTTGAATTCTTGCAAATTCAAAATGGCGTTTTTATTCGAAAGTCTTGCATCTCAAGGCAGCCTAATACAGTGCACGACCGTTCCGCTTGTACTAACATCGCCCACGATTGGACCAAAACACTTCCTCGTTCATTCTCTACTTGGTTTACTTACTCGCAAGGGTCCAGTATTGAATGAAATGTTATATTCATACATGTATACTATCTTTATACAACTGTTGTCGGTTTTGTTGCTGTATTATTGAGAACAATTGAAATATAAATTATTCATTCAAGGTTTCGTTCAAGGTTACTGTCAAAATATAACGATATAGGTACGAAATAACTGTTTGTGTGTGTTTTTGTATTCTATATTAAGTATTTTATCTCTGCGTATTTTGTAAAGTACATACAATGGATCGATTAATTAAAGGACGTCTCGTAAGTTTTTAACAATCGTAAAAGGAAGGATGGGTCTCCAAGAACTTAGTAAAGGAGTTACCATCTTCGAGATTAAGACATTTATTAGACTACCTGTGCCCGCGGTTTCACCCGCGTTGATTTAACCTAAGTAGCCTAAGTTACTCCTTGTAGTATTAGCTATCTGCTATGAAAGCCACGTTAAAATCGGTCCAGTCGTTTCGGAGGGAACAAACACACTGATAGAAAGAGAAATTTAAATTAAAACTTTCATATGAATTTAGTGAAAAGCTGTGTTATTTGTGAATTACAAACAGACACTTTAATTTCATTTATATGTATAGATTTTACTGCTTCCCTAATTCTAAAAATCTAAGCCACGTGTTTCTTTTATGTAATATCAAAGTAGTGTTATCTCATCTATCATTCGCTTCTAAATCCTTTGTGTTGTGATTCTAAATTGACACCAAGTACCAACGACAATAGGTTTGAGTTACAATACACCTAACGGTGCACGAGGAAACGATATATTTAAAATATAACCTTGAACTAATTTTCAAGTTCCACCTATGATTCGATAACTATTGCCGTGTTATTTAATGATAAGCAGACTAATTAAAATTGTGTTGAGGACCTCTTTGGATGCCAAATAATAGTGTTATGTGGAAATATATCTCTAAAAAATTACTATTCTGACAAAATCACACTTCACAAAGCATACATATTAAAATTTTTTTGTTTAAACTCACTAAAAAAAATATACAAATGTTTTATTTTTTTAATGATGAACTAAGGTGAGTTCGTATGAAACCTTTTGTTTTGGATATCAATAAAACAGTATCATAATCTTTTTTTTTTTTAAATTGATGAAAGAAGTTCGTCGTTATTTCAGGCCAGATTACATATCAAGTCTTTGTGCTTCAGGAATGCACTCTTCCCGATGTTTCTTTCACAATGCACGTGCGACGTTTAACTCCACTACACAACGGCTCTTTCTACTTCAAAACAAACAAACGGTTTATTGAATAATGACACTTAAGTACTACGTATTAAGTCATAAAAAATTACACGAGGACTTGTTGTATTCGAATAGAAAAATTGGTCCACCAAATTGTAACTCAAGCGATGTCACAATTTCGACCCATCACAAATGCATCTAGCCCAAACGTTGCAACATGCATGCAGGCTGCCTCTTGTATTTTCCACCTAGTTACCCATTCGATAGAGTTGACATTCGTTTGCATAGCTTAATAGTTAGTTAATAGACGAGTGGGTTTATTTCGTATGTACAAATTGTTTGAGATCATGCGAAGCTATAGATTTATTAAAAGTTTATTTTCGTATTGAATCAATCAATTAGGTACCGTTTATATCATTATTGTAATCTATACATCTATATCTTATCTATACTCTATAAAGTATTACAGTACAGATAAATAAAATTGAAGTGTCTGTTTGTAATTCCAAAATTACAGTTTTCACCCATTATATGAAGTCTACGCGGGTGAAACCGCGGGACCCAGCTAGTTTTTAAATACAAGAAGGTTTCTGACTATATTCTATCTTCTTGCGTAGATAAACTCCGAATCATATGAGAGCCGTGGTGGCCTTGAGGTTTGAGTAGTCGCCTACTACGCAAGCGACGCAAGTTCGAATCCCAGCGGGGCTTGTACTAATTAGTATTTCTAAAAAAAATATGTACAGTGATTTCACACCACGTGTTTTACGGTGAAGGAAAACATCGTGAGGAAACCTGCATATTTCTGAGAAGTAATTCAATGAAGTATGTAAAGTGTCTGAGACTGCGATGGACTCACTATCTGTCACGTTGACACTTAATCATCTTCGGTGAAAAGTGGGTGTTGTGATTACAACACCTCTGCCTACCTCTTCGGGGTATATAGGCGTGAGCATATGTCATATTTAGTGAAAATTGTGTGTTGTAACAACTCTACTGACCCCTTTGAAGACCCTATTCATGTATATCTGAATCTCAATAAAGCGAAAAGATAATGTTCCACGGTTTAATAGTAAGCAACTTGTTGCATCGCCCCTCATTTTGTTAGTATCATATTTTATGCCAAGTCATTACTAGATCCACCATCATTCAAACAATAATTTGTCAGTCTGTCTGTTTGTTCCACGGCTCAATTCACTAGTTCTTTGTGAAATTATGCAAGATAGCTCGCTTCTTGTGTAAGGATATTAACTAATAATAGTCTACAAATCATCATCATCATCCTCCTGCCCTTATCCATGTTATTTCTACATATATGCTCACGCCTGTATTCCCCGAAGGGGTAGGCAGAGGTGTTGTAATCACAACACCTACTTTTCACCGAAGATGATTAAGTGACAACGTGACTGATGGTGAGTCCATAGCCGTCTCAGACACATTACGTACGTCATTGAATTACTTCTCAGAAATATGCAGGTTTCCTCACGATGTTTTCCAGCATGTGGTGGAAAATCACTGTACATAAGTTATTTAGAAAAACTCATTGGTGCAGGCCCCGCTGGGATTTATGTTATTTCTATCAGCCGCCATATCTGTACTCACTCCCATTCTACCCATATCATCTGTCACACAATCCATCCATCGTTTCTTAGGTCTTCCATTGTAGTAAAATTCTACAACTATAAAATACATTTCCTATTGCATCTTCACACCCAATCAGCAAAATGGATAAACAAATTTTAAATGGAGATAGTATATACCACATTCACATTACTAGCGTTAATTTCATGAGTGGCCCGCGAAACACAAATATTTTTTAAAATAAAGGAAACCTAAGTTACTCCTTGTAACATTAGCTATCTACCAGTGAAAGACGTTAAAATCGGTTCAGCCGTTTCGGAGATGATCCGGAACAGACGGACAGGCAGACAAAGAAAAAAATTAAATAGGATTTTTTATTTCAATACCTTATATTATACTTTCATATACATTTAGTGAAAAACTGTTATTATGTAATTACAGACACTTTAATTTTCTTTATCTGTATACATGTATATATTTATAATAATTTCACCCGGTAATGTTGATCGCGTAATTATTTAAAACTATTCCTATATTCTTAAAGATAAAACACTAAATCTAATTCTAATTTTCAGCCACATTCACTACTAACTTTGCATCTTCTTTGTAAATTCACTGTTGGGCGCGCGGATGCGTCTTTAGCAGTGAACGCGTTAGTCGGTTCACCGCTTCATAAAAGGTAAGGCAGAAAATATTTTTACCCAAAAGATGGCGCTACCCGTCAGTAAGATCGTTACTTTTTACGTATGTAAAACTCACCTCATCCGACAACCAACAGAGACACTTTTCCATTACTGTATGATATTATTCATAATATTCAATCTAAATAATAATATAAGTTTTATATTCAAGTAACGAACTCTTTGGTATAGATGGTCATAATGGCAAACGTATAATGTATGCTAATAAAGCGAAATAAATGCACCCAACATTGGCATAGGAAATGGGCGAGCGACATTGGACGGTTGCAACACCGACATTGGCCCCATTGGGAGGCCTAGTAACGTTATCTTGCATGCGCACACGCCGATACAAACGATTTGAAAATTCCGTGAAGATTTTGAATGAAGAAGTGTGCGGTGAATTTAAACCGCTGTGAAAAAGATTAAAATTTTTTTTTTAGCGTAATATTTCTTTATTGAGGAAAAAATATATACTAATAGTACTATGAATAACACTTCTTTCTTTCGTATTTCGCCGACATCTGTCAAGTTGGTAGTTCAGACGTGAAGCTTCCAACGAAACTAGAGTACCCGGTACGGAACTCACGTTCACCGGTAATTTTTTTATTTTTTTTCTGCATAATTTTATGCGAAAACGTCTTTGAAAAGAAAACAAGCACAGCTCGGTAAACCAGGTTCTTCATATTAAACTAGTATTTTAAAGATTTATATTCAATGGTGCTCCTTAAATTTCAATAAATTCAAAAATACCGTCTATGATATTTGTGGTATTCAATGGTATTTGTATAAAACTCAATTCCCGAAGAACCAGTTCGATAAAGAGGGGCGAATAGATTCATAATACAGGCACGTACACATCCAATTCAACATTATGATACCAATTTAAATGGTGCACACTGGCCTACATTCCGTAAAGTTTGAACGACTTTTAAATCTGTATGCGTTGCCTGACCTCAATGACTATTGCATCTTCGGCAAGGCGAGCGTAAATAGGTCAACATAAATTATTGCCTTTTATATATTCAATTTATGGTTTTTGTTTAGAAATATGCACTTAGCTGATGAGACATTTACATTAATCTAAGTTTGGACAAAGAATATAATTAGAAAAAAAAATATTATTATTAATTCCTATGTACATACATACATATGCTCACGCCTGTATTCCCCGAAGGGGTAGGCAGAGGTGTTGTTATCACAACACCCACTTTTCACCGAATTTGATTAAGTGCCAACGTCACAGATGGTGAGTCTATCGCCGTCTCAGGCACTATACATACGTCTTTGAATTACTTCTCAGAAATATTCAGGTTTCCTCACGATGTTTTCCTTCACCGTAAAGCACGTGGTGTGAAATCACTGTACATAAGTTTATTAGAAAAACTCATTGGTACAGGCCCCGCTGGGATTCGAACTTGCGTCGCTTGCGTAGCAGGCGACTGCTCAAACCCCGAGGCCGTGGTGGCCTCGATGATTTTTTTTTTGTTTGATGATAATTCCTATGTGACGGTTACATTAGCATTATTATACCTATGTGTGGGTGACCGAAAGTTTTCCGTTATACATATCATTATATTGTCTTTGAAACCTCTTTTCTTATAGGAAATACAGCAAATTTGAAGATAATTTGTGATTGCCTTGAAACTGGCCGTAAGGAAAAAGTATTAGGTATGTATATGTATTGTGTAAACATTGAATGGTACACATTGTCCAGGCATTGCTTGGCTTGGGACTAGGTGAGCCTGTGTGATACTCCACCCAATAGCCAGGGTCTAAGAATATGGCTATGGTATCCCCTGCCTGTCGTAAGAGGCGACTAAAAGGGGGCCGGAGGGCCTGCTGGCGGTGGTCGGGGTGGGAGCTTTGACCACCAAGCCGCGGGCCCGGGAAGGTGGCAGCGCGACCTGGCTCGCGCTGCCTTGCACAGCGAGGTCTTCAGGGGCGGCGTCACAGCTGCCCCGGGGATGTGCCCCGGCAAAGTGTGGGGGGACACCGGTGCGTTCTATCTGAGTACCCGGAGTCCCCCCTGAGCACTGAGGATGGCCACCGGGGGGGTTTTAGTGCGGTAAGAATCCCACATACCCCGATCTGCCTCTCCCAGGGCGGTCGGGAACCTTTTAAATTTTTCCCCCTCGTCAACAAAAAAAAAAAAAAAGTTGAGGCTGTGTGATACTGAACATTAAAACATTTACTTTAACACCAATTTCGACACCGATTTAAGGTATGATTACGTGATTTATTTTCTAATATACGTAAGTAAGGACACCCTTAAAAATATATCTGTATTAAGTAATTTGAAACAAAAGAACAAACGGAAAGATTTGTAGGTAACTAATACCGTGAGTCGTCCTTCATGCATAATAATTATTTTTGTCACACCACATGGGTAAGTACTATTGTTATGCAAAGTAGCACAGAATTGCTTTGCCAGATTATTTACAGTGTGCATGTGTGCGTGGTGTAAGTACTAGAATAATTAAATATTAATATAAGTATAATTCAGTAATATAACGAAAGACGTGTTTCCATTTTGAATTTATTCATGTTTCCCAATTTCGAATCTTTTTTAATATTTAAATTGAATATCAGTGCCACTTTTATTTATGAACTGATTTGTATTTTCTCTAGGTTTTGGTCTCATAAAGAATTCATATTTTTCAGTAGTTTATCTTGCTCAATAATTGATACTTACATAATATTGTGCTCCTTATATATATATGTTACCTCTTTGGAAAAAAAATATTGTGAAAGTTCAGGAATTACATAGGTAAACATTATTTCAGAATGCAATGTCACATACAAACTCCAGTAATCTCTATCTATAAATATAAACTTATAAAATAACCATTACAGGCTTACAAAATGAAATTCAATTCGACTCCCACCGCGTAACATCCGCTCCGAAATTTCGCAGAATCCTATTTCGAAATCGAAAATCGAGTTGTGCGGTACACGCGCCCGGATGCAAGTGGGTTGGGGAGAATTACCCCCACAACCCACTCCGGCAGCCATATAGATGACAACGCATCCCCGCCCGCCCAAATTCAAGGTCGAGGGGGGAAAGAGACGACCATATCCACCCCGCTGAAAGTGCAAGTGAAATGCGCGACAGAAAATCAATCTTGCACGGCCGGGGTAGAAACTAGGTGAACGCTATAGGTACCTACGTGGGGTTGGCACTTTGGGTGTTGCCTTGCAATGGTTTCTGGTGTACGAGCAAATTTGGGGATAATGAGCTGCATGAATAATGGCGAAAACACTTTGATGTTCATTAGTTTTGGTTGAAACTGAAGGGGAGCCTTAGTTTAGGAACTTTGGAAAATCTAGAACAATGCTCGTCGAATATTACACGCACAAATGAAGTAATTTTTTGTTTGATCATACAATGAGACTATGTATGGGCGAAAAGTGAAAATGAAAAATGAAAATGAACATTCAGTTTCAGCCCTGGTAAGGCACTTATGAACGTTTCGAAATTACCAACGGTTCAGAAACTAGCCCTCTGAGAAGAACCGGAAAGAAACTCAGCCAGGCATCATGTACATTTCATCAACTAAATGAAATATCGATGCATCGAAAACCATATTTTTTACAATGTTCAATATTAAGTGAAAATATTATTTTAATAGTCACATTTTCGTGATAGCTGTTGAAATGGAGGACGCCAAAATACGACTGGCCACATGATTTGAACTGGCTTAATATGATAGCGGTCATCAAGACATTTTTATCTGTCTCATATATATATATATCGGTAAATTGCTAACGTGTCTTATAGTGTACTCAGTTATTATCATTTACAACAATACCTATACCGTTGTTATAAATAAAGGTAGGTTTTCAACATTAACCAATCATACTAATAGAAGCTTTTCACTTGCGATTGGTATCAAAATTATTGGCCCATCGCATGTCAGCAGTGCATAAAACAGTGCTAAAATATTTTAGCCTACTCATACAATTATGGAGTGGACTAAAACGACCCAGAAAAACCTGTAATTATTTCTGAATTATTACCACTGAAGAACGTCATGCTATAATAGTCTCAATTGACAATATATTAGAGATAAAAATACATGACGTGAGTCTATCGCCGTTCTTAGACACTTGACATTCTTCTTAAGCATCAGAATGGTCAGCAATAAACCCATATTTCCTAGTATTTTCATAATTAGTTCAACATAATGTATGTGACCAAAAAGTATTTTATTTCCAATTCTATTTTGTAAATATTTATAATGTTTGTATAAAGGAAGGTTTCATCCCACAAAGTGATGAATTTCCCCGTCAACCAAAGCCACTAATCCACATAATATTTGAACAGCCCGTATATAGACGAAAAGTAAACATGGAAAACGCGTCTAACCCTCTCACTGCACATGATCGATTCCGGGGCGCTCAATCATCGTGACTACCCAATTTGGGCGAAAGTGTACCTATTAAACCCTTTCAACGCATCCCTCACTAATCAATAGATACATCCCTGCATCTCCCTCGGGGGTGTTGAAATTAGTATATGCACAACTACACGAGTAGATCCCAGGGACCAGGGGGGTTTTGTTTTACCTATAATGCAGTGTATAGGTAGGTGAGGGGGCGTTTCGATCCCTGAACGTGCCTTGTGATATTTGGGGTACACCTTGATTTTTGATAGAAGAATTTAATCGAAGGTTACTTCATAAAGGGACTTTCAAATGAATGTTAGACATCTATAGAGTAACACACTATTTCAATTACTAACCCACAGATCGTGAATACTAGAAAACCCCCTCCCCGAACTCCTAAAAATATATCGGCGTATTTTTTCTATGTATTAAGTATTTCACGATTTCTAAATTCAAAGTCAATATTAAAAAAATAAGAGGTATATTTCCCTTTTTCCAACTATCGTCCTTAGCGACTGTTCGTACTATGTCAGTAACAGTAAGTACTTAATTAAACCCACTAAATTAAATATTGGTTACCGCAAACTCATGCGGTTAAAAATTTAACATACAAAGTTTGGTACAAAACAATACTTAATCAAGAAGAGCGTAATAAAATGGTTAGCATACAAATTTACTACATAACTTAGGCACTTTGTATTCACCTTAGGTAATAAGCACAAAACTACGTATAATTAATTAAATTAACTTCCGAGATGAAAATTACAGCAGGTTATATAAACACGGCGAAATTCATTATGAAGTCAAATCAATGCGTATTTACTGCCCATAATATTGAAATTGAGCTATAAATAAGACGTAAACATTTTATATATCTTACATAAAACAAGGCAGTTGGTAATCCCATAGAAATGTTTAAAATGTGTTCGAAAGGAGCTGATAAATGTTCCAACAACCTATTTATTTTATTAGACTAGCTTCCGTTCGGAGCTTCGCCTGCATGGCATTAAGATTTCACAAACAATCTTTCATTCGCCTTTTCACCCCATAGGGATGGAACTTTGGAAAACCCTAAATGTTTACCTATATATCACCAAGAATACACACTCCAAATTTAATGTCCCTAGGGCTAACTGTGCCTGTTATATTACAAGTCAGTCAGGATTTCGATACAGGCGTAAATTTACAGTTTTAAAATGTTGCATGAATATAAATAATGCGTAGATATTAAACGTATACATATAGTATGTGTATCTAGGCGTAGGCAGCTATAGATAGGTTATCTGAACTTGCACTTATTATTTATCTATGATAAGATAATAATGATGGAATAGAAACATTGTTTGTTCAAAACCTTTGCCAATTTCTAACACATTTTTTAGGTTACTAGTACAATGCAACTCGAAATAAAACTTAATTTGATAAGAAATAAGTTATTTCTATAAAATTTTATTACAACCGTGAGAGAGCCGTGGTGGCCTTGAGGTTTGAGCAGTCGCCTGCAAGTTCGAATCCCAGCGGGGCCTGTACCAATGAGTTTTTCTAAAACACTTATGTACAGTGATTTCACACCACGTGCTTTACGGTGAAGGAAAACATCGTGAGGAAACCTGCATATGTCTGAGAAGTAATTCAATGACGTATTTAAAGTGTCTGAGACGGCGATGGACTCACCATCTGTCGCGTTGGCACTTAATCATCTTCGGTGAAAAGTGGGTGCTGTGATTACAACACCTCTGCCTACCCCTTCGGGGAATACAGGCGTGAGCATATGTATGTTGTATTACAACAACATAATGTCTTAAGTATTAATTAAAACTCACAAACATACATTGCAAGTAAATAAAAAAGCAACTGTAATGGAAAAGTAGGTTCTTTACACTATACTATATTTCATAGGCTCATAGAATACAAAATATCAATTCGCTCGGTCCGTGCATGAGAAAAGGTTTCGTTAAGTCCCGCCCGCCCAACAATAAGTCGAGAAATGAAATTCAAGGGTTCCAAATCCCTCCGAATTTGAATAACTGCAAGCCCCAAATTCTCACCAGAAGGTGTTATAGGAATAATGCAGAAATGCTGACACAGCGCGACACAGTGTCTTTATGAACAGTAAATGGAAAGCTTGGGTGAAACACGAGTACATTTTGTATTAAATTGGCTGCTGCTTTGAACACAGAAACACTGCGTTTCTAATTAACGAATGATCAAAGCGGTAGGTTTCACGTGATTTAGATGCCAAAGTATATACGTTTGTAGGAATTAATAAAAAAATAAAACGTGCTTGAATCTCAATCTGCATATTCGAAAATAAGCACAAAAAATAAATGATTTTAATGTGATAGGTACCTTTTAAAAGAAGTTAATGATCATTAACAATATCATATAATAGATGTATGGATGATGAGTTTACTAAAATTTTAAATCTCCTCATAGCCAAAATTACATTAATGTCTGTGCGTCGGTTAAACAAATAGTAATAATCCAATTTGCCACACCATAACTCAATTTGCGCAGAATATCAGAGTTTTCAGATAGAAACCTTTCATACAACTCGGTAAACTGTGTAACCTGGAATATAGGCAGTAAAACTAGTAGTAATTTCTGTGTCAATAGCTGGAAAGCGCCCGTCTGGGGGTGTGGGGTGGCTGGTTGCCCCGCGACACACATACCGGCTCGGTCGATAAGGGCAGGTCTATGCGTTCCGCGTCAGCTTCAAAACGCAGCGATTGAACGACTTTGTGAACTGAAATACATTTTCTGGGGAAACTGCTTTTTATTGACAGCCCTAGAAGGATTTTAGGTCATTGCAATTTACTATATTATCATGGAGAAAGATAGAAAATAAATGACTTTTTCGTCTAATCAACATAGCCACGAGACGCGTCCGTAATGAATATTTTAGGCTCAATTAAATAGTATCTCCTATATCTAATTAAATCTTCATTCTTCCTTACATTTTATAGAAAATAGACAATAAAAAAAAATATGAAAATCTAGATTTACACGTGTTCAGAATTGAAAACGCAACATGATTAGTTAAAAATATTAACAAAAAAAATTACCTGTGCCTTAGTAAATCAATTTAAGCCGCTATGATTATTTTATTTAGATGCATACCACTAAGCTAACAAACCGTAAACTTTATCGGTAGTTTATTCCCATAACGAATTAAGCGTATCATTGCTAATTACTTTCAACATTACATACTCGAATCGAATATGACAGTTGTACCAAATACTTAAAATGCTTTTGGCACCGTATCGCCAATGTTTGTAATGATAATTGGACCAATGTTTTTATCAGACCCATATTTTCTGAGCCCAGCTGAATTCAAGAGGGGATGTTATAAGGATTTGAACCGCCGATGCAGAAAATAAGTCTCGGCTCAAGAGGTAAATGGTAGGAGAAAATCCTGTGATCATGTGTTTCCTTATTTTTAGGTGTGGAGGTTCTGTTATATACTTCAAGAGACGTCATTAGTAACTATATTTTATTTTATAGTATCTATATCTATGTATATAAGAACAAAAGTCATTTCAGAGCTTAAACAATAAACAGGCTGAATTTTAACCAAAGCAAAATGTATGAGAAATATCATAAAAAACTTTGACGATAGCACTAGTTTGGTGTAAATATAAAGAGGAAATTTACCAAGTATTTCATTTATTTATTATTATTAGCTTGTACCAATATTTTGAAAACCTTTGAGGTAATTGAAGATTCGTACCTTCCAGCCTTTAAGTATGCCATTAGTTTTTGGGTTAACATATTTATGTCAAAAAACACGCAGCAATGTGAGAACAACTTCAGTAGCGTCTTCGATATGAAAATATACATTAGAAAAATTAATTTAATTTAAATTCTAACAAATATATTAGTTACTCATCTCTCCCATTCTAAGCCGTGAAGGACCCAACGTGTTATGTAAACACACATATTTCCTGTACATTCTTTTAACTACTTTAAAGGCCGTTTAAAAACGATAAAATCTCCTTATTTATAAATTTAATTATAACTTGATCTTGTGATAAAATTGTAATAAAAACTCATCTGAGGGCCTAAGCGTTTCGTGACCAATTACAAAACAAGTTTCGGAAACCGGTCTGTATCTAGTTATCCCATCATGACTTGATGACTTGGTTACAATGATAGAAAAACAAATCAAATAGGTATATAACATTATTTGATTGTTTGATCATTACCGTTTCCAATCACACACTTCCAAGGCGAGCAGATGTGACGACACCCACTTTCCACCGTAGAATATTTGGAACCAACGTGACAGATGTGATCCCTAACCCAGTAACCCCGAGGCGAAATCTTTACCATATTCCTATGATTTCACAATATGCCACTAACTTAGAGAACGGCAAATATTACCAATACATTAAAGTACACTAAGTGCATAAATATATTTTATGTTCGTAAAACGTAGCGTACGTACACTGCACTATTTTTAACAACTCCCTACAAAATCCTTTGTTTTACGAACAACAAGTTTCCTTCGCCGTAACCTTTTCCAGTAGGTCTAATATGTGCGTCGCGAGAAAATTTTGTCGTTTCTTTCCTTGTCCTTCTCAAACGTGAGAAAATCTATCGACAAATTTTTTTCGTGGCATGCTAGGCCAGCAAATCGAACATTTGGCAATGGCTGGAAGCGCTAGATAGTAACAAGTGCCAACAAATTTTCCTGGTAAAAGGGTTATGAAAGTGTACCAGTAGTTCATATATATATTTATATTCAAGACTCACGTGTAATCATGTGACCATTCAGTAGAACAAAACAAACTGCGAGAAAATAAATCGAAAATGATATTGATATTATGTAGGCATTAATGGCAAATAATGATAATGATTATTAATATTCATTATTGGTATCCCATGCCTATGTGCGGTTGTAATTTTTATCAGTGATAGGTATGCATGCGAAGCAACAAACTATGGACATGAGCCGTTAAAGCTAAGTGTCTCTGGGACTCGTCTCGTTTGTTCACTGTAAGCCTTCCATTTCCAAAAAGCGGCCTCCACAAGTGCAAACTTCCCCACCACGGCTCACCCCACTGCTCACGCAGCGACGGGAGACTCACCCCCTTACCCCCACAACCCACCACCCCCACCCGTTGCGTCTAGCACACTCGTGGCGACCTCAAAAACCACGAACCAAAGAAAAACTCGCATAAAGGAACCGCTAACAAATGAACTGCAATTAAAGGCATTGTTAGGCTTAAGGTCAACTTAACATTATTCTAGACCAAAATTCCTTTGAAGGTTTAACCTGCAAATATTTCACTTAGATTACGAAAATTGTGGTACGTTCACGCTTATATATTATATACGTCTCGTAAATTTTGATCGATTACCAATTAAGCTTTATTATATCGCTATGTATGCGTAAAATAGTTGTACATACATACATATGCTCACGCCTGTATTCCCCGAAGGGGTAGGCAGAGGTGTTGTAATAACAACACCCACATTTCACCGAATATGATCGAGTGCCAACGTGACAGAGGGTGAGTCCATCGCCGTCTCAGGCACTATACATACGTCATTGAATTACTTATTAAGACATATGCAGGTTTCCTCTCGATGTTTTCCTTCACCGTAAAGCACGTGGTGTGAAAATAGTTGTAAAAATTTTAATATATACCCATATGGGTATCCATTACTTTTTGATCAGTTATCACAACGAAACTATTTTGAAATTGGGATGCGTCAAAATGTGCGTTTAATTACAAAGCAATGTTGTGTTTATTTAGAGATATGATTAGAACTCGCGTTTATCACTGCATTCGTTACATTTTCAAGGTTCTAGTCAAACTACTGATAATAAAACACGTTTTATTGTAATTTTGTTTCAATTAAATGTGCTTTTCCCGTATCACTCGATAAATATGCGTTTTAACAAATAAACTAGAGCACAAACACGCACCTATTTAATGTGAATAAGTTAGTAATTCATTATCGTGATAGATAACACAGTGAGTCCCTCACTTCTTCTTTAGATGTTTCATCTATTTTCACATTGTAAGTGTGAAAAAAAACAATCTGAATTTTAAGAATAAAATTTCAAATCTTTATAAACATTTTACGCTTTATCTTGAAGAACTGTTCATCTAGGATTTAGTTTTAATATTTGGAGTATAAAATGTTCCAAGTTCACACTAATTGCAGTAACCTCGAAATAAAGGCATTTTGGTAGGCGTAGAAACGTGACACGATACATTAACAGCTGAATTTAAATATATATATTGGTTAGGCATATTATATCCTAACATCGTGCATTCTAACTTCGAATTATCGCTTCAAGTAGATACGTACTTATAATATTTGGCAATATCTACATAATTGCGATAATCAATAATTATGTTATAAAAAAAACATAACGCTGAATAACTTATTTTTTTGCTTATCTACTCAAATTATTTGAGCTTTAATTTTTATTTAAGGCAAAATAAAATAATTTAAATCTCATACAATTTTATATCAATAAAAAATGCGCAATGGTGCTACTACAGTGCAAATTGTAAAATGCAAAAGCCCAACGAATGCAGAACCTCGTGTTTTGGGGTCATGTTTGCCGAAATAGAAGAAACAAATTTCTTAATTTAAAGTAGTTCTGAGAAATCATTCAATGACGAAAGTGGAAATAAGGGAAAATATTTATTAAAACCAGCTTTTGTTTAGTTTGCGCTGTTTTATAATGGCTTGTTTTTTTTTGCGTACCTTAAGGGTTCGGGTTACCCTTTAAGTTTCTAAAAATAATACTTTTGTTGCTTTCGTGGAAAAGATTGTGGATAAATTCAGTTTGATAAATTCCTATAAATCGTACATTTTATTATATTCTCATGTTATTAAGATTGGTTATAAGTAATAACAACCAATCTTATTTTAGATTTGTTATATTAGATTTTTAAAGTGGTACTAGCGTGCCAAAATTGAGGCGTTGAAGTTGTCAGAACTCTAGCATCGAGACTAATTCACTCAGACAAGGGACATTGATTTCGTTCGCTTTGTGAGTGCATAACGTATCTACACTGGTTTTACACAACTATTTAAAGAATGGATCATCTACATAAAAACGTTATACTTTGGTATAAAAATATGCTAATTGAAAGATAGCCGTTTCAGAAATGTTTTTCTTTACAGCAGAATCTTAGTCCTAAAACCATTTTCATTTTATGACCATTTAGCTTTTGGGGTCATCATCTCCCTGGCCTTATCACATACACTGTTGGGGTCGGCACTTGATTCAACCCGATGTGGCTGATCACCTGATTTTTATACGAAGCGACTGCCATCTGACCTTCGCAACTCCTTTAACGAGGAAAATCTGTGATCTGGGTTAAACCAGTTGTCAGACTATTTTAGGCGTCCGACCGAACTGTAACGATTGCCAAAGATGATAAATTGGCAACCGGGACCGACGGCTTAACGTGCACTCCGAGGCACAGAGGGAACTCGGGCGGTTACCCATCCAATTACTGGCTAGGCTTAGCGTTGCTTAACTTCACTGATCGAATGATATGCGCAATAGCAACTGTGCCACGAGCTCCTCGTGGGGTATTTTTAGGGTATTTTACATTTTATAAATAAATTCGTTATTAACACGGAAAGATAACGGAGTGCATTCGTCATCGTGTTTACGTAAAATTCCGCAAAATAAGTACAAAGATAAAAATAATCATTTTGTTATGCATTTTACATAAGTACTTACAATCCGTGGCACGTGTAACTTTTTCATTCATTACTTGAACTTTGCTACCAATTATGCAAATTTTTATATATTTATAGTAATAAGGCGACAGAATATAAAATTATCGTAATTAATAAATAGGTTATAAAATTAGTTATTGTACGAATTCACATAATTTTTCAAGTAAGTTTCATTGTGTTATAAAATTTGAATAAAAAACTAAAGATTATTTAAATAAATAAATCTAAAGATGTTAAATTATATTTAGTCGTAAGGTTAATTTTCAAAATATATTTTTTTTTATTTTTATTGTAGGTATAGTGATTATTATTCCGAATATAAAGATTTTAGCTACCTACCCAAGTAGGTGGATAGTGATGAAAAATCTTGCAAAAAGTCATAATATGTATATTGCTGTAATATTTGACAAGCAAAAACTAAAAAAAAAAATTTCATTTGTATAACAATGGAATATGAATAAAATATTCATTCTAAATAAAGATGAAAACAAAAAAAAAAACAAATTCAATGCCGCGTTACGTGCGCAGGTTATAATGTAAATGATTCTATATTTAATGCTTCCTAATAAACAAAAATATTTAAAAGAAAAATATATAACTGTATATCGACCCCTCAGAACGACCCCTCAGGGACTCGAGTCGAAAATTTGTGAAATTAATTATTTTAAGACTATAAGACAGACCTCAAAATGTATCTACACACAAAATAAAAACATTATACTTATCGACAATGCACAACCTAAACTATACTTTAATAATATAAAAATATTGCATTTAAAACTGGTAAAATAATTACTGATAAAATAAACTGGTAAAAGAATCCAAAATCGAAGGGGAAAGATGATTGGGCACCTTGTGCGACATGACACCTTCTTTAAAAACATAATAGAAGGAAAGGTAGAAGGGAAGAGAGGGAGAGGAAGACCACGGCTAACATATATGAGACAAGTTAAGGAAAAGGTGTCTGTCATGACGTATAGAGAGGTCAAAGAGATGGCACTGGACAGAGACAAGTGGAAAGAAATGCATCGGTTACACCGACAAGAGTTATTACTCTTAAATTGATGATGATGATGAAAATAATTACTTCTGCCTGAGTTGTAAATTGAAACTTGCTGATCATTGACTATGAAATAAAAAAGAATGATTTTTGACTTGAGCGTGCGACACCTGGTGTTAGATGAGCACTCTGTGCGATTTATTGTTATCTAATATGCTCTGCTCTCTGCCCAACCCCGCGAAGAACTGATAACATGGTAGGTAACAAAAAAATTTGTTACGCATTTCACGAGTGTAAAAACAATTTTTTGCATGCATCTAACGATACTTAGCGACCATAAAATTGATAATGGATATCGCAAACACCGCCAGGAAAAAAAAATATTGTGCCAAATTTATCATTCGAGGGAGTCAATGACCTGGTTATCAACTTAGCAAGATTTCGCGGACATGCACGTAGTCGTGACATTTTATGATAAAATTTTGGCTACTTATTATGAAATACATGCATATTTTGGTGCTTGAATGATTATATCTTTTGTCGCTAAGGTGTTAAAAGAATATTGCTCTTTGGCCTTGAATTTGTTTCAGGCTCAATGATTTCAGGAATCTAGCTCGAAACAAAAAAATATTAAATATCTTTTTTGGGCTATAACAAGAGTTCTTCAATCAGAAGATTTCCAATGTAGATTTGAATCGTTCTGCTGCTACGCATAAAGTAAAATCTTTTATTTTATGCATAACAGCAGAGCATAGATACATTTTTAACATACATAGGTATTGTACCTACTTATATATCGAAGTATTCTTATTCACAGTTATCACCTTAAAAAAAATATTTGAACAATAAATATGCAGTTTCAGACGCACGACGTTCGTCAAGTCAAATTAGTAATTCAAGTTTTATTGTTATATATTTAGCATTCATAATCGCTCAACTGACGGTGTCAGTTGCGTAGACTCGATTTCATTAGTGTCATTTTCGTAAAGACATTTTTCTATGATAATCTATGACATCAAAAAATAGTTGCGATTCTAAATTGATGCGAATGATTTTCTGCAACTGAGTTACATTAATATATATATTAGAAAATCTATTAACTATTCCAAACAAACCTATATACAAATATGTAACAAGGCCTAACAAAACGGAGTGTCCACGTAAATTGAATATTAAGTAAAAGTTAAGAATGATTTATCATTATAATAGTAAAAAAGTGCTTAAAAATTAGCACGCCCGGTATAAATTGTCAACAATCTGTACCGTAGCATATTTAAAAACATTTGGATCGTTTCCAACTGTCGACACTGTGTTCAAACTTCAGACGTAACCCATTCAGTTACTTTACGATACTGATGTATTATCTGCATATAATAGAACTTTTAGATTATTAATACACTGTTTAGACACAGAAAAGTAACGTTGTAATTTTAATATCCCTTTCAATGTCGGATAGGGTCGGTTTGTGTGATGTGAAGGGACTGTCTAGATTAATAGGTGTGGAAATATCGTTTTACAATCTTCTAAAGCTGGCATACGGCGAGAAAACTTGAATGAGAAACATATTGGGCATCAAAAGTATCGACTCACTGACTTACTCAACGCAACGCCGCTGGTCCTAGAGACATGATATTTGGAGGTTATGTTTTCTGTAAGGTGTAAGTAGCCACTATGAAAGGGTTCACTAAAAACCCCCACAGGGATTAATAAACGGTATTTGAGATCTTACTGCGCGATATAGTATTTATATTTTTAATGATTTAAATTTTAAGTAAGCATATTATTTTATACATTTTGCACCAACACTTACATAGTTAACATACACTTGTTTTTACCAATTCTGCCAAAAAGTGTTCCGTCTATTAATATCCTTCCTTTTATCCTATCCGTAGATAAATAAAGTCCTCATAAAAACTGAGGCCTCCATTGAATATGCACGCTTTCAATTAGCACATTCAAAACAAGTTCTCATTTCGGTGGCAACGGTGTACTGTGTAGTACCACAACCTAGGTCAGCTTAGTCATTTTAAATGATGCCTCGATTAAGAGGCAAAGGACAGTTATTATTTTATTTTAATATATGTTTTTTAACTATGGTAACCGTTTGCGGATACATATTTAGTATTATGCTTCATTTGTGACGGATGGGATTTCCCGATACAAGACCCGTTTGACTGGGGTAAGAACCGCGAAAAATTTTAGGATTCCCCAAGTCTTTAGTCTTCATTTTAAAACGATTACAGTATTTTGTATTTTAGTGAAATTCGTTGGTTGAAAGTAGGAATAAGATGTATTGCGTAGTAGAAAATTCCATCTGTACGGGACAATAGATTTATTTTGTGAGACTAGCTCTTTAATTCCAGATAAGAATTTAGATAATCAAATATATTATTTGATGCAGTACGAATTACACTGCTACACGTGTATTTTTTTGGGTATATGCCAAAACAAGAATTAAAAAAAGTAGTACGATTGCATACATTTACATGAATCTTACACGTTTAGTGATGCTATATAATATTTGCTGACCTAAATATAATGTAGAAAACACCAAAAGAATAATTTTAAAATCTGCTTTTGCATAAAACAGAAGGTGTTTACGTGACCTCGAGGTAGCGTGGTTTTTAGAAGCGGTATCTAAGCTGTGTTATCTCGCAAGTCGTGACCTCGACGTGCTTGCTGCCATTCAAGATTTTGTCAATTTTAAATTGCAAATTTTAAAATCACACAAATATTTGGCCCATTATTAAATATTTTAAATTGATTTATTTAAAAAAAAATATTTTTCGTCTTCCTCGTTGATCAAGACGTAGTCACAAAGACTAGAACCACAGAGGCAATTTTTTTTCCCATCTGTAATTTTCCAGTAGCAATCCGTATAAATTAGGTATATAGATAAGGTATAGCTCTCTCTCTATCTTAAATATAAATGGCTACATGTGGGTGTACTATAAGTAAATCTCTGCCTATCCCTTCGAGGAATATAGACATGAACATGTTTCCTTAAATCATTCTATTATTTTCAAGGCAGGAAAAGTTGCTTGATATTTTACTATATGCTCATGGCCAAATTGATAACTGGCATAGTGCAATATTAAATACACCCAGACTACATTCGCGATAGCATTGAGATATCGTTGTTATCACAGTTTGTCGATAATAATGTGCGTTTTTACTATATCTAACACTGTACCTAAAATTCTGATAAAAACACCACAAAAATACATTTCATTCAGTATGCTAAGTTTCTTCCATAATCTGTACCTATTTGTGATCAAATACTTGACGGCAAAGATTTGTAATGAGGTTGAAAATATCTCGAAAAATATTTTTCTTTTAAAAAAACCAGGCTGCCTGGTAGTATGTTCCACTAATACAACCATCATATTATTAAGAAGGAAACGATAGATTTGGAAAAAAAACACTCGATATTCATGAACTATTTGACTTTTACTCTAAATTCTTAAAAATTGTAAGCGTAGTACCTAAGAACGTACATTACACCGATATGTACTAGAAAATATATTACTTAACAACCGGTTATATACGACAGTATGTAGCCCAAACAGATATGGTAGGTAGTTGAGTAGTGTCGAATTCCTGCGCTGGTTGCCAGCGCTCCAGGGGAGAAGAGGGAGTGGAGACTAAGCAATAATCATTATTTTTGCACAACGATTACTTTTTTAAGATAGGCAATGCATGCTACACTCTCAGTGTTATTGGCTGCAGTAGCCGCATAGATGAATGTCATAATTGTGGTGGAATGAAAAAAAATAATTGATCAATAATAAATATTAGAGTACTTGCCCCAAATCCAACAATTTGGGGCAAACGGTTCATTTCGATTATGATATCAAATACTAAGTCAAATAACATTCTAAATTAAAAAAAAAACTGAACACTAAGCGCATTTTTGCTCAAGCTTTCATACTATTAGTATTACAATTGGCAGTAATATTAAAATCACATGATTTATTCATCTGAATTAATTCTGTTTCGTATACACAGATGGCGTCATAGTGCAAAACACAACAACAAGTAGCAACACAGCTAGTTTAAATCCTCCACTCTTCTCTCCCCCTGGATCACTGGCAACCTTATTCTACTCTAAGGGGTGTCATTATTTAGCTGCATTCTTCCGTAAGGCTCTTACTGCCCTCCACAAACCAAAAATCCGATATGAAAGCACAAGTGAATTGTATCCTATGTACAGAGCAGTAAGAGTTCAGGGGGCCAACCATGAGCTCTTATTGCAATGTTATTACAGCTGTGTGACAGTGACAGAGGTATACACGTCAAATACATCTGTCTCATACTAAGAGTAAAACTATCATGGCAATAAGAGCTCATGGTAAGGCCCCAGTTTAATTCTCTACGATCGCAGTAATGTTTTCTTTTCGATTTGATGGGTCAAGGAACAACAATGACGCAAACTAACGAATAGGGTTTTGTCCGTAGATAAATCTTTTTCCTCCTATATGTGGTTTTGACATAAGCATTATATAAATAGATGGGAAATATACTACGTATTTGCTTTTTAGTAGGAATCCGTAATATTGTGTAGGTGTGTGTGTGTATGCACTAATTTTTCGATGGCGTATTCCAACTGTGTAGTTTGAGATATACTGACCGTACTAGGCTGTAAGAATGAATCTGCTTATGAAATTAATAACGTCCACACTAGCTAAGGCTTTATTCATAAATTATCATATTATAAAACAAGCACTACGAGTTACTAAATTCACTAGTCAATAATTATCTTACTTTTACTGAGACAATTCGTTTTGATCCGAGCTCCAATATAATTATTTATCTACTGGGCGATAAATTAATTTTACCTTCACAGTATAAAGTGACGTCAGCGAGGCTCTCTGAATTCCAGAGGTTCGCGAACGACGTAGCCAGGTTCGACCCGAAGCTGTTCCATTTCAGGCAGTACTGCTGCTGCTGGGAATCCATTCCCGGGCCGCCTCGTATACCTGCCCTGTAACAATACATAAACTTCAGGACAAGTACAACATTTTTAAAAGAATTCATTGGACAAAGGTCAAATTCCCATCGTAGTATTTATTTTGATTTCCTTCACATTTTTCACGATAGATCTGTCATTAGTCATAAACATTTCATTTACCAATTTTTATTTCCATGCAAGTAAGTAACAATAATAGGCACCTGAGGGGGAGAAGGGGCAAGGCCGGCCATGATGCATGATCGATGCTACCCCATGCGTAGAATATTAAATGACCACTGGTGGACATTCCCACGATCCCCGTACATACAAAATTTAGGAAACGTTCCATTTTACGTCAATGGTATCGACTTTACTAAATACAATATTCACGAAACCTCACGTCAGGTGAATATTGTACCTACTTACGTACTTTACTTACGCATTTACGGATACAATTCATGGGTTGAATTGCTTGCAACCAAGAATGTATTTTAAAATATAAGTACTTCTGTGATTAAGCCTGTACCAAGGAGTTGTTCTAAAAAACTTATGTACAGTGATTTCACACCACGTGTTTTACGGTGAAGGAAAACATTGTGAGGAAACCTGCATATTTCTGAGAAGTAATTCAAAGACGTATGTAAAGTGTCCGAGACGGCGATGGACTCACCATCTGTCACGTTGGCACTTAATCATCTTCGGTGAAAAGTGGGTGTTGTGATTACAACACATCTGCCTACCCCTTCGGGAAATACAGGCGTAAGCATATGTATGTATGTATTCTGTGTTTAAGTGATATGAAAAACGTTCTAAAAATAAAATAAAAGAAATTATTTCAATCTGAAACCCTGAGGTCTGAATGCCAATTGCGTTTTAATAAGGTTCACACGTCATCTCGTAGCCTCTCATGACGAGCAGGCTGGGATTTTTGCTCAGAGAATTCTAGCATTGCACTTAAATATATGAATTTGAAAATTTGATATTACTATTCAGCGTGGCCATGGCGATTTGATCACAATCCCGAGCGATACTGATTAAGGTCAAGGTTTTTATTTTTAATTAGTTATATTCAGTCATATATCTTGCACATATTAATTAAGTTAAATAAATTCAACAATATGTAAGCACTCTTTATTAAGGGCGCATCCATTGTGAATAACAACACACTTTTAAATATTTAATGAGTAGATTTGCTCGGTGGGAGGGCGAGGGATCCGAATGTGAGATGAACTCTATATGGAGAAACAGGCTACGAGGTCAATCAATACTAATTGTGACTCGGACTTAACTCACCTGACTCGATTGGCTATCGATCACATGAATATAATACATACTTGCTTGCTTTAATCCTTTGTGTAACGAACAAACTAGCATAGTAGTCAAAACTTGTAAGGAAATAAGTACTAAGATTCATATTTTCTATTAAAATTGAATAATGGTAAAAAAAACAAGCTTTCTCGTTCTCCTCAGAAATCCCTTTCGTGTAATATATAGGATAGTGCAGAAAAAATTATGCGCCATCTTGGATTTATCATAATGGATTTAAAATGACGTCACATAGCATTCATTGTCATCCAAAATAAACACGTATATTAATTTTCAGTTTGTAAAAATATAATTTAGGTAAGTTAATGAAGTGGATGCAGGGATGCATAAAAGTGGACAAAGTGATAGATGTATAAGAATCGTAGCATATTGCAGACAGTTTCTGCCTACCCCCATGCGATAGAAATATTGCTTTTATTAGCTTATGTATGAACTCCCCTATCGCCCCAAATATAGCAATGATTATAATTGCAGCGTAATTTAGTAATTTTTTGTATATTTCACTCTCGTTCCAAACTGATAAGAAGCTAAAATTTTAAGTATCTCGCTTAAACTTTAAGAAAAAAATCAAACGTCAGTTATTTAAATCAAATTACGAACGCTTGCTAATAATAACTAAATACCTTGATGACCTTCGCTTGCAATTTTTTTGTTTTCTATAAATTAATTCTAGCTAGATCGATGTATCGCTCCGGAGACCCTGCATACAAAACTTCTAGATAGATATGATCTATTATGAGGATGTTGGGTGCATTTAAGTCAAAACTTTTGAAGGTTCATAAAAATTCGCCATCAGAGCTTTAATCTAAATATCGATGGATTATTTGATAGGATCGCCTCTGAACGTCTATAGATGTAGGTAGGTAGCTATGGGTACCTCACGTACATTCACTGCACCCAGTCAATATCGATTTGACTCCCATCCTCAGCTCCGTTACAGCCTAACTGTCTATTTGCATGCGTGCACGTATACTAACCAGTTTGGATGGACCTGCCAAACCTCTATTCGGCACTCCCTTTGTTGGTGCGTCAAGTTCGCTGGGCGGAGGAGGGTAGTTCTCGTTACGCTGGCCGGTTTGGTATTTCGGCTTCGACCTGGTTCCGGTATGCAGTACACGCGCAAGCGTACTGGGTACTAGGGGGTCAGGAGAGGGGGGCGGCTGCATTGAGTTGCGCAAACAGACGCAGCAGTGACTCTGCACCAGTGAAAATGAGAAAGTGGAATGTACTTTTTAGAACCGATGTAACTATATTCTTTGCTATTTGAACAAAAATGAGGTCTCTAGTCGATGACCCTAATAAAAAAAGCAAGTTTTTAATTGCTTAGTTTATATGGCTTCGATGCGTAATGGTACTCAACGGAATGGACACTTATAGGCTTTTACCATAAGGCATATTGATTTTATTTATATATTTAAGCAATCCAATTAATGTCATGTTTGGGAATTATTGTAAGTTTATTTGATTAGAAGAAACTGCTAACATAGGTACTTCTTTAGATGTCCTTACACGATTGAGTAAGAACAAACACAGATATAAATGCACAAAAGGTTACAACATCTCTATAAATGTAAGAATGTTGATAAAAATATCTTGCAATTGCATTTGGCCTATATTTTGTAAGCCGATTCTAAAACGAGGTTATCGTTCGACCCGCATTACATTTTTATTCGAATATATCGCGGGCTCAATGTATTCTATTGTTATTCTAAATTGGAGCCTAAACAATTTGATTTAAACATTTTTATAAACTACCATTTAATAAAATTTAAAATTATTTTTGTAGACACTTGAATTTCAAATTATGATTATGATTTATAAAGTTGTGAATTATTATTTATTTTATTAAATAAATTCATTTGAGATAACTAATATATAGAGCCGTGGTGGCCTCGGGGTTTGAGCAGTCGCCTGCTACGTAAGCGACGCATGTTCGAATCCCAGCGGGGCCTGTACCAATGAGATTTTCTAAAAACTTATGTGCAGTGATCGTGATTATGATTTATAAAACTGTGAAATATTATTTATTTTATTGAATATAATAATTTTAGATAAAGTAAACTGATTTTTTGTTTCGTTTAAAAGATAGATAATAGGTATATAATTTATCTTTCGAAATGAGAATCATCGTGCGTAGTGTAACGGTAACAAATGACTGCAGTCAGTGTTGTAACGAACGCGGACGTTGCATTCACTTTGGCATGCTTGATGGTAGAGTCATTGCACTCCAATGTTGTGGTGATTAAAATAATAGGGCTCTGATCAATAGTGTGGGGAAAGATAATAATAATTGGCTTTATTCACTTGGTACAGTACAGTTGGGACCTTGTATTGTTACAATGAAATATAAGTAGATACATTTCCTTCTGTATGGGTTTAAAAATAAACGAATTTAGTTTTCAAATGTATAGTGCCTGCGACGGCGATGGGCTAACTATCTGTCACGTTGGCACTTAATCATCTTCGGTGAAAAGTGGGTGTTGTGATTACAACACCTCTGCCTACCCTTTCGGGGAATACAGACGCGAGCATATGTAGGTATTTAGGTAGTCTCATTTTCGTTTAAGCCAAGCTCAATCTTTTTGACTATTTTTATGATGGTAAGTGGCTATCGCATCTTAAGAACGCCTTACAAGGATAAACAAATCTTTACTCTCTGAAGTCTGTGATCTGGGTTAAACCAGTGGTCACACTTAGGCCTCCGACTGACCTATAACGATTGCCAAAGATGATACATTGGTAATCGGGACCGACGGCTTAACGTGCTCTCCGAGGCACGGAGGAGACTCGGGCGGTCACCCATCCAATTACTGGCTAGAGTTAGGGTTATGCGTACACCCAATAGCCAGGGTCTAAGAATATGGCTATGGTATCCCCTGCCTGTCGTAAGAGGCGACTAAAAGGGGGCCGGAGGGCCTGCTGGCGGTGGTCGGGGTGGGAGCTTTGACCACCGGCGCGGGCCCGGGAAGGTGGCAGCGCGATGTGGCTCGCGCTGCCTTGCACAGCGAGGTTTCCAGGGGCGGCCCTACAGCTGCCACGGATGTGCCCCGGCAAAGTGTGGGGGGACACCGGTGCGTTCTATTAGAGTACCCGGAGTCCCCCCTGAGCACTGAGGACGGCCACCGGGGGGGTTTTAGTGCGGTAAGAATCCCACATACCCCGATCTGCCTCTCCCAGGGCGGTCGGGGACCTTTTGAAGGTTTCCCCCTCGTCAACAAAAAAAAAAAAAAAAAAAAAAAAAAGGGTTATGCGTAATAGCAACTGTGCAATACGCAAGTGACACCGCGGGGCACAATGTAGCAAACTAGTACAGAGACTGCAATAAGTAATCAATATACATTATTATACTTTTTAATGTTATTGCAATATACTTATTACAGTTTCATATTATTAAAATAATTAAATCAATGAAATCTATTGTTTGACAAATAAAGCGACATGAAAACGCACTGTAGTAAAAATATAACGGTGTCTTTATAAGGCACGCACCTTTGTTCGAACTTTGAGTGTATAATTAAATGCGTTTGTAATTCGAACTTATTTTATATTACGTTTGATATTTCAACAAAATATGTAATATCTTTTAGTTCCTATAATTTAACTAGCTCTGCCCTGCGGTTTCACCCGCGTAGATTTAATTTCATTCCCGAAGTACCCTTAATTTAAATAAAAGTAGCTTAAGTTACCCCTTGTACCATTAGCTATCTACCAGTGAAAGTCCCGTTAAAATCGGTCCAGCCGTTTCAGAGATTACCCGGAACAAACAGACAGACAGACAAACAGGGAAACATTTTGACACTTTGTTTATTTAAGTCAATACCGCATATATCATATGCATTTTTTGAAAAGCTGTTATTTTGGAATTACAAACAGACTCTTCAATTTTATTTATCTGTATAGATGTATAGGTTTCAAAAAGAATGATCTAGACAAGAGCGATCGCATAGAGATGGCGTTCAAAAATGGAATCATCAAGCTAAATATTATTGCATATCGTTATTTTTATTTTGCCTCATGACTTAATTCCCACGGCTTCAAATATCAACCAATCAGAAAAAATATACAATAGGTACACCATAATACTGGTAAAGTACCAACATTCCACAAAAACCAAAACATTATCGCAGTACAATTTCTAGGTCAGCCGAAACTCGTCGTTAGAAAATGCACTCTGCGGTCGTCGGTGCCGTTTAGAAAGAAAGGCGCGGCCCAGGGCTGCCACGTGAGGTATTTACAAATATGCTGGGTATTTTACTGGAATCCCGGGACGCTTTGAGTCGGGCATTTTTAGCTCAAGGGTTGACCTTTAATAATTGTAAAGAATATACATTTTCTTCGGTCTTAAGTGATTTTAGATTTAAGATCATGCTTTTTTGGACATGACCGAATGCACGTTTGAACTTAATCTTTATAGAATAACTAGCTTCCGTCCGCGGTATGTACACTATTAACCAATATGGGCTAAAATTCTACCTCCATATATGCTTAATTTTAAAACACGGTTAGTGGGTATGTGTAATATTAGGAGTTAATTCCTGAAAATAGCTGTCATATTTTCCCAGGTATATGATAGCCCTGAAAGCGGCACTCCGGATGACCGCTGATGCGTACTTAGCCGTAGATTCCTAACGCTGCGTACGCGCCGATTACGCAAGCATACACTGTCGAAATCGTCCAGCTACCAATTTCTAAAATTCTCACACGGCTTATCTAGATGCAACTCTTTAATTCCACGTTGCTGCACGCACGGGTTTGATCTATCGACTTCGTAATAAGCTCTTTGTTTGGTAAGAAAAGCTTTATACCAACAAAATACGTGTTGATAGAAACCTTTTTTCTCGCGATCCAAAAAGATAACAGGTTTATGTAAAATGCATTCTGTTTTTCTTCCCCGCCCTTGACTTTATAGGTGGCATTATTTCGCACAAATATAATTTTTTTCTAAATAGGCAGTAACTATAAAAGACACTTTTTATCAGCTATCTGCCAGTAAAAGTCCCGTTAAAATCGGTGCAACTATTTTAATTACATACATACATATGCTCACACTTGTATTCCCCGAAGGGGCAGGCAGAGGTGTTGTTATCACAACACCCACTTTTCACCGAATTTGATTAAGTGCCAACGTGACAGATGGTGAGTCTATCGCCGTCTCAGGCACTAGCTAGGCATAGGTCTTTGAATGACTTCTCAGAAATATGCAGGTTTCCTCACGATGTTTTCCTTCACCGTAAAGCACGTGGTATGAAATCACTGTACATAAGTTTTTTTAGAAAAACTCATTGGTGCAGGTCCCGCTGGGATTCGAACTTGCGTCGCTTGCGTAGCAGGCGACTGTTCAAACCCCGAGGCCACCACGGCTCTTATTTTAATTACATTTATCAGTATAGATATAGATGTATAATATGATTGCATTAGTAGTTCTCACTTCTTCCATATGTTAAGCTCTAGGTTGCACGTTCCTTATCTAACAAAGCATGGTGTATACAGCAATACAAACATAAAAATTAGTACGCAACTTTCTATGCATCCTCGTGTGTATGGTGGTACCAGCAAAATAGAAAGTTGCAAGCGGAATGCAATGTATACGCGACGCACTGCGTTATACCTACTCGTAGATAAGCTTTATTGATGTAGAATTGGGAGGAAATTATCTTACATAAAATCTCCTAGATCAAAAGATCAATATTACATTTTATCTATATCATAATTCCAACCAGCTCCTGTGTCCAACATTCAAACATCGACCTTGCGTTTTAGGAAGGCCTAAAATAGGTTGACACTTTTTCGGAGGCGAGTTGTGGTTGAATTCCAAAGATGACGGATCAAAATATTTCGAACAATCTCATCTGCTAGGTATTAACTAAGGAGGTATCTCGCTGATTGCCTGCCTAATACTGCCTATCTTATGAACAATCAATCGACCCAATAAAGTGAAAGACGAATGTAGCCCTTTCATCATTCACTGAGCCTCCAAGCCTAAAACCGAATTAACACAATATTACTAAGAACCAGCATTGACTGCAATTATGCAAAGTGGATGTGCAGTGCTCTGAATTTGGAACGGGAGGTCGCAAATTGCCTTATTACCTTTCTCATTCTTCATAATGGAAAGGGTAGGCAGAGGTAGCCACTTTCCTCGGGAGGCGTTTGAGTTTCAGGCAATATTATTTAAGAATGTGTAATATACGGGTAGAGATTTTAGGTCACTGGTTCTGATCCGGCTCGAAGGACCATCCAGAAGAACAGGCTAAAATGGGTCCTGTGCACTCTTTGGCCCAGATCACAGGTTTTCCTCATAAAAGGGGCTGCGAATTTCAGATGGCAGTCGCTTCGTGTAAAAATCAGGTGATCAGCCACATCGGGTTGAATCAAGTGCCGACCCCAACAATGTATGGGATAAGGCCAGGGAGATGGTTATTATTTCGTTCATAAAACGTGAAATTTTGCTCAGATCTCACCTAGAATAGTGCGCGTGAGTCACAAGTGCGTGCACTATGAATGAAGCCTTTCACTCCGTTGCAGCGAAGCCTTCACGCCTCTCTTATATAAGTAACGGTTCTTAATCACTAATGAGCTCTTTGACACAACTATTATCTACGTTACACAAAAACATACGAAATACTGCCTAAATGTTGTATAACTTTGAGTGTTATGAGTTTAAATATTGCTTAGATGTTATGTTGGTAATATTCGTGGTATGAAAAAAATATAAGTAATATAATATTGCATTTTTATATTTTAGCCCATAGCAGACTTATTAATATTTAATGGAATACGCATTCACTCCCTATGACTTAGCGCTTGGATATTATTCGTAACTTCCATCACAGATATATACAAAGTTATCCCCACTAATTTCGCTGAGCGCTCTAATCTCATAACTGCACCTGTACTAGGGGTATCCCGTACGCGTTGCCTACACTGTAGAAATCCTGTCCTCATCGTTTTGGTCCCCATGCTAAACTACGAAGTCGGGGAGCTCTAGTTTATACTATATAGATACCGTTACGAGTAATGAGCGCTGACCTTGAATGCACCGTAGTCATTTTATAAGTACGTCTGTCTGTATGGCGCGACGCAAAAGAAACATGCGTAGTATCCCCACTATTTTCGCTGAGCGCTCATAACTCGCAACGGCACATGTGGTTGATTATCATTATCAGACGGACTGTATACTTTTGGTCATCTACATAGTAAAAAATCATGGCGAAATTTCAATCTCATTTTAACGACGTTGGCTTAAAAATACCATAAAATCATTACTGAACAAGGGCAATCATACGTTCTGTAATCATTCATGGATGACAACTTTCATACGAAATGACGTAAGGGCGGTCATTAAAGTCATTTAAATTGAACTGGAACACGAGTTTAATTACTGGGCTCAAGATTTCGTGTATAATTGTGTGGTTGATAAGTATTCGTTTAGCGTGGGTGTTACTCAAAAAGTTAATCTTATTTTTCCTTAATCTATGTAGTAAGTTTGAAGGACTTGAAATAATCACTATGATTTATGAGTCCTAACAGCCTACTACTTGAATGTCACACAAAACTAAGCAAATTTGAGGGTAATCTGTATTTTGTATGCGAAATTGCGCTATGAAGATGACTTAAATAGTTTAGCTGAAAACGGTGACTGACGTTTTACTAATTAGGCAATAATACAAAGTGACGGTCAGAAGTAGCTTCATTATGGAGGCTATTAGCCTTTTTGGTATTTCGTTATACTTATTACTTCCATAGAACTTTGCTTACTTTTATGACATACTAGCTGTTGCCCGCGACTGCGTCTTTGATTCGAGTTTTCTTGATATTTCGAACAATTGGCACAATATCTTTATAAATTACTAGCGGACGTCACGCAGTTTCACCCACGTAGTTCCGGTCCCCTTGGGAGTTCTGGGATAAAATATAAGCCTATATTAATCAGTGATAATGTAGGTGAAAGAATTTTTAAAATCGGTCCAGTACTTTTTGAGCCAATTTGTTATTAACATACAAATCTTTCCTCTATATAATATTAGTATTGATAGCCTGGGTTATTCTGATATATAAGCTATAATACTGTAAAACTACAAAAGGGAAATCTTTCTGAAGTGATTGAGCAGTTGACTTTCTTATATTATTTTATTGATAAACAAAGCAACAGGTGCCATGACTGTTAACTAAATATTAAAAAAAAACCAATGAGTAAACACATATAAGTACCTACTCTATCAATAAGTTCTTAATTCATTAATTCTTAAACTTCGCATTTGAACCCCAAGTAACCCTCACGATGCTATGCCACATAATAATAGTAATAAAATTATCCAAGCAGTTCCGCGTAGGGAGTCCACAAATAATGCACCAACCGGACCTCGCATATGAAAGACATAATCCTTGACCCGAATACTAAGCCCATGAGAATACTGGTTGGGACCGCTCCCGTCTATCCCACACAGGTTAAATTACTTTTTGTTAAGGGTAACATGCTTTTTAAAAACACACGCTTGTTCCGCGAAGAATATTTACGTTAAATTATGTTTTGGGCTTTGCTTTACAGATGGGACATGACTTTGATACAATAAGGATGAACCGTTTTAGGTGAAAAATAGGTGTAGCTACACCTTTGCCTATCATGGTTACCCTTTTGGGAAATCTTTTTCTAAAGACATAGGTCATTTAAATGTAATTATATGAACCACTTTTCAGAAAAATCTAAGTTTTAAGCCAACGCAACTAAAAGATACGTTTATGCTGCAAATGTTTAACATAGGGAGTAAAACAGGGTACTTCCCGTAAACTTAGAACCTTGAAAGTTAGTACAAAGCACTGACTTATAGCTTACATAAAGGAGAAATTGCGTAAAGCTTAAGTTTTTAGTTACATCAGGTTTGAACAGAACCCTCGGTGTACGACTCGCACTTGGCTAGCTTCCCTCTTATCAATACATTGCTGATTTATGACCACTTGTTTATTTTCCTTTAAATTTGAATTTAAGTATTGATGTTCGCCATTTACTTACCTAAACATATTTCACCAAAATATAAAACAATTTGTACCAATTTTTCTACAAAAACTAAAATATTGCTTAAATATGAATTCCGTGTAATTTATTATGATGTGATGTGACACACATGTTATTTACCCTGCATGAAACTTAAAAACAATAGACGTACAAAGTAATTACCCGCTTATGGGCTTAGTAATAAGGGGTGTTCTTCCTAAAAGGCTATTTTATTAATACCGCAAGGTAAAAGGGTATATTAACGGCCAATATCCCTGTCAGCAACCTTACATGACTGATAGAAATATAATATCCTAATCAAGCTGGCTAACAGGACGGAATTTGTTGGAGGAAACTAGAACAATGCCTTTTAATACTAGTAAGAGTATTCTATGTGCATGTATTATAAAGGCTCTAACCCTATTATACGGGACTTTAAAATAGCCTGTGAAATGTGTGTGTACTATAAGTACTCCTCTGCCTACCCCTTCGGGGAATATAGGCGTGAGCTGATGTACGTGTATAACCTATATTAAAGTGGTACTGGTGGCATGTTTTCAAATGATTACTTTCATTCCAATAAAATTACCTTAAAGGTAAATTAAGATAATTTAGTCACTGAAAATTTAATTTTGAACGTTGGAAAACGATTGCAGATTGGGAAGCCAGCCTTCAGGTAATCATCCATATACGATTTGTTAGAAACCAAAGAGAAACTCAAAAAGCAAGCCGGCCTCCCATTTTGGTTATAGTGCCATTAAGGTTACACGTTAAGCACCTTCATCTAAAAAATAAAGATAAAATCATTACAGCTCCCATTAACCGAACACTTTCTATCCGGCAATAAAGTTGGTGAGTTGGCCCAACTTTCGGCCAGACGTTGGCCACGCTAAGGGTTAGCGGATCTTAAATAAATACTTCAAATAGCTTCTAATAGCTTGAGATAAATGCTCGGAGATTTAATCTATACTAGTTATGTTATGAAGCTGAAGATTTTATTTGTTTGTAAGTGCTAATCTCAAGAACTGGTTTGAATTAAATATGCTCACGCTATTCCAGAAGGGTCCCCGAAGGGGTAAGCAGAGGTGTGGTAACAACAACACCCACATTTCACCGAATATGATTAAGTGCCAACGTGACAGAGGGTGAGTCCATCGCCGTCTCAGGCACTATACATACGCCTTTAAATTTCTCCTCGGACATATGCAGGTTTCCTCACAATGTTTTCCTTCACCGTAAAGCACGTGGAGTGCGATCACTGCACATACGTTTTTAGAAAAACTCATTGATGCATACCCCTGCTATTCGAACTTGCGTCGCTTACGTAGCAGGCGACTACTTTAACACAACGGCCACAACTAATTCCTAATAATACTTATGATGTACCTACATATATTTACATAAGTTAATACATAAACTAATTATTTAATTAAGGTACAAAGTACTCGTGTTCACCGCACTAATAAGCATTCACATAAATCAAACATAGTAGTTGATACAGCCGGGGTAGTTTGTAAGTATCTGCCAGCTCTAGACTACCTTGCACGTGCCACAAGCCCACCAGTGGCCTTGGTTACGCAATCGTCGCGTCTCCGAGCCCCCAGGATGGGACGTCCTTGAGCCGCCCCCACCCCCGGGAACTAGACGAAGGCCGTTCGGAAATGAAAATAATATTCGCCACGTTATTAGAAAATCAGTGGGCGGTTAATAGATACCTAGGTACTTTATTGTCGGCTGGATGTTTACTAGAGTAACACGTTTACTATGGCATGCGTATTTCTTGGTTTGTACTTTTTTTTGGATATGGTCTCTCGCAGTTGGTGCGGGGCTCGGACCTCTTCTTAGGGCGTTGCTGGGGGATGCGCTAGGGAGCTGGATCTGAGTGGTATTATTTTGAGGGGTTATCATCGCCTATCTAATACCTTTAAACGAGTAATTCTTGTGTATATATTTATATAGAATCTAAATCTCGGAAACGACTTCAAGGATTTTCATGAAATTTTGTGTTTTCAGGGGCAAAAAATTGATCTAGCTAGGTTTCATCTATGGAAAACATAGTTTTAACCATTCTTTCAGGCACTGAGAAACTCATACAATATCAATACAAATTTTATAAGAAGTCATTTTTATTTAAAGAAAACATCAGAGTTCCGCGGATAAATAACTCTACGCGAGTGAGACCGCGGGGTACAGTTAGTCTGGAATAAAGTGCCAACTTTTAAACAAATACTGGTGTGAGTGACTACAGTTGTCTCTTTCTTACAACTCCAATTTCAACGGTGTCACGCCACGTGCTCCATGGTGGAGAAAATGGGTTGGTACGTAATCATCTTCGGTGAAAAGTGGGTGTATTCCCCACTTACTTTGGAAGGTGTAAAAATATATGAAGTAAGTAAATGTACCTTGATTTATTCAAACTACAAGCAGACAGGGGCATTGTCAAGAGAATCACTTAGAATATTCTTACAATTATTATAAAAATAATATTTTAGCATTTGCCTACCTCATTTGAATATAATTATAAAAATAAGCCTGCTACCAATGCGAAATTTTTAGTTTGGCTTTACCTTATCACTAAAATATTTGTTTTTAATGATTACCGTTTTTTCATTTATATTTAAATATAATAGGTACTTTAGTTAATTTAAGCTGTCGAAGCAACAGCGTCGCGTATTTATTTCTACACTGAAATATTGTTAAAAACTTATTTAAGTTTCACAAAAGGTTAACGCGTAGTTTTTGAAGTGCTTCTAAAAATAGGATATAATTAATTCGCATAAAATTTTATTTGCATAATACATTGAATAATTAACAGCAAAAAACGAAAAGGAATAAAAATGATTTTTCTGTGTATCAACAGGTTCTAATTTTCTTGGGAATAAAGTGTATATACGTTAATAATTTAATCATTTTGCATATTCAAGAAACAGGATTCATCAATTCATCGTAACAATGACGTCTTACTAACTTACTAGCGTAACTACAAAGCTAAGAAGTTCTTAATACGCTCCGCTTAAACCGATCTAGATCGTGCTGGGGATTACATTTTGTGATACAAAAATTAAACGTCAAAGTCAAAGTCAAAAATATCTTTATTCTATTAGACTTTTTACAACGCAATCGTCAGAATGACATAATTTACAAGATTATACATGCTACCGCCAGGTTCGGAAGGTTACTTTTACTGAGAAGAAGTCAAGACGTCAAGCCGAGGGTTCTTAAAACGCTCTGGCTAAGCCGATGATGGTGGACCCCCAGTACTTAAAAATAATTACGAATGGAAAACTTGGCCCAAGTCGGCTGCAAAATTCTCTGAGCTAGAAAAGCGTCAGCCCGCTTGTCACGAGAGACTTCTATCAGAAGACTTGCAAACTCTTGGAAAAGTCGATGAGCATCCAGACCCCATGGCCCGAACCGCAAACGCATAAAATATGTATCCTTGACAAATGCAAGCATGCATATTTCCTTTGTTTGAGGCACTCCTGCTAAGCTTTAAGTAATTAATTTAGTAGGTACCTTGCAGCCAAATATTTCTTTAATATTCAACGCTAATCATAAACTGTTATCACTTCTAAGACTGTGGGGGTTATCTGTCATGCACTCGGATACAAACCGTCCAATGACAATACTAATAAATTTTGTCTATGGCTACTTCGAATGTATTTTTATTGGATTTACACGAATCTTGGCGAAACAATTTGTTATCCGGGGATTTTAACTAATAAAACAACGTGGAAACTCTTTTTATTAGAATAACAAACATATGCTAACGTCTGTATTCCACGAAGGGGTAGGTAGAAGTGTATTTAATAACAACACCCACTTTTCACCAAAGATGTTTAAGTGCCAATGTGACAGGTGAGTCTGTCGCCGACTCAGGCACTATACATACGTCTTTTGCATTACTTCTCAGATATATACAGGTGTCCTGACGATGTTTTCCGTCATCGTACAGCACTGGTGAGAATAAGAAAAAAAAATATAAAATAATAATCGTTAACCAAATCCACACACACACAAGTATAATAAATACGTAAATACGTTACAAATACGTAATTATATATTACGTGTATTACCGACTGCCTAGGTTAGTGACTTGGTGCTAAGTATGATATGTTTTCGCGGCCTTGTAACTAAATAGATACATTTTTATGAAAATTAACAAGAAGAATAATGAAAGCTTAATGGAGTCCAAGTTGCAAAAATGGTTCATTGGGTATAGAAACTATTTGCCTTACAAATTACTCAACTGGAAAAAAATACACGTGTATTACGGTTTTTTAGATAAGTTAACTGCTTACCTTATTAGCATCGCCTTTATTTAAATACTTCATAGGTATTCATTAGAATTAGCCTGAAGAATATTTTTTTCAGTTTGTATAAACGCGATAATCTAGCAGTGGTGTCTATTTGTAATTCCAAAATAAAAGCTTTTCACTAAATGCATATGAAAGGTATACGGTATTGTCATGAAAAAACTATTTTTAAAAGATCTCTCTGTTGGTCTGTTTGTTCCAGCAAATCTCAGAGACTTTCACTCACAGATAGCTTATTTTATAAGGAGTTACTTAGGCTATTTTTATTTAAAATACAATAACGCGTCCGCTTGTCACCCATGAAATTAACTGTACGCAGGTTAAACCGCGACGCCACAGTTAGTATCAGTATATAAAGTATCTGTATATAATAATAGTGAAGAAAACGCTTTTAGCTACAAATGTTATACATACATACATATGCTCACGCATGTATTCCCCGAAGGGGTCGGCAGAGGTGTTGTAATCACAGCATCCACTTTTCACCGAAGATGATTAAGTGCCAACGTGACAGATGGTGAGTCCATCGCCGAACAAATCTACATCTACAAATGTCAATAAGTCCTAAATACTGAATTTGGTTAAGTCCACTTGGTTGAAACCGTGGCGTACAACGTCTTTTCACTGAACAATATGGTATCACTTATTCATACGTCTGCGTATCAAAATAATTATATATGACATACAGATACTTTCCAGTGTAAAATGACCACTATATTGTTGCTGAGTTCAGTACAGAAAGATGTCACCGTGTACCGGTACTACGTGAAATGTAATGACTCAATTTCATGGATGTCTTCTGTGTACATCTTTTTATAGAGACAGTCATTTTTCACTGCTTCATAGATTTTCTTTCATATAACCTTTACACTGACAATCACAAACACGAAAAAGTAAATAATTAACCAAATTGATGCAACCGTTACGAAATTATGCGCTTACATAAGTAGACACATTGCGTAATTATTTTTTTATATATATCTACCATAATTAATCCACCAATACAAAAAAAGCAATTTCTTTTACAACTTCTAATTCTAATTACAAAAAATACGCCAGTCAGTAGCTAGGTGCGTGAGTTCATATCAGTTCGTTCTACTCACCGGTTGGTGAGTGCGTTCTTAAATGTCAACACACTCGCTTCTGATTGGTCAGCGTTGGAGCGATGACGTGATCGGAAACATAGGCCCAACCGTAGAAACGACCTTCGTTGGTACTTCGATACTAGCACCGGAGTATTTGTGGTTATTAATAAATTGGTTGCACAGCATTATTTGAACCTTTACCATCTACATTATATTTCCAAACTAGTCTTGTATGTATGTAATAGTAGAAATAAATCATTGATTACTTTTGACTTCGTAGATGCAATAATAGCCTGCTGTACGATACCTTCTGGAGTTGAATCAATCTTTATTGAACTCACTACCTTTACAATCAGTAATTTATAAGGAAAACTCGAAGCTAAGCGAAATTTTCACTCTCTGATATAAATAATCATTATCACGTGTCCAATGATGACTAATAAAAATGAACTTTATCGTAATACACGAGACACTATATTTGATGACCAACTTCTAAGTTTGCTTTAACGACTACAACTCTTCAATCAATATTGAGTTTTATGTCTAGTGCATCAAGTGCCTCTAATTCATCCGTTGCTATGTCGCAGCCTAACTTGTTTCTAGTCAAACAACTTTTTACTTTTAATTTTTTGCCCGTATTGCTTTAAATTTTTTGCCTCTACGCATGTGATTCGCATTTTTGTTGGACTTTTTCAATCTGTGTTTATAACAGCCGATTGCTAAAGGCAGTTAATTCTTTTTTGTAAGAGTGTAATATAAACTCTAACACATAAATTTTATATTTGTCTAACATCCTTCTTCTAATTATCAATCGGAAAAAATCAGGTTTTGTCTAACGTCTTTATGAAGATTTTCCTATCAGATTCGCATAGCTTTTGATCATTCGACCCAAGCGTTGACTATTATCAAATTGAGTTCAATCTTCACTAATCGACCTTTTATTGTTTATTTTGAATTGTGATTATTATGTAAGCCTGGGGTCATTGCCAAAATGCCATTTTTATACGGTATTTCCTGATCTACTCCTGTTCTCATACATTTCAGAAAGGTGCGTTTGAAAGTTTATAAATAAAACCTATTTTCAAAATTATATAATGATCTTAGTCCGAAACAATGCTATCAAAATGAACTATAGTAACTTTAAACAGACATTGTAAGCAGTCAAGTAAGTGATCAAAACTACAATGATAAGGATATTTAATTTGTCGAATCAGTTCCGGTGCTTGGTTTGCACACGCATAGAAACGGAAGGATACCTCATAGTAAGTATAATTAGCTTGAGATTAATGTCCATGCCTACATACATACAAAAGTGGTCTAGCGTGGTCACCAACGCGTAGGTAGTCCAGGTCTAATTGTATAACTGCAGGTCAATCAACTCTCAGAAAAAAACAAAGCGTTATAGAGCTATTACACAAAAAAGTACTTGCATACAACTCGAGAAGTAATAAATCGATGTTTGAATCGAGAAAAAGATTAATAGGTAACAAACATGCATTAACATCTATAGAGTGTAATCTCCATACTGAAATATTTACGGTGAAGCTTGAAAATCTAAGCATGTATCGACTGATAAAGAAGTAAAACAAGATTTACGAGAGGCGTGTGATACTTTTGATCATAGCTATATGATTTACAAAGATGATTTTATACACCTTAGTATAAAATCGTAAATTTTTCAATGTAAAATTGTGAATTGTGCAGATACGAAGAAAATGTTAACCAAATTTCAAAGTAAATAAAGAATAATTTGTACATAAACGAAATGGGGTCTTCGTACTCTAACTACCTACTCTGCACTCAGTACTCACTGGGTGAATGACATCACTATTTGCTTGATAGGTACCTAGATCATAGACTGGAAATTCTAGACACCAGACATGTCAAAGAAAAAAAAGGCATGAATGATTTCTATCACGACAATGTCAGTCGAACTACAGCATCAAATTCTAATGACACGATTCTGGAATGTGGTCCAAAAGACGTCGTAATAGCTGATTGATCAAAGTTAGATAATAGTAAAGCGATTGCTTTGAAGGATGAAATCTTTACACTCACAGTCAAGGTTGACAAGAAGTTTGTTTACACAAGAAATGACTTAACATATTTCATTGAGGAGTATGGAGCCATCTTGTTGAATTAGACAAGATTTTTCGTATTTTAGAACTGTCGCTACATTTGGTTTGCAGAATAGAAACCACGCGTCAGCTGAAGGCGAAATACATATTATATGTCGCCTGGTGCTAATTTCTAAATTCGAGCTGTGTGCGTCGTGTGATAAGGTTGTTTATTGAGGAAATATAGAGTCTTATGACGTGAACTTTGAATCAAACATGTGCAAAAGCGCAAACGCAATACAAGGCGAACGGTTAACGCTGACCGCGGTCTGTTTCTAGGTGCTAATGGCTCGACCATGGCGGCCGCCGCACGGGGCCGCTTTGACAGTTTCTATGCAAATGTTAATGCGTTACGAGACCAGTTTTCGTCTCACGGAGCGGTTCCGGGCCCACTCTTGCGCACAATCTATTGACGTACATAAATTAAGCCTTTGCTAAACTGGATTTTGTGGATGTATTCATAAAAAAATTTTCTCCTACCAGAATAGAGCACGAGTCAGCTTGAGCTATTTGATGGTGTGTGTGGTCGATAGAATATGCTCCCGTGAATCATCGTAGATAACAACTGGATACTTACAGTGAAATGTATGAGAACCGGTCGTTGGAGATCGCACATAAGGAATTAGTGATGCAATATTATCGAACAAAAAATTGGTAGATACGGTTGTCTCATTATCAAGTTCAATAGCCCCGGAGCAACAGCACGTGTATGCAAAACTTCGAGGACGAGGAAAATTTTGTGCAAAAATGTCCTCATGCTACATGAATTTAAGGTGCAAACTGCTTTAAGCACTGCCGATCTTCAAAATGTATTCGTGATATCAACTTTTATGAATGACTCGATTTGATAGCTCAATGCATATTTTAGAACAGACAAGATTGACTCTCAAATGAGGCGAAGAACAGCAAATTTTCTTAAACATATTGTGACTTCCTGGTTCATTCGCAGCATACACCACACCCAAAATCTGTACAGAGTCAATAAGAGCTATCTATCTCGACTAATAAATTACTTATAACTCAACATTAACATGTATGTGACAATACTTTCCTCGATTCCATGTCGTAAATTCCACAGTCCTTGAATATTTAACAGAAAACCATCAGAGCTCAAGCGAGCTATGCACTACTAGCATAGTTTGTATCACTGAGTATGTGTTCACTACAACACTTGAGGTACACTGGGTTAGTTTGGCACCGTGAAGTCGCGTCGCGATCACTTCCGCATATTGCAGCGCGCGTTTGCGCTCGCGCCGCCCGCTCTGTGGCTGGCCGTGTGTGCCGGACGCCGGTGCTCCTAGTCGGGGGGAGCCTCGCTCGCGAATGCGACCGCCGAAAACTCTTCACGCCGCCCGAATGCAGAAAATTCGGACGCGTTGAGTGGGGGACGCTCTACGACTATCCGAAACGAAACTTGCGCGCGCGTACGTGCAGCGCTTCGCTATGAAAAAATCCAAGGTTAACGCGCGCTGCCAAAAAAAGACGCACGGCGCCCCTTGCGGGCCCTCCGATGCAGCCCGCTTTGCACACAGGGGCCGCCGCTCGCTCGCGTGGCCTTTGTAGCACATCTACACTCCGTAGCACTACAATACCTATACCTAGCTATATCTCAATCTAGTGCATAGGCTAAGTGTGCGCGCACTCGCTCGCTACATGACTCGCGCGTCGCTCCGGCTCCACTCATTACAGTGGAGAGCTTCAAAAAATTTTACGGTTATTGACTTCATTAGTTAGTTACGTGAAATGTCGTTAACACTTAGCAATGCCTATGTACTAAACGGCTGAAACAATTGTATTACTTAAGTAGGTAGAGACAACTATATTGTGGATTCTGTTTTCGTAGAAAAGTTTTTTAAAGTTATTTTCTTTACCATTCAGGGCACTGGAGCAACATTAGCGCTTTTTTAGACCCTATAATAAAGAAAAACTATTTTTGTTTACCTGTAATGTAACTATGAGCTAAAAAAGAAAACAAAAGAACGCTGACCACTTTTAGTGGATAAAACCTTATTTATTAATCTGTCACGAGCAGAGCAAAAGGGTTTCTGTGAAAAATATGCCCTAGAAACCAGGCCTGGATTCGCATTGAGGTCGTCTGGATCCGGTTGAATTAGCACTAAAGACCGTTTCCGTGACAACGCCCAATCTTTGAGATTGTACGAATATACGTATACGAGAAATCAGTTAGAGCATGAATTAAATGACAATGTTACCTTATTTATTGGACAGTATTTCGGTCCTATGATTTTTTTGCGTTTGGTGGCTAACAAATACGCGTGTTATGTCCGTCGCAATGTTTTGTTCTGAGAATAAGGTGTTACTTCCAAGAAGACCCCTTGTCTTCTTCTTCCTTATGTCACCAGTTACGCAAAACGATCCAACCGCAATAGTCTGGATCCCCCTTATTATAAAACATCGCCTAAGATAATTCTTATTTCGAAATTGAAAGTAGTTCTATCTCTTTTACTAATACGGATTTCAAAAGGGATGGGCAAAGTGTAAGTCTAAGATCGGTTTAGCCTTGGTTTAAACTTTGTTTTTTTTTTGTTAAATGATGAATGAGGTTTTTTAAGTGATAGAGCTCATATCGCTTTATCGCGCTTAGATGTTGTCGTCTAATCATACTCGTATTTGGAAAAAATGTGAAGAGCCTCTGCCAAATACTTACAAATATTATACAAGGGAGCGTCTTCGCCTTCCTGGTAACCTGTTGACGGCAAAATAACTAAACCGATTTAGGTGACATTTGGCATTGAGATAGCTTTGACCCAATAAGGAACATATGGTACATAAAAGGGGTATATAGGGTAATAGATAAGATTTTTTTTTCTATATTTCTATGTGCTTTTTCATATTAAAGGCTAAGCCTAATTTTTGGGTTAAATAGAAACAATATGCGTGGCAATTTCCTACTACCTATGCTTTGAAATAAAATTCAAAAATTAGGCTGAAACATTAGGGACATGAAATCTATAGGGTGTATTTTTAATGAGGTGGAAGCTATAAAAAAAGTGCCTATTTCGAAAATCCACCATTTATAAGATTGAATCGTTCGTATGTTTTTATTAGATTTTATAGTAAAATGTACGTATTATATAGAGTCTTAGTTATAATATGAATATCAAACAGTGGTGATTACGTAAAGTATTACAAAATTTAACCTTGTAATCACTTCCTTATGAAAATTAGAAGCAGAAATATAAATATGCAACTTGTAGAACAATGTACAGTTGGACCGGCCGTTATCAATGTTTTGGCAAGGCCACGTGAGCTGTGATAACGACCGAATTAGGATACAGGGGGTTTTAAATTCACTGTATTGATTAATAAATTATATTTTTAGCTAACCCCTTCTATGATATACCCGTGCTCGCTTCCTACAAATATATAATTACTAATATTATATTACCACTTATATGTAGCATATAATAATAAACGCGAAAGTAACAATGTATGTATGGATGTATGTTTATTACTCTTTCACACAAAAAGTACTGAATGGATTTGGATGAAACTTTACAAAAATTTATCATGCATACATCAGAATGACACACAGTAGATAATATAACAAAAATATTGTGTGAATTGTCCAAAATATAAATATGAGTCAAATCCTATGCAAAGTCGCACCAACTAGACATATATAAAGCTGAAGAAATTGTTTGCTTGTTCAATTGAACACGCTAGTCTTAAGAACTACTGATTCGATTTGAAAAGCGATATAGTTCATTAATTGATGAAGGCTTTATACTTTAGACTTTCGCGGGTTAGAGTTAGCATTAGCCCAAAGTAACTACTCCACGCGGGTGAAGTCACGGGCGGAAGGCAGAATAGTATAAACTAAATAAATTATTTCAATATATATATTGTTATACTATTTTCCCGTTACTATATTTCCAACTCTTAGTTGATTGTAGAATGAATGACCAGATGCGTTATTCTGTAACGTTCTCAGCTTCAAACTCGACGATGAGCGTTGGTTTAAATCATAGGAAATTGATACACTCGACGACGAGTGCGATGGTGAGAAATCTTAATGAATATCGCGGCAGGTGAGTAGTACAATCCATTATGAAAACAACCTGTTTACGTCACAATACTTGTCTGAAGTTAGAATCCATACAAATAATATTATTTAAGCCAAACAAATCATGTTATGAGGACAGTTGAATAGTTTCATGTGCTACCAAAACAAAGGTTATGTTGTATAACATTCACACTTCTTTCTATATATATAAGCAAAATTCATCTTAGATATCATCACGCAAAGACCTAAAGTTAGTCCGATTTCCACTCGGAAGAAGTTGCAGCCAGAAGCTAGTTAATAATACATACGATATGATACGAGATTCTAACGCTTGCATGCCCCAAAGTGGTAGTTGGCAGAGGTGTTGTAATAACAACACCCACGTTTCACCGAAGTTGAGTTGATGAATTTGAGTTGATGAGTCTATAGTCTCAGGCACTATACAAACGTTTTTGAATTACTTCTCAGACATATGCAGGTTTCCTCACAATGTTTTGCTTCACCGTAAAGCATGTGGTGTGAAACCACTGCGCATAAGTTTGTAGAAAAACACATTGGTACAGGCCCGCTGGGATTCGAACTTGCGTCGCTTGCAGCAGGCGACTGCTGCTATAATATTATATTTTATGTTATAATATTATATATAATAATATTATCTATATCTTCACAAATATTACAGAGAGGAAAGATTTGTATGTAAGTATGTTTGTATTGAATTGTCTCCGAAACTACGAGACCGATTAGAAAAAATATTTCAGCAATGGATAGCTACATTATCGGCGAGTAACATAGGCTAAATTTTATCCCTGTGCTCCCTCGGGAACGAGAACTACGCGGATGAAACCGCGTGATGTCCGCAAGTGATCAAATAAACTTGTGTTTCTAATACGACCTGTATAAGCAGGCTTACAAAATTCTTGCAGGGTTATCTAATCAATATTAGGCGTTCACACTGTTGCATCGTGTTGGTTCGCTTATCATTCTGGATATAACATAACATATTATATTAGCTATACCAAATAGAAAAATATATGCCTACATACTTTTAGAGTTAGATATTTTGTACCTACACAAGCCAAGTATGTAGTTTTGAGTAGTTAGTATATTACAATGCCGATAGATGGGGCTAATTATATTGTGAATCGCGCTATGGAGATTATCTGCGGTATACATATATAGTTACATTCGCTGCTTAATTAAAACTTTTATCTTTGGTATTCAGTAATTTTATTTGATCCCGACTAGGTACGTACTCGAAATTTCAGCTGAGAAGTTTTAGCTGTGTTTATGTATAATTATGTACAATTATTATGTATAATTTCACGGGTGACTTTACTTCGTGCAACCCTATTTTTTATTAAAGAATTGTTGCTCCTTGTAGGATCAACTGCCAGGGAAAGTCCTATTGAAATCGATTCAGCTAATTGAGAGATTAGTCGCAAAAACCAGACGAAGAATTTTTTTTAAATAGTTTTTTTTCTATATGATTCGTATATTATACTTTAATATGCCGAAGAATTATAGTGAAAAGCTGATAGTTTTGAATAACGGACAGATACTTCAAATTGTATATATGTGTATAGATGTGGATATGGTTGTTATGTGTAGCATTAATCAATCTTGTCATTAATATAAGCGGCTCACGGCCCTGTTAGTAAGTTTTCGTACACCTCTAACTTTTCGCCCGTAATTGATCGATCGATTAGATCTAGGAAGCTGGAACGTGGTCTTCCTTATTTTTTTTCCAATACATTAATAATAGAGTAATCAAACGAATCTAGCCGAACGGAACCGATCGTCGGTCGACGCGATGTATCGCGCTGCGTTCGATGTGGTTCGGACTCGATACCATCGACTGCGATTGAAAACAGTCGCAATGAATCGAGATATTTGCACAATCGAAGCAATCGCAATTAACCTCTCGTAATCGCGCATCGATAGTAGTAACTAGTAGTACTCGTTAGTGCTGTATGATAATTTTCGAACACATCATTAGCTGATTTAAGTATTTAAGTCAGAAACGTAGTGGCCTTGAGGTTTGAGCAGCTAGCGATTCAAGTTCGAATCCCAGCGGGGCCTGTACCAATGAGTTTTTTCTAAAAAACTTATGTACAGTTATTTCACACCACGTGATTTACGGTGAAGGAATCCTGTATATTTCTGAGTAGTAATTCAAAGACCATTCAACGTCTGTCACGTAGGCACTCAATCAGCTTTGGTGACAAGAGGGTGTTGTGATTACAACAACTTTGCCTACCCCTTCGGGGAATACAGCCGTAAGTATATGTATTAAGTCAGAAATGTAATAGACTGAGCTAAAGTTTTAAGTACCCACAAAACTAAGCAATTGTAAGTCATATCCGAGGACTAACGTGATCATTGTTAGGTATATAAACAGCTGTTTTTGACACTGCCTACAGAACATACCTTGGAAGGCAATCTATTAAAAGTTCTTCAAGGATATATTTTCGCATTTTTATTAAAAACAAAATCATTGCTCAAAAACCCATATGTTCTAGTAATCTACATCTATACAGCTAAATAAAGTTAAAGGGAATGTGAATCTCCCAATAAGCAGTTTTTCACTAAATGAAAATGAAAGTATGTACGGTAGGTAGGTACTCATATAAAAACATCATCTTTTCAGTGAAAGCAACCTTCCGAACCTGGCGGTAGCATGTATAATCCTATGTAATCGTGTCTTTCTGACGATTTGAAAGTACCTTGTAAAAAGTCTAATCGAATAAAGATATTTTTGAATAGGAATTTGAATCATTTTGATATTTTTTTCTAACAACTGAATTGATTTTAAGGGGACTTTAATTGGCAGATAGCTGATGTTACAAGGAGAAATCAAAGTAAAGTTTATTTAAAAAAAAAAATCTAAGTCTACGCGGGTAAATAGCTGGGCGCAACAACTTTTTTTATAATATTAACAAATAATTTGATATTTATCATAAAAGAAAAGTGCTATATTTGACTTTGACCTTGTAAACAACTTTATTATATCTGAAACGCATAAATATGTAATCAAAGAGGCCTATATTTTGCATTATGTTCTAAGAACCGCACTATCTTTGATTAGAATAGTTTTGTTGCTATCAAAATATTGCGATAAAAATACATGTAACGTAAACAACTATATTATAACCATCTATACAGATAAATAAAATTGGAGTGTCTGTTTGTAATTCCAAAATAACGGAGAGAGAAAAAATCTGACTGTATATGACGTAACAGTGTTTACATCATCAAATCATTCAATAACCAGCTGTAAATTTGATGAAGATCATAAACTTTTTAACGCTACCATTAAGGCTAACAAGTGGCGCCAACTACCGGTACATTTTCGAATTACTATAGAACCAGGTAAAATCGAACGTGACTAAAATGCGCACATTGTTGTTCGAATAGGTAGTTTTTGTCACCTACCACTACTATATTTAGTTTTATTATTTTATGCAACTACAAGGAAAACATTCCAAGTTTACTGTAAATAGCAAATTTTTTATAGTAATAAACAAGGTTATACGTATAGCTGCGCCCCGCGGTTTTACCCGCGTATAGTTAATTTCATGGGTGACCCGCGGAAACTTATTTTTTTTTAGTAGAACGTAGCCTAAATTACTCCTTCTTAAATGATCTATTTCCAGCGAAAGTCCCGTTAAAATCGGTCTAGCTGGAACAAACAGAAAGACAGACAGAGTTTTTTTTTAAATTGTTTCTTTCAAGTGAGTACCGTTACTATCATATGCATTTAGTAAAAAGCTGTTATTTTGGAATTAAAAACAGACACTTCAATTTTATTTAAATGTATAGATCTATAGTTGGAGAAACGCATGCAATATTTTTTTGCTGCTAAAATCTAAGAACTTGTTATACAAAACAAAGAACGAGCTATGTTTAGGCTGTGCTATTCCTTTGTTTCTCGGTTCGAATTATGTTCCTAACAATGCATCCAGCGCGGTCATTGACTTTTCCGAAAATCGAATAGAGGAAGCAGAGAATTGCAAAACATAAAGCAAAACTTGGGACTGGTCGGTTATATTTTATTTTTAAATCGGAATGTGTTCGAAGGCCAAGGATTCCTAACGGCCAACAGAACCGATAGAACGCAATACATTTTCATTGATATTTTTTTATTTAAAAAATTGTCCTAAAATACGTATTATACCAATTTTAAGGTATCATTAGACTGTTAAGTAAATTTTTAAATCGGAATGTGTTCGAACTCCAAGGATTCCTAACGGCCAACAGAACCGATGGAACGCAATCAATTTTCATAGATATTTTATTATAAAAAGAAATTGTCCTAAAATGTGTATTATAAAAGTTCGAAGGTATCATTAAGTAGAAGTACTACGCCAAATGCGTTCAAATTAACTTTTTTCTTCGAGTCCGGCCAACTGTGCAAATGTTTGCGCATGCGTAGTACCTACCCACCGCTCAATGTCAAACTTCTGCAACTGCTTCAGAACAAAATAGCTGTAAAATTGGTTTTACTTACAAATATTTTACAAATTATAACTTTTACTAGAAAATATAAACTTTATTTTTTATTATTTTAATATTTCTTAGTACCGAGGCCATGTTAATTTTGTTAATTTATTGATTTTTGTGGACTTAGGAAAAAAATATCTTTTTTTCATTTAAATTTTAACAAACTCAAAATAAAATAAAAAATATTTAATTTTGGGTAAATAAAATAGACTATCAAACACACACTTCATTATTTTCCAATAAAATTAAATGCCAAATATTGCCAACGATTACAATTATAAAATTATGCATATTTAAAATATATAAATCACACTTAAATGATTATATGAACCACAACTTTTATATATTAGAATTCTTCGATATCCATACACAGTTCACCAATAAAATACATACGCTTATTATAATATACTCTTGCGTATTAATAACAATAAACCTACATTCATTTCAATGTTGACATTATAAGTAGGTAAAATTTGATCGCTTGTTTGACCAAGGACGTAGATGGCTTAGAACTGAAAACAGCTGTCGTTGAAAAATGTTTCACGTCACACAACATTACAATACATTAGATTAGGTTTTATAACATATATTATAACCAGTAAAATAACTCTTATCTTCGTCGGAATACAGAACAAAATTACTAAATCCGAGGTTAAGTAAAAAATCGGTCACTTATTTTATTGTCACTGCAATTTCAAGAATTTACGGATTAGCTACGCATGGCCTTAGAAAATTCAGTTTTTTTTTTATATAAACGTCACTTGTGTTATGTGATATAAAAAAAGTTCGCAATTTATTTTAGTGTATATTAAGGTGTCAATTACAGATGCTAGTCCCGGATAGATGTGTAATAATGTGTTAATAGAATAACTCACGTGTGTCGGAGTCACTCTGCCATCGGTGGTTGTAATTACGCGAGCGGCGACGCCAGACACGGGGCTGGGTCGAGAGTGCCCTGAATGCAGCGCCACGGACACGCCGTATCGAGGAAGTAGGACCCGACAAACTGTCATCGCCACGGAAATCGGGCGGCGGCGGGCGCCCGGCCTCCAAGGGCGCATGCGCCCCGTGCCCGTTAACAGCCGCCCTGCAGCCGCGGGCGGCCCTCCCCACCCCCCTACCTACCCTTTAAATCGAACGTCATATCCCGCCACACCGGTCGCCACCCCCCACCCGCTGTAATTTCTGAAAAGCGCTGACTACCCCCGACCGACCCTAAAAAATGCATTGCGTAACGGTTTTATAAATTCCCGTGGATGTTTGCTCAATCAATTATCTACCTCGCAGGACGGTTATGGCAGACATTACAGGTCAGCCTAACAGCTCGGGGAATGGCCGGCGAGCCTACCTTGACAGTGCCTCGAAGCGGGAAACACGTGTAGACTGAAGACGCGCACCCGAAAAATACCACTAACCCATTACACGTGTCGGCGGAATCGGCTAATCTAGAATTCCGTTTCCATCAATCACGCAGTTACTTAGATATTTAGATTGACGTTCAAACAAAGCTTTGAAAATTCGAAGTGGCTAAGTGGTTTGAATATACGCCTACTATGCTAGCGATGCAAATTTGAATACCTGCGGACTGTACTAGTAAGTTTTTGTTTAAACTTATGTGTAGTGATGTCACACTTTGATCATAAATCATTCGTTTTAAAGGAAAATATAATAATTAATCTTGCATTCATCTGTAATACATAATCAATCAAATCAAATCAAAAAGTTTTATTCAATATAAGGGACACTTGGAACACTTATTGAACGTCATTTTTCTTACGTTAACTTAAGTAAATTTACTACCGTTTCCAAAAGTAAGCCTGTCAGGAGAAGAAACGGCGAAACAAACTCCCCGGTTTTTTTTTTTTTACATGTGTCCCTTCTATATACATAGGGTTGCTTAAGTACATTTCAATGGAAGAGTGAGCAACTCATTGCCATACTTGGCTATCATCAATATACTCAGTTACACTATAATATGCTTTTTCACAAAGTTTCTGTTTGATGCTTGCCTTAAAACTTAAAAATGGTAGTTCACACATTTTTAATGGTAGTTTATTGAAAAGGCGTATACTTTGCCCCACAAAAGAGTTACTAGTTTTGTGCAGTCTAGTCACAGGGACACGGAGTTTATCCCTCTTGCGTGTATTTATATTGTGCATATCACTATTTTTCTTAAAACTATCTATATTCTTTCTTACATATATCAAATTTTCAAATATGTATTGACATGCCACAGTCATTATCCCTATTTCTTTAAACTTCTCTCTGAGAGAATCTCTAGATTTGAGTTTATAGATTGCACGAACAGCCCGTTTCTGCAGCACAAAGATAGAACTGATGTCTGTAGCATTTCCCCATAAAAGGATGCCATAAGACATAACACTATGGAAATAACTAAAATAGACCAACCGAGCTGTGTTTATATCAGTTAGGTGTCTAATTTTCCTTACTGCGAATGCTGCAGAACTGAGTCTTTTCGACAATCCAGCTATATGGGGCCCCCATTGCAATTTATGATCCAATGTAACTCCAAGGAAAACTGTTGTTTCAACAAGGTCCAACACTTCGTCGTTGATAAGTACATTGGTTTGCATTTGTTTCACATTTGGCATAGTGAACTTGACACATTTAGTTTTTTTACTATTGAGTACTAAGTTATTAGCGCTGAACCAATGTACTACGTCAGAGAGAGCATTATTCACATCGTCAAAGTTAGCTTTTTGCCGGTCTATCTTAAAAATCAGAGAAGTATCATCAGCAAATAATACAATATCGTGTTTATTGCTTACCATGTAAGGTAAATCATTAATATAAGTTAAAAAGAGAAACGGACCAAGAATTGAACCCTGTGGAACACCCATCTCTATTGGACACCCCGGAGATGTTACGCCATGTATATCGACTTTTTGTATTCTATTACTTAGATATGAAGATATAAGTTTTAGAGCCAGGTCTCTTACACCGTAGTGATCTAACTTCCTGATCAACGTTTCATGGTGCACACAATCAAAGGCTTTAGATAGATCACAGAATACACCTAGAGCATCCTGTGAAGCTTCCCAAGCTTCAAGAATTTTTCTAATGAGCTCGACACCTGCATCGGTAGTCGAGCGACCCTTTGTGAAACCGTATTGTTTAGTGTGCATCAAATTATGTTCATTAAAAAAGGCTAAAAGTTGATTAAGTATTAGTTTTTCAAAAATTTTACTGAAAATTGGCAGTATTGATATAGGTCTAAAGTTCGTAGGGTCGTTAATACTACCAGCTTTTAATAAAGGAATTATTTTACTATACTTCATTTGATCAGGAAATTCACCACTTTCAATACAAACATTAAATAATAAAGCTAGATCAGTAGCAACAATATCAATAATACTATTGAGTACTTTAACAGAAAGTCCCCATAAATCAGCTGAATTCTTCATATCTAGCGTTTCAAAAGTTTTGACAATGTCTCTGGGGGTAACAGTTTTAAACTTAAATGCAACGTTACATTTATCCACATGCATTTTTAAAATGGCTTCTGCTGCTGCGGGAGACGAATTTAAGACTTTGGTTAATGAAACTGGTATATCAGCAAAGAATGTCTCAAAAGTAGTTGCCACATCAATATCAGTCTTAATTATATGATCATTAATTTTTAGAGTTATTGAGTCATTCTTAAGAGAAGTTTTTCCAGTTTCAGAATTAATAATGTCCCAAGTTGTTTTAGTTACATTGGAGGACTTCAAAATTTTATTTCTCACAGCAATAGACTTGGCGTCTGAACAAACCTTTTTAAATAATTTTGAGTAATTTTTAACATAATTTGTAAATTCCAAATTAAAATTAATAGATTTTTCTTGATAAAGTTCATACAGCCTTCGTCTACTTATGTGAATGCCTGGGGTAGCCCACTCACTAAACGACAAACGTTTTCCCAATAGAACCGTCTTCGGGGTAAATATGCGCTTATGTTCTGCGTGTACAATTTGAAAAAAAGAATTGTACATTGCATTACACGCAAGGTGGTTATTTATTAAAGGAAACTTACTTTGGACATTACCTCGAAAACGGCTCAAGCGATTTGCATTTATGGGAATATAAGTAACTCTTTTCTTGGGAGCTTTCACATTTTTCTTACTGAAAGTTATTAATTGGCCACAGTGGTCAGAGTCTAATTCACTTATGATTTCATTACTAGTGGGCCGAAAGTTTGTGAACACGTTATCAATGCAAGTTGCTGATGAACTTGTTATTCGTGTTGGCTCAGAAAATAAGTAAAATAAATTAGAGGAACTAAAAAGGCATTTTAATCGATTGCTCATGGATGAATTTTCTAAAATATTGACATTAAAGTCTCCACATATGATTATATTTTTACCTGAAGTACAGACTTTTACCAAAACTTCATCCATGATTTGTTCAAAATGCTCGAAAGCTCCACTAGGGGGTCGGTATACGCACACAACAATGTATTGCTCTAACTCTATACATGATAACTCAATAGTACTCTCCGCAGAAAGGTGCACAACATCCAGACGTTCTTTATATTTCATGCGTTTTTCTAAAATAATCATGGAGCCTCCTCGTATTGCAACCTTCCTGCTGAAGGCACTAGCAACCTGATGGTTACAGAAGTTGAACATGAACTGCTCGTCCCTAAGCCAATGTTCTGTTAAACATAATACATGAATATCATTACAGTCCATGAACAACTCCAATTCTAATTCTTTATTTAACATTCCTTGGATGTTCTGATGAACAAGTTTAATAAAGGAAGTAGCATTATTATTCATAAAATCGCCAGAGATTGTCTCTGTTGTCTTATAACTTAATTTAAAGTATTTGGAACATATTCCAAAGAATCATTACATATAATGTCCTTGTTTGCCTGCTCAATAGAAGCAGTCTTGTTAGCCAATGATTTGGCTGTGTTCAAATTAAATACGTGTATACAATAATGTAGCATGCTTGCTACTTGTCGTTTATATCTAAAGGAAAGATAAAATCTTTCACTTGTCACATTAAAATATGAAATAATTGAATTGTTATTTATGTCAATAAATGTAAAAAAATTATTATAATTGGTTATTGTTTGCATGCAACAATTCAAATTATATCTAATATTATTTTCCCTCTGTGACAATCCTCTGCTGTAGGGAAATGCAAATAATATTATATTTTTCGCACTAAGGCAACTCAGCGAATCCATTAATTTAATTAATAAATAATCAATAAAGATATAGTGTCTGAAACCCGCCATCTTCTATGACAAGTGGGTTATACCTGCTTGAGGGGTTAGACAGAGGTGATGTAATAACAACACCCACTTTTCACCGAAACTGATTAAGTGATGATGAAGCCAACGTGACAGATGTTGAGTCTATCACCGACTCAGGCACTATTCACACGTCTTTGAATTATTTTTCAGACATATGCAGGTTTCCTCACCATGTGTGACATCACTGTACATACATTTTTTTTTCTATAGATAAACTAATTGTTACAGGTCCCGCTGGGATTCGAATTTGCGTCGCCTGCGTAGCAGGCTACTGCTCAAACCTCAAGGCCACCACGGCTCTCCTCTCTTGAGCGTGTAGCTTAAAAATTAATAGGGAAGAAATTACTAATTATTATTATTTGTTAAAGGCGGAGCTTCAAAACGTCTAGCATAGTTTAGTTCTTGTTAAAGGTATTATCATGTAAGCCCTTTACTTTAGGTTGCTGTCAGACTTGTTTCAGGTTGTCTACAAGTTACCCTCAAGCAGGTAACCTGTTACTGTGCCTACATAATGATTATTACGGCTAGTAATAATTTACGGCAAATATGTAAGTAATAATTACAAACATACAAAGAAATTTACACGTTAAAATACTTTTCTGTCAGTCTTTAAGACGCAATGAAAAAAAAAACTAAATTATCAAATACTAGCGGACGTCACGCGGTTTCTCCCGCTTCGTTCTCGTTCCCTTGGGAGTACGGGGATAAAAATAAAGCCTATGTTACTCGCTGATAATGTCTATCCATCGCTGATATCTTTTTTCTAATCGGTCCAGTAGTTTCGGAGCCAATACAAACATACATACATAGAAATCTGTCCTCTTTATAACATTAGTGTATAAATAGGAAGGCAGGAGTTGTGTATCAATGGGTATTTGACTGAATTAGACTGTGTTGGATTTCTCTTGACTAGGACGAAGCATGGTATAATTCAAACCATTCAAAATGTCCCGGGATATACCCTAACATAATGCATAATTTGGTTTTCCCGGCGTATTAATTGTACTGGCGCAGTATTTTCCGCATTTGTTTTAATGCATTATTATTCCAATGTCGATGTTGATATGATTTTTACTAACATTTTTGTGCCTTATACAATTGAACTATAAAAAAACTCAGATACTTGCGAAAATCTGCAATATTTGCGGTTTCACCAATTTCATTGTTGACCCGCGGAACCCTAGTGTTTTTTTTTAATTATAGCACTCTAAGTTACTCCTTGTAACATTAGCTATCAGTGAAAGTCCCACATAAATCGGTCCAGGTGATTCGGATATTAGCCGGAACAAACAGACATACGCATAGACAGACAGAGAAAAAAAATTAAAATTAGATTTTCTGTGTCAGTACCATGTATACTTTCGCATGCATTTACTGAAAATCTGTTATTTTGGAATTACAAAGAGGTATTTTAATTTTATTTATCTGTATAAATATTCACAAACTTTTTTGATTTTCGAGCCGTGGTGGCCTTGAGGTTTGAGCAGTCGCCTGCTACGCAAGCGACGCAAGTTCGAATCCCACTGGCCTGAACCAATGAGTTTTTCTAAAAACTAATGTGCAGTGATTTCACACCACGTGCTTTACGGTGAAGGAAAACATCGTGAGGAAACCTGCATATTTCTGAGAAGTAATTCAATGACGTATGTAAAGTGTCTGAGACGGCGATGGACTCACCATCTGTCTCGTTGGCACTTAATCATCTTGTGTGAAAAGTGGGTGTTGTGATTACAACACCTCTGCCTACCCCTTCGGGGAATACAGGCGTGAGCATATGTATGTATGTAACTTTTTTGAAAAATACAGTTTCATGTTGCTATGAATTTCGCTACTTACTTATTCGTCTACTTAGTTTGCATAACGATTTAATCATGATGTGAGTGACATCCCTAATACTACGAAGTATCAGGCGAGCTATATTTTTTTGTCATCGTAGAAAAAATAACTGGGTTATCAGCTTTTCGTGGTTTCCTCAAAGGTCTAGCAACCATTCCCACCATGCTCGCCACAGGAATATAAATCAAATGTGAGTTACGGCTGCGGTCCTAAAGATATTTCTCATTAGGTCTCTACATTTGGACCCAATGAAATACTAAATACATAATATTATAAATGGGAATCTGTCTCCTTAAATCTGTATGCTACTTAGTTTTCACAACTTAACAGCTGCCGAAATGAGTAACCTTCTCCTTTTTTGAAGTCGGCTAAGAAGAGCTTGATCGTTTGACGCAGAAATGATAGCTACTTGTGTATCTACTTTAATCATCAAAAAAAAAAAAAAATGTGCTAATGGGTGCATCAGAAGTGATGCACCCATTAGCACAATTTTTTTTTATATTTTTTATTATAATTAATACGCATTACCAAGTTTATGAAAATGTAAATTAAGAATTTTTTTGTTAAGAAAACTTAATGATTATAAACGGATTTTAAATTCAATCTTGTACGCATACAAAATGAAACTTGGCCTTATATCTGAATTAAAATGCATATTTAGTTAATTTTAGTGCTTGTTTGAAGGCGAAAATGCCTGCGTAGTTTTATGTAGGCATTTTGATGATAACTACATTTGGCAAATGGTTGGCCGTGACATTTGGATACCAAACGCATAATAAGCAAGTTTTACTAGACATGTAAATATAGGCATGTAATTATTCAAAGTGATCAGCGATCGAGATAAAGATAGATGTAAAATGCATTTAAAGTAGGGGTGTTTTACAAAAATAATAAAAAAGTTTGAAAAAAATAATGTGTTAGTACTTTTTCATAATAAAAGATATACTAGCATATGACAATACTCAAAATATTATTTGTTTACTCGTTCCCTTCCGTCCTTTCCCTAAGGCACGCCTGTATTCCCCGAAGGGGTAGGCAGAGGTGTTGTGATTACTACTTTTCACCGAAGATGATTAAGTGCCAACGTGACAGATGGTGAGTTCCCTAAGGCATTTTTGAAAAAGCTTTATTATAAAGATAGAACTCCAAATTCATCACATTCTCATCCTGCCTAGTAGACCACGGACTGTATGAACAGTTCGTGCCTACCCGGGCGTGCCAATAATTTAAATGATATGCCATATATCTGACACATAGCATCTCAAGGTGCTCATCCTTTTCCTATTATAACAATTTAAGTTGAAGTTCCAGCTTTTCGTTGTAGAAATTCAGATAGGTCTGGGGCCAAACCAGCTCTTTTTGCATTGACAGTTCAGCTGTGTAACAGTGACAGATGTATGTACGTCATATACATCTGTATAAAAATATGAGTCAAACTATCATGGCCATAAGAGCTCTCAATAAGAGGAGGAATAAGGAGGAGCTCGTGGCACAGTTGCTATTATATCATTCGATCAGCGAAGTTAAGCAACCCTAAGCCTAGCCAGTAATTGGATGGGTGACCGCCCGACTTCCCTCCGTGCCTCGGAAAGCACGTTAAGCCGTCGGTCCCTGTTGCCAATTTATCTTTGGCAATCGTTACAGGTCAGTCGGAGGCCTAAAATAGTCTGACACCTGGTTTAACCCAGATCACAGATTTTCCTCGTTAAAGGGGTTGCGATGGTCAGATGGCAGTCGCTTCGTATAAAAAGCAGGTGATCAGCCACATCGGGTTGAATCAAATGCCGACCCCAACAATATACGGGATAAGGCCAGGGAGATGATGGAAGAGCTCTCAATAAGGCCCCAGTAGTTTTTTTACGTGGAGAATCCGTTATGGATACACCAACCGCCGCTTGGGTAACGGAAGGAATATGTATGCACCGAATAAGCTCCACGGTGTTCCTCCTGATCGCTAAGTGGGGGGGTACACGTGATATGAAGGCCCCGGTAGGCTAGATGAATAAAGAAAATAAAATATGGAAATGACAGATGTCATTCCCATATATATTGTATCGTTTCTACTAGCGAAGCGTGAGTCTAATGTTGCTTGGTATCACAATCGCTTACGATCAGCGATAATTGTTTGCTACAATAATAATAATGATCTCCTACCGAATTTCGGTTACGGCGGCTAATCTCAACGAGGATTAGCCATGTGCGCAGGAGGTATTATAGTGCACAAGTGTGTGTGCAAACACAGGTGCACTCTTTATTCCCTCACACTCATAGTCCGATGGGACGGCAATCCGACACGACCGGCGAGAGATCAGGCGTAGGACCAACGGTGCAACGTGCGCTCCGAGGCACGGGGGTGGAAACACCGCCAACTTCCAAACTTCGGGCATTTCATTGTGAATTTATTGACAGAAAAACCCAATATTAATTTTTGACCCAACTCGGGAATCGAACCCGGGACCTCGGGAACAGCAGGCGAACATACTAACCACTAGACCTACATTAGCTTAAAAACAAAACAAGTGAACTAGGATTTCTATTCCTCGGTAACGACAACATTGCATTGACCTAGACTCAATCAATCAAACCATGAAATACACTCGGAAAGTAAAACAAATCACCGAGATTGTTCCCAGCCGTAGCACATGTCACATCGTATAAAGAAACATAAAAAGTAACAGATTGAAACGTGGACGCATCGGCCGACCTAGTTATCGCGATGCTATTTCGGAAAAAGAGCACAGCTGCACTATTATTTGGGCAGCCGTAATGACCCGGTTTCCCGGTAGATGATCCTTTGTTCCCACAGGTAGGCAGGAAATTAAGCGCTATGGATCAGGTAGGCAGGAGGAGAATATGGATCATCTTTCAAAGACTCAAATCTTCAATTCAATCCTCATCCCATACATTCTTGAGGCACTTAATGCAACCCGATGTGGCTGATCACCTGAATTTTATACGAAGCGACCTAACCGATATCGATGGCGACGTCCGACCTTCGTGACCCCTTTTACGAAGAAAATCGGTAAGCTGAATTAAATCAATTGTCACTTTCTTATGCCTCCGTCTGACCTGTAACGATTGCCAAGGATGCTAAATTGGCTAAATTGGCAACCGAGACCGGCTGAACGTGCTTCAGGGTACGAAGGACACCCATCCAACTACTGCCTTAAGTTTGATATAATGATATGCGTAATAGTTACTGTCCACGGGCTCCGCTATTGATTCTTATATCAATACGTATTAATACGTCTTATCAATCCTACATCGGAAACATTTGTCCGCACCATTGCGAACTAGCGATCTAACTCATATCAGGAACATAACACTGTACTGTCATTAGCGTAATTCGATTGAAGTGTTCTGAAAAAATCTTCTGATTAAATGTCAACGTGACAGATGGTGAGGCTATTGCCATCTTAGGTACTATACATACCTACGTCTTTGAATTACTTCTCAGACATATGCAGGTTTCTTCAAGATATTTTCTTTCGCTGTAAAGCACGTTGTGTGAAATCATTGCACGTAAGTTTTTAGAAATACTCATTGGTACAGGCCGCTGCGATTCGAATTATTGTCGCTTGTGAGTCGCAGGCGACTTCTCAAACCCCCCGACCACCACGGCTCTATATTGTTAGTAATTATGATAATGTATGCATCTTCTAATCACTAATTAAATGCAGCTACCACTAGTTAATGGTATCACCATAATTAATCACGACTAAATTAATTTTACATAATTTAAACAAGTCCAAACCTTGATCTTCGAATCTTCAGAGGTAGAATTTGCATGTTCAAATAATATTAATCATGGCGCTATATTGATGACTAGTTCCCGTTCCCGTAGGAGTACGGTGATAAAATAAAGCTATGTATATGTTTCTCGCTGATGATTTAGCTTCCCAATGGTGAATGAATTTTTGTAATCGGCACAGTAGTATTTTAGTTTATTCATGAAAAAGATATACAGTAAAATACAAATCTTTCCTCTTTATAATAGTAGTGTAGATAGTATAAAAGTCAAAAAAGTCAAAAATATCTCTATTCGATTAGACTTTTACAAATTACTTTCAAATCGTCAGAATGACATAATTTTACAGGATTATACATGCTACCGCCAGGTTCGGAAGGTTGCTTTTACTGAGAAGAACCTGGCAAGAAACTCAGTAATTACTCTTTTCAAAAATATTATACAATTTAAGGAATACAATATAAATCATTTAAGAAACGTTAGCTCATGGACAGAGTTCCAATGCACAAATGTCGATAAAAATTAACATAATTAAAAATCTAGTACATCTACTTATAACTAAATGCCTAGCTTGAGATGACCAGCCCCTACAAGCAGCACCTGTTCACAAGTATGACGTGAATGCCAGCCATTGACCTCCTCAACCATCATAGAGGGACTGTAGACTAGATGTGTCCCGCAGTTTCACCCGAGTAGACTTAATTTCAGAACAAATTGACAGACAGTCTGAGATTTTTTTGTACCGTATATATGTAGTTTCATATGCATTAAGTGACAAGTTAAATTGTATTTACCTGCAAAGATAATAGCTTCCATGGTGACTAGCAAAAGTGCTTCATGAAGGCGAAGAGTTGAACTCTTTCGCCTTTCATTATATTAACACGGCTTTCTACGTACTCATACATATATATAATTAAGCCTATATCAAATATAAAGGAACCAACTAGGACCAGTATAAACCATACGTAAAACGGTTCAGCTGTTTTTAAGTAATCAAGTGAAATACGAAAAAAAAAATCTTATTCCCAGACATCCACAGCCCATAGGTTTAAAAAATAAACTTTCATCCATTAATTCCCGCGATCTCCACGACAGTTGAATTGCTTGGATGTAGCGAAAATTCATTTGTATACCAAAATAAAAGCCTCATATGAAATCAAGGCTATGCGGTTGAAACCGCGGGGCAAAGCTAGTTAGTTACCTACTATAAAAATAGCCCCTACAAAGAATGCATCTGCGAAACATCGCGTTGTTAATAGTTCGGGTTTAAAAGTGGGTCGAATCGCGCGATTTTTAGTAATGTATTTGTATTCGTAAGATGCCCTACATACGGCCGATAGAGCGGTTACACGGCACACAAGTGTGTCCCAGTGCAGGGCGACTGAACAAACATTGCAACCAGTCAATTCACTTTCCTTAACTAACTTTGCTTATTATTGAGCGACTTCCAGACCATTTTAGTTCACTTTGATTGAGCATAGATACGTTTTGAGAGGTAGGTCGTAATAAGATCTCCCGTTCGAAATTCCGATCTTCCCGACTGTAGACGAGATCGCAGCCAAATACTGCTACCTTAGGGTATTATATTCGTAGTACCCAGGGTCCCCCTTGAGTATGGAGAAAGTAAACCAGGGGGGTTTTGGTGCAGTAAGAATCCTAGATATCCAGACTTGTGTCTCCTGTTGCATAGGCTGTTTGACACCTTCGAAGGCTTAAAAAAAGATATATTCATTATAATTCCTTCACGAGGTTGACAGAGAATTCAGCGCATTCTTCCCTACGAAAACAGATGCACTTTCCTTAAAAGAAATATACAAATTTTGTGTTTTAATTTTCTGAAAACCAACCTTACGCCGTACCATTAATTCATTAAGTGCTTGGATACATATAATACTGAATACATATAATTAATCTTTATGTAAGCTACATTATTGGATAAATGTATGGCTATCTTCCAAAAAGTTGTACATAACATAGAATTGAGCTCAGATATCTGGAAATACAAGGCTAGTAATAATAAGGAGAAAGCGTATGTTCTACTGCACGTGGGCCTCAATCTACTCATCATGACGTAACTAGATATTTCATTAATATTTTTGATAACATTAATTACTTACTCAATAAAGATTATATCACTAATCCTATCCTCTGTGTTAAAATTAATAAACATTTTTTTATTTCCTAAATGCATTTAGCATTTTTGATATATTTTACTCCTGAAATGTAAACCTGAATTATTGAAATCTACATCTGCTCCTGAGAAATCACAAATGCAAAAATTCAATATCACTTTGCTCGACCCGGGTCGAACCTTTTTTTTTTTTTTTTAAAGTGGAGAATCCGTTAGGGTGCACGTGATACGTCTTCACATGCTTCGCTGTGACCCCCCCAGACCCGGGTCGAACCTAATCCACAGAGTGCTTGGCGACAACTACACCATCGAGGCAGTCTGCAAAAACTTCACACTGAAATAAAATAGCCACTCGAATCTTTATTTTTTCATAGTATCGTGTCAAGGGTTCAAGGACTATAGGAAACAATTGTAAATAAGGATTCTGTATTCGCATGAGCGAAATGCAGAAAGCCTGCTAGGAACATACTGCCTATAGACAAGAATTCTCATTCTTAAATATTATTAGGAACCGTAAACAAGCCAATGCCTTATTTTACGTTACATTTAAATTCCGAGAAGAACCGCTATTCCGAGATTAGCATAATAAACTTAGACTGACGTGACGGGAGTCTAGGAAATTGGAGCGAATGCCTAGACTTGTGATTAGACGGAGTTAGCCTTTTCTATTACTGTCAATCCCAAGGCACTCACTACTTATTGTAGTGCATACATACATATGCTCACGCCTGTATTCCCCGAAGGGGTAGGCAGGGGTGTTGTAATCACAACACCCACTTTTCACCGAAGATGATTAAGTGCCAACGTGACAGATGGTGAGTCCATCGCCATCTCGGACACTTTACATACGTCATTGAATTTACATACTTCTCAGAAATATGCAGGCTTCCTCACGATGTTTTCCTTCACCGTAAAGCACGTGGTGAGAAATCTTCTTATTGTAGTGCTTTGATGATATTTCATTAAAAGACTGTGCTTAATGCTATGACTTTCGGTAGAAGGCATCATCCAATAAATTACGATTATACAATAGATGGTGAAAATATAACTACTTCGACCTCCATAAAAGATCTTGGGGTGACATTCGACCGAAAGTTAACGTTTCACGATCACATCGTGGCACTGGCGAAAGAATCTTTTGCACGATTGGGATTTGTGCTCAGGAATTCCAATGATTTCAACGATCATAGCGTTATTAGGTTGATCTTTGGGGCATTGGTACGATCGAAACTAGAGACCGCTATGTGTGTATGGAATCCCCATGAAAGCTCTTATGTACTCCTTCTTGAAAAAGTGCAAAAAGCTTTCTTGAGGTATTTGTACAAACGTGCCCATTCTTACTATCCGTACATGTATCCCACGAAGTTCCTGCTTGGTTGTCTTGGGTACAATTCACTGTAAACTAGACGGAACAAACACCAACTGCTGGTGATGTGTAAAATGTTACGTGGCAAAATAGATGCACCGGTGCTCCATAATGGACTGTGTCAACTGTTTGTGCCTAATAAGTACAGCCGCAGCAGAAGGCACAGATTGCTCGCGCCGCCGCAGTGCCGCACCGTGGCGCGCACCAACTCACCTATCCCGCGATCCCTCGCTGCGCTCAACGCTCTCCTCAGCGCCAATCCTAGCTGTGATCTGTTCGCGGATGATTGGCATCTATTATCGTTACAGTGTCTGGGATTTTGTGAAAGGGATGAATGATGTGATCTTATTTTTATTAATATTTTGTTTTATATTAAGCTATTATTTTTACAAATTCATTGTTTTTATTTGAATTGAAGTTACCTTTTTTAATTTGTGTTGTATATCTTTAACAAATGTAATTGGTTCGCCGTTTTTGTTAAATAAATAAATAAAAAAAAAAAAAAAAAAAATTAAGTCTTATGATGTATTTGTATCAATAATATAAATTCATTTCTTATTTCTAATATTAGAATATTAGCTGTGACCCGTGATTTCACCGGCGTAGACTTAATTTCATGGATGGTCCGCGGAACCTTAATGTTGTTTTTAATAAAAGTAGCTACTCCTTGTAACATTAGCTATCTACCAGTGAAAGTCCCGTTAAAATCAATTCAGCCGTTTCGGCGATTTGCCGGATCAAACAGAAAGACGGACGGACAGATAGAGAAAATTTTAAAATTTGTTTCTTTTTTCAATTCAGTACTTTTTATGTTTTCATATACATTAAGTGAAAAGCTATTATTTTGGAATTACAAACAGACACTTCAATTTTATTTATCTGTATAATATAATATGTATATAGATGTATAGATTAGCCCAGCGGTTTCACCTCCTTAGATTTAATTTCATGGGTTTATTTCGCTAGATTTCGAACTCGACGTCGAGCGTCGGTTGCAATCATAAGAAATTAATATATTATGACATTGATGATAAAGTTCAATTTCGTATCTATGAAACCGGCACTCAAGTGTCACTGAGAAACCTTACAGAATAACTCGGCTGGGTTCTGTGCACGGCTCGGGCAAAGTGTTATTGGGTTATTCCATCCTTAATTTCATTTCCTAGTAGCAGTCTAGAGGATGATGCATTATAAAGATACATTATTTTCATTATTAAATAAATTACTATATTCTATTCCCCGGGAACAGTTTCGCGGGAGATAATACATTTTAATATCCTGCACTTATTCCACGTAATTGTAAATCCCATAGAACAAAATTAACCCTTTAAATGACTATTCTAAAATGTAAACTGTTTAGAGCCGTGGTGGCCTCGGGGTTAGAGCAGTCTCCTGCTACGCAAGCGACGCAAGTTCGAGCGAAGTAAGTTTTTGTAAAAAACTTATGTGCAGTGATTTCACACCACGTGCTTTACGGTGAAGGAAAACATCGTGAGGATTAGTATAGTGCCTGAGACGGCGATAGACTCACCATCTGTCACGTTGGCACATAGTCAAATTCGGTGAAGAGTGGGTGTTGTGAGAACAACACCTCTGCCTACCCCTTCGGGGAATACAGGCGTGAGCATATGTATGTAATATCCTGCACTTATTCCACGTAATTGTAAATCGCATAGAACAAAATTAACCCTTTAAATGACTATTCTAAAATGTAAACTGTTTAAGAATTAAATGGATGTGAAAATACAATCGCAATATGAACCGATAACATTCATGCTAAAGATAAAAAAAATCTAATGCAATAGGCTCTCGCCACACGCAGAGTTGGCACAAAAAATCAGAATGAAAAACAACTATGCATTTATACGGGCAATATCCTCTGCGAAGAATTTCAAGGTTTTAGAGGCAGAGGTTACATGCAGCTTTGAAAAAACTTAGTATTGCCTATTGATACTAATAGTGGCGTAGAGTTTTTATAAAATTTCGTTGTTGAAGTTCGTTTCTGTATATTCTTTTAAAATGTATGCGATGTCACAGAACGAGCTTAAAAGTGAAGGAATACATGTCTAAAAATAATATGTCCGAGAAGTTTAGTGTCTGGGACGCCTATGGAGTCACTATCACATATTTTTGAGACGTATAATTGCTGAATTTCTTGCCGAGCTCTTCTCAGTTAAGGCAAACCCTCCTAATCCGGTGGTAACATATAAATGTATAAAAAATGTATAAAATGTATGACATATAAATTATAAAATCACGTATTTAATGTCTTTTTAAATCTGTCTTTGTGACTATATGAAAATACTTTAGAACAAGTCTAGTAAAATAAATGAATTTTGATTTTTGACTATCTGTCACGTTGGCACCTAAGCCTCTTCGGTGAAAGGTGGGTGTTTATAACTCAAATGCTTACCTCCTTTGTGGTCTTTCTAGGGGGTCATAGGATTACTGATTTTTACTCCATTACCACCTTCTGTAACAAACCTAAACCGAGATTGCGAGACGACTTCAATATCTTCAACAATTGGCTAACAGTGGAACAATTTTGCTTAAAAATATATGCTGGCTAGGGGTGTGTGAAACATAAATAAATAAATACACGCAGTATTAGATTTTATTAGTAGACGAATTCGCGGGCTAAACGCTGTGATCTACAAGATCTACAAACTCAGTGTTCCGCTACATAGGTATCGGTTCCGATAGTTTGAATTGTTTGTGGCAAATGGTAGTATTTTTTAAGTTTCCTACATATTTCTATATTATACGAGTACTTTGGACTCAAGTCCGTTGTTTTTGTTTTCCTTCTATGCCAAGGTTATTTATTATTTCCCTTAAAACGGTAAAAACAACAGTAAAAACAAGATCTTACACTCATCTTACTTATATAAGATATTCTAAAAGCAACCTTGAAAAATAGATACGTATTAGGGTTCCGAACCTCGAAAGGTAAAAAACGGAAACTTTATATCACTTTGTAGTCTGTCTGTCTATCGAGGCCTTTTTTCTCTGAAACGCGAGAAGCTATCAAACTGAAATTCACGTCAATACTCAGGTCTACTGTCTCTTGGAGCTGGAACTTCTAAGCCAACGCATCCAAAATATACAGCCGTTTATGCTGCTAATGTTCGACACTCGTAAGGAAAAAACTAATTAAATAAAAAAAGATAGATAAAACGTTTATTTGCCACACAATAACAAGTTAAACAAAACTACAATGATGAAGACCTACAAAATAAACATTAATAGTAAATGAGTAAACGATAACAATGGAACTTTGGTCTAGCAATATGACAGTGCGCTGCAGTGGTGCAAATAGGCCATGGCTCAATGTATCGCTTTGCTGTTACGAACAAAACACTGGTATTCTGCCACCACCCAAAATTCAACTGCATATATTGTAGAGGAGAAAGTTGTGCATGTGTGTGTAATAATGTGCAAGGAGTCAAGACTGAGCCTGAGTGTTTGTTTGATATGAAAAATCTATTAGGTAGATTGTTTGCAAAAAGCAAATCATATTTGGTCGTAAAGCACAGATAAAGGAGAAATTGCGAAATACCAAAAAATTGCACACATCAGGTTTGTATTTAACCCTTGGTACGCGAGACCAACTCGCACTTGGAATTTCTTATGCACTACTTACGCAACATCTATGCATATAATTTCTTACCATTCTGGGATGGCGTGAGCATATTTATATTTATGTACATCTACACTACTATTATAAAAAGGAAAGATTTGTATTTTTGTGTGTATGTTTGTAATGAATAAAATCAAAAACTATTGAGCCGATTTAAAAAAATCTTTCACCATTGGAAAGCTACATCATCAGCGAGTAACATAGGTTTCTTTTATCCCCGCCCTCACACGGGAACGGGAACTACGCGGGTGAAATCGCGTGTCGTCCGCTAGTTACTCTCAGAAAATAATTCGCGTTATGCCTTTCCACTGGAAAGAAATAACTCAATAAAAATACAATTAGTTTTCCGTTTTATTATTGTGTTTAGATGACACATAGTGTATTTCTGTAGGTGCATGAGTAATTACCAAGAGGAGGAGCTCGTAGCACAGTTGCTATTGCGCATATCATTCGACCAGAAAAATTAAGCAGCCCTAACCCTAGCCAGTAAATGGATGGGTGACCGCTCGAGTTCCCTCTTTGCCTCGGAGAGCACGTTAAGCCGTCAGTCCCGGTTGCTAATTTATCATCTTTGGCAATCGTTACAGGTCAGTCGAAGGCCGAAATAGCCTGACAACTGGTTTAACCCAGATCACAGATTTTCCTCGTAAAAGGGGTTGCGAAGGTCAGATGGTAGTCGCTTCGTATAAAAATCAGGTGATCAGCCACATCGGGTTGAATCAAGTGCTGACCCCAACAATGTATGGGATAAGGCCCGGGAGATGATGAGTAATAACCATCACAGTTGTGTAGATATAAAATGCAAAGTCATAATTTAACCTAACCGGTTGCGGACTTAATTCCCTGCAAAGATTCCAAAACAACCATTCTCTAATATATCATAATAATCCAAATCCTACGTTAAATTGGTCACAGTCGAGAATAAACTCTATTTTAATCATACAAGAGTTAATTTGAAGATAAAAAATACGTAAAAAGACTATGAAAAATGAAGATAAATATTACCTTGACAATTGAAATATTTTTTGTTACTGATAGTTGATTGACCGAATGATTGATTGCTCTCACTTAATGACTCATATCACCATAAGCAGCCGTAGCATGAGTGCCGGAGACATGATATTATATCGCGTATTTTGTCGTAGCCATGATTTTTCTAAGACTGTATTGAAGCAATTTTGCTCAAAAGCTGCAGTTTATAACGCGTTACGTTCGTTCAACTACTAACTCAGAACATATTTATTACTATTAATTGAAATAATGGAGGGCGATGGCTGGCATTCTCGACATACTTGTGAACAGGTGCTGCTAGTGGGGGCTGGTCATCTCAAGCTACACAATTATTCGTAGTTCTTATTTTAGTATTTAATTATTTTTTATATCGACTTTTGTGCACTGGAACTGTGTCCATGGGTTTTTATATATTTTTTATGATTTATAATGTATTACTCAAAGCTATAATTTTTTTTTTTAAAAGAGTAATTACTGAGTTTCTTGCCAGGTTCTTCTCAGTAAAAGCAACCTTCCGAACCTGGCGGTAGCATGTATAATCCTATGTAATCGTGTCATTCTGACGATTTGAAAGTACTTTGTAAAAAGTCTAATCGAATAAAGATATTTTTGATTTGATTTGATTTGAATTATTTATTGTGTACTATTTGAGCCCCGCGGTTTTACCCGCGTAGAGTTGGGTATATATGATTCAGACAAGGACGGGTGTTCTTGCTTCGTTTTGGCTATTACGATACAATGAGTTTTTTGTACATTCTTTTAATATAACATGGAATAATTTTATCTATAAACCCATCGGAGTTCAACTTCTGCCTTTTACTAGAAACCGTATCAATAATGTAGTTTAGAAGAATGATGCTTTCAAACAAACATATTAATTTTGTATGGAAATAATGACAACAACTTCAATTTATTTAATAAAACGCAAATTTGAGAGTATATCTGACTAAAATAATTTAATTGCATTATATCATCCAATAACACAGATAACCTATGCGCATGTTACAGAAGTGTTATTCTATAAGTTTTAATTATTCGAATCTGCAGTAAAGTAAGATTATTTTTTCAAGACAAATTAAAATTAATTGTAATTTATACTACTGCTTATAACTTTAAAAAATAAATACTCAAATTTGTTTCCGATATAGTATCGCTGTACACGTCTACTACAGGGTCCATGTCCACCTATCTATATATACAAGCTTATTAAAATAAAAGTTGACATATAACTAGCATCTTGTGTCCTCTATGGCCAAAGAATCAGATAAAGCCCCAAAATGTTTTTTTGCGATTTCCCAAAAAACATGTTTTTTGAATTCGGTCACTTTAATACTAAGCGTGCGATATTGTCTTAATTATTTTTCTTGTTTATTCAAATACTTCGAAAAAGTTCGTGAAAACCACCTATGAAATTCAGTGAAAGGGATGAAACCGTGGCGTACAGTTAGTTTAGTATAAATGTGAGAGAATTAAAAGTAAGCATTGAGTTGGAATTATGAAAATAGATTTCTCATAATATACTTATATTAGTGAAAAAAAAAAAATTTAAATCTCAAAATTTTTTATTAGAAAACGATATCCAAAGCATCTATAAAATCCTACCGTCATCCGAAACTGTACCTCAACGCGTACATGTACGAATCAATTTCGTTTACCCTTCAATACCCACTGCAGTTTCCGTGTATGAGTTATAACCTCACAGAATAGCACTGTGCTAATGTAGATGTTGAATATTTTTCAGTAGATACCGACACGTGTAGCCCAAGTTCAATGGCCTGCATTGGACTCCGATTTATTGATAACTTTGTTTTTCAATTCGCATGGATCAACCAAAATTTACATGGGTCACGTGTCAAACAGGAACTATAGTGCAATGAATATTTCATACAATACGTACTCAGTTCTACATGAACTTGTATACACGAGCAATGTTTGTTTGTGTATTGGTTACATAAACCATAAACAAATTAAATTTGTATGGTTTCGCTTTGCTTGTACTCATGGGCTTCGCGGAACAATAAGGAAACTTAACGGTTGGTTTCTATGCGGAAGAATTGCAGTTTACACTCCCCTAATCTGTTTTTCTCATCTGCGGATACAAAGTGCCATTCCTACTTACCCCAAAATCATGCAGTATTATACTTACCTCTTTCAATTAGGTGTACATAACCATCTTGACTTTCACACGTCAATGACATCTTTTTCGTATTGATTTATGTGTTACTGGATGGTTAGAGTTAAAGTGACAGACATATAAACAGACTTTCACGTTGATATCGAGATATATATGGGGTAAAATGTGTTAAAAAAGCCGTGGTGGCCTTAAGGCTTGAGCAGTCGCCTGCTACGCAAGCGACGCAAGTTCGAATCCCAGCGGGGAATGTACCAATAAGTTTTTCTAAAAAACTTATGTACAGTGATTTCACATCACGTGCTTTACGGTGAAGGAAAACGTCGTGAGAAACCTGCATATTTCTGAGAAGTAATTCAATGATGTATGTAAAGTGTCTGAGATCGCGATGGGCTCACCATCTGTCACGTTGGCACTTAATCATCTTCGGTGAAAAGTGGGTATTGTGATTACAACACCTCTGCCTACCCCTTCGGGGAATACAGGCGTGAGCATATGTATGTATGTGTTAAAGTTTTATTGTAGCACGTAGTAGTAATTTTATACTAGCACAAATGTAAACGTAGCTTTATATTGGAGTATAATAATAATGTACAAAGTTTTGCAATACAATGCAAATTACAATTTGGAAATAATTGTTTCCTGTATATTCCCGATACATTTATGCTATAGGCTAAATTAGACGATCAACGAACTCTATTTAACGAGACTTATGACCTATGGATTTTTTTTAATTACAATTTTTATAATAGTAGAAATAAATGACCACATCATCCCATCGACATTTGCAATAAGTATGACGCACAAAAATGCCTATGCCTGCCTACACACCATATTCATTATGATGATGTCGCACAATGCCTTGATGTTCGAGGAGCTTTGGAAAATGTAGATAGCTATATCGAAACGCACGCAATTCAACGAAAGCATAAATATATTATACATGTTTCAATGAAGTCGACATTTGATCGGGTATTTGATGCAATAATTAGCGTAACTCGAAATACGTCATCTGCACTTTTTGACAATCAACCACAACCCCCTTCCGAATAAGTATCAATACATTTCGATACGAAATGGTCATGTTAAAACGTATATTTCTAGTAATGACACTCTTTATCTTCTCTTAAAAGCGCACGAAAACATAGGACAACATATATCCCAATTATTTTCCCATAAATTAAAATATTTAATTTAAATTCTGCAATATTATAATCGCGGCATGTAAGCCAATGGTCACGGCCTTATCTACGCTGCGTGCATGTTCAAAATATTCGTAGGCAGGCGTCACGGTGCTCGCGGCTAGGGGGGAAAGGGGGATACCAGTGCGCAAATACACGATGGCTGCATACAATGACTGCCAAAGATCGCATCCCGGACAAAAACTGCGGCACGTGTAAGCCCAGTGCCGAATTAGAAATTATATTGCGGTTGGTGCATTCAGTAACGAGTTTGTTTTTGAAAGACTTATCGAATTGTATTGTTTTTAGGTTTAATAATTTTGATAAAAGAGTCATTTACTCATTAGTTTTAAATGCCTGAAAAGATTTGGCTGTGTGAGGTACCGTTGGAACCCTTAGAGCATCCCAAGTGAAACTGGCTGTAAACAAAAAATCTATTATGATTACGGTCGTCGACTGTAACTAATATAGGTTTGGTTTTACCGTACTTGTTTTGAATTCTAGCATTTAAATAATTTTACTTGTTTTGTTAAATAAAATGTAAGCACCTGCTCAACACTCACACAGACAAGAAAAAATAAATTGGAAGGAATTATTTGATACTATTAAATTTTTTTTATTTTATCTATACTAATATTATAAAGAGGAAATATTTTTATGTAAGATTGTTTGTAGCGAACTGGTTCAAAAGTACTGGACCGATTTTAAAAATTCTTTCAGCAATGAATAGCTACGTTACCTGCAAGTAGCATAGGCTATATTTTATCCCCATACTCTTACGGGAACGGGAACTACGCGGGTGAAACCGCGTGACATCCGCTATTAATTACAAATTTGGCACCTTGCACGTTGAATGTACCTAAGTATGTATGTGTACAACACAAATAATGAGTGTGTCAATTAATAATGTAATTAATGGTTTGCGTAGGTGTTTTGGAAAATATATTTATATGTATTTAAGTGTATTAATTATAATGTACTTATTAATTATATGCATAGGTATTTATATTTAATATGCACAAATATTAAACCAATATTACTCATTTACTGTTAAATCATCGTATTCAAGGCTAAATATTATTACAAGACTTACAACAATATATAGTTTAAAACAGAAATATCAAGGATAATATTCCGAGCAAAATTCAAACAAAAACTTATTCCAATGCGGACCTGTAATCGCATTGTACGATATAGCGTCATTCACGCACACACGAGAAGCGCATAGCCGAATTTCGTCGATGTTTTTCTAGTCGATACGGCTGTGTGCGGCACAACGCCGGTGGCGGGGAGACAGGCTTATCTGCCAGTGTGCGGGTGCGACAGAGAGGCAAACAGCTAGTTATATAACGCATTATTTTTATAATTAACAGACAAAAATTGAGAGACACGGCTCTGCGACCCTGAAAGCGGCCGCTGATCCCGAGCAACAAAAATTTGCACACATCGGGTGTGGGCGACCTCGACAGTTGCACGCAGTTACACACACATGCATACATGTCGTGTACACACAGCGGGTGGGAAAATTCTCGATTTCCGCGTACCTACGCCTTGTCTATGCAACCTCCAGCTCTATCGATCCACTCTCACTGCTTCACTCGAACTAACTTGCTAACTAACCTATATTACGATAACCTTGAAATTGTTTCAGGCAAATTATTATATACAGATTAAATTAATTGAGGAGTCAGACATTATAAGTAAGTTTTTATTTATAAGGCACTAACATTAAAAAAAACATTTAGGTTTTTACTGTCCGTTTGTCTGTCTGTTTGTTTGTTACGACTAATCTCTGAAACAACTTTACCGATTTTAAAGGGGTTCCATGACATTTTGTATACGCGGGTGAAAACACGGGGCACAGTTAGTATGAAAATTATGCTGAGATGGATACATAAAATGTATTTAAAGCATTGTAACTCGGAAAAATATAATGAGCCATGGCGGCCGTGGATAGCAGACGCCTACTACGCAAGTGACGCAAGTTCGAATCCCAATGACTTTTTCTTAAAAACTAATGTGCAGTGTTTTCACACCACGTGCTTTACGGTGAAGGAAAACATCGTGAGGAAACCTACATATGTCTGAGAATAAATTTAAAGGCGTATGTATATACCCATAGTGCCTGAGACGGCAATGGACTCACCCTCTGTCACGTTGGCACTTAATCATATTCGGTGAAATGTGGGTGTTGATTTCAACACCTCTGCTTACCCGTTCGGGGACCCTTCTGGAATGGTGTGAGCATAAGATTTGTATGGGCTCACATTTACGTTATTAGTTTCAAATCCTAATCCCGGTACATACTCAATAAATTTGCATATTTTAAGTCATTTAAATGTAGCAACAATGAACAATAGATTATTGGCTTATTAGGTATCGTATTGCTGGCGGCCAGTGTTGTTGTATTTCTGTATATCGAGGACTGGGGCTCTACCATGACTTCTTATTACCATGATAGTTTAACTCGTATTATGAGACGGATGTATATGACGTGTATAAGTCTGTCACTCTCACACGGTAAAACTATGATGGCAATAAGAGCTTGTGGTAAGGTCCCAGGTTCGATGTATGCTTCGCAACACCGAACTAACATAAACCAAAAATATATATCCATATATAAAACAAAAGCTTTTTACTAAATGCACATGAAAGTGGATACGGTACTCACAACAAAATAAAATGTGTGTTTGTACTACTTTTATTTAAAAAATACACATTAGGGATCCGCGAGCCACCCATGAAATTAGGTCTCAATTTTTGAGAATTCTCATAATTTTACTACAAAACTGCAACAACTGAATTAGGAAAAAGCCTTTTCAGTAGCTCCTTAACTACGGATAGATTCTTACATATGCTCATATAAGCTTTACTTCTTATATTTTTTTAATGTATGGTACTTACATAATTATACACAGGCTAAAATACACAAGACCTCTTTGATGAGTGAAATGATGAGTAAAAGGCGATTAACGAAAGAAATTTATAGAGCGAATGTGAGCGGAAGTGTCGGTAGAGGGCGTCCAAGGAACAACTACTATGACTAAATTAATAGTATTTTTCAGAAAGGTCAAACTCGGAGCACTCGTAACCGAAGAAAGTGTATGAAGAGATGCATGAATGTGGATGAAGCGAAAGGAGTATGTAAAGATCGTAGCATGTGGCAAACGGTGGTCTCTGCCTACCCCCGTGGGATACAGGCGTGAGCATATGTATGCATGTATGTATGTACTATATAATATTAGCATGGTTATAACAACTCCAGACCTAGGTATTATAATTTAAGTGGGTTCTACACCTAGACCAAATTATATAACAAATCAAAAAAACGCGATTGCTTTGTACAAAAAATCATTACCATAATACTGTACTAACCTGAAAATACGGATTACCGTTTGAATTAGTTTTATAAAATCGTAAGGGCTTTTTCATATAGAAAGTATGAATCAACTCTAAAACTTGGTATCACACATTGACCTAATGAAAATTTAGCCCTTTTAAGGGGTAATGAGGAACACCCTTATAGTTTTATGGCATTCCTCGGAAAGCACCTATTCTGAAGAGCGCTAAATGAAACGCATCCAAAGTATTCCTACTAATAGTAGTACTAATTTAAATTCCGTGTTTTATTTATAATTTTTATTTTTATCATATTTTTCTTTTTCATTGTATCAGCATGCATGCGTAAAAATAATAGTTGAATATCAAACATTTAATTGAATAAAAAAAAAAAAAAAAAAAAATTATTCCTCGAAACGCAGGGTGTATTTTGAAGTGCTAAGGAAATCTAATACATACATATGCTCACGCCTGTATTCCCCGAAGGGGTAGGCAGAGGTGTTGTAATCACAACACCCACTTTTCAACGAAGATGGTTAAGTGCCAACGTGACAGATGGTGAGTCCATCGCAGGAAATGTAATATTTTAAATATTACAATATTTTTCCTCGAAATGCACCTGCGATGAAACACAGTGAAGAGCATGGAGAATTCGTAATATACCATATCAATAGTAATTTTGAAAACTAACTTAAAGTTATGCTTGGGCTATTTGGTCTAAATAACCAAAAGTACTAGGGCGCCAGAAGTTAAAGGAGGTCGTTTAACGATACTCTCGTCATACTTGTGAACAAGTGTTGCTTGAGGGGGCTGGTCATCCCAAGCTAATTATACGCAGTACCTACTTTTTGTTTTTTATCGACTTTGTGCATTGGAACTCCATAGTCCATGGGCTTATTTTTTTGTATTACTTAAAACTGTAAAAATATTTTTTTGTAAAGAGTAATATCTGAGTTTATTGCCGGGTTCTTCTCAATAAAAGCAACCTTCCGAACCCTGCGGAAGATATTTTATTTTTGAATTTGATTTCGAATGAAAACCTTAAAACTATGTAAATGTTGATTTATTAAAACTACCAGGAAAGCAGTAATGAAGTGGAACTGACTACATAGCTAAATAATGGTAAAATCGCGTATTTCAATTAAATCATGACTTTTGCTTTGATAGGGTTGCTTAACATCGCTGATCGAATGATACATACATACATACATATGCTCACGCCTGTATTCCCCGAAGGGATAGGCAGAGGTTTTATAATCACAACACCCACTTTTCACCGAATTTGATTAAGTGCCAACGTGACAGATGGTGAGTCTATCGCCGTCTCAGGCACTATACATACGTCTTTAATTACTTCTCAGACATATGCAGGTTTCCTCACGATGTTTTCCTTCAACGTAAAGCACGTGGTGTGAAATCACTGTACGTAAGTTTTTTAGAAAAAGTAATTGGTACAGGCCCCGCTGGGATTCAAACTTGCGTCACTTGCGTAGCAGGCGACTGCTCTAACCCCGAGGCCACCACGGCTCTCGAATGATATGCACAATAGCAACTGAGCCACGAGCTCTCTTATTAAAGAAAAAAAAAAAATTATTATACAAATAGCTTGGCTTCTGCCCGCGACTTCGTCCGCGTGGAATGGGCTAACGCTAGTGCGATAATATATAGCCTATATAGCCTTAATAAATAAAGCTAATTAACTCGGTTTTTAAATCAGACCCTTCCTTACTCTAAAAAAATTAATTTAATAACTAAAATAAATTATTAAAAGAAGTCCCTGTAGACAAGGTTCCGAAGATACTGGCATCATTCCCCCTTTGAATGGCAAAACTAATTCTTTGTCCGAGGTAGCTGCCAGCTCTTCGGTCTCCTATGATGTCGACTAACCTTTTTGTTATTTCTTTAAAAAGCCTTATATTGCTAGGACCCCACGGACCAAGGGTCTCGAAACCGAGTGGGACAAACAAACTCGAAAGCTTTATATGTTGCTATAGATTTTTTTGATATTCGTAAGCAAGCCCTAAGCCAAGCTCCGGTGATGAATACTGTGAACTTGAATCGTGGCCGTGAACCTGCCACCTTCAAGGCGATGACGTCACCCCACACAAACAAAACGAGCAGTTGCATAACATTAAATTAATATAATCGCTTCCTTGTTCTTAGTTATGTTATTTAAGTAACACGCATTTAAAAGCACACTTACTTACACACATATGCTCACGCCTGTATTCAAAGGGTAGGCAGAGTGTAATAACAACACCCACTTTTATCAAAGAAGAGATTCAAAGACATTTGTACCTTTTAGTCCATCGCCGTCTCAGACACTATACATAATTCTTTGAATTACTTCTCAGACATATGCATATTTCCTCACGATGTTTTCCGTCACCGTAAAAGCACATGGTGTGAAATCAATGCGTAGTAGGCGATTACTCAAACCCCACCGCCACCACGGCTCTTACTTATAATTAAAAAACCTAGGGTATTGTAAGTATAATTATTTCCAATATAAGGGAAATATATTGGATCAATAATGCCTTACTTACACGAAAATTAGTTTTAAAAGCAAAAGGCAAATTTGACGATGGCCAAATCACGCTGTCAATTGACAAATTTCACTGTCTTAGTAATACAGTGAAATTTAAAACAAACGGACGGATAGAGTTAAAATAATATTTTTGTATAAATACCGTAGATACTGTCATATGCATTTAGTGAACAAAGAACAGACACTTCAATTTTATTTATCTGTATAGATTTTGAATTTATATAATATTTTTAGAGCCGTGGTGGCCTCGGGGTTTAGAGCAGTCACCTGCTACGCAAGCGACGCAAGTTCGAATCCCAGCGGGGCCTGTACCAATGAGTTTTTCTAAAAAACTTATGTACAGTGATTTCACACCACGTGCTTTACGGTGAAGGAAAACATCGTGAGGAAACCTGCATATTTCTGAGAAGTAATTCAATGACGTATGTAAAGTGTCTGAGACGGCGATGGACTCACCATCTGTCACGTTAGCACTTAATCATTTTCGGTGGAAAGTGGGTGTTGTGATTACAACACCTCTGCCTACCCCTTCGGGGAATACAGGCGTGAGCATATGTATGTATGTATGTATTTTGCATTTTTGAATAGCAATGTATTGGATTGGAATGGTCATTTGAAACATGCGCATGCACATAGCTCTAATAGGCCCCATTCAATCGATACGCTATAAGTGTCCAAATGTGGCGAGCAAACAAATCAGTAACACATCTGTATTAAGTTGACCTTTAAGCAGAACCATGACCGTGAACGCTGATTCGAGTCCATTACGTAACGTATGCGTTCATCTTTCCTTAAAACCTTATCGCGCAATATTTAGCTGTACCACTTGGAAGATAGAGTTTAATTTCTCTTGCCGTTATCATACCACTAATTTGATATGCTTCGCCACTTGTTGCATCGTCATTTTAGGGTTTACTAGTTCCTTATTGATGCCATCATAATATAAATGGTGTAATAATATTATATATTTTTTGGTATCAATCACTTTATAGGGATTATTCGCTACGACTTTAAATATTCAGTTTGTTCAGTGTTGTTTTGATTTCGAAATACGTATAGTGTTAGAACTCTCTAGGTATTAGAATGTTAAGTGGTACGCCGCATTTTCTGGAGGAAAATTAAGTTCAGCATACATATTTCCAATGCTTGCCAATGCAAAGTTGGGGGCCGCGAGGTGGAGATTAAGCTAGTCACTCTCGTACACACAACAGACTACTATTATCTATTTTAGTTATTTACAGGGTGTAAAGTAACACACATATTGAAAGGTATTTTTTTAATTTAAAATGAGATTTCCGCCCTCCTGTTCTAAGCGGCTTTTTAGCACACAAAAAGGGGATAAATCCAATACATGAATTTAGAATCAAAGCATGTGGTTGAAGCTATCTGTTACATTAATTTTATATGGTGAAATGAAATGTGCCAAGGGTGGCTAAGTTTCTCAGAGTATTTGAAGTATTTACTATGTAATTAAATTAAATCACGCTATTGAAATTCTCTTTCAGTTACGTATATATCATGTAGTCAAATCAATAGCAAGTGGTCCAGTCAATATCAGGCAAATCATTAAATATAAGGGGGCCAACTACAGTCGTTTAAGCAGTGCGTATTGAGAACTTCTTAGCCTTAACGTTTAATTCTACCAGGCTAGTGGTTTGATCTGTGCGTTGATAGATAACTATGTCAGTCAGTCAGTCAGTCACCTTTGAGTTATATATAGATTTGTTTCATAATTATTTCCTACTTACTCTACGTTGTTAAAAACTAATTTATAAAGTGTATAATTTATTTGAGACGCAGACATACATAGGCGCCGCATTTTGTATTTCGTATTCTCAATATTTTCAGCTAACCGTCACTTATACTTGTAAATTAGCAAAACTGGAAATCGATTTATTTGCCTGCGACTCGGTATTGCATATAAAGGTGAAACTTGACTTTATAATACCGGCCCCTGTTTTCTGAAAGGTTTTTGACCTCCACGTGTAGGAAACCTTAGAAAAACAACATTTTGTTCACAAATATGCATCGGTCGGCTCTAGCCTGTGAGATGTTATCAAATAAGGCCTGGCCTACCGAGCTTTGACGATATACAAAATGAAAAATGAAAATAACCCATTTGTCACCGAAGATAATTAAGTACCCACATGACAGATGGTGAGTCTATCACCGAATTAATTCACAGACGTATACAGGTTTCCTTACGATGATTTCCTTCACCGTACAGCGAGTGGTGTGAAATCACTGCATATAAGTTTTTAGAAAAACTCATTGGTAGTAAAAAAAAATTTTACTGCAAGCAAATTAGGCGATTTATTTCATCATCCACTGATTTTGACATATTTTATACATAAAGCATAATCTACTCACCATTTATATTTTTGTTTGAATTTTTATTTATGCAAGTTTAAACAACACAACGAATAATAAAATACTTTAGCATATTTATATTTGTTTAAAAAAATATTTTTCAGGTTTTAAGGGCCCACATAGTTAAGAGAATATTATGATAGCACAAGGTAAAAAATGGAAAAATATATTGAACGCACTTGAATAAAAAAAAAATACTACAGTTTTTCACAATAATTTCGAGTATTTTTTCTTGACTGGCAGTCAAAGGTCTTTCTAAGATTTATATTGGTACCAAGTTAAATACCATTTATTTTAATTGTTCAAACAAAATCCTTGAATTTTGACACGCACTGTAATAAATGCATGCAAAATAAATTTAAATAAATATATAGACATATACTTACTATGGTAATGTGAAGGTTAGAAAAAATTTAAACAAATGCATAACAGTGGCAAATGTCATCATGACAATTACCTATTTAAGCATTGTTCTCTACACAGCATTAGCAAAAACTTTCTGAAAATAAATGCGTCAATGTTAAATTATGTTAAATTTGGCCACGAGGTTCGACCCGCCGAGCAGGAAAAAAAGGCGTAATTTCATGGTATCTTTTGGCACGGAACTCTATTTTTTTAAATAAATGTAACCAAGGTTTTAACATCAGTTCCCAAACATCATCATCGCATTCCTTTCCTTATTCCACACCTTTTGGGGTTTGGTGTAATGCGTTTTCTTCCATTCCTCTATCCGCTATTATTTCTGTTTTCATACCCTTTCTAGCCAACGAGGATATAGGATACAGGCAACTGGGACCGCTAGCTAACCGCGGAACCGCGTTCCCAGATGCCTGATTCGTTTTTATTTATTTTTATTATCAGGCGAGTGGGACCACTCGTAATTTTATTAGCCTCGTCGCTCTTCATCATTATCATCATCCTCCTGCCCTTTTCCCATGTTATTTGGGGTCGGCGCAATGTGTTCTTCTCTTCCATTTCTCTCTATCAGCCGTCATATCTGTATTCACTCCTATTTTAGCCATATAATCTTTCACACAATCCAGCAATCGTTTCTCTTCGTTCACATACAATCCTGTGTAACTCATTGATGCTAATTAGGTATGTGGTCCCAGTCGACCGATTCAAAAATGCTATCAGGCGACTGGGACCGCGGTTCCAGTTCTTCGTGGTTCCAGTCGCCTGTATCCTCGCCACCTTCACACAATCCATCCATCGTTTCTCAGATCTTCTCTCTTCGCTCTACCAATCATCAGATAATGTTATTGACTGTATTTGTAAGTTGCAGACAATCGTATTAAGCCCACTTTTATGTAAAGATCTCTCCGTGGCATGTCCCATCCGCCGTGAAGCTACCCGATGGGATGAAACTAACCTTTGACCTTTACTAAGTTCAAGGAACCCTGCCAATTCGATACTAATATTAAAAAATGCGGAAGTAAATCTTTCTGTCAGCTATCTTTTCGTGGATAAACTGACTTATCTGTGGGTCTAGACAAAGTAGCATTCTCTCGCTCTTGCGCTACTAGAAGCGAAACAAAATGTATGGAAATTACATAAATCAGGTACGTGACATAATATGTCATTCTTATACATTTTGTAGCGTTTCTATAAGCGAAACGTGAGTATAATGATACTCGGTCAACGGGCCCTGGGGGCCTACCATAGTATAACGATTTATATATTTATTGTCATTGACAATTAATATACTAGGAGGAGCTAGTGGCACAGTTGCTATTGCGATCAGCGAAGTTAATCAACCTTAACCCTAGGCAGTAATTGGATGGGTGACTACCCGAGATCCTCTGTGCCTCGGAGAGCACGGAAAGCCGTCGGTCCCGGTTGCCAATTTATCATCTGTGGCGATCGTTACTGGTCAGTTGTAGGTCAAAAATTGTCTGACAGCTGGATTAACGCAGATCACAGATTTTCCTCGACAAAGGGGTTGCGAAGGTCAGATGGCAGTCGCTTCGTATAAAAATCAGGTGAATCATGACGCATCGGGTTGAATCAATTACCGACTCCAACAATGTATGGGATAATGGCCAGGGAGACGATTGATAATAAATATAAGACCAACTAAGAGGAATCATTGACCAATGAACAAATAAGTTTAAAAAAGATCAAAATGATTAACAAGCTTTCTACATTAGGGCAGGCAGAGACTACCGTGTGCTTTACATTATGATCCTTGCATACTTCTCTTGCTTCGCCTACATTCATGCACTCACTTTCTTTGGTTATGAGTACCGAAAACTTGACCTTTATGAAGAATATGATTTATAATCAATAAATGGTACTAAAAACTAATTACAAGTATACAACTTGGCCCAAATCGGTGTCTCTCGGGATCGTGCCAAGAAGGCTGGCAGCATTGCCCACATGTCATGAGAAGTTTCTACCAGACGACGTGCAACCTCTTTGAAAAGTTGATGACCATCTGGACCCCAAGGCCCCAGAAAATATGTATCCTTGACCAATGCAAGCATATGATTGATTCAGTCATGATAGTCCTTTGGGCGCGACCTACCGATACTTCTTTAGCTAGTTGCCTACAAATTACTAACCCTAGTAGCGCCCTTGTATCTGACGATGGTTCTTATCATCAACAGAGTGCAGAACATTGCTGACATCACTGCTGAAATTATAGTAGCAGCGCGGATCGACGACTCATAAATGTAATCGAAGAAAGGTTTAGCTCTCCCATTCGAAAGGAGCTGAAACTTTCGTAGATCTGGAAATATGGGTACCTATATACATACATACAAACTCACGCCTGTATTTCTCGAAGAAGAAGGAGTCCCACGTGATTGGGGGCTGCCCTATTCCCATAAACCGGGCACTAGGTACTAATCCAGACTCCGGGATGCTACTGGGAAATTACAGATAGCAAACTCCAATAACATTTTGCCTGACCCGGGAATCGAAAGCAGTCATAACGAGGCAGTCCGACTAATCCGATGCATTACATACATTTATCTTTTTTTACTTATAGAGGTGGAAATCAAGCTTGCAGTCCAATCTACAGCAAGGGGATTCTTGTTAACATTTTATCTTATTTTATTTTTTAAAGGCCTAAGGTAAAAATCAAGATGTTTGTCTATATAGTTGTGTTCTCTTTACCTATAATGTGTTTCTTCTTGTGTTCAAAAACATACATATTCATACATACATAGAGATAAATGAAATTGAAGTGTCTGTTTGTAATAAAAAATAACCGCTTTTCTCCAAATGCATATGAAAGCATATACGGTACTGACATAAAAAAAAACAACATATTATTTTTTTCCTATGTCTGTCCGTTTGTTCCGAATCTCTTAAACGGCTGGAGTGATTTTAACGGGACTTTCACTGGCAGATAACTTATGTTACAAGGAGTAACTTAGTGTACAATTATTTAAAAAACATTTAGAGTTCCGCGGGAATCAAATTAAATCTACGGGTGTGAAACCGCAGGGCACAGTAATATTACTCAAGAACTCTTACTGTATTAATAATTCTCATGCGACATCTAACACTACTATAGCCTATAAACACTATAAACACCAAGACAGATAAGAAAGGGCCCTTTTTTTCCCTCATTAATCACTAGATGTTTCATCCCCCCATTTTCGAAACCAACATTTTTTACACTGAAACTGAGAAATAATGTTTAAGCACTTGTAGAGATATAAGGAAAAATTTGGTAGCGGTTCGAAGACGTGGAAACGTGTCCTTTATAGGACTAGATATTTTTAGGTCACTGAGTCCAGTATTAGATCGACGAAGACTAATGGTGTACAGGAAATAAATTGTACTTAATTAATTTATCTATTCTTGTCTGAGATTAAGAGTAATCGTTGTTCTCAACACAAATCAATTTAGGTTTCATCAAAATTCATCAATCTTTCATCAAAGTCTTACTGAAATATTCCAAGTTTTTTACAACTCAAAACCCACACAGTAAACCCCTTTAAAATGGATAATAAATATTTCAACTTCAATAAAATGGAAATATTTTATTGATGTTGAAATATTTTGTTGTACGCGTCTAATACATTTAATTTCAAAAATTGAATTTAATGAGCCGTGGAGCAGTCGCCTGCTACGTAAGCGACGCAAGTTCGAAATCCAGCGGAGCCTGTACCATTGAGTTTTTCTAAAAAAAAACTTATGTACCGTGATTTCACACCACGTGCTTTACGGTGAAGGAAAACATCGTGAGGCAACCTGCATATTTCTGAGAAGTATTTCAAAGACGTATGTATAGTGCATGAGACGGCGATAGACTCACTATCTGTCACGTTGGCACTTAATCAAACTCGGTGAAAAGTGGGTGTTGTGTTAACAACACCTCTGCCTACCCCTTCGGGGAATACAGGCGTGAGCATATGTATGTATGTATGAATTTAATAACGCATTAATTTTTTTACTTTTCGGACGGGGATTAAAAATAGAGTTTTGATGAGATGTTTCATAGGGATTCCATTTCAACATCGGTACATACATATGCTCACACCTGTGGAGGCGCACCTCTGGCTACACCTTCGAAGTAAAAGACTTGTAATAGTATCGTAAGTAGGTATCCGCATAGACCTAATTTTCTAGATGAGTTTATTCCACGATAATTTTTTTTAAGCCTTGTAACATTAACTATCTGCCAGTGAAAGTCGCAAAGAAAAACATCAGTCCAGTCATAGAACTTATACTAAATACAGATATATACTCTCATATGTAATAAGTACAGACCTGTTACTTTGGAATTATAAACAGACGCTTCAATTTTATTCATAGGTACTAGGGTAGCATACAAGCATTCCAGTCGATGGATACTTCTGTGAGCTGTGAGTCCTGTCTCCTTCGAATATCGAACGGGAGATCTCGATATTCACTATCCATCCTATGTTTTATGTTTGTTTACACACACTGTATGTATAATATGCCGAACACGGAGTTGGATATGGCCCGACATTAGTGTTCTATAGGGACCAATTAATTCATTTTAAGACATGACACCTGAGTGGTTCCCAAGACGGGAGTACCCCATCTGCAGATTACGCAAGGGATGTAACTTTTAATTTCACCGATCTCTGGGTATTTACTTACCAAAGATGCTCCTAAAAACTAAAACGCAACGATGTCACAATACGAGCCCTACGGTGAAGCGAAACATCGTGAAGAATACTGCAAAAGGCTTTAAAAAAAATTAGAGACGCATTTGTAGTGTTAAAGACAATAAAATGGGCTCACCGCTTCGTCTGGTGTTTTTTTTCCAAGCACCAAAGCACTTTTGGTAGAAAGTTTGGTTGTGGTTATAAAACTCTGCCTACCCTTTTGTGACTGTTGTAGCAAGGAGTATACGTCGAAATATATATTCAAATCATAATTTAGTACCTAAACAACACATGTTAGCTGAATATCTGGGACATTTTGTACGTTGACAATCAATAACTTCGCGTCAAGGTGGGATCTGAGGCTGGTTCCTATAGCAACCATCTGTAGCCCCCGGAGCGGCTAAATTTAAAGGTATCCAGGAATCCGGACCATCTACAAATAATCAAATTAACTATTTGTGATGTTACGCATGGATAGGCTCGATGTTTGTCTGGAATATTAATATTATTTGCTGTTTACCATCGATTTATGATTGCTATAAAAATATGCAGGTATAAAACCTCAGAACCTTGCCTACAGGGACTCCTTTTAATAAAATATTTTAGTTATTAGATGAAAAAGAAAACATACAAACATACATATGCTCACGCCTGTATCCCATGGGGGTAGGCAGAGACCACTGTTTGCCACATGCTACGATCCTTACATACTTCTTTCGCTTCATCCACATTCATGCATCTCTTCATACACTTTCTTCGGTTACGAGTGCTCCGAATTTGATCTTTCTGAAAAATACTATTAATTTGGTCATAGTAGCTCTTCCTTGGACGCCCTCTACCGACACTTCGAGTCACATTCGCTCTATAAATTTCTTTCGTTAATCACCTTTCACTCATCCTTTCGATATGTCCAAACCATCTCAACATCCTTTTTTCAATTCTGGTCACCACATCATTCTTCAACTTGCAACTGTCTCTTATCACACTATTTTTCATACGATCTACAATGGTGACCCCACACACATAAATAAAACAGAGTTATTAGATTATATTTTTCAAATTATATTTCATACGTATTTATATTCTTTATTGATATGCGTTAGCGTGTAATTGGTTTATTCGTATTTTTCATTTTTGTCATCTTTTCAAGGTTCAATAAGCGGTTTCATCGTCATCTTAGGTAACTTCAGCTGTAAATCATTTTTATAAACTGTTTAAATGAAAATAATTAAATATTATTTAATAATTGCACAAATTATTCGGCACATTGGAGGCCTACCATCATCGGTTGAAGTAGAGCGTAAGAATGAGCTCTGACGTTTTATTTTGGTACCGCAAAATTAAAGGTCAAAGATAAGAATTTCTTAAAACGCGCTGCTAAACGATCATAGTATTAAGGCCCCCTGAAAACTAAACCTCAGAAAAATATTTAATATTTTTCATCATACAGGCATTATTTGCGATATATCATAAAATCAGACTTGTATTTATTTTTATCGACACAATGACTAAATATTTATTGCATTGGTATCTTGAGATCAATCGAACACGTGGAAGTAAGACAGGCAAAATTGAACTATAAAGTAACTAGCTGTGCCCCGCGGTTTCACCCGTGTAGATTTAGTTTTATATAATACTATTTCAACCTCTTCATCCCTTTTCGCAATAAAAGGTAGCCTATGTCCCTTCTCAGGATCTAAAGATTGTCTGTGCCAAATTTCATCAGAATCGGTTGAGAGGTTTAAGCGGGAAAGCGTAATAGACAGACAGACAGAGTTACTTTCGCATTTATAATATTAGTAGGGATGCAATCGACTATGTAAAAACTAACATGTAACTATAATAACTAGCTAACATATATTTCTGACATCAATGATGTAAATATATTTAAAAAAGGTAATTAAGTCAGGTACAGATCCCGGACCTATTCTGAATTAACGCAAATTTAATTCGTGCGAATCGCATACTAAAAAAATAAATGAAAGTTGTAGAGTGGCATTTTGGTGAATTAAATTAATAAATAAAAAAAACCAAGGGGCCAACAATCATGCGCGATTTAAGAACTCCTTAACTTTGACATTTAATTTTACGATACCAAAATGAAACTTCAGACCTCAAAAGTTTTTAATAAGCTCTGCTTAACTGATGACCAATGGTCATCTCAAGCTACACACTTAGATATAAGTAGAACGACTAGACTTTTACTTTATGTTAATTTTAATCGGCATTTGTGCATTGAAGCTGTGGCCATGGGCTTAACTGATTTATTTTGTACTAGCTATACCCTGCGGTGTCACCCGCGTATATTTAATTTAATTCCCGAGAAACCCAATTTTTTTTTAAGCCACGTTTGCCTACTTTACGTACGCGGTAATTCAACTTGTTCTACTAAGGAGAAGGTTAATGGTCTCGAAAAATGATTTTTACGGGATTATTTCAAAAAATAAAATAAAAACGTAGTTAGATTTCACGTGAATAACTCTACGTTACCGTTGATTCTATCCGAAAATAAGGTCAACTTTGAACGTCAATTACTCGAAAACGAAAGAAGATATTTTTGTCATAATAATTTTATTTGCTTCCTAAAATTATACCCTATCGCAAGTTTTAACAGCTGTCCTATTTTCCTCGACTTTCTGTATATATAAATTGATTATGCCATTCACTTAACGTAAATTCCTAACTTAACCGACATTTTCTATAACATATAAAGTTAGTATCAACATTTGAAAATAAATGCGTGTTCTGAACATAAAAATGTTAATATTTGTTCAGGTTTCTGTATCTGTAGTTCTTAAATAATAGCATTTATTTACTGAGGTGTATCTTGAGGCGTGTATTTGATCCAATTTATTATATTTCTGTAAAAATATATTTAATTAAGTGTACTTTATCACTGTATATAACTAGCTTCTGTCCGTGACTTCGTACGCGTAATATACACAAGATACAAATAACTGCAAAATACAAATAATAAACTCTCAACATTAACAATAAATAAATAAATAACAGCCGTGGTGGCCTCGGGGTTTGAGCAGTCGCCTGCTACGCAAGCGAGGCAAGTTCGAATCCCAGCGGGGCCTGTACCAATGAGTTTTTCTAAAAAACTTATATACAGTGATTTCACACCACGTGCTTTACGGTGAAGGAAAACATCGTGAGGAAACCTGCATATTTCTGAGAAGTAATTCAAAGACGTATGTATAGTGCCTGAGACGGCGATAGACTCACCATCTGTCACGTTGGCACTTAATCAAATTCGGTGAAAAGTGGGTGTTGTGATTACAACACTTCTGCCTACCCCTTTGGGGAATACAGGCGTGAGCATATGTATGTATGTGTAAATAAATAACAAAAAATAAACTAAGGATAGTCCTTACTCGAGATATTTTGAAAAGAATGATGATGAAAACCTCGATGATTCTATTGGGTTACACCTATCGTGGTCGTGATCACACTGAACTAACGCAATCAAAACGTCGAGGTACGTTATATTCAAAATATTACAGTATCTTTAAACACCGTGCCTCCCTTTAAAGGCCGTGGTGGCCTAAGAGCGAGGCCTGTACCAATGAGTTTTTCTAAAATACTTATGTACAGTGATTTCACACCACGTGCTTTACGATGAAGGAAAACATCGTGAGGAAACCTGCATATTTCTGAGAAGTAATTCAATGACATATGTAAAGTGTCTGAGACGGCGATGGACTCACTATCTGTCACGTTTACACTTAATAATATTCGGTGAAAAGTGGGTGTTGTGATAACAACACCTCTGCCTACCCCTTCGGGGACTACAGTAGTGAGCATATGTGATGATATGAACTACAGGAAATAGAAAGAAAATTATACCTCTGGAACAAAATCCAAAAAAATATACAAATAATTATTGCAACAAAAATTAATAATACCGCCCAAACGGGCACTCGCTAGACTCGTTTTTAGCGCTTTAGGTTCAACGTTCGGCGGGGAGCTCTATCTCTTTTTAGGTCACTCCATATGGTAATAAATAAAATTCACTTCGTTAGAATAACTTAAACTCTATTTGTTTATAGAATAGTATAGTGTCTTCGTTTCCTTGTATAACATTAACCTTATCGATGTAAATTAAGAACCTAGTTATAAATGCTTAAAGAAAAGTAAAATAAAAAATTACGGGTGAACGTCAGTCTCGAACCCGGTTACTCTAGTTTCGTTATCGCCTCGTAAGCTGGAAGTCTCATGTCTGAACTACCAATTTTTTTTCGTGTTGACCCAATTTTTATTAATTTTTGACGTTATGAAACAATGCGTTTACATACATTCGGTAATTGATTTTTGTTTACAGATTTGATGCCAGGAAGAGATACTTACGTATGCATGATTACGTATTTAGATTCAGAGCAACAGAGATAAAAAAATATAATCCGCTCTGTCTAGAAAACTACATCAAACCTGAGTAATGTTTTGGCTCATGCCCGTGAGTCACTCAAAACAAACGCTCTATACCTATCAAGATTAAATTTAGGCGCCTTTTAATAGCTATGTAATCGCGGAAGTATTTATTTTATTGAATGCATGCAACCTTCCTATTTATGTATACAAAAAAAAAACCTAATTGTAATATGTATAAAACTATTTGATTTTACTGTCTGTTTATACCGGTTAATCTCCGAAGCGGTTGCGCTGATATTGATCGAGCTTCATTGAAAGACACTTAATATTATAATTTATAGAGTACTAGCGCACGTCACGCGGTTTCATCCGTATAAATCTCGTTTCCGTGGAATAACCGGGATAAATTAAGCCCACATTAAATCAGTGATAATGTAGCAACCAAATGGTGAAAGAATTTTTATAATCGGTCCAGTACTTTTTGTGCAAACATACATACAAACTATTCCTCTTTATAATACTTTTAGATTGTAGATATTCTTCATTATAGAATATTTTTTGCATAAATATAAAAGTGGTAATTGTAATTTTGCCAAAAAAAATAACACTGCGTCACAATAGCCCTAAATATTTTTACATAGTTCCGTTTCTATACCCCTATCACGAGTTTGCCACGCTTTTCGTAAACTATTCTCGCTAGCGTCACTCGCAATATTTGCATGAGATATTTTAGTTCTTCACGTCACCGCTGGGAGTCGCTGCACAATATCTCATACTATCGGCGGAGTCGCTAGCGAGTATAGATTACAAAAACGGTGACAAACCCGTGATAGGGGTACTGAGCTAGGCGAATCCTTGGAAAAACAAAAACAATACCCGTTTATTCAAATAAAGGGTTCCTTGAACCAATGTCAATTTAGATATTCTTTCAAAATTACTGGCTATTTCCGGTGTCGTTAAGGATATGTTTCCTCACGGAATATGCAAATTATATTCGACTGCTAAGTAAATGTTATTTTTTATGTTTTATAAATCTTAAAGATACGTCCCATTAAGCTTGGACCCGTCGTCGTAATTCAAGAAAACAATTTTGTCAGCATTTCTAGTTTCTTGTCACACCCGATATAATATCTCGCACTTATGACCAAGTTCGTAATAAAATCGCAGTTTGTCGCATTGCTAGCTGTGGGCCGATAGGTGGGGAGCGGAGGCGGCGGTAGGTACGAAGTTCGGAGGCCCGGCGCTCACAAATAGCAAACTGCGACTTGGCATATAGTGTACTTCCCAAACAGGGCCGCATTTAGGTGCATTCGTCTAGGACTATTCTATTATGACGTCATACATGTCTATATATTTTTATTCAAAAACTTTATTATGTGATAAAGATTAATAGTTAAGCCGAATAGTGTATTATTTTTATCAGAGCTTAACATTTAAAATATACGAATCCAGTTCCTATTTATCATCAACATAACAATGTTTCTTTTATGAAACTTCAATTATGGATTTTTCAATTGTAGTAGTCATAAATTTAATATTTTTTCCTAGTTGCATAATGTTTAATATACCATCAAATGCATAACTAAGCATATTTAGTAATTGTTATGGGTATTTTCCATTGGTAAAAATGATAACCCACAATCGGAGTACAATGTCTATAACGGAACGATTACATCATAATACCCTGAACGAATACCAAAGAATATCACACAATATATTTTCAATGTTTTCGAAGCAAATTCTATATTTACTTTAGTTACACTAACTTGAAGCTTGAACGTTAATAAAGCTGAACTCCATAAAGTGAGAACAATATTTTGAAATCAAACTTTATCTACCTCTGCCTACCCCTACGGGGAATACAGGCGTGAGTATATGTATGTATGAAATCAAAGTTCAAGCCATAGGAAAGTGTATTAACATACTATTACAATTATGTACTTAGCTCGTTTAATATAAGGCATTATGTCTAGAAGAAGTGATTTTGTAAATTTTACTTAAATGTTTATCAAATATTCTGGAGAATTTCGGAACATAATCTTGAAAAATGAATTATATTTACGGCTACGCATTAAGTTGAATATCGTATAGCACAATATGTGAAACAAATCATTTTTCTACTGGTAAGTAGCCACTATTGCCTATGAACGTGACTTTATAAAAAAACTAGCTGTGCCCTACAGTTTCACCCGCGTAGATTTAATTGGATTCCCGCGGAACCTTAAATGTTTTTCTTAAATAAAAATAGCCTGTGTTACTTCTCGTAACATTAGCTATCTGGCATTGAAAATCCCGTTAAAATCTGTCCAGTCGTTTCAGAGATTACCCGGAATAAAGAGACAAAAATTTAAAAATTCATTTTGGATGTCGTACCGTATATGCTTACATATGCATTTAGTGAAAACCTGTTATTTTGGAATTACAAACAGACACTTCAATGTTATTTATCTGTATAGATATAGATGGTAGCCCAGCGCCTCTACTCCTTCCATGGAGCACAGATTAACTCACCGCAAGATCACAAAACTACCCTAAGGTAGCATTATTTGACTTGAAAAAAACATCATAAAAGTAATTTGGTTATAATTATTAGGACTCGTGGTTTATCTAAAACTTTTAAAATGTTAGCTAGGTGAGTATATTTCTGAATATTAAAAGAAAGAAACTGCCCATGGTGATACTTTATACGAGAAAAAGTAATTAGGACTCAAGATTATCCGTAAATAAATTTGAATGGATAAATGAATTCTTAAAAAATAATCGAATTACATTAAAATATCATAATCGTTAGCCCTCTATTACGTTCCCTTATCAATATTCGATACACTCAAAATGCAATTAGTTCCATCCCTCCGAGTATCGATATCATTGGAGCACACGTTCCACGTGTAAAAGTTACGGATCCAGGGCTCGCAGCTATACCTGACAATATTCGGCCTTCAGGTAAAGCTTTGAGGCCGCCATTGAGGAAAATTGAAAAGAGCTCGTAATAAGCGGGGGCGCGTCTCTATCGCAACCAGCCGAGCGGGCGCATCGCCATAGCTACCGCGACTCGACGCGCCTCGAATCCGGCCCTGGGTGGCCTTGCATGGAATGGGGAGGGCAACAGCCTCGGCTACTTGCAAGTCTCTATCAATTTGCGCTTGCCAACGTTCTGTCGGCTAAACAACGCGTTTTCCGCGTCAAATATATACGAAAGTGTGATTTTTCAAGGTCGGCGCAGATTTTTCTCGCGCTGCACAATGTTTTTACGCGATCCAATGCGCGATCGTCAGTTTTTATGCGCGTATGACTCGCTCGTCTTTTATTAGGCCGTGAGCTGTGTTACTTAGGATGGTTATTAGAAGTTTATTCTGAATTCAAAGGTACTAGAGATAAATCACGTAGGCGCGACTTATATTTTGTTGGTATTGTGTAAGTAAATTACATAAATTTAACACACTTAGTATATTTTTATCCTCTTGACAGAAATATTTATGTAAAGATAAGTAATTATAAAAAAAAAAATATGCTCACGCCATTCCAGATGGGTCACCGAAGGGGTAAGGTGTTATAACAACAACACCCACATTTCACCGAATATGATTAAGTGCCAACGTGACGGGTGAGTCCATTGCCGTCTCAGGCACTATACATAAGTCTTTGAATTACTTCTCACACATATGCAGGTTTCCTCACGATGTAATACTTCACCGTAAAGCACGTGGTGAGAAATCACTGCACATAAGTTTTTCTAAAAACTCATTGGTACAAGTCAGTGGGATTCGAACTTGCGTCGCTTGCGTAGCAGGCGACTGCTCAAACCCCGAGGCCTCCGCGGCTCACTTAATATTCGGCAAGTAATTAAAACCTTAAAATAAAAGGTAATCGAATAACAAATTTAATTAAGTCTGGAATATTAATTCCTTGAGTAGATATATGTACTTTAATACTCGTGTATTATATATGTATGGTATTTTCACAAGAGTGCTAGTATTCAAAACGATAGGCAGAGGTGTAACATCGCCCTCACTTATATTTTAGTCCCCGTTGTCGTAACAGATGGTGAGTATGTCGCCGTCTATCAGTCACAACATTATTCGTAAGCCTGTAGTTAATTTCATTCTTAGGAGCCCTATATCCAAAATAGCACGTACTGGGATTCTGTAAGCAAAAAATATTCACAAAATTGGTAATATAATTTCTTAATAACATACTCGTATAAAAATAACCACATAGGCATTGTGAATATGAATGTGTTAGCACGTAATGTACTAAATATTATATTATTCGGCTAACGCTACGCAGAGTTAATAAATGTGGTTATATTGTATGTAAGTATTTTACGTATATAGGGTTCCGAGTTACCTGGGAATTCTATTTATAATATGATCGCTATGGAGACCGGTGAATACTAAAATGGGAAATAATTTTCCCTCTGTCACAAATATATCTTTTAATAAAATCAGGCAGATCTAAAATTGTGACTCACGTTCAAAGTAACTCCCTTAGTGTTGCAAGCTTTCTATGACTGCAATGGTATATATCAACGTGATGCTACTTATGTATTACGTGTGGGATTCAATCTGTATCTAGGGTACATGGAAAGTATCTTTCATATAATTTTTTTTATCAATATTTGTATTTAGAAAGAATTTTCGTGCCCAGTTCACTGGAAACAGGATTGAAACTTATTGAAACGATACGTAATCAGGGCTCGAAGGTTGGTTGTGAAACCTTTAATTTGTCACACATACATCTGTTCACGCCTGTATCCCGCCGAGGTAGGCAGAGACCACCGTTCGCCACATGGTACGATCCTTACATACTTCTTCCGCTTCGTCCACATTCATCTCTTCATACACTTCCTTGGTTACGAGAGTTCTATACAAAATATTGTTTCAAAGAACTAGTGATTTCCGTTGCCCCGCTGCGAATAATTTCTATAATACTTTGATCTGATTGACAGCGAATCCTTCATATACCTACGAAGCCTCAAAACTACATTGCCAGACAATGTTCAAGCGATAACAACCCTTACACCAACGAAATATACGTTATTATAGGCTCTAGTGAAAATTCGAGGAACAACAGATTAGGGTAGCTGTGCTTGGAAGTAAAAGGGAACATTTACACTTTTCATTTTGGAATACATCGATTGCTGGACGTGGAGGTGTTCTAGGTAATGTTAAAGAAACGCAGCAATGGATAACGTTTCAAGCAAAGTTGTAGGTAGCAGTAAGTGAGGTGATAAAGCCTTATTGGGGTCTGAAAACTGGACTAGCGTGCGTTTCCGTGCGTGCTTCCAGCAAGTTTTCCTCAATATCAGACCGGTGGCCTCGATTTTCGACGCTTATGCTTCCATAACTTATTTCCATCATCCACATATACGGTGCGAACAGTGAGTTTTATCTTTAACTTAGATGTTTCTATTTCATGTAAGCATGTAAGTAGGTATTTTGTCTATGAAATTTGCAACAAAAAAGTTACTTTGCTTAGTACGTTATAATCCCAGTCTCTACCAATGAGTTTCCTAAATCTAAAATAAAATAAATTTAAATAAATATACTCACGCTATCCCAGAAGGGTCCCCGACGGGGTAAGCAAAGGTGTTGTAACAACAACACCCACATTCCAACGAATATGATTAAGTGTCAACGTGACAGAGGGTGAGTCCATAGCCGCAGACATATGCAAGTGTCCTCACGATATTTTCCTTCACCGTAAAGCACGTGGTGTGAAATCTTGAACAACACCAAGGCCACACGGTTCTTAGTATGTAAAGTAATTTTTTATCATTTAATCAGTACCCTTATGGCGAGCTTCGCACCGTATTTGTAATCTATACTCGTTAGCTTCAACGACAATTTTTGTTTGAAATATTTTTCTTATTTACGTCAACGCTATGAATCGCTGCACATTTTCTGTACCCCTATCACGAGTTTGCCACCGTTTTCGTAAACTATACTCGCTAGCGTCACTCGCAATATTTGTATGAGATATTTTAGTTCTTCACGTCACCGCTGGGAGTCGCTGCACAATTTCTCATACTAATATTCGGCGGAGACGCTAGCGAGTATAGATTACGAAAACGGTGCAAAACTTATGGTAGAGGTACTTATAGAATTAATTATCATGGTACTTATATTTGTTTTGCTATATCATACAATTTTATACGAATTTAGTAATATTAATAAGAAACATATCAGTACAGCGTATTTCTCGTTCCAGTGGGAGTACGGGGATAAAATATAGCCTACTAGTGGACCTCACGCGGTTTCACCCGCGTAGTTCCCGTTTCCGTGAGAGTACGGGGATAAAATATAGCCTATGTTACTCGCTGATGATGTAGCTACCCATTGCTGAAAGAATTTTTCAAATCGGTCTAGTAGTTTTTGAACCTATTCATTACAACCAAACAAAAAAAGTTTTCCTCTTTATAATATTAGTGTAGATGTTACTCGCTGATGATGTAGCTATCCAATGCTGAAAGAATTTTCGTAATCGGTCCAGTACTTTCGGAGCCTATTCAATACAAATATACTTACATACAAATCTTGCCTCTTTATAATATTAGTATACATGAATATTATTATGAGCCCGATATGACCCATTGCTGGGCAAAGGCCTCCCTTCCCTCTCCATCCATTGCGATCCAGGGAACATTTTAATTTTATTTATTTCTATTAGATAGTTCCATAAAAGGAGGGCTTTGCCGACCATCTCTATTAAAGTAATTTACTCGTGCGTACTCTCAGTGCGTAGTACATTCCCAGTATAAGCTGAGCTCCGCGTTGTATAAACTTTCCTTGCAATAGGAGATCAGCTAAAACCATTCGTAATGTATATAGCCGTAAACACACTACGCCAGACAGATAACCTGCTATAGTTTTCAGACACGTTTTGATTCATTTTACCTTACCGTAGTAGTGCCAATTTAGGAAGTATTTGAAAGGTTCTTTGAAGCTCGAGCACTAATTAACAAATATAGTATTCATAGTGATGATTATATCTTTAAAACGTGTGCTATGTTACTCGGTGATATTTTTTCCCGTTTTGCAACATTTTTGTGGTCGCAACATAATGTCATAAAGCCTTAAGCCTTCCTCGATCTATGAACTAGCCAATACCAAAATATTTTTCAATTCAAACCACCAGTTCCTGAGATTAGCGCGTTCAACTAAACACAAAACCTCTTCAGCTTCATAATAGATGTGTTTGAAGTTGGGCATGTTTAGCACGTGTTTATAAAATCATATTTAAGACACGTCATACAATTGTTTGTCTGCGTTCCTGTGCGTTTAATACTGGACCTGAAATTCCCAGGTAAACACATCCATCACGATCAATTCTGTCCCCGTTAAATAGGTCTCCTGGACTAAAAAAGTCCAAATTCTCAGGGACACGTTTTCGCTCTATGCGCCCAGCCCGGGCTGGCTCGGCGCGACAGACTCCCTCCCTCACCCACCCTACATCCCCACCCCACCCCGACAGCCTCTAGCGTGCCGCTGTCTTTGACAAAATGCTCCAGTTTCAATCGCAGAAAGTTATCCCAAATGACAGCAAAACCTTTGACCTTTTTAGACTGCTAGAATACGCCGACTATTGGAGGAAATTGGCTATTTTAAAGATTAATTAACGTTCAAAGGTAAGAGAAGACTTCCTGAGCAACATATTTCAGTTCATTATTTGTGTTATACTGTGGTGGGGGCAGCCGGCTGAGGGTAAGAGGTACAGACGATAACACGATGAATGTCAGTCTTGATTAGTGACATTACTCGTGCAATGCTCTCTAAATAGGCAAACACTACGCCTTCGGTGGAAAGTTGGTGGAAATAAGTGTACGACTGCAATCTCTTCCAGTGCTTGGAATCTTGCTTTCTAGGTGCAATCGTATCCAGTTTTTTCCAGGATTTTGTCTATGAGGTTCCGTGGGGTCATCGTTGTAGATTGAATTATCAATGTAGATAAGAGACAGTTGCAAGTTTGAGAATGATGTGGCGACCAGAATTGAATAAAGTATGTTGAGATAGTTTGGACATATCGAAAGGATGAGTGAAAGGCGATTAACGAAAGAAATTTATAGAGCGAATGTGACCGGAAGTGTCGGTAGAGGGCGTCTAAGGAAGAACTACTATGACCAAATTAATAGTATTTTTCAACAAGGTCTAATTCGGAGCACTCGTAACCGAAGAAAGTGTATGAAGAGATGCATGAATGTGGATGAGGCAAAAGGAGTATGTAAGGTTCGTAGCATATGTATATTAATAGTTAGCTAGATACTTATAACTTTGATAGTTTCCCGAGACTGCTAAATTTCCAAATCATGCAGTCTTTAGGCAAGTCTAGGGTACGGCATTACTACAATATGTCCTATAGCTTGATTCACGTAATGAAACCGTACGGTCGTTGACAGTGTTTTCAAATTCATTATATCAAAGAGAAAACCGAATAACCCAGTCGTTGCAAAAATGTCCTATTAAGTTGCAGCCCTATAGATTTTGGATCACGTGAATACCACATTGAGAGACGATTTCAATCGAACGACTGTAATCGTTCAAGGATATTTCGATTGTTTTTACGTGTACGGGGCACTGGTCTTAAAACATTTTTTTAAATAGTTAAATTAAATTTCCCCTGTATAGTTGGCATTTAATCCAACCCGTAGAGACTGATCACCTCATTTCTATACAAAGCGACTGCCATCTGACTTTCTCAGCCCTTTTTACGCGGAAATTGGTGGAGACTTTTCTAGACTTCGAACTGACCTGTAACGATTGACAAAGGTGGCCAATTGGCCATCGGGACCGACAATCTTCGATGCACGGTGGGAACTGAAAACTGCTTTATGAAATGGCTGCCTACCTATAGACATTACCTATACGTCGATACAGATAAATAAAATTGAAGTGTCTGTTGGTAATTACAATACATAATTCTCAGCTTTTCACTAACATATGAAAGTAAATGAGGTAGTTAACAAATCTGTTAAAAAAAAATCTGTCCGTATGTTCATTTCGGTCAATCTCTGAAACGGCTGGCACGATTTTAACAAGACTCACTAGAAAATATACTATTTTTATTAGAATTCCGCGAAAAAAGGTTAAAAAAATTTTTTTTAATTAGGCAATTATTATTTTAGATTATAAAAATATTATTAGCTTTAATCCCACTTAGGCAAAACAGCTGGACACGGCTGATTCTTTTATAAGCAAAACTAGCTGCGCCCCGCGGTTTCACCATATCAATACCAATCCATAAAAGTAGCCTAAACTTTCATCCCCTATTTTATCCCCTTGGGGGTAGAATTAATCAAAATCATTTCTTAGCGGATGCCTACGTCATAACACCTACCTGCATGCCCGATCCGTGCAGTGGTTTGGGCTGTGCGTTGATGGATCAGTATGTCAGTCAGTCAGACCTTTGAGTTATATATATTTAGATAAATTCCATGGTGGTCATTTGCAAGCATTATCCCTTGTATGTGGTAAATGGGGCCTTTAATCTCCCTGCAGACGACAACGTCCATTGGGCGTTACATCGACCTAGATCTGTTTTTGTAACCTAGACGCCAGACTCGATGATTAATCCCCGTTCACAGTAATGTGCTATTGTTTCTTTTACATTGGATGACCGTCTTATTTTACCCTTAAAACAGATGGGCTCTGGTAGGCAGAGGTATTGCAATAACAACACCCACTTTTCACCGAAGACGACCAAGTGCCGACGTGACAGATGGTGGGTCCATCGCCGTCACAGGCTATACATACGTCCCTGAATTACTTCTCAGACATATACAGGTTTCCTCTCAATATTTTCCTTCACCGTAAAGCACGTGGTGTGAAATCACTGCACATAAGTCGCCTGAATAGCAGGCGACTCCACAAGATCCAAGGACGAACAACTTATTACTTACGAAGTATATACAGTTAAAAAAAACTCTGCCTGTCTGTTTGTTCAAAGGACAGCCATTACACTACAACTTCTTTGGAGAGGAGGAATTTGGAATAAATGAGATTTCAAGGTTCTCAATAAACCTGTAATGACTCCCAAACTAGGATTTTAAGTTCTCGATAAGGCATAGTAATAAATACCAACAATTCGTCCCATTATTTAAGTTTATTAGAATATTCGGATTTGTCTATGCTTTTTAGTATTCTACCAATTGAAAATTACATGCTAGATCAACAATATTTTTAACTCCACATGCCACCCTCGGGGTGGACAATAATTTATCAAAATCCATATAACATTCAGAGCAGGTTTCCCAAACATTGAATATTATTGTAAACCGTGCGTAAAGCACCTATTATAACATAGCCTTTGTGCGTACAAACCCTCGGCTTTACCCGTTGGTAACTAAGCTTCGAATTAGATTGATTAGATTGATTAATGGCTGGCATTCCAGAAGCAACTAATCTAGAACGCCTTGGCTTGGAAAAAGCCTGCTCACCCCAGGAAAAATAGCTATTGTCTGCGAAAGTCAATATACTATGTACCTACTTTTTTACCGTAAAGGTCGCAAACAAGCATGCCGTCTGTCTTGTCTCGGAAAGGTAACTTAGTAACTTAGTTTTATAGGTACCACAAAGGTGATTGTAAGCAGCGATTGTCGCCTAGAGTGTCACTCGCGTGCTTTACTTACCTTATAGACTGCTTTGAAAATACTTTCACCGTCTTCGAGTATTTTATACAAGCTACCCACACCTAGACCTGGGGCCTACGGTTAAAGCAGAGCGTATTAAGAACTTCTGAGCTTTGACAATTCATTTTTGTACCGCAAAATTAAACGTCAATGTTAAGAATTTCTTAATAGGCGCTGCTTAAACGATCATAGTGTTGAATAACCTTTGTGGCACAGAGAGCACATAAATCCGATGGTAACATATTTTGCCAACATTATTTTTCAATCAGAAACTGTGGTAAATCTGACTGTGGTTATTACCAGATTTGCCAATAAAATTGACTTCAAAAATAAGATTGCAGTCGCTTCTTGTAACAACAAAGTCAGCAGACTGAGCCATTATTATATATTATAAGCTTATATTCATACTGTGGCAATTCACAGTATAAATATGTATAATCTTTGCCACCAGTAAGGAATCTACGCTTATTTTATTAAATAAGAACCTTTGCTCAAGTGCGCGTGAGCATATGTATGTATAATTGTTATATTGGGTTGAATCAAGTGTCAATCCCAATTTATGGAACAAGGCCAGAGAGATGATGACTAAAAAAATCTATTTGATATTTCAGTACCTATCTCTGACACACATATAAATAATTGGATTAAAAAAACTTTGATAAATGGAGTCAAAAATATTCGCTAAACAAACCGCGAACTCAATTCAAACAAAGAGAAACAGAATTCAATCAATTTCACGTGTCAATTCGAGTGATTCAAATTTTAATAATTCAAAAAGTCTATGCTATTATAAACCTTTCTGTACTCACATCAATACTAGGTTACCTACACAAATGTTTGCCAAACATTAATATTCGGCGTTCCAGGGAAACTGTTCAGCCAAATGAAAAGGACTTCAAATTGAAACATAAGATATTAGGGTACTGTCGATAACAGTAGGTTATGGAACATTAATTAGTGATGGGAACAAATTCCCCTAAAATATTTCAAATTTCGTTAGTTAACCCCGCGGTGTAGACTTAATTTTTATTTAATGGTAATATTTATTTGCCGATCCTATTTTTTATTAATTTATATAACCTTGTAACACCAACTATCTACCAGTGAAAGTCCCGCTAAAATCGGTCCAGCCGTTTCGGAGATTACCCGGAAGAAACAGACTAATTTTAATTTGGTTTTTGTATGGTAGTGGCGTATAATATACTTACATACGCATTTAGTAAAGAGCTGTTAATTTAAAATTACAAACTGACACTTCAATTTTATTTATCCGTATATAAGTAAGGTGCACCTAGTTTTCGAACCAGTGGTAATATTCCTACACTAACAAAGTGCTACTCTGGGATCTTCATGAAAATTATTTAATCAAGTTCTTTTTTACACAACCAGCTATGCCCCGCGGCATCACCAGCGCAGACTTTATTGCGTTATACCATGTTTCATGTCACTTTCACAGGAACGGGATAAAAAGTCCTATGTCCTTTGCCTGGTTCTAGGCTACCTCCCCGCCAATTTTCAGCCCAATCGGTTCTCAACCCGAAGTTACTATTTCACGCGGGCGAAGTCGCGGGCAGATGATAGTATAATATATATGACAAAATCTCAAACTCCAAATTTTTTCATCAGTTGATGAAATCAATACAACAAAGAAAATCTATTATTAACTTCCCATTGTTTCAAATACGAGACGTCAAAGTTCATTTACATACAAACATATGCTCACGCCTGTATTCCCCGAAGGGGTAGGCAGAGGTGTTGTAATCACCACACCCACTTTTCACCGAAGATGATTAAGTGCCAACGTGACAGATGGTGAGTCCATCGCCGTCTCAGACACTTTACATACATCATTGAATTACTTCTCAGAAATATGCAGGTTTCCTCACGATGTTTTCCTTCATTTACAGTACGTCAAAATAATGATCGTATCAATATTTCATGACATTTACATCAACTACCTCATCAGCTAACATCTAAATTGTGAATCTCACTATACAGAAAGCCAGCTCCCATCCATTGCGATTGACCATGAGAAAAATATTCAACGTTCAAATCTGCGCCGCCGCACCGCTATGTCCCTGCATTTTAAATCTGTAATATTTTTGGTAATATTAAATTAAATTACATGCTGTAAAAGGCTATATTGATCTATATTAAATAAACCAAGTAATTAAGGTACTTAAATGGTTAAGAATTAATGCTGTATTGTTTAAAATCACTTCCTAAATAAGCCAGTTTTGCTCGTAAAGTATAAAGAATAAAAAATGGTTATCGTGAATTATCCTTAAGAGATAGACATATACCATCGGGGGCTTTTTTGATGACCTTTTTAAGGTGTACAATACTGTAGTAAATTATTTTGATTTATCTCTTTGGGTTCGGCCAAAGTTTATAATGTAAGCAAAAAAATGTTATTATGTACTTATACATGTATTTATACATATAAACCTTCCTTTTGAATAACTCTATTTAAAAAAAACCGCTTCTAAATACGTTGCGTGGTTTTAAAGATTTAAGCATACATAGACATACAGCGACTTTGTTTTATACTATGTAGTGATTATACACGCTCTAAAAATAGGTACTATTGAATCTAACCGAATTTGATCCGAAGTCATCGCACACGAATTTTGTGTGTGCGTGTGAACTCTCTAATCAGTAGTAATCTGTCCATCTGTTAACATTCTATCTTATGCTAAAACATCCTTTAATACTTTCCGATTCTCCAACCACATCAATCAATCTAGGCTTTATGGAAACTTGCCTTATTCTACTTTATAATTTTAAAAAGCCTTATATTTTTACAATATAATGTATCAAAAAGAAAACAATTGTGTCGACGATTGTACAAGCAGCTGTTTGTTAACTTAGGTTTTCCCACGCTATTTGATCTACTATGCGATCTAATACCTAAGTAAATACCTATCGTATACCGCAGTGTACCATTTATGTGATCATGGTGATACAATTCCAGAGGAGCTCCTGGCACAGTTGCTATTGCCCATATCATTCGATCAGCGAAGTTAAGTAACCTTAGCCCTTTTTTTTTAACCTGTAGAATCCGTTATGATACACCAACCGCCGCGGGGGCAGCGGAAGGGTTATGTCGGACTCACACCGACTAAACGCCACGGTGTTCCTCCAAGTCGCTAAGTGGGGGGGGTGCACGTGATACGTCTTCACATGCTTCGCCGTGACCCCCCCCAAAGTAACCATAGCCCTAGCCAGTAATTTGATGGGTGACCGGCCGAGTTTGCTCCTTCCCTCTGAGAGCATTGAGAGCGTTAAGCCGTCGGTCCCGGTTGCCAAATTATCTTATTTGCCGGCTGGCAACTGGCTTAACCCAGATCACGGATTTTCCTCGTTTAATGGGTTTCGAAGGTCATATTAGTCATATCGGGTTAAACCAAGTGCCGACCCCAACAGTGTATAGGATAAGGCCAGGGAGATGATGATGATCATGCAATTCCAAAATCTTGGATGATCACTAATTAAATAATGTAAAGGGACTTTCTTTCCATCACTATCTAAGCATTTTTGTAATAGCTTAAGTTAAAGCAAATAGCAACAATAAAATAATAGTTTAAAATAACTTAAAAACACGCTTTCATAAAAAATCCAACTAAAAATCAGAAAATAAACTTAATAAATTTGGATTAAGAATATTGTAAATTAGAAATGAATGTACATTTTTGTAAAAAAGCGTGGGGTGTATTCAAAGCGCTTTTTAAGATATTATATTATGAAAGTGATGATTCTTCTACTCATTATCTGGCAATAAAATGTTTATAATTATGCGTAGTTCGCGCACTAGCTCTATCTCTCTTACTCGCATGCAAAGGATGCGGAAAGAAATTAATTAATCCTGGCGAATCTAATTAGGATAATCGGATGCTTCGATCGGATTATTGCATTGTCATCGACTTTTGACAGGTGTGCAAAGTTTTAATTAAATCTGATCGTACAAAGTAGGACAAAATCGAGCTCAAAGGGGTCGGTTACGTATGTATATACATGTAAGGAGTATTTACTCCTTGATTTACTGCCAGGGTACATTTGACATGATGATAGATGTCAGTGATTTTTGTCAAGAAGTAAAATAAGATGGTGGTTTGATTTAATTATTGTTATAGTAGTAATAGCTACATTAAAACTAACATAAATGTCGTTTCTTTTATTTCAGGTAAGTCTGGTTGTTGTAATTGTAAAATATTTATTAATTGTAATTGTAAAATAGTATTTTATGTCAATAAGAATTAAATAAAAACTTTTATTTCAGAGCAACACATTGTGTTAGTCATTTAATTCATCAAAATATAGATCTTATATACATACATACATACATACAGGTGAAGCTAATATAAAGCGTGTAAAAAGTAGACTAGTCGATATCAAACCGGTACCTTAACTTAATTAATATAAAAACGAAATAATATTTTTTTTTAGTAGATATGCTAATATAAATATGCTCACGTTATCCCAGAAGGGTCCCCGAAGGGGTATGCAGAGGTGTCATAACAACAACACTCACATTTCACCGTATATAATTAAGTGCCAACGTGACAGAAGTGAGTCCATCGCGGTCTCAGGCACTATTGGTATATATACATACGTCTTTGAATTACTTCTCAGACATATGCAGGTTTCTTCACGATGTTTTCCTTCACCCAACTACCTAACTACTTATGGTACGGAATGGCAAATTTAATACCGACACATAACAGTAGGCAGGTACTTTCTTTTCGCTTAAATAACTTCGTCCAGAAAAACGTAAAGGAATTGGTTCATATTGGCAGTCCTTCTAATGAGACTCATAAAGTTCAATCAAACAAAATGGGCTTTTTAATGTAGGTACCAAAATGACATCTTACTAGTTGATATAAATGAAAATGTTCAGACAGGAACCAAATTAACTCCATTATTATAATATAAAGTTAATTTAGAAAGTTCCCGGAGCTCCTGATAAATTCACTTTTCTTTCAAGGCACATCTAAAGGTCAAAGACTTTTGCGGACCGAAATGAATAGCTGGTATACCTATATCCGGGGAAAAAACGAAGTATAAATCGTAATTGAAGTGGACCCCTAAAGGGTTGGAGGTGTGAAGGCGTCTAGACGAGCCAAAGGACGGGTTCTGATAAGGGTGCTGTGTGCGACCTTGAACCCACGGCGGCTCAAACAAATGAGCCAACCCCACGCTTTCACGTTTACATATTGCGCCGCTTTTTATACGCGCTGTTATAAACGTGATGTACGCAACGTCGAAGCTAAAATCTGCGGCAGCTCCCAGGGCCCGGCTGAAATCCAGGCACAAAGGGAAAACATTAGGAAATTATTTGGATATCATTAAAATAGGTCAAACGTTTTACAAAACGCTCACATTTAATACCACCTAAAACTTTGTATTTAACCAGCGTAACGAACAAATTCACGGGCTGGTGATCGACATTCAAACAAAATACATCCAATTACTTATCGTGGCACGGCTAAAGGAATAGAAATTGTGCGTTTCACGAGCCTTTGAAGAGCTCAATAATTGGTATTGAACAGCTGTCAGGTAGCTACGAGGGAGGCGGCCGACCTATAGGCGACACATCACCAGCAGCCACTATAACAACAACCCGGTGCTGGCCAGGCATACATGTACTAAAATAAGTTCATCCAGTTCCTAAACAAAAAGAAACTGAAATAAACAAGGTCGGGGAATCAACGCCGCCGTCGCCGCCGCCATAAAGACCGACGGCCGTCCTTGAAAATGGGGGGTTCTTACAAATTGGGTTATTACGGTGCGTGGGGGCGTGGGGGGTCGAGACGGGACGAGCAAGCAAGAGGGGGCTAGCCTGGCCGTTGGGTGTCCTGTAAGCGAGAGTGGGATGGAGGACGTGTGTGGGCGTACCTCCGTTGCGCCACCCGCCGCCCGGCACGCCTCTCCAGGAAGGACTCCCGTCCCAGACTGGGGTTCCGGCGCCGATCATTATAATTACTCTCCAAGGTGAGCCGGGAGCTCTGCAACCCCACCGGTGGCCTAATCCAGCGAGCTCCGGGGACCGGCCAGATATCCCCAGCATAATATTACGAGCACCAAACATTAAAAGCACTTAAACATCATCCGCCCACCGAACGGTGCCAATTATGAAGCAAATTGAAAGCCTCTCCGATAATTTTAAGAGCGAGCTTTATTAAGTTTTTTAATTGGGCTAGTGGCAGTTCTACCGCACCACGTTTTATCAGTACCATTTGGAAGGTAGCGACTGCGTAGAACTTTCATCGCTTCTGTAGTAAAAAGTGGGATCAATTTACTTAAGCACCTACAATTTGAATCACAGACAACGACCTCGAACACTCCGCAACTTCCCCTAATCACCGCTCAACTTGTTCACCGTTGAAAACTTTTTCAAACAAGTTCTTAGTGCCTTGTGCACCGTTTCTTTGATACGAACACATACATTAAACTTTATTCCACTTTATAGCTCAGTATTCTGTTAGATCTTATCTCAAAAGCGATTTACGAATTACAAAAGCGATTTTAGTCATTCGAAATTGAACTTTTAAATATGTATTGCATATCATCGTATCTATTGAGAAGCAAGAGTTAGAAAGCAAAAAAAGGAAATACATATAAGAGCCTTGGTGCCGTGCGTGGGGGTTTGAACAGTCGCCTACTACGCAAGCGACGTAAATTCAAATCCCAACGGCTTTTACCAATGAGTTTTTCTAGAAACTTAAGTTCTGTGCTTTACGGCGAAGGAAAATCGGGAGAAAACTTACATATGCCTGAAAAGAAATTGAAATACATATCATGCCTAAAACGATGAAACTCATCATCTGTGTAAGGTGAATGTTGTTGTAGCAATACCTCTACCTACCCCTACGGAGACAAATCGGGGATGGCTTGAGCATATTCCCAGACATCCATGATTTTTTTCCCAACACCTCTACGGCTTTTGTTTTGGTATAATAGGAATCCTCACGACATTAAAGAAATTTAAAATTAAAAAAAATATATTTAAATCTATGGATTGTGGGTGTCTGGGAATAAGCTTATTTTTACATAATTTTTTTAGGTAAAAATTGTTACGAATTTAATAAAAATGTAAATTGCATCAGAGGGCCTAGTGCGAGTATTTCAATGCCGCCGTCACAAGTCACCGCGTTGACGTAAACGCAGATTTGTATAGGATCGAAACAACGCCATCTGTCACGACATCCAAGAAATTTAATTGTAGTGGAGGTCCCAGGAATCAATGTATAATTTTTTTTTTTTCAAAATCTATGGGCTGTGTAGGATGTATAGGAATGAGCCATATTTTGATCCCATACAAATCTGCGTTTACGTCAACGCGGTACTCTGATGTCTACACTGTCTTCGCACTGAAATTGATGATGAAGTTATCAATACCCACAAGAAACTTGTAAGTCTACTATCCGTAGGTGAAGTGACCATAGGCGACGTAGGCCTTGTCTTGTAGGCTTTGTCTAGGCACTCACAAAGCCTAATGAATTGGACTCGAATAACAAAGAGCCCGGGATCTGTTGGCAACGCAATAAATCGATATTGTATTTACTCTAGCAAGTTTGCTTAGATATAGCAATATCCGGAGTAGAGTTCATGATTACTGTGCAATCTAAAGTTATTCCAGAACTGAAATTACTATAATAATAATAATTATTGTTTGCTGTGTTTGATTAGTGCTTGCAACTAATAAAAATTGCTCATTAGCTATTAAGCTTCAATTCATTTATTTTCTATACTAATACAAAAAAAATCCACAATTTAAAAAAAAAACTAGTGTTTATTTAAGCTAGCAACACTTACTTACTATGCAATTGGACGTACATTTTATTATGTCAACAAGTATCTGACATCAATCATTAAGATTTCATCCTTTACGCTGAAGAAAAACATCTTGAGGATTTATAGTGCCTGAGACGGCGAAAGACTCACCATCTGTCACGTTGGCACTCAATTAAATTCGGTGAAAAGTGGGTGTTATAATTACAACACCTCTGCGTACCCTTTGGGGTACATGCGTGAGGAAATGTATATATGTATATGACATTGGCAGTATATTAAAGTGCTATGGTAAGGTCATATATATTGTAAAATTAACTATCTGCCAATGAAAGTCCCGTTAAAATCTGTCCAGCCGTTTCTGTTAAAGTACTCAATAGTATTATTAATATTGTTGCTACTGATCTAGCTTTATTATTTAATGTTTGTATTGAAAGTGGTGAATTTCCTGATCAAATGAAGTATAGTAAAATAATTCCTTTATTAAAAGCTGGTAGTATTAACGACCCTACGAACTTTAGACCTATATCAATACTGCCAATTTTCAGTAAAATTTTTGAAAAACTAATACTTAATCAACTTTTAGCCTTTTTTAATGAACATAATTTGATGCACACTAAACAATACGGTTTCACAAAGGGTCGCTCGACTACCGATGCAGGTGTCGAGCTCATTAGAAAAATTCTTGAAGCTTGGGAAGCTTCACAGGATGCTCTAGGTGTATTCTGTGATCTATCTAAAGCCTTTGATTGTGAGCACCATGAAACGTTGATCAGGAAGTTAGATCACTACGGTGTAAGAGACCTGGCTCTAAAACTTATATCTTCATATCTAAGTAATAGAATACAAAAAGTCGATATACATGGCGTAACATCTCCGGGGTGCCCAGTAGAGATGGGTGTTCCACAGGGTTCAATTCTTGGTCCGTTTCTCTTTTTAACTTATATTAATGATTTACCTTACATGGTAAGCAATAAACACGATATTGTATTATTTGCTGATGATACTTCTCTGATTTTTAAGATAGACCGGCAAAAAGCTAACTTTGACGATGTGAATAATGCTCTCTCTGACATAGTACATTGGTTCAGCGCTAATAACTTAGTACTCAATAGTAAAAAAACTAAATGTGTAAAGTTCACTATGCCAAATGTGAAACAAGTGCAAACCAATGTACTTATCAACGACGAAGTGTTGGACCTTGTTGAAACAACAGTTTTCCTTGGAGTTACATTGGATCATAAATTGCAATGGGGGCCCCATATAGCTGGATTGTCGAAAAGACTCAGTTCTGCAGCATTCGCAGTAAGGAAAATTAGACACCTAACTGATATAAACACAGCTCGGTTGGTCTATTTTAGTTATTTCCATAGTGTTATGTCTTATGGCATCCTTTTATGGGGAAATGCTACAGACATCAGTTCTATCTTTGTGCTGCAGAAACGGGCTGTTCGTGCAATCTATAAACTCAAATCTAGAGATTCTCTCAGAGAGAAGTTTAAAGAAATAGGGATAATGACTGTGGCATGTCAATACATATTTGAAAATTTGATATATGTAAGAAAGAATTTAGATAGTTTTAAGAAAAATAGTGATATGCACAATATAAATACACGCAAGAGGGATAAACTCCGTGTCCCTGTGACTAGACTGCACAAAACTAGTAACTCTTTTGTGGGGCAAAGTATACGCCTTTTCAATAAACTACCATTAAAAATGTGTGAACTACCATTTTTAAGTTTTAAGGCAAGCATCAAACAGAAACTTTGTGAAAAAGCATATTATAGTGTAACTGAGTATATTGATGATAGCCAAACAGGGCAATGAGTTGCTCACTCTTCCATTGAAATGTACTTAAACAACCCTATGTATATAGAAGGGACACTTGTAAAAAAAAAAAAACCTGGGAGTTTGTTTCGCCGTTTCTTCTCCTGACAGGCTTACTTTAGGAAACGGTAGTAAATTAACTTAAGTTAACATAAGAAAAATGACGTTCAATAGGTGTGCCAAGTGTCCCTTATATTGAATAAAACTTTTTGATTTGATTTGATTTGATTCGGGGATTAGCCGAAACAAACAGACGGACAGACAGACAAAAAGATTTTTTTTTATTTTCTTTTTACATCAGAACCGTATTTAATGAAAAGCTGTTATTGTGAAATTACAAACAGACACTTCAATTTTATCTATCTGTGTAGTATGTATGGTATATGTATATATATGTACATATATGTATTTGTATATATTAATCTGTATAGATATAATCAAAGTCAAAAGTATCTTTATTCGATTAGACTTTTTACAAAGTACTTTCAAATCGTCAGAATGACTTAATTATACAGGATTATACACGCTACCGCCAGGTTCGGAAGGTTGCTTTTACTGAGAAGAACCTGGCAAGAAACTTAGTAATTACTCTTTTCAAAAATATTATACAATTTAAAGAATACAAAATAAATAATTTAAAAAACATAAGCTCATGGACAATGTTCCAATGCACAAGTGTCGATAAAAATTAACATAACCAAAAATCTAGTACATCTACTTATAACTAAATGCGTAGCTTGAGATGACCAGCCCCCACAAGCAGCACCTGTTCATAAGTATGACGTGAATGCCAGCCATTGTTAGATATATAGATGTGTAGATAACTATCCTCATACTCCAAACCAAAAACAAGACCGTCTTAAACCATGCGATCTATTTCCCCAAAGAAAACTGGCCTGCCTTGTGTATTTTATGACCAAGTTCACCATGATAATAAAGATACTAATAACATTTAAATTGTGTCATTACAGGATGCTCATTACCATTTTTAAGGTTCCTCGACAAACTGGAACAAATACTATATCGTTAATCCGAATACTTCCCGGGTAGACTAGAATGGAACCACTTCCACTTTTCGATATATTTTCCCATTCAAAAACATATTATTATATTTTAGCTCTTGCCTGTGACTTTATCTGTGAGGAGTATTTTATTTCGATCAGATTTGGATACTTTATATTTTAAAAAATATTTAATTTTTAACCCGAACCATAATAATTATCATCAAAAAGTTACTTTCCTGTGTTGCGTGCACGGAGAAACTAAAAATTCGAAATAAACATTTTCGGTCTTTGTTTAACGTAGTTTATTCATAGTAGTTAGCCATCTTATCACAAGATGGCGTTGTATTGTTTTACATCTCGATGGTAGGATTCTCTTTTAGTTGTTTATATATTTCGGTGTCAAACGTCAATAGTATGGTCTTCAAGTGGTCGTCAAGGGAACAAGTCAATACAGTTGTGGAATCAATAAATACCAGGATTGCCCAAGTTACGGTGCTTCACTCAACCAACCAAGGTCTGCTCCGACTGATCCTGGCTCCCTAAGCCTAATTTGTCATACAGTCTTTGCATCGATAGTTTTGTGTGTGGGTTTTAGATACTTCTTGACACTTAAAAGACTGGACGAATTAGTATGGAATTCGAGGTTCATTGAAACATTATCTTCTGTCCTTATATCAAGGCCGCCCTTAAACCGCAAACAAGGGAAAGAAAAATTCGACGCATGAGGTAGGATCACGAGTAGCTCAATTGACAAAGCACGGTTTGCAGAGGTCGTGGGTTCGACTCCCGCCTGATTTTCGTATTTTTCTTGACCACTTTTAAAAATTGTCTCAAGTCATTTGGGGTCTTCGCAATGTGTGCTTTCATTTTGCTCTACATATATAAATAGGTGAGTGACACTGCGGAGTAGAACTAGTAATTAATATATATTTACGTAGCGCTAACGTTGGCCTTGAGTGCAGATATTGTTATCTAAAATCATTGACTCCAAAATTGACCCCTTACGGAAGAAGTTCAAAAGTTATAGTCTTGACCATGGGGGAGATAACAGATGATTATTTGGTTTTGCATACAATCTGCATGTTGTTCATATTGAGGTAGCAACATAAAGCCTCAAGAACACATATTTGCTGAAACTCTTGGGCCCGAATGCTCATCAACTTTTCAAAGTTGACGTTGACAAGTCTCTCGTGACAAGCAGGCTGGGGCTTTTCTCGTTCAAAGAATCAGCATCGCTCTTCAGCGTGCTAATGTTGTCAGCCTTCTTGGCACGATCCCGGGAGTCACTGATTTTTTTCTTTTAAATTTTTATGGCCCAGAACTAAGCCATTATAACTGCATTATTGGTAGAGTTTGATTCTCTCGAGCGCAGCTGGTCGCGCACGCAGATCTAGAGATCTCGAGATAAGTACTTTACGGATGAAAAAGTTGACTTCTGGAAAAAGTATTCGGAAGGTTTACTACACAATAAGACGGAAAAACGCAATCAAATCGCAACACTTTACCCGACCCGGGGATCGACCTTAGGATCTAGTGTTACGCAGTAACGTTTGCTATCACATGACAAAAGAGGCAGTCTAGCAGTATTCTATTCCTTATAAGGTAGGCAATACCTTTGACTTTCTAAGTATTGTATATGAGAAAAGTTCTACTTCCCAATGAAGTGCAAATGAAGAAATTTTGGTTTCAGTTTCAGAACTATTTGAGGCGTCGTCAATTTCGCATACAAAATAAGGATAGTTTATACAAACTAGTTGTGACCTGTGGTTTCACCAGTGTAGATTTAATAACATTCCCGCGGAACCCAAAATGTTATTTTTAAAATACAACTAGCCTACGTTACTCCTTGTAACATTAGCTATCTGTCGTTTCAGAGATTACACGGAACAAATCGACAGACATTTTTTGAAAATTATTTATTATATAATATGTATTTTTAAGTCAGTACCGTATATACTTTCATATGCATTTAGTGAGAAGCTGTTATTATGGAATAACGTATAGACACTTCAATTTTATTTATCTGTATAGAGTATAGATAAAATATTTGAACAAACAATGTATTCGGCTGCGTGACAGAATAGCAATAAACAATGTATAATGTAGCATTGAGTAGTGGACAAAAAGGTCTATAATAGACAAATTACTGATTCACCCCGTTTCCTGTTTGCGTCCGAGGTGTATATATTAAATGATGCACGAGGAAGATTGCTTGAGGAAATGCAAAACTACTTACACGTGTAGATCTATTTTTCTTGTTGAAATTTAGATATCTAGGTAAGAATATTTTGTTTGACAGGATGTTTACTGCTTAGCAATATTCAAATGAAGGTTGCTGCTACCTAATGGATTTATACATACATTACTGAAACGGTTTCTATATAAGAGAATATCTTTGCGTTTTTCCACGGACATTTGAGTAAACAAATAAAAAATCAGTTGATTTTTTTAATCCTAAGTGTATTGAGATACATAGGTTTTTTCAAGTCATCGACCACTGTAAACTTTACTTTACTTCGAAGAATTGAGAATCTTCTAGACAAGAATAATTGTATAGCTATAGATTTTATGTAAGACTAGCTGTACCCCGTGGTTTCTTACAGACTTAAGGCCCGCGGAAGCCTACTTATTTTTTTAATTAAAAGTAGCTTAAGTTACTCCTTGTAACATTAAATATGAGAAAATTTTAATTTTTTTTTTCAATGCCAGTACCGTAATTTTTTTCCTATGCATTTAGTGACAAGCTGTTATTTTGCAATTACAAACAGACACTTCAATTTTATTTATCTGTATAGATTAGTCATAATGATGAGGTAATTCGCTCTGTCGTGTATGTACGAGTATGTATGCATGTGTATTATGTAAGTAATACTGCGACCGGCTTGATGCCGATGCGAACAATGCCCGTAGCAACATAGTGCGATGAACAACGACGTAGAAACACCTACTTACCTCTCATTATGAAAACAAATGAGCTCAGCATAATATTTTAAACCATTAAAGAAACTTTAAACTCCATAAAATTTTACAAGCTTGATTATTTTTATATTTAAATCTGTGGGAAGAGCGAGTGATCATGCTCTTCCCCAGCCAGTGTCATGTCTAGGGAACAGCAGCTCCAACTCTTCTAGGTGAAAACTTGTATAATATGCTGCAATGCGCTTAAAAACTCTTATTGCGCGATTTAGTTTCTCGTATATTTATACTCAAACTTTATATTTGTTAGCGTCGTTGTTTGTAAGTGTGTACTTGAGATAGCTTGCAAGGTCCACGGTGCTTCGAAGTCTGCAGTGAGTCAAGACTGAGCGGTGATGCCAACCGAGTCCAGCAGGCTCAGGGCAGGCGAAGAGCGTGGAACAAAAATCACGCGGTTTCACCCGCGTAGTTGTCGTTCCTGTGGGATTATCGGAATAAAATATAGCCTATAATAATCAGTGATAATGTAGCAATCAAAAGGTGAAAGATTTTTTTAAATCAAACCAAACATACAGACAAACTTTTCCTCTGTATAATATTAGTACCTATAGATTAATTTCTATCGACAAACCAGCACTGAGATGAACTGGCCAACAATGACAGTTCATCTGGCCTCAAATTCGATTGCGGTATATTGTCTCAAATATACTTATTGCTAATTAAATGCCGTATTGTATTCCTGCAATTCTGTGATGTAGGTGTTTGGACGTGACGTCCATTTCAATATGTTTTCAGTTCACCGACCCCGGTACATGTGTTTTGTTTCAACACGTGTTAAGACTATGGATCGCTAGGGGCATTTGGATCTTGGCAAAAAACGGCCATTCATAATGAATGAGGCAAAATATACTTATACCTACTTTAATTTCGTACATGACGGTCGTAAAACTACCAAGTATAATACGATAAAACGTTATGCGTCGATTTATTTAACCTCCTCAATTTTGGGTGTAATTATTTGTTTTGAGCAGTCGCCTGCTGCAAGCGACGCAAGTTCGAATCCCAGCGGGCCTGTACCAATGAGTTTTTCTTAAAGCTTATGTGCAGTGATTTCACACCACGTGCTTTACGGTGAAGGAAAACATCGTGAGAAGAACTGCTTATGTCTGAGAAATAATTGAAATGGAATTCAATAGTTTGTTTTCCGTGAGATGCGAAATAGTAGGGTGTTATCTAGTTGTTAACTTCAATAAGGTTTGGATCGACTTCTTCATCAAATATGCTCACGCCAGAAGGGTCCCCGAAGGAGTAGACAAAGGTGTTGTAAGAACTTGTTCGGTAGTTGTTCTTCATCAAAATATGGTTAATTACTTGCGCAATATAGCATCATTGCACACTTTTTTTATATATTTTATATAAGATTTTGTTTCATCCTTTATTTCGTGGAACTCTGATATTTTTCTAAATAAAAGTAGCCTAAATTACTCCTTGAAACTTCAGCTATCAGTGAATATTGGTCCAGCCGTTCCAGACAGACAGAGATTTTTTTAAATTGTGTTTATATGCCAGTACGCTATATATTTGCAGATTATACAGTAAGTTAAAGCTATTAATTTCGAATTACAAACAGATTTTATTAAGCTGTATATAGATGTACAGATTTGGTAGTATGGTCCGCTGAATGCTAATCTAATTCAGCGGCGGTTCAAGTATCGTTGAAACTAAAGGTTATTTCAGAAGCCAATGATTCATCGTCTATAGGGCCATCGATTTCCACCTGACTACTACATTAGTACCATTTACCTTCGGACACTACTATTTCCGTCTATCAATATAACATGTTGTTTATTTTGATAAGTCGCTGAGTACCTAAAACGCTGCATATCTATACTAATATTATAAAGAGGAAAGATTTGTATGTAAATATGTTTGTATAGAATAGGCTCAGCCGTGTAGTGGTGGCCTCGGGGTTTGAGCAGTCGCCTGCTACGCAAGCGACGCAAGTTTGAATCCCAGCGGGGCCTGTACCAATGAGTTTTTCTAAAAAACATATGTACAGTGATTTCACACCACGTGCTTTACGGTGAAGGAAAACATCGTGAGGAAACCTGCATATTTCTGAGAAGTAATTCAAAGGCGTATGTATAGTGCCTGAGACGGCGATAGACTCACCATCTGTCACGTTGGCACTTAATCGAATTCGGTGAAAAGTGGGTGTTGTGATAACAACACCTCTGCCTACCCCTTCGGGGAATAGAATAGGCTCCGAAACTAGTGCACCGATTAGAAACATTTTTTCGGCAATGGATAGCTACATTATCAGCGAGTCATATAGGGTATATTTTATCCACGTTTTCTCACGGGAACGAGAACTACGCGGGTGAAATCGCGTGACGTCCGGTAGTTTTAACAGACAACGACATTCTCACTAGCAGTAGGTTTGATCCCTAAATTACGACTTTGTAAAGGTCTAATTTTACGATCAGGTAACTAGCCTTAGCGCAGATATCCTTATTAAAACAAATTACGTTAGTTTTGTAGTAATTAAATACGCAACAATAATTGGGTTCGCTTTATTCGGGGTATTCACTTAGCTATTTTATTTACAACCAGAAACATACAAATCTGATATCTCAAGTCATTCTGACATCTTGTGTCAAATCATTTTTAACAATATTTGAATTAAAAAGAACAAGCATTATAGCGAAAGAGGTTCACTACCGCTACAGTTTCATAGCAAAATAAGTTAAAAATGAATGAAGCAACCTATGAATCACTTACACGGAAATAATTATTTCGCAGAAGCACGCCTGTTTCGTGTCACGATGCAATTGTTTGTGGAATAAAAAACCTATTTTTATTACTCCGGCGCACTCGTAGATAATAGTGTACCGGGAATAATAGACAAATTGGTGTCGGCATCATAGAGATCGGTGTTTGAAGTATAATATGAAACATAGTAGTTTAGAACAAGAAGGAAAATTATAATATACTAGCTTCTGCCCTCGACTTCGTCCACTTGGAATAGTTACTTTGGGCTAACGCTCACTATAACCCGAGATTGGTCTATCGTAGCAAACGTGTTGCATCATCAACAATCCGAAAATACTTATAAACTCTCTCATGTAAATGTAATTTATAAATTTTCTTAAAAATGAGGAAACGCCACGAGGATATTTGAGTAAAAATATCCTTTTAGAGGTAGGAACTTGTTGTTAAGAAAGTTTACACCCTTTGGTAACGGAATCCTTAAGAATGCCATGTTGGGTACCTATTTTATATTTGGAATTGAAACACTGCGTCACATAATAATATAGATAAGTATTTTTCCTCTCCCTTCACCCTAGTCTTAAAGTACGTAATTAGCTCACTTTAACTTTTCTCTTCTTTTTATAAACGGGTCTGATTTATAGTGCGTTGAAGGTAGCAAAAACAATATTATAAATAGCAAAAAATATTTAAGGTTGCCATATTCTGGAGCAAAAAAATTACTACCTGGTGCGCGGGACTCCGTCTGCGTAGGATTTGGGACAATTCACATTATATTTTTATAAATAAAAGCCTATGTGTTAATCTGACGTGTAATGTATATTACTGTACATTTTCATCAAATCCCTTCAGTAGTTTTTGCGTGAAAGTGTAACAAACATACACCCATACATACATTTTTATAACTTTCACGTTTATAATATTGGTAGGAGGAGAGTCTGGTGGCCTTATGGTTTGAGCAGTCTCCTGCTACGCAACTCACGCAAGTTCGTTTCCCAGCGGGGCCTATACCAATGAGTTATTCTAAAAACTTATGTGCATCGATTTCGCCGACATGGTTTACGGGAAAACATCGTGAGGAAACCTGCATATGTCTGAGAAGTATCTCAAAGGCTTATATTGCCTGAGACGGCGATAGACTCACCATCTGTCACGTTGGCACTTAATCACCTGCGGTGAAAAGTGGGTGTTGTAGTTACAGCACCTCTGTCTACTTCTTCGGGGAATACAGGCGTGAGCATATGTATGAATGTATGTAATATTGGTAGGACTAGTAGGATTCACAATAGTGAAAATTGTATCAGCCTCTTTCATTTCGTTAGTCTCTTTTCCCAATAAGTAAACTAGAATAGGAAATATACGACAAAAAAAACATTAACGAACTTACAAGATACAATAAATGGGTTCAGTCAACTTTTGCATTGCACTGTCTTTGTCTAATGTTGCCATACTTATTATTGTTAAAAGTAACTCGGTGTCACATGTAAAGATAATACATTCGCAGCCGCTTATTACACGGCCGTATGCTAATATATTTTGTAAAGGATTTCTTACTCTGTGGCTCAATATACTCTGGTATTAGCACAGTAGGTATGCTATTTTGGGATTGGGTTGAGATGTGGTAACTTTTGGACATGGTATTTTTAATAATGTTTCGAACGTTCAAACCCAAAATGCATTTAACATACGATTTGATCATAGAGATTTGACATGTATGTCAGTTGACATTCTAATCAAATCAAACTAGATGGTCATCCTTTCAGCAACCCAATTTGCACTTAACATGCCTTTAGTTAGATCGATGATTAGTTAATTCTTGACTTGACAAGCCTTTCGGAAACCGGCCGTCAGTGTTTGATTGAAATACTTTAAAAATTCGAAATTCATTATTATAATTATTTGATAAGACTTCTTACAGGGTACTTTGAAATTCAGATGGACACGGAAAACAAAATAACTTTACAGGACGATAAATGCTACCAAAGGGTTGCTTATACTGAGAAAAACCCGGCGAGAAAATGATTTATTTAGTTTAGGCCATGAACGGCCACCAGTTCGGAAACAAGCCTTCTGAGAAGAGCCAGCGGGAAAGTCAGCATCACCTACATTTAATTACATAGTAAATAATTATTAATTATATTAAAACTAGCTGTGCCCCGCGGTTTCACCCGAGTAGATTTAGTTTTATATAATACTTTTTTCGCAATAAAGGTAGCCTATGTCCTTTCTCAGGGTCTAAAGATTGTCTGTGCCAAATTTATCAAAATCGCTTGAGGTTTAAGCGGGAAAGCGTAACAGACTGACAGAGTTACTTTCGCATTTATAATATTAGTAGGGATTCATGTACAAGAAGGATATATTTATTTTTAACAGTTGCCAAACCAATATAGGCCACGCACGGTAAATGATTCGAAAAAAATATTTTATAAACTTAATTTTAAGAAACACGTTTTATAGCTTTTTGTATATTTAATTTTCTGCTAGTTTGCTTTGCATATGCCAGCGTGTATAAGTTTATTCAACTGCTCAATATAGTTGGTGGGTAATCGATACTAATATTATAAAGCTGCAGAGTTTGTTTGTTTGAACGCGCTTATCTCAGGAACTACAGATCCGATTTAATAAACTTTTCAGTGTTGGATAGTCCATTTAATTAAGAAGGTTATAAACTATACTTTATTAAAAAAAAATTTGATCTGTAAGAAAATTGCGATTTTGTAACCCAAGGTGTAAAATCGAAAACCTATTTATGCGTGCGCTGCAAAAACTATTGACAATAGAACAAAATGACGTACTACGGGTTTGTAGGTCTTATTAAGATCTACAAAAAAGTCCGCGAGAGCACATATCTAACTTTCATAGTTTAGTCACAAAAAAGTTAATAAAAACAATTTTATCGTCTGAAGAACCTCGCTAAATGTGTATAGTAATAAAAATATTATATAAAACTAAATCTACGCAGGTTCTATGTAATGACGCGGTGGAGCGAAGCATACGTTGAATTTGTCCTTGATATAACAGAAATGCAACAACACTGGGTGCCAATAATACGATACCTACTACATTGGTTCACAATTAAATCTATTGTTCATTGTTGGTACATTTAAATAAGTTAAAGTATGCAATGCGATAAGTATAATATGACTTTTATTCATGCTGTTCTGTTTTCGACTCTTAATAGCGTTCTCATTCCAATACATTGTTTTTTTTCAATTGTTTTTTTTTGTTTCTTGGAAATGTTGAGTTCTAATTTAGATTATTATAGAATACTAGCTGTGCCCGTGGTTTTGTCCGTGTACAATAATACAAACTATCTCACAGTGAAAGTCCCATTAGAAGCAGTCCAGCCGACAAGCAGACATATAGAAACATATTGAAAATTGAGTTTTTTTTATGGAAGTCCTTACCGTATATACTATTATATATATGCACTGAAAATCTGTATGTAATTATAAACAGATACATCGATTTTATTTATCTGTACCAATATATTAAACTGTAATGTAAGTACATTTTAACTTATACAAATTTAAATTATTAACAACTTTTCACACTGTATGCTAAGCGTATCTAAAAAATATTCTACTTCCTCGATTTAACCTCATATCAAACAAAATACAAATAAAATCATCATCACCCTGGCCTTATCCCATACATTGTTGGGATTGACACTTGATTCAACCCAATGTGGCTAATCTCCTGATTTTTATACGAAGCTAGTGCCATCTGACCTTCGCAACCCCTTTGACGAAGAAATCTGTTATCTGCTTGAAACCAGTTGTCAGAATATTTTAGGCCTCCGACCGACCTGTAACGATTGCCAAAGATGATAAATTGGCAACCGGGACCGACGCCTTAAAGTGCTCTCCGAGGCACGGAGAGGACTCGGAACCCATTAAATTATTGGCTAGGGTTAGGGTTACTTAACTTCAGTGATCGTGATAATGATATGAGCAATAAGAGAGAGAGAGAGAATTGTTGAGTTTCTTGCCGGGTTCTTCTCAACAAAAGCTACCTTCCGAACCCGGTGGTAACATTTATAATCATATATAATGTATTTTGTGTCCTTCTGACGATTTGAAACTTTGTAAGAAGTCTAATCAAATAAAGATATTTTGAATTTTGAATAGCAACTGTGCCACGAGATCCTCAAAATACAAATGAAATAATTAACATATCATCATCATCTCCCTGACCTTATCCCATACATTGTTGGGATTGACACTTGATTCAACCCAATGTGGCTAATCACCAGATTTTTATACGAAGCGACTGCCATCTGACCTTCGCAACCCCTTTAACGAGGAAAATCTGTGATCTGGGTTAAACGAAATAATTAACAGATATATAAAATTTTACAAAGGCACATCATTAGTTTCGTGACTCCATGCAGAGTGCGCTAAACGCACCAGCCAAATCACAGAATCAAAATAAACTCTCGAGTCGCGGGTTCGTTACCCGGGCCACTCTCACGGTTCTTATGTCACACGCTATTTAGAATTAAGGCTGCCTATCCGTTGGTCTTACTTTAGTTTTTTGCATCAAAAAATCTAAAGATTTAAAACCTTTGTGAGTGATGACGATACTTATAATGAAGAATATTGTAATCAGATTTTCCAATTCAACACCACACAGTGATTTCACACCACGTGCTTTACGGTGAAGGAAAACATCGTGAGGAAACCTGCATATTTCCCAGAAGTTATTCAATGACAAAGTGTCTGAGACGGCGATGGACTCACCATCTGTCACGTTGGCACTTAATCATCTTCGGTGAAAAGTGGGTGTTGTTACTACAACACCTCTGCCTACCCCTACGGGGAATACAGGCGTGAGCGTATGTTTGTAAAGATGATTTACTTAAATTAAATTTTATGTAAGCAGCTAAAAATATATAACAAAAACTGCCAATGCAGGTTCAAATGCGTCAGTCAAATGGCAAGGACGTCACATTAAAATAATGAACAATTGAATATTAAATACCCAATTAATTTACATACACGTTCAATTTGACAATATACTGCAATTTTCTACTTGCAAATTTGAATATAATTAAGTTTTGTAAATCTTGAGGCATTATATTAATCAAAATTTAAACCGACTTCAAGCATTACATTAAGCCTAGTTGGATTTCATGGGTGACCCGCAAAACCCTAAAGTTTTTTTTAAATATAATTTATTCCTTTTAAAATTATCTATCGGCTAGTGAAAGCCCTGTTAAAATAGGTATAAACATTTCAGAGATTATCCATAGCAAATATACACACAGAGAGACAGACAAAAAAAATATAATTGCTTTTTGATACCATATGCATTTAGTGAAAAGCTGTTAATTTGAAATAACAAACAGACACTTAAATTATTTTTATTTGTTTAGATATATGTCTGTGTAGATAAAATATAGTATATTTGAATTTTACTTACATGTAGGAGTTGACCTCCGATGAGTGAACTAAAAAATCATATTAAATTTATAGAAAGTAATGAAGAAGATAATGTTGCCAAAAAAGTTTTGTTTATGAATGTGATGGTTACAAGGGGAAAGAAAGACCTAAGAAACGCTGGATGGATTGTGTGAAACATGATATGGCTAAAATAGGAGTGAATACAGATATGACGGCTGATAGAGAGAAATGGAAGAGAAGAACACATTGCGCCGACCACAAAAACATGGGATAAGGACAGGAGGATGATGATGACAAAGTAGGGAAAATCATTTTACCAAACTGGAGAGCAATATGCTACACATTAATGTAGACATGCTACGAAATGCTACGAAGTGCATCGATGCACCGCACCGTAGCGAATGCAGCTACGGGTATCGCTACGAAGCGTAGCACAACTACGGAATTGCATTTGTGCAAAAAATATTTGCATTGTTCTTCTTCCCAATAGGTAACACATTATCCGACTAGGGTGCAGTAACGTTTCTTCGCTCGTTACATAGATGGCGCTACTCGCGAACAAATGCGAAGTTTGAGTACAAATACACGAGATCCAAAATCGCACTATAAGAGTTTTCAAGCGCAGTGCATTTACAAGATTCTATGTGGAACCCCCGTCCCCTGCTAGAGCTGCACCAGCCTTAAACATGTCCTAAATACTAAATAATACCACTCAGATCCAGCTCCCTAGCTCATCCCCCAACAACACCCTAAGCCGAAGTCCGAGCCCCGCACCGGGTGCCCTTAGCTGGGTTGCTCAGATTTTTTGTTTAAGCTCGGCTCCAGGCCCTTCAGAACCCCCCCCCCCCCCCCCCCCCGCACCAACTGCTAGAGACCAAACCCTAAAAAATTGGAGCCGCGGTTCCCCAGGCATGACACTCACTAGACCACCGAGGCAATAATACAGTTATATATTTAGTTAATAGATAAGTAATCCATCAAAATAGACTGACATAAAGTTAAGCAGTATACATAATCGAGTGTTGGTAACAATGTGTACGGCAGATGTTAAGTATCCGTTAATTACTGGGGTCAATAAACACCATATTGAGGATGTCTCATTATTACACATACGAATAATTCTTTAAAAAACATATTCGATTTAATGTTATCAACTCAATTGGTATTTCACATGCGAATATGAAAATGAAAATTATTTATTCAGGCCCTGGTAAGGCACTTTAAAATGTCGAAGAATTTACCAGTGGTTCGGAAACAAGCCTTCTGAATAGAGCCAGCAACTCAGCTGGCATCACGTACACTTCAATACATAGTATTTTTTTTAGATGTACAATAAGTGATTTATTAGATAACATCGAATCATAGAATAAGTAACATGACTAGAAACCTTAAAAATATAATCTAATAACTAAAAACCTTAAAAAATATCTTTTGAATCTGATGCTCATCAACATTTCAAAGAGGTTGCTCGTCGTCTGGTAGAAGCTTCTCGTGAGAAGCAGGCTGGGGCTTTTCTCGCTCAGAGAATCAGCATTTCTATTCAACGTGGCAATGCTGCCAGCCTTCTTGGCACGATCCGGAGAGACACCGATCTGGGCCAAGTTTTATACTTGTAATTAGTTTTTAGCTACTTATTAGTTATTATGTAATTAGTTCTTAGAAAAAAAAATAAAAATAAAAAAAATCTTTTAACTAAAATATATTTACTGTAAATAATTACTAGTTGCAATAAAACGCATATGTAATTATACAGGTAGCAATTCAAATTCAAACCTTTAATATCTTTATTTGATTAAACTATTAAAAAAGTATTTTCAAATCGTCAGAATGACATCATCATCTCCCTAGCCTTATCCCATGTATTGTTGGGATCGGCACTTGATTCAACCCGATGTGGCTGATTTTTATACAAAGCGACTGCCATCTGACCTTCATAACTCCTTTTACGAGGAAAATCATTAACCTGGGTTAAACCAGTTGTCAGACTTTCGTAAGAGAAGCGTGAAAACTTTCAAATAAATAGCCTCTATTATTAAGATTTTTATACATAAATATTGCAAGGTCAGGGTGTCTATCATGACGTATAAGGAGGTCAAAGAGATGGACAGAGACAAATGGAAAGAGTTGCATCCGTTACACCGACAAGATACTCTTAAATTCATGATGATGAAGTATAGACCGGAGTAGAAAACTCGTAAGAAAAGTATCTAAATATTATTCCGGTTTGACCTTAGAATTTCCTTTAATACGCATTTTGATTTACCCGTTAAAAGCTGGGTGCTTTTAACTAGGCACTTTATAACATTTTTGTTTAATTAGCCCCATTTTATAATTCAGCAAAAAATACTAATTAATAATTCCTTGAAGTCCTCAGAGAAATCTCAAGACCGATCAATCCAATCGTTCGGAGCGGCAAAAAACATTCAGGCCGAACCCTAAGAGAATTCCGGAAACTAGGCGAATATCTGACAACAGCTTTACAACCAGTCGAAGCATTCCTAAGTCAGTTTCTCAGAAACTTAAGTCGGCCAAATATTATTATAGTCAATTAAAAAAACAGCCGTGCTGGCCTTGTGGTTTGACTGTTCGCCTGCTACGCAAGCGACGCAAGTTCGAATCCCAGTGGGATCTGTACCAATGAGTTTTTCAAAAAAATTATGTGCAGTGATTTCATACCACGTCCTTTACGGTGAAGGAAAAACATCGTGAGATCGTCTGAGAAGTACACGTGACAGATGGTGAGTCCATCGCCGTCTCAGACACTATACATACGTCATTGTATTACTTCTCAGAAATATGCAGGTTTCCTCACGATGTTTTCCTTCACCGTAAAGCACGTGGCGTGAAATCACTGTACATAAGTTTTTTAGAAAAACTCATTGGTCGCTTGCTTAGCAGGCGACTGCTCAAACCTCAAGGCCACCACGGCTCTATATATACCTATATCTATTTAAAAAATGGTAATACCACCAATAACCTTGCTTTAAGACCAATGACACATGAGGAAAAGAAATTGAAAACAAATCACATCAAAACATTATACAGATACCTAATCTTAGACCAGACAAGTCTAGTATGGCTATTTTTATCTTGAGTGAGTATTATAAATATAAGAGCCGTGGTAGCCTTGAGATTTAAGCAGTCGCCTGCTTCGCAAGCGACGCAAGTTCAAATCCCAGCGGGGCCTGTACCAATGAGTTTTTCTAAAAAACTTATGTACAATGATTTCACACCACGTGCTTTACGGTGAAGGAAAACATCGTGAGGAAACCTGCATATTTCTGAGAAGTAATTCAAACACGTATGTAAAGTGTCTGAGACGGCGATGGACTCACCATCTGTCACGTTGGCACTTCTTCGGTGAAAAGTAGGTGTTGTGATTACAACACCTCTGCCTACCCCTTCGGGGAATACAGGCGCGAGCATATGTATTATGTATAATCTATACATACAAATAAATATCTACATACATTTAAGTGTCTGTTTGTAATTCCAAATTAACAGTTTTTCTCTAAATGCATATGAAAGTACTAGCTGGTGCCCGTGACTCCGTCTACGTAGGATTTTACATACCTTTTGATTTTGGAGAATTAATAAATGGAAGCCAATGTGTTACTCTGATGAGCTTTATTATTCTAGTTTCATTAAATTCCATTCAGTAGTTTTTTGCGTGAAAGTGTATCGAACATTAAAACAAACTTTCGCATTTATAATATTAGTAGGATATACGGTACATATAAAAAATAATAGGTATAACGTTGTTGCTTAGTGATAAATATATTAATATTAATAGTTCTTGGGATACTATTATAATAAAGATTATTTTGTATCGTACATGTAAGTAACATAAATGCAATAAATATATGAATATCAATACATACCTTAAAAAAAAATTATATGTCGCTCTCTGTCTGTCTGACTGGTTGTTTCGGCTAATCTCGGACACGGCGGGACCGATTTCAATGGCAGTTTCACTGTCTAGCTAGTCATAGCTTCAAAGAGTAAATAATACCACTTATAAAAAAAAGTAATAGGTTTCCGCAACATAAAACATAAACTTAATTACCCCGAATGAAACCGCAGGGCACAGCTAGTCTTCACATATAATATTCAAGAAGAATAATACGAGCTAATAATAATAGTCCTACGAGCGAAAAATTATTTAAATTTTACTCACTAAAAGCGTATTCTTAGAAACTATATTTTTAAATAACCAACTTTTTATACTCCAGTTGTATGTTGTTACATATTAATATTTTGCTGCCAGCCTTCTTGACACGATCCCGAGAACATCGATTTGGGCCTAGTTTTCTACTTGTAATTAGTTCTAAGTACTATTCCTAAATCAAATAAAAAAAATAATAAATAAACAAAAAAATCGAAAGAAGTCTCAAGCAAAGATATACGCGTTAACTAAATTCAAGTACATAAAGCCAAGCCGTCATAGTTTTATTCATTCAATGCGTAGGCCTCATGATCCACTTCACTTATTAAAGCACCAATGAAGATTGATATTCAACAATAACTTCATCAAGTCCGCAAGAAAAACAATTTTCGATGATAAAGTATTTTGTATTTTTTGCCGTTCAGCCGCAGAATGCTTAAAAAAGCCGCTGATCTATGCCCCGATTCACGTAAAACAAACGATAGAAAATAAGCTCACTATTGAGTACAAATCCTAAATCACACTATGAGAGTTTTCAAGCGCATTATATTATATATATAAGTTTCCAACTAAAACACTTTAAGGCAATTTACCAGTCAGACACCCTACTGGCTCGTAGTGCTAGGGATGAACAGGATGACTCGCTCTCCTCGTATGGGTGTCAAACCAAGACTTTGTGTTCCACAGTAGTGCTTGCGACCACTAGACCGCCGAAGCAATCAGATACATATTATGCTCACGCCTGTATTCCCCGAAGGGTTAGGCACTTTTCACCGAAGATGTTTTAGTGGTAAGATGGTGAGTCCATCGCCATCTCAGCCACTATACATACGTCTTTGAATTACTTCTCAGATATATGCGGATTTCCTCGCGATGTGTCCTTCACCGTAAATCACGTGGTGTGAAATCATAAATCCAAAAGTTGTTGAACGCTTAAATCCTCTCCCAATGTGATACTTGATCTAAAATCGTAGTTCAATAGGAAATTAACTGAGCTATGCCATTTTTCTCTGATATAATTAATACGAAAAAACTGACCACAACTAAGTCGCTACGACATCGTTACGGGTTTCATCACGTGAATCGGCGTCTACTGGGTCCCTCTGCGATGTAGTCACAAACTGGTTCTGGATACGCAATATCACCTCCTATTGCGACCAAAGTTCGAGTCATTGAAAGGGACAGATGTATAACACGTGTACGCCTGTCCCTATCACTCGGTCGACTAGTTATTTGAGTCGATAGTCCTCCGTGGCCTTGCACGGAAAGTTTCCATATGTGGCCCCTGCGATCATCGTTGATATTCAAACTTTTTTACCCGATTACTTGGAAAGGGATTGTTACTATGTCACTCTACTAGTTTTACAATGACGTTAACATCGCAAGGTAATCTGCATGCGTTTGAGATGTAATTAAATCTGCGAAGATTGAGAGACAGTGTCTGACTGATTTGTCACGTAGACACCCAAATGACATTGGTAAACGGTAAACCAGATTTTAAGATAAAGCCTTAAATTATTTTGTGCTAATTTACACTACCGTTAAAATATCCTCAGTCAACAAAATACAAAATTCAATTAAAAAATATATACTTATTTGATTGGATTTTAAACAAAGTACTTTGAAATAGTCAAAACGACATGATTTTACAGAATTATAATTTTCTACATACACATACAAGGTTCACAAGGTATGCAACCTTCAGTTACTGAGAAGAACCCGGCAAGAAGCTCAGTACTTAATAACTCTTTACAAAATTATATTTCAATTTTGAGTAGAAAGCCCATAGACACATTACCAATGCAGTACATTGGTTGCACACAAATCTAAATACAAGCAAACAGCCGTGGTGGCCTTGAGGTTTGAGCAGTCGCCTGCTATGCAAGCGACGCAAGTTCGAATCCCAGCGGGGCCTGTACCAATGAGTTTTTCTAAAAAACTTATGTACAGTGATTTTACACCACGTGCTTTTCGGTGAAGGAAAACGTCGTGAGGAAACCTGCATATTTCTGAGAAGTAATTCAATGAAGTATGTAAAGTGTCTGAAACGGCGATGGACTCACCTTCTGTCACGTTGGCACTTAATCATCTTCGGTGAAAAGTGGGTGTTGTGATTACAACACCTCTGCCTACCCCTTCGGGGAATACAGGCGTGAGCATATGTATGTATGTAAGCAAACAATAATAACTGTACATAATTGTGTAGCTTGAGATGACCAGCCCTCACAAGCATCATGTCACCTTTAATTTAAAACATAGATAATTAGTCTCATACTGCGTACGTCAAAAGTTTTATAAACGAACTTGATACGACTCTTTATCAACTTAAATCCCATACATACACACACTCAGTAATGTGTATTATCCTGTACCCATACACGAGTACAATGCGACTTGTGAATTGTGCTGCCCTTAAGATAGTCCACAAAGGGCCCCGTTCAATATAGGTACTATACAGCCCTCGCCAGCATTGTCCGACCGGCCTTGCTCCAAATAATTGGATGCGCACATGTTTGGGATTTTATATTTTCGGCATTAAAATCAATAGAATCGAAAATTTAAATAACAATAATATAACAATGTTATATAGGGAATAATTTTGCCATAATTTAGAAATCAGCTTTATTTATTTACTAACGGTTTATCAAAAACAGTTCAAAGGATCTGTGTAACAGTTACTTATCTGTATCCATATAATATACTTTGTAATTTTCCAAACAAAAAACTTTTCACTAAACACATATGAAAGTATGCACGATACAGACATAGAAAAACCAGTTAATATTTTTCCTCTGTCTGTCTGTTTGTTCCGGCTAATCTCCGAAACGGCTTTTTTTTATGTACAATCGAGGATACATGCGACTGGGACCACTAAGATTTGGAACCGCGGTCCCAGTCGCCTGAATCCTCGTACTATTTAGCTCCGCAAAGTGCAAACGATGAACTTAACTTAGTAATTTTCCAAAACATTGTTAATAACTATTAATACCGCTTCCTTCGTATTCGCTACCTTCAAAATAAAATGTAGAGCACTGGTCACAATGTCATTAACTAAATAGATACGACATTGGACGACGCCCTTGTCCTTTGCCTTGTAGTTAAGATTCGAATCTACACTGTAGGTACAAGACGCGTTGGTACTTCGTGTTGTGTCGACAAAATATTAAAAAAAAACTGTACTTCACAGACTGAAACGAAGGCAGGTGCCGACGAAATAGTACTGTTGCCAAATAACCTATCAATTTGGACAGTCGCCAAAAAAATTCGAAATACAACGCTATGCAATTCATGTGTGTATAAATTTTACACTGTGAGACCATTATCCACGCCACTTAACGGGAAGCGACCTCGTAAATAACTCTTTTCAGCGTCTATCCGCGATTTAAATTTACCCGAACGTAACCAATCGACGGTTAATCTGTGCGTGTGTCCAAAATAAATATTGTTTACCAAATTTGTGTAGACCATGTACTTGGGTTAATTGTTGAAGTATTCCGGGCTCAAGTCGCACATGGCATGCACGCAATATTCCAAATGTCAACTGAATACGGTAATAAATTCATTGTGTAATGGGCAGCGGCGGTTCAAATTGGGCCGTCCCCCCCTAGAGTGCCTCGCGCATCAACACCACGTTCTATTCATTTCAAACGCATCTCAAACGCACGCACTGTCGACATGCTACACGTGGTGCCATCTATCGACCGACGTGTTAAACTTTCTGTCTTTGCGTTATCGTATACTGTGAAATGTTAGGTTATATATTGTACAAAAGTGCGTGACGTTGGAGCACCACACGGAAATATTTCGATGCATGCTAAGGTCAACAGTGCTATTATAATAAAACACTTTTTATGTGCTTACTGTTATGGGAGAACAATTATTAACGCCACTAATTACTAGAGTACATCTAGGATCCTTTAATTACAATGCATTATTTTTGATTCACAAATAAAATCTATTCTTATGTAGTTACTTAGATTTGTAGCTATTTGCTTGTTGTATATAGAAGTTATAAAAATAATATTTTATTTTATTTTATTATACCCGATATCGGAGAACTACGAAATAAATAACATAAAATATAGTCCACTGCTAGCGGCGTAGAAGGTAAATTCAGATGTTACGAACTTAGATTCGCCTACACGTAGGTAAGATAAAATAATAGGGGCCAATATGCACTGCTAAAATCCCTATATATAATAAAATACCTAAGTACCTTAAATTGAATACTTTAACTCAACCTACAAAACAAGGCACTACGCTGTTAATACCTACTGAGCTAGGTTTGGTATCTATATCGTTAATTAGGTACTAGTTAATATTCTTCGACACTAATTTATTATAAGAAAAAGCATAATAGGCCACAGTCGGAGTGTAGCTAAATGGATAATTTTATGCATATTAAACGTAGAAAAATGGATACACCTTACATAGGTAAGTGCCGCACGCAATTTATGTGCGTACTGCGTTATACACCTACCTCTTTATTGCCCAAAGTGTGAGTTGAGTTGTCAAGGATAAGCGTGTAGGTATGTGTGCGTGAGAACTACGCCTTTACACGCAACGTGCGCGTGTGTGCGTCACTGCGACGTTCACGGACGCTAGAACAAAGCGCAACAAGGCGGCCATGAAATTTGTTTTTAGATTCAGTGAGTAGGTACCTTTTTAGGTACCAGCACGATCTCGAGGCCGCATGATAGCTATTTATCGTTATTCAAAAATTAATTTATGTAAACGTCCCCGGTTTTATTGGAATACCAAAGCATGTTGCGTTTTGTTTAATTCGGCGCTTCTAAATCGAACTTCGTAACGCCATCTCTTGATACAGCGTGCAGCTAAGTGAATTATGCAGTTCGAAAATTGAACTGCAAAACGTATGACGGTACGTGTTGGGTCCGAATTTAGTGGTTCCCTGGCGCCGTTTGAACATTGCGAGGAGGAAATAATATACACTGTATTAGTGCAGATAACAAATCAGGAGGCGACCGCAGACAGAATAGAAATGGTGTGAAATGAGGCAGGCCTCGATACTATCACGTATTTGAACGCATCCGGGCCATTTTGCGTACTTTGTAACCGGCTCACTGTTTTGGAAATAAGAAATAGATCGTGAAAAATAAGCGAGTAAGTACCTAAATACCTATTGCACCCGCGGGTGTCGCTTGGTACCTTATTGTCTATAGTAAGCCTAATAAAGTTGGGTCATATCTCAATTTTCTAAATTGGTATTTCGAGAAACTAATATTTCGCTCGCAACAGCAGGTCCCACATAGTTACCTAAGCCATAGTTTTCAGATACGTTTCAGTATTACCTATGCCTTATAACTACATAATGGAAAATAAAATTACCTATTATATAACAAGAGTCAAAGATTCAAAAATACTTTTGAAGAATTATAATTTTTTCTAAATGTCAAGTCAAGGCTAGTAAAATAAAGGGTTTATTCCCAGACATCCACAGCCCATTGATTTTGAAAAATTTACTTCTAACGGAATGACATGACAACGCCTGCCTCATCTCTTTGTCCTTTTTATCGGAAAAAAATACTGAACAGGTATAATAAATAATTGTACCTTTTATTATTTATATTAGTTTGCACAACCTGTATTTGAAATTAAAATTTTAAATACGAAGTACATACATCTTTCTCAAAAAAACATTTTGTTGTGACATGTAACGCCACCTATTGTTAGGTGGTGTCAACTCAACACAAAACTGAAAATCCACTCGTGAATAGGAACGCAAGTCTACAATATCTGCGTCCAAAGATAGTAGAATGTGTAAGTAATAAAGCGAAAATTATATAATTTAAAATATATCGCAAATCTGATTTATAGCACAAGTAGTCGGTTTTTCTTATACTATAATTGACATTGAATAAAATTATGAATACTAAATTTAAATTATGTTTTATTTCTTGCACTATGTTACTGTCACAATTTAATATACTGTAATGTATTTATTTATTTCAAGAATGTTCTTTGGTTACATTTTTCATTCTATAAAATGTACAAGGCAGTTGAATGGAACGCTACTATCAAGTATTTTTTAAGGTGGCAGCATTAATTTTGACGTTTCCAGTATCCATCATTCGCTCCTGTCTTGCGAAAAATAAAAAGCAATTTTATTGCGTATTTCTGCAGGTAATATTACAAAATGACTTCCGTGGTGCGAGCCGGGCATTTAGCTCCCTACTTTAAAGCGACGTCCTCCGTGGTCTCCAATGGCCTGAAGGCAGCGGTAGTGGTGCCGACTACCAACGAAAAGCTGGTTGTACAACCTCTTGCCAAAACTTCCACGGTGCAGACTTTACACGGGTCCCTGCCTATTCAGAATGGTATAAAGGCCAAGGCAACGAGGCACAGTAAGTTTTTTCTCTAATATATTTGCACTTTTAAAGTGTTTAATGGATTTTTTACCATGAAAATTCATGTTACATAACACTTGTCAATTTCAGTGCCAATTCAAGTGCGTTTCGCGCACTCGGATATTTCGTACCCGGATTTCTCTGCTTACCGCCGTAAGGAGACGCAAGACCCGCAGTCTAAGTCCGAAGAGAATGTCGATGGACGTCAGTCCTTCACTTACCTGATTGCTGGAGGTAACATATATCTGACTCATGTTTTCCTTATAAAACACTAAATTCCGTCAGCGGCATCGCCCGCGTTTTTTTAGAAATCAATAAACTTAGTAGATTAACAATATAGCGTATGTTACTCAGTGATAATTGAGCAATCTTTTAGTGAAATATTTTTTTTAATTGGGTCCATATTTCCAGAGCCTATTTGTTGCTAACCAACAATCAATCATTCTTTATAATATTAGTATACATAGTTTTATTGCCCCTTTATAATTGCAATAACTGCCTTACAAATAGGTGATTTTCATAACCATGTTATACTAAAATCTTAAACTTATTTCATTTGTGATCATTGTGTGGTCTTATTGGATTAAGTATAGGAATTGAGGATGTCATTTTTATTTGCAAAGAACTTTAATAAATACAAATCTGTTATGTCTGTATAAGAAACAGTACTCAATTCTAATGTACATATATTCACACCTGTATTCCCTGAAGGGTTAGGCAGAAGTGTTGCAATAACAACACCTACTTCACCGAAGATGATTAAGTGCTCATGTGCCACAAGGTGATTACATCACTGCCTCAGACACTATACAAACATACTTGAATTACTTCTCAGACATATGCAGGTTTCCTCATAATGTTTTCATTTACTGTAAAGGATGTTTGAAATAACTGCACATAATTTTTTGGAAACTTCATTGGTATACAGGCCCTACTGCGGTCCGAACTTGCATCGCTTGCATAGCAGGTGACTGCTTGAAACCCAAGGCCACTTGATAGGATTCAACATAAGTGGAATTATTAGACTTTATTTCATTTTAGCTATAAAAGATATTTGTGCATTAGAACTGAGTATATGAGCTTATATATCTTCTCTCTCTCTCTCTATGTGATTTATTTTGTATTAAGATTAACGCATTCAAGGCTAACGACGCGCCTGTGTGTCCAACTGTTTATAAAGAAGATGAAATGTTAGCTGTGAATGTGTTAATTATTGAGTTTCTTGCCAGGATATTCTCGGTAAAAGCAACCTTCCGAACCATGCAGTAGCATGTACTGTATATTTATGTCATTCTGACAATTTAAAAAATAAAAGTATGTTAAAAGTCTGATTAAATACAGATTATTTTGTATTTTAACACAAGTAAACTTTACCTCTAAATCTAAATGATATAAAATAAAAAAATTATTGTTTTTAGCTGGAGGCGTTACTGGCGCATATGCAGCCAAGGCCGTTGTCACGCAGTTTGTGTCGTCCATGTCTGCCGCAGCTGACGTACTTGCCCTGGCCAAGATTGAGATTAAACTCAACGAAATACCTGAAGGAAAGTCAGTGACCTTCAAGTGGCGTGGAAAGCCGTTGTTCGTTCGTCACAGGTAATATATTTCATACTTCTACTCAATGCAATGCAATACAATGGACCTCTGTCTCATCAATCGTTAGTATAGATTAGGTGGCAGATTTGCCTATTCAGTCACTTTCAATATTTCTTAATTAATTATTTATTTATTTACATACATACACTATCATTACTTCTTACATACTTACCACATTTACTTCTTCATCATCATCATCATCATATTCCTGCCCTTATACCATGTTATTTGCAATATTCCCCTTCATTTACTAAATGCTACGAATTAAACATATTCCGAAAGGTGAAAACGGTATTCTACAATATCATACTAATATAAATTTAAACTAAACTTTCGCAGTTATGTATAACAATAGCCTGTAGAGTATGCTACATTCAATATAAAAAAGGCCATGATGGCCATGGGGTTTGAGAAGAAACATGCTATGCAAGCGATATTGAATCCAAGCAGCCTGCATTTGTGTATTTTTTAAAAAAACTTATGTGCAGTAATTTCACCTCATGTGCTTTATGGTGAGGGAACCTGCATATTATATCTGAGAAGTATTTCAAAGACTTACATATGAGTATGAGTGCCTGAGACGGCGATGGAAACCATGCGTCACATAATCATCACCTCTGCTTACCCCTTCAGTGACCTTTCTGCGATTACTTGAGCGTGACGAGGGAGTAAATAAAAAAAACACCCAGAGATTCTTCAAGATGTATTTTTATGTGAATAATCACAATTTTTATTGATCCAAGCTTAATACCTCCTAACATAGTATGTAGAACTAGAAAATGCATAATGATCCTGCGCACACTGGAATAGTTTCAGTGTCAGTGTTATTGCCTGTTTAAACTCAAACTCAAACTCAAAATATCTTTATTTGATTAGACTTCTTACAAAGTACTTTCAAATCGTCAGAAGGACACAAAATACATTATACATGATTATAAATGTTACCACCGGGTTCGGAAGGTAGCTTTTGTTGAGAAGAACCCGGCAAGAAACTCAACAATTACTCTTTTAAAAAAATATATATTATACAATGTTTTTGGTTACAGTATTTATATCTCATGAATATAAGCCCATGGGACACAGCACAAATGCTCAATTGTCAAATATAATAACTAAAATATTACAAATATTTGTGAGCATGGCAAATTCCAGCCAGTCAAAGCAAAGATCAAACTAAGATTAATTAATTGTAGCAAAAGTACAGTGCCAATGGGATTATTTACAATAATTTTTCGACAAAGATACATCCCAGGGTTCCTTATCACAAATATAATCACTTACAGTATAATATCCTTTTTTGAGCAAAACTCCTTTGATGGTCTCTTTAAATTTATTGAAGGGCAAGTTTACAATTTCTGTTGGTAATTTATTATAGAAGCGTGTGCACTGTCCTAAAAATGAGCCATGTACTTTCTGTAAGCGATGCGCAGGCACTACAATTTTGTTTTTGTGCCTTGTGTTTATGTTATGCACATCACTTTTTTTTTGAAACGATCCAATGTTTTGATGCACAAATAATAAGTTAGCTAAAATATACTGTGAGGCCACTGTCAAAATTCCAATTGATTTAAATTTTTCCCTTAACGAATCTCGGGGTCCCAAATTATAAATTGATCGTATAGCCCTTTTCTGTAATGTGAATATATTCTCTATATCAGCAGCTTTGCCCCAAATTAAAATAGCATAGGACATAACACTATGAAAATAACAAAAATATACGAGTCGAGCTGTTTCTATGTCTGTATACTGTCTAACTTTACGAATTGCATAAGCCGCGGAGCTGAGTTTTCCTGATAACTTGGATATATGTGGGCTCCACTGAAGTTTGTTATCAAGGGTTATACCTAGAAATACTACTGACTCTACGATATCCAAAGTTTCACCATTTACCATGACCTTTGTATCAACAGGTTTGACGTTTGGTAAAGTGAATTTAATACATTTAGTTTTTTGTGCATTTAAGACTAAGTTATTTACATTAAACCATTTCAATACCTGATCAAGTGCACTGTTTACATCTGCATAATTCGTTTTGGCTCTGTCGACTTCAAACAAAAGAGATGTGTCATCAGCGAACAGTACAATGTCACACGTATTCTTGACTAAATTTGGTAAATCATTAATATACACTAAGAACAGAAATGGTCCTAGGATTGAACCCTGTGTGTTTATGTTTAGATATATAAGAGCCGTGGTGGCCTCGAGGTTTGAGCAGTCGTCTGCTACGCAATCGACGCAAGTTCGAATCCCAGCGGGGCCTGTACCAATGAGTTTTTCTAAAAAACTTATGTACAGTGATTTCACACCACGTGCTTTACGGTAAAGGAAAACATCGTGAGGAAACATGCATATTTCTGAGAAGTAATTCAATGACGTATGTAAAGTGTCAGAGACGGCGATGGACTCACCATCTGTCACGTTGGCACTTAATCATCTTCGGTGAAAAGTGGGTGTTGTGATTACAACACCTCTGCCTACCCCTTCGGGGAATACAGGCGTGAGCATATGTATGTATGTATGTTTAGATATGTGACATAATATGGAGATAATTCACATTATCAATGAATTCAAGGTGAATAACGGAAATCGTTATAAAATAGGTCATGGCTGAAATAGTTAACCGAACATGACCGAAACTGTTAAATAAATTATTGATAAGCTAGCTGTGCCCGGCTCCTGGTTTCACCCGCGTAGACTTAATTTCATGAGTGGCCCGTGGAACGCTAATGTTTTTTTTTTAATAAATTTAGCCTTGGTTACATCTTGCAACATAAACACACTGACAGTGAAATTTCCTCTAAAATTTTAGATATAGCTTTTTCTAAATTAGTACCATGTATACTTTCATAATTATTTGAAAAGCTGTTATTTGGGAATAGCAAACAGACACTTCAATATTATTTATCTGAATATACATTTACCAGCATTTGCACACAAGGTTATTCTTAAGATTCCCCAAGCTTCCGTTACCAGTAACATCTATCCAATAATGTAATTATTGTTCCAGGACCTCAGAAGAAATCGCCACCGAAAAAGCAGTACCAGTTGATTCCCTGCGCGACCCTGAGCATGATCACCAGCGCACTTCCAAGCCCGAATGGCTTGTGGTAATCGGTGTATGCACCCATCTCGGCTGTGTCCCAGTAGCCAACGAAGGAGATTTTGGAGGGTACTACTGCCCTTGCCACGGCTCCCATTACGACGCTTCGGGAAGAATCCGCAAAGGACCCGCCCCACTCAACTTAGAAGTCCCACCTGTCAGCTTCGTCGACGAATCACTCCTTGTTGTAGGCTAAACCACCATATTTATTAGACAATTTATTTATGTAAGCATACAGTGTACATCAATAGAAATCAATAAACTGTGATTCTGTTTATGTGTTTTTCATCATATTTCTTTCGTTTATTTATGATGCCGTTTTTTGGCGGTATTATTTGCTGAAATTGTTATGTAGTTTTATCATCCTTGTCATTATCTAAAATTGTATTTATTGAATCATTATATCAGTGTAGAACATTGCAATAATTGTTTCAATGTAGTGTTCTGTACCAACTGTTTACCCAATGTAGAAGCCTTATTTTAAAGACTGCAACTTAGAAAGGAAATTATATCATACTCACTCATACTCATACAGCTATATTACTAGCAATATTGGCGCTAATAGTACCATTATTAATAACCCAATTCAATCTTCCAGTATTTGTAACTAACAACGTCAATATAATTATTTGAATACCCTCATTTATTGGTTTATTTTCTAAGGGTTTGCCTATACATTTTTAAATCTATGCGCTCCTAGTACTTTATATACCGGCTCATTTTTATAAGTGTCGTGGATTATAAAAAATCTAATTCATTGGATGCGTCCTAACGATTCACAAACCATTATTTAGTACTGACGCTAATAATAAACAAAGAAAATACAGTTGCCAGTATTAAAAATCAAAGATAAAATATTAATACCCTCACAATAAGTTATTGTTTTGAGATGGCACTACACGTGGCCATAACTCGGATTGTATTTCTATGTAAAAGATATTTTCTACTTATATTTTGGCATACATTTTATTTTCTCACAATAATTAAGTATTGCGTTTCTTAGGTACCAACCTGAAATTTTATTAATATTTCCTAAAAATAAAACGAAAGAACAACGACTTGAATGATTTTTTATTATCGTTATCATCTTGATTTGTTTTATTTTATATATATTTTAGACAGTTACAAACTACGTAACATCTAATATAGACTACTTTATAATTTACACACATTTACAAAAGAACTGGGACTCCGATTTTGGTATATTTTGAAACAGCAAAAAAAATGCAAATTAGGCCTGACTCGTTTGAAATATTATTGATAATGCATTCATTGTGGCAATGGGGACGATGCGTAAATCGATTTTTATTTTCACTGTTGTAAATAATAAAAATGTGAAAAAAAACTAATTTCATCTGGAATATTATCATTGAATTGTTTCTGAACGGAAAATATAATTTATAATTTTTTTCGTTTTAAAAAAATAAAAATCGATTTAAGTGAAACTTTTTCTATTATTCATACGAATAGGGTTTGATTTGCTCCAGTTAACTTAAAAGTACGTAATAACGTAACGGAGGGACCACTTAAGTAACACAAATTGCCCAGATACTATCGACACGGTAAATTTATTCAGATTATCGATTAAAATATTAGACGAAATATTAATTATTAGTTCTCATAAACTTAATACTATCTACGATATAATTAACCGATTATAATAACTGACAATATTTACAAAGACAATGATGCTGGACACGTATTTGGCAAAATAATTTAGTTAATTCTAACAATATAATCTAAATCAATGAAAACCATAGAGGAATCAGACTCCTGTATGAAGTCGGTAAGGTACATACAAACATTTTAAGGAACAAAATATTAATTGTGAACACATTTGTATTTGTATCAGCATTCATTTAGAATCAGTTTGAACACTCGGAACTAGGTAAGTAAGTAGGTACATAACCGACTTCTTAGGATTTTTTTGTTTTTTTTTTTAATTTTTTCTCCAAGTAATATACAATTTTAGTGCGGGATTCTTGTTGTGGTGTTAGCACTTGTGGATATTAGCAGTATGGCACTGAAACTTAATTAAATTGGATGTCATATTTCAACAATTATGATTAAGCCGGCCTTACAAAATATCTCATTAAAAAAAACTAATATAATATCAAGCAATTGATCGATTTGCTCGCTGTTAAGAAAACTCACAATGAAGTGCCTTTTCGACCTTTCGAGTAATAAATAATACCTACATTATGTGTCTGAGATTAGAAAAGAAATATTTTGCGGCCGCGGCTTCAGTCTTGCAAAATTAATTGCCATTAATCATTAAGTACCTAATGGATAATGCATGCATTATGTTTGAAAGGGCACGGTACACGGGTTTCAACATATTGAATTTACGAACATTAATAAAAATAAAACATAATTTTTTTTGTTACGAAACTTTTCTTTTGCAACAAGTAAAGAAACTTTCATTTTATTATTTAAAAAGGGCCCTAGGGCCCTTTTTACTAACAAAATCTCATGATTTGATTATTTCGGTAAGCTATGTTCGTACATCCAAATACTCGTGTCGCTCTAAATATTAATACAATAACACCTATAGTATTAAAGATTTTAAACACAGATACCTATTTTCACATTCAATATTTAAAATATATTATGAAGAAAATGTAAATATAATCTATGACATTTCATATATCGTGACAAAATAGTTTTATTTAGAAAGTAACTTCGTGGAATATATCAATATTATTTAAGTTTCATTATATTACATGAGTATCTCTGATTATGTATAATATATCATATCGTAAATAGTAATGTATGATTTTTGTGCGATGAGAAATTCAATATTATTTTGTCTGTCAAAGGTCATAGAGTATTGTCAAATGTTAATGTCTAGTTTAAAACAAAACTTTATGGTCCACCTCTATGGAACACAACACAGGATTGTACACAACCTCGGAAGCTCGTATTTTCAGTCTAGCACAGTTCAAAGATCATTAGATAAACTGACAGTATGTCCGAGCGACTCGACCTGATTCATAACGTTCACAGCTCCCATAAAGTAAATACTTAGGTATGATACGAGCAGTGTAGGTTTATATGACTTTTATATAATTATCTAATATAATATTGAAATTAAATTTATTGCATTATTTTATATTTACTGTCCTTTTATCTATCGACCTAATAATTAAATGTGTGCTAAACATTTAAGGAGACTAATAGCTTTAAAAATCTACCAGAAAGTAGTCAGATCTAAGTTCCACTGGGTATCAAACTGACACTTTATAAAAATTATTATTAGTTATTATACTTACAAATAATGTGGATATTTTAATAATATGCTAATTAATATGTGTGAGACAATAATACATAATATTCAGTGTGCGCGTGGCGTAGCATGTATGGTTTTTTATGATTTTAAATATTTTTTTGCAAAATCATTCACAATATTAAAATAATTAAAGGTAAAAGTATAAGTAGGTATTTGATTGTAAATAAATTTTATTTTCCTGAACTCACATGCTAATCATGTGTGTAATATAGCAACAAGAATAATAATGAAAATAAGAACTAATAGAGATTCTAAATAATTTGAAAATATATTTCGGACTTTTTTTTATATTTGATTGTGAATGATAATACAAAATGATGGAAGGTAAGTAGGTAATGTCATAGGAATATGCTTTGGATTGCTGATACAATTGTTATCGTAATATGGTATCGTGAAAATTGCTAGAATTTCCCTTTCAAAAATAAAAAATAATCATAGCCAAATGTCACAATTAAGAAAAAATTAAACACATATAATAAACATTTTCGAAACAGATTCATTTCAAATTTAAATTCAATAATGAAATAAACAACCTGGGAAGAATTATAAGTCTGGTAAATAAAAAAATCCAAATGAATTAAATTAAAGAAAACATCTAGTTATATTCACACCATACCTGAATAACTTCGCACATAAGCATAATAAAAATTGTTCGGTTATTTAAATTAACACCCAGTATCGAGTTCACATGTTGTGTATGATACTAAAGCCGGAACCACATTAGTCATATGTAATGGTCTCGTCATCAGAAATCGTCTTCCGACACGTAGGCCGTGTCGGAAGGCGACCAAAAAAAGATAGACGGCGATTTGCAAACTATCGTTCGACTAAGCGTCAGGGACATATACCTGCCTTTATAATACTGTCACTGTCACTCAGTGGAACAATCATACTAATAACAGTATGGCCGCCGGCCTGGTAGCGGTTCTGTGTTGACTGAACCTGGGGGCCAACTACTATTAAGAACTTCTAAGCTAAGAAATTCTTAATATTCGCTTGAGACAATCAAAGTAGGCCCCCTGTAGACCTAGACAAAGTAACACTCTCTCACGCTCGCGCTAATAGAAACCATACAAAATGTGGCATATGCCATTTTGTGTCGTTTCTACAATCGAAGCGTAAGGATTATGTTAAATTGTCTTCAGGGTCTGTTCTGGTAATAGTCGATATGGATAGATTCTAGCAGTGGTCGGTGTAAACAGGTGCTAGGTCTAATGTGAGGTGTCGCAGAGCACGGTCTCTCTCCGCGGAGCGCGAGGCTCGCGAGGACTTGATGATCTGTAGCACCATGGCCTTGCAGTCGTGGCACACCGCCATCTGCACGCCACGGAGCCGCTCCGCCGCCGCTCCTCCATACATCGCTCTGGAAACCAATAACCTTTGTATATTGTATAGATCTGCCGTTGAGCAAATACAAACAGGGATGAGAGAGAAGGAACCCTACGTGATAAAATGTAAAAGGGGTTCATTTTTGAGTTTGTATGCGCTTTGGTGGTACGTAATTACTATGATTACCTCTATCATATCTGAAGCACATCCATATTTCAGTCTCTAAAATAACCGACTAAATCTCCGCATACAATTAATAGTTCATCTGTCGGGTTGCATGCTTGTTTGCCAACAAAAAAAAATGAATATACTCTTTGATTTCTGTCGTCGAAATACCAAGTTAAGCTAACCTAAATTAATAAAATGTAAATCTAAGAACCTGCGGTGTAAGGTGGTAGGTGGCGTGTTGACGCTAGCAGTCATAGAATGCGGTCCGTCCACACTGCGCGACATGCAGTGCGCGGGCACGGACAGCGTGTCAGCGAAGCCCAGCGCCGACCCGCCGCGCGAGCCCGGCGCGCTGTGCGCGTGCGGCGCGCGGCGGCCCGCCACGGGGCTGCTCGGGGCGCTGCCCACGCTGTTCTCCACTACGCTCTGCAAATACGATATTAAAAATTCAGTTTGGGCCCTGGTAAGGCACTTATGAATGTTGGAAATTAGCCTTCTGAGACGAACCGGAAATGTACTTCAAATACGTCGCAATGTACGTCAACAAAATTAACAAGAACAGTAATCCTTTTACGAGCTTTGCACCGTTTTCGAAATCTATGCTTACTCGCTGTTGCCACACATAATAATTGTATGAGATTTGTCGTTATTTATGTCACCGCTAGGAGACGCTGTACGATTTTTCATACAAATATTCGACGGAGACACTAGCTAGCGAGCATTTATTAAGTGAACGGAGCATACTCGTGATAGGGCTCCAGAAAGAAGGGTGTACTCCGAATGCACTCAATACAGTTCACCGTAAGTCGCCGAATGTTGGTTTGTATTGTAGATACAACCCAATATTCGGGCGTAAAAAATTTGTGACTGTCACATAGTGAAACTATCATAGCAATTTGCGATTGTAGCTACCGCTCATATTTAATTACTTGCGCAAAAAACGATTACCCTTTCACTTGATTGCAATGGTGCATGGTGCATAGATTGTTTTTTGTTTTCATATTAATTGTATAGCATAAAAGTAAAATAATGTAATAATCTAAATTGTGAGGAAAAATGTCGAAGTGATTTGTCGTGATTTTGTGGCCATGCAACCACACGTACATTAACTAAATATACCTTTTATTCTTGGATATCACCACAAATTGTGCCACCATTCTTACACCAATTTAAAATGTTTGGTCAAACAATTGCACTCGTGGGGCGTGAACAAGGTCGCAACAGTCAATGGATGTATGGATGTTACCGTGTGTTCAGGGGAGACGAGCCTGGACATGAGGCTCCGTGGGAAGGAGGAGTGCGCCTCGTCCTCGGGCGACGGCAGCAGCGAGGGACTCAGCAACACCACGGGTACGTTCGCGAAGTGCTCCGTCGGAATACGCATCTGACGACACCAACATTACACCTTATAGTCTCTCAAAGTGTTATACTAATCTAATTACACAACTATGTTAGTATTTTTATTTAGCATAATTACTAAGGGGTGAAAACCAAGAACAGACTTTCCAAATTTCACTTCTATAGAACCAGCTGTTTTGACTATGGACTTAAAATTCATGTGTAGTTGTTGAAGATGCGCTTACCTTTGAACAACACTTTTGACACACCGTCTTTTTGCACAACTTGCATTTCTGTCCCCACGGCCCGAAGATACCAAATCGTGTCTTCAAACATAAGAAGCAAACCTGAAAATTATAAAAAATATACATTGTAGTTCCGTCTCATTAATAATGGTACACGACGGAAGAGAATTTACCAAAAAGAAATTCATGACTGTGATTTCTGTCGTCGCGTATTTTATGCCTACTGCAAATGCTACCTTATAAATAATGGATTTACAGAGGGTCCAGCAACTTCATTTTCCCTATCATCTACGCAGCACCAACCAATATACATAGGTGTCTACAAGTAAATATATTCTTACCCTCCTCTTTTCAACGTCCTCCTTGACCCTACCCTCGACAGGCAGTACTTCGAGCTCGGCCTTCGTCAGCACAGATCTGATGTGAACGATCTCTTCCAACGTCAGGGATAGTCTATCGTCTGACATTATAGCGTCCTGCCATTGTTTCTGAAACCAAACACCATTTTCAAACAAATTATAAATATTGCCTTATACGTAAGCAGACTGCAGATAGAGGTGAAGAGCCGCCTTATTATATCAGATAGCAGGATAATAGAAAAAGGCATGCTCTAGCGAATCGTAACCGTAACACTTCTGCAAATGTCTAGATAAATTTAAGCATGACAAGATGGAGAAAATATCTGATCCGATCAACAACAAGCACTTTTAAAAAGCTGATGAAATCAATGCAACATAGTTATTCTAAAAACAGTGCATTAATCTAACAACAACATAAAATGTGCTTAAGCAAAATATGACGAACCAAGAAAAGCTTGTAATTAATCAGATGTTTGTCAATAAATACAAGAAATAAATGACACCACACACAATTCTACTGATGGTTGCCCACTCCATGTGATGATAGGAAGGGTCGACTATAGTGAGAGTTGCAGATCATTACGACATAAATGACTACTTGACAAACAACTCGCAGCATAGATAGCTATATCTAATCGAAATCAATGTGGTTTAGCAGGCATTTTATATAAAATCAGTAATGGTTCTCTGGGTTGCAGTTAATCTTAAAGCCTGATGTGAAATTCGCAGACAATCACGGGCTGCAAATTGTGACCACACACACACACCCATGCAATGTCATTTTCACACTTACAGATCTGATCCAAGTGACCTTAAGTACTAAATTCTAGTTTCTACTCACATGCGAGCTATGCCAGGGGCTGGCACTAACCGACTTGATGAGCTCGTCTTGCAGCGAGGAGCGCGACCACGACAGCTCGCCGAGCTGCGCGTCCGCGTCACTGCTCGCCAAGGACGCTGCGCCGGCGCATGAAGCGCGTGATCCTGGCCTAAATAGATCAAGCATATGAAGATAATCATTGATATTTTTCAGTTTATTCAAGTACCTACCTAAATAAAAGATTTTAGTAAAAAAGTCATAAAAAATATGGGTGTAAATAAAATTCACAATAAGAAGGAGAAGAAGGGAAGAATAATAAAATAAATTTCTTTTCTAGCACAGACTATTAAAAGTACATAAAACACAGAAATAAGTTGCTGTGGGTATTTTTGTACAAAATACACACAGAATGGTTTCATTTATAAAATGCTGATAAGTTTAGAAAAAAAAACTGATCTTTAATGGACCTAACTAGACGCTCTACGAATAACTGAATCTAATAAGACAAGGAATTAAAACATGCCTTGAGTGTGGCAACGAATGTGCTCCATCGGTGGGTGGGCAGGCCGGGTGCGTGACCGTGTGTCGCCTCATCGATGCCCTCCGAGATGGACATTGGGTAGCCAGGTCGTACGCTGCACAAATCATTAATGAGGTTAATAATATAAAAGCATTAAAAAAATTAGGTAGTTTTATCATTAAGGTCATCAATCAAATCAAATCATTACAAAAAGTTTGTGTCTGGTATCAGATTAATCAAAGCATTTTCATAGAATAGAATCGAATTCTAAAATGACCTGACAATTTTCGATTTTTGATAATAAGGCATTACATTTGTTTTTTTAGGAATAGGAGCAAACGTGTAAGGTTACTTATTAATTAAAAACTTGTTGCAAATCGGAATAGTGATGTAAGTAAAATGTTAGTTTGTGTATAGGTCTTATATATATATTAAATACTGAATGATATTAAACAACTTATTAACAACGATACTGTAATATTAAAAAATAATGTGAGAAAACTAAGTAATGGTCCATTTGAAATTGAAAATGTTTAAAAAGAAGCAGTTGAAATTAAATATGATCTTAGAACTTTTACGAACAATAATCATACGAATACATTAAAAAAAACAGCATAGTCATCCATCATCCTTTACTTAAAACACTTCAACATGGAAAGAGCAGAGGCCCTACTATGACCTCATAATGCCATGATAGTTAAACTGTTATTGTGAGACATATGTATATGACGTGTATAAGTCCATCACTGTCACACAATGGAACTATGATGGCAATAACAGCTTATGATAAGGCCGCAGGAGTGATGGCTGATGATAACAATTTTAAATAATATAACGTATCTATGATGAAATCTGAAATGTATTTACAAAACATCTAGATATTAAAGTACGCAGATAAGACAATGAGATATATATTTGCGAAGCGATCTTGGATGCTGCAAAGGAAAACAAGCGTGTCGACATGCTTATACGCCGTGGGCATACATTCGAGGGTCTCGTCGCAGAACTGGTGGTATTCGTCGTGGGATATGCGCGTGCGCGGTGGTGCCCGTGGCGGTTCCTCTATGACACCAAGAATTCCAAACACTTAATTATTATGCTAGACTAAAGGACTCATAACATACCTATTACATATATACAAAGAACAGAAGCATATTTGTCCAGTTCTAGTAAGTATGATCAGATTAAGAGAGACGGCGATTGCTTTAAACTCAGATAATTGACAATTTGATCTATAGACAGTCGCTTAACAAAATACATGGATCTCTGAGTCTGATAGATTGAAATCTTGAAGGCATTACTTGGTGTGGTGACAGCGGCCGTCGTCGGCATCACTCTTATAGATGGTGTGTTGTATGGCTAATATATTTATCAGTCAATTATACTTAATAACTAATCTGTTGTAACTGTGCACAAACAAGCACGCATTATATTAAATTGTTATAGGGTTCAATTCAGCTACGTGTTTGGTTCATATTTGTACCACTTAATTAATGGTGTTTTATTGGGATTGTGATCATTTTGAGATTTGCTGAAGCCATTCTGTGTGTTAATTTTTACCTGTTCGTTTCCAAGGTTTCGGAGTTTGTTGTTGTGGGGCTTTATGCCTTGGGAACGGTTGTGGTGGGGCACATACTTCAGGGCTGGTACAGGTCTCTGTGTCATCTTCGTCTTCGTCATCCTAGAAACAATAATCATGTAAGTATTACTATTATTTTTAATGTTATTTGGGATCGGCGCAATGTACTCTTCTCTTCCATTTCTCTCTATCAGCCGTCATATCTGTATTCTCTCCTATTTTAGCCATATCATCTTTCACACAATCCATCCATCGTTTCTTAGGTCTTCCTTTCCCCTTGTAATATACATACACATTCATAAACAAAACATTTTTGGCAACATTATCCTCTACCCTCCGCATAACTTTTTCAAGACATTCACAATTAAAAGAAGTGGTCTCAAATATACTCCTTGGGGTACTCCGTTGGGATGTCAGTTGTAATATGCATTCACATGTAAATATAACGGGGATTTGGTTTAATTTTATATACTTAGTTTAGTTATCCAGAGAACTTTATCATAGATTAGTGATTTACTTCTTCTACGGTAAAATATGTAGTGTACCCCAAAATATATCAACACTATAAAACGCAATACAAAAAAAATAATTGCGAGTTCTTGCTCCCAGCGTCGTGCACGGCCCTTTAAGCGAAACTAATATGATACCGTTAGCCTAAATTGGATTTTTTTTGTCCATAGCGGTGGCAAATTGATAGGTTCAGAAATGCATCCACATAATTCATGGACCCAAGGAGAACATTTCTGGCGAAGAAATGATAAAGATATATTTTTAATAGGACATAATAATACGCTGTTACAATCAATGCAATTCAGAGAACACGAAATCGGAAAAGTAAGTTACAAATTTTTATTTAAGAACCTTTCTATATTGTGAATGGAAAGAACACGTTAATAGCTGTATTATTTCATAATTAATAAAATGCTCAATCATTAAAAAATCCGTCCAAACAATAATAGTCGCTCTTTGTTAATTAATTTTACTTTTTGGAAATTATATCATTATTATTTTAAAAACATTTACGTGAAGAAGCAAGTGTACGATTTAAAACTTTATGCATTTACAATAGCGATACAGTTTACAACGGCAGTAATTTTGCAGACGATGCAATTAATCGATTTCACTGTTAGTTACATTTCTGTGGAAGTGTAACCGCGCTGTCGAGAGCCAGATTAGTCACGTTCTAAGCCGCAATTTGATGCAAACGGAATTTCTAAAAAGCGTGTTGAAAATATTTAGAAGAATTCTGATAATATGGTTCAACAGTCCTACGGGCTACGAATACGTTCTTTCAAAGCATTACAGAGCTTATATGACCTGGCAACTTAGGCTTAACCACGAGCTAATTACCGATATATTAGAGCTATATTTTGATTCATATTATGAGGACGTATATATGTATTTTTACGTGTATTATTATGTCCATGATAATTTTCTTTTATTTTATTTAATGGCGACGAGCTTAAGTAGAGCTATTTCGCCAATGTCAAGTGATTGTTGAGAAAAAAAACTAGTAAATTGATAAAAATCTGGAATGAATGAGGAATCCATTCAAAAGCAGCTTTGTTTAGCGTCGTGATAGTTTAACTCTTATTATGAGACTGATGTATTTGACGTATAAGTCTGTCACTGTCGCACAGTGGACCCATGATGACAATAAGAGCTTATGGTATGACCCATTAACTATCATGGATTTTTCATTAAGCTTTGCTTATTAATTTACGTACATCGAAATTATGGAGTTCGTCGTGGAATCAGCGTGTTGATATTATTTTATTTCTAAGATAAAATGGAATGTATCGTTCGATTTCGTAAAACTAAGAGATGTAATGAGCAGTCGCCTGCCACGCAAGCGACGCAAGTTCGAATCCCAGTGGCGCCTGAACCAATGAGTTTTTCTAAAAAAACTTATGTACAGTGATTTCACACCACGTGCTTTACGGTGAAGGAAAACATCGTGAGGAAACCTGCATATGTCGGAGAAGTAATTCAATGACGTATGTAAAGTGTCTGAGACCGCGATGGACTCACCATCTGTCACGTAGGCACTTAATCATCTTCGGGGAAAATAGGGTGTTGTGATTACAACACCTCTGCCTACCCCTTCGGGGAATACAGGCGTGAGTATATGTATATATGTAAGAGATGTAAATCGCAGTAATGCCAATACATCACTTGAACCTTGCATCAATGAATACTTTGACCTCCCTTCGACCCTACGTGCCATTGTAACAGACTCGACTTCTTGTAGTGAAAGTAAATGACAAAATGAGTCGCGGATTACCTGCTAGAAAAGGTAAACAGGTTATTTTTCTATTCTAAACATACTCAATACACAATACAAATAAATAACTAAGTGCCTACGTATATTTGATGTGAAATGAACATAAGTTTAGTTTTTTCTGGTCCGGCTAATTTCCAAATCGGTTAGACCGGCTGATACTGGCAGATTTTATAAGAAGCAGTTTGGGTTACAATTTTTTTAAGAAAATTACTCAGCATACATTACATACGTATGCTCACGCCTGTATTCCCCGAAGGGGTAGGCAGAGGTGTTGTAATAACAACCACTTTTCACCGAAGATGATTAAGTGCCAACGTGGCAGATGGTATGGCTATCGGCGTCTCAAGCTATTCGAATTTCTTCTCAGACATAGCTTGCGTAGTAGGAGACTGCACAAACCCCACCCACGCCTACCACGAAAACTAATTAAGATCATCATAGACAGAACTAAAAATTTATGTTCTAACGCAAATTTAAAAAAAATCTGAATTGTTTTTCACTTATCGACAAAATACAACTACATACAAATCTATTAAAATAATACTGGTAGAAGCTTCTCGTGACAAGCGGGCTGGGGCTTTTCTCGCTCAGAGAATCAGCATTGCTATTCAACGTGGCAATGCTGCCAGCCTTCTTGGCACGATCCCGAGAGACACCGATTTGGGCCAAGTTTTCTACTTGTAATTAGTTTTTAGTTACCTATTTATTATTAATATAATTATATTCTATTATATTAAAATAATTACTTGCCGGCTGATCTATGGTTGCGATTTCTAAAAACATTTGATTCCTGAATTGGGCCCCTATCGTTCTGAGGGTGCGATGTATTTTGTAATAAGAAGGCATATTGTTATCTTGTTTTATTAAAAAAATAAGGTATAATACACATGTATAATAAGGTTTAATTTATTACCGAGGTCACTTTGCCACTATCATGTTTTTCATATTAACATAAAATGCAGCTGAGAAAATTTCGTAGCAGCCCATTTACTCGTACATAGTTGCCATAACAGCATGTTATGACTAACCCAGAAACCATGCTTTATTTGCATAGCTATGTTTCCTGTGTTCAAATTCCCCCATGCGAAAGCCTTTTGGATCGAATATAGCTGGCAAGGGGCCAAGTTGCATTGAGGCCAAAAGCTAATCAACCCTGAAAAAAAACCTGCGGAAAAGGTACATACAATTTTGGGTGCTAGGAGTTTGCACTATTGAACTCATTTTTGTTTGTGATGATTTCATCATCTCCCTCGACCCATGCATTGTTGGGGTCAGCACTTGATGCAACCTGATACGGGTGATCACCTGAGTTTTATATGAAGGGACTGCCATCTGACCTTCGCAACCCCGAAAATTTGTAATCTGGGTTGAACCAGTTGTCAGACTATTTTAGGCCTCCGACTGAGCTGTTACGATTGCCAAAGATAATAAATTAGCAACAGGGAACTACGTCTTATCTTTTGATTTTGTTATTTAGTCTCATAATTACTCTGGCGTTGAAAATCCAACGTTCACTCAATCTAAGCTACGGAAACTACATTCTTAATCCTAAACGAATAAAGTTGAAAGTTCCGGTAAATTTATAACTAGGACACGGAAGCCTTTGAAGGTATTTGCTCAGGTGTAAAGGAACTAAGTACGTATTGAATCTATACGCATAAACAAAATCGAAGTGTCTGTCTGTATTTCCAAATTAAAAGTTTTTTCACTAAATGCATATGAAACTATATGTTTTCAAATAAATATATTTCTCTGTTTATCTGTCGGTCTGTTTGTTCCAGCTATCACTAACTGATAGCCTTGTAGAGAGATATAATTACATAAATCTAAGTATATAAACAGTTCCACACAACCTTTTCCGACGTAGGACGAAGGCGGCGGATAGTCTTCTAACAAAAAAAAAATATAAACAAAGTCAACTCCAGATTGTAATACAGAGTCCCAGGTAAATATTCCAAGGAATGGACGTATTTCCCGAGTGCACGGATCAGCAACTGAACTGATCTTCACATCACAATGGTTGGGGTATTTATCAACACAGAGAGATTCTCAACAGCGAGATGTAGCTGAGACACGTCAACGGTGAAGAAGCGCCATCTAGTGACGAATTGTCGTACTATTAGAAGTTTTGTACATGTTGGCTCAAGTTAATATCATTAAAAAAGACATATATTTTAAATTGTTAATGCTACGCAGGTAGAACCGTGGGGCACAGATAGTTTCAAGCTATAATTAGCTTTAATATTTTGCTATTTGTCACAACTTTGCATATTGGTAACAAAATCTAGATTCTAGTATTACACAATCACGTATAAGGAAGTAACAAATTGGAATATTTAGTTACACAATTTAATTAATATTCAATTATAAACATTTTGTTTATATATTTAAATATATCAAGTCCATTACGTATTCTAAAAATATATCAACTAACTAACATTTGCATGTAAAAAACTCTCCATTTATAACTGAATCTAGAAATCGTGATTTTATCAAACTTGTATTCTAATCGTAATATTTTTGATGTGAATTATAAATAATTAACCAATCAGTACATTATATACCTTAACTTAAATCTAGCACAATAGAACTAAAGATAATTAAAAAAAAAGAACAAATTATAAATAAAACAGAATTTGCGGGAATGGTGCCCAGTAAGCTGGCTGTGTTACCTCGCTGGATCGGTGAACTGATCTTCTGAACGAGGTGCCGACCAGCTCGACGGTCACCAGAGACGTCAACCAGGCGTTTTGAGACATCCTTAAAAAGGACTTTCGCATTTGGCCCCCATGGCCCCAAAGTCTCAACCCATATACAATTATGACTGATATCTACATATACCAATAAATACATATTTTCGTTTATACTGTACTTTTCACCAAGATAAAATAAATTGTTAACCAACATATTGTCCTAATATGCTCCACAGGGTTACAATTTTTGATAAACGTTTATTTTTATATAATAATTTTTAAGTGTAAGCCCATAGAAGTTCAACAGACAATATTATTTTGTCCACTTCAATGCATACTATTTAAAGAAGATAATACACCTGCCCTTGAATACCACTGGGAGTCTTGTATGATGCTCAGAAATAGGTCAACGGAAAAGTATACGTACCTACGTTCGCGTGAAAAAGAGAGAAATAATTGTATTGTATTATTCGCAAGAAAAAATAAATGCCGATCTAAATCATCGAAGAGCGTTATTTCACGGATGATTGAAATCTCTTCCATAGTGCAAGTAAAGGTAGCATACATGAAACCTGTCCGATTGGGACTACCATTTCTGGTTGCGTCAGACGCGAAGCAATGCAAACAATACGTAGTAACTTGGTAACCATAATTCATTCTGTGACGCAATACATAATATTATCGCAAATGTACGATATCTTATCGACGTCACGAAATATCATTACTGCGTGCGCTTTAAATGTATTTTTCAGAAAGTAATTATATGCGTGAAATAGATAACCACGAGTAAATTGAATATTAGTTTTCCATGCTTGGGACTGGGACCACGGTCCAACACCGGATTTAATAAATATTTTTGACGGGGAAAATGAGACTACGAGCGTCCAATTGTAATATTAAAAGAACTCCAAAGAGCATTTGGGGCTACGCTTGAGGTGCCAATTTCTACGTTAATAATTATAATTATCAAATTCGGTGGCTGGCAGGTTTTGACGACCGCGGTCTCGATGTCAGAAGCCTAGACTAGAAAAAAAACGTAAGATACAATCCGACTTAAACTTGAATTAAGATCATTACGAGGATGGAAGAATGATGGAATCGAGCTCCAAGTCCAAAGAAATCGTCAATGTAGTCCAATTGCTTGAAATAAACTTTGATGCATGTAAATCTGTCATAATAGTGATTTTCCACCTTAGGTCTGATATCATATGCACCATATTACCGTATAGGATAACTAAGTCTATTTTCGTTTGCAATTTAATTTGACGATTGTTACTATGACGTCTATAAGAAGATTTAAGCGTATTATAAATCTGAACCTTAGCGAAAGCACTTTCATAGTCGGACTTACATTATTTCTTCCTTAAAAGTTAATGTCCTCAATCCGTGGGCGATATTTAATTTATTTTTTGCCGCACTACATCATACACCCACACGGTGAAATGAAGGCAATCAATATCGAGTTTTTTTGCGGTACTTTGTTACATTTTAAGATACGTGTGTCATGAAAACCCATTAAGTTGTCTATTTCGATTAGATCCAATCATTTCTACTGTGTATTGCAAATGAGTTGTAAAAAATCAATGCGAGGAAAAAAATTCCAATTCCTTATCGGGGCAGGACGGCAAGGCCTCAAGTTTTCATGGCATTCAATATTCCAGTACGTTAAGGTATTATGAAAGGTTTTGTAAAGTTTGAATCAGTATAAAATATAACTTTATTTATTGCTTCAAAAGACTCTAAGGGATAGTCATAGAATAACTAAAAACTAATATAAGTAAAAACCTTAAAAATATAATCTTATAACTAAAATATATTATTAAAAGGAGTCCCTGTAGGCAAGGTTCCGAAGATACTGGCAGCATTCCCTCTTTGAATGGCAATACTAATTCTTTGACCGAGGTAGCTGCCAGCTCTTCGGTCTCCTGTGATGTCGACTAACCTTTTTGTTACTTAACCTTTAGACAGTTTGCATTCATATTATACTTCGATCTTATTTTTATGGGAGAGATAATATTATCTAGTAGCATCTTACCTTAGGTAGCTGGGCCAAGTTTAAGCGTCGAAAACAGAACCCTGTCTTATCTGAAGTTAGTTGGTAATAAAGGCTCACCTCAAGATTGTCAAAGTCTACTTTGATGAGTCTCCGTTGCGGCTGCGCGTGCGGCGTGACGTCACCCCCCCGCCGGCTGTCACCCCCGCCCGGCCCGCTGCCGCTGCCACTTGTTGCTGCAACAGAAATAAACATTTTATAAAATACAATTTTACTCTCATAACAATATAGGAGAACGATATCATCTCCCTGGCCTACCCCATACATTGTTGGGGTCGGCACTTGATCCAACCCGATGTGGCTGATCACCTGATTTTTATGCAAAGCGACTGCCATCTGACCTTTGCAACCCCTTTAACGAGAAAAATCTGTGATCTGGTTTATCCATATCCAGTTGTCAGACTATTTTCGGACTCCGACTGACCTGTAACGATTGCCAAAGATGATAAATTGGCAACCGGGACCGACGGCTTAACTTGCTCTCCGAGGCACGGAGGGAACTCGGGAGGTCACCCATCCAATTACTGTATAGGGTTAGGGTTGCTTAACTTCGCTGATCGAATGATATGCGCAATAGCAACTGTGCCACAAGCTCCTCCTACCACGAGAATAAAGGTGAACAATATATCTACCCGAAAAAAAAATACGATAACATTCAATAAGTATTTTATACTCATGTAAACTACAACTAATTATTACCTTCTGCCATCTTCACTGTCAAAATAAATATGAAAAAAAAAACACTTTAATGAAATACTTCTGATGTAACGTTACGTAGAATTATTATTCGAGTGTTATTCAAGTTTATGTTCAAAATATCTTCATAGATTTCTTACAAAGTACTTTCAAATCGTCAGAAGGACACAAAGATACATTATACATGATTATAAATGTTACCACCGGGATCGGAAGGTTGCTTTTGTTGAGAAGAACCCGGTAAGAAACTCAACAATTACTCTTTTAAAAAAACATATTATACAATGGTATTGGTTACAGTATTTATATCTCATGAATATAAGCCCATGGACTCAGTAACAATACTCAATTGTCGAAAATAACAAATAAATTAATACAAATATTTGTGAGCATGGTTGTATAGAGTAATCGATTTACCAATTCGAAATACCAATGATTGAAATACACGTTAACTAAGTTGTAGCGATATTTTCTACTACGCATTCCAATTACAATTTTATTTACAAACTAACTAATTGGTCCCAAAAATGCCTCCTACATCAAATTGTTGAGTCGTAGCAAATGATTACCTAATTAAAACTGTACTTAAGTAATCGAAAATGGGTCACATTGTTAAACATAACAGAGGAAATAGAAACATTTCGGGGTTCGAAATACTAAATGGTGCTAATAATATTCCATTTATCAGGCGTTTAATTTTGTAAATGGATGATGAGTAGGTATGTTAGATAGCCAAATTATTACCTTTTTTCCATTTTGAAATATACCTATCTAAGTATCTCCATATACATAAACTTCCAATTAATAATTTCTTAATTATTAAGGCTCTGCAGCTGGTGGTTTGAGAATTGCATTCCAAACATTGAGTTGAGTGCCTAAATATTCGGAACTCCACTTCCATTCTTGATCCATACATATGCTCACGCCTGTATTCCCCGAAGGGGTAGGCAGTTGTAATAACAACACCCACTTTTCACCGAAGTGCCAAAGTGATAGACGGTGAGTCTATCGTCGTCTCAGGCGCAATATATACGTCTTTTAATTACTTCTCAGACATATGCAGGTTTCGTCACCGATGATTTCCATCGGAAGCACGTGGTGTGAAATCACTGCACATAAGTTTTTAGAAAAACTCATTGGTACAGGCCCCGCTGGGATTCGAACTAGCATCGCGCTTATGTAGCAGGCGACAGCAAACTGCAAGGCCACCACGGCTTCTTGATCTCTCAACGCTATTAGATGATTAATATTACGCGCTCAATTCATAACAGGGGCCAACCATGAGCTCTTATTGCAATGTTAGTTCATCTGTGCGACAGTGACAGACTTATACACGTCATATACATCTGTCTCATAATAAGAGTTAAACTATCATGGTAGTAAGAGGTTATGATAAGGCCCCAGATCAATGATTAGATTGGTCCTGAGTATATTGCAACTTAACAAGTTTCATAAAACCGATTACGATCAAAAGGTACGTTACATAATATTTCAAATCACGGAAATTATGTATTTAAATCTAGCTTTCTATTGCATAAGGTCTAGCTTATCAACCGCAAAAACCGTTTCTGGTCCGCACTAACCATAGTTATATATATCTCGAGCTGCATTAGCCTAATTACTTTCAACATACATGACAATGAGATCACTTCCCACGTTCCAAACCTTTGTAGGTACGTGTTGTGAAATAAGAATCACTAAACGCAGGTCCCCTTATCTATACATCTATACAGATAAAGATAATTAAAGTGTAAGTGTTTGTAATTCGAAAATAACAGCTTTTCACTTAATATATATGAAAGTACCTATACACGGAACTGACATTGAAAACCAATTTTAAAAAAATATCTCATTCTGTCTATCTGTCTGCCCGTCTGTCTATCTGTCGGTATGTCTGTTTATTTGTTCCGGCTAACCTTGGAAACGGATGAACCGATTTAAACGGGACTTTCACTGGCAGATAGCTGATATTTCAAGGAGTGGCATAGGGTACTTATATTTAGAAAACATATTAGGGTTCCACGAAATAAACCACGAAACTAAATCTCCGCGGGACACAGCTAGTTACTAACATAGACTAAGATAGTCCTTGGTTTAAAAGTAGCTCCATCTCTTTCTGTGATACTGATTTCAAAAGGGATAGAAATAACAACTACCACACGCCTATGCACCTATACAGCACACAGCTACGGCAAAAACAGCCCTACCATGACCTCTTATTGCTATGAGAGTTTGACTCATGTTATGAGACAGATATATTTGACATGTATACATCTGTCACTGTCATACAGCTGAACTATAATTGCAAAAAAAGCTCATGGTTTGGCACTAGAACACAGTAAAGATAGCGTTATATTAGGATATAGTTCCTACTGGGTATCTCTGAATTTTCATCGCTAGTTCCCGTTATGCCTTCCCTTTTATATATCTAGAAACTGAATACTTCAGGGACTTTTTCGCGAAGTCGTAAAGATAATCATCACAAAGGGTAATCTTATGTCGTAGTACGATCAGTGTTTCGTTCCATCACGTTTCCAATACCCTTCGTAAGATATTGCAATACATCCATTAACTTGTCAGTCTCGGGGGTGTGGTAGAGCATGTACAAACACGTATAGACAAAGGCGTGACTGATACAGCCAATTTCTAAAGAAGCCATGATGCCCTTCCTTAATATTTTTACGATCATCGGGAGACCAACGAAGGAAATTGAATGTTCGTAGTAGCTTATATTTCGGTGTAAAGTAGAAGAACTATGTATTACAATATGAACGCAATAGTTTTTTCATTTGATAGGGCCAATACACTGGTTTGTATTGCAATTTCAACAGTACAATTCGTCCATACATATCTAGTTAATTTAGTCTTCCATATACCGCGTGGAATAGAAAAGTCAGTAGTCTTATTGACCAAACAAAATATTATGACTGAACGCGAGATTGATAATATGACTTAACGCGTTCACTGCCAACGACGCGTATGTGCGTCCAACTGTTAGAGAATTTACGAAGGAGTTGAAATGTTAGCAGTGAATGTGTTAAGCTATATATGGATTTTAATTGCCTTCGATGTAAATATTGGCACCAATATTTGTGACTAGGAGCCAATCCGATGAATTACCAGTCCAGTCAATATTTGACATGGCTTGGACTAATGCCGCCAGGGTTATATAACTCTCCGCAGCTGTAGTTTACGGTCTAGCGTAATGAAACCAATAATAAAATGTCGTGAGAAGTTTTTCTCACAAAGCTTTACGATTATGTACCAGATGAAGAAAATTGTGACTCTTAGTAACTTAAATAAAACTATTATGAAGAAAAGAAAGAAGAGCCGTTGTGGCCTCGGGTTTGAGCAGTCACCTGCTACGCAAGCGACGCAAGTTCGAATCCCAGCGGGGCCTGTACCAATGAGTTTTTCTAAAAAAACTTATGTACAGTGATTTCACACCACGTGCTATACGGTTAAACCTGCATATTTCTGAGAAGTAATTCAAAGCCGTATATATAGTCTCTGAGACGGCCATAGACTCACCATCTGTCACGTTTGCACTTAATCAAATTCGGTGGGTGTTGTGATAACAACACCTCTGCCTACCCCTTCGGGGAATACAGGCGTGAGCATATGTATGTATGAAGAAAACTAGATTATAATTACCAGAATCATCCCTTCGTCTTGAAGTTTTTGTGAACGTGATAGAGGAACTCATCGGTAAAACCTATAAAAATTAAGAATGTGCCTCAGACGACCTTACGAAACAAATATCCGGCCTACCACTCGTACTTATTTATATTCAATAGTGGACCCGACAGACGCTGTCCATTGCATACCGACTGCAGCGCCATCTGCCGGGCTGATTTGGGAATCTAAACCATCCAGAACGCCATCCAAACGCATACAAAAAAAACATTCAAATCGGTCCAGCCGTTTAGGAAGAACTCAGTAACACACACACGTACAATAGAATTATATTATATATAAAGATATAGAATGTAGGTACGTACTAATTAATTGTATATCTTTATATTGGATATAATTTTGTTAATATCCCTAAGTCTTAATTATTTTTGATATGTGTCATTCCAGGCGAAATTCTATCTCAGAATTTCACACTTACTTGAAAAACAACTTTCTGTATCTCTGATCGACATGTACCAGTAAATTTATCATCTAGATTGTAATAAGATGATAAAGCACTTCAAAACCTCAACCGTCTTCATATTGCAACATTTTCTTTCACCGAGATTACATGTGATCTAGTTACTGTTTCATTTGTAACATGCAAGTGATTAAGCTTAGCTCAAGTCATTTTATTTATGTTTATTGCTACTTTATGTATGTTATTTGCAATATGATTTACTTTGCTTTCACTGTTAGCATCGTGTAGTTCATATTAAGGTTTCTACTGCGTTCGAATATACCTATTTCTATCATATATTTATGTCTTTTCTAATGTGTTTATCATTCATGTAGTTTCTTACTGAACTTGCGAATTCATCAGTTTTATTTTGCCTGCGGATAATAGCATGTTACTTAAACATCACTCATAAACTCAGTTCATCTTAATTTGTGTGTGAAATTGTAGATTGGCTACTGAATTACGAAAACGTAAGGTAAATATAACGCACATTCAATTTTAAATTGCCTATTAAATTGTGTAATAGTGTTAATTGAGATGGAACTATTAGCAATAAGTAATCGAATATCTAAAGCCAATCTTATTACGTACATATGCTTCATCATAGTTGCCATTGTCAAACACGAAGCCTCTCTTGACACTTTTAAATTCATCATTTACAATTTGTACAACCATTAATTTTACTTTTCACGATTAACGAGCTGTTTTGTGCAGAACAAGGTCATGTTGGTAAATGAAATGGCAAAAGTCACAGTTAGGTAATACTTTGGAAACATCTTTATAAATACTACCTTCGTTTCGTGGTACCAGATTAGGTGTAACAAGTGAAAAAACATTCAAGGTCCAAACTGTGGTATCTGCCTTTAACGGTACTTTTTTTCATCTAAACTTTAGTACCAATTTCGAATAGTGATCAAGAGTGTTTAGCAATAAGGCATCAAAGTAATTGTCAAAATTTTAGACACTCTAACACTTTGTAAGATCAATAATATCCAAGCACGCTACTGTTAAATTAATAAATCGGGACTGAATTCTAATCAACATAATTCAGAAAATGTCATTACCAAATTCTAAAAGTTTTAAGGTTAATCCGTGAATTCATCGAAGGAATAAATATTTGGATCATAGTCTTAAGTATTGTAATGAGCCATTTGAAAAATATTTTACTTGAACCTATCATAGCTTATGTAGGCCATACTTACGATTAATGCCATTTTTACTATCTTGTAAAAAGTTGCTTAACTAAAGAGTATCAGGACAATTTTATTTCTTTTTAAAATTACGTCCTTCATCAAACCCAATATTTCAGCGACCACCGTAATTCATAACACTGAACAGACATCGTATAATGAAATTACTAATATTACTAATAGTACGACTAAGATGTTTTACTATAACCAAAACGCAACAACTTACAAAGTTACAATCAAGAACTTTTGGTGCCTTCATATTTTTCAGTATTTCCTTCTGATCTTCGTTTGAATGTAACGCTTGTATCACGAGGCTCTTTGCAAGTGCAGAACGGAACGAAACGTGGTTAAGTGGCATTTTGCTAAGGTTCATTGCATTGTGGAACGTTAAAGTTAACTTATCGTCGTATTTCTTTTAAACTAGCTTCCATCCGTAGCGTCGCTCGCGTTTTATTGGGGATCCCTAAATAAACTCAATTAACAATGTATGTAGGCTATAAAATGTTTATAATTAAAGTGGCATTATTGCATTGATGTATTTGTGATTTTTTTTATACATCGGTTTTCGTTCAATAATTGTGGAGCCCATTCGTTACAAACAAATAAATTAATCTATCGTGTTTATAATATTTGTATAGATTTCATAAGAATAACCGATGTTTATTGCAAAGATCAAGGAATAATCAGAGAATAACTTTAACAAGACCAAATACTACGATTTCAAGTGTTTGAAACTTTGAAACATTTGAGAAAAAAATAACAACAAGGTACCCATATAAATAAAATCAAGAAGTCCGAAGAGAAAGCCTTTGAAACTCAATCTTGAAGAAACCCACAAAATTTCGATGGATTCAATCAATTTGGCACATGAAGCAAATGGAAAAACGAAATTCGAAGAAGCGATACGCTTTTCATTAACTGAGGGTAGGCTTGGTAACAGGGATGGAATGACTGACGCAAACATAGATGACCGGTGGCATTTCGGTGATGGCAGGGAAAGTAATAAGCGATCAGCGATTGATAACAAAGAATGTGATTCTAAAAAGGGGCTTGGTAGTAATACCTTTAATATTTGACATTGAGGCTCTGGTGGTGTAGCGGTAACGCACCTCTTTTACTGAAATGCTTTTTATTTTATAAATATCGTTGAAAGGGGGTTCTGGCACAAGCTGTCAGAAAAACTTGAAAAAAGAGGTGCGTTACCGCTACAAGGTTATAGATCTAGACTAAATTGATCAACAGTTCGTATTGTGGTCGCCATTTACTTTAACTTTGCAATAAAGTAATATGTTCCAACTAGAAGGTCCTAAAATGTATGATAGAAAATTTTGTCTAATGATAGTCGGACTCACACACAGGGTTCCACGAAGGGCCTCATCTATAAAAAAGGCAAATACCCACGTTTATTCAATGGCAGTCCTTTTAAATATTTATTTTATACCGTTTTATAGTATTTGTTGTTATAGCGGCAATATAAATACATCATCTGACTAACTATCACGGTTCATGAGATTCGGTCTAGTAAAGGATGGACAGTGGAATCGTAGTAATAGGAAAAGCAGGAAGGTGGGTGCTTTTAAAGAAAGCAACTAGTCAGGAAAACCTTAGAAATCATGACCCAATTTACATGAAATCGCTCGTTTCTTACAACGTGCTCCCCGTGAACTTCGCTCTCTAGTCCGCTCTAGTTAGCAGTTCGCAGTAAATTTATTACTGTGGAATTTTGCTCTTAATCCGGAGATTACGAGGCTTGACTGACCGTAACGTTCAGGTAATTAGTGAGCAAATTGAACTGTCAAGCCTACGTTGTTTCGAAGCTTAAGGATTTAAGTGATTTTATATTAAAAAGTTTATTGTAGAAAATATATTATAATGTTTGAATTATGAGTAGTCATGTGTACATCATCATAAGTAATAGTCAAGGGCCGTGGTGGCCTCGGGGTTTGAGCAGTCGTCTGCTACGCAAGCGACGCAAGTTCGAATCCGTTAGGGCCTGTTGCCGACCAATGAGTTTTTCTAAAAACTTATCTGCAGTGATTTCCAAAGGCAGAGAAGAAAAAAAGACACGTGGGTAGTGCCTGAAACAGCAATAGACATATTATCCGTTAGCATCGGGGACCCTTCTAGGAAAGCGAGAGCTATTTGGATCGTTTATTAGAATCATTCGATTATAAGCAGTTGCGAGTATCGTCACGAGTACTGGTTTTTTAATTAGGTATGAGTGTGACTCTGTCTGTCTGTATGGCGCCAGACAGAGACAGATTAATGAAATGGGACCGGTACCCTTCAGAAAATACCCAAGGACCCGTAACGCCATTTTACCCTTGTATAGCATGCAAGCAGCTCGAAGCACCGTGTGTTATAAGCATATCAGCTGAATTAACATTGATGATGTTGTAATATTTGCTAGTGAAGTTGTCGATAAGAATTGTCAGTATCTGTGAATTTTTCGGTAGGTAATACAAGGCGGCTGTATTATGCGGTAGACCCTGACACCTGTTTCTCTCGATGTAATTACATCGTCTCACTAACGGATTGTAGTCCGTTGGCCGTGTATATTGCGGTTTTATGATTTTACAATACTCTACAATACTCAATTAAAGTGCATGTTACACCCTTATTTATTTACTATAATAACCTGCTGTATTATCACTCATCGGGATCAATCCAGTATTTTTGTGTGTTAGATTTAGGTACGCCTTGAAGGAGCTCGTGGCACAGTTGCTATTGCGCATATCATTCGATCAGCGAAGTTAAGCAACTCTAACTCTAGCCAGTAATTGGATGGGTGACCGCCCGAGTTCCCTCCGTGCCTCGGAGAGCACGTTAAGCCGTCGGTCCCGGTTGCCAATTTATCATCTTTGGCAATCGTTGCAGGTCAGTCGGAGGCCTAAAATAGTCTGACAACTGGTTTAACCCAGATCACAGATTTTCCTCGTTAAAGTGGTTGCGAAGGTCAGATGGCAGTCACTTCGCATAAAAATCAGGTGATCAGCCACATTGGGTTTAATCAAGTGCCGACCCCAATAATGTATGGGATAAGGCCGGTGATGAAGAGTGATGAAGAACTAGGTACGCCTTGGCTCAAGCAAAATATCCTTGTTATCGAATCCCTAATACAATTTAAAAAAATATAATGTAGTGCCCATGGAAATATAAGGACCTTAATGGTGTGTTCTTTCCTTCATTCAATACCTACAGTCAAATCTATGTCTATACAGATAAATATAGTTTAAGAGTCTGTTTGTAATTCCAAAATAACAGCTTTTCACTCAATGCATATGAAAGTCTGTCTGTTTATTACGGGTAATCTCTGAAACGTTTGTACTGATTTTAGCGGGACTTTCACTGGCAGATAGCTAATGTTACAAGAAGTACATTTATATAAAAAAAAACATTTAGGGATCCGCGGGAATGAAAGTAAATCTACGCGGGTGAAACCGTAGGGCACAGCTAGTGTAATGTATGTAAGAAGTAATTTCACAGCTCTTAGAATCCACCCCTTAAAGGTATAGATCAAACGACCCGTCTTTTACAGTACACAGACTTAACAACATTTGCAGCTGAATAAGCAGCATCAATTATTCTGTAAGCGTTATTTTGTAGACGTGTGTACTCTGTACCGTGGAACTCAATTACAAAAAGCTTTTATGCGAAGTGAATTCTGTACGATTTTATATGACTCATAAATGCTGCAATATAAAGAGAAAACTGCGTGAACTGCATGCCATTTTACCCTTCCAGTGATAATATCGTGACTCAGTGTATTGTATTTTAGTAAGGGTTGCGAAAACGACTTTACGTGAATGCACATTCAAAGACACCAACTTACTTGACATCGACAGACATTTTAAAAATGCAATGTATCTTCAACTACTGGCAAAACATCCTATAAGTAAATTTCAAGATACGCTATTCAAATTGTGAACAAACTACTTAGTACAAAGGTTACAGGCTGGGAAAATTAGTGTATTACTCGTCATGGCAGTAGCGACGCTTCCCCAGTACGCTTTGTCCTGCGCGACGTCCAATGCTGGCTCTTCAGGGCTTCTCACTGGCTCAATCAGTCCAGACACCGGCCTTGTACCCAGCAGCAAGGCCGCTGGCGATACCTTCGAGCGACGCAGTTTGACTGATGTAAACTGCCCGGTACAATTAAGGTAGTTGGGAAAATTTTAACTTATTATGAAGTTTGTTTTTTCTTTTGACACAGAGAAATAAACTTTCGTTTTTATTATTGATTAATGAGAAGATTTAACGATGTATGTAATTTTAAGACTATTTATTTTATTTGATCTAACTATTGTATTCGTGTGACAAAGTGAAATAAAAAAAATGCGTTAAATATTGTATTACTTTGTTAATTTAATTGACACCATTAATTTAACGTAATTAAGCAAACCGCAGCATGACCCTGCAATGAAACGGCTCATAACACACCGTGTAACGCAATCAAACACACCTGATCGCACTGCGCCACTAAATTGGTCACTAAAACACTTAAAAAAACCTATAATTATTTGTATTTTCCCGCATTTTTAATCATACTATTATTATCTAGCTTCAGATAATTATGGTTTTCATATAAGAAAATGTTAAATACGCTAATGTAAATAAAAAGCGCGTGCTCGACTTGTGGCGGTCGACGCCATATTGGAATTGGAACGTGAGGGTTGTTCAAATTCACGCATGCGTCGTAGCCCATCAGGGTTCTCTATTTGAAATGTCACCCCGTTCCAGATACTACGTCACGATTTGTTTGTGTTTTGTATCACTGCTTATGTGTTTTGTGCGTGAAAGTGCTTTGAAGAAAACACGCAGTGGATTGAAAGGATTTGAGTGTTTCCTATTTGCTGACAAAACACGATAATTTTTAGTGGAAAGTAAAAATATAATTAATGATTTGCGTATCCAAGTAACGCCCAATCTAAAATTATAACACCCCTATTTGCAAAGGGTAAAGTTCACACAGAATGAAGCTCGTTTGTTCGTATTGGAAATAAACTGTAACATTTCGTGTCGAGTTTCGACACACCTACAAACAGATAATAAATTAGATTTCCAATAGATATACAGGACAATAGCACCAACCTTGATGGTAGCGAATGTAAAGCCTTGAAAAATGCCTTAGCAATATTTACACTGGACTATATCGAATTATCTAAGACTTGGCGTAACGCGGAACGAATGTGTCCGATATGTTAAAAAAGAGTCGTGATGGCCGATGGCCATGATTAAAGCGCGGTCAAGCCTCAGGAATCCTCACCAAAGCTTTTTTAAGCAGTATTGTTGGCACGTCATGATAAAAATCATGAATCATGTGGATGTCTTAATGACTTAGTTAAAAGAATAGCGCGTTACGAGTGCCTTTAATTCCATTAATGCGTAGGAAAGCATTGGAATGTATAACAATGTGTCTTTCCTTGATTATGCGAACTTTTAACACACGTGTAAATGAATCGTGTGTTGACAAACAAGCATTTATATTTACGTACAACATGTTGCTAATCAGTCCATATTTTTTACCCACGCATACAAATGTCTACTGTATGTGTTATTAGTTACGTGTCAATTTGTCACGTCAACATTAAGAAAAACAACAGTGTATGGATACCGGATTCTCCACACCTTACTCAACAAAATTGACCTAGATATTTTGAAATATAGTTTAATATTATTTGACATAACATTATGGATGTTCATCAATTACTAAAATTATGGCTGATATAATATGATGGATTATCTAAGATATAGATAGTGAATATATTTATAGCTGAGACGAATTTATAAAAAATGAAATGGAAATTTCAACAATATTTTTAGAATGCGTAGGTAATGTTATCAGTTTTCAAAACTCAGAGTTTCCAAACACCATCATTATTGCATCACGCCTACATACGCCCACTCAATACACAATTTTAAGTCATAAAGCGCACTTTTAAGACTTTCTTTTCATTGGCCTCTTCGATAACCGTTATATGGACGTGGTTTTGACCGCGTCATATTGATAATGTTCCATTTACCCGCCTCTTCATTGTTGCTAACGCTGACCCATTGGAGACGACCTCTGATAAAAAATGTGATTGACTAAAAACATTTCTAATGTTGGTCATAGAATAAAATTGAAGCGATTGATTAGTAATTTTAAAAAGGCGTCATATTATGTGACTTTTTGTGTCACTCCAATACACTCACCTAGTATCTAATTTGAGTTTTTAAAGTCACATTTCTTTACAAAACTAATAAAAGGAATTTTTTTTTTGCTGAATGTGAGGAATAAACCTTCTAAGAGCGTTAATAAAAAAAGCTTCCTCTAAAAAGCGATTACATTTTCATCCAAATTTAAGGCACGAAGAGAAGTGGTAGGCAGAGGAGAGGACTTTTAATCGATGGCAAGTGTCAACGGTTGGTGAATGACAACATGATCATTATCACAGGGAAGCACAAAATAATGTTTTGCAACAATCTCATGTCATGTCATGCGAGGGAAAGTGGTACGACAATCGATGGGTCGTGAGATTACCGTCAGGTGGAAATACTCAACGTGTGGGTTATGTAACGTTATCAATCAGAGCATCAGAACGTAATTTATATTGTAAGATATGCGCGTGGGTAACTTTAACGCTATACAATTATAGTAAACATTTTCATTCATCTCCCGTTAGAATTGGGGAAATATTGATATCGTATATGGACGACTTTTTGTAGGTAAAAAATCCTTTGATCCGGGGGAGTGCGGTAAGAAAATAACCTTGTGAATATTCTCTGAGTAAGATACATTACGATCTGTCACGCGAGGCCTCGATTAGGGGACGCGAGACCTCTTGAGTATCCGGGCCCCAAGGTCTCCGGGACTGTGTAAGCGCCGTTAAGATTACGTCAAAGTTAAAGGCAGTCTGAATATACACTACTATTATAAACAGGAAAGATTTGTATTTTAGTGCATATGTTTTTAATGAATAAACTCAACAACTACTGTGCCGATTTCAAAAATTCTTCACCATTGGAAATCTACATCACCGTGACATATGCTTTATTTTATCCCCGTACTCCCACGGGAACGGGAACTACGCGGGTGAAACCGCATGACGCCCGCTAGTTTATAATAAAACTTTAAATATTTTGTTATATCAAATTGGGTATATTATAATATAATAATAAATAACTTAATATAATAAAAATAAATAATTATAATTTAAATAACCAGACGAAAATTGAAAATGCATACTCTCGTCATCTAATTATCGTACATAAAAACTTGACAGTGCCCGCTTTGATTTGACATATCATTTCTCATTTCAACAACAAATTGCGAATTTATGCTATATGATAAAGTTATTCTCACAGGAAATCAGTTTATATGTTTGCAGGTCGAAATCAAAAGCAGAGAAGCAATCTAATAAATATTTAACATTCTTGGGCTACTATTTTTGCGATCGCCTGTCGGATGACCTCTTAGCATTTGCAATATTCATGACATACATTTGCAATCATTGTATCTAAAAGCTATATTTTCTACAGTGCCGATGAAATAAGATGCTATGTAAAACTTAATAAATTCAAATAAAATCTTTATTTTGTACCAGAAAACTTTCCTGGGTAATAAAAGCGCTCATATTGTTAGAATGTTTCTTATTCAGTATGTCATACCCATTCAGTTTTCGCCTCCACGACCTTCAGCTTATTCGTTACAGAAAGCAAATTGTTTTGTGATATTGGTCAACAGAGCCATTGTTTCGCCAAACATGTCCATTTATCAAAAGGCCAACTTAACATGTCTGCAACATTTAATTTGATTTCCGTGAGAGCGGCTAGCCTTCGGCTAGCATTTACTGGACCGATCTTGCTTGTGAACCGGTTGTTATCAATGCATTTTACATTCTATAAGTGTTGGGTTTAAATTATATTTCTTTTTGCTATTTCAAACTCGTAATATCTTATACCTTTAAACGAGCAGCTCTTGTATCTTCTTCTTATCTTGTAATCTAAATCTCGGAAACAACTCCAACGATTTTCATGAAAATTTGTGTGTAGGGTGTTTCAGGGGCTAAAAAATTATCTAGCTCGGTAAAATTTTTGGAAAACAGCGCTTTGCCCATGTCTTGAGGCACTGAAAAACTCATACAATATCATTACAATACGACATCAAATTTCACCGACATCTGTCAAGTTATGGTAGCTCAAACGTGAGGCTTCCAGCCTACGGAGCGATAATGAAACTAGCGTCCCCGGTTCGAGACTGACGTTCACCGGCTCTATTATTTCTTTTTTTTTGGCTTACTCATATGAGAAAACATCATTGAAAGAAACCGAGCACAGCTCGGTCAAGCAGGTTCTGTATGATTTATGAAAGGCATATTAAATTATTATTTTAAAAATGTGCTTATTTTAGTTTGAACTTACATTGAATTTACATCAATAAAAGTAAAATTGATTCAATTCAAATCAATAAATTTATTATTAAAATCACAAAGCCCGAGTCTTCGTATTACGATTAAAGGCCTGGGAAAGTAGAAGATACAAAATAATGATACAGTGATGCAATGACTCAATGAGAGGTTAGGAGTAACGGCATCTGGATGTTTTGCTACATCGAAGTGCGCTAAATGGCAGGCTACAGTTCCGTTCGAGACCGATCGTTGTGCTAAATTAGTGATGTAAACTACTTCAATGGTTCATATTACTGTAACTACTGCTACTGGGGAAACAAAACGTTAAACAACGGAAACACACAACTAGATGAATATGCAAAATTTGCAACTAATTTAACATTTGATGAAAATATGAACGTAGAGCCTAGATAACTAACATTGAACTCCGTGTTCAATCAAGTAATAAGATGGTTATAATTTAATGCGGAAGCAAACTGTTATACTAATGCACATGTAAAACCTTCATTTGAATTACAAGAAGTATTTTTCCATTTGTATGTACATTAGATAATCGTATTCAATTATCATTTTGTTAGAGAAGAGAAGTGGGGATAATAACGCAAGATACAGGCCTCCTGAGAAGGTCAAAGAAGAAGGCCAAATTTACGAGAATCTAGGATTTTTGTAATAAAAAAATATTGTGTTATAGTTTTGATTAATTGAGATGACATAAACCTAACCTAGCTCTAATGCATGAGCGTCTTCTGATTAGAAGCCTTTGAAGATAATACCATTCAACAGCTACATAATAAACAGAACACATTTCCAGTCTCAATGGCGTGATGACAATCGACTGACGACATCCATTGTCGTTTCTATTTACTTGTTGTGTTGTGTGTAAATAATCTATTAGAGTAGCTCTATTTGCATGTAAACTAAGCTGATTGGTATCATTCAATTAATTAATTGACACCACTGCTAAGCAAACCTAATGTAGGACAGCTTCCAGAGCTGGAGTATCAGGGGCTATCCGTATCACCAATTGACTCACTGTAAGGAACAGATGTCACCCGAAATAAGTGTTGATGTAAGGACTTTGGGGAAGACGAATGGGTTCCGCTGTATTTGGAATACTGATTAGGAGCTATGGTAAATCATGGAGAGTCATATTCAGCAGTGGACTCTATCGTCTCTTAGGCTTATTGATAGACAAACATATTGAGAATTTGTAAGATGCTATCGATGAATAAAAATACAAAAAGTATCATAGACAAACAATAATACAGTGTTGTTATGTGAAATGTTTTCGTAACAAAGTTATATTTGTACAAATGTTGAGCGTAATAGCGCTACTTATACAATGCATTACGAATACATTTTGAGAACATGGCAAGTAAATTGTATTTCTTTTAACAATCGTGAGACAAAAGATCTTCAGGTTCAAGATGTAACATTCCATATTGATGACACAAGTGTTTCAACAAATCGTGTTTGCTCTCGAGAATATTGAACTGCACGACTTATTGCTCATATGTGTCATATAACGGCTCTTGAAAATGTTCACATTCAAGTAAAACTTAAAAAACCCACCGGATCACTTTTTGTAGTTTTTTTCTCTTTAAGTATCATTGCAATGGGCAAATTTTTGATAGCGATCTGGGGCCTTACCATGACCTCTTATTTCCATGATAGTTTTACTCTTATTAAGAGACAGATGTATAGGGCGTGTATACATCTGTCACTGTCACACAGCTGAACTATCATTGCACTAAGAGCTCATGGTTGGGCTCATGAGCAATAAGAAATATTTGCAGAAAACCCTGAACATTAATCTGAAGATTTTTCAACCGCAAGTCACGACACCGACACAACCAGTGTAAGAACCTTGAACATTGTAAGATTGAATCGATATGACATTAACGCCACTGAGCTTAGCAAGAAAGTCGAAAAATACGACATACATTCTTATCATGCCACTATAGACTCAACGAACCAGAAATATGAATATAATAATACGTGTGTATAAATCGTTACAGTTATGCAGCCAAATTAAGTATCATGGCAAAAAGTGCCCTTGGTTTGGCCGCAATAACATGTTAACATTTCATATTATAAATGCATAGACTTTATCACTTTGATCGTTATAGAGATAGCTGAAATCCTAATAGTTGCAATCCGTATGTGACATACATACGGACTGCTGCAATTGAAATAATTCAACGCGGAAGAATTCTAGTAACAGATTTAGAATGTGAATTAATATTATTAGAAATGCAAAGTTATGACTTATCTTAATTATTTTAATAACGAGCTATCTCTATTCTAATTAGTTATCTCATCTAATTATGCAAATTAAAAGCAAATAGAGACACGAGTCTAACCTTTCGCCTACTTATAAACGCATGCACGACGTAATATCTCTTCACTGGAAGAGATATCGGGAAAGAGTATAGAATGCGTAAACTGCTATATTTACAAAGGAAGATGTCGGCCGCAAATATTATGCGGAACATGTGGTCTTTCCAATTTGTATTTCCCAGTAGCCAGGAGTTTGAACAAATACCCGGCTAGTGACAATAGGATCAACCCCCTATTACATGGGATAAATATAACTGGAAAACTGTGTATGTGTATTAGTAAACCTCCGCCTACCTCGTACGCAGCTACTGCATTCATGCGTAAGCTAGTCTGGATAGCAGCACAATAAATCCGGAAAACTATCCGAAATCCAAGAGAAAAGATGATTGGATATAAAAGAGTTAAAGTGAATGAGAATAAGAGGGAAACCAATAATAGTCTGTCTTAACAGAAACCAAAGTGATTGCACTGGACTGTCTAAAATAAGGCCATTGCATCAGATACGCAAACAAATCAACTCATAAAATTACCATAAATGGTTTGCATTCTAGTGATTTTGAAAATTCACTTATTATCTGCTGGTTAATCCACTCAGTATAGTTGAATAATCGTGAGGTAATCACTTTATGTAACCTGATTAAGGCGATCGTGTGACCACCTGCGTAAGCGCTTAATTCATCAAATAACCTTGTTCTACATAAAATTAAGTTGCTATACGCCATTGCTAATTATTGCAATATTAAGAGTTCACGCTACTGAAATAAAAAGTAATAGATTACGACATCTATACATAATAATATAAGTGTACCTGGAGTAGATCACGTCCCATAATGGCCATAGATCTATCCCCATCTGATGTTATTGATGATCCAAGAGATAATACGTCACAATTTGAGGGCATGCCACGCCATAACTATGGTTTTGGCAAACGTGCAGCATAAATCAAAAATAGCTCGGTTTGCGTATTGATAAAGAGTCTTATAACAATGTAATTAAGGTCTATTTGGAGGGGATCCAAATGTTATTGGCAATTCTATAGAGATGGATCCAAGATAAAGAATCGATTCGACCCTGAAGTGAAACGATCAAGAGATTGTTGAATACCAAGGCGAACTTTAATTGAGATCCTGCTCGAAGCTTTGTTGAGAAGATAATGAAGATTACAGCGACGGTTAAAATTACCATTGCCTCAATGAAGTCTGTTCACGACATAGTAACTGAATAGTATAAAATGAAGTTCCCTCATCTAGTGTCTGAGCACGTCATGTCTGCGCAACTACTTAACGGATTTTATTCAAGTTTTCTCTAATGGACAGAATCTTTAAAGATGAGTTTGTCTACGATGATGACAGAAAGCTTCTCAGAATAATGAGAACTAACGAGGATTTTAAAATGGCGACCTGGTTTTCCTGAATTATAATTTGCAAAAAAATATGTTACTTGCAGGTTTTACTGATTTCGAGTGAATTGTCTCCGAGTAGAAAATGTTAATATATATATTTTTTGGACTTAATTACATGAAGGTGGTATGATGAATTAATGACGCGCTTATTTGGAAGTTTACGAGTGGATTCATTGATTTGCAAAAGTAGCTTGTGTGTGATGACCGAAAAGACAATATTTGACTGCAGTATCACTGCCGAGACGTCTAGACCGTTAGTACGTATTTTATCTTGCTAGATTTATTTTTTACGGTACAACAGCAGGCGCCTGAATAACAATCATGTAACCCCATTAACGTAGAACCGTTTCTAGAGCCTCGGAAAGTTCAATGTCTTTTTTTCAGTATTTGCATAAACAATACTTAAATGTGAGACTGGCTCGATGGCGTTAGTTCGATCTTCAGGTCGGTCAAAATGCTATTGGGATTTTCCATCTGCATTATCTATATTAATGCACGGTTAATAGCAACAGGTTCGCCCAATATTACAAGGGACTTTAAACGTAATTGACGAAATGCGGGAGTACAATAATTTGTACATTATAGTCTGCCAAATACAGGCGTGAGCATAATGCAATATTTAGTTGTTGCTCGTATGATTTTTAAGAGTATTTGAAAGCTTCTTTAACATACACCAATCACATTAGTTACAAAGCCTTTAGACGCTTTTTATGTTTTACTTCCTATACTTATAAAGTATACCTATTTTATTTTCAAACATGACATCAAGATCATTGATCCCCTTGAATATAATTAATAAACCAAAATTTGTATAGCATAGGTTTACTATGCCAAATACTTATGAGGCTTAAAATTTTTTGAACTGGTCTCAAAAGGCGAACAGTTTGAAATCTGTGAAATAGTGTAGATCCATTATCAACAACACAGGCGGCGTGACTTGGCTCCGGCCACGTCTGTCATGCATCACGTTCACAATTTGTTCACTTTGACTTGCGCCCGCGCAGTGCGCATACGACCTCCGTTTCGCAACCAAACGCGGGAAAGGTATGACACGAGGTTCGTTCAAAAAACGAACAAGATCGATTCGATTGGTGTTGATTTGAATTGATCTTGCAAATGATTGAATTTTCACTATAAGTGTACTAGCAAACATCAATATCTATACTTTAGTATTTGTAATATTTTAGTTATTATATTTGACAATTGAGCATTGGAACTGTGTCCATGGGCTTATATTCATGAGATATGAATACTGTAACCAATACATTTATTTATATAGTAATTGTTAAGTGTCTTGCCGGTTCTTCTCAACAAAAGCAACCTTCCGAACCCGGTGGTAACATTTATAATTATGTATAATTTATTTTTGTGTCTTTCTGACGATTTGAAAGTACTTGTTGTAAGAAGTCTAATCAAATGAACATATATTGAACTTTGAACATTGAAAAATAACATGAAGAGTATATTTGCTTAAACGCGCTAATCACAGGAACTAATGGTCAGATTTTTAAAAATTATTTCAGTATAGCCCATTTATCGAGGAATATATATATGTATCACGTTAATAGCAATCGCGGGCTAAAATTTGCGTAAGCCCAAAGTAACTATACCACTATTCTTCTGCAGACAGAAGCTAGTAATACTTACTGTGTAGCGTATGTTGCTTATTTGTTCACTTGAAAGGATGGCAGAAAACGTTTAATGATCTTTTCCATAATTTATGCCAATCCCCTTATCTCTCTTTAGCGACTAAACGATCTGTTTAAGTCTAATCTTTAGGAGGTAACACGCAGTACTTATTATGGGAGTTCTGGTTTTAAAGGCACTTAAGTACGCAGCTTGTCAAATTACGGAGCATATAACTTGTATCGGTTGTCATAACCTGTTTGGTTTCGCAGCATTCAGCGAGGAGCTTCCTTAGTAAGTAGGCCTCCATAGTTTTAGGAGTAATTTATTTAGATCCCTAGACTCGGCAATGGTTAGTTCTGTATATCATATTTAATTATTAATGTTCGTCCTCCATTAGATCCCAAAACATCTGCCATAGATAGATAACTATATTACTTCCACAATCCGCCGAAGATTTAGTGTCAAATTGACAGATAGTTAGTTCGCCATCGTAACAAAAGTAATGATATTTTTTCGACATTCATACGAGTTAGTGCCTAATATTATTCATGTTACAAAATATATTATACATATTGAACTTGACTAACACTTGAAACAAAATTTTTGAGATTCTTCTTATATAGCAACATTCGTAACTTCTTTACCAAGTTACCAAGCCTTACCATGCCCTTGTATTGCAATGATAGTTTGACTCATACAGACATGTATTTGACGTGTACACATCTGTCACTGTCACATAACCGAACTACTGATAAAACCTCATGGTTGACCGTATTTCATTTTCTGAGATAACTTGACGTAATTTGTACTTGTAAGCTTCAAAACAACCCATGGAGTGAATGGGAATTACATAAAAACATTACTCAATACATATCGCTATTGACGTTGACTGTGTTGCATAGTACAATTACTATAGAGGTGCAATCTGTGCTAAAGAAACGCTTCACGCTAAATTACATTGAAAGTGGTTTATTAGCCATTTTAATGTCCTAAGACAATATTATCAAATGAGGCTTTATAGCTTTATAGTGAAAGAAATCTATACATCAATACAGATAAATAAAATTGAAGTGTCTGTTTGGAATTCCAAAATAACAGCTTTTCACAAAATGTATACGAAAGAATATACTATACCGACACAAAAACCAATTTACATAATTATGCTCACGCCTGTATTCCCCGAAGGGGTAGGCAGAGGTGTTGTAATCACAACACCTATTCTTCACCGAAGTTGATTAAGTGCCAACGTGGCAGATGGTGAGTCCATCTGTCTGAGATGGAATACAGGCGTGAGCATATGTATGTATGTACTATAATTCACACTAAACAAACCGGTGTTTTTGGTAGTATCCTCCCTAACTGACAACCCCGAATTCCACCATGCGCACTCTAGCTTGACGGATACTAGGATTAGGAATGAAAGGATCTATGATTTTATTCTACCTCATACCTTTAAACGAGCAGTTCTTGTATCTCGGAAACGTCTCCAAGGATTGAAATTTAGTATGCAAGAGTATCAGAGGGCGATAAACCGATCTAGGTAGGTTTCATTTTGCGAAAACGTCAAAAAAAACGAATAAAGTTCGGTTATTCAGGTACTGTACCCCTATCACGAGTTTGCCACCGTTTTCGTAATCTATACTCGCTAGAGTCTCCGCCGAATATTAGTATGAGAAATTGTGCAGCGAATCCCAGCGGTGACGTGAAGAACTAAAATATCACATACAAATATTGCGATTGACGCTAGCGAGTATAGATTACGAAAACAGTGGCAAACTCGTGATAGGGGTACTGCAGGACCTACAGTGAAGGTATTAAGTTAGATGATCAAGGAGCTTTGCAAACAAAGGTAAAAGATGAAGGTTCTTCGTGAAGTTTGGCAATCTTCAATCGTTCGGGGTCAAACGTTATTGGAGATTTAATTGATGTAAAACTATTGTTGTTGCAATGGCATAGAATACATTATACAATAACCATTCTATAGGTGAAGTAGTTACAAATCAAGACGATCTCTTATCTTATCTGAACGATCGTGATTTGTTACGTCACATAATACTGACATAGTTTTGTTATTCTAAGAGTTAGCAATCTAGCTACAGTCCGCTAGATGGTAAGTTGTCCCTTCACAGGTTATGAGCGCTGACTCTAAATCATCATCCCTGGCCTTATTCCATACATTGTTGGGGTCGGCATTTGGTTCAAAGCGAAGCGGCTGATCACCTGATTTTGATACGAAGCGACTGCTATCTGACCTTTGCAACCCCTTTAACGAGGAAAATCTGTGATCTGGGTTAAACCAGTTGTCGGACTATTTTAGGCCTCCAACTGACCTGTAACGATTGCCACGGATGATAAATTGGCAACCAGGACCGACGGCTTAACGCAGTTACTGGCTAGGGTTAGGGTTGCTTAACTTCGCTGATCGAATGATATGCGCAATGACAACTGTGCCACGGGCTCCATTAATTCAACTCAACATTGTCTGTTGTAAAAGTGTAATAAAAACAAAATTAACTATTTATTAACTATGAAAGTAACTCAAAAGGTACTAAAAGTGTGTCTTTCCTTTCATTTTGTAAATGACCCGTAGAAAATCAATTACTAAACGCAAATATAAAATTAAACGGTCATTAAGATTGCGGTGAGAAATAAAATATGTATGCCCTACCATTTATAGGCTTTATAAATTGTGAACTGTATTAGCATGGCTGTGGGTGGATGACATAATAGGTTAGGGAAGCACACCATCGTAGTACTATCGCGTAAAAAATAAGTGAAAATATGTATATATGTCGCACCCTCAGAAAGAGAGGGGCACTACTCAAAGAATTGCGAAAATAATTATATTAAGTTCATAAACAGACCTCAAAATGTATTTCAGTACATAGTTCTTAACAAATTATCGACAATATAGGTAGAACCAAAGTTATACTTTTAAAATATAAAATATATTGTATTGTAAAATAAATAAAACTGTTTAAAGATTACTGCCTAAGTGATACATTAAAACTTGCCGACCATAGATTGCGATTTCAAAAAAATATTATTTTCAAATTGAGCCCCTTTCGTTCTGAGGGTGCCACATATTATATATATATATATATATAATATGTGGCTCTATTTGGTTCAAATAAACTTTATTGGTATACTAGATGTTCCCCGCAGTTTCACTCGCGTAGATTTAATTTTATGGATGGCCCGCGGAACCCTAATGTTTTTTTTTAAATCAATATAGTTAGTCCTAAGTTACTGCTTGTATCATCAGATATCTGCCAATGAAAGTACCGTTACAATCCAGCTGTTTCAGAGATTATCCGGAACAAACAAACAGATAGACAGAGAAAATAATTACAAATACCTACTTTTTTTTTTTTTTTTTTGTTACCGTATATACTTCAGTTTTACAGACACTTCAATTTTATTCATCTGTATAGATGTATAGATGGCATAGATATATATGTATAGATGTATAGATAAGATAGATGGTATTAAATTCTGCAGTCTCATCGTTTCTAGATGTCACGATGAGAGGTTGCATAACGGGTCCACTCGTTCGTAATTCAGCAGCCCAACGTTTCGTAACAATTTGTTTTAACGTTCACGATATCGATTGCGTATCTTCCTCTTTTAGTATGGGACGGGATAGGAAGTTTTACGTTCCCAAACATAGTTTTAGTCACGCAGAAAATATTTTTAATTGACTCAAATTCATATAAAATCGTTTCATTAAGTTCTTGAAACGGGGCTAGAAACTTGTCTAAGACTGGTAGCTATTAGCTATAAACCCATTCTATTACCTAGCCTATTGTCAAAGCAAGTAACTTACAAATACGATAAAATAAATAATTGTTTTCGTTCATTTGAAACTGAAAAATATTCCATTAGTTTTACGCAATATATTATAATAAGGTTGATATTGTACTTACGGCTAATATCCATTGCTAATGTAGCTGTAACACACACACCCATCTTAAACTACACTAAAACGAAAATCCACAAAAAAAACTAAAAATCCACAATGTCTTCCAAAACAACCCTTATTAGCGAAGCATTAAGAGTCAACTGAAAATCACTGAACTTTCCACTGTAATCCTATTACGAGCACTGGAAGAGTTAGAAGCCTTAGGAGGCAATCTAATTAAAACTCACTTCCTAGCGACCTATTTTGTGTTTAAAACTATTAAAAAATACAAAGCGGGTCAATACCCCACAAACCAAGGAAAATTTAAAAACAATTTGAAATAAAAAAATACAGGCTAAAAAAAATCGAAATTAGAACGACTTTTTTTTTTCTTTACGGTTGAACGTCAAAACCGTCTGACGTGAACTGCGGCAGAGCTAAGAACGCGGACTGCGGAGATTGTACGCTTTGCGTGATGTCTGCGTTTCTCAACTGGGTTTTCCCTTTCGCAAATATTTGAAAATTAATCAAACTTATTAAGTAGCTAAATGTAATTGAGTATTTAGTTAGCTTAAACTGTTTTGTAAGCGATGTTTATTTAAGACTATCATATTCCATTGTTCATTGTTCGTTTGTTTAATCGCGTGTTAAGTTGTATGGGTTATAAACACCTCACTCATTAGAAGAACATGATGAAAAGTAAATATATGAGAGGAAAGTACGAAGAAAAATTAAAAAGATTTACTTTCGTAAAAATCTTCTAAATAAATACTTGACTGCTATCGTGGCTATTGTTTCCTATATTGTTGTATTCCAGCGAAAAATGTTGACGCTTAAAATCTATTTTCAAATGCAATCAAAAACTTCCATTAGCAACACCATCATAAATAACCTTTTCATTGATAAATCAACAATAAAAACGTATTGAAAAGTTATCGAACCTCAGACTGAACGTTTAGACCAGTTTTATGCAACGAGCAACTTGCTCCTTTTGCCACGCTCGCTCTATTGTGCTCGACAAAAGCGAATATCTTTTATTTTTAATTCTCTAGCGATAGTCGTCGAGGCCGACAAATTGGATTTAAGCCTTTTTGACTGACAATAAGAAATAAAATTGGGCGTGACAAAAAAGTAACAAGGTTGAGAAACTCAGCGGTGTCTATGTAATTTGGTGTAAATGTAAATATTTGGTGATAACAAACACTTACCACCGGAAACTTTACTATTTAAATTTAAACGACTTATCGTCTTAAACGTGTCTCAATATATAATAGACAAATATAATGTAATTTATATTTTGTCTATATGCCTCCGAGAACTCTCATTGTTGGGAATAACGTTCTACTAAACTGATTACGAATTATGTACGTAATAATAGTTGGGATACTATTTATTAATATATTTTTTTACTTGGCTACTCTTCAAGCATTTTCAGTATTCCTTATAGATTATAAACCGTTACGCGCCTGCAAATTCGAATTCTACGGCTAACCTCTTGAATGAAGCTACGGGTCATCCGAAGTAATGTTCAGAGATATTTACAAGGTAGTCTTAAATTAAAATGGACGTTTCATAGATTTTTTTTTCTAGAAATGATCTCGAAAATTCTTCGAGTTCTTTTTGAAGATCTAGCAAGTTACGTAACATGCCTGTTTCGTAACCAGGAAACTGGGTCGATATCAGACGCTCCCACTGACCTAGACGGCTGGATTATCTTACAGACTCACAGACACCTCTCCACGCTACAAGGGCATTTCCACTTTATTTATATTCTGATAAAGTTATATTTGTAACTAGCTGTGCCCAATTGGGCAATATCTTGGGTTGAAATCGAATTTGAAGTTTACGAATCTATTTTATAGAAGTATAGAAATGTGTTAATTTTAGACCTATTCAGGCAATTTAAAAAAAAACATCTCCCCGTAAGAACAATCCTCGTAATTCAAGGAATATTCGAATTTTTTTTCGATTCAGTTGCTCTCGAGATTTGCGCTTAGCAACACATTCAGCGATTCATTTTTATATTACATAGATAGTTGACCGTAATGTTGACTAGTTTTTTTCATAAGATATAAGTACAATATATTCTTAGCTTCCTCATAAAGTGTTAGTAAATATTTATGTAGATTACTTGAAGTTGTGTACGTACAACCAACTGCAAAAGAATAACTTCTTATGTCAGGCGTAAAAACTAATAGTTGCCTTGAAAGCTACTAAATACGTAACCTACATTTTTCTGGTGACAGTACAATATACATAGTGCATAGAAAAAACAACATTTAAAATATATTACTATAAAATATGTTGTAAAATAAAAAAAATGCTGTTTTACACTTTTCTTTCCGCTACTTTTGAAGCTGACAGTTCCTTGAGGTGGTCAATGGCTGGCATTCACGTCATACTTGTGAACAGGTGCTGCTTGTGGGAGCTGGTCATCTCAAGCTACGCATTTAGTTATAAGTAGATGTACTAGATTTTTAGTTATGTTAATTTTTCGTTTCTTAAATTATTTATTTTGTATTCTTTAAATTGTATAATATTTTTGAAAAGAATAATTACTGAGTTTCTTGCCAGGTTCTTCTCAGTAAAAGCAACCTTCCGAACCTGGCGGTAGCATGTATAATCCTGTATAATTATGTCATTCTGACGATTTGAAAGTACTTTGTAAAAAGTCTAATCGAATTAAGATACTTTTGACTTTGACTTTGACTTGGAACTGATTTCTAAATCAAGATGAACTTCAGGCAAAATCAACACAGAAAAAGACCAGATTATGTTATTCATCATATTCATCGGCAGACGAGGAGTTGACCTCAGAAAGAAGTCCTGGCTGAGGAACATTCGCGATTGGACCGGCATCAAGAGCGCTGCGGAGTTGTTCCACCTCGCAAGGGATGGCAGAAAATATTCAGAGCTGGTTGCCAACGTTCATTAATTGAAGAGGCACTTGAGGAAGGAAAAGAAGTACCTAATTGTTACATTTTCAAAAGGATCAAATAAGCATCTCGCATCACGATCACATCCTCTTAACATCAATGAATAGGTGTATACCATGAAATATATCTCTCTATTGTTCGAAGACATGTTACGAAACTAGAGCGCATCTGATACAGTACATGTGATGCAATGGTGCGGAGATGTCTCTTTCAACACTAAGAGGAACGAAAGGGACAGGTTCTGTGATTTCAAAAAGGATTATGTGTGACTGATATGTTTAAAGAGAATAATAGCTTTTCGTGTATGCATGTACCAAGGTTGTGCTATTTTTAAACCGATAAATTTGTGTCCTAATAGGAAGCACACATTGTTATGAAAATTGCATAAATCAGTCACGTGACATATGTCATTCCCGCCTTTTATATCTATCAAAAATCTGTAAAAAAAAAAACTGTGAACGAGTTCACAGTTTTTTTTTTACGAACGAGAACAGAGAATCTAGAGTTTTTAATATCTGTATATAGTCATTGGCATTTGCTTTTACTGTATGTTCTCACATTTGTACAAAAAATCTGTGGTTCATAACTGATACTTAATGATTATTTTTAAAATTCCAAGATAAATGTCTGGGATTTTGTTTGCTTTTGTGAACAATGTCGAAAAATCTTCAAAGTATCAAGTAGTCTTAAACGCCTACACAGAGTTTAAGAGCAAATTACCTTGCTTTTTATTGCTAAGAGCTATCTAAAAGTGAAATTATACTTTTGTAAACAATAAATTTATTTCACACAGTAAACACACTCCGCTTGCAAAAAAAAAATAAAAAATATACATGGACATAATACAACACTTTATTTTGTTAGCTATGAGGAAGAGGAACTTCGGGGGGAGAGGATTCGGGTATGAATTGGGAATCTGAAAAGGATACATGGTATTATGATATGAAAACCTATTTATATAAATACAAAAGTATTGATTCCACTCAGACTTAGCTTAAAAATATTCTACTTGTGGTGATTCGGCGTTGGAATCCAACCACAACCCGCCTTTTTCAAGTTTCGCTAAACGCAAGGTCACGTCGACGAAAGAATATGTTAGGACCGATGACCTTTTGATAATAAAACCTTCCATTATTTGCTAAGCCTAGGACTAAAACGGCAAATAAAATACTCCTTATATAAAATAACTGCTGAAGTGCTAAATAGATTTACATGTTTATAGAGAAGCGACGAAGTGCCTAATAATTGCTGGCTCCAAAAGATAAGGCCTTTATTCAATTACAATAATAGAATACTCACACAAGCGGCGAGAATACGGCGTGGGCCGCAGTGGCCTTCCAATCTGAATGGAAGCCAGCAACATCTCCCGAGGGGTTGTTTCACGGCGGGCGGGCGGCAACTTACGGTCTGACGCCTGCAACACAATGTTAATTGTATTCCAAGCTCACTGAAAGCTCGGCCTTCAGTCCTCTCTCTTGGGACAGAACAAAAGTAACTCTAATACAAAGAACACAAGCTATGATTTGGGTTACACTGTTATTTTATATTCAGACCAAATATAATTATTTTGTGATTTAGGAGTTCGCATTCCGAGATTTGATAAGACTAACATTAGTCATTTTGCCATCTCTTCAGGGATAGCGTAAAATAAGTTTAATACGCATATAACTGGTTTCGTATTACAAAGACAACGCACCACACCTTAGTCTTCAGGGAAATTAAAGTAAGAAATGTCACTGCTCAGTCTGTGTATCCAATGATATTTGGTCAATGTTTTTCTTATTCCATTTAGGTAGTTGGAAAGAAGTATAGATCTTGATGGTAACTTATAATAGGTATTTAGTGTAGAATTAGGTATGAGTTTTATTAGATTTTTATGCATGACACACATGTTTACATTCTTAAAATGGTCAGGAATATGAACACGAGGCGGGACTCGAACCCTCGACGCCTGCAAACCGTGCAGTTGCTCTGCCCTGTTCAGAGGTGGTAGGTTCGAGTCCCACCTCGCGGTCGTATTTTCTCCAGACCATTTTTAACTGCCGTTCAATATATGAAATAATATACACCATAATGCAAGTAGCTTACCTTTTTAAGTGGTGGTCTACTTCTAATAAATTCGAGAATCATGGCATGCGCGTCTTTCTTTACACTGTGAAAAAACAAATTATGTTATGTGCAATGTAAATTAATATTTAAAAAAAAATAATTTTGTAGTAAAACGTAAATTTGTAAAATTGTATGATGCTGTGTCCTACCTCGGTGGTATCGCTCCATCAACTTTCCTTAACGTATATCTTCTAGATCTAATATCATCCATTAGGATCTCGTACGGCGTTAACTCATACTCAATCGGTGTTCTGGAATAGTTAACTTTTTTCAATTTAACGCCCATTCTCAATTCACCAATAACTTGCATCCAAAACCGCGCCTGTAAAAAAAACAATAGCAATAATCTTTTTGCGTTTTGCTATAAGAAACATAACAGGCGCAAAATTAATTTTTTTTTTTACTAAATGGTTATGTGGATATAATTTATGTAAAGTTGTGTGTAATTTAGTTGGAGGATACAATGATCAAATTACCTACATCAAAACATCGACTGTATGAGCCACATGCATGTTTTTACATGTAAACTAAGATCTACAAGCATTTATAACGCAAATTAACACTTTTCTACGTACTTGTAGTGCTCTCCATATTCTTCGGTTAGACTACAATCGGAAACATTAATAAACATTTATTAGAGAGAAAGATAACGGCATTTATTGAATACTTTACTTAAGGATATTGAATAGGTACCCATTTGAGATAGCTTATTCGCTACCACTGTAACTTACGAATCGAAGTAATATTATCTTTGGGAGATGTGTATGAACTACATATACATATTGTCATGGCCTTTATTTTAGTCCAAAACCTTAATAAAGGACAATTCTGATATTTTCTAGTTATTTACACTATATAAAAACTATTAAGGGTTTAAAAGGCATAGGGAAAAGTTTTTGACAAAACTTAAAATTCAAAATGTATAGCAATAATCGTGAGGATACAGGCAACTCAAACCGCTAAGAACTGGAACCGCAGTCCCAGTTCGTATTTAATTGATTCCGTAATGTTAGATTTCCCACAAAACCGATATCAAAGCTCATAAAGATGGATATAAATAATCGCCTTTAGTATTCCCAACAGGGATAGAAGGGCAGTATAAATATTTAAGGTGGCACCACGTAATGTAATTAATTCAGCGAAATACCTCGGGGCAAAGGTTCGCATGCATTCTTTAGTTGGGCGTACAAGAGTAGATTACTAACGAGATTAGGGTTTGGTACTGTACCTAAGTACCTGCCTAGGTAGGTACTTAGTTTTTGGAGGGTGATTTCACTTAGTGTGCTGAAAAGCAGGTACACACTCTTAACGTTTATCGATCAGAAAACAAATTCCTTAAGCGAAAACCAGACAGTACCAATGACAATTACATAGACAATGTAACTTCCTCACGCTTTGCTAGTAGAAACGATTCAAAATACGAAAATGACATATGTCACGTGATTGACTTATGTCATTTCCATACATTTTTGTCTCTAGACCTACAGGTAAACTATAGAATTTTATTTTGACCATTCTTTGTGACATTACTGAATCTTACCTATCGCTTGGTGTAATTTAGTCAACATACATAATGGTTGGTCGCCTCGAAACTCTTAATGTAAAATTATGACAAATATGACGATAACAGTAGGGTATTAACACATTCTCTGCTAACATTTCAGGTTCTTCGTAAATTCTCGAACAATTGGACGCACATACGCGTCGTTAGCAGTGAACGCGTTAACAGGCAAATGTGTTACACCAAATTACGCTGTCAATTGACAACTGTCATGCTGTTTCTTAAGCTTAAGTAGGTAGCCTTAACCAGAGCGGCATGTAAAACGTCATGAGACAATTTATACCACCCTTAGTAGAATGTATATTACACAGTGGTAATGAACACAGTCAACGTACCCAATCAGAGAACTGTAGTGTATCTAAGTGTGTGGCGGAGTCTTCGGCGGCGCCCATGTCCCGGGCGCCGCCGACCCTGACCCTCGCTAGGAAGGACGCGAGCTCCAGGGCTTCGGCGACGAGGGCGCGGCACACCGCCCTGTAGTGAGCCGCCGCGGCCTCACGTGCACACCGCCCGCCCCCACCACAATGCCATACGCACCGCTGGAAGAAAATACACAAATTATTTTTTAGAATCCTCTATCATCTACACACACATGCTCACGCCTGTATTCACCGAAGATGATTAAGTGCCAACGTGATAGATGGTGAGTCCATCGCCGTCTCAGACACTTTACATACGTCTTTGAATTACTTCTCAGAAATATGCAGGTTTCCCCACGATGTTTTCCTTCACCGTAAAGCACGTGGTGTGAAATCACTGTACATAAGTTTTTTTTTTAGAAAAACTCTTTAGTACAGGCCCCGCTGGGATTCGAACTTGCGTCGCTTGCGTAGCAGGCGACTGCCCAAACCTCAAGGCCACCATGGTTCTCTATTATCTAATATCTTATATAATCTGAATCAGGCAATCCCAACGATTTTCATGAAATTGATTATGCTATTTTGGGGGCAATGAATCGATGTAGCTTGGTTTCATATCTAGAAAACATGAAAAAAAGTAATGTAACGAGGTTTTCGTTTATTTAGGAATTGTAGTGATATTTACTTATTATTTACTTGAAAAGAGATGTGAGAAAGTTCTACTTATTATGATGGAAAATTATATCCTAGCTTTTTGAAATTTGAAACCTAAATAAGTATTTGGAACTAATAAAAGCAATAATTCAGGTGCAATTACCTCCAATGTTACAAACGAATTTAAGCGAGTGTGAAACTCATGGTGCTTTGCGTAAAAGGGATTGTGGTCCACGAAAGTAGCGCATAGAAACATATCAAGAAATATGATGGGGTTGCGTAACGCGTTTAACATATGGGTAACTCCACTAATTAGCTGTCAATTCGAACAGTTGTCCAGTATGATATACATAATTTAATCAACATTTACTCACTAAGTTCCATTATTTATATATGTAAATTGCGCTTTATGTACATTCATATGCTCACATCTGTATTCCCCGAAGGGGTAGGCAGAGGTGTTGTAATAACTACACCCACTTTTCACCGAAGATGATTAAGTGCCAACGTGACAGATGGTGAGTCCATCGCCGTCTCAGACACTTTACATACGTCATTGAATTACTTCTCAGAAATATGCAGGTTTCCCCACGATGTTTTCCTTCACCGTAGAGAACGTGGTGTGAAATCACTGTACAATATATTTAGAAAAACTCATTGGTACAGGCCCCGCTGGGATTCGAACTTGCGCCGCTTGCGTAGCAGGCGACTGCTCAAACCTCAAGGCCACCACGGCTCTATGCGCTTTATGCTACCCAACTATTTTTTATTTATTACCCTAGATATGGGTATACCCTATTTTTCTCTATAAAACAGCGAGATCGAGTCATGACGTCTTATGACAATATTCTAATGATGCAGCCAATTTTTTGCATAGCCTCATACTTACTCAAAATATCTTTATTCGATTAGACTTTTAACAAAGTACTTTCAAATCGTCAGAATTATCTAGGATTCAATTCAATTCAATTCAAAAATATCTTTATTCAATTAGACTTTTTACAAAGTACTTTCAAATCGTCACAAAGACACGATTACATAGGATTATACATGCTACCGCCAGGTTCGGAAGGTTGCTTTTACTGAGAAGAACCTGGCAAGAAACTCGGTTATTACTCTTTTAAATAATGTTACACCTTTGAGTAATACAATATAAATTATTAAATATTTATATAAGCCCATGGACACAGTTCCAGTGCACAAAAGTCGATATAAAAAATTTAAAAACTAAAAATAAGTACTACGAATAATTTGTGTAGCTTGAGATGACCAGCCCCCACTAGCAGCACCTGTTTCCAAGTATGACTATATTAGCTACCCCTAGATATAGGTTGCTTTTACTGAGAAGAACCTGGCAAGAAACTCAGTAATTACCTACGCTTTCCAACAAAATTATTCAATTTTAAACACACAGTTCCAAACACAAAATATGTCGATAAAAATTAACGTAAAGTAAAAGTCTAGTAGTTTTACTTTAACAATATTCTATAGCTATAATGTCAGTTGGAGCAACCCTAAACAAAAATAATAACATAAGAGTATGTTATTATTTTTATTTGTAACAAGATGATCCGCACAATATAAATCTGGTTGAATCGAGTGCCAACTCCAACAATGTATTCGATGAGGCCAGGGAGATAATGTAGGTACCAATATATACAGCATGTTTTATTTCTAAACGACTACCTGTATTCTAACTAAGTAGAGGCCTTTCTCTCCTAACGGGAGTATCGTTAACTTCAAAACATGCTCAACAAAATAGAAAGCAATTAATCACTCTTGTATTTAAATTCAGTCCTAAAGGTAGGCAACACGCAAATTCCTAGACGCACCCACACGCCTCATTCACAGTTAGGGTTTGCGTGCACCAGAGTTTGTACGGGATCCAAAAGTTTTACTAAGATTAAAATATTCTGTTGGGATATTTACCATCGTACAAAGCTAAAATATACCCTCACAGCGGTTGCTGAGTGGTTTCTAGCCGGCAAGCGACCTGAGTTTGTACCAATTACATACATATGCTCACGCCTTTATCCTATGGGGGTAGGCAGAGACCACCGTTTGCCACATACTACGATCCTTCTCTCTACGATCTCTTCATATACTTTCTTCGGTCACGAGTGCTCCGAATTAGACCTTGTTGAAAAATACTATTAATTTGGTCATACTAGATCGCCCTCTACCGACACTTCCGCTCACATTCGCTCTATAAATTTCTAAAAAAAAGCTGAAGAGCAGCAAAGCCACAGTTTAAAATATAAGCTTTACATGCACATAGGAATCTAGGAACAAATCTTTCGAAATGACATACTCACACAGACGCGTAATGAAGGTAAGAGGAGTCACATGGTGGCCGATCGCATATAGGTACCTCATTCACGTGTTTGTCAACATTTTTCAAAATTTCAATACGTTAAATCTACATTATTTTGAGTGTAAATAAAGGAGTAAATTTTAGAATATATAAGATTCTCAACCCTCATGCTCAATGGGGCAAACATTTATTATAAAAAATAAGCCGTAATTCCTTACTGCTTGTAAAATTTATATTTATGCTTCGGACTGTAGTAAAAGAAATATATTATAGGTATGTATAGTGCCTTCGACGAGGCTGGACAGTTGGACACACTATCCGTCACATATTCAAGTATTTTGAAGAAATGACTTCGGCCATTTATATTATATCTGTTTTAAACCCGATTTGATAGGAACAAGCCCTTAGACATCACAAAACTGTCGCAACAGTAAGTGCAGTGGGTGCATTGGAAGCATTTCATTTATATTCAAACATTGCTTGAATATTTCTGGGCGATGAATTCTCTAATAATCCCATATTGCGACTGACTGGACAGATTGCGTTAGGACCGTGATCAGTACCCCTATCACGGGTTTGTCACCGTTTTCGTAATCCATACTCGCTAACGTCACTCGCAATATTTGTATGAGATATTTTAGTTCTTCACGTCACCGCTGGGAGTCCCGTAATAGGGGCACTGTACCCCTATCACGGTTTTAGCCACCGCTTTCGTAATCGATACTCGCTAGCGTCTCCGCCAAATATTCTTATGAGAAATTGTGCAGCGACTCCCAGCGGTGACGTGCAGAACTAAAATATCTCATACAAATATTGAGAGTGACCCTAGCGAGTGTAGATTACGAAAATGGTGACAAACCCGTGATAGAGGTAAAGGGCTTATCTTAACAGTCTCGAAGTACCTGCTAATTTATTTTAATAATACTAATTTAATTGACATGCCAGCACAACTCGCCACAAAAAAAGCATCAACACATTTTAAGTCACGCTAAAACGCAAGGTCAAGCGATTAAGTTTGAACGAGTCAAAACCCATCGGTTTGATATCAAAACCGGGTAAGTAGAACTCCCGGGCAATAATTGACGAGTCCCGCCACTCGCTCCACTGACCCACTTCAGCCACCGACCCTCGCGGAGATAGCATAGTGGAGGAAATAGCACGTTTTCTTTTATAAGTGCTCGCTTTTCACAAAATAGACGACCGCTGTGAAAAGGGGTGTGTTGTTTAGTTAGCGGGTTAATCTGTTCCTTTATATATACAAATGAATAAAGTTGAATTGACTGTCTGTAATGTCAAACAGTTACGACACATAATGAAGAGTAACTGGTTGACTGGTTTCTTAAACATTTCCCGCAAAAGAAATTAAAAAGCATGTTGAAAAAAAAAAGAAAACGTAACCAAACGGTATCATTTGGACTCGAACCGAGGTATAACCTAATTTCGTTATCACCCGATAGGCTGAAAGCCTCCAGTCTGAGCTATCATAACTTGACAGGTGCCGGCGAAACTTACCTTCGTATTCTAATGACATTGTAGCAATTTTTAACTGCCTGAAAAACATGATTAAAACGATGTTTTCTGAAGATGAATCCTAGCTAGATGCATTTTGTGTCCATGAAACCCCCTACACACAAAATTTCATGAAAATCGTTGGAGCCGTTTCCGAGATTCAGATTATATATGTATATACAAGAATTGCTCGTTTAAATCTATAAGATAAAAGTTAATTATAAAATAACAATATTTATGTTGCTGTCTTACTTTGGGCTAAAGCTAATTTTAACCCACAAATCTTCAATAAATGAGCTATTTAACACTGAGATAATTTTTCAAATCTGACCTGAGATATTACTAGCTTTATATAATACTAGCTGTGCCTTGCGGTTTCTAAATACTTTTTTTTATTAATAAAAGTTACTCCCTTTAACAAAAGCTATCTGCCAGTGAAAGTTCCGTTAAAATTAGTCCAACCGTTTTGGAGATTATCCGGAACAAACAGACAGAGAAAAGCTTAGAATTTTTTTTAAGTCTGTACATTAGGTACTCTTTCATATGCATGTAGTGAAAAGCTGTTATTTTGCAATTACAAACAGACACTTGAATTTTATTTATCTGTATGTGTGTATAGAGTATAGATGTATAGATTAGTATGTATAAAAATGGTTTGGTAAACTCATTTGCATAGCCGGAGGTTTTAAGTCACCTCGTATCTATAATAATTTCATGCGTTACGTGTTCTTGATTACCACACAAGCGTAACCGATAAGACCACTTTTCCCTAAAACATTTCCCAACTTCAAAAGTCACTTATGGGAAAGTATCTCGCACTTATCGGCATATTAATGTTATATTACAACAGTATATCAAACATTCACTCCACGGCGTCGTAAAGTTACTGGTCGTATAGTTAAGTCACAAATAACTTCCTAATAAGTGATATGGAGTTAGTGAAAGCAGATGTCAGCAGAGAGCCTGTGATGCAACACTGCTTGGTGTTAGGGATCGGACGTACTATATGTGGAGGTATTCGAATTATTATGTACGAAATAAGGTTGGAATAAAGGGGAACTATTTTTGAATCGAATCGAAAACCTTACAGAAGTTCTCAGAACAATAATGCTACCTCAGTTCAAATCAATCCAATTCAAAAATATCTTTATTCGATTAGACTTTTTACAAAGTACTTTCAAATCGTCAGAAAGACACGATTACATAGGATTATACATGCTACCGCCAGGTTCGGAAAGTTGCTTTTACTGAGAAGAACCTGGCAGGAAACTCAGTAATTACTCTTTTAAAAAATAATTTTACAGCTTTGAGTAATACAATATAAATCATAAAAAAAAACATATAAGCCCATGGACACAGTTCCAGTGCACAAAAGCCTATATAGAAAAATTTAAAACTAAAAATAAGTACTACGAATAATTTTGTAGCTTGAGATGACCAGCCCTCACTAGCAGCACCTGTTGATGTGATGACCAGCCCTCACAAGTATGACGAGAATGCCAGCCATCAGAGTATAACAAGAGTGCGTGTTGGGTTTCTGTGGTAATTAAGATTACCAGTGCTGTATGAAGAGCGGAGTGAGATTTGTAAATAACCACCCACCTAATTACCAAAGATAAAAAAATATAATACTATACAAGCGACGCAAGTTCAAATCCCAGTGGGGCCTGTACCAAAATTTGGAAAATAGGTCTATGTGCAGAAATTTCACCCACGTATGTATGCTGTATGTATAGCGTCTGAGACGGTGATAGACTCACCGTCTGTCACTGGCATTTAATCACCCTTGGTGAAAATTTGGGGTACAGCATTTAAGCGAATTTTCATTCAAATCAATCCAAATCATGTAATTATTTTGAGTGAGCATTTTACTTATTAAAGTCTCGGAACTTAAATACCTTAAAATCTTTCTTCTCATTTTTCAAATCCAATGCCAATCAAGGCACAAATATTTTTAATAAATTTCATTGTTTTGAAGAGGTTAAAATTTAAGTTATTCCATCCATAGTATAAGTAGCTCGCCTTATAACTGGCGCACATCAAAAAGCAATGAAAATAATGCGACAAACGTGTTGTTGACTTCGTGTCATCCACAGACAGATAGGATGGGTGTCCGACCCAAATAGCTTAACCACGGATAAGGATCTCGAGTGAAAGTTGTTGGAACATCTCCTATAACTGGATAGATGAGCTTATCAAAGTTATCTTCGAAAAGTTCTTCAAACTAAGCATTCATTACCTTGAAATATTTTTATAAGTAGGTATACTGTTAATTTATTTATTTGATCTTATCCTATCATGATCTATCTAAACATTTATACAAAACATAAAATTGAAGTGTCTGTGTGTATTTTTTTACTGATATAGAAAACGCCAATACTTAAATACCAATTTATTATTATCTTCTCTGTCTGTCTGACTATTTGTTCCTCGTTATCTCTAAAACAGCTGGACCGATTTTAACGCGACTTTCACTAGCAGATAGCTGATGTTACATGGAGTAACTTAGGGTTTAGGAGTTCTTTTAGTTTTGTGAAATAAAGTCTACGCGGATGAAACTGCGGGGCACAGCTAGTGATATTTATAAAGACCATTAATAAGTAGTTAAAGTTTTAAATTTGTAGACATATTCTGCCTTGTTGGTCTTGTGGTCGCAAACACTACAGCGCAACACGAGGTCCGGGATTTGATTCCCGGGTCGGACAAAGTGTTGTTTGGTTGTACATACATATGCTCACGCCTGTATTCCCCGAAGGGGTAGGCAGAGGTGTTGTAATCACAACACCCACTTTTCACCGAAGATGATTAAGTGCCAACGTGACAGATGGTGAGTCCATCTCAGACACTTTACACACGTCATTGAATTACTTCTCAGAAATATGCAGGTGTCCTCTCGATGATTTCCTTCACCGTAAAGCACGTGGTGTGAAATCACTGTACATTAGTTTTTTAGAAAAAGGATTCGAACTTGCGTCGCTTGCGTAGCAGGCGACTGCTCTAACCCCGAGGGCACCACGGCTTGTTTGGTTGTTCCTTCTGTAATTCCCCAGTAGCAACCCGGAGGCTGGATCAGTGCTAGTTACAGATAAATATACGCTCGCCTCTTACAGGGGTCGTAGTAAAGTACTCCTCTGCCTACCCCTTCGAGGAATACAGGCGTCAGCATATGTATTGTATGTACATACACTAAATTAATAATTCGAAAAATTTATTATAAAATAGTTTGTATGTTAACGGCATTCAAGATTACGTAAAGTATTTATTTAATACGTAATATGTGACCTGATGGTTACTTCCTACTGAAACAAGTATGCGAGTACTCGGCCTCAAACTTGTAGATACGCTTACAACATCAGGGTATCACTTGCAGTTTGTTCAAAAACATGTTTAAACTAGGACTAGACCAAACTCGGACTAAAACTATGTCCATCCCTTTTTAAATCCTTATCACGAAAGGGGATGGAACTACTTTTAACTCAGGGATTATCTTGATGTTTTGTAATAAGTGATCACCATTGGTGATACATGTGCCGTCACGATTAATGAGCGCGCAGCGAAACAAAAAAAAACAAAAGACGACTCATACGACGCTCTTAACTCTTGGTGGGACATGCATATTCTTAAGTAGCTCAACCTACCTTGAACTTGGCTATCCCTCTCATCCTTCTAATCACATGTTGACCTTCCTTGACCCACTCCTGGGCATAGGCCTCCTCCACCCAATAGCCAGGGTCTAAGAATTCGGCTGTGGTATCCCCTGCCTGTCATAAGAGGCGACTAAAAGGTGGCCGGAGGCTGCTGGCGGTAGTCGGGATGACGTCACACAATTATAAACACTCAAGTAACCTTTATAGTGACAAAAATGTATATAAATTGAAATTGGAATAGTTGTTACTACCTCAATAACATCTCTCAGCATGAACCGACGTCGCGTGCGCCTGCGCCGTGGGGCCGGCTCTGAGTCCCTCTCAATGCCCTCATCGTCCGTGTCGGCCCTCCCGCACTCCGACGTCTCCGAGCCCTCTGAGAGGACGCCGCACTCCTCGTCGTCATCTGAAACAAATGAGGCTAGTTATAAATTGCTATTGAACACCGACATTACCTGCATGCTATATTCCCTTCATAATTTCAAGTCTTGAGGGTAAGTGGTTAGAGATAGTTTAGGGAAAATCGATTCAGGGGTGCGAAGGCAGCAACCTCCACGTGGTGCATCCTGGGCACCGGCCTTTGACCGGTGGCGAATTGCTAGCCGAGGGGGGGTACACTCTACAGGGTATTTACATACATACACGCACACTCTACATACACAAACGACACATACAAAATTCCTTTCACACGCACATACAGCACACAACAGTTACACATATGCATACACAAAACACCCACACACTCGCAACACAACACATATCCCTATCCCTTTCTGTCCTTATCCCATTCCTTTCCACAATTCCGCTGCGGTGTGCCGAGGTTAGGCATCGCGGTCCTGCCATCTCAACTCTATTAAGGTAGATGGTGGGAGGGGGGACTGACCTCCCGCGTGTTTGTGCCGTGCGCGGGGACCCGTAATGGGGGGCAAAGGAGTCCTGGTGGTTGAGTCCGCGACGGGCCGGGTAAGATGTCCGTCGCCGACAACACGCCTCTTTGGTCCCGAGCTCCCCTAACACGGGAGGCTAGTATGTAGCCGCATACTGGTCAATCGGCTGAGGCCCTTAAGGTGGGTGGGGGGCTAGAGTCCTGGGGTGAAGAGGTCCGCAGCCGGCGGTGTAAGCGGTCACTAAAGTGGTGGTGGCAGCGAGCGTCGTCCGTCTCGTGTGCAGCTAGCCTCGGGGTTCTATATCCTGGCGGTAGCCCTGGTGTCATTGTGGCATCCCCAAATGTGCGGGCTCCATGGAGGGTGGGGAGCTGTCAGGATGAATACCGAAGATTTGGGCCTATGGACACTTTATTAAAACCCAAGGGAGGAGATGAAGAAGAAGAGGGAAGGGAGTTGCGCGCCGTATTGGAGCACACTCCGCTCGTAGTGGAGAAGGAGAAGGAAGCCAATGGGCGGTTTTGGACGTCAGGTGGTCGCTCGGCCAGTCCGCCGTCCGAAGAGGAAATGCCAGCGCCTATGAGAGGGCCAGCGGCAGCAGTGCGGAGCCGTAGGGCACTCTCAACCTTGTCCCAGGGGCAAGACAAAACAGCCCGCTTTGTGCGCCAGAGACTCCCGAAGTCACGGACGTGGTGAGTGAGAGTGACTGCTCGCAGACCTCTGCTCCATCAGGGCGCGAGGGGAAAGGTCGCCCCCGCTCTAATAAGAAGGCTAAAGCAGCCAAAGCGGAAACTGCTAGCGAGGCCGAGGAGGCCCGGCATAGCCTCGGCATGGACGAGGCCATGAAGCTGCAGGACCCGACAGCGGCAGAATACAGGGAGCGTATAATTGCCGACGCCAATATTATTCTCGGCGTGGCTGCCAAATCGGGTCGACTAAAAGGCACCTTTGTTAAAGCCCTTAAGGACGTCGCAGCTTCTATGCAAGTATCGGGGGCAAAACTGTACGAGAGCTCTGCCTCCTTAGAGAACAAGAAGCTTCAGACGGAGGTTGAACGCCTACGGGCCGAGGTAGCGGAAGCCGCTCGAGACCGAGCTGACAATATTCGGCTACGTGAAGAGCTCGACGAAATAAGGAAGGAGTTAGCGGTACTGCGGACTGAGCTAGGGAAATCCAGGTCGCAACCGCTGGCAACCCCAGCTACAGCAGCAACGACACCTCTGCCACAGGATGTAGCTGCCGTGGTCATGGCGGCCATGGAGCAACGGTTCGGTGAGTGGGAAAAGCGCATGGGTCCTCCTCCGTGCGAAGCTAGTCTAGCCAGCGCGACTGAGGGTCCATTACGGACTGAAACCATACGGGTTAAGAGAGGACCCGGGAGAAACCGGCAGAGAACCGACCGCGCTGCTCCTGTGCATGAATTACCGGCAGTCAGCAGCGGTGGTCCCGATGAGCGGTCCACCCTGCCTTTGCCAGCAGCATCCACAACGTGGGCAAAAGTTGCTGGCCGAAAAAAGGCTGATAAGAAGACCGTCCGTCCGCCAGCATCTAAGCCCGTAAATTCGAATTCGAGTGGGAAAGGTGCGACGGTCAAGGCCCCAAAAATCCAACGTGTGGCCCCGCCATCTTCGCAAATACGTGCCCCACGGACGGCGGTGGTGGTGCTAACACTGCAGCCAAATGCAGTGGCCAGGGGGGTCACCTACGCTACAGTAATGACTGAAGCCAAAGCGAAGCTGGACGCGCAGGATTTCCGGGCCCAGGGCATACCATCTGTACGCATGAAGGTGGCTGCCACGGGGGCCCGAATCTTGGAGGTGTCTGGAGAGTCCAGCGGCGAAAAGGCGGAGGCTCTTGCTGAACGATTAAGACAGTCGTTGAGTGCCGATATCGTAAGAGTGTCCAGACCCGTGAAGTGCGCAGAAGTACGCATATCCGGGCTGGACGACTCGGCGACTGCAGCGGAAGTGACCACGGCGATTGCTCGGGAAACCGGCTGCGCGGAGGGGGCCGTTAAAACCGGAGAGGTACGCCCTGCCCCAGGAGGCCTCAACGCAGCGTGGGTTCGCTGCCCTGTTGCAGCCGCGAAAAAACTGGCAGAAAAAGGACGGCTGGTTGTGGGTTGGGTCAGTGCACGAGTGACTCTGTTGCAGCCCAAACCGGTCCGCTGTTTCAGATGCTTCAGGACCGGGCACATGGTGCCGCAATGCACCTCTGCAGTGGACCGCAGTGACGCGTGCTACCGCTGCAGTAAGCCCGGACACAAGGCGCACGACTGCAAGGCAGAGCCGCACTGTGCTCTATGTGCCGAAGCCAAAAAGCCAGCCAACCATGTGGCTGGCAACAAAAAATGTAAGGCGACGCCGGTCAAACCGGGTAGCCATCGGCAGCCAGCGCCCACGGGGGATAAAGTCCCCGTAGCGGGTGAGCTGACTAGCCACAGGGAGGGCACGGAAACCGACGAAGATTAGTCTCCCAACCAAGGTCCTGCAGTGCAACCTGAACCACTGCGCAAGGGCTCAGGACCTTTTTCTACAGTCCATGCTGGAGTGGTCGGTTGACATTGCAGTGGCTGCGGAACCCTATTTCGTCCCAAACAGGTCAAACTGGGCGGGCGATGTAACGGGAACCGTGGTCATAGCAGGCGCAGGAGACCTGGTTGTCAGGGAGAAAGGACAGGGTTTCGTTGTCGTAGCCTTGGGGGAGTTCGCTCTTATTGGGGTATACTTTTCCCCCAACAGACCCCTCGCCGAATTTGAGCTCTTCTTGGACAGGATTGGGGCGGCGGTGAGACGAGCGTCACCGTTGCCAATACTTGTTCTTGGGGACTTCAATGCTAAGTCGACGGCGTGGGGCTGTCGGGCTACCGACGCTCGTGGCGAAACCCTGGAGGAGTGGGCGGTCTTGACAGGAGTCTCCGTCCTTAATCGGGGGTCTGTCAGCAACTGCGTGCGGCAGCAGGGAGAATCGATTGTAGACCTCTCGTTCGCTTCTCCTGCTATCGCGGCGCAAGTACAGGGCTGGCGGGTCCTTGAAGGGGTCGAGACGCTGTCGGATCACCGATATATCCGGTTCAGCGTCTCCCCAACGACGGGGACATCGAGAGATCGCAGAACGCGTCGGACACCGTTTCCCAGGTGGGCGCTGGTGAAACTTGACGCAGATATACTTGAGGAGGCGGCCATAGTACGGTCTTGGTTTGCACAGCCTCAGTCGCGCATCGATGTGGAAGAGGAAGCATCGTGGTTTCGGGAGGCTATGACGGACGTGTGCGATGTGGCAATGCCGCGAGCCACCCGCCGACCACCGAGGAGACAGGTATATTGGTGGTCGGCGGAAATCGCTAGCCTTCGCTGGGACTGCGTCACTGCACGCCGAGCCTACCAACGGTCCCGAAGGCAGCACGTGCGCGACGAGGCAACGGAGGGTCAGTTGTATGATGCCTACAAAAGATGTAAGAAGACTCTGCAACTGACCATCTCAGAAGCCAAGACCAGAGGCCGAGAAGAGATGCTGGAGGCGCTTAACCGCGATCCGTGGGGCCGGCCATACCGGTATGCACGCAAGCAGCTGCGCAGGCAGGCCGCCCCACTAACGGAAACCCTCCAGCCCCGCCTCCTCAAAGATGTGGTTACGGCGCTATTCCCCGAGAGTGTTGAATTTCAGCCACCAGGGATGGCGCCGACCTCCACCGGAATTGACACAGATGCCGCTCCCGTACCCCCCATAACGGATGGCGAAATGGGGGCGGCGATACTACGGCTGCGCGCCAAAAAGACCGCTCCAGGGCCCGACGGGGTTCCAGGCCGCGCGCTAGTGTTGGCCCTAGGAGCGCTCGAGGCCCGATTCAGGGGACTGCTCAATGCGTGCCTAGCATGCGGGCGGTTCCCCTCAGTATGGAAGCAGGGCTTACTCGTCTTGCTGAGGAAGGAGGGTCGTCCTCTAGACTCGTCGGGGCTCCGGCCCATTGTGCTGTTGGATGAGGCGGGCAAGCTCTTTGAGCGCATAATCGCTGCCCGCATCAGAAACCATCTCCGCACGGTTGGCCCGGATCTATCCACCAGCCAATACGGCTTCCGGGAGGGACGGTCCACAGTAGACGCGATTCTGTGCGTTAAGTCCCTCTCCGAAGCAGCCGTCGCGGGGGGTGGGGTGATGTTGGCAGTATCGTTGGACATCTCCAACGCCTTCAACACTCTCCCCTTCAGCTGTGTGGCTGAGGCGCTCCGGTACCATCGGGTACCGGCGTACTTACGACGGGTCCTTGAGGACTACCTGCTGGACAGGAGTGTCGTCTGCGTCGATGGGGACGGGGAACTACTGCGACAGCGTGTTCTGTGCGGTGTTCCACAGGGATCGGTATTAGGGCCGCTCCTGTGGAACATCGGATATGACTGGGTGCTGCGCGGTGCTCTCCCGCCCGGAGTCGACGTGGTTTGTTACGCGGACGACACCCTTGTCACAGCGAGGGCTGCGAATTTCGCCGCAGCGGTCCCTCTGTCGGAAGCCGGCGTGGCGGTTGTCGTCGGCCGGATCCGACGGTTGGGCCTGAAGGTTGCCCTCAGAAAGACCGAAGCCCTGTGCTTCCACGGGCCTCGAAAGAAGCCACCAGCGGGAGCGCAGCTTGACGTAGGGGGTGCTGCCGTCGAGATAGGGACTGAGATGAAATATCTCGGTCTAGTCCTCGACGGCAGGTGGAAATTCCACGCTCATTTTAAGCGCCTAGCCCCCAAACTAGTCGCAGCGGCTGGTGGGCTTAGCCAGCTCCTGCCCAACAAGGGAGGACCGAGTGCGTGTTGCCGTCGTTTATACACCGGGGTGGTGCGGTCAATGGCCCTGTACGGCGCGCCTGTGTGGGCGGAAGCCCTGAGCGCCCGCAATAAGACACTGCTGCGGAGACCGCAGCGAGTCATGGCGACCAGGGTGATCCGAGGATACCGCACTATTTCACATGGTGCGGCATGTGTATTGGCGGGAACCCCACCCTGGGACCTGGAGGCCGAGGTGCTCGCTGCTGTTTACCGGTGGAACGCTGAGGCCCGAGAAGACAGCGGAGCCGCCGCGCCCGAAGAATTGAGGCGCGTGCGGCGAAACGCGCAGGAACACGCACTGTCCAAGTGGCAGGAGCGGCTCGCGGAGCCGGAGGCCGGAAGACTGACCATTGAGGCCATTCGTCCGGTCCTTAAGGAGTGGATAAGGCGACGGCACGGGTCGCTAACCTATCGCCTCGTGCAGGTACTGTCCGGACACGGTTGTTTCGGCAAGTACCTGCACGGGGTGGCGCAGAGGGAGGCGACCCCAATGTGCCACGAGTGCGGCTGCGACTTGGACACCGCCCAGCACACGCTGGAGTACTGTCCAGCTTGGACGGTGCAACGCGGTGCCCTCGTCGCACATACCGGACCGGACCTCTCGCTACCGACGCTGGTTCAGGCCATGGTCGGCAGCCCCCGGACGTGGGAGGCGGCCGTGTCCTTCTGTGACGACGTCATGTCACAGAAAGAGGCAGCGGAGCGGGGTCGGGAGAATGACCCCCTGGCAGACCCAATCCGCCGCCGGAGGACCGGTCGCAGGAGGCGTGCCGAGGTGCGGCAGATGCCTCCTTAAGAGGGCCGCGGGCGTCGGGACGGGGGTCTCGGCGCCGACGCAAGGCCCTCGCGGTTGAAGGGCGCGTTCGTGTTTCGACGCGCCCTCCCAGAGAGTAAGCCGGGTACAACCCGGGCCATAGGAGAGGCCCAACGGCCAATCGTTAGGGGGAGCAACGCAAGCTTGCTAACGCGATCGCACGCCCCCCCTGTAAAAGCGACGAGGAGGAACACCCGTGGGTTTTAGCCGGTATGAGTCCGGCATAACCCTTCCGCTGCCCCCGCGGCGCTTGGCGTATCCATGACGGATTTCCCACGGAAAAAAAAAAAAAAAAAAAAAAAAAGGGAAAATCGATTCAACGACTCAGCTATAACAAGGTAGCTTTAACTAGATGGCGGCACACGTCAGTTAAACCGTGCAATGACGACGTTTTCTTAAACCTGTAAATTATCTCCTCCAGTCACAATATACCAACTATATCGTCACTTCCCGGATTTTTATTACGAACTTATTTGGGTTCATTGATTTCATCGAAATAAATATTTGTTCGAACAGAACCCGAAACATATATAGGTATTGACATAATTGGAATTTAACCGAAACCCGCCTCCGAAAAAGTATCCACACATTTCCATCTAAATCAATGCGCGAACGAAATATGGAGATCAAACCTATCTGATATCAAACGCCCACAAAGACAATGATCTGCTCAGTCATAAAGACCTTGTAAAGCACGTGTGTGGTCCCATTAAGCCGTTTTGCAGTCGATCACGATCCGTTACACATACTGACACTGTTGACGCCCGCGCCGCGCGCCGCCGAGTTGCGCAAGCGCATTTCTGCGAGAGCTTTGAACGCAGCCGACGCTTGAGGCTAGGGTTGATACTGATGCTGATTTCATGTATGGTTTACTGTATGATTATTTATTGGTCTAGAGTTAAAGTCCAGTATTTTTTCTCCATTGTCTATTTTGTGTGTTATTTGTCAGACCACGAACTTCACGATAGAAGACGGGTCAGAAGCACATCCGTACGCAAACTTTGAGAAGAAATAATAAAATAAATAAATATGCTCACGCCATCCCAGAAGGGTAAGCAGTGGTGTTGTAACAACACCCACATTTCACCGAATATGATTAAGTGCCAACGTGACAGAGGGTGAGTCCATCGCCGTCTCAGGCACTATACATACGTCTTTGAATTAAATACTTCTCAGACATATGCAGGTTTCCTCACGATGTTTTCATTCACCGTAAAGCACGTGGTGTGAAATGACTGCACATAAGTTTTTTAGAGAAACCCATTGGTATAGGCCCCGCGGGGATTCGAACTTGCGTCGCTTGCGTAGCAGGCGACTGCTCTAACCCCGAGGCCACCACGGCTTGAGAAGAAATATTGTCATTTTATTATATTTCATTAATTCCCATTACAATATCTTCGATGATCAAGCGAAGACCCTCATCGCCAGGGCTAAAACAATAAAAAACATATTTAAAAGGTATGGTGAAGTAACACACATGAGAAAACTGCATATGACTGGGATGAACTTCAAACACGCGCTCGAATGTGTGTCACTTCGGCAAATCATGTATCACGTATCACGTTATCTATATCACATGCTCATAGATCGTTTTGGAGGGCAGGAGCTTGTTTTTTTTTATAATAACATAATATTTGTTGGCAACCCTACGTGGGTAATCGATCGCGCAAAGCTTCATTCACTTCATTCACTCTTGACATTGGTCTCGGATTAATGAGTCAATGTTCTGTTGTCGCAATTATCATTGTCTCAGATCACGCAACCGTTTCCATGCTTTTGTTGCATTCTCCCTGAGTGACGTTTGGTACCGTAATGCCGTTATCTTACAGTTCAATAGGCAAGGGTACGCCACGGTTGTATAATGCGATGCAATACTTACTGTTATACCTGACGTGGGATGCATTCCCGTGGGAATAATGTAACGTGCGACCATTTCCAGGGTGAATTTGACTTTGACTTTGACTTTGAATTACTTCTCAGAAATATGCAGGTTTCCTCACGATGTTTTCCTTCACCATAAAGCACGTGGTGTGAAATCACTGTACATAAGTTTTTTAGAAAAACTCATTGGTACAGGCCCCGCTGGGATTCGAACCTGCGTCGCTTGCGTAGCAGGCGACTGCTCAAACCTCAAGGCCACCACGGCTCTTCCTTTTCCTGATATTTTAAAAATGAGCTCGGATACTTATTAAAAAAAGCATTGAACGGGCGATGTCGTGAGTAAAACCTACTTCAATGCCAGCTTTGTCAAATATTATCCACGAAGAAGGATTTTATTTCAATTCATATTAATAGGGACCCTATCATGTTGTAATAGTGACGTCAGTTATGTGATGTCCATTTCAACTGCTGGTCAGGTATGTCCCAACAAAGCACAATTAAACTTACTACCCACAATGACTGACATATTGATTAAGCCGCCCGCCTAATGACTTAACTAATGAGAACCTTTGACCAACTGTGGGCTTTTAACAGCGCGTGCGTGACTATTAAGGACCTATTCCAAACATTAGTTCAAACAAAATTAGAAAAGTAACTGAAGGTCAGCTCTCTACAATCAAACTCAAACTCAAAAATATATTTATACGTTTAGACTTTTAACAAAGTTCTTTCAAATCATCAGTATTACATAATTATACAGGATGATACATGCTACCGCCAGGTTCGGTTGCTTTTGCTGAGAAAAACCTGGCAAGAAACTCACTACTGAATAGATCACTATGTCAGTCAGTCAGTCAACTTTGAGTTATATATATTTAAGATACGATCTCGTTTCCAGTGAACTGAAATGACCGAACGATATGAGTTTATTTTTATATACAAAAAACGGATAATATTTTCAGTAAAATCGCTATTTTCCCACATGCAAACATGAATTTAAATTTAATTCAAAGTACCTTTAAAAGAGATACTCCCATGCATGTTACCGTTAACGTATGGGAACTGTCTTTCTGTATGTATTTATTAAGTACAAGTGTTAGCCGTAACACGCAGCTATTAAATGCAAAGTTTTGTAACTTTGCCAAGTGTCATTTGATTATGTAAAGTTATGCAATTGAATGAATCCGACAAATAATTTGTTTGTATAATAAAATGATCAGTTAAATAATGATTATGTTTAATGTATAGCAATTCGTCTTGCTTTCCCGTTAAATGCGAATGCCAGTGAATGCTTTGTGGTAAGAGATTAGATCCAGTGAACGTGTTTAGATTAGGTTGGAGCTAATGTAGTCACACAGAGAATAAATAAATCAGAAACTTGCATACGTCTGTAAGTAATCCAAAGACGTATGTATAGTGCCTGAGACGGCGGTATAGTGACTGAAATCAACGTGACACCCTCTGTCACGCACTTATTCATATTCGGTGAAGGGTGGGTGTTGTTGATACAACACCTCTGATTACATCCCAGAAGGGTCCTTCTGGGATGGCGTGAGCATACTTATTTTAACAACTCGTATCAGCCACATTTGATGAAAGAAACGCAAAGATACACATTTCCCAAGCTAACTTCAATCAAACTCAATCCGCCTAAATCAGATTGAACTCAACATCATCATCCTTACCTCATCCTATGTTATTTGTGGTCGGCGCAATGTGTTCTTTCTTCTCTTCCATTCCTCTCTATCAGCAGTCATATCTGTATTCAATCCCATTCTAGCCATATCACGTTCAACACAATCCAATAATCGTTTGTTAGGTCTTCATCTCCCCTTGTAACCTTCCTCATTCATAAACAAAACTTTTTTCGCAACATAATCCTCATCCCTCCGCGTTAGATGTAGATACCACTATAAATGCTTATTTTTCAACTTATCGGTGTCTGGTGCTAAATCAGTTTGAACTGCAGGCTGGATATAGGCTTACCGATGTCAAATGTCAACGGTTATGATATCAGACAATAAATACACATGAGTCAATACCAGGGACCCAGCGGTCGGCGCCAGGCACTCTCTCGTAAATCTGCAGATAGATTGCCAACCGACCGCGAGGCGCCGCGTTGCGTAACCAACTTTGCTATACGTCCATTTACCTTTTGTGGGGCACTGTGACTCAGAAATGGTACCCTGGTACTTACACTCCTATATATAAATATAATTCCGGGAATTAGTATGGTTCTCGTCACTTACCTAATTAGCTAAAGGATTTATGCAAGCTCATGCCACAGTACCTATAAATATAATAGCTCTCACACTCACTAAGACGCGTTTAAGAGATAATAAGCGGCTTTGGCGTAATGGCATTAAGAGTGTCATGTCGTAGCCTATCGCGTATACGTTATTACTTTGACAGTATATTAAGAAATAAATTATAAAAACCTTAAGATTGACCACCCTCACGCTCGATGGAGCAAACGCAACTTCTACCTCCCTGTCGTGGTTGGTAACAGTGGAAACTGTGCTCATGCTTTCCCAAAAGAGTCCTCTGAGGAGGGATAGCGTCAACGTTTCACCGGAGTTTATTAAGTGCGAACGAGAGTAGTCCATCGCCATCACAAACACAATACAAAATCTTGAAATGCCTTCTCAGTCTCACAAATTATGCAGGTTTCCTCACGACGATTTCCTTCACTGCAAAGCTTGCGCCTAAAGGCAAGCCATCATTCTATTTACGTGATGCGTTTCAAACATCAGTTGTTGGCCGTGACGTCTCGTGACGCTCTTTAGTTGAATGTGATAAAAACCCTAACGTAGGGCCAATCAATGCGAACTCCTCCGGTGGTACAATCATCCATAATCTATGGTACCGCTTTAAATCACGCTGTAAGTATACTTTGCTGCAAACTAAGTGATATAAAATAGCGCTTTGCACTTTAAACACAGCACAATTAGGGATTATTTTAAACCAGACGGTGAATTCAATGCTCTACGCGCGATATTACATATACCGTTATGGGTTGTTCCGACAAGATGCTTCCCATGCTTAGGTTCTCGTGGTAATCAGCGATCTCAGAGTTAATGATATTTACCCTTATTCCAAAACATGGTTTAAACAAAGACTAGACTAAAACTATGTCCATCCCTTTTTAAGTCTTTATCGCAGAAAGAGATGAAGCGACTTTTAAACCAAGGACTTAGGTAATATAGATTTTTTAAAGGAAAACGATGTGTTCCGCTGTATCCAATTGTATCCAAAGGTGCCGTATCTATATGTATTAGATAGAAGGTCAGGACATGAATATTACTTATTGACTTATATCGCACCCTCAGAACGATAGGGGCTCAACTCCAAATTTTTTAAATTGAATGAAAAAAAATTCTGAAAATATTTTTTTTTACAACCTAGACTTTACTATAAAAATATTTAAAAAGTCTCATTGTACTAAAAACTAGTAGAATAATTAGCGTCAATAAGAATCCAAACTTACCGGCCGATAAATAATTGCGATTTCCAAAAACATTTGATTTTTGAATTGAGCCTTTGAACAGCCTATATTGTGGGATCTAGAAACATTAACAACAAAATGTTTTCAAATGTCCAACATATTTATCAATATTTGTGGGCATTGTAAAAATGAGTAATTAAATACAGTGTAGTAATTAAGTCCTACTTTATTTACAACCAGATAAAACATAAAAATCTTTTTCCCAAGTTGTTTTGACGTCTCGTGTCAGAACAAATTTAACAATATTTATAAATAAAAAACATTATAGTAAAAGAGGTTACGCTACACCACCCTAGAACATAAGGAAAACGATTCGGGACCGCAAAGTCTTGCATTTAGTACAGTAACGGCCCGTGCTATCAATTAGAATGTGAACCCTCGGTCTGTCGTGAAGAATTGAAATATGGACACCGTATCACTTACAAATATAGACTCTGTTCCTGAATATTTAAGGTGTAATTTCATAGGCGTTAAATATGAGAAAGGCAAAGCTTTACGACAGTTTTCGAAGAACGTTTAACAAAACGGTATATTTTTACGATTATGTTATCGTAGTTGAAGGAAATAATACAAGTATAAATTCTCTACTTACTCCGCGAAAGTGGAATACGTGTAAGACTTTGACAATGTGAGGTCTTAAAACATTTCAATTTACAACCCATCGTAACAACATAACTATCATACCATCCCAGATATATGAAGGGTCCCCGAACCGAAGTGGCCAGCAAAAGTGTTGTAATAACATCTTCCATATGGTTAGTCCATGGCCGTCTCAGGCACTTCAATATACATACGTTTTTGAATAACTTCTCAAATATATGTTTCGTCCCTATGTTTTGCTTCACCGCTAAATCGTGGTGCAAAATCACTACTGCTGGGATTCAACCTTGCGTTATTTGTGTATCAGACGACTGCTCAAACCCCACCGCCACCACGGCTCTCGATCGATAAGTATCTAATACATATTTGTAAAACCCATAAAGACTAATGGGACATCTGGCTCAATAGTTCGCAATGGACTGAAGGAAGGACAATTCGTACAGTACACAAGATAGGCGGGTACGTATTAGCACCGACAATGTTAAACCATATGTTGGGCCATAATATCTAGATGGATTGACGAGACTGCATCTACTTGTATATTCATGTGGGTTACAACGACGTTCATACATCGAATCCAAGAAGACTAAAGTAACCAATAGATCTATCTTAGAAAGTGATGGTATATTGCTAATGTCAGTGAGAAACTACATTCAAAGTGAAAGAACGAGGGAGACACCAATGATGAGGTTCATGAACCTAAAACCAGAAACTTTATAAAAAAAAACAGCGTTCAACATTGCGATTCTCATAACCAATATACTCATACTTTAACAGTACCTAAGTATAGTCTCTGAACTAATAAGAAGAGCTCCATCTCCAAGTTTATAAATACATCAGTGCCATCTGTCTGAAGGCACGAGGAGTTTTTGCTAAATACATTTTATAGGCATAAATGCAGGTGCATGCAAAGCCTTTAGTGAAGATATATTATGGAGCATTCGCAATTCTTGCTTAAGCAACGACAGGAGAAGATATTTATATAAGTACGAAAATAAACTAATTGTGCTTCAGTAAGAACCGTGGGAAGTTCGTGAAGATGCTTTCCTAGATGTGCTCAAAAGGCGGCGATAAATGAATGGAAGTAACTTTCTTCTCGTGGTTTTGTTGCGGCCTTGACTTGAGCAACGACGCCGGCGCACGCTGGTAATTAGATCTCAATTCGAAACGTACATTCTGCACGTGTTGAATGTTGCAAAAGTAAGAATGAAGAAGTACTTTCTTCGTTCTTACGATATAGTTATCACAAAACAAACGGTCTACTAGGCCTCATACGTCATAGACGATAATAAACGATGATAATGAAAACTCAATCCAATTCTGGCAACCTCGAATCAGATCAAGATCTATCGATCACAAAACGTCAGATCAATATTGATAATGTCGTCAATGTAATGGATCAAAAACTAAAAATAGACAAAAATTTACAAACAATAGCACTAATCACAGAAGTCGTATCATACATTGCAATGTAGACTTATTCACCTGTCCAATGTGACCCACTGACCACTATGTTCGACTCACATCTCTCGCTACAATCGATACTTTCGATGTTATTCGATTCGAATCAATCGCCCACTCGTAACAAAATAAACAGTTAGCCATCAGATGAAATGAAACGACCGTGAACTTCATGATCGAAAATGTTTTGTTTGGATTTATGATCGACCTGTTGATATATTCGATCGTTAATTCGATATAAACACGACTTTCTACATTCGATTACCACGTACCTATTGTTTCGTTGTTGGAAATTCAATATCTACTTTTGTACCGTTCTCATTCCGATCCTAAAACTACAGGTGATATAAAACGGTACATTTAATGTCAGTCAAGCAATAAAAATTCAATCAATTCCCAGCATGTAATGTTTGCAATTTCTTCTTAATAGATACAGACATAATGCAGAGAAGTAACTTGTCGATAATGAAGCCAGGCGTGTTCAAGTCGACACGGGAGCAAAAAGTGCCTTCCGAGGGGAAAAGCAGATAATATGACAAGTTAATTTAGATTGAGTAAAGCCCGTGAGAGTTGGAAATGGTGAAAGACAAGCAGAGCGAATTGTGTTGCATTGTGAGATGGGAGGCGAGTGAGGTGCCGAGAGCAAAGGTCGATGTTAACCTAAATGTCATCCGTGTAGACGGCTTGTCTGCACACGGTAAATGCATGTAAACATGCGACAATGTTTGTAGAAAGTGAAAACATACGACCGAATTGGTGCATAAATAAAACTTACCAATAGAAGGTTAGAGCTTATCGTTTGAATATCATGAATTCACTTACGTTTCATTTGACTCTTTAGTGAGAAAATCTTGTATTATTTTATACAAATATGGATATGACATAAAATCAGCACCATCTAAAGCCAAGACTAGGTAAGTCTTGGCTTTAGATGGTGCTCCACGTATCGAGAAATTCGAGAGATTTTAATCATCACCATCATCTTCTCATATCATTATCCCATACATTGTTGGGGTCGGCACTTGATTCAACCCGATGTGGCTGATCAACAGATTTTTATACGAAGCGACTGCCATCTGACCTTTGCAACCCTTTTAACGAGGAATACCTGTGATCTGGATTAAACCAGTTGTCAGACTATTTTAGGCCTCCGACTGACTTGTAACGATTGCCAAAGATGATAAATTGGCAACCGGGACCGACGGCTCTCGTGCTCTCGTCCGAGGCACGGAGGTCTCGGGCGGTCACCCATCCATTTACTGGCTAGGGCTAGGGTTGCTTAACTTCGCTGATCGAATGATATGCGCAATAGCAACTGTGCCACGAGCTCCTCATTCGAGAGATTTAAATTATGAACAGCATTAATGAAGGTATGCAAATAACATTTCTCTATAACAAAGGTAGTGAAAAACTGAATAATGAATCCGATTCGAATGTAAAGTTTTAAGCCACAGTGTGCGGAAGTAATACCGTTAGTCTGTACTGGAATGTGATGTGAATTATGTAAATTGAAAAGTCTCTTTTGCTATTGTGACGATGAAGATAATCGTAACACCATATTACTCGTAGTAAACTTCTAAGCATTGTTAAGAGAACACAAAAAACTATTATACAAAATTCGTAGCTACATCCACACAATACATTTTTCATCTTTACTATTCTTTCTTTACAGATATCTAAGTGATATAAAGATATAAAGAGTTTCGAAAAGGGCTATCGATTTGTAAATTTAGTTTTTAGTTAAACTAGTAAAAAGTACTGATCCAAATCGCGGATCGTGGTTTTCAATACGTTCAATTTCGTCACTGAAATAGTTTAAAGATTGGGTAAACGTAATCTCATTCCACGGTATTATAGCACTGTTTATCAGGTACTCAGCATGGGAGACGGAATATTCCCAAAAAATTGCCATTAATCGTTGGAAAGCTTCCATAACAGCACGTCCATACAATATTTCGAAACATGACATTTCGTGCGTTTAATTCAATTGGGCTGTGTTATTATGATTGAAGATGATTGTTGGGGATCAAACAGATCAAGTACTTTTGTACCTATGTTATTAATGCAAGCGAACCACTTTAACAACATTAAAATGGTGTATTTTATACAAAAGTATTGTTTTCTAGTAGGATCTCATTATGCTGCTCATCAGTTTTACGATCCGTGGTAAGAATTCAGTTTTCAAAAATGTACGTTTTGATGATGCGATAATCGTTACGAATATAAAATAATAATGTCTGTGAGATTCTAAACTTGCAAATAGTTTCATACAGTTCGAAGAGATTAACGATGACGTTCCAAGTATCGAAAGTTTCAATCCAATTGCAAAACAGTTCAACAGATCAAACTATAAAAAATTGCATAACGTAATGACTAATGGGCCCCATAAAATACCCAATAACGTTGACTGACAATGGTAAATAGAGTATTTGTGGGATAAACAAACAGTATGCTATGATGATGGCGATTGCGGGGAACGTGACGATGCAAAAAGGTCAATCATGTGAAAGTTCAACTACTGCACTGGAGAAAACTGTATTGTACTTGGACAAAGTGAAGAGTTGAATAGTCCGAATTGGATCAATACGTAGTAAAGTCTCGATCAATGGTGTTTTGCAAACCGACAAAAACAACATTAAATTTGTAAACCTTTGGCACTTTCGTGATTTCAATGAGTCTGATAACATTTGTGCAGAACTTACGAAGGCATTTTATTTTGATGTGATTCGATATTGTTATCATCAACAATTTGCGATTTCTACAGCATTTGATGATAGTTATTGCTGATTTCCTTGTGGGAACTTCGCTCAGTGAAAATAAGCGATCGAAATTGAATTATTTAACATTTCAATGTTTGAGAATCAGTTCGTTGCTAATGTAAACATTTTTAAATTTGAATATTAGTTTAAGTGAGATTCGAAATTCAAAGTCAGTGAAGGTACTTTTTACGGGTACGATTCTCACCAGTGATATCACATGACGTCATCTCCGTGATGAGCCCCTCGAGGTCTGGCGATATGAGTCGCTCCTCGTCCTCGCCGTGGGTGTAGTCCAACGCATGGTAGATCACCAGCGCCAAGTTCACCACCAACTGGAACAAACAATGATTACGTCAATAAAATGTACACGACGCCTAGATGATTTTATCGCCAGTTCTTCTGAGAAAGCTAGTTTTCGAGCCTGTGGTAGTTTTTCGACGTTCTTATGTGCCTTAATAGGGCCCAAATTGAATACATCGTATTAATTAAGATTTCCAATGTTTGTTCAAATAGTTCGAATATTTAAATTGAAACTAAGATTTATTTATAGAGTTCCTTTAGGAAAACACGTCAATTAGTCAAATTTGATGAGAAGTTGTGTATCATATAACCGAAATTTGGACTTCAAATTACTTGCACTTATATGCTAATAAATATTCTGTTTAACCTGGAATTCGAATAAGAAACATTAAAGTCCCAAATAGTTTACAAACGAAGTCATGAGAGCCACTAAAGTTGTCTATTTAACAATCTAATCACTGCTTACGCATTTCAATTCTGTGAAGCAAGTCATCTCTTCTCACGGATTTATTACACTACAATGGAATGTATTGTCTTCTGATCCGGAAGTAGCTGTTCACACCTAGTGACGAATGAGAGTATTTATTTATTTATAAGTAGGTAACTCAATAAATACGAATGACATTGATATTTCCTTTGCTTATTACAGGTCAATCTAGTGGTTGCCTGAGCACCCCGACCCACAAGGTCCCCGTGCCGGAGTTCCTCGAATACGATAACTTTGGCTATATTTATTAACCGACTTCAAAAATAAGATGAGGTTATGAATGCGACTGTATTTTTTTCCTATGATATTCAATATGTATGGTACCCATAACAATTGCTTATTGAAAAAAAAATCAAATCATCCCAATACTTTAAAAAAGCGACAGTTTCATTCTATTTTTCTAAGATGAGTAGCACCAATCAGACATAGAGAAAATAATATTAAAATTTATATGTATTTTCAAGTCTTATTAAATTTTTCATACGCGTTTACTATACTTTTCAAACGCGGTTCTAAAATGTGATTTTGATGTTACAAACATAAAGATCAATAATATTTACATGTAAGTAATTGTATCTTATCCTGTTGATGGTTGTTTAGAAAGATAGAAAGGCACTCAGGACCATTACATCATAAGTATAACATCACCAAATCATGCGTGTAATTATCAAACGTAATGTCTCACGTCACCAATGTCGTAATGCAATTTGAACTTTGTCGTATCCTCTGCACTTCCTGCGATCATTCAGATGTCATTACTCCGATCTGCGTCACTTACTAGGTCTACTCTTGCGTAACACCGCACCCCCGATCATAAGCATGGTGCAAAATGAACAAGATTGCGTTTAATGCCAAACAACATTTTAAAACCAGTCGCTCTTTATTTTTCTCTATGATAGACTTCAATTTAAGTATTCTAAAATTTATAGAAAGAAATTCTTCTTTAGTTCAACCTTTACATTGACTCATACATATTACTTTTTATTTATAGCTCCTATATACGGATATTACAATGAAGTGAAATTCTTATGTAGGAACTTCTTTCAGTTAGGAATCAACTTTCGAGAAGACATATAATACACATCACTCGGGTGAAACCAGTGACAATAGATAATAGCTTAATAACGTTTTCATTCACTTCAATAAATAAAGCGCTAACATTACCCAAGAATACAACGATATTGTGAACCGCGCTTCAATTTCAAATGTAACGCTAGTTGGTCAACTGTGTCTATCAACGGTAGACCAGTGTGCAAAGGACATTCAAAATCAACAATACAAATCCTTACACACGAGTCGTGTAGTAAATTCACTCTCAACACCATACGATGCACCCACTTTAACTACCGAGCAACCGTGACGACCATCATCCAACCCATTGTGCTACCAGTTGCCCAACCAATCTGAATGCAACCACTCCTCAGCTAAAACTCCATTAAACGGATGTTTGGTAACAAGATTAATTGGTCTATGGAGAGGATACACGGTACCCTGATGCAACAGAAAGTGATGATTCTTTTACACCATGCTAATTAGTTAGGAGGTCATCTAGATAGCTGAATGAATAGCACGGACGTTACAATTTACGGAGGAACCTCGAAGTTTGAAGTAAGTTTATGAGTATGGCGATTGAAGTAACATATTTTACAAAATCTAAGTGACCGAACTGTTATTTTATTGACAAAAGTAATAAACAGCTGTATCTTAAAGTAAATCTTTGACCGAATTATATTTATTGAAAGCCATTGGTCGCACCGCATTACTTGTGATTACTTAAGATCGAAACACTATTGGCAAATTGAAGGTGAATTTTCAAATGTACATAAAACTTTATAATCACAAAAAAGTGCTCACACTTTTCACTATAATAAGACAGTAAAAGTTGCACGAATTGAGACCAATTCACCTAAAATCGTAATACAATGCGCGTACGACACGACACGGGGCTAACAAAAGATGAAAGCAACGAGCAAGCCGATGATTGGAACTATCTCATTACTATCCTAGGCCATAATTTCGGCTGTAGCTGCCGAATTTATCGATAGAGCATCTTTTATCGGAGGCATTGTATGCAAATTCCGTGCAATGATTGCATTGTATTGCGCAATCGCACGCAACTGAGTCGGAAACAATAACAACGTCCGATTTATGACGGTTGGTGCACAATGTTTGTCCATTATGTTACAGTTAGGACGTGGAAGGGCTATTTTGGGATCGTAAGCATACCGTTGGAACTGTAACAATCAGTTTAACCTTAGAGGCATTCAGAATATCTTTATTCGATTAGAATTTTTACAAAGTAGTTTCAAATCGTCAGAAATACACGATTACATAGGATTATACATGCTACCGCCAGGTTCGGAAGGTTGCTTTTACTGAGAAAAACCATTATTAAGCTAAGCATATGTTACGATCTATGTCAATAAAAGAATATAAGTTCACGCCATCCCAGAATGCCCCCCGAAGTGGTAAGCAGAGGTGCTTACATTTGGAAACTGTATTTAGTTGTGTAGTTGACCTAAGTTAAAGTAAGAAAAATTACATTGAATGACTGTTCCAAGTGTCTCTTATGTTAAATTTTTTTTTAAATTTTAATTTGAGTTGTAACAACCACACCCATATTTTACCGAATATGATTAAGTGCCAACGTGAGTCCATAGCCGTCTCAGACACTAAACATGCGTCTTTCACATATGCAGGTTTCCTCACGATGTTTCCTTCACCGTAAAATACGTGGTGTGAAATCACTGCACATAAGATTTTTTTCTAATAAGAAAAATTCATAGGGAAAGACTGGGATTCAAACTTGCGTTACTTGCGTAGCAGGCGACTGCTCAAATCCCAAGGCCACCACGGCACGTCAATAAAAGTATGATGTGAAACAGATGAACATGTAATTTTAATTTTCACAGTCAAAATAAGCAGCATCATTAATTATGAAAGTAATAAACACAGATATAGTTTGTGGTGATAAATATGCAAGACAGAAGTAATCACATACTCTATCTTCAGATAAACGAGACGAACTAAACATTGCAATTTGCAGTGTATGCAGTTATATACTTATTAGCATAATGAGATTTCATTGCAAATAGCTGATGTGAAAAACAAGAAGAGAAGCCAATGATGCGATACTAAAAGCATAAGGAAATAATTTCACCATCCGATCGAAACTACTCGGAAACGGCGGGACCGATTTGTATGCATATGCGGGTAGGTCTGAGAATCAGGCAACATCTATTATCATACCCCTAAATGATAAGGATGATCCACCCAAAATATATGGCTATTATTATATATTTCTCTGTCTATATGTCTGTCCGTCTGTCTGTTTGTTCCGTCTAATCTACGAAACGGGAGGACTGATTTTAACGGGGCTTTACAAGGCAGATATCTATTGTTACAATGAGTAAATTGAGTGGGTCACTAATTTATTAAATACCATAGATATTAATTACAGTTTTATAAAAGAGAAATGAGAAATTGAGGTGATAATGTACTCAATCTACTATCTGCAGTTAATCGCAAGTTTTTATACCTGCTACTTATTTGACATGTGACAAATTGCGCAGGAAACATTTTTTTCAGATAAATCGAACCTATTCATTTCCAGACTGTTGACTGTGACCCAATGTTTGTATTACTCACTAGATATACTCACTAGTAATACTCACTAGATGTTGCAAGAATCATAATCCTGTGAATATAATTTGATTGTAGAGCATAAAAACACAAATTACAAGGAGAGTGGATTCAAAAAACAGCCAACTGACAAAATATGTTTTTGTTCTATTTAATGCGACAATAGTGAGCAGCAGTGACGCTAATGTTTATAAAAACAGTACCAAGTCGTGTCTGAGTACATTATCAATGTACTCGTTGTTAATTTATATAGAAATTATAAATCACACGAGCGGACGCCTCGTGGGAAATAAATGCTATCGTGGTAGCGGAAAGGCCAAACTTTTTTTATCTAAATCACATTTTCGTAGGCCTATTATTTAAAATTTCCCAAGAACGCGGCTGTTCTTAAAATTACTTTCCATCATGTGTAGATACAGAAAGAGATAAGGATGGAGTAGGAAGTCTGGAGGTGTTTTCGATTAACGACTTTATTATTGCGTTCAGAGAAAAGCGTGAGTTAATCAATCTTGATCTATAATCTCCGAAAACTAAGACGATAGATTGTATTAATTTGAATAGGCTTGAGAAATTTTGCTTACAACTCAATCACGTTCATATTTCCTTAAATACAAGCGCACCTCACGCGGTTTCACCCGCGTAGTTCTCGTTTCCGTGAGAGTACAGGGATAAAATATAGCGTATGTACTCGCTAATATTGTAGCTATCTATTGCTGAAAGAATTTTTATAATCGGTCATGTAGTTTCGGAGGCTTTTCCATACAAACATACTTACATACAAATCTTTTCTAGATAGAATACTAGCTATATCAGCAAAAAAATTTTGTGTTAAGTGTTAATTTATTTTCCTGAAAATGAGTGTGAAATTATTGTGGACAAATGTTTCTGTTACTTTGCTAACGCATAGCAGGTTATAGAAAATGTCCCAAATAATATACATGCATATGCTCACGCCTGTATTCCCCTTTAGGGTAGGCAGAGGTGTTGTAATCACATCACCCAATTTTCACCGAGGATGATTAAGTGCCAACATGACAGATGGTGAGTCTATCGCACATACATATGCTCACGCCTGTATTCCCTTTGTGGTAGGCAAAGGTTTTGTAATCAAAAAATCCACTTTCACCGAAGATGATTAAGTACTAACGTGACAGATGGTGAATCCATCGCCGTCTTAGACACTATACATACGTCTTTGAATTATTTCTCAGAAATATACGTTTAAGCCTATCGCCGTTAATAAAATACAAAATCAATAAAATCAATAATTTTTTCATATAATAAGTTTATTTTCCCCTTTTATCAGAAAGGCTTTTACTATACAGAACATAATCGCAAATTGCTCTGTCATGAGTGCCTCATATCATGCGCATGCATTTGAATGAATCTGTGTCCATGGTCAGACGATAAACGGGGAAAGTGAATATATTGCAACTTGTTTAAACATTCGATTATTATTTTTAAGATTGTTTGCCTTAATGCCTTTTATCAATTTGAATTATCTGGTAATGTAATAACCAACTTACCACACACCTATTTTCCATACTGATATAAAGTAAATGTTAATATTGGTTAAGTATAGTATACTTTACCTTAACCCGCGCTTGGTCTGAGCATGATATAATTTTTTAAACTTCCTCAGTAAATGGGCTATATAAAAAAGTAAAATAAAAACCGGGGAGTTAGATTCGCCGTTTGACAGGATTACATTTGGAAACGGTAGACAATTAAAGTACGTTCAATGAGTGTTCTAAGTTTGCCATATGTTGATTTTATTTTTACATATAATTATTTGGAAATTCCAGCAACAATATGTGTCAGGTCATAAAAAGTGGAATTCCAGAATATATGGAGGTCAAATTATATATCTCTCCTGCAGAGTGTGCTAACGAAAGGCACCAGGAACATAAATTCAAATCTGTGATTTCCAGGCCACGAGCTTTACGGAGATGGTCAAGGGATATTTTTTTAGGTGCGTAAAAATATCATCAGACTAGACGTCAAACGCCCTGATACCAAACAATGTATGTGCTTGTTGTGTATGTGCATAGGGATCTATCATTTAAATCAATTATTTATATCTTAAATAACGTTTGTCCAACGGAACCAAACTCCGCTGACATACTTGCGCGTACTTCACGCGAACATCGATGGACTTGACACACTCATTAATGGATGTTGACTTATTATATTAGCATTATCTCGTTCAGTTATTGCACGGACGTTATTGTCTATTAGCATATCTATTCTATTCTTCCGGTTTGTGTGTCTTACTTTACTCTGCGTAAATATACATGCGTGCTTAAGATGCCTTGGGCATATATCCCAACTTAGATAGGAGTAATGCGTTTATCTAAAGCTCAATTAGACTTTTTTATTTAGTTTTTAGCTGAAAAAAAAAGGTATTCTTTTCCACTATATTTTTTTTTAAATATATGCACACAAATGTGATTTTTAGAGACTTTTTTTGGAAGATAAAAGAACATCAAAATCACCTGTGAATGATTTCATAAGATATTCTCATATATATGTGGTTGAGTGTTACATGGTAACACAATGGACAATCTCATCTTCTCTCATCAAAAGCCATGCGGTGTGAGCATTTCATCAAGGTGCTAACGAAGAACATATTTTGTAGCAAAATGAGTTCATTTAAAACCAACAAATTGAGCAAGAATAAACTTTAAAGGATAGAAAATCTCATCCAGTACAGCATGATAAATTTCCCCTATTTTCTCACCCAATGGTCTAATAACTTAACCCTCACAATACAATGAGTTTACTTTCTCCACCATCCTTATATGGGGTCACATGGGCCCAATGTTTCCTTGTAAGACACTGACCGATTGAACTTCGGTTAACTAGAGAGTCAGAGGTTATCCATAGGTCATCGTTATTGAATGAGTGTAGGGCATTAGAATCCCAGATTACATTCACTTCTATGTAAAATTACCCTTGTTTATTTGCCGATATCTTGGCTACTTCTTCACTGATCTGATCGATCACTGATAGATGTCCAATGAATTTGCAAACATTGACTTTATTTCTACATAACGTGAGATCCAAATCATTTGATTCCTATCAGGGTCCAATCCAATTTGTGTTGTTTACATCTGATTGTGTAACAGAAGCCGAAATACTAAATGCCATGGTGGTAGAGTGGTTTGAGTGAGTGACGCAAGTTCTAACCTTAAATGGTATTGACAATACCAATGAGTCACATCTTAGGCTTAATGTGAAGTAAACCATCACGAGGAAACCTGGATTTCTTTGAGGAGGAATTCAAAGACGTAAATATAGATAAAGTGCGTGAGACGGCGATGGACGCACCTTCAGTAAAGATGACACTTGATAATCTCCAATGATAAATATGCGGTGTAACACCCCTGCTGCCACTGAGGACCTTCTGAGAAGGCTGCCATACGGACCCACCAAATAGCATTCTAACGGAAATGCTAACTTCTCATATTCTAAGTACAAAATTATAATAATGCCAAGAGCGTTTTAGTCTTTAAAAACTACTGAACTGCTATAGAAATAGCAAACCTCACAATAACCATAAAGTGTTCCTAATTTCACAGCGTAGGCAGAAAAAACGCCGTCGAAGCAACGTCCGGTTACAGCAAAAGAGCATTAGAGAAGGCCTATAGGAAAAAGTCGGTCAGAATGGGAATTCTCGACATTAAATTGATAATTTAAATTACATCAAACAAAATTACAACAGTGCCAAATCATTGTGAGTAGATTGAATTTAATCCTCAGTTAGTATTGAGGCCAAAACGACGCACGCACGATTGGACGCGAGCATGATTTCAATTAACTATGAATTATTGTGCTTTCCTATTGATATTGAAGTGTGTTATGAAAGTTTAGTTTTTAGGTTAGCATTGTCTAATGGACTGCGAGGAGACATCAAATTGTTGGCCGAACTTGTAAAGCGAAATGAAATTTCAATTGAATGAAATGCTTAAGGTAATATGATGGCTATAGAAACTTGCGAGAGGAGAATAAGACAAGTAAGGCATAACCGAACCTCTACATCGGAGTTTACATGGATTTGGCCATCCACCTATTATTGTTTAATTCATTAAATCCCATGTCGCATGTGTTTACAAACTCCAGCACGGCTGGTCCCAATTCGCTTAATGCAATATAAGTCCATATTTGTGACCCTAACCTCACGATACAACCACCAAACTACTGTTACATTAGAACACTGGACTTTAGCCTCAATGGTTAATACTTTAAGGGCGAACGTGTATGCATAATAAATATGATGTAGTTAATTAATTTGATTTGTCGCCCGTCACCCACAATGATTGGCTTCGAACAAACAGTAGAGCATTTAGCATTTAACCTAAGCGCTTGTGCAACGTTTGTGGTTTGATCAATTTTACTTCTATAAAGCAACGATGTTCATACAGAAGTTTAAGTAAATCTTGCAAATCAATAAGTTTGACAAAACCTTGCAAGTTAAAAAAGTCGTTACGTCAAGACTATCATATATCTCTGGCCTTGGATTGTTGCGGTGGGCACTTGACTTAACCAGATGTGGTTGAACATTACGAAATCGGTATTCTGAGTTAAATCAATCGGAAAATTCTCTTAGGCCTCTAACTAACCTATAACGATCGAATTATAGCAACTGTGCCACGAGCTTCTCTCTGCATTAACACTAATATCGTCTTAAAATTGTTCAGCAAATTGTCTACATACATACATATGCTCACGCCTGTATCCCATGGGGGTAGGCAGAGACCACCGTTTGCCACATGCTATCCTTACAAACTTTTTTCGCTTCATCCACATTCATGCATCTCTTCATACACTTTCTTCGGTTACGAGTGCTCTGAATTTGACCTTTCTAAAAAATACTATTAATTTGGTAATAGTAGTTCTTCCTTGGACGCCCTCTACCGACACTTCCGGTTACATTCGCTCTATAAATTTCTTTCGTTAATCGCCTTTCACTCATCCTTTCGATATGTCCAAACCATCTCAACATACTTTTTTCAATTCTGGTCACCACATCGTTCTTTAAATTGTCTCTTTACTCATAAATAGCTCCTGATCTCATCTCCATTCTGGGAACCCGAACACGTAACCGCATAAGCAAACAAACTTAACATGAAAGAAGCTCATTATCACAACACACCGTTTGAAATAAACTCTGGAGCAAAAGAGCGGACACCATTGAACATTGCTCACGTTTCATGTTCCCGCTCGGTCGTGATGTAAATCATATGATCATTTACAAGTTAATTTGTCCACTGAGTTACCGGTCTTGAAATGAATGTTTTGTTGATGTTGAGCACAAACATGATGGAATGTTTGTTTGAATGAGGCGAAAGTTAGGGACTTCACAGTCCATACCTCTGCAGTCTATCGTAGAACACTTAACGTAAATTACATCTTCGTATGCATCGTATCAAGACGGGCTGTGTGACATATCAAGTAATACTTATTTAAGGTTCCGTACACAAAGGATGATGAGACAGCCTGGTAACATGTGGACAGACATATATGGGGGGCCCTATGACTTTGCTGTCTCATGAACCGTGATTATTAGGCTGTTGAAATTTACATAGATGATGTATTTCTGTATATTGCCGCTATTTACCAACTGCTACGTCAACAGTTACATACGCCAAATACTAAAAAACTAAATTACATAAATATTTAAGGGTATCGCTTTTATTTCAATTTCTAGTTAACCTACTAGTAAGAAATTGAGATATAACACAATCTTATCACAGTTGATCACAATAATGTAAAGCTCATCAAAAAGTACTACATTTTGTTCTATTTTAGTTTAAGAAAAGCTCTAGACCTGAATTTGTAGAAAGAATAATATTGTAAACAAAATATTTCTCATTTCATTCACAAGTGAAATTACAATTCAAAAGTCACAGCACGTCATTCTCCTAATTCTTTTACATCATTCTCATAACGCAACTTTTCTCAAGCGGAACATATCCGGAACAAATTCTAAGCTATAATAGTTACTTCAGAAGCACATAACACTATTGGGGAACAATCAGTATTTGCATATGCAGGGCTGTCACAAAGACCACGGCCTCCTGCTAAATATTCAATGGACATAACTCACTGTCGTGAAGTGAATGTGGCGGCCCTATTCAAGGAAGCTTGTCTTCCGACAATACCGGTGATTGAATTGTAAATACGCAATACGGTAGCGCTGTCTAAACGGAATTGAAGAGAAGTGACGATGAATGTTACTGGGATCCAGTTTGTTTAGTTTATGACGATCCGAGCTCATATTTTTTTCATATATTTATTTCAATACTACCTGTGCCCCGCGGTTTTACCCGCGTTAACTTAATTTCATGGGTTGTCCGCGGAACCTGATATTTTTCTTAAATAAAAGTAGCCTTAGTTATCCTTGCAATATTTGCTAACTACCTGTCAGTGTCCCGTTATAATGCGTCCAGCTGGAACAAACGTACAGTGGGACTGACAGACGGAAAGATAATTTTTAATACTTTTGGTACATACATATGCCCACATCTGTATTCCCCGAAGGGTTAGGCAGAGGTGTTGTAATAACAGTAAGAAGATGATTAAGTGCCAACATGACAAAGGGCTATCGCCGTTTCAGGCACTTAACATACGACATTGAATTATTGTTATCTTCACCGTCAAGCATGTGGTGTAAGTTTTTAGAAAAACTCATTGATACAGACCCCGCTGGGATTCGAACTAGCGTCACTTGCGTAACAGGCGACTGCTTAAATCTAAAGGCTACCACAGCTCTTTGGCTACTTTTAGTGGGCAAATGTTTTGATTTGGTTATACGGTAGTCATTGAAGCATTCGTAGTTGGGTTTCTCCAATACACCTGTCGCGTTAGCATACTGCCACTTAGATAACATTAAATGTAAATAATATCCCACAATAATTCAGGTTTCGATAAACAATATTCCCAGACACACGCATTTCGCATTATATTGCATAATGTGACTTTGTTGACAGCGACATCTAGCGGAAATAGAAAGTGCTATGCTAATATACGAGGTAGAATGGACGGAGATCAGGCTGGTGTCGCGAGAGCCCTTCCTGATGCAAATTGTTGCAGGCCTCAGCTGAGGATTAAGGTATAAGAGACCGACCATTTTTGGGTTATGTTTGGTTTGCGGTTTAGAGGCCGCCTTGCGCCATCTGTTGGTCGGTGTATCCAAACTCAACTGATACGTCATTTAACTACATAACATGTGTGTGACAATTCCGTATCAAAGTGTTTGTCGCCACATAGGTTCAAGTAATGTTTTTTAAAAGCTACTGGATTACTATTCTAATCAGACCAAAAGATGGATTGACCTTACTTATTATTTAACGATTAACACTTTGGTGAAAACTGAAAGGTAAGTACGTCATATTATTGAAAATAGCTTTTAGTAGAGTGGATAAAGGGAAACTGGCAAATATTTTTCACATTTAATGTAGCTAGTAGCCCGCAGCTTTGCCAGCGTAGTAAAATTTAACATGCAAACTATCATACCCTTTTTTATCCCCCAAGGGTTGGAATTTTAAAAAATCCTTTCTGAGTGAAATCCTCACAAGGAACAAATCCCCCAAATCTCTCTAAATGCCTCTAGGATCAATGGTTTAGGCTGTCAAACAGGACTTTGAATTTATATGTATAGAAGGAGAGCATTTATTAGTAGATTAATTTTGTAACTTGGACTCCAACAGTAATTCCAATGGACAGCGCGATGACAATAGTAAGTAGGTGATGCAAGTCGGTGCGTACTCTATTATGGTCTTTACCAACTGTTATGTCAACAATTACGTTCATTATGACAAGCCTTCTGTCAGCAAGTATGTCTGTCTGTATTGATATTCATATTTACATACAGTAACCATATTCTAAGCTGAATGCAAGAAAGAAATGAAAAGATTTAATGGAGATTAAAAAGTGACATTTATTTGGGCTACGAAACTTTGCCATCAACAAACTATAGTGAAGTCACAGTACAAATATGGGATTACTAAACAGTATGGCATCAACCCCTATTTTTTTAACTGAGAACTTTTTGTTCCATTGAGCGAGAAGGTACTCTTAATGTTTTAAAAGTTACTCCGTTATTAATTGTAAAAATAATGTCAACTTAATTTATGTTAGTAAAAATTACTGTAAAAAACTCCTACAGACGTTGCGCCGGGGTCGCGTAGTATAATCTCGTAGATCCCTCGTATGTGTGTGTGTTACTGCGAATGATTGGTTTCTAGATTCCTTACTCGTAAGCTTATATTTATACGGTGTTCTAAAAAGTTCTACAATACTGTTTTGAATAGGCAGTCTTTAAATGCACAACATGTGCTCAAGGCGCCATTCCGTGCGGAGGCGTTGTAATTACTAACATACAGAGCTAAGAAGCTTATTAGAATACTTAAAAGGCTGGTCTAGTGCTCGCAAACGCTACTAGGGAACACGAGGTTCTGGAAGTGATATTGGGATTTATTTTTCGAAATTTCGAACCAAATTGCATGGTCTTATGCATGTTTCGCGAATTTTAGGTGTACTATGAGAACCTCTACCTACCCCTTTGGAGGATAACTACAAGCGAGAGCATAATGTATGTATGTTTATAAGAATATATGTAACTCAATACGCAAATCAACACAGCTGTATCAATAGTGACAAAATTCGGTGATAGATAGTTACAGTGACATAGTAACCTAATACTTCAAGGACTAAGTACATTGCTATGAACACCGATATTTATCTTGTTCTCCTCTTACATAAGCAGTCCTATTGCATCTAGAGGTTTACTTTAAAACCTCGGATCCAGCACCATTGGAGATAAAGGCCCTAGCTTTGTTGACGTAACGAGATTTCCTTGAATAAAATTTCACCGTCTACCAAACAAGTACGTTCTCCATCAAATGTCTTTAATGTAATTGAAAAGACCCCTGCTGTTACTTCCTCAGTCGTTAGATTTGATACACGCACGTAATAAATATAAAACACTTTCAGTTATACAACCCTGTTCAAGTTTTATTTAAGATCCTGCACAAGAGCCGTGGTGGCCTCGGGGTTTGAGCAGTTGCCTGCTACGCAAGCGACGCAAGTTCGAATCCCAGCGGGGCCTGTACCAATGAGTTTTTCTATAAAAACTTATGTACAGTGATTTCACACCACGTGCTTTACGGTGAAGGAAAACATCGTGAGTAAACCTGCATATTTCTGAGAAGTAATTCAAAGACGTAAGTATAGTGTCTGAGACGGCGATGGACTCACCATCTGTCACGTTGGCACTTAATCAAAAATTCGGTGAAAAGTATGTGTTGTGATAACAACACCACTGCCTACCCCTTCGAGGAATACAGGCGTGAGCATATGTATGTATGTATCCTGCACTTTCGCACTCCTAGCTGCTGTTGGGTGAGTAACTAACGCATGTCTTCGTAATTGTTTAAATTACGGAATACTTAGAACATACTCTCATTTCGTAGCTAGCTGTGCCCAGCGGTTTCACTCGCGTAGATTTAATTTCATTCCCGCGGAACCCCTACTTTGTTTTTAATAAGCCTAAGTTAATCCTTGTAATATTAGCTATCTGCTAGTGACAGTCAGATTACCCGGAACAAGCAGACAGACCGAGACATTTTTGAAAATTTGATTTTCTAGCTAATACTGTATATACTTTTATATGCATTTAGTGAAAAGCTGTTATTTTGGAAATACAAACACATCAATTTTATTTATCTGTATAGATATAGAGGTATAGATGTGTAGATTAGAATCAGTTATAATGTCATCACGACTTGAGAAGCTGAGTAAACCATTTCAGTTTAATCTTAGAATATCTTTATCTTTTTCAAATTAGTAGAATTTTTGTTTCCCAGATTCATTGATGTCAAATTGTCCTTTACTAATACAGCCCCTGAGATATCTTGATGAGAAGCATCATATAAGTCGCGGAATACAGATATCGTTATCGAGAAGGCCGTCGAAACATTGGATCAATGTCGGACAACCGACTCAGCTTGTAATCTAATATGTTATTTTATTACGAAGTATTGCATTTTTTCTTGGTTTTAATCAATTCTTATTCAAACCAACATATCATAACTTCTGAGGATACAGGTGACTGGGACCCCTAGCGAACCGCGTTCCCAGATCCCTGATTCGTTTTTATTTATTGTTATTGTGGTGTTCACTATTGGTTTATTTAATTACTCATTCAGAGAAATAAAACTACTTTTGAAATTACAACAACGCCGGTCCGTCCGCCATCACAGATAGCAGTGTTGCCAGCACTATGTGCCACAGTAGAGGAGCGGTCATGCACATTTAATAATTAATCACAGAACACACTGAATGCCACAGTTATTATCAGGCAAGCTACGGGACATTTTCTTCACGGAATCTTATTAGGTACTCATTTAAACCTCGGTCTTTGTACGGAAAAGGAATTAGAGTAAAAATCTATAAATTCGGAACCACAAGCCCTCCCATGCACGATTATTTAAACTCTTCCAACAATAATTGTATCACTTTCCTTTCATACAGATCGCACGAAATTACTTTCAAAGTTTCGAACGTTCAAAAGTTATACGTAAGTAGTCCCTTTCGTTTTTAGTGTTTGTATGAAACTCAACGGAAATATGAATTTAATCAAAATACCTATTATAAGTCTGTAGTACTGTTGTGGACTTCGGTGAGAAAATTTCAAAAAAACAAAGGATGGCTAAGTGGAATGTCATTTCATTCTGAATATAAATTATAAATACGAAGCATACTTTCCAGCCAGTGCGAAAATCTCTCATATGTTTTATGGTCTTAAGACAGAATAAATATAAGCAGTACAGAATATAAGAAATACATAGACACGCACATCTACGAGATATTAAGCGACAAAGTCAGTAAAGGGTCACGTCGTGGCCGATCGCGTATACGTCATTTAAGTACATCATTCTGAACTTGAAATCGACATTATTTTGACATTCAATAAAGGAATGAATTTAAAAAACCTTAGGAGTGACTATCCTTACGCTAGAGGGAGCAGACTCATTTCGAAAATTTGGTCAATAATCCATACTGCTTATATTTATACTGTGGTCTTATCTCAAGTTCCTACTTGTTATAATAGCTACTTTAACAGTAGTTCAACGTTCAACTGGCATCTAAGATATTGCTTGTGATTTATCTCACCTTTACCGTGAAACAAGCACCCGTCTAAAAACCATGGATAATTTCTCAATCACCTTTTTGCTTCGGCACGTTTTATTATTGTTTGCTTTTGTTTTTATGTCGTTCAGTTTTTTAGTTCCTATTAAGTCTCGCAGGTCATTAGCCTCCATAAATGTTGGTATTTGGGTTATTTTGACGACAGTTTTTGCGTTTTTATTATTGTCATTTGACTAAAGTTGTTGTGGAGATTTGATGGTGACGCTATTTTATATTATCACCCGCCAATTAAGAATCGAATCCGAATAGCGGCTTATATGCAGTTGCTTGAATAAATTTAAATATATACTGAAAATAATATTTCTGAACGAACTGCAGGCAAAAAACATCTCCTTGGCCCTATCCCATACATCGTTGGAGTCGGCACTTGATTCAACCAGATGTGGCTGATCATCTGGTTTTTATACGAAGCCGACTGGTGCTTCACGAGGAAAATCTGTGATCTGGGTTAAAGCAGTTGTCTGACTATTTAAGACATCCCACCTGGCCTGTCACGATTGCCAAAGATGATAAATTGGCAACCGGGACCGACGACTTAATGTGCTCTCCGATGCACGGAGGGAACTCGGGCGGTCACCCATTCAATTACTGGTTAGGGTTGCTTAGCTTCGCTGAGCGAATGATATACGCAATAGCAACTGTGCCACGAACTCCTCTATATGTAAGAAAATATACCTAATTATATACGCACGTGTGTGAATAAAGACAACGATATTGTGGAAACTAAAACAACATGATCAGAGTCATCATCATTTTAGATTCTGTAACGCTGGAGGTCTGTCTTCCTGTCTTCCCTGTTGTTCAAATTATTTTGTGTTCTGACAAATGTACCTCTATCAGTACAACAAAGTAAACAATTATACAATCGGCATGTTACACAGTGTCAAACTCAAGGCCTACACTTGTAATATTACAGGATATAATTACATACGGAGTCACGTAACTGTGGGACCGACTGCATTACCAGACAATGTACGAAGACATTATTACTTACTTCACTTATTGTGTGCCGTTGGCTGGGACTGAAAAGATGACAGCATATGTTATTTGGCAATGTGCGTCTGTTGCATTCATAGGCAATAGTAAACGTTTACCGTATAATGTTCTGTAAGTGTGCTGTAAAATAGCAACATCAATTTCGTAGTTCTATTTTCATATGAGCCGTGGTGGCCTTGAGGTTTGAGCAGTCGCCTACTACGCAAGCGACGCAAGTTCGAATCCCAGCGGGGCCTGTACCAATGAGTTTTTCTACAAAACTTATGTACAGCGATTTCACACCACGTGCTTTACTGTGAAGGAAAACATCGTGAGGAAACCTGCATATGTCTGAGAAGTAATTCAATGACGTATGTAAAGTGTCTGAGACGGCGATGGACTCACCATCTGTCACGTTGGCACTTAATCATCTTTGGTGAAAAGTGGGTGTTGTGATTACAACACCTCTGCCTATGCCTTCGGGGAATACAGGCGTGAGCATATGTATGTATGTATGTATTTTCATAGGCAAAGTTTTTAAGTTTGAATGTAGGAGATAATCTTCGAAACTGCTCATCCGAATTCAAAATATATTTCACTAATATTGAGCACGGCCATTTATGGTGCACACAAGGTATACTATATACGCCACGTCGACGAATACGATTGTAAAAGGCAGAAACTAGTACAAAATTATCATACATTTTAGGCTAATAAAAATAGAATCAGAACACAAATCGTTATGAAAACTTACAACATCACCATCATTAGCGAAATTATCATGTAATGGTCATTCCCATGACCTTTACGCGTCGATCCATGAACTTATATTCGGTGTAAGTACAGTGCCCCAAGTATAGTTTTACGTTGTGCCTATCGCCTGCGTATTTTCTTCATTTTGTATGGGTATGTTAAAAAGCACCCCAAGGGGCGAGTGTAGGAAGTTTAACGTCTCCATAGAACAAACCCTACACTTAGGGCACGACCTTACTACATCTGTCTCATTTGCCCGGTGGTCAGAGCTGACTACTGTCTGATAATGCAGGCTTGGTCCCTGCTGAAGGTTCTATGTATTTTTAAATAGGTAGGATAAGACAGGATGAGCAGTTGATCTGTAATATTCAGACCCAGCTCCCTAGCTGATCAGCAACGCCCTAAGCCAAGGCTCGAGCCCCGCATCGGGACGCCCTTAGCTGTGTTCCTCATTTATAAGCTCAGCTAGAGGCTCTTGTACCTCGCCCTGTTATTCGGTTAAGCTCTTGAGGAAACTCCCTACCCAATGCGAGAGACTATAGCCAAAAAAAAATTCTTGGTCTGCCAACTGAGTTACTTCGAGTCCCTTGTGGAGTCTTGCACCATATGTTGGTTGGTTCAGTCAAGTAATTTTTCCGAACCTGTGGAAACATTTATAAATCATCTCATATTAATAAACTTTTTGAGAATCACAAAGGTATTTTAAGTAATAGAATCGATAAGACGAGTACAGATAAAGCTAGAAACGAATGGGATTTTAGTCCTAAGCTTCTAGGGCACAGTGAAATGACCGGCGTTGACTTTTAATTGCATGTATACGTAATACCCTAGGAGTTAAATACTGTTATTGTATTTGATGGTGAAATTGCAACATTGTACACGGACAATGGATTTGTCTGAGCTGGGATATTATCTTGGGATATTTGCGTACATATTTTAATCAAATTTAATATGTGTACGTTAATCTTGTGTCAAATTTTAGACATCATGTTGTACTAAAATGTAACTGTAGTGGATTTAAATGAAACCTGGAACACAGGAAGGATAGAAGTTATATTTTAAAAGAAATAGCTATGACTGTCTCGTTGGTCCAGTGATCGAAAGCGCTACAGCAGATCACGAAGTCCTTGGTTCGAACCCCGGGTCGGGCAAAGTGCTATTTGGATTTTCCATTGTTTTCCAAGTAGCACTACGGAGTCTGAGATTATGGCCGGTTATTGACAATAGGCTCACCCCTATAACGTGGGAATTAAACATTACGGAAGAATATTATCATTGCTACGGGGAATACATGCTGCAATATTTCACATACATATGCTCACGCCTGTATTCCCCAAAGGCTCCTCTGCTTACCAGAGGTGTCGTAACAACACCCACATTTCACCGAATATGATCAAGTGCCAACGTAATAGATGGTGAGTCCATCGCCGTCTCAAACACTATACATACGTCATTGAATTACTTCTCAGACATATGCAGGTTTCCTCACGATGTTTTCTTCACCGTAAAGCACGTGGTGTGAAATCACTGTACATAAGTTTTTTAAATAAACTCATTGGTACAGGCCCCGCTGGGATTCGTAGCAGGCGACTGCTCAAACCTCAAGGCCACCACGGCTCTTTGCGATAAGTTCACAAGCAGAATCAAATAACTGCTTATCCTACCAATTCAACACAATCATTTACTTAATCCAAGTTACTGGTAAATGTGACATCATGTTACATTCCTGGTGTTTTCTCTCACTTGCAAAGTGTTTCAACGCGTTAATTCCAACGTTATTTGCAATTATAAGCGTACACAATTAGTTAACTGTAATTGTAAATATACAAGCGCCGAGTGGGTTCCCATTGTGCGGTGCGTAACACAATTTGCATGTTGATATGAGAGATGTTTACTCGGAAAATAGAAGAAAGCCTATTGATCTGTTTTTCCCATTATCTGAATTGACTAAGGCTCATTTAAAACCAGCAACCAGTCTGAGTAAGACGGGAGTTTTTTTTTTTATATATTTCTAGGTAGGCAAACGAGTATGAAGCCCACCTTATGGTAAGTGGTTATATATATGTTAAATTCAAGTTCAAGTTCAAAATATCTTTATTAGATTAGACTTCTTACAAAGTACTTTCAAATCGTCAGAAGGACACAAAAATTCGTTACACAGGATTATAAATGTTACCACCAGGTTGCTTTTGTTGAGAAATATCTCTTCACATACCTTCTGGAAGAGCCTTATCTAGTTTTCGAATGATTTTGATTTTATTTCACCTTTAGATCGAAACTATAAAGGTGAAATTACCTGCATTCCTGAATTTTAAAGAAAAACATTCTTGCGTAAATGTAGTTTACAAATTATTCAAATTTCCCACAAAGTTCTGCAAAAGTATTTATTTATATACGTGAAAAAAGTTATGTAAGAAATTATAGGCATTAGAAAACTAGGCTATCAAATTTTTATTAAAAGAGCCGTAGTGGCCTTTAGGTTTGAGCAGTCGCCTACTACGCAAGCGACGCAAGTTCGAATCCCAGAGGGGATACCAATGAGTTTTTCTAAAAAAAACTCATTTACAGTGATTTCACACCACATGCTTTACGGTGTGAAAAATCGTGAGGAAGCCTGCATATTTCTGAGAAGTAATTCAAAGACGGCTATAGATTCACCATCTGTCACGTTGGCACTTAATCATCTTCGGTGAAAAGTGGGTGTTGTTATTACAACATCTCTGCCTACCCTATGTATATATGTAATAAAAGCAACATATAATAATACATATACATACCTTACTCTATTATCCACCGTACCATAATAAACTTTCAAATCAAATGAATAATAATGCTCAATTTGCCAGCAGACAAAGTATTTGTGTAACGCACAAATTAGTTTACGGCGTACAAAGGTTTCATTAGTTTTGAGAGAAATGTTTTCATGACAAACTGTGGAGTAAACTTGAAATTTTAACAATGTATCGTTTCTACTGATTCTCACGGCTCGGGTTCGAGTTAAGTTGTGCAACAAATCTTGGGAGTAGGGAAAGGTGGACGTGATATCTATACATATAAATAATATTGAAGTGTCTGTTTGAAATTCCAAAATAACACCTTTTCACTAAATGCATATGAAAGTATAGAGGCACTGACATAGAAAAATCAATATTTAAAATGCTTCTCTGTCTATCTGTCCGTCTGTTTGTTCCGGATGATCTCCAAGACGGTTGGGCCGATTTTAACGGGACTTTCACTGGCAGATAGAAAATGTAACAAGGAGTACCTTTTACTACATTTATTTAAAAAAAAAAAATTCCGCGAAAACGAAAGTAATTCAACGCGGGTGAAACCGCAGGGCACGGCTGGTAAAGTTATAAAATAACAGTTAAATAAGTATCAAGATTTTGTTGTGTGGCGATACAGTTTTCGATTGAATAATAATTAATAATATTATCAGTGTCAACTTTATTATTCCGAAATAATATAAAATGTTAATTTATATATTTTTTAAATTAAACGTCAAAAAAATTTTACAATCGTGATAGGTCCTGAGAAGCAACAATTATTGAGATTTTTTGTAAAAAATAATACATATTTTTATAAATACAGTTTAGTTATAGAAACATTTAATAATCATTACGGAACCCACCGTAATCAATAATAATACATCGTTATAATGATTTATGATTTAGGATCCACTCATTTCACTAATGGCTATGCAAATTTTGCTTTCGCGATACACTTTCTCAAAAAAGCCATTCATATCGTAAACGAGGCTGCAATGAGTGTAATTAATCTTAGTGTTAATTACATACATATATAGTGTAATGTATGATCTTGGTTATGTAATTATAATTAGGTAAGTATAGTAAACGAAAAGAGAACATTAGTATCAAGTATTAGAAAACAGAAGGGGAAAAATTATTGGTCACATTATACGGCATGACGGCTTTATAAAAAGTATTTCGGATGGGACGTAGATGGAAGGCGTGATAGGAGACGACCAAGGATAAGGTACACCAAACAGTTGAAGGATAAAATAACCGTCACGACATAAAAGGAGGTCAAAGATGCACTGGACAGGAACAAGTGGAGGGAGCTTCATCAGCTGCACCGACAGGAGTCTAACTCTTACATGAAGAAGAAGTATTGTTTTTAAAATCATTTACCACCTTAAGATAAAAATATCTTTTGCTCCATATGATAACCTAGTCAATAAGTATTCGTTTGCTGTTAGAGGGACTATGTTATCTAAAGTTAGGACAATTTCATCCCTCACCTTCACAGCACTTTTACAGTAACACGCTTGTTCGCCACTTACTTACACTATACTTCCCAGTCAATCTGCTCCGAATTTCAAACGCTTATGTCCTACTGTTCCTACCTATGAGCCGTGGTGGCCTCGGGGTTTGAGCAGTCGCCTGCTACGCAAGCGACGCAAGTTCGAATCCCAGCGGGGCCTGTACCAATGAATTTTTCTAAAAAAACTTATGTACAGTGATTTCACACCACGTGCTTTACGGTGAAGGAAAACATCGTGAGGAAACCTGCATATTTCTGAGAAGTAATTCAAAGACGTATGTATAGTGCCTGAGACGGCGATAGACTCACCATCTGTCGCGTTGGCACTTAATCAAATTCGGTGAAAAGTGGGTGTTGTGATAACAACACCTCTGCCTACCCCTTCGGGGAATACAGGCGTGAGCATATGTATGTATGGATGTAATTTTTTTTTTAATCGTTGATTTAAAGCACATTTTTAGTAACCTGTCTTATGATCTTAACATAATTAATTAAAAAAAATTTAAGTTGAGTCCATATCGTTCTGAGGGTGCGATATGGTCCTATGTAGAAACTGCTGTTTTAACAAATAAACTACTCGCCTCTTGTCATCAATTTCATATAAGTGAAGGGGTACGTAATAAGCTACATAATAAATAGATCTATAGCGTCGATGTCACCACGCGGAACTTCTAATACTAAAGGTCCTATATGCGTAGGTGCACTACATAAAAGCGAAAATCCTTAATGAGTGCCTTCTTTGAATAGGTAGGTTTTTTAAAGTCGCGTGTTACATGCAAATTATCACGTATTGCCGAAGGTTCTGCCGTGTAAATGAAAGGAAATAGTGCTTCCTAAAATGATAGGCTCTTAAACAAGTACGACTAGATCCAGGCTGACTGATTGTCTGTTATCATTGCAAATACATTATCTAAATTTTTTATCATTATGATCATATTGTAGTATTAGATTAACCATAAATATTTTTTTCCTGACAAGTACTTTTATTGTGCATGGATCGATTGGAGCAAACCTTAGTTGGTTGGAATAAAACACCCGGCCTGGTATTTATAGGTTCGACCACTGGTATTGATTTAACCACACTTAGTAATAATGTATTTGCTATATAGCATATGGAGAGAGACTTTCAACATCGAGATGTAAAATAATACAGCGCCATCTTGTGAGACGATGGCTAACTATTTATATTATAAAAACACTTTTCTCTTCAAACAAATTTCTTTTCTGCGATTAAAATTTCTTCTTGCTTACCATTTAAAAGTAAAATGAAACATGACTAATCAACTTAACACATTCGCTAAGAAAGTGATACCATCTATTAAAATAACAGCCGATTTGAATTAATCTATCGATAATAAAATACATAAAATCAGTATCGGTGATACGACAATTAAAATTCACCTAATAATATCAATCGTTCTGTAGAGCTATTACATAAAATGGACTATTTTAAGACAAGCGAAAGTGGACTTTCGATTCTTTGGCGAATTAGTGAAAATCGGATCGGTTGCGAATAAGCGCCACTCGTCCTGCGTGGGTGACCGACACGACCTCGCTAATCGAATAATCGCCTGCCTACTCAACAATCGATTATCAACTCTAAACAAGGAAGCGGTTGGCGTGATCTTTTAACTTTTTGAAATTTGAATACTCTTTCTTTTTTATTGATATTTGCTGTCATTAAGAAGGTCGTTTTTCAACTGCCAGTTACAATATTTTGGATAGTCTACACTATAATATAAAGAGGAAAGATTAGTATTTTTGTGTGTATGTTTGTAATGAATAAACTCAAAAATTACTGTGCCGATTTCAAATTCTTTCACCATTGGAAAGCTACATCATCAGCGAGTAACATAGGCTTTATTTTATCCCCGTACTCCCACGGGAACGGGAACTACGCTGGTGAAACCGCGTGACAACCACTAGTGTAGTATAAAAAAAAATAAGTTGCGCAGTGGGCACTGGTGCAATGAAAATAAGGTCTGATTACTGGTAATTGAAAACAAATTAAATGAGGAAGCTTACAAAATAATATCACACGCAGTACTTAGCTTACGAATCGAGTCAAATTGACACACTATTGATATTATATTTCCGTTATTCCATGAATACTTGTTCAAATTACATAAGTGCAATGCGTGGGTTTTGTAATTGGGCCCAATGACATAACGTACCTAAGTATATGTACAAAGCTATGGGCATTGATGCGTATTGAGAACAAGATTACACGAAAAATAATTTCACATAAAATTTTCAGGACTTCAATAAAAAATACAAATAATATTTCAATCTCATCAAGAAGGTCTCATCCAGATAAATCTATCATAGAGAAGGAGTATGTTAACAGAAATGTGAATAGAGCCTTCAGTAAAGCATTCATAGACTGCAGAAGTTTCTTACCATCAGACCGTCCTGTTGAAAAATCTTCTGCTATATGTCAAGATATCACTGGTTAAGATTCAGACGTACAATATTTTTAAAGCTCTTGTTTGGGTTTCATTTATCTTCCAGAAAATGCGTACATATGCTCACAACTGTATTACCCTAAGAGGTAGGCAGGGAGTGTACGTATAGTACACACACGTGTAAGTGAATCACTTATGTGATAGGAGACGAGCCTGTTGCCTTTAAGCGGGCACTAATCCAGGCTCCGGGCTCCTACTGGGAAACAACAGGAAAATACTAAAGGACTTTGCCTGACTCAGCGATCGAACGCAAGACCGCGAGTTCCTCAGTAGAATTTGCAACCACTAGACCAAGCAAGCAGTCAAGCACTAAATTTACCTACATAATTTATATAGTTTCAAAACGTACAAAGGTCCAAAATTGGTTACGAGTGAAGTACCTACTTCGGGACAAAATATATGCTTCATCTATGTTATCCCAAGCAAGGTCGGCCCAATGTCGACATTAAATAAATAAATGGAGGCATTACGAGATAAATTGAAGGAATTAAGTAAAATGATGGCATATTCGCGTGACTATGGCATCCCTTTCTAATACAGCTAAATAGAGTTACGCGAAAATTACCCGCTGTCGAAATATGTAGGTACATTTCGGTAACAATAGAATTCATATTTCCACTTGTAATAACTTAATGCGGAATAGATTCGTGGATATCGTGATCTGAGTTAATATATTTTTTCATTCAATAGTTTCATATCGCTTACATTAAGAAATTTCGTAAATGTCCTTCTTTTGTATACTAATATTATATAGAGAAAAGATTTGTATGTAAGTATGTTTGTAACGAATTGGTTCAAAAAGTATTGGACCTATTTGAAATAATCTTTCAGCAATGGATACGTACATTATCAGCGAGAAGTATAGGCTATATTGTATTCCCTTACTTCCACAGGAACAGGAACTACGCGGGTGAAGTCAAAGTCACGTTTACAAATACGTTTCGCATGTCATTCGATAAGGTATCGCAAGCTGCTTCGTTAGACGAATTAAATACAAGAGCGTGAACGTATTATCTTCATTGGCACGTGGAATAAACATAACTTTACATAGTTGCTTGATGAACAATTAAACGGATTTTTGCTCTCCTAAAAATTTGCGCAAATCTACATTCAAATCTTTTGGATTGACAAATCTCACGCTCAATAGAGCAAAAGTTCAAATAGGCCTAGAATTTTCCTTACTGGTTGCAAATCTATATTTATACTATGGCTACCCTCTATAATAACCCTTTTAACAAGACGTAAATATAGTATGTGAATTATATAATACGCCTACACATAAACATTTAATAACACATCTAATCTCGTAACATAACAAATAGCGACTTGCGGCCTACCGAATGCTAATTATAATAATAATTTGCATACATCATATAACCCACTGTAATAAGCTAAAGTGATAAGGTTACTATCTATCGATTAATCGACATCGCCGCACTTTCGATTCGAATATAAACTTGGTCATCGAGTTGTAAGGGCTGGTTCACATTCATATAGCTCGTGTGTCGAGTGATGAGAATAGATCGCTATACGTTTTTAGATAACCTTTTAAAAGTGACATGAATTTTTAATAGGCCCGGAACTATGTAACAACTTTATTGATCAAATTGATCAATTTGATCAATAGACGATGGAAAAGTAGTCAATTGCGGGCGGCCTAAAAAGTGGTTTATGTTGATATAGTACTCTATGTTTTGTTCATATATAGGGACAGAGGTAATAAATAATATTTCTTAATATTTATACAATTTCTCCACGTATAAGAGACACGAAAAAACATTTTTTTACAAAATGGTCAGTTTCTGAGTTTATTGGGACCAACGATCATAAAATAAATCTGTATTAATATTTTAAAGCTAAAGAGTTTGTTTGGCTAACGGGCTAATCTCAGGAACAAAGGTTTGGATTGAAAATATATTAATGTGATGTAGGATCAATGGAAAATGTTACAAAAACGGGAAAAAATGCCACTAAATAACATATATAGTATAGTTTTTAAGCAAAATTTATCGACATCGATGTATACACTCTAGTAATCACAATGGGTATATGCACATAGCCTTACACACACAATGCCTTAAGGCTCTACTATTTTAATTACCTCATGATTTAACAACAATAGTACGAAGAAAGTTCGCCCACCGCCACGTAACGTGAAGGTAACGTAATGCTTTCATTCCCAATAATAAAGGCAATCATAGACACCGTACTCTCGCTATCACCTTATGGAACTTACAACCTTATTCGTACAACATAAGAGTGCTTTTGAAAGTAAATTATAACCATGGGAGACCTTATGAGATGAAATTGGCAGTGATAATTAAAACTTTCGCGCGACGGTGCCATAATAAGAATAAGTGTACACCCCACGACGAAAGTGCTCAACTAACAGATCTTAATACACTTGTAATAAAGAAGTTGAAATAGCATAACTTGTGTTGCGAACTGTACCACATTATCGTTCATCTAACGTTGAATGAACTTGCTGTTTTGGTGGGAAGATTTGGGTACGATCGGTTCTCGCGATTCATGTGCGATAAATTCTATTCAGATAAATAAAATGGAATATATCCATCTAAATAAATACCTACATAGTTAATACTTTCAATAGAAACGCATATAACTACCTCATAAATACAGGAGTCGTAATGAAAGCTTTGGATATGAAAATGATGTAACTCCATACATTTTCCCGCACGTGTTTAACGCTAATCCAGTGCATCATTAGACATGCACGTGTTAATTTATGCATAAACGCATTAATAATACAATTTAACGTTATAAAATTGGAAATGATTGCGTATATCATTATTATTTTATTATATTAAAAATTTACCTTAACCATAAATCACACCACGTGATTTATGGTAAAGGTGAAAACCGTTAAAATCGGTCCAGCAGATTAGCTGGACAAACAGACGCACAGACAGACAATGAAAAAAATTTTTTTTTTTTGTGTATATTTTTTCAATTGCATTTAGTGAAAAGCTGCTAATTTGGAATAACAAACAGACACTTTAATTTTATTTAGTTGTATAGATATATATACTTTTATAAGCATACTTAAGTTGAAAATAAAAAAGTAAATAATCCAACGATTAATGATTTCGTACCAGAACAAAAATAAGAAAATATAATATGTAGGTCAAAAATACGAGTCATAATTCTACGAGTGAGCTTTGCGCCGAAAGCTTGATATCAAACTTAATAAACAGTACTTCATAAATGAACGTATAATGACGATCAATAAAATCACGTGTTTTGTTGTTCATACTTGATTGATAGCGGCGGGACGTCGAGAGAAAACAGGTTTAAATTAAGGATTGTTGACCACCGCTAACTCAAACTCAAGCGCAAAAAATATCTTTATTCGATTAGACTGTTAACAAAATACTTTCAAGCCAGAATAACATCGTTATACATGTAACCGCCGGATTCGGAAGGCTTATATTACTGACAAGAACGTGGCAAGAATCTCAGTAGTTACTCTTTATACAATTTTAAAATTACGAAATAAATCACCTTATAAATTAAAGCTCAAGAAAGCTAAATAACTTAAGCTAAATACACAAGTACCGGTTTCAAAATGAAAACAATAAAAAAACACAAATGAATTGAAGATTGAGAATATTATTTTCCGAATAAACACCGTATGAAAATGCCTGTTAATTTAAAATGTAAAATATTCTTAATACTTTTAAGGTTTCAAATACGTACATATTTGAAACAAGTTTCGATTAAGAATAAACTAGTGTTAAGCGGTGATCTAGACTTATACATAAGATTACACGCAGAAACGGAAAGAATCGCTTTACAGTTTACCAGTTCCTGAGAGGCTTAATTAATCCTACTAACCGCAGATGGCCGTTGACTCTGATCCTTCATAAGTTAGAAACCTACCAACTTTAAATTGACGGAAGATCCCTTTGTGCCTATATCTTTATATGCTCTAACGCTCGTATTACCTTTACAGTTGAATACTTTCATCAGAAGTGTGTTGATGTGGGGACATATTGCAGATCTTACCTGCAACAATATAAAGGAATATTAAATATGTTTTCACACGGATTTTAACACGTTCATAAATTTTGGACACGTATTCCTAGCAACTGTCACGAGCAGAAAGACCTCACGGCAGAAATATAAAACTCGCATCGTTTCGATCGTGAATCTCTCACAGTGTGCACCGTTCTAACCAAACTTTTTATAGACGCCCATATTTTTGACACGAAAAAAAAAGATGTACTACATAGATGCAAATATCTTTTTGTGTTGTTCATTACTTGATGTACAAAAACTGTAGATGAAAGTGATTGAGTTTGCTTTCTTTGGATGAAGCAAGCAATGTTCCGCGTGTAGAGTTATTGACACCCAATGCGGGGTTAGGATTTCACTTGTTTCAATGTCAGCTTGTTGTTTTGAAACTTTTGCTCGCTCATACAAGATCAGCTGAAGTGAAAAGGCATTGTGTTGGAAGCCTTTCTTTATGGCGCTGTTAAATTTTAATGTATTGCCACATTTCTCTGTTATGTGTTAACAGTTAACATGTTTGACGTTGTCATTTGTTTTCCATTAAAATCAAAATAACATACCTAGTGTGAGCTATTGGAAAAAACGCGTAGTTGGAAAAGAGAACCTGCGATTTTATTAAGTAAAAAGAATAAATAAATATGCCCGTTGACATACATTTTTCATTTTTCATTTGTCAAAGTCAAAGTCAAAAGTATCTTTATTCGATTAGACTTTTTACAAATTACTTTCAAATACTCGTTGGAGCCCCAAGGCCACCACGGCTTTTTCTTTCTTCAGTATTTTCGAGAAAATGTATGTATAAGATTCATAATTCTGTATGACAGTTTTATGAGATTAGCCTTAAAGCCATTTTTTCTGACAAAACTCCCAAATAATTCCCACTTAAGGTATGTTATTGTAACTTGATTAATGTGAGCATGCGATAAATTCACAAATCAGGGTGCCTACTATACCATCATCGGTTTGAGCAGAAAGCATTAAGAAATTCTGGTTGATTTTGGTACCTTTAAATTAAACGCCAAAGCTCAGACGTTCTTAATATGCGCCGCTTAATCAATCATAGTTGGCCCCCAATGGATTTTAAATGCACTGCGTGCAATGTCACGCATGACGTGATAATGCAGGGAATATGCGCAAGGTCGGGGTGGGCACTGACATGTGACCATGTCTGTCTATACGATGGGGCTGAATGTATATACAGAGAAAATGTCAGGAATAAGTTCAATCTTTGTGTAATTTATTTGCAATGCAATTCGGCGCTAGGTTAAGTATGTGGCAGTGTTTTTCCCGTCTACGTCTCACATGTCACAAGTTCCAAATCGGGATTAGGCGACATATTTTAAATTCTTTAAATACGAGACGGGACTCGAACCTCTGCAAACTGTTTGGATTCTCCAACCAAGAGATGGCGCAAGGCGGATCATAAACCGCAATAATAAGGGAAATACATGTACATACTACTTAAACAATGAAAAACTTTAAATTAACGCTTAGCACTCTTTCTCTGTGTATTTCGCAAAACGTGGCTAATATCATACGTATAAAAAAAAGCAAATTTTATCAACGTACAATTTATTAACTGAGCTATCGCCTCGTGAACCCAGCAGCGGACTGTGAATGCATTTTGACGCATGAGTACACTTACCAGAATTGTGTATGAACAAACATGAGATTAAAGTATGAGACAAGAGGAAAATGATGTAGAAGATAAACAATCACACCTGTGACAGCTAGGCCACAAATTAAAGTGAGGTAATGTCAGGACCTGTGGTGCGGAGCTGGATTGTATTGAAAATGTCAATTAATGCCAGTACCGATCGTAACGTCACCTTGAAGTTACTTACTTTGAGAAATTAAGCTTGATAATCGTGATAATGGATTCTAAACTAATTTTAGATAAATGAGATATGTTGGTCATGAGGAAAAATCTACACTCAAAATTAATAACAGGTACTTTCTCATGCAAATTAAACGTTGTCGGTACACTTTTACCTTCAAAAAGCCTTCATCAACTTGACGTTGCTAAACAAAATATAAAATGTTGCCCTACATCGCGACAGGCGAGTCAACACAAGCTTTTACAAACAAACCGTGGCAAGAACATTAGGCATCGTGACATGTTTGCACCCTGGCAACATCGTTACATGACTCATGCTCGAAGTATGTGACTGAAATAGGAAAATTTTGAATTTTTAGTTTCTGTGTCGAGACTAATGATGATTATTTCGAAATAAATCAAAAAGACGTATGTAAGAATAGTGCATGAAACGACGATGTATTCAACACCTGTCTCGTTGGCAAAAAACGTTCGGTGAAAAGTAGGTGTTGTAACACCGATGCCTACCCTTCTGGAATGGTGTGAGCATAATTATGTAAAACTATTGATTTTGTGATAGACCTTTTCAACTTTAAAGATAGCCATAATGGGCGAAAATGTATATTATTTACTATATTGATTCCTTGAGAATGTACTTAGTTGCCCATAGAATAGAATAGAATAGAATAGAATAATTTATTTACATGAAATATGGTTACATAAGATGTTGTTTAAAATAAAAGGTACATAGCATATTTCACCCATTTTGGGTATGTAAATATTAATAAAATGTTAAATATTTTGTCAGCAAACAACATGGCTCCAACCAGGCATATTATTTTATTTATATAATACTATATTTTAATAATTTGTAGGTACTTAAGTAGATACTGCACATTGTCTATATTAATTATATAATTATATTAATATATATTAATCATCATCATGTCATCAATATTTATTACTTAAGGTTTTATAGAAGAAGGCACGGAAACAGGCAAAACTAACAGACAGATTGTATGTCCGTCTTTATTTCTCTTGCAACCAAAAAAATATTTACTTTTTAAATATAAAATGAATACGTTCCAAACACCGTGCCATAACAACTTCCGCATAGCACACGAAATCGATTTAACAATTCGATTTGCTTACATTCGAGTCGATTCCCTTCTCACCCTCATGATAATATAATCGAATTAAGAAGCAGTGTGGCCCGGTAACCCCGATTGAGTTTACCACTCGTTCGCAGATTCCATTCGGTGAGAGTTTTACGCGAAACTAACAATAAATATGGAAAGTAATTTTGTAAACCGTTTCATACTCTGTCCTCGTGAAAGAGGTAAGTACGTTAATTTAAATGTGAGAGGCTATCCAGCGCAGTGCCTTTGCATAGGTGACAGACAAGCACATTTTGTCACGAGATTACGATGAGGGAATACACCGTGAGGAAATCTGCATAGGTCTGAGAAACACGTATGAGTCTCACATGACGTTAAACATGTATATCGGGTCAGTTTAAAAAAAATGTATACAAAAATATTGCCATTCACCCCCACGACCTTTTTTTTTCCCGTGGGTAATCCGTCATGGATACGCCAGCCGCAGCGGGGCAGCGGAAGGGTTATGCCGGATTTATACCGGCTAAAACCCACGGGTGTTCCTCCTCATCACTTTTGCAGAGGAGGGCGTGCGATCGCGACACCCCCACGACCTATCTTCCAACACATTGTGGAAATAGGGATAGGAGGAGCTGTTAAGGAAATTGGAAGGAAAAGCCAAATCCTACAAATTTGTTTTTATTTCGAAAGCACGCAATGTTAAAATAAGTAAGAACTCAATATATTTGTTTTTTCTGACAGTCATAAGGATTAATAATCATGCAATAGTGATTGATATCTCGAGAAACTAATTGATTCTGAGCTTCAATTTATATCATCACATTCCAAGGGTCACAATGACACACTTGCAGAAAAACTCCCGCCCCATTTTATCCCATCTAGTAGCCGTAAACTATAAAAGATCCGAGCACATAATCAATCAAAAATCCCGCAACGAAATAACTTTGCACCTGAATAAGGAAGTGAACCTGTTCCTACTTGGTAAGCAATAATGTAACTTAAGTAACAGGAGATAGGTTATAAATCTGATAAAACGCATCCTATTTATCGGAACAACAGTGCACGGAACAAGTGGGCTGACTGGTTGTAAGTGGCGCAGTCGTGAACCTGTACGATTATTTGGGCACCCGGTCACTAGGTTGGAGGGGACAAGGCATAAGCGGCAGCGGGGGAGGTAGCGTGCTTTACGGTTTAACGGATTGTGATAAGGTTGAGATTTGAATGGAAGCAGGTAACTTGGAACGCGACTTGAGATTCTAAAGACCATAAAGATGACCGTTTAACGCTGTAAGTCTTCAAAAGTAAATGGCAACGGTCGATGGGAAGAGCCGTATTGAAATCTTAGCATGCATATATTAATTATTATTTTTTATTTATTATGGGTTAAATTTTCCGATTTGATACAGGACTAGGTGAGAGAACTTGGGGATAGTAGATGCCTGCAATGAGATAAAAAAAAATCGAACCAAATAAACAAAAAAATATGGGCTCCTATATGAATTGATTACTTGGTTAAAGAAATTACGAAGAAACTCTGTTTATTGTTGATAAATACATTGCCTATACATACATCTATGCTAATATTATAAAGAGGAAAAATGTGTATGTAAGTATGTTTGCATGGAATAGGCTCCGAAACTACCGGACCGATTAGAAAAATTCTTTCAGCAATGGATAGCTACATTATCAGCGAATAAAAAAGGCTATATTTTATCCGTACTCCCACGGAAACGAGAAACACGCGGGGAAACCGCGTGACATCCGCCAGTATCTTATAAAAAGCACTGTGAAACCAGCATCTTATTATGTTTGGATCAAAATCATTAAAGTTTAATAGAAAACCCTAATGCGTCCCCTAATAATAGCGAGTTAAACGATCGTAATAATAACGCTGTAAGTGGACCCGATGTTAGCGACGATAACAAAAAACGCTAATCTAAAATTCCTATGAAACCACCCGTGTCAAATTAAATTACACCTATTCAATATAAATTAAGGCGTGGGAATTGGTTGTATTCTTATGAATTATAGAGCGTAAAGGTAGGCTTCATATTCTTATTATAAGGCAACAATCACAGACAGGGTAACAATTTACATGGTTATAGAATGTGAAAATTACTGGTTTTGTTTGTTTTTTCCCGGGCTTAGTATTGGCGAGCTAATAACATACCACACAATACAATTGCGCATGTACCTAAGGGATAATACGTATCCAGAGGTATCTCTTGGATTTAAGGGATAAAAGCAGTTACTTATAGGAGCAATAATATACAGAACTCACTCTCGAAAGCTCGAATCAACAATGATTTTTTTTTTAGAAAAATTTCATGTGCAGTGATTTCACACCACGTGCTTTACGGTGAAGGAATATATTGTGAGGAAACCTGCATATAACTGAAAAGTAATTCAAAGACGCGTAAATACGGCCTGAGGCGGCGATAGACTCACCGTCCGTCACGTTGGCACTTAATCATCTCCGATGAAAAGTGGATGTTTTTGTTACAACACCTCTGCCTACCACTACAGTTGTGAGCATATGTATGTATTTAAATCACTCTATTTTTGGGTACAAACCAAATATTACTGCAATTTTTTTCTTTATATTGTATTTGGAATTTGATCACTAAAAGAAAAGTAATAAAATAAATAAGAATTCAAAAACTATGTATTGTCATAATAAGGCTAATAAAATAATAGAAATACTACATATTTAAAAAGCAAAGTATTGTTACCATTTGGGCCATACAACATATCTGCGACACACTTCGACCGCTAAATTATGCCATAAATTCTCATCTTTTATACAAGTGCCTGCATATACGCATTCGACATCCACTACTAAGGGCAAAAATGTCGTGAATACTCGTATGGTTTTCCCAATGACTTAGAAGTGAGTTACGAGGATCACTGACAGGGTTAATTGACGTAGTACCCGTTCGTACCATGAAACATTCGGATTGCAACAAGTAGGTACTTATTAACTAAATAGTAACTGTAGGAGAAACTTTATAATTATAGTTTATGTAACTGATTAAACAAACTAAGCCGCAACGCATGTGTGGTTCACTAGTTTTAGGACATAATCATACAAATTTGCATTTTGTGGGTACAAAGTGGATACGAACCGGTTATCAAATATTTAGGACAGTTGCCGCCACGAGTTATGAGTGCTCTTCGACGTAAGAATAGTGAGTGTGACTGTGTTTGTATTTTTTATAAATAGTTAACTAACGTCTTAAGCAATTAGAAGAAAAAAACACTGTGTTGTCATAGCGGGCTAACTGCAAGTCATGCATTTATTCGAATTAAACAAACCAATAGTAGAGGTCACAATACCTGTCAAAACATAACGGCAACAGACCCACCGCCGATGATACTCTATGTATTTTTTAATACATACTTACTTCATTAGGTTTTTTACTTGTGTGGTAGTAGATATTTGCGCAAGAGCCGCCTCTTATGGTGAAGAACGATACGATACTATAGCATAGCTCATAAACCGCACATAAAGACACACCGGTGATAAAGCTTAAGATACGTACATACCGGGCAAAATCATAATCCTTCTTTTGCTTCGCCGTCATAGGTTAAAGAACCGTGGTGGCCGAGTGGTTTGAATATCAAATCGCAGTGAGCTTTGTAAAAACCAAAGTGCAGTGATGTCACACTACGTGCTTTACATACAGTGAAGGAAAACATCGAGAGGAACCTGATTAGTGTGTGGAAGAAGAAATGTAAAGGTGATGGACCTACTGTCACGTTGGCTCTTAATTATCTTTGGTGAAATGTGGGTGCTATAACACCACTGTTTCTGGGATGAGCCTTCTTATTTAATGAGCCTTTAGAAATTAAATGATCCACAGCGTGATGCAGTATAGCTTATAGTTTCTATATGGATCGGTCTATGTACATACATTTCATCCATCTCCTTATATATAGATTAGTTGAGAGAAAATTTCTCGTTCGCCTATACCTACTAATCATAAGTGTAACTACATGTACTTTACATCCTTAGAAAACTTAAAGCACCAGTAGTCCTAAATTTCCATATAAATTGATCAATTTGATTTGATCTGGGAAATATTAACGATCTTCCTCGATTACATCCACAAAACTCATATACACAGATCTAAATTATTGTCAAAAATAAAATAAAATTTTCCAGCCATGATGAGAACAAAAATCAGAGCATGATATAAAATCATTGCATAAATAGACCCAAAATCTTTGCCATATCTAGGACAACAAACCCACTATAGACTAGTGCTATCTATTAAAAAAAACTCAATAAACACACTTTAATGTAAATAGACTTGAAATATTATAATAAGTTTATCAAAAACCATTTTTTTTGAAACTAGCTTTTATAAAAAAAAACAGGTACCCGTACTGTGGTAGTGAAGTAAATTAACTAGTCCGCCATATTGGATGCTCCGCCATATTGGAGTTGCAAGATTTCACCCGAAAAAACTTGCATACACTTACATACAAATAAAAGCTTATTTAAAATACGTAGCCAAACATCACGTACGTTACTTATAAGTCTGGCTACACACCCCACGACAATCGCAACCGCGTTGTCGCTAAGTCTACGTCTGCAGCACATTCATATAACCTCATTAGTCAGGTCGTGCGCGACTATGTAATTGTTAATTGAAATGAACTCGGAAGGAAAGTATGGGACGTAAGCTAAGCTTCGCTAATTGAATTTCTTCGAGGTATCTGATGGTGGGTACACACTGTGGCATTTTAATACCATTTATTTAATATTAGAACGCACAGTGACGTATTGTCAGAAAGTCAGTTACACAACTTCACTTGCAAATAAATAGGATCACTAGTTTAGTGAACGTTTTATTATAAAAGTAAAATAACTAAGACCGAACAAAATATCACAAATTTTAGAAACATTAAAACCTATTAATTCCACTTCTAAAAACATATTCAAACATACCTTCGATTCGTAAAAACCAATCGAAAATTAAAATTGTGTTCAAGCAGGTGTATAAAGCGAGCCACGCACGCTGCAACATTCCGCACTGCAGCTGTCGTACGACAATTGTCGCGCAAAAAACCTAATAGACACGTATTATATCGCTGGCACGTGGCTGGAATGCGCTTGATGATGCGGAATGTTGTCGGAATTGTTGCACTTAGATAAAGTTAGGCTTCAAGCTATCAGCCGATATATATAGCCTTTGTTTGGTGTGAATGGAATTGCAAAGAACATTACTGATTAGAATTTTTTTGAATACGTTTTGGAAAATCGACGAGCTCCAGAAACTAATTACGGGTAAAAACGGGTCGATGTCCCGTCTTTGAGTCTGACTCTATCTATACATATGGTGCAAAGCGAATAAAAACATGTGCAGTACTAAGCTAATTTTATTAAGGGATCATAACTCGGCTCCTTTAGTAAGGTAAGGCTTGCAACATTTTTCTTGAAAGCTGTGAACCATTTATTCTACAAAGACACAAAAGTAAATTACCGATTGAAAGCTATTTGTGAAAGTACCCCCATTAGACCATTTTCGACCCCTCTTTCTTACAGCTTCTTCGGCCATTATTAAAATAAGTGTATTGTCGCAATCCGTTTTTATATTCTTTGATGGCAAAATCACCCACTCTACTCTCTAATAATCTAAATATCGTAAAGAAATTTCGAACTGATAATAATCGATTCATTGACGATAAATAATACAAACTTAAACAATTCACACTTAACGATATCTCGTTAACCATAAATAGAGGAGCGAAAATGCTTGTCAGTAGCGATAACAAAGCGAAGGCAGTCTCGATGGTATCTTCACGAAATAAAAAGGTTAACGAAGGACAGCTTCCAACATTGGTACAGCTCACGTCACGAGTTAGGAGCGCTGACCTTGAATGTGCAGCTGTCATTTCATGAGTCTCTCTGTCTGTCTGTATGGAGAGACGCGAATATAATACAAGCGCAGTTAGCCCCGCTATCATTGCCCGCGCACACAGAATACACGAGGATCCCGGATCACGTGCGCCGGTCGGGATAATCCCAGTAATATTATTAGTGAGAAACGCGTGGATGGATCTCTATTAATCGTATTATAAACCGGCAAAGTGTCCGTTGGATGAGAGGAGCATTTACAAAATGTTTAAAAAGCTCTGATAATTGCGTAAAATTACTGATGTTGAAATTACGACGCAAGGGCGGATATAGTGTTAAAAAAATATTACGCCGTCAAAATCTCAGGTGAAAACTAGTGCGTTTATAAATATGTGACATCTTATGGAACCGACCTTCTGTAAGATTATATTTTGCGGTATCTTCGATGACACGCACACAATTCGATAGAAAGCCTCAAATGCCTCAATGCAAAATAAAGGAAAGCTAACTGATTAACCTTTAAATAAAGTGAAACTATTCCCCCAACTAATTCCCATTGGAGTTGTATCTGAAAATACCGAGACATTCGCAGTAGTTAGTCCGGTATTATCTCCTTTACACTGAACGAAGTATGTTAAGGGAAATAATCTTCTACTGTTAATTCGTCATCATATATTACTAGGACTTCGCTGTCCGTCCGTCTGTCTGTCTGCCCGTCTGACACGAGGCTGTATCTTATTAACCGTAATAGACAAACTGTTGTTGTGACTGTTGAAAGTTTTCACAGATAATGTATTTCTGTTGCCGCCGTAACAAAAATACTGAAATAAATATGTATGGGGGCTCGGATACAACAAGCGTGATTTCTTGCGGTTTATAAGAAATCAAATCTTTTTTTTTTAAATATGGTAACCGTGGTGCACGTGGTGGCCTCGGGGTTTGAGCAGTCGCCTGCTACGCAAACGACGCAAGTTCGAATCCCAGCGGGGCCTGTACCAATAAATTTTTCTAAAAAAAAAACTTATGTACAGTGATTTCACACCACGTGCTTTACGGTGAAGGAAAACATCGTGAGGAAACCTGCATATTTCTGAGAAGTATTTCAAAGACGTATGTATAGTGCCTGAGACGGCGATAGACTCACCATCTGTCACGTTGGCACTTAATCCTCTTCTGTGAAAAGTGGGTGTTGTGTTAACAACACCTCTGCCTACCCCATCGGGAATACAGGCGTGAGCATATGTATGTATGTATGTATGTGGAGCACTTAGTGAACGCCTATACTATTCTTATCTAAATCATAATAAATTATAATCATAAACGTAAAAACAAAACCGTTAAATTAACATGAACATTTAAGATCGAATGCGCAAACCGTTATGTTTGAACTCAATGTAAGATATAATTTTAAATTATCAACAGATGTATGTATGTATGCTAATATTTGTCTATTATCGGACATCTGCAAAAACCGATTAAACAGTAAAAAGTTATCACCGGCATGCAAAGTTATGTACGCAAACGAATTTTAACGGACATTCAATAACCGGTTTTACATTTGAGACAATGTGATAGCACCATTCATTTCAAGCATTTACAATGGATTGAATTAATCAAACTAATTAAAACGTATGTTGTGACTTCACAAAACTCAAACCAGCGGTTTCACCCACGTAGACGTAATTTCAAGGGTGGCCCACGGAACCCTAATGTATTTTTAAAGAAAAGTAGCCTAAGGTACTCCTTGTACAATTAGCTATCTGCCAGTGAAAGTCCCGTTAATGTCGGTACAGCCTTTTCGGACATTATCCGGAACAAACAGATAGATAGACAGACGTGTATACCTTCATAATATGCATTCAGTCAAAAGGTGAAGTTTTGGAATTAGAAACAGATAATTCAATTTTATTTATCTGTATGTAGTATGTATATATGTATGCATGCATAGATAAATACGATATAATTTACGATAAACGCGGAACAAATCTTATAAATAATTCATGATTTACTTGGACTAAAATGCATACTAATAATGGGATCAGTTCGTCTGATCTACGAGCAGACATTACATACCATATACCACATAACATTATTGAAATGTCTGGCAAATCTTAGATTTGGTTTAAAGTTGTGTGGACAAATCTTCATCATCAGAATTTAACGTCTTCGATATTTTAAATCTTGACAGCGCGTCTCCTAACAGACATGAATGACCAAAACCGGTCGAGACATCGTTTTTCATGTAAAAAACCGTGTACGCAAATCACCAATAGACTTGTTTATTGACTTACAGCGTTCTATGTCATGGCCCAACCTGTTCCACAATCCTAAGTGGCACACGTTCGAATATTAAACAGCGATGATACAGAAAAATGTCGGTCACATGACACTTAAGATGACGATAAACACGTCAAAATTCGGGTAGTTTACATCCGAACTAGAGGGAATGCTAATGGGAAAAGTTAATTTCTCAGTTATAATAACGTAAACAGCCGTAACGGTTTTTTTATAGGAAAATAATGACATTACCTTGTAATAAAAAAAATCTTAATGTAAACTATAGTTAACTTCTTTGACCAGCCCTTGAAGTAAAGCAATGCACTGAAAATATAATTAAATATACTTAATCTAGCTACTTGATCTTTGTAATGGTCTACTAGATATGATGCATCAGAATAAAACATCTGTATAATATAATCGACATTTCAATTTTAAATATGCCTTACACGTTTTTTTATATGACGGCCAGTACAGGAACTATTAGAGCGCACATCGAACGGCTCCGAGCTAATTGCTGGCACAAATGCCATCATGAGTATTGAGCGTTGACCGTGAATAAATTTTTTTTTGGGATTTATATGTCGCGAGCGCGAACAAATAAATAAATCCCCACTATTTTCGCTGAGCGCTTAGAACTCACAAAGACACCTGTATGCAGTAGACACACTAGTAATATATATCTGAGCCTGTATATACATCTTAGGGTGAAATAAAAATCAAAACCATTCTACATTTAACAGTTCTTAATCAATTCGACAGGCAATTTGATCACACCAAGCAGAATCAGGTTGTCTAGACACTTGTCACTCAAATTATTATTTTACATGCACTGCTATTTGTACAAGGCAAAATGACAGATTTAAGTGAGAGTTTAGGCTTATACCGGATGCATTTCAATTGACATAAATCAAATTTAGAAATAAAACTAAACAATCGTTAGAACATTTAAAATGCATAGACATGATAACTAAAAGACTATTCCGGTAAACTGCTAACAGATGAACTGCTTGCGGTGTTTTTATTACATTGCCAATATTACGAAACAGTGTTACTTCATCCCTAGAGGAATCTAATACTTACCGTTCGAGTTGGCAACAATAGAAAAAAAAATCTATCATAGTTTTTGTATTCGGGATGGGGCCCTCTGGGATCGGGGAATTCAGGGTGTAAACTAATGATTCTAGGGAGCTATTAAACAATTTAATCTGAATAATATACCTTTTGCACAACGAATTAAACCGCCTTTCAATAATATTAATTGGAATAAGAATAGATCTTGTAAGTACAGTGTCTAGTAAGACAGTAGGAAGTGTACGTTGCGGTCGAGTGGTGATACGATCTGGTTGATTGACTGTTGTCTGTATATGCACGTGGTTTCTAACCACATCAGCGTCGCATATCGAGTCATCTCTATTAAGTATCGGATTGACTGAATCATCGATACAAACATTTACACCTATCATATTATAAGTACAAATTTAACAGAGTTAAAATTATTCAAACCCATGTATTCAAGTTTAGTATAACAGTTGGCACCATTTACCTTGGCATGTGTGGAAATTCTACATCTTGTCCACATTACCATTTGCAGGTAAGTTTAAGTTGTTTTCAATCCACTTTTTAACTGTAATGTGTACCAGCCTTAAGGGGTGGCGAACAGGGCAATCGCCAGGGGCCTCGCTCTTAAAAAATACAGGTATTTTCACCATATATTTTTAAATATACATAGCAAAAATAACGATTACCTACTTTCGCAAAGACCTGCCGCCCGATGCCTCGCAATGGGTAAGGCCGCCGCTGACGTGTACAACATCATTTGGCTTCTATACTTGATCTATTCTAAGATATTTAATAGAGCCGGCAGCTATCTCATTAATCGAAGTATATACTTCTTATTTTGTTTAACAACTTTAGCATAATATTTTACTACGATACAAACCTCATTAGTAGAGTCATAAATTATAATTTAATTATCGCACATACGTTACGAGGACATCCAATTAATATCCAGCTTAGTAATTGGTTTTAGTGTAACCACTATCTTGCAGCTACAAACACGCAATCAGAGCTGTGATTGCTAGTAAGGCGTATTTAACGATATTTTAACATGTTGTTGAATGTGGCAAATTCATTAACAGGTACAATGTAATTTGATTGTTGATAGCTTTAACGATATTACTGGGATCCCATAAAAATCTAACGCCTAACGAAGTGTTATGACTATCTTAATTAAAATTATTACGTAAGGATCTTTAATAGGCTATTTGGATTTTTGTAGAGAGTATATATATCGTGTCCCTTTCTGATAGTTGTTGAAGTTAGAATGTATAGAATCGTCATGAGCTGTCAATTGTGGAATATACCTTTGGCAAATGCAAAATCTATCCGTTTAGAAATTTTATGGGTGGTTTTATTTCTGGGAACCTAATTCTGTGTTTAATAAAAGTAGCCCCCTTGTAATAACAGCTATCTGCCAGTGAAAGTCCGGTTATAATCGGTGGGCACCCGTTACAGAGATCATCCGGAACAAGCAGACAAACAGGCAGCATTCAGTGAAAAACTGGTAATTTGGAATGACAAACAGAGGCTTCAACTATATTTTTATATGTATGGACATATAAATGTAAATTATTCAAATAGATATTATTAAACTACCGATTTTTCCGAACCCAAATAGGCGTAGGTCGTAACTAGTCTCACACCGTTAACGAAAGCTCTTCAAAGTGGCCTCTTTCTGTGACCTACCGACTATAGCTGGCTACTGCCTGGTGTCAAACGAGGATCAGTAATAGCCAATAACGTATAGCCTATAGCTGCCAACTGCCATAAACCATAAATTATGACCATCTTTAATTACAATGCAATTTAGAAAATTGCCTTTGTATTAGTTACCACTAACGTTTTGCCTTCGCAGTTACTCTCGTTTTAATAGTTCTTCGGGCACGCCTTTGAGTTATCTCAACCGTATTTTGAATCTGAAGTTTAATTTTGGTTCGTTATATAGGTTCTAGATTATAGGTGAATGTCACAAGCTTCATTCATCCAAGGGTCCATTTCGATGTCTCATGCAAAATGAACTTGACATTGACCTGAACCAATTCTCTTCAAACATTATATAATACAACTTGTCGATAGCATAATCTAATAAACAAATTAATTTAATTATTATTGAGCTTATAGGTACAACTTGTATATCTTCACTCGGAATGGCGTCTATCTGACCTAGGAACCAGGAGCGCAGCACAGTTCATGGTGTCAGTAGCACGAGAGAATCATCTGTAGCCGCGAATCATAAGATCGGTTGCCGATTCTATTACCAGTACTCACTAATTTAACAATCTCATCAATTCCCTGGCCTTATCCCATACATTGTTGGGGTTGGCACTTGATTCAACCCGATGTGGCTGATCACCTGATTTTTATACGAAACGACTGCCATCTGACCTTCGCAACCCCTTACGAGGAAAATCAATATTTATAAAATTAGTTTACAATATGTGGCTGTAATATTCAAAGAACCATTCGATTTCTTTGTAGCTCCTCAAATGAGAGGACAATCATTTTCACTATGTATGAAATGTTGTAGCATGAAATGAATTCAATGGTTTGTGCTGATAGTATAAACTTACAAGGTGATCCATAAATAATTTTAGTCAATGATCGTCAATGTACAGAGCGTGCGAATCGCCTTGCGCAGGCGCAAGCCCTCCCGTGTAATCTGTAATGAGCGGTCATAATATGTATAAAAAGGAATGTGCAGCATGCTATTGTCTGTGAAGTTGTTTTTTTATTGTGAAGCGATGTAGCGTGTGAGCGAAAGGGATAGTCATGGATGAAAAGTTATATTACTCTGTGAGTCCGATTAAAACTTCAAATTAAAAAATCAATAAAAATAGCATAAAGGCAGAACCATTAACATTATTCTACCAATGGATGCAGATGGTAGAGTAAGCCCGAGCTAGGATGTTTCTAAGTCAAAATTACAGATACACAATATCTTCAATAGTATTGTTGTTATTAGATATAATTTGATAGCAAAGAATAACTAGCCTGAAAACACGACCCTGATCAGGTCAAGGATGTAAAGATACTGATGATTATGATGAGGAAAAGGCCTTATAATTTAAGACTTGAATAAAAGAAGTCGATCTAGACAAACAACATTTTGTAACTAAATGAAAGTCACGTCTTGGACAGCCGCTTAACAGGTGACTGCACTTCAGATGTCCGCAAAACAAGTTCTGAAAACTTTTCGATTTTTAACTATGAGCCTGATACAAATTGATCAAAAAACTCGTGAAATATAGATGTTATAGATGTTACTAAAGGTGTAATTAGTCACGATTCATATTTAAAGTTGGAATACCTAATTACAGTTAATGAACTGAAATGATGACTAAAATGTTTGTCTTCTTCAGTACCAGTGGGATCAGATATTGCGTCTTTGATTTCGCAGACCACTTGCCCACCACAGTTCATCTAAGATGTGACAAAATTTGCTATGAAGATGAAAAACAAATTACACCAATCCGGACAGAGGGTCATTCAAACCACGTTAAAAGATAATAAATCTATGGAATTTTGCGATAAACGATACTATTCTCTGAATATTCCCCCACACATCTATATTTCCAACATCCAAGGTATCTTGAATATTACAGGAATTTCTCATAAGCTCCAGTTTGTATGAATATCGTTTATACAAAGAACCCCTTTTTCCCAGAAACGCGGTACGACATAACGAGAGGCGTAAATCCTAGCAAACAAATAGAGTATTTTTAGCTTAGTGCAAGCGCCGCTTTCAGGGATGCCAAGCATCCAAACAAACACTGTTTAAATTAAATTATTTTCTCTACTCATTTAAGAAGATTTTGATTGACATTGTCACTAGAACTAACAAAGGGCTAAAAACTCGGAGATTGTCAGATTAATGAAGAAGAAATGATGTCTAGAAGATAACTAACAATCGAGGTCAAGAAAAAATGCAAAATCACGGTTAAAGTTTAAGTGTAGTTATCAATTACATATATCCGGATATTATAATAAATGATGATACATCACATCTTCGACAGCCCTGCTCACCGGCAAGTAGTGGCATGGTCAAGGCTAACCGTTCGCTTTTTACTCGCGAAAGTTCACCGCTCTTTGTGAAACAGTGACTTAACGCTATCTCGCTATCAGCTCCATTGGAATGCATGTTGCATAAAATTACATAAACTTAACATTGTTTTCGTCGTTAGTTTACCTAGTTGATATTAAGCTAATTGTGTGTGGTAAGCAGGTAATCTTATAACTGAAGAGCAATCCGAGCGGAACGATCATCAGAACGGCAGAGACGTAAAAAATTCTCTCCTTAAATACAATTGCAGTTCCAAGCATAAAACTTTTTATATGAGAAAATTATGCTTCTCAATAGTCTTAAACAACACAAAACAATTAAGTCAAATACCATTTGCAATTTGTATAGGCATTTAAACAACATAACCCGAAATCCTTAGATATTAATCAAAAACTAACAGAGAACGACATAAAAATTTAGAACAAGGTCAAGAATTGTCTCTGAGACCAACAATCGGACAATGGCATACCATTTGCGACCACAACCGTGGGAGAGATCGTTTGAGAATCTTACAAGCTAAATACAATGGTAATACCGAAGTACATCATATCAATATTAACCAAACCAAGTCATTAAGGCATTAAAAACAATGATTATAAAGCTGATAATCGTGTAACAATTCTAGATGGAAATAGCAAACTTAAAATGGTAGATACGAAATGTGCAGATGCCAAAAACGGTATTCATGTTCATAAACGCCAATTAGTAAAACTGACTGACCATGACAAACGTAGCAGTGATATAGTCGTGCGCGAAAATGTAATGTCCAAAAAGTCTAGGAACGAAAAGATCATCGGAGCCACTGCTAATAATGCAATTCTTGAACTCTAGGCGAGAATTACAAATCTATTCGCTTTAAGAAACCTACAAAAACTTCATGCCAATAAACAGTTTGTACGAGCGTTTCAGATTCATCAATTCCGTTATCAAATCTTAGTAAGCTTTTTAGGTTCAGAATTATATTATTTAATTTTGTAATCCTCGATACTATATCCTTGAGATCCCAATGTGACTTAGCATCAGATTTTTACATGAGGGGATTTTCAAAACAGACAATACTTTCTCAGGCTTGTAGCTGGCCTATACCAATTCTAGAATTTGGTAATTATCGAAGACTAAACCTTCTTTCTATCTGAGGCTTAGGATAGTACGTTGAGTTTTCGAACATTATTGGGGAAAGGAATTTACTCATCGGACTACCAGGTACGGACAAGGTGCTAACTTATGTGATCAACTATTTCGTCTGTACTTACTTCCAAAGACTTTCTTAAAGGTACTGAAGAGCCTGCTATCTCTCAACATCTTATTGAAAGATCAAATCGAGGAGTTAGCAGCCCTTTAGCTGTTTATGAAACCGAAGCTTAGTAACCAGTTACCATCAAGACATACTCGAGAGTATTAGGACCTTGTATAGAAACCGTACGAATAACACCATCTGCCATAAGTGTTTTATTAACCGCTGAAGATTCACCAGCGATTGCCTCCTCGATGATGATAGATACAGGCAAAAACAATCTAACTGTTCGTGTGATTACAAAACATACCCTGGAACCTATTAGAAGTTACCTATCAGTGTAACGGCACTTCCAACACCACGGTTTACTGCAGTCGGGCTTATCGCAGTACAACTACCGGTTCTCAGCTTTATTTTTTAGTGTCTTATAATAAATCTTTTATGTTATCTTTATATTAGCTTTTGCTACGGAATTCGATTATCCCCCATCGTGGTTTGTTGTTCTTAACAGATACCGAGTTATTATATATGGCCTTCTTGAAACACTCGATCCAATATTGAAATCACAAAAAACGAAAATGTTGAAGTATTAATAGGTACCACACAAGTGATATAGAATGTGAGAATTCACACCAAATGTTGTTACACCTTCATAAGCTTAAAGTGTAAAGAATTTACTCTTACAGTTATAATCTAACAGCACTGTGTAATAAACAGCCCGATTGAGTAATTATAATATTATAACCTATCTGTACCATAATGTTATATACGGACTCGGTAAAATCATAGGAGCGAGTTATGATCGTAGCACGTCGGTAGGTGAACTACAATCTATGTCAAGTTCGGACTCAGCTTTTAGCCTTGAGGCTTTCTGTAACAAGCCATAACTCTAACAGCAGGGTTATTTAACATGTTCAGACCCCCTTGCAAAATGGTCCCAGTTCTCACAATATTATTATTATATCCAACTGTAAACCTAGCATAGTCAAAGATCTTCTCAAAACTGAATCAAAGATCATTGCCATAGACTTATTTTCTGACAACTGAGATGAAAATGATTTGTTGGATTGAGGTGATTTGAGCAAGCAGATTTGACCTTCAGGCAAGATCGGTTGTAGGGCTCATTGATGACATTTAAGGGCTCTTACTGTGATGACAGTTCGGCTGTGTGACAGGGACAGATTAATATACCCCAGTTCTCCTTACCATAACGCATGGTTATTTTAGCCACAAATTTAACTTAGGTACAAATTTAACTGGTTTTAAATATTTTACTGCTCACTGATATAACTAGAGACGTCATCGGTGACGTGGATTTTGTGTTCGCTAATGTATAAATGAGCCTATCGCTTCTATTTTTTAATTTGAAATAGCTGGTATTAAATAATACTTCAGATAGAGTTTTAATTAGCGGTCCCAGTCTCAGGCGACTGGAACCGAGTTCACACATTGCCTGATTCGTTTTTATTTATTTGTGTCTTCAGACGAGTGGGATCACTCATAATTTTAACCAGAAATCAAATGATACATTCAAGAATTTTGACGAAGTGTGAATGCAAGACATACGATCGCATCGAGCGAATCTTAACTTACAATAACACAACGAGAATTAGAGTGTGACCTAGAAAAATAGTGGAAAGCAACAGGTTTTATTAATAAGTTGTCTTTATTGCCATAACTGTCTTACGATTCAGATTTTGTGTTTGGTGTTATATTCTATATAGGTAATTTTTGTTGCAAGTATTGATTATACTTTTAAACAATTATAAGACTTAAGGGAGAATAGTAAAAACTCTTATTGCACCACACACAAAACCAAAAATAATAGACACAACAAAAAAAGAAAATGATAAAGAGGAGAATTATCTTCCTTTGGGTACAGAAGATGAAAGAAATATAGTGGAAATATTAAGGGATGAGAAATAAAGTTTGAAATCCAAAGCATTTAAAGACTTTTATATGAGGTAGATCTTACAATCCCTATAAATAGTGGTGACAGTAATCAAACAGTATTTCAAAGTAATAAAATCTCTTCAAATACTTCTAAATCAGAGTCACTAAGAAGCAATTTAAATATCATTGAGGTCACCAGACCGTGGGACGCCAACTGTTGTCCAATTAAAACTATTTCTTTGCCGATCTGCATTTTACAATTGCTTTTTCTCACAATAATATTATAATCCTAGAATTGCGGCAGTCTTACAAATATTTTTTGCAAACTACGTAAGCTCAGACCTTGCAAGAAATCTTCACCGTCTTAGGCACTAAAATATATGCAGAGATATGCATGCAGATTTCTTCACGACATTTCCCTTCATCGTTCACGACGTCTCTCTAAATATTACATTTCATTTTTGCAATCGTAACCGGGTACGCTTTACCGGGTAGCTCTGATTTATTTAAAGGCGATCCCTTTACGCCCTACCTCTTGAAAATCAGAATGAATGCTCCGACATTATTCTATGCACTATGTTTATACCTAGATCCTCTTGTATAAGAAACAATGTATTGCCAACAAAAATAGCAGCACATGTTATGGATAAGACAAACAATAGAACAAATGAATAAATTCAACAAACAAATGACCGTAACAAGACCAATTTGCAATAATGCCTAAACACTGTTTGATATTTCCAAAATGGCTGTGTACATTGTATGACCGGAAGCAATAGGATCCAGGAAGTGACCGACGGCTGGTGATGTTACCTCATCTGATGCCATCAATCACAATGTCAAAGTTACAAAAACAATTGAATGTCTGCATAATGAGCGTGCCCGGTTGAAAGTTTTTTTAAATAGCGTTGGTTTAATTTGTGGTAAATACTCATTAGCTTTTTGCAATTACAGAACTTATAAAAAACATAAGTTAGTACATCCAAAACCAAGTAAAATAATCCTAGAAAGCTTTACTTTGAGTACTTCCTGCAGGTAATTACCAATAACGCTCACTATTCACAGCCTCATCATCCTGCATGTCCTTATAGTATACTACGAATTGTTACTGAATTTATATGCCCCATACTCAGTTTAGCATTACCAAGACCAGAAACTGAGTGTGAAGCATTTATATTACACTTATTATGTTATAAAGTAGCATTACCCAACAATAAATTAACAATCAACAGCTAACCAAGCGGCACATTTATTACATTAATGACAGACGTGTGCTGTGTGAGCGACTCGCGAACCAGTTTGTAAGTACACAATCTCAGAAGCTCATTTACTATGCACCCGATAATTTCCACACTAAAAGCCTCATGATGAATAGTAACGGCCCGAAGGCGGCACCTTTAAGCCTCCCATCAATTCAACATTATGCAATATTGAAAGTATTAAAAGTGATTGATTCAAAAACGGCAAAATACGTGTAGAATTTGATAATAGTCACTTCATACATAGTTTCGTCGTAATACTGTAGTTGATAAACGGATCTAATCCCATTTGAAAAATTACACCCATGGTGTTGTCCTAATGAACTTTGTGTGTTATGTAATATTACGGTTTGTTGTTGTGGCTTCCGAAGTGTGTCACCATGTGCTTAGCCGTGCCAAACGTTGTTTAACCAAGCATTATTTTGGGACATGAGTGAACTGCAAAAATCGATACATATAAAATTCCTGCTTACAGATATCAACACACAGCCTAAATCGCTAGTCCTAGAGACATGAAATTTGGAGAGCGTGTTCTTGGTGAAGTGTAGGTATAAACTGCATCCTAAGTTCTACACCCAAGAGAAGCATATGCTAGAAACATAATACGGAGAGCCAACAAGACGAAGTTAACGATTTAACTAACATAGCAGGAACAACTGAATAATTATCAGGTGAGTGTAAAGAAAGAGTCGTGGTAGAGTGAAGCACGTTTCGTAAGAGCATAGTAATTTGGCTTATCACCAATTCCGACGCGATTAAATAAATTTTCCCACATATTGCACGTTTGAAATTACATTTCAGTTTAATACAACGACATGTACTTAATCTACATCATTACATAATGAACTCTAATAATCAAAAGAAAGTTTAATCATCCAAATGATAACACGTTCAAAATCAATCACAACTATTGTCCTTTGAATCGAAACTAATACAGCCCGAGGCTCACTCATATAGACTACATTATTCGATAAGTGATCGCCTATTAAAAAATATTCATGCAATAATTCATCTTGATAGTTTACAAAGCGGCGGACAACGAAACATACCCCTCATAATCAATGATCGATAGCAACAATCGATTCACTTTCGCCATTTCGATTGTAATCGCAAAAACTAGACGGGCGGGCTCTAGCCCGGCTGTTTCCTGCGTCAGGTTCCTGCTCGACAACTCGGCCAATTTGTAAAGCACACACCAGACCATCTAGGGCCGTACAATATGCACTCTTCTGAGTTTTGTCGGGTGCATTTCATTCACCGCAAACGATGTGATTGAACCCAGATTACTCGTATCCTTGAGAACTGGTTGCGATTGAATGGTATTATATTAATCAATGTGAAAAACCTCATCTGTAGCTGCCTAGATTTATAAAAGCGACGTACGAAAATACATTTGTAAAAATATTTAGTTTCCAATTCAGTAGCAAAATAGTCGCCGCAGTCGCCTATATTCGTCATTTTGTATAGCTAGACTTTCTAGAATCATGAACATTTTGATACTCTAGCTAGATGATCACCAAATGCCCCGGAAGTCTTCGCAAGCGTTTCAAGTATAAATCCCAGCGGTTTGTTCTGATGAATTTGACTCGGTGCATTAATTCAACATAACGAGCTTTACGATGAGGAAGAACATCCTTAGGTAACCTGTTTATGACTGAGAATCTAAAAAGTATAACTTTGTATCTGAGACGGCGATGGACCTCTGTCACATTTTTCTTATATTTGGCGAAAAATGTCTCCCTTTCTTCCCCTCTAGAAAAGCCTATGCACGTATATTCCTGTAATACTGAATAATATTTTGTTTTAATTTTGTAACTGTGTCGGTAAGGATTTTTTGTAGAAGCAGCAATGATCTATGTGTCTCTATCAGCAACGTCGGTGGCCAAACTTAACATCATGCACTTTACTGCGTACAGAATACTCAAATTTTACGATGCGATAGAGAGTTAACGATCATGACATACATTTCCTGGCAACAGTAACTCAAATTACGTATAGAACAGCCTTCATTCATTGTGATATGGGAACTTACCGGCCACTTGTAATGACTTTCTTATTAATGATCAGTCAATACTGTTTAACGTGTGGTTATGTGTTTATTATGGTCAAGATTGCTTTCTGTAATACAATTTTATTGATTGATATTAAGTGGATAAAATTGATAAGTTTTTTGACTGAATGTGTGTGAAAGTTAAATTATATGTTACTCAATGTTACACATACGTCCTTCTATCTGTCCGTTCCAGCTAACCTCATTAGTTATACCTACTGATTTTAACTGGTTTTATAAGAAATAACTTTCATTTAAAAAATATTATTTAAAGTTACCTCAAAAAATTGAGTCTACGCGGGTTAAACCACGGGACAGAAAACCAATACGTGAGAGGCTAAAAACATGAATGGATCAAGTAAAAGTGAAGTGGATGTCAAACAACGAAAAATTATTTCACCGAAGGTAGTTATTGAAGTTTTATGTGCACATGAAAAAAAATTAAGTTCCTGTTTGTAATTCCAAATTTACAGTATTTCACTAAAAGCACACGAAGATATGAATCAAAAATTTGTTGTAATAAATCTCAGTCCGTCTGTTTGTTCTCGCTAATCTCCGAGCAAATTTTAGCGAGACTTATATGTGCAGATAGCTGATAATACAAGGAGTAACTTAGGCTACCCTATAATAAAAAGAGGGTTCCGTGGACACTCCTGAAATTAAATCTACGCGGGCGAAACGGCCACAGCTAGTAAAAATAAATGTAAACAATGAAGATGTTCATGAAGCAGTAATTAAAGCAATTAGTATAGAATCGTGTAGCAAAGTAGATTGTTTGACTTTAGCAGACGCAGCCGGATCCCGGCGCTGATTGCAGAGACATCGATCACACTGATTGATGAGTGTATACATAGAAGGTACCGTTGCATTCATTTGGGACTCTAAGCCACTCTGAGCTAAAGTTGCACTAACACACCACAAGCAATGCCGTGTTTTTGAACCAATTACTTTGATTGATAGTGTTAACGGAGTATAACTGTGGATCCAGGTCAAAATACTCTGAATATACATGAAAAGTATTTGAATAGCTACTTTACTCCGACAGCTTCATTATTATATCCGTTCGATGATTGTACTCATCGAACCAACGTTCGATTTCCGCAGCAATCATTTGTAAGCCAAAGAAATTTTGTTTATGAATGTGGATAGTTACAAGGGGGGAGGAAGACCTAAGAAACGATGGATGGATTGTGTGAAAGATGTTATGGCTAGAATGGGAGTGAATACAGATATGAAGGCTGATAGAGACCACAAACATGGAATAAAGGAGGAGGATGAGGGAGATCCGTGCCTCGCCCGCCTTGTACATACTGTATATAGCATATAGCCTACCTCACCTTGAATGTCCGTTGAACATTTTGGTGAAGGATTTTTTTTAAGATAGAAAAGTTTTAAATTTTTTCCAACCTAAGGGGCCTCCATAAATTACGTCACACATTATGGGGGAGGTAGGGGGTCGACAAAGTGTGACATTGTGTGACATCACATTTCAAGATCTATTATAATCTAAGTTAAAACTATTCCTAAATCTAAACTATACGAAACCCTCAATGACACAATAATATCTGTGCAAGATACCAATTGTTTTGTCGGTTTAATAAATGCCGCTAAACGCATTCATTAATAGTTTTTAATTTTGTTAACTGTCTGATATGATGTTAATTTTATCAATAAATAATTTAAATGAAAACAAAACTGATTTCGGAATTGCTATTTTCATTAAATACTTTCTAAATGTTAATATACAAAATATGTGACGTCACACTAGGGAAGGGGGAGTCTTACATGACAAGGACGGCGGGAGGAGAAATAAAACATTAAATTCGTGTGACGTAATTTATGGATAACCCCTAAATAATACCACTTATATTATGACAAGGTACGATGTTTTTGTTTGTTAGTTGCGATTGAAATCAAAAATTACTCTCATATTTCAGCTTTCCAGCGAGTATATAAGTATGGATAAAACAGCCGCTGTAAAAAGAGAATTCAGAATTTATTACATTTTGTATGTCTATGGCCCCTATCATCTAATCTAAAGAAACGCATCGTAAACTACGATTATTGCGTGCTACAGTACCGTCGTAGCACCCTCAAGTAGCTACGCCAGAATTATTGTCAGCATAAAAATACCGTTTGTGTTACTACTTCAACTTTTTGTGACCTAATGTACAATTCATTCTAGAGCCTTACAATAAGCGCTTATTGCCATGATAGTTCTGCTGTGTCAGTGACAGACCGATACACGTCATCGGTCATATACATCTGTCCCATACTCATCTCCCTGGCCTTATCCCATACATTGTTGGGGTTGGCACTATGTTCAGCCTGTAAAGCGGCTGCCATCTAGTCTTTACAACCCCTTTAACGAGGAATACCTGTGATCTGGGTTAAACCAGTTGTCACAATATTTCAGCCCTCCGGCTGACCTGTAAAGATTGCCAAGGATGATAAATTGGCAACCGGAACCGAAGGCGTAATTTGCTCTCCCAGGGCGGTCACCCATCCAATTACTGGCTAGGAATAGGGTTGCTTAACTTCGCTGATCAAATGATATGCGCAATAGCAACTGTGCCACGAGTTCCTGTCATATCTGTCCCATAATCATTGTCAATATTATGACGACAATAAGAGGTCATAGTAGTGCTCCTGCTCTCATACAATAATTTAATGCTTACTTAAGAATTTATAAAAACACAAAAAATATTTATTCATCTCGACAATTTTAGATTAATAGCTGTGTGATTTTAGGTACGGGTCATATTTAACTATCACAAATTTTTGAGATTTCCAACACAGATTTTGGGGTAAATATTGAGTAACTTATTATTTAGTTTATCAGTGAGGTAACTAGCGTAAGCTTTACCTCTGACTAGTTAGATCGTATGCCACCGTCGCTGCGTGCGCCGTAATTTTTAATACTCAAAATGAACCTACAGTAATATTCTAACCTTACAAAATTCTGTACGATGTCAACGACCCTTGGAATACACTCTTACGCAAAATACATAAAACAAGAATAAAGGTAAATTAAGTAATTAATTCGAACTGTATAATTTGCATGAGTCTTTATATTTCACGCATCATGATTTCATTCATTGCGAAGTGTGCAATTGCGTGCAAAACAATGGTATGTGCCACATGGCTTGCGGCCTTGACTGTACGCACATTGCAGTCAGGTGCAAAATATGTGTACACATGCAAGCTGTAAAAAGCACCTTTTTAAAGGGCACGGGTGCCATTATTTTGTCACTGTTTTTATGGTACTTCTGATAATAGACGGACACATGCACCTTACCAATATTACACGTCGACGTTTTTATATATTTTAGGCTAGCTTTGCCCCGCGGTCTCACCCGCTGAATTTCATGAACCAATTTCGCCGAAATCGTATTAAAACAATAAATAGAAATTAAAATTAAAATCGCCTTCATATTAAATGCATATGAAAGATACGGTACTGACCTAAGAAACAATTCTTAAAAAAATTCTCTGTCTGTCTGTCTGTTTGTTCTGGCTAATCTCCGAACGGCTGGACCGATGTTATCCGACTTTCACTGGCAGACAGCTGATGTTTCAAGGAATAACTTAGGCTACTTTTACTTAGAAAACAAATTAGGGTACCGCGAGTCAAAGCATGAAACTTAGTCCACGGGGATAACCTTAATAATCTTCGGTGAAAAGTGAGTGTTGTTATTACAATACCTTTGGTAAGCAAAAAGTTCCCTCGGGGAATACAGGGGTGAGCATATGTAGATACATATGCACACGCCTTTATTTTACTAAGACCCATGTTTGTCAATGACCCACAAACACAAGATTATGGCTTAAAACACACATCATGCTTACATTGACGTTGTAACGTCGAGATTACAAAAATTTGGTTAAATATACGATGATAACTAAATGCTTTGATAACTAATCTTATAGTAAACTCTTCATTAATTAATCTTTTATTCGTGGTTATCAAATTCAGATTTTTACCGTATTTTTATTTTTATTTACCAGTTACTAGTTTACAGTTATTATACAGACAGAGAAAACGAGACAATATAAAATAGTTTTTTTGATTTCTGTACCGTATATACCGTCGCTGGAAACGAGCGGCTTACATCAGGTTGCACCTTAAGACACTTCAATTTTATTTAAATATAGATACGTAATAACGGTGTGTTTCAATGAATTCGTCGCAAGGAAAATTTTAGACAATGTAGAAACATTATTGATTTAATCTAATATATAAAATTCTCGTGTCACAGTTTCCGTTGCCATACTGCTCCGAAACGGCTGGACCGATTTGTATGAAATTTTGTGTGCAGATCGGGTAGGTCTGAGAATCGGCCAACATCTATTTTTCATCCCCCTAAATGTTAGTTGTGTTGTAATGTTGGTGTTTTTTTTGGGGTGGACTACCCAGTCCACCCCAAAAAAAAATGGCAATACAACGTTTGCCGGGCACAGCTAGTAATATATAGTATGGTTGGAAAGAAAACTCACCTGTTGCTCTGATGTGACCTCTTCTCTGCTACTATCATCTGAAACAAAAACATATTTAAATTGAAATTTCCGAACAACAAAAAAAGTAAAATTTCACTTTATATTTATTTTCTTCTTTATTACTGGACCTGTCCAGTTACGATAGAATTATAGGCACACCCAATAGCCAGGGTCTAAGAATATGGCTATGGTATCCCCTGCCTGTCGTAAGAGGCGACTAAAAGGGGGCCGGAGGGCCTGCTGGCGGTGGTCGGGGTGGGAGCTTTGACCACCGGCGCGGGCCCGGGAAGGTGGCAGCGCGATGTGGCTCGCGCTGCCTTGCACAGCGAGGTCTCTAGGGGCGGCCCTACAGCTGCCCCGGGGATGTGCCCCGGCAAAGTGTGGGGGGACACCGGTGCGTTCTATCAGAGTACCCGGAGTCCCCCCTGAGCACTGAGGATGGCCACCGGGGGGGTTTTAGTGCGGTAAGAATCCCACATACCCCGATCTGCCTCTCCCAGAGCGGTCGGGGACCTTTTGAAGGATTCCCCCCTCGTCAAAAAAAAAAAAAAGGATTGTAGGCAATTCTCATATAAAATTATCTCTAACCAAATTCAAATCTAATTTCGAAAATCGTATGATTTTTTTCGAAATTAGTACCAAATCAGTAAAAATAATCTAATCGGTCTAACATCTATCAGTCCAAAAGAAGTTATTACATGCAGGCATAATTTACGAGATAATTTTGTAAGCACTGCAATTAAAAAATTCTAACTACACTTAATGGGTCGATTAACCCAAAACTCCATCCATTATTATATAATTGTTTGACCTCCAAACACAATCCCACACAACATCCCATTACATATTACATATTTTTTATACTACAATCTGAATAAGACGTTAGTATTGCCATAAAACCTTTCGAACCTGGCGACAGCATTTATAATCCAGTACTCCTATCACAGATTTGCCACCGTTTTACTAATCAATTCTCGCTAGTGTCTCCACCAAATATTCTCATTAAATATTTGAATGAGAATTTATATAGCGCCTCCTTACAGCGACGAGAAGAACTAATACATCTTATTTAACAAAACTCGTATTATGGGTACTGTATAATTCAGGGGCGTGCAGATAAGCATTGCTGACCATTTGTGCTGACTGAATACACTCGTGTCGTGTGTGTGTTTATACCAAAACGTATGTACCTACGCGCCACATTGGTAAGTACTTAACCTACCTACTTATTCTGAAAAGCCAATGCACGAATTATGTCACTCTGAACGATTTGAAAGTACTATTCAAATAAATATATTTATGACTTCTTGAGTTTTGATTAAATAAAAAACCCTTAGTATTACAATAGTTCAAATGTTATTTTTAACGCTTTACACTTATTACAGCTAGCAATCTAATTCTGTGCAGTAAAAATCGTAGCTATTGCCGTAACTTCCATTAAATTTAAGGTCGTTCAGCCGCCGTCACGAATTATGCGCGCTGATCTTGTAAACGCAGTAGTCAGGTTAAAATACAATACATAATTCGCGTAATCGTAATCATTTTAGAGTTCCATCCATCCCCTGTCGTCTAACCTACAAATACTTCATCATGTATTATTTAAGGTATTATAAATTCACAGACCAATTCCGCTGATCACCTACTTGCCTGCCCTAGCGGTCCAATGACAGAATCCCGTCGAGTGCAGCATTCAAGTGACGTCACACTCTGATTGCTGCAGATGGCAAATTCTTCGGAAGTCGGCCGATATTAGCGACTTGTCGTATCTAGGGTTGGCAATCATCTTTATAACAGCATAAGTAAAATTATTCGTAAATTCCTATTTATTTATATTTCTTTATAATTGTTAAACAAATCATTTGTGTTAAACATAATCTACCTAATTGAAAAACCTACACCGCACGCTATTTTCTAATAGTTTCGACTAGAGGTCCTTTGAATAAACATCAATTAAAGTGGATTTGGAAGCGAGGACGCAAAATAGCCGCAGATTCATTAAGCCAAAAGCATACCCTTTTGACCAGCCACCGCTAAGGACAACCCTATTAAATATCTCCAAGGTCTTTAACCCGGCTTATCCGGTCAATTTCACGGTCGCAAACACCGTTTGCAATTTCGCATGTCGTGGAATCTTGACACGTCTTTCTTGCGGGACTCCCATGTGACGAGATATCGCTAACGAGCCACGTTATCGCGACATCCTTACTGAGGAGTTTGCACGAAACATCCAACATATCAAACGAGTATAACAGTTAATCGTTTCGATGACCGAGAGAGAATCCATAAACATACATACATATGCTCACACATGTACTCCCCAAAGGGTTTAAGGAAGTGCACCCACATTTCGCCATTCCCAAGTAATGGGGGAAAATTACGAATGGTAAACCCAATATCATTTTACCCGACCCTGCAGGCTTGCGACGACATAACCAACATGGCAATCGTAAAAAATTTGGTCATAATAAATTGTTGTCAAAAAGAAATATTACGAACAACTCGAGAAGGGGGTACAGACAAGACAATGTCTCTGTAAATGCAAGAATCATGAAAAATGATAGCAAATTCATACTGAATCGAAATTTGCAACCTTACAATCTAGTAGCAAATGTATTACAAGAGCAAAATGCAAAAGATACACACAATGATGGCATTGTTGCCGGAGATAATCAGACGAAACTACCGGAAAATAGTAACATGGAATTGTTTGGCTCACTTCCAAGATTTAACGCTTGGATTCCCAATGTTCATTACGGATTTTCTTTTGTTCCTTACATATTTCCCAAGGACATCACTGTTATTAAGCTTCCGTTACACTTGACTCGGAACTATATCTATTACAAACTGTATAGGAACTTTAGTTACAACTAGCTGTGCCCCCGGTCTCCGCCGAGTAGACTTAGTTTAAAGCTTTATTTCGTGTAACCCTATTTTAAATAAAAGCATTGTGACGTCAGCTACTTGCCAGTGAATATCCCGTTAAATCGGACCAACCATTTCAGAGATGAGCTGGAACAAACAGACAGGCAGAGAAAAATGTCTTATATAGTATAATAACTAGTATGGAGATGACAGCTGGATGAGACCTATACCAGGGGTCCAGGGGCTGATTTGCGGGACGATTTGTAATGCCACAATTTTGCTAATTCGGAATAAAAAGATTTAAATATTTATTAATATTTACAATTAAGAAATCACTGCTAGAAATCTAGCTAGCTACAAGGTAGTCTATTATTCGTGAACTGTCACAACCATTCCTATGCTAACTGTAAGGAATATCCAAGTAATTTTTAGTACCTACTTTTGGTTAGAGATCCACTTCATTAGCAGCAATATATATTCAACTAAAGAAATACATTAAAATAATAAATGTTGACTGATTCAAATAAATTGCTTCAGCAATTTTCCGCATACTAATGAATGAATATTGCACAGAGCTGGACTATTGGCCTCTTACATTTTCATGGTGTTTGGTCACGCGTACATTTACCAAATTATGCGGGGTGGCATTAATCCTGCATATTGTGTAACCATAGTATATTGAAAGAACTAACTAACATTATAAACCTGAAAGTTTGTAAGAATGTATGTTTGTTACTCTTTAACACAAAAGCTTGTGAATGGATTTTGATGAAACTTGCGATAGTATAGATCATATAACATAGGCTAAACATATTTAGTGGATTGTCCAAAATATAAAGATAAATCCTGCGAAGACGGAGTCGCGGGTACTAGCTAGTATAATATATTGTTGTATAAACGTTCATACCAACGAAGAAACTTTGTTCTACATCTCATGCTATTTTCAAACAAGTTTATTTCCAGATTATTAAAATAAGAAAAAAAATAGTATTGTAAATGAGCTCTCAAACCATTCACCACCTTAGGTTTAATAGAATAATTTATTCTAAGACAACTGACACACAGTTTAAATATAAGCTATATAAGCAGTTAGGAAACTCTCAATCAATGGAGAAAACGTTAAAAAATTAGGCCTACTTTCCTAGCTGCTTCTGAAGCATATATTTGAACTGTGACCGACTTCCTTCCCGGTTCTAACACTATGATGATGATCATTTTATATTTAAAGCACATTCCAACTATTACATAATTATATCTAGATTTAGAATACTTTTTTCAACAAAGTCACGTAATGCTATTGAATCATTCATTTTAAATCAGGTGATTAAATAGATAGGAACTACTCTCGAGCAGTATAGAGATGCGTGGCTTTTATCAGATTTTACATAAAAATATGGACATAATATAATCCAATCTGAATATTGGAAAGTTTGAGACACAAAAAGAGTAGTCGAGATAAATTGGCGAATCGCAATATGTCATGTGACACGAAAATACAAGACTATAAAATAAAATTATAAAATACGATTGTAATTTTAAAAAATATTTTAATTGGTGCTCATTTGGAATCTTGACGTCGTGTAATATAATATTCGATATCAGACATGGAATTTTACGGCCTACCATCATCGGCTTAAGCAGAGCGTATTAAGAACTTCTGAGCATTGACGTTTCTTTTTGGTAGCCTAAAATTGAACGTCCAAGCAAAATTCCTAATACGCACTGTTTAAGCAATCATAGTTGACACGCCGTTCACTAATTCATACAGTCATATTTTTAAACATCATATTCCTTGTGTTGTAACTGCAATTTTCTCCAAATTACACCTTCCTTGAGGAAATGTCACCTTACCGGTAACCGCTTTTATAATTCTCTGATTTACAAGCTATTAGCTAATGACTGGCTTTCGCGAGATAAATCATTCAAGAGGTATAATCACACGTGCAAATACAAACATTTACTTTAACTGTCTGTTCACGTAGTGCATTCACCCTTGCAAACGCGTGACAAACCCATCCTGGCATAACATTATAACATGCGTTACAAACCTCTATGCTACACATAAAACCACACAATCTAGTCCCTAATTTAAAGAAAATAAAGAACGTTTTTCGTTCAACAGTATTTCTCCAACGGCAGATGTAACTTTGCAAGTGACTGATACACAAATTCGTAGCGGAGATGTGAGGAGTCTTCCAAATGGGGCTCGTTCCACAATCTGATTTAGTTGATTGTGCAAAAAAGACATGTTAATACCATAACGTTCTGCGAATGGTGATATACCGTTCTATCAATTTACAGTTCAATGCCATCACAAACCTCATATGACATTGTTTTTCATAACTTATGAAAACGAAGAAGTCATCTAGACACAAAAAACCCATCAAAATATTGTGTGGTCGAGAAATTATTTGCTTTTGTTTCATGTTGGAGCGAATGCCTTTTTATAACTGTTGTATAGTAACAGTTTCGATGGTGAGAAAATTTGGATAATTGAAGAAAGAAACATAGAATTTTCCAGATAAATGAACACGCTTCGTTACTACGTCTTAATGTAGTTGAAGCCGTGTGTAGCCGTTAAATTCGTCAAATTTCAAGTCATCAGTTCTAATAGCAAAAAGATAATTAACAAAACTTCAACTCACGCATATTTGAGAGATGTAGTGTGACAAATAACAGGGCGGTGTGGGATCGACAAAAACGGTAATGGGCTCACGTAACGATTCTGAGGCACGTTCCTGCTGTAATGGCCTATAAAATCAATTTGCCACCAGCCTTAGAGGTTCCACTTCATTTTTTAAATACACCGAATGAAAAGTTGCCACTCAATTCGTGGTTTTTAAAAGATTCCAAACTATGTACTATGTAGCTGCTTAGTAGAGGTTGCCAATGACCCAGTGTTATCTTTACAAAACGATTGTCCGATGAAGAATATTCATGATTAATTCAGTAGCCAAATTTACATTGTCCAATGTTTTGCGTTACCGCTGTTAGAATTCCAGATATCCTTAAGCAGATATTTGATATCATCATAATATCATCGTAAAACAGGGAAGTAATTATGAGATATGAGCAGAAGTAAAAATACCTATAATCTATTTTTTCATTTCAGGATTTCAGATTTTTTAAATTGTAGGAAATTCTATTCTTTTTGATGAAGAAATAAGTACTGTTTTTATTGATTGTTAATCATTAATAAATAATGATTTTGACAATTAAATGATTCAGTTTAAGCCACTAGTTCGAAAACTAGCCTTAGAAAAAAACCATGTAATACATAAATTTATTTATGAAGTGTATACCATATCGCTAGAACAACAGCTGAGCTACTAACAAGAGAGTAGTTCAGACTAACCATACGAATTGTTACCGCCTCCTCGGTTTGCTAAAGTGATCCAGAAAGCAGCACTGTGATTAGATACTAATGCGGGGCGGGCCACGAAAATGGTACAACAGATAGATAGAACAAAAACAATTCTGATCGGAAGTTATTGTTTTTGAGCAAATAACATAGGACTTGATGAAAACAAATATTTAATCTGCTAATGTATTGTGAATGCTCACAAAAAAACTATTCGTCCCAATAGCATACATTCAATAGATATTTAACTCAACCAAAGTAACTGTAATTCTTTTAATATGTTCTGCTACTTTAATATTCATAGTAAACATTTAGCATAGACACACGAAACTGTTACATTGAATATCCCAAAGTGATCAGTGCTCTTGAAAATTAATTTATTACACCTTGATCGATACAATTTTGTCGAATGATGACATCAACTGAATGTGCTTAAAATTTTGCATGGCCAGTGTTGATTTACTTTATCGACTGTTATCGGTTCAGGGAATTGTTTGTGGTTTTTCAGCCCACATATTATAACGATGACGACATTGCTTAGACTAGGTATGGGCCGATATCGTAGGTGTCCAATTTCATATTTTAACACCGTTTCGCCCACTTTATTTTTACTGATTCATTTTTAACAATAGTTAAGTCTTCATTTTTGATTAGTTATCGCCTCCTTTAGAGATTTTATATTTGTTTCGATCCATATACTCAGTTTTGTCTGACTAATATTCAATTTGGACTGACATCGATTTTAATTGTGTTCCATTTTTTAAGTCTAGCCTTATTTTTTTATCTTGTCCCGTATTTTGGCCTCGCATCAAACCTTTTTTATCTAAACTTAAGCTCGGCATCTCCTTAATGTACTTATACGTCTTTATCGTCCCCGGCACTTCCTTGATGTGACCAAATTTGACTCCTGGACTTATGGTAGAGTCACGATCACGTATAAGATATAATCATTTCCTTTATTTTACATAATGACGCTACTCTTAAAAGGCTTCTTCTTGCTCAGTTTAATTTAGATTACCTTGTAAATGATTTATTATTATTGTCTTAATCTTGAATTTGTAGTTTGCTACTGTCATCAGCTAAAACTGCTATAATTATTAGAAGGACTAATAATTTTCTTCCTATTTCCTACAACTGATTACTTTCTGGCACATGGCAAACACTGTCTAATACATCAAAATTAAAATTAAGGATTGAAGAAGAAACAAAGAAAACAGGAATAAGACAGACAAATGGTTCTGCATATTTTTCTCGTTCAATTACTTTCACGCTTATATAAAACATCTCGCGCTTGACTATTAACTCTTCTTCTCTGTCGTTTCTCAATTACTGAAGGACGTATCTGCTTTGTGTTTCAGTCAGTCCTGCTTTTCATTAGGAGCAGTCTTTAGCATCACTATAGACTAGAATGTATCGAAGCTTGTGCATTTGCGTTATCAGTGAGCTAGCAGCCATCTCGCGATTGTAGTTATCAGTTTATCTCTGGTTGGCTAAACTAATTAGTACTGAAAGGGGACAGGTGTAATTGCACTTAGGTTTGTTTTGATCTCTGCCTCTTTCTAGTAATGTAATATCTGGTTGACCGAGCTGTGTTCGGTTTATCCTTCACACGAAAAAGAGGAAAATAAACAAAATAAAAATTCCGGTGAATCTCGGTCTCGAACCGGGGTACTCTAGTTTCGTTGTCGCCCCGGAAGCTGGAAGCCTCACCTTTGAGCTACCATAACTTGACAGAAGTCGGCGAAATTTGCCGTCGTATTGTAATGATATGTTATGAGTTTTTAAGTGCCTGAAAACATGGTCAAGTCGTTACAGCCGTTTCAGAGATTCCAATTATATATATAACAAGAATTGCTCGTTTAAATATATAAGATAAGATTTACTTAGTGATTAATGGTAATAAAAGGATGTAAACTAAGGGACTGTTTTCGCTTCCGTATATTTATTGATACGAATTTCAAATACAAAACACAAAAGTCGTCGAAAGAAGATAATTCGTGTTCCCACTAAATCACATATGAACGTTAAGAAAATTACTAAAGGCTCTAGAGCCTCCTCCTAGATACAGGTATCACCAAATAAAAATATCTTAAGGTGAAAGTTCAAAATTGTGTTCTCAGAGATCAAGGAAGCAGTAAGTACTTAGGTTCAAGAATGTATTGTATACAGCTCAGTAATAATCACAGACCAAGCGAAGACTTAAAGAAATTAAAGGCAGCGCGCAGACAGATTTCTTTACGGGTCCCGTCACGAATTAAGAACTAGTAGTACCTTTGAGTGCGCACTATTCGCAGTAGTTATTTCATGCGTCTCTGTTTAAACATATGGCGCGACGCGAATAAGAACTTGTGCAGTATCCCCACAACTTTTTCGCAGCGACTACGCTGGGAAGAAGTAAAGAAGCGACTGATCCCAATTAATTTTAATGTGATCCTGGTTGAGACCTAACTCAAGCTCAGTACATTCCAAAAATTCTCTCGAAACCCGAAACTAACGCCGTTACTCATGTTTCGCTGATACCGTATATACCGTTCCATTTGTGAAACGTTTCTGTAATGTTTCGGCTATCGATCTAGCAGGGTCGCCGAATAGAAATGTTTAACTTACGAGATTGATTGTATTCAACATTAGATGCAGTCACTGAAAAGTTAAAAGAGAATTCTTACTGGTTTTCATTTTACCGTTTATCGAAGAGCTGTTAGAAGCGGCATATCTATCTTGTTTGTATGTGATTATATTGACACTGCAAAGTATTCGTCACCTAGAGAAGGTAGTTATTAAATGAATACCCTAGTAATTTCTCTTCAAGCAGGAACACGGTGGAGTTTACGCAATTCTCGCTTGGGGGCAGAATATCAGGCTCTGCAGTAATATCCAGTCTGTCAGCGTTATGTCTGATAAAATTGTTGTGCCAACCCTAACGGCACGCGAGTTTGCCAAACAATCCGCAAGGTTTACACACGAGCATTGTTTAGCAGAGGTAACAAGCGAGCACGTGAAAATACTAAATATAACACACGTTAGTACAACTATGTTTTGACTTGGATTTAGCGACTTGCATAATCAAATAACAGGCACCTTAGGACAGTAGAACACACACAGTTAAATGTTCCAATATGGATTCAAAGAAATTAAAAGTGCCTAGTGCAAATTTTAAATTCTATGAATTAGGACTGAATTGGTAACAATAACTATGTCTGATTTTAGTTATTGACTTCAAAAGATAACAGGAGGCTCTATGATAGTCACATACATACAAATGCTCACGCCTGTATTCCCCGAAGGGGTAGGCAGAGGTGTTGTAATAACAACGCCCACTTTTCACCGAAGATGATTAAGTGCCAACGTGACAGATGGCCATCTCAGACACTATACATACGTCATTGAATTACTTCTCAGACATATGCAGGTTTCCTCACGATGTTTTCCTTCACCATAAAGCACGTGGTATGAAATCACTGTACATAAGTTTTCTAGAAAAACTCATTGTACAGGCCCCGCTGGGATTCGAAATTGCGTCGCTTGCGTAGCACGTGACTGCTCAAACCTCAAGGCCACCACGGCTCTCTTCATCAACTCTCATGGAAAACATTCAAACATTGGGCTTGGATACTAGGGGGTCAACTGAGTTTTGGATGATATCGCATAAGCAGTAGCAAATGTCTGTGCATTTGCACGAGAGGATTTGGTAGACTTGTCCCGGGGAAACAGTGACACCTTAGATCGCCTGGAATTCTTGATAGACACCAGTACATATCCTTGATGGAAGTAGCCACATTGTTGCATTATAGCTAACCATGAGCTCTTATTGCAATGTTAATTCAGGTGTGCGACAGTGACAGCCTTATACACGTTATATACATACGTCTCATGATAAGAGTAAAACTATCAGGGAAATAAGAGATTATGGTAAGGCCCCAGATTCCTTGGACAGACACTAGTCACAGAATTAACCACCGCGTCATATCTATCAGATAGCGTCACTGTCGTACGTCGTGTCTGACCTGATTGTCTGATATTGGTACTTAAATTAGCGATCTCAGAGGAATTACAATTAACCGGGCCATTTCGTCACTCGACCCAAATGTGCATAGGTTGATAAGATAGCGCCACATCACACAGTGTTTGTTTACTTTGATAGAGGTGACTCAAGGCCAGTACACCTGTTGCAGTTTATTCTTGTTGTAGTCTAACTAATAAAGAATAGTTACTTTGGGCCGACGCTTTCACCTGTTTCAGGATAAATTCTACAACTTCGGTGTAATGCCTGAAACGTTGGCACTACACACACTATTTCGATATGGAGAAATTATTAGCATACAGGCTATATAAAAGTTCTTATTGCCATCATAGTTCCACTGTATGACAGTGACAGACTTATACACGTCATATGCATCTGTCTCATAATAAGAATTAAACTAACATGGCAATAAGTGGCCATAGTCCTAAGAGTTGAGGTACACCGAACACCCGAAATAAGATATTTTACTAATTCGAATAGCGGGACCTTATTACCTACTCTAATCACTTACCACTGAACTACACTACACTTCCGTAGTACGCCCCCTTTAGTGATGCGGTGTGTGATTCATCTTTACCCATCTCTGGTTTCAATAATAAAGCAGATATTTCATTATTTTTCATTGAAAACTTTGTGAGCTGAAATCATCTCGGAATAATTCAATTTAATACACTGTGCGAAGTAACATAATTATCTGCCAAAGCCTGTCAATGCTTATATAATTAGTGTAGAATATAAAAGAATTTAATAATAAAGTTAGTCGACAATATTATTTAATTGTTGCTGTAGTAGGAGGTATTTGGGAATTAGTGGCATACATACATACATATACTCACGCCTGTATTGCATGGAGGTAAGCAGAGACCACCGTTGGCAACGTGCTACGATCTTTACATACTTCTCTCGCTTCGTCCACATTCATGTATCTCTTCTTCTTGAAATCTTAGCATAAGAAATTATTTTTTAAGGCCTCTTAACACAGGCATTAAAAAGCTTAGAGTAAGCTTTTTAATGCATGTGTTAAGAGGAGGTCGTGAAAAGGAAATCGTGGTCACTAGATTAAGAAAAACTTGTTGTAATTAATAAACATAGTATCAAAATATTGTGATCATATTTTTATGAGACGGTTTGTAAATATGTATTAATGAGTACTAAATATAAATGTTTACAATTAACAGTATGAAATATTAATAGTCGCTTTATTTTGCCTCGCAGCGCGACGCCGCTTGATTTTGTTATTATAATATATAATTAAGGATGGCAATAGCTGCCCTACCTAGTTAATTGACCTGAAGCCATTAGTATAAGCTCAATGTAACATTTCAGGCTTTCGTGTCCAACATTAATTCACCTGCAAGTACAAATAAACGTATAGGCAAGGCCGCATGAAGTCGATCGATAGTAAGCTAGTTAGTGAAATGTTTACATTCGCGTGACCACGACTAACTATTACCATCAATACAAAGTAGTACCAAACATTCTAATATAGGTTTACTTGGGCGCTTACTATGATTGTTTAAGCAGCGCGTATTATGCACTTCTTAGCTTTGACGTAAAATTTTACGGTACCAATATGAAACGTCAAAGCTCAGAATTTATTAATACGCTCTTCTTGAACCGATGATGGTAGGCCCCATTTTATGTCCATTCAGAAACATAACGGTAGTTACGTTATTTGCATAATACTAATGGCAACGGTTATCCAACTAGACTGTATGGGTTTTAATCAAACTTCAATCCGTTATCAGTACGGTGGAAAATCACTACACATAATCTCTGACGGCTGAGTTTGACGTTTACATGCGGTTTATAAAATAAAATCTTAATGCAAACAGTTTTTGGCGGCACAACTCTATATTCGAAGACTAACAATGTCATTAGTAAAATATCTGTAGCGTTACAGTACAATATTCTATTTTCATTTCATCTACACTCTATTACTAAAAATATAAATATAAATATATAAAACTAAAAAGTTTGTTTGTTTGCTTGCGCTAATCTCAGGAAGTACTGGCGGATTTGAAAAAATCTTTCAGTTTTAGATAGCACATTTATCGAGGAAGGCTATATCATTACGCTAAGACCAATCGCGGGCCATCGTTAGCCCAAATTAACTACTTCGCGCGGACGAATTTGCAGGCAGAAGGTAATCATTTATAAACCTTCTTATCTACCTTTGGTAATTATGATTCGCGTTCTAAATTTAATCACCAGACACTTTGACGACAGTAAACATTAAAAGTAGCGAAGTGGCGTCCAACTTGGTCGTTATCAATTTTATCAGGCTTGATTATAAATTTTTATTCCCCGCCATTTTGCAATACTAACTGGCGTGCTGTGCACGTGTGATATAAGTCGTTATCTAGCTGTATGATATGTACGGGTATCATTGTAATGCTATAAATACTGTCAGTGAAACAGTTAGCAGCTATTTTATTAATCGCTCAAATATACTGTACCACGCAACAGTAACGGGTACATTTTCTAGCAATACAGGTGAATTTCGGAGAAACTGAACTGTAGGCTTAGACAAAGTAAAATTCTCTCGCGCTTACGCTAATAAAGCGATACAAAATGTATGGAAATTACATAAATGAGGCACGTGACGTCATTCTGTCATTCCTATACATGATGAATCGTTTCTATAAACGAAGTTTCTTTCTAACAAGCCCTGTCTGGAATCGTTAGCGGAAAACACGCCAATTTGGTGATAAAGTAAAAAAATATTCATTAAAGAATGCACAATGGAGCGTTTTTGCATAACTCTCAATCGATTCGAACTGTCACCGTGACAGATTACACGATGACAGTTAAGGTCAAGTTGAAGCGCATTCATTACTGAACGATGACACCGCGCTGCTAGTAAAAATAAACCAGGTCGGTAACAAGTAATTTCGTCAATAGGATACTAAATTCTGTAAGATAATTTTTTTTACAGAATAATATCAGCGCACCTAGCTTTTTTTTTTAAATTGTTATTATCAGGCTAGAGAACTTCTTTAAAAATTAAACGGGTAATATTACATAGTTTCGCAAGTTACCTAATATCATCTCCCTGGTCTTATTCTATACATTGTTGGGGTCGGCACATGATTCAACCCGATGCGGTTAATTTTTATACGAAGCGACTGCTATCTGACCTTCGCAATCCCTTTAATGAGGAAAATCTATGATCTGGGTTAAACCAATTGTCAGACTATTTTAGGCCTCCGACTGACCTGTAACGATTGCCAAAGATGATAAATTTGCAACCGGGACCGACGGCTTAACGTGCTCTCCGAGGCACGGAGGAAACTCGGGCGGTCACCCATCCAATTACTGGCTAGGGGTTAACTTCGGTGATAGAATGATATGCGCAATAGCAACTGTGCCTCTCCGCAAGTTACCTAATAGTAATTATTTAAATAATTCAGTATTTGATTCCAATCTCATGAACGTCTTGTCACCTATTTCATTACCGACTCAGGAGCAACTTATCTAGCCGTAATTGAAGATTTAGAAAGTCCATATATTTCAATAGCATTTAGTTAAAGTTGACGCGTAATATTTTCACAAATCTCTAGAAATGTAATAATAAACGTGCCGTAAGTATAAAATAGCCGTAATGAAATTCACTCAATTAGAAACGCGAGTGCTTTTTCCATTGGTTGTATCGAAAGCTAATTAGCGATATGACAGAGTGCAGCAGTTGGCTGGAATATGGGTCGCAAGGCAGAGGCTTTCTATAATCTCTCACTATGAGTAGCAACTCTTTACACGTGACTCTGAAATATTAATCTATATCTATACAAATAATTAAGGAGTCTGTTTGTAATTCCAGATTAACAGTTTTTCACATAAAACATATGATTTTCTTTTTATATGTGTCTGGCTGGTCCGGCTTATCATTTAAACGGCCGGACCGATTATAACTATCTTACGATATAAGCTACATTAAAGTCTCGACTCTGTGTACGGTAAGATACTACATATACTAAAAAACACAGGTCCTAAGATCGAACTTCAATACAAATTAGCAGTGGAAAAATGGTCAACAATCGGTCATATAGTCAGTTCATATTAAATGTAGTTGATGAACGTTATCACTCATTTTAATCACAGGATTTAGTTCCTTTACATCATTAAATTGATTGATTAAATATACTTTCACGTGAGAAGTGTACCTAATTTACTTGAACAGGATGTTTATGTATTAATTACTTTCAAAACGAAAGTTGATGTAATGATCAACGTTACTTCCTATTTAGTATTGAAGTTAAAGCTATATTTCATAACATATTATAAAGAACATTCATCAAACAAAGTAATCCCTGTTCACCCTCACATGGATTTATTATATTTTAACGAACCAATTATAAAAAGGATAACAGATGATATATAACTAATGATAAAATATTATAGCAGTAAAACACTCAATGCATTTCAAATGAGTTTATAATGAAAACCAATGCAGAGCAGACAATGATTAGTGTTTTAAGATAGCCTGAAGCTACTATGACGTCACACAAAGAGCCTTACTCCAAGCCAATGCATCATTAAAGTAATAAACAATATAAAAATGAAATCAATACAGATCGAGAAGAGAACAATAAAACCTTAAATTAATAATAATTATAATATAAATATATATGCTCACACCGTCCCAGACGGGTCCCCGAAGGAGTAAGCAGAGATGTTGTGACAACACTCACTTTTTATCGAAGGTAATTAAGTGCCAACGTGATAGATGGTGAGTCTATCGCCGTCTCAGGCACTATACATACTTCTTTGAATTACTTCTCAGACATATACAGGTTTCCTCACAATGTTTTCCTTCACCATAAAGCACGTGGTATGTAATCACTGCAGATAGATGTTTAGAAAAACTCATAGGGCAGGCCCCGCTGGGATACGAACTTAGCGTCGCTTGCGTAGCAGGCGACTACTCAAACCCCAAGGCCACCACAGGTATATACAATAAACCATAAAGGTAACAAGTTGTAACCATAAACACTCCGGCCGGAGGCGACTAAACGAAATGAAAATTTTAAACAATATCTGACCACTAATAAAGACATGACGTGAAAGTGATATAGTCGATCACGAAACTATACAAAGCAGACAAAATCTCTAGTATTCTAGTCCGAGCTAAGTGACTCCTTAATGACCGCTTAGAAAGTTGTAATTTTAGTATTAAGAGCGATAATTTAGTGGAGAGGTGAAAAGTTCACGACTTTACGCTTCCGTGCTCAGCCACCATTAGCGGTGCGAGAACTGTTCCCTTGGTACACCGTGGTAATTGCTCCAAGATTGCTCAGACACGGTATTCCGTGCTTTCCTTCACATGCACCTGACGGATCTTTTGTCCTTACTTCATTTTCACCTCATTGTTTTCGGAATTTAGCTTGAAGCAATATCCGTACCTCAGGCAAATTTCGCTTATTATTTTCTTGTTTTTATGGATAAGGATATGGTTTGTATTTGTAAGACAAAAATATTTGGAAAATCGTACTTCTAAATGTTGGTCGGTGTTTAAGACAGAAGGATCGCGTGAGCTGGTGAAACCCGTGTGACTCAGTTAGACTATATCTATACATCACATCCAATAGCCAGAGTCTAAGAATTTGGCTATGGTATCCCCTGCCCGTCGTAAGAGGCGACAAAAAGGGGGCCGGAGGGCCTGCTGGCGGTGGTTGGGGTGGGAGCTTTGACCACCGAGCCGCGGACCCGGGAAGGTAGCAGCGCGATGTGGCTCGCGCTGCCTTGCACAGCGAGGTCTCCAGATCCGATTTTATACTTATAACTTAGGCTACTAAAAATAAGAAAAACATTAGGGTTCCACAGGTCACCCATGAAATTAAGTATACGCGGGTGAAACCACGGGGCACAACTCGTAGAAAATAAACTTAAATATATTTAAGTAACGTTTTGAACCCTCTTAAAAATCCCGAATGTACAAATAAAAGTGGGTACTGACGCTCATTGATCATCCAAACTCATCAATTATCCGTTTGAAACCTTTCTAACACAAAACAGAGACAGCCAATACAAAGAGTGGTATCGTTTGACCTATCGACATACCTGAATGGTGAACTAACATCTCCACATAACAAAGAAAGTATTACCACAGAATAAACATAAGCAGTGAGGAATCTAGAAACAAATCGTTAGAAATGACACACAGATACACGTATATTAAGAGATAATAAGCGGGCATCGGTGTATTACCAGTAAAGGGTGTCACGTCACGGCCTATCGCGTAGACATTTTTCAAAACTACAAATCGACATTACTTTGTCAGTAAATAAATGGGTAAATAAAGGACGCTTTACGCTGTGTCCCGAAAAATATGTCCCATTTACACTGTGGCCTTCATAAGTTACACATTGACATTACTTTGACAGTAAATAAAGGGTGCTTTACGTTGTGTCCCGTAAAGTAAGTCCCATTTACACTGTGGCCGTAGTTCAAGGAGTAAATTTTAAAATCTTTAAGAGGGACAACACTCATGCTCAACGGAGAAAACGTTCTTATTTCAAAAATTTGGTCTATATTCCATACTGCTTAATGAGCTTATATTTATACTGTGGTATTACCATTAGACATAATGATAGGACACGGAGCCATAACTCAAGCAATTTCACCTATTAAATGAGATCGTACCTACTTTAGGGTTTTTTTTTTTACGTATAACACTGTAACCCATAATAACTTCTATCACTAAATGCATCACTCACTCACCTTATTAAGACCTATCTTACGTCCGCTGAAAAAAGAATGCAAGAATTAAAATGAAGAGAAATGGTACTTAAAATGGTATTCCAGAGATTAGAATGTTTCGATTTTTTATATAGCTATGGTTCGGAAAATAACTTTCTTTTTTGGTACCTATAATGATCCCGTTTCGTTTCGGCTCACAGGACATGCATAGGCATAAGTCAGGACTTTGAATTTCATAAAGAAAAACGAAATGAAAAAATCGAACTGATGAACGTCAGATTCGAACCGAAATACTCCAAATTCGTTATCACCCCAGAAGCTGGCAGCCTCACGCTGAGCTATCGTATCTTGACAGATGTCGTGGAAATTTACTGTCGTATTGTAATGATATTTTATGAAAACCCATGTAATTAAGTCCACACGAGTGAAACCGCGAGACACAGCTAGTCTGTAAATGAACCAATCAACTTTGCCAGCAAATAAAGGGCTATTTACGTTGTATCCCGAAAAGTAAGTCCCATTTATACCGTGGTCTTAATAAGCTACAAATGGTAATACTATATAATACCATATACTATAATATAAATACTTTGACAGTAAATACACAATTTCGGGACACAACGCAAACCACCCTTGCTTTACTTTGTGTCCTGAAAAGTAAGTCCCAGCTCATGAAATTAAGTCCACGCGGGTGAAACCGCGAGGCACAGCTAGTCTGCAAATTAACCAATCACGCGACTGCGAGCGGCGAATGTGTTGACAAGACTAGAAAGGCAAAAAGTTTACACGGTGAAACAAGTGTTGGTTGTGCTTAATGAAGTATCTGTTATTAACACGATCTGTTTGATAGATCGAAGGCCGTGTCTGATCATTTTGGCGAAGAAAGCTGAAGCTTTTTTCGAAATAAAATAAAATAGTTAATCGAGCTGAAAAGTTTGTATGTTTGCTTAAACGCGCCTTTTAGGAACTACGGCCCGATTTGAAACATTATTTCAATCTTGGCTACAGGCTATATTTATCATCACACAAAAACCAACCGCTGGTTAATCTTAGCGTTATATCAAAATAGGTCTACCACGCTGACGATGTCGCGGGCAGAAGCTAGTATAGTAGGTATAAGAATAATATTCGCATAGAATATAAGTTTGAACAGAATATATTATTCATAATGGCTAAGTTGAAAATAAATGTAAGTGAGTTGAAGACGTCTGAAATCTCAAGCTGTCATAGAAAGCTACGAGTACGCGCGCCACACAATGAGCATTTTAGCGATTTCTCAATATTAATTATGATAATAATAGTTTCATTGCGACCCCAAACTGCAAACTATTGATCGCTAAAGTCAAGTCATGAAATTCTTTAAAAAAAGTAGTGCTTAATAATTGAACGTTGGAGGTGAAACTTTTAAAAAACAAGAAAGGTTTTAGAGAAGAGCCTATTGACATTAACCGTACACAAATCCAGAATCCGGGTTGCTATTGAAATTACATAAAATAAAAATATGCTCACGCCATCCCATAAGGTCCCCGAAGAGATAAGCAGAGATGTTGTAACAACAACACCCACATTTTACCAAATATAATTAAATGCCAACGTGAAAGAGGGGGAGTCTATCACCGTCTCAGGCACTATGCAGGTTTCCTCACGATGTTTTTCTTCACCGTAAAGCACGTGGTGTGAAATCACTATACATAAGTTTTTAGAAAAACTCATTGGTACAGGCCATTGCAACTTGCTTGCTTGCGTAGCAGACGACTGCTCAAACCCCACCACCACGGCTCGCGCAGTCAAGTAGATGAGTAGATGAGACTGATTAACGACGTGACATTTGCAAAAGCCTATGAAAGAACATGGTAATCCTTTGAACATGAACGTTAGAAACAAAAACATAACACCTTTAGTATTCAAACAGAAGTCTTTTATATCAATCTAGACCATAATCAGTTGTAACAAGATGGAAAATACAAGTGCATTCCCCTTTTCCATAAGGAAACGCAGTTTGAGCTTATCGTATGGCGAGAGTAATGTAGCTTATTTGTTAAATCGAGTAGGTTGAGTGGAACACACGCTTGCTAATTAAATATACATAGCAGTATTTGCAGTCCCATTATACATAATGAGACTTTATCAATCAGACAGTTAAGAGAAATCTTAGATAGCATTGCTGGATAGCTTTATGTAGGTATCTGATATGTAAATTATACGGAAATATTGTTTATTGATTGTAAAAATAGATCGCTGTCTCTGTGATTGCAAATTTATCAAATTCGTTTTTGATAGCTAAGAAACGTCACACGTCTATACGTCGATAAATAAAATTGAAGTGTCTGTGAGAAATTTCAAATTAACAGCTTTTCATTAAATGCATATGAAAATATATATGCTACTCGCATAAAAAAATCGTATCGCCATTTTTTTGTAGGCTACTTTTATTTAAAAAAAAACAGTAAGTAGCGTTCCAGGAGCCACATATGAAATTAAGTCTACGGGGGTAAAACCGCGGGGCACTGCTAGTAATAAATATAATAGGTATTAGAGAGACCGCCTTGTTGGTCTGGTGGTCGCAAGCGATTTAGTGGAACATGAGGCCATGGTTCGATTCCGAGGCGGACAAAGTGATGAAAGAGTTGAGGTTTTTCTATTCTGCCAATATATTATGTTGCAAAGCATGATGTGATTAAGTCAGATGTCAAAGATTTATTGCATGACACTGACTCTAAGTATATTGGAAACATGTCTAAGCATTTTAGATGCGTAATTGGTAATCAAACTGTGTAATGCAATCGGTGGCATTTGGACATGACCACTTAATATTATTTGACCATGGGTATAATTCCGATACATAAACACATATGCTCACGCCTGTATTCCCCGAAGCGGTAGGCAGAGGTGTTGTAATCACAACACCCACTTTTCACCGAAGATGATTAAGTGCCAACGTGACAGATGGTGAGTCCATCGCCGTCTCAGACACTTTACATACGTCATCGAATTACTTCTAAGAAATATGCAGGTTTCCTCACGATGTTTTCCTTCACCGTAAAGCACATGGTGTGAAATCACTGTACATAAGTTTTTTTAGAAAATCTCATTGGTAAAAGTCCTGCTGGGATTCAAACTTGCGTCGCTTGCGTAGCAGGCGACTGCTCAAACCTCAAAGCCACCACGGCTCTATACTATATAATTCCGATACTTTTCTTATTTTTTTATAGTTACCAAAAAAAGTTAAACTATTGCACACAGACAAATAGGTTTTTAAAATACCACTACCCACAGACATGTAATGATTAATTGATAAGCTTGATTGAAAGTATAATTCACCATTTGCAAATTTATACCATAAGGATATCCGCTTAGAGCACATTACTCATAAACCATAATTTCCTTGAGAACTTTATACTTATCTGTGGTAAAGGATGGTGTATAATATATAGCTGTGAAGAGTGTATTATCATACACAATGAGGGGGGAACAATGCCACCTGTACCCCGTGGGAAGTCGGGGCGTTCCGCGTGAAGGGATAAGCTTCACACTAGCATAAATATAAAAAATTTAATATAGTTCGTAAAAGGTTTTGAAGCCTTTACGAAGGACGCCTTTTGATTCAGTAACGAAAAAAAAAACGAACAAACATTTTTTTTTTAATTAAATACGATTGGCTTCTGTATTTTTACCCATTATTGTGTGTATGGGCTAAAATACCAAAAAGATTCTGCTAGTACACCTGTTTCTCTGTATTTTGTGGGGGGTAATCTTAAATTTTACCATCGAGAGTGTTTTTTCTTCGAATGAATACGGGACCAACTTCACTTTGTTTTTTGTCGGTTAAAAAATTATTATCACTCTTAATCATGTTCTTTTGCTCCTTATATTATAATAGAATAATTATTATACATACATACATATGCTCACGCCTGTATTCCTCGAAGGGGTAGACAGAGGTGTTGTAATCACAACACCCACTTTTCACAGAAGATGATTAAGTGCCAGCGTGACAGATGGTGAGTCCATCGCCGTCTTAGACACTTTACATACGTCATTGAATTACTTCCCAGAAATATGCAGGTTTCCTCACGATGTTTTCCTTCACCGTAAAGCACGTGGTGTGAAATCACTGTACATAAGTTTTTTTAGAAAAACTCATTGGTACAGGCCCCGCTGGGATTCGAGCTTGCATCGCTTGTGTAGCAGGCGACTGCTCAAACCTCAAGGCCACCACGGCTTTATATATCCTTCCTTTATACATCCATATAATAATTAATAATTATTATATGGATGTAGATAAATCAAAAAATGTCTTACGGATATGGACTAATATTAAAACCTATATTCATTTACCAGTCTTCCTAAATTATAAGCAAAAATATAATTATAAGGCCACAGTGTAAATGGGACTTTCTCTTCGGGACACAACGTAAAACACCCTATATTACTAATAATTTTCGGAGCAATTTTAATTATCCACGTAATCCACATTTGATTATGATTAATGGATTATCCTAAAAGCTACCTGACAATAAACTTCAAAGTTCCCAAATTTAAAATTTTATGAGAAAAAACCTTTATAACACAAAGCGGCCGATTTGATGACTTTTTTAAATTAGTTAATCACTCACAACCACTTGACCCTAATCCCGCGAACATCATAAAGTAGCTAATCGGAACGATAATAAAAGGGAGAGGCGCCTAACAGTACATTTTAATTGCGAAAAAAGCTTCAATCGGCGGATCAAATGAAGCGATTATGTCCGAATAAATCTTTTTTTTTACCAAATTGCCGTCGTTGTCAGATAGCTCGTAATGTCACGCGATGATCATTAAATTATTTTACACTACAATACAGTGAACGGACGTATTATATACCTATACACCTTTTGAATATTCTTGCTGTAGGAATAAAACATACATGCCCACAAGTAAACCATTACGATAGACAGGGTATTTATTTTATTGAATAACACAATTTATAGAATCAGGTGCGAATTGCCAACGATCTTCTACAAGCTTCAAATTCAAACGAAATATCCTAGAAAAATAATCATGCTCAAATTATCTAACTTCTCACGTTCTTAATATGAAAGCACCCAAATAGATCACTCACAATCGATATTTTGTTCTCAAATCGATACATCGGTAAAGGGTGTCAAGTGAGCTGTCAGTCAGAGGTCAAGAGATGTCAACATTATTGTGGGCCAAAGTGTGGGTGCCCAACAAGAAACATCGAACACCAACTTAATAACACTATTTATACAAAGTGAAATGAGATGCAAAAAGTGAAATGAAATGTTTACTGCTCCTACGCACAGTTCTAATTCTAAAATGAAAAGTGCAAGCTTTAAATTTCAAAAATGGAAGCATTATGCTAATACACAGGGTAAATCATTACACGCTGAGTGAGGCTGCCTGATTATTCAATTACCCAGAAGTAGGTATAAGTAATTAAATAGGTTCCAATTAATTAATTGTAAATAGTATTAGAGTTACAATTGAAGCCCTATCTACAAAGGGTAAATAAAAATAAATGGCGTTCATACCACATACATGCGTGCGTTCAAGCAGAGGTGTTGTAATAACAACATCCACTTTTCACTGAAGCTGATTAAGTGTGCCAACATGACAGATAGGGAGTCTATCGCCATCTCAGGTACTATACTGTCTTTGAATTGCTTCGCAGACATATGTAGGTTTCCTGGCGATGTTTTCCTTCACCGTAAAGCACGTGGTGCGAAATCACCGTACACAGTTTTTTAGATAAACTCATTGCCGCTGGTATTTGATCTTAGATGTCTTGCGTAGCTCAAACTCCACGGCCACCGCGCCTCTTTATATTAGTATTACAATTGAAGCCTTACCTATTAACGAAGGTTAAAATTTTATAAATATAATTTCATCTTCCAACGTTTAAGAAAAATAATATTGTGTAAAAGTAACAGTTGGTTTCAAAAATTCAGAGACAACTTTCAAACGCACGCAACGTGTAAGCGGTAAATCGGATGGCATTGACATTGTATAAAACTGTAAGTATAGGTAGGTACGGCTCATAATTACCACCTGTCATCAGATGTGCCACATTCACTAATGGCTTCATGTTTGTGACACAGAAATCACAGAATATTTGGAACGCTTCACCTGGTGACCAAAATTACTACAAGATTTAAACCTGGATTATGTTTATATACCAGCACATCAGAATTAACAAATAAATGTTCTTTAGTATTTTAGTTTTAAAAAAAGGTTAATTCTTGAAGATATTATGTAGAATGTCAATAATGAAATAAATAGAACACCTAAGCAAAGATCATGAACAGAGTAGACCCTTACAAGCAACTCGCTCTACTTAGCCTAGAAAGTGTCACTGCGACGTGCTCATCAAAAACCTTAAATGAAAACAGTTCGATTCTCACAGTGGTAACGCTCACCAATTCTATCAGCCCTATTAAGGGCCGGTCCACGCAAGAGATGTTTAGAGACAAAGCGACGTTCACCGTTACCTCGCCACTCAGAAAGTAACACAAGAGAGTATTACAGCCGTTAATTTGGGCTACGTCGAAATGATACCTTCATTATACCATAAGAACATTGGGCTCGACAAAACGACACAGATTGTAAGATAAACGCAAAGGTAAATACCATCGATAATATACGAAAGCGACTTTCATTTAACTTTTTTTTTGGCAACCTGTAAGCGTAGTATTTTACGGAGGTTAACTAAGGCCTAGCCTCGCCATATTGTTGAGACAGTGATTATGGCATAAATGCAAAGGGGTAAGAAGCCTACAAGCCTACGAGCCTTGTAAGATTGAGCACTTTATCATTGAAAAAGAAACGTTTGTAATATTCAATGCTGTTCCCGTAAGTCAATTAGACTATAAAATACAAGATCAATGCACTAGTGCTACAGTTAGCATCTTCGTCAACTGGGACCTAATCGTGTTAAGCTTCAACAAGACTTGATTACTCCTTAATGACTTCATGGGAATAAATGATGATGATCTCCTTCGTTTTATTCCCGATCCATCTTCAAATTGGTCTGTTTATTTTGTTTCTAAAGTCACTAGTCGGCTGTTTGATCAAATAAACTCGATACCGTCGTATTTTCACGGTCGATTTAAAGCTTCACAAAAAACGAACGACAGCTTGACGCGACCGCATTGAACCTAACTTCTTAAGTATCTATACTGATGAGATAAGTGATGACGATCACTTAAAGTAATGAATGACAATATCTGATGATCTTAATGCCCAAAGAGATAGAGTTAAGAGTCTTTAGTTTGAAAAACTACTTCATTCATATGTAGAGTTAAGTTATGTAGCTAAGATGAGTCAGACACCTCTTATTTTTAAAATATAGAAAATCCTGATTTGTACTGCTTACTAAATTACTGTTAGCATCATCATTAGGTTCTTACAGAAACAGGCCACGGATTAAAAAACGATAAAAGATTCGCATCAATATTTTGATTGTGTTGAGCTAAGGTTTTGGTCCGTAATGATTTTAACTTATGCCACAAAATATTCAAGCAATTCAATCTATTTATTCCCCAATTCCCATGGTAAAAATAACGATCGTTTGACCAAGTCCCAATCAATTCAATGACGCGTGACCCATTAGCAGCCCTTTTTATTTACCTAGTAAAACAGTGGTTTAGTGAGGCTCGTTACGGAAGACGGAGTAACTCGGACGACACGAGCACAAAACTTAATTAAAACAGAAGAGCGATTTCGTATATTAATGAAGAATGCTAGTACAAACGCGTGTACGTGCACGTAAAAGGATCTTGGTCTAAGTCTGGCTTATCCTAGTATTTAATTGGATATACACGTACTTACAAGCGTGTATACGACCAGTGTTAGAGAGCCGGCTTACTGTTATTGTTTATTTTGCGACACGGGTAGCGGTTGGACCTTCACAGTGACGTAACGGTCGCCGAACATAGCCGAAAAAAACGATCACTCGGCTGACATTGATTTTGAATTTTGAACTTGTTTGACGGTTCAACGGCTCCGTGACGGGTTTTATGTAATCTTGAAATGATTCTCGGAATAAATAACGACTTTTGAATCTGTCGAACTCTGCCATTGGCTGGATCTGCTCTAGGTAGTACATTACATGAACATTTTATGCTTAAAATAACAGAAGGATAAATTAGAAGGATTAAACAAAAATATAGGAAGTGGATATTCAGATGGGTTATAGTCAAACATGAAACGCAACAAAACATTGAAAAAAATAACTCTACCTCTAATACAGGCAAGATGATGATTGTCCACATTCATAGGCGGTCACTGTTGGCAGAGTGGTCGTGGTTGATAGTCCACATACGCACAGAGTATTCACACACCCTATTACATAAAGTTATAAGGATTTAATAAAATAAAAAAGTTATAATTACACAGAAAATTCAATTGTTGAATACGAACATAATCTTCAATAACAAAATAAAACCCAAACAACCGAGAAAATGATGTCACGGAAAAATCTGCAATCTGCAGTCAATCTATTTGAAACGTCGCCTCCAATGCTTCGAGCTATCTCTAACAAAACATGATAAACCTTGGTGAGAAAATTTTCGCCGAAACAGAAGCTGATAATTGGCTTACAACACTTACATAAGTCACTATTGTGAGGCTGACAGTTTTCAAGGTGAAGGACGGTCGAAAGTATTAAATAACTGATTCATTTGCGCTCATGAGTTTTACTGCAGAAGACAACAGTGAGTTTTACTTTCTTAAGGCCGAGGTATGTGGAGTATAGACTTGCTGTATTTTTTTGACAGAAGCGATAAAATTGCCAAATACCAAACGAATTTCGTATTAAGTATTTAAGATACCGAATATAATATTTGGAACACGCTATCGAAATTCTATCTGATGGCTGATCTTGTGGTTAGTCTATGTCGCATAAAATAAGAGACGCGTTCTTAACCATAAGGTCACAAACACCACGATAGACTAATCATCTTGAATTAAAATATACTTGTCTGGAGTAATTGTTTACCAGATCATTCATCTGAAGCGACACGCTAATCAAGGACCTTCATAACATGCACGTGTTTTTCATTTGTCTCCTTTAATATAAAATCTAGTTACCGTCCAAGCCACAGTGCCCACAAACCGAACCAAAGACGTTAGCTACGCTGGCCAAAATACACCAGAAAAAATGTAATCAAGCCGCGAAGGTCACGTCCGTGGTAATCGACCAGCCTACAGAAATTCAGTACCTGTAATGACAGTTCCATTTGTTTGACATTGACAGCTTAATGATGCACCAATTAGCTAGACGCCAGTCACCCTGCAGTCAGATAATTGAAAAAGAATTGGAATCTGTAGGCGATCGCTTTGGCGTATACAATAATGGTTCCTATCAATCGATCTGCGAAGTCTTCGAAATTTTCTTCGCTTTGCCTATATATTTCAGGGTTAACTTCCTCGATATTAAAATAACGGCAATTTTACTATCCTTGCGTCTTCAAATGTACGAGTATATATGTAACTAAAAATTCTTCAATGACTGAAGTTATTGGCTCAACGACTAATCAGACCGTCTGCTTGTTTTACATGAAAATTATGCTGATATTATCAAGATATGACGCGTAGCTCGACCGTCCTTGCGGTCATCCACTGCAGTGACAGCGTCACGTGGCTGGCGGTTGTCCGGCTCGATGGGTATCGGTTACTGGTGAGCCGCGTGCGACACCACTCAGTCACTTCTTCATATACTATTATAAGCTCGATCTTTTCATATCACTTTAGTCATTTCAAGAGCATCAACGTCAATCGGGGAACTTAAAGGCAAACGTAACATTAACGCATTCAGCACCTAATCTTACAAACGTTTTAAAATTAATAATAAAGTTTAATTTAATCAGTTATCAAAACTGAAATATAATGCCGTGGGAGAACGGGGATAAAATATAGACAATGATATAATGTCGCAGTTAAATGGTGAAACAATATTTTAAATCGGTCCGGGTCTTTTCGAGCCAATTCGTTACAAACATACAAATCTTTCCTCTTTATAATATTAGTATAAATGAACTATGAAAATGTTCTGTTGTTATGAATGAGTTTTAATAATACGAGTAGGAGTATACTAGATAGTAAGTAATGCACTCGACAAAATGTTATCGACAACTTAACCATTAATGTTTCTTATCATACAGAATACAATAACAGTTACCAAGGAGCATATTTATCACTGACCGTGATTGCGTACCACACAAAGTTTATCGTGTTATATTTATAGCTAGTGATGATGACATTATTAGTATCGCATTTATTCAAAAGATGCTTATTCGCTTCTAGTTGTGCCCCACGGTTTCACCCGCGTAGACTTAATTTCATGGGTGGTTCGAGGACCTATGTTTTTTTTAAATAAAATAGTGTAAGTTCATCATAATAAATTAAAGAGTCTGCGTTACTCCTTGTAAAATCGGTCCAACCGTTTCGGAGATATGACGGAACAAACAGACGGAGAAAAAAAAAATTTCTTTTGTATGAGTACCGTAGTATATATGTACTTTCATAGGCATTTAGTGAAAAGCTGAAAATTTGGAATAAAAAACAGACTTCAATTTTATTTATCTGTATAGATTGATACATTTATTCTGATTTCATATGTAATCAGAGGTAACTACTAGACGTAGGCCTTTCCTTCCCTCCTTCTTCAGTATTCCGCATCCAGCTTCTTCAGGTAGTCCATCGGTAACGTCTGGTCGTTTAGGTGTACAGTTCCTGTATCCAATTGTTTATCGTCTGAATAGTTATATGATGAAGAATCATCCATAAGTTTTTTCTTAAAGGCGATGTTAACGCTCCACTTTGACGGGGAGCGCAGGAGCGCTAAACCGACCAACGCCCAACGTCACTAATGTCAGCTGTCAACGGGTGAGAGTGACATTGCGCACGCCGGAGCCGGAGGTGGTCGGCACTCTTCGTCGGACCGGGGCACAGCAAACTACCTAAGTTTCGTTCCTACTCAGCAATATATTATAATTACATTCAAAATTCAAATTGACTTACGTGCGAATTATATCTGTATATAGTTGCCAACAATTTTTACTCCTACCCGAGATTCACGGCTCAACAGGCGTCATCTCCCTACAATGTTTGTCCCGACATCTTCCTTTCCTTACATACACTTTATAATTTATCAGTCGGGATGGTAAATCTGTAATTATGTTCCTACCTCTAAATTGGTTTACTAACCTGATTCCATCATACGCTACCCATAGATTGATATAAGTTATTTTTGTAATGTAATGTGTGTAATGTTTAATGTAACACAAATTTCATCCACCCACAGCTGGGCCCAAGGCCGTTCGTACACCTACGGCCCAGTTTAGAGAAAGGAATCCATTGTGGTTTGAATCATTCAGACAGGCCTTTATAGCATTGTCAGCTCCTATTGTCGCTAATGTGTTACATTTATAACTAGGCTGATTTGTTCATAGATCGGAATGAGGGTATTATCTAGCTAAGTACCTATTTGCTAGTTTGTAATTTTATTGAGCATCATCGCCCTATGATGACCTTATCCCATACATATGCAAAACGTATCATGGTCATGCCTTTTGCCATGATGTGGAGAGTTGTCCAGGCTCGGATACAGCTGAGGGTGAAAATAAAGTGAAACCCTCAGGAGATATTGTTCAATCCAGCCTGCACCCAGACAAAAGCCGACTCTTATCAGACCATCGTTACTCCATTACGGGGAAAATCTGTTATCTTGGAAAATCAGCTGTTCTTAGGCTTTTGACTTACTTGTCACAATTACCAAAGATATTCAATTGACAACTGGTACCAACAACTTTAGTGCTCCTCTCCGAAGCGCAGAGGGTACACGTCCAACTACAGGCCTAGGTTTGGGTTGCTTAACATCTCTGATTGAACGAAATGCGCAATGCCACGCGCCTCTCCTGCTCATGAATATTATTGATCTTGTTATCTAGCATCAGTTGGATTGACAGCCGTTGAAGCTTGAACCGTGACTAGAATCAATACATTAATACGAGAAAGGTGTTCGTTTCGAGTTTTGGATCATTATTTTAATTATTAGACGGCGCCACAAGTACGTTAGATCTCGCAATGATTATCTTTTTATTCAATTCTCCCCTCATCTTACAACTGACGCCTGTCAGTTGTTTCATATAAATAAATAGATAGGACGTCTGTCCTATCTATTTATTTATTTTCATTTATTACAATATTGATATGGATCTTATACAATGATAAATACATAATAAGGGGTCATTATGCCCTAGGGCCATAAAATATAAATATAATTTCCTACTATTCCAGAAATTATTGAACACAATCAATATTGAATCCCTAAGACCTTCCGCGTAACAGTCAGGCTGCATTTTTTCAGTCCTCGTCACGATCACCTAGCTTCACAAATATTTGCAGGGAAAGAAGCATACTGGGGAGTCATAGTTCCTTAGTATGACTAAATGCATATTGCACACATATCATGTTCAATGACGTTTGATATGCGGCCTTGACGCCATTACCACACCAGATAATCTGCATAATAATAGACAGCCTAAGGACTGGTTATTGTGTTCGATATTGTTAAAATATTAATATATTGCCAGTCAGGAGGTATTGAAAATGTTAGCTAAGACCAAGTCGAAATACTGGCTATGAGTGTGAAAGTTTTTGTTTTTTATATACATACGACTAAGGTGACAAACAAGCATGCGGTCCACTTGATGGAAAGTGGTTACCGCAGCCTATGGTCGCTTGCAATCTCTTCACATCCATCATGAAAAACCCCATGCTGTACTTGTTTGGAAAACCAGGTGAGTTCATTCTAAAACTTGTGAAAGGTCCGGAGAAGGAAGCTTCTATGGAAACGGGCAGTTCGAGACCATTTGGGTCTAAACGGGATAGATTAAAAAAGCAGGGGCATATTCTGTTCAAAATTCGGAGCTGTCCGACAAAGTACTAGGGTACCTCCACTTAAAAGAAGAACGCAGCGAAATAATTCCTTAACTCTTAAAACCAGGCTTTTCCGCCAGTTAAATTCGGAGTTAAGGAGCTGCCGCGTTATTCACTAAGGTTTCTCAGCTTCGCACTCGTCGTCGAGTGTGAAGCTGAGAAACTAGAGAGTTTTAAAGAAACAAATTTAAACATTATGCTGTATGTATCATGTAACAATTTCCTATGATTAAAACCAACGCTCGTTGTCAAGTTCGACTCTGAGAAACCTTGAATAATAGGGCAGGTTCCACGGTTCCAATATTATGCTTTCCTGGCTTTAGTGCTGTGGGCTTCCGTAGTGGGATGCGAGTGAAACCCATCTTTGTGGGTGGACTATAAAACGCATAATAAATTACTTTCGCCTACCTTACCTATCACCTTATCAGTAAAGTCACATGCGGCAGAAAAGTCACATGTGTAGCGAAATTTGCGACGTGATGCACAACAATTTGATTATGAATGATATCTTTTATATAATGGTATACTACTAATACTTCGAGTTTGTTTCTGATTATTCTTTAATTCAGTCGGGTAAGTCACTAAATGAGATTTTTTTTAAACTTGATTCCTTGTACTTCTTGCTTCGTGGCAAACACGTCGTGTGTATTTAAAAGTTCTCACTTGAATTCACCACCTTATAAGCCCGACAGATGCAATTGACTATAAAAACTCTAATAAAATAATTTAAATAAAATAAATAAGTAGGTAATTTTTTACGTAAGTATGTTTGTATTGAATAGGCTCCGAAACTACCGGACCTATTACAAAAATTTTTTCAGCAATGGATAGCTATATTATCAGAGAGTAACATAGGCTATATTTTGTCCCCGTACTCCCACGGGAACGAGACCTACGCGAGTGAAACTGTCCGCTAGTTGTCAATAAAAAATAGCTTTCCTTCTTAGCTCCCCCGTTTTTTCGTTGGTTACAAAATATGTGCAAAAAGTTGTTACGAATGAAGTCATTAAACAGGATACAATATATTATACGTCCGAAGTTCCGTAATAAAATCGTCCCACAATAAATTAAGATGACGTTTACAGGATATAGTAAATTGAAACCTATTGTTAAATAATAGAGTACAGAATGAAAATAATAAAATGGGAACGCAAAATGGAGTGAAATCATAAAGCGGTCAGAATTCAACGCTTTTGTCGCCCACTTGTTAGCTAATTTTGGTATTATGTGCTATGACCAGTCATGCTAGTGGTAATATTTATAAGTTATATTTTTCAGAAGATCGATTCAGAACGTGTTTCAAAAATGCTTAATATGATGGATGCGAAAAATTACCGCGGCAGTTGAAAAGATATGGATGCAGTACCCCTATCTTGAGTCTATCGCTAGCGTCTCTCGCAATATTTATATGAGATATTTTACTTCTACACGTTACCGCTGGAAGTCGCTGTACAATTTCTCATACTAATATTCGGCGAAGACGCTAGTGAGTATAGATTGCGAAATCGGTTGCAAACCCGTGATACCATGACGTCCACTGCTGAACATAGGCCTCTCCCAATGATTTCCACCTCACCCGGTTGGAAGCGGCCTGCATCCAGCGGGTCCCCGCGGCCTTGACCAGATCGTCCGTCCATCTCGCGGGGGGACGCCCTACGCTGCGCTTGCCGGTACGTGGTCTCCACTCGAGAACTCTACTGCCCCAGCGGCCATCAGTCCTTCGAGCAATGTGGCCTGCCCATTGCCACTTAAGCCTGCTAACCCGATTGGCTATGTCGGTCACCTTAGTACGTCTACGGATCTCCTCATTTCTGATTCGATCTCGTAGCGAGACACCAAGCATAGCTCTTTCCATGGCACGCTGAGTGACTTTGAGCCTATTCAAGAGGCCTACAGTTAGAGACCACGTCTCGGCACCGTAGGTCATCACTGGTAACACGCACTGTTCGAAGACTTTGGTCTTTAGACACTGAGGTATTTCAGTTGAGAAGACGCTGCGTAACTTCCCGAACGCTGCCCAGCCGAGTTGAATTCGCCGAGTGACCTCCTTACTGGTGCACAAGCCACTAAAAATGTTTATTACGCTAAAATTAAGATCACGGAAAACTTACCTAAATCCGTAAGTTCATCTATACTATTCCTTGGATAGATAATCTAGTACCTGAATTTTGAAAGGAAATCTATCTAGATTTATTGTCCCGAAACCCCTGCATGAAAATCGTTCGAACTGTTTCCGATCTGAATCTCTATTGAAAGTTATTACATTAGAAAGATACTACCTTACGCTCGCGTTAGGTAGATATTTATTCTATGGTATACATAAACAAAGTACATATGGGCTCTACAGGCACACGGATAATACAATTAGGTGTATTAAGTACCTAGTATAAGGTACCTAGTAAGGGGAAATCACCTAGTATTGTAATACTAGGTGATTTCCCCTATAAGGAAACGTATTACCTAGTATTACAATACTATCATGTATTTGTTAGGGGTAAGGATAAATTGCTTTTCGTTATTCCTGTGGTGTATCATACATAATGTAACATTCAAAGTCTAAAATAATAAATAACATTACTCGTATCATAAACGGACGTATTTTCAACAAAAATCATTCGTAACGCAAATAATACATGACTGTTGCATAAAACAGTGAATAGAGACCATCCATTATTGCGCAAAAGGAAAGGAAACTCTGATTCCGATCAGAGAAACAAAGAGTGAACACCATTTAGGAGAGTTAACCTGCACTTTTTTAGTTATCTCAGATCGAAACGAATTGCTTCGGCTGAATTCGCACCTTCGCTCTTTTCCCACGCATTGAATACAAAGTAGATGCTAGCTAGTAATGGCTAGTTAAAAAAATATCGTATTCAAACATAAAAAGAATTGAAACTCGGGAGTCCTTTTAATGTATGAAGAGGGGGCTTAAAAGTTAAAGCAAAGAATCCCAACGGAGTTATTATAGTTCAATCCTGTTGAAGGGAATGACGGAAAATAATATTTTTCTACAAATACTAATAGTATAGCTATAATTCCGTAATATTTTCTTTCATACAATAAAAAATAAGGTGGCCCCTAAAACCACAAAAAAAGGGATGGATAATTCGACGCATGAGATAGGATCACGTGTAGCTCAGTTGGAAGAGCAACTGCACGCTTTGCTGACGTCGTACGATCGGATTTCTGAAAAACTCTCGTGTTCGCGTTTTTCCCGACCATTTTTAAGAATGCATTATGCCTGTCCAGTGGAAAGAGCATTGAAACATATCACATAATCCAGACGCGATATTGAAATTTCGTTCCGAAGATCTATCTAATAGTAGGTAAGTATTTTGCCTTTGTGTGTTGTTTTAATTACCGATAAACAGTACTTATCGTGCATAATTTTGGTATTCTGATATCATAATTAAAGGAAACCCTTATCTTTAAGAAGATACCTCCTTATCTCCACGCCTTTCATCATGGGTCCCCGAAAGGGTTACACCGAAGTTGTGACAAACCACACAAGAGACAGATAATTATTTGTGCTAAAACCTTACCTGATTCGGTGCTCTGGGGATTTTTGGGATCGCAACACCCAAAAACAGCTCATACGAGTGGTAAGCAAAATTATGAAAAGGGATTGTAGTTTCAGTTTCGTCATTTATTTTCGTTGGAACCCACGTTTCAATCAAAGTTTAATACTTATTACGTACGTATACGTATTATTTTTAGTTTTATTGGAGCACATGGAATATTTTATCTTATCTTGAGAAAGCTACCATGCATGTTTCCTTTAATTGGTAATTGTTAACCTTTATTTTAATCTCAGCCTTATTATCTTCGCTTGTAAAACCTGATGCAACTGTAACATGTAGTTCATCGACCTTCAATTTCTCAATAGCAAGTGCAGGGTGCACCTATAATTTTTAGTGCGTATGCGCCGAGATTCTCCACGGTACAAATTGCTTAATAACGCATCCAGTGCACGATTAATGTATTTAATGCTAGACATAGTTGCATAACAGACATTTGGATTATACAGCAATTAATATACGCCTCAGGTTCTTTATCGATATACCGTGTAAGATCATCTAAATATTTTAGGGCGAGTCGAAAGATATATCATAATAGAAGGTAGGCCCATCTTCTCAGCTGTAACTTGCTGACCATATTTGAAGTTCAAATTTACTTTCGCTATCTTAGTATAGCAAGTTAGAAGACAAATATTATTAACAACAATATAAAAATATTTCAGTGTCTTGAATTAAAAAAATTCTCTATGAGATTTCAAAAGTCGAGTGACTTTCGATATGTTTCAACATCAAGTTATCTTTTTTATTGCTCCTGACCCTGACGTCCACAATCTTCCTCAGATTTGTACGACATTCAAATAACATATCAAAATAGAGATGACGTATTGTCAATTTGACAATTCCAAACCATTCGCACTTGACCGATTGAAACAAGAGTTTATCTACGGTCAAACGCGATTAAATACTTTATAAATGTCACATGTAAAATTTAATTACCGTTATCAATCATTGCGCCTATCTACATTGTGCCCAATGGTAAAATACATTACGGTTTTGATTCAGGTGACCGTATGAAGTAGATAAGGTTGAAAATAGCTTATCATCAGCCCGGGAATACCTTCGTGTAATTTCGTTTTATCTCCTACCTCCTTTCCTTGCTAATTAACGCGGAGATTCTGTTGTGCCCTCAACTTTATTCTCTCTTATTCCATTACAGAGTTTATTCGTAGATCGTTGTATAATTTATTTTATTTTATTTTATCCCATGTACTTACGATCAGAAGCTTATTTTGTGATCTTAGTGATCACATTATGTAACTTCTCTCTTACGTGGTATTGTCAAATTGCTACACCTATATCGTGTCATGGAAGGTACAATGCAAGCAGTGAAAACGCTGATTTTTAGCAACACGCTTTTTGGGAGACGCATTTTAAAACATTTTGTGAACTATTACCAAAGCCGTATATTTTATCTGTAGTTATATCACATGATGTACCTAGACAACCTACAACTGTGTTCAGAAAAAGAGATTTCTACATATTTACACAAACAGCTCTGAGTATTATTTCTAAGCATTTTTCTATTTACAATAGGTAAGTGCGATCAATCAATGGGACATCATAATCCTTATCCGCACATCCGCCGATAAAAATAATCGAGATAAACACTGTCTTAACAAATATTAGATACCAACATAGAAAAATACCCATCCATCTAAGGCTCAAATTACAAAGAAATAAAAAGTCATATTTTTCCCAACGATTGTTTGAAAACTGGATTATAACTTATTGAAACATAATCCAGGAGTAGCAATCGTATCGTTGCTGTGCGCTAACTTTAAATGTATAGTAATCTTATGGGTCTTGTATGGTCGACGCGAACAACCACCTACGCAGTTATACCCACAATTTTCGTAGAGCGCTCATAACTCGTGGCGGCACCTGTAACTCCTCTTTGAGAATCGGAAGCGACGAGCAAAAATGTGACAATCTAGGTCGTCAGTACATTCAAATAGAAAAAACCGCAACGTTTCCAACCATTTGCAGCATTTAGCTTTCGCCTCGCGAGATGCTCGCCGCGTGTATAGAAAAAGCACGTGTGTCCCTTCCTTATCTACGGCCAATTATGGACCTTAATCGGTCGTATAAGATAATTGCACGAGATCTAATGTCGGTGATGTACGGCACGTGTACACTTCATAGTTTTAGTGATAGGAAATAATTAAGCTACAGGCTGTTTACTTCGGCTTCCTTTGAAGCGTTCTGCTCCGGATTAATTTTAAAGTACCCACAAAAATAGCAATTTAAAAGTTCACCTTTGCGTTGAATAAAAATATGCTGGCAACCTAAATGGTTAATTAAACTGGAGCCTACTGGTGCAATGCGGATCACGAATGATGTTTATAATGGATCCGTACCCTAAAAACGAAAGAGGGTAAGATAGCAAAGAAATCGGGTTCGTAACAAGGGGTTTATAGACGCAATAGTTTAGTGGCCTCAGTCGTGAAAATGGTGGGCTGCTGGCTAGCTTGTGATTTATTCAAAGGCAAAAGATAACAATTACTTAGAAGAGGTACGGCATAACGGGGTTTCCCATTCTAAATTCGGAGCTGCCCGACTGGGGATTGTACCTCCATCTCCCTTTTTTCCAGAGATGAGTAAAGTCGCATGTGTTCCGTCGGGGAATGACGCTGTGCTAGCGTATAGTAAGAATCTTTTATTTTTTGTGGGAAATGCGTAATTAACACGATGGTCATGTTCATTGGCTGCAGAAATTACACCTATTGTAGATATTATTAACAACATCAACGTGTGTACTCTACTAGCAAAACAAAGGTCATCCAACGACGTCATTGAAGTCGAGGGAGTGATTGATAAACGTACGATAACGGGGTAGTCTCGGTAGTGACGTCACGGCCACAACGTACGGAGCTGCATCGATCGCCCGACCTTGGCGGGATACGATGGCAGCACTGCGTAAGTAATGGTAACACACACACACATTTCAGTTAGAGGTTAGTTTGAACATTTGTTGCTTTCTTACTATTCGTCGCTGTTCTGCGTCAGCAAATTCTAGAGTATAGAATAACTAGCTGAAATCAGGGCCTTATAAAAATACAATTATGCTCACGCCTGTATTCTCCGGAAGGGTAGGGAGAGTTGTAATAATAAATTCCGTCAGTTATGTTTATGTCTCATGTATATAGGGAGCGAGCCTATTGTCATTGTCATTAATCCAGAATCTGGGCTGCTACTAATAAATAACAAATGGAAAATTCCAATAACATTTCGCCCGACCCAGGACCTCTTTCTGCAGGATCATTTACAGCCACTACACCAAGGAGGCATTCTTAAAAAAACTAGCTGTGCCCTGCGGTTTCATCCGCGTATGTTTAGTTTTATATAATATATCGGTTTAAAATTGTCAAAGTTTCATACAAACTTTCATCCCCTATTTTATCCCCTTGGGGGCAGAATTAATTAAAATCCTTTCTTAGCGACGTCATAACATCTACCTGAATGCCAAATTTCAACCCGATCCGTCCAATGGGTTGGGCTGTGCATTGACAGATCACTATGTCAGTCAGTCAGTCAGTCACCTTTGAGTTATACATATTTAGATATTAGTATAGAATGAAATATTATTGCTATAACCCTAGCAATCCAAGGCTGAGTTGTAACCTTACAATCAATTTACAACAGAATCCATAAACAACGTAAGTACCTCTTTCAATCAAAATGGTGATTCCATAAACAATGTATTCCAATCAAAAATGTTAATAGCTGTATCGTAAAGACAGTTTATAACAGAGCTGAAAGCATCAGTAGCAAGTAATTAACTTAGCGGCGTTTCTCTCGTTGCGAAATCTGATATCATTTTGAGGTCAGATGTTATCGCCGCACTCTTGTCTCAGAATCTATTTTTAATGTCGCGAACTAACCATCTTTCTTGATTGTATTCTTTTTTTATTATCTTGCCTCTTTTGTGGAATCATCGATATTGCCAATCATTTATTTTTAAGAAGGTACCTTCGTCAGTAAGTTCACACTTCGATGATAAAGGGTTAGCGAGCCGGTAACTGTGGATGCTTCAAGAAATTACTCCCCTGGACCTGTCAGCATTCATAGATCGAATCCAAACTGTCATAAAACATCTCTAGTTAAGCTATATAAGCTTTGTGTATGGGTTTCCGTATATGTATGCAAAATGTGCATCATAGCATATTTAGGTTAACAAACAACAATTATATTCAGTGCATAACTATCATTTCAAGAGCGGTTTTATTTCACTCACATTCGGCACTTAATATCATTATCAATTTATATCAATATCATTATATCAGTACCTATATCAATATCATCATAGTGTAAGTTACCCCTACTTTTATATTAAACATTCCTTCTAGAACTACGCCCCATACGTGTGTTGGCTTGGCAGTTCAATGGGCGAAGATGTCAAATAGTTTCTACGGTATTTCATTCATACAATGGTGTCTAATTCAGAATCATACTCCAACAAAACTATTAATTTGCATTTTACTCTACGTAGTATGTAAAAGAAACGTTTGGAATAATACGGCTCACTCCAATACCTGCAAAGTTCACCTTCTAAGAAAATAGGAGGAAACAGGTAAGCATCTTCGTTCATCCTTAAATCTAAAGCACAAGGTTCATAATTGCAGGAGAGTTTTGATATCAGGCCTATTGTTAATCGGCACTAGGATTTTTTATGATTGGAAACGTTTCTTTCGGAAACAAAATCTATTTATTGGACTTTTTAAAAAGGATTCCTATGTAAATTGGTTTTATTCGTAACTTGAAGAGACCGCGCCGTGATTTTTTGCTGATATCGTTGTAATTTTTTTGTTTAAGTAAATTAAATGAGAATTACCACGTAAGCTTATAGTAAAATCCACGTCTAACGACTTAAACAACTTCCTTATATTTAAGTAACTCTGTATTGCATATACGTAAAAACTGATAAAAATATATTTTATTAATTGTTACACAATAAAGTAGATTGTTTTATTTTAAAAAAAATCTGTAAGCTTACTATATGGAACACAGGTTATACTGCAATAACAGCTCTTCGCAAATAATAGTGTCTTCTTTGCGAAGAGCTGTTATAGCTCGTAACAGAATAACCATGAACTTTCATAAACGCACAGTGTTCTCCCATGTTGTACAAAAAAGTGGATAGTAACAGATAGTCAATACTTTCCGGGACTATGTGCCGGTTCCCAAGAGAGATCACGGGGAGATCGTACTCCGGCTGACAGAACAATGCAGAGCCGCATATATCAACGTGAGGTAAAAAGTAACAACATGGGGTACGCAACTTTACTTGACAATTCATGCTCACAGAAATTATAAGACATGTTCGGAACCGTGGCGTAGCTATCGTAAGGTGTCGTAATATCTGTCCGTCCGAATAGCGTGACGCGAATAAAGTGCGTTGGAAGTTACCCCCACTACTTTCACTGAGCTCTCGTAACTCCTGACGGCACTGGTAAGGTGTTGTAGTGCACCAGAGCCTCGAGGATCAGAGGGCTAAGCTTTGAAAAGAAACAAGCCACCAGCTCCCGAAGCTAGTAAACATTGAACCTGCTAGAATTATTTCAGGTCACTGTATAATATTCTTATCCCTAATATATATAATTCCAAATTCCATTAATTATAAAACTTATAACTAATGGAAGTTTGAGGGCGAATTAGTCAGTTCAAGCTCCATGGAAAAAGGAGGTAACGACCGGCTTTTATGCACCGGAACCCTGGTGCACGTCACTGGTTCGAAATATGATGAAAGGAGAGGTAGGCCCAAAATAAATTAAAGAATTGTGCGAAAGACGATATGGCTAAAGATTCGAAATTCAAACGAAGAGATCACGGCTGAAAGAGGGAAAAAAGAAGTGAGGAGAGTAACACATTAGAATCTATCGATAGATTAGTTGAAAGATAATGACTCAAGAGTAGTCGAGCGGATTCAAAATTCGAAAACCTTCAGACAGATACGGCTGAAGCGAAAAGAAATGCGGAAGGGAACATTGAAGATGTTCTCCAAAAACGTCAATTTCATCGCGAGGATTCGGAAATGAGTTTATTTTTGTTATTGAATCATTATTGCGACACTAATCTGAGAGGTCAAATAATAATTTTAACGTCATCCAACTTTCTAAACTTTGCTGAATCGCGGAATTTCAACGCATTCTCATAGTTGCCGTATGAGATTTAAATAGAAGAAATAATAGATAATAGTGTGTAAATATTTATAACTAGCTTCCATGCGCGGCTTTGCCCGCATGTAATAACGAGTTCCTAATGAATCAGGATTAAGAATATAGATTATGTTACTCAACAATAATGCTGCATTCTATTACTAATATTAATGTTGCCTACTAGTTGCAGACAAACTAATCTTTTATTTTTATGATATTATAAGTACCTATTGATGACGCTTTCTTCACCGATGTCAATAAGAGAATATTTAAAGTAGAATATCTTAACTAGTCTCTGTTCACGCATTATTCAACTGTTATCATTTTGATTTTTATTTCGATACGGATTTATCTACAAAACCATCGATATGATAATGTCCTGTCTGTTTGTCAGCCGTCGTAGATCTTATAGATGTCATAGATCAGCCGCTGCGTATCTGTGGGCATAGCATCTTTTATGTAATATCTACCACCGTATCCCCAGAAGAAATATTAGTTCGAGAAGGCATGGCAATAAAGAAAACTTATTTCAACAAAGTACCTTCCAATTATTTTTTTAATAAAATCTAGCCTTTGTCGGCAAAGGGCGTTTTCATGGAGATCACGTAGCGAGAAAATGAGGATAGATGCGGCACGTTATATCGGCAGGCAAGCGCTACGAGACATCCGCGACCCACGTATTACCGCGGTATGAATGTGTAATTCACTCATAATAATAAAAAATATATATCATACACTGAAATAATACAGTCTATACGTGTACACAGGGCAACCCGGAGGGATAAACTGACAGGGAACATTTTCCAATCTTCGTCGGAGATAATTAGGTGCCAATATGTCTTTTGCCTCTCACTGACTTTGATGTCTGGCTTTTTCCGTAGAAGAATGAAATATTTACTCATGATAATTTTGTCAACACTTGTAAATAAATTTCAAAAGGATAGGAATTGAAATGTTGACGACCTCTTCGTTATGGCCATGCACATTAAACTTATAAGTATAAAGTGGGAAAAACTACGTGCATTTAGCATATAGCCGTAACTGAGGCGTAGCATGGGATTTATACTTCCTTTATTACACTTTTTCTTCCATTAAATTGATAGAGATTCACAAAGAGTCACACTTTTTGATGTCTAACACACTACACTCTGTATTACACAACATACATACATATGCTCACGCCTGTATTCCCCGAAGGGGTAGGCAGAGGTGTTGTAATCACAACACCCACTTTTCACCGAAGATGATTAAGTGTCAACGTGACAGATGGTGAGTCCATCGCCGTCTCAGGCACTATACATACGTCTTGGAATTACTTCTTAGAAATATGCCTTATATAATATATATATATATATATATATATATATATATATATATATATATATATATATATGTATTACACAAATATGATAATTAGTGTAATATTATCTTCTTTAAGATTATTATTAGCTTTATATTTTATGTCTTAGAGTTAAACAATCAAAATATGGCTTATGGGTATTTTTAAGTCAAAGATATTTTGGGATAAAAGATCTTCTGATATTGTCACAAGAACAAATTTCAACAACTTTACTTTATTTAATTTTAGTGGGGTTTTAATTTTGGGTTCTGTAAGTAAGTGTAGGTGAATATATAAATACTAGCAGTAACCTGCGGTTTCACCCGCATAGATTTAATTGAAATCCCGTGGATCCTAAATGTTTTTTTAAAATAAAAGTAACCTAAGTTACTCCCTGTAACAGCTATCTGCCAGTGAAAGCCCCGTTAAAATCAGTCCAGCCCTTTCAGGATTACACGGAACAAACAGACAGACAGCCAAAAATAAATTTTTTATAAGTTTTTTTAGTCAGTATCGCATATTCTTTCATATGCATATAGTGAAAAAGCTGTTATTTTGGAATTACTAACAGACACTTCAATTTTATTTATCTGTATAGATGTATAGATATAAATAGTATTAGAAATGAAATATAAAGCGTGTGAAACTCCTGAGAGCAACGAGTCCTATAAAATACACCTTCTAAATTATTTCGCTTGGTTACTCTCGATATCATCTCAAAGCATGGGTCTGATTTCTTTAGAAAAGTCTCACTTAACGAGGTAAGTAGATCTACGTTACCACAGAGATAAAGATTACAATCATATTGTATTTCATTTAGAATATTATATTAAGTTAACACAACGACAAAGTCAATTGCATTTGATGTGCATTCCATTATTTTCACTGTTCACCTCCTATGCGAGCTATGGTTGAAATAAAATCTTTATAAAATATAACATTTTCTTCCAGAACATTTGCAATTTTCCGCACGTATAATATTTTCGTTCATATTCATCTTGTCCCATCAGTAATAAATACACAATAATTAGCGTAAAAGTTGCTGACGTCACATGCTTACATACGCACTTATACTCGGCAATTAATTTATCCTACTAATATTATAAAAGTGAATGTAAGTTTGTTTGTTTCGCTTTCACGCGAAAACTACATAACCGATTCTCATAAAACATATTCTTGGAGATATTAGAAGTAGCATAGGATACTTATTCATAAAAAACAGATTTTCAATACGAGCGAAGCGCCGGTTAAAAGCTAGTATTTAAATAGTTCCGTGGATTCGTTAGATAATGATTGGGTAACTTATGGAGAATGTAAACACCGCTGCACCATTCATACGTCATATACTTAATTGAGTATCCTTTTGCCGTGGTGGCCTTGAGGTTTGAGCAGTCGCCTGCTACGCAAGCGACCCAAGTTCGAATCCCAGCAGGGCATGTACCAATGAGTTTTTCTAAAAAACTTATGTACAGCGATTTCACACCACGTGCTTTCCGGTGAAACATCGTGAGAAAACCTGCATATGTCTGAGAAGTAATTCAATGATGTATGTAAAGTGTCTGAGACGGCGATGGACCCACCGTCTGTCACGTTGGCACTTAATCATCTTCGGTGAAAAGTGGGTGTTGTGATTACAACACCTCTGCCTACCCCTTCGGGGAATACAGGCGTGAGCATATGTATGTATGTACTATTGCATTCTGGAAGGAAAAGGTTTAAATAAGTAACAAAGCCTAACTGCAATATAAGAAAGAAAAATAAGAAGCTACTTTTCTAAGCGTGCAAGTGGTTATGTAACCTAAACTTGGAGGTAAATCGCCTTATTAAAACTCGATTCAGGGCAACCACCGCTTTAAATATCAATTAAGGTAACTGAAAAGTCGCTACCAACGCAGGAAAGGAACCGTACTGATATAAAAAACTACAAAAAGATGCGATGCGGGTCGGTGCCTCGCGCAATTCGTTACAATTTAATACGCTTCTGAATGGAAGCGATTGACAAAATATTTACTATTTTGTTATTCTGACTGTAGTCTGACGTTAAATAGGCGCGATTCAATAAACAAAACGATACATCGATTTTTTGTGGTTATCATTGTTTACTATGTATTGAAATGTAAATGATATCAGCTGAGTTTCTTGCCGGTTCTTCTCTCTAGTTTCCGAACCGGTGTTAAATTCTTCGACATTCATAAGTGCCTTGCCAGGGCCTAAACTGAATAAATAATTTTCATACCTCGCTACTAAGTTCTGCCTACGAATCTGTCTGCTTTTAAGATTATTTTTGAAAATATGATTGCCTTAAATCTTTCAGAGTTCAAACTGTGCAGCCGTGGCGCCTACCGTGAAATCGTAGAAACACAGATATAATGGCAGGCTTTTACTCATACACCCAGATTAGTGTGGATACCTATCGGATTCATAAATGCTCGCCTGTATCCCATGGAGGTAGGCAGAGACTACTGTTCACCACATCCTACGAACCTTGCCTACTTCTTTCGTTCTTACACTTCCTTCGCATTAAAATAAAATTTTAGCTCTTCCTTTCAAAATTTTCAGTTATTCTGTGATGAACATCTCATAACGCCACTTACGTCTTTGAATTCCTTGAGGCGTTATTTGATATTGCTCAGAAAATAGGTCAACTTCAGTTGGAAACGTAACCCTGGCTATGTACAATAGAATAAACTGCATTGCAATTGAAATTGCAGGAGGCGGCGTGTCAGCGATGCAGATTGGTGTCAAACTTGTCCACTAGCGGTGGGATAGGAACCTTCTGCTTGTCTATGGCTATTCGTACTTCATATTTAACTTCATATTCAAACGGCTGTGCCCTGTAAACGCTATATATTGCACTATATGTTTTTGGGATAGATCACCCTTATTATTTAGGAGTGTCAAGAAAAGATGTTCCCAAAAAAGACCTACCCGATATGCACACAAAATTTCATATAAATTGGTCCAGCCATTTCGGAGGAGTTTGGTAACAAAAACAGCTACACGAGCATTTTATATATTAGTCCCCATAGCCTACTGATCAGTGAATATGTCTAAGAAGCAGAAGAAATCGTAGATTCAGTCTCCGAAAAGGGCAGATCGGTTTAAAGATATTTTTTATGCTTGATAGGGACATCACATCGAAAACATATTCCTAATAAGTTTTCGAATCGGGTGACTGATCACACCCTGCGTAATATCTTGCTTGGCTATTGTAGATTCCAACAACCACATTCTATCTACTAGAGTTAACTATTGGCTTTAGTCCAAAAAAAATGCGTAAGCACAAGCTTGGTGTTCGTGGCCACGATATTACTAGTAGCCGTAGTTAGATCGATATTCGTTAAATATTCAGAAATAATGAGTTTCCTTTCTGTCAGCAAATCACCGGCCAGTTACAAATTATACAGCTATTCTATCATTTGAGTATTACGTGTATAATTTTACTTCTACGTACGAATTCATTCGCTTGCGCTTCGAATATGTAATCTTTTAGAATATATCTTCTCCTTAGATATTTAGGATTCAAGCTATTAAGTAACTATTTCAGCAAAATTGTTTTAACACATTCACTGCTAACATTTCAACTTCTTCGTAAGTATCTAACAATTCGACGACGCACATACGCGTCGTTAGCAGTGAACGCGTATACTGACTGATTATCTCTTTGGTTTGTGATCGCATGCGTTACTGTAGAATAGGACGTCCAGAGTTTGATCCCCGAGTTGGGAAAATGGGTGTATCCATCTGTAATTAACCAGAACCAGCCCGGACGCTGGAGGCCGGGGCTGAAAGTTCCCGGGGCACGTTGTTCCTACAGTAATAACTTTGTAAAGAAAAGAGATACCAATATACGTGAAGTGCCCAGTTAATGTAAATAGGCTCGGCCTCTATCACATAGGACTTACTGACGGGATAAACTGACGAAATGGTGGTGTATTATAAGTACACCTTTGCCTACCTCTTCGAGGAATACAAGCGTTCATATGTATGTATGTTGTTATAGATATTTATCCGTAAAAAGGTTCCGTGAAAGGTTTCAATACGAGCATTACGGTAAAATACGACATTCAAAATTCAAAATATCTTTAGGTATTTGATTAGACTTTTAACAAAGGAGGTGCTTTCAAATCGTCAGAATGACAAGATTATACACACTACCGCCAAGGCAGGTTGCTTTTACTGAGAAGAACCTGGCAAGAAACTCAGTAATTACTCTTTTAAATAAAACTAATTTTACAATTTCGAATATATGTAAGCCCATGGACACGGTTCCAGTGCACAATGTTCAATAAAAAAAAACTAAAAGTTAACTACGTATAATTGTGTAGCTTGAGATGACCAGCTCTCACAAGCAGCACCTGTTCACAAGTACGACGAGAATTGTCATCACGAAACATTGTCAGCATTCATTAGCTTCGGTAAGAATTAGTGGCTGTTTAGCCCTGCAAACCCCTCCAGGGACCTATGTGGTAAGCGTGAAGACTGATATAACCCAGATACGGCTTAGATAAGAAGTAGTTGTGTAGTCAGTTTATATCTTGTTTATGTGTATTTATATTGTACTTATAATACTGGGCCATACGACAGGTGTTTAAAATTTTTTTTCTTTTTATTTTCTTGAAAGAGTTGTAACAAAATAAAAAGGCGACCATCAGACTAATATTATATCTAATTAAACTAATTCGCCACTGAAAGCAATTTCAAATTTATCAGCTTTTTATCAGTTATTCAATAATCAGTAGATAGTGCAAGGTCGTAAAAGTACCAACATAATTAGCGAATAAATACACAATATTCTAGTATATTACAGCTACCAACTACCTACCAATATTATTATCAACAATATCTAGGATCGTTGTGATAAGTTTCGTGACGATGACGTGCGTAATGCGCAACAGCCCTTAAATCATGATTGATGACATCCATTTATAAATCCGGAGGGAGACCATTTTATGGGAAACCCTTTATTGCACTTAAGCAAATGCTCTTTATAGGAAGGTTTACAAATGGAATTAGGAGATTAAGAATTAGAAAGATCTATCAAATTTTTATGGACAGGAATAATATTTTGCATGCATTCGTGGCATAGATTCATCGGCTAGTGCTGATGGTATCTGCTTATCATCAGAACTGGCGAATATTCTGTTATTGTTATTAAAAGATCAACGCACCCAAAACATACAAAGAGTAATTTTGTTTGGAATTAAACTGACCTCCAGGATGTAGGAGCGTGTTGGGGTGCACGGTGCCATCCTTGTGCAGCAGCACGTGGCTGGGCTCGGTGGCGAGGCAGCAGGGCCGGCCCTCGGCGAGGCACTTCTGGAAGCAGCGCGCCGCCTGGTGGAACAGCGCCCAAGCGTGCTCTTCGCTGATGGTGGAGTTGAAGGCCTGCAGGATCTGCTGCAGGGTCATGCACTCGGCCGCGTCCAGCGAGCACTCGCCGCCGGCCGCGACGCACTCCTTGCGCATCATCGCGCTACCCCGGACACCGCTCACCCATCCTCAAACACAACACTACACCTATATCGATCGTTTCACCTTATACACTTACAATTTCCACTAAAATATTCCCGATAAATTAAGTAATATTCATAATAATAATACGTGTTATTGTCGCTGTGCTCCCCCCGAAACGTCACTGTCACTTTTTGTCTGTCAAGTGGGTGGTTTGATATTTTTCGTATGTTATTGTTGGGTAGGCGCGTCGCGCGTGCGCGAGTGTCGGCGGGCGATACGCGGTGCAGGTACGCTCGGGTCGACGGCGCGACGAGCACTGGCCGCCCGGCACGCCGGCCGCGCCGCCGGCTGCAGCCTCCGAACAGATGACAACTGCCCTACTCCAATACTATTCCCAATTTCATACAATTTCTTTCAATATCTCGCTTTTTCATTCTACCATCATCCACACTTTGTTATCAAGCAGTTCCAACGTGACAGAACACTTGACCTTAGCTTGAAAATTAAAAAGAAAAATATTTATTCACTTTGGGCCCTGGTTTATCAAATAAATAAAACAGCGATAATTCAGTCCAATTTTTATTATAAGGTACCTACATATGCATCTTCAAATTGTTTGATATTATTTAGACATTATAGACATGTATGATTTCAACAACATATTTTGAAAACACTGATAAATTGATTATTTATTTTACACCCATTTTGTATACCGTAATGAAGCTAAATTATAACTATATATGTATAGATTAAAATATAGTAGGAATGTAACTAAATAATCTGAATAAAATGTCTAACTTCTAACTACACAATATATTTAAAATATCAATCACGATACAAATATCGTTTTAAAAAGCATTTTTATAATGGTTACACAATTTCTTATTGAAAATAATTATTTCATCAAACATAATACTTTTTACGTGAAGTTGATCTATAGTCCATTACAATTCTTGGCAACAATCTAACACTTATATTTTAATAATGCAAAACTAACTGTATAGTTGAATAAATGCTGTCATTATTGGAATAAAATATTGGAATCGGAATTCTCACATCTAGGCAAAATTTAATACGCATTTTTTTATTCACTCACATTTAGATTTGTTTGTGACAGAAATATTAAAGTATTTTTTTTAATTTTTTTATATTATTTCTTTTTATTTTCACGTCAATCATAATCAGCTTCTCGAACTACTTTGAATGATAATGCATAAAACCCACTCATTGATGACATACGATAAATGCAATCAAATATTTATTTATTTTGATACTTTTGGTATACATGTTGGACAAGTTATGAATTATAAATCTTACACTACTCGTTTTAAGGTCCATATTTAAATCACACACATAATTACATGAAGTCAGTTTTAATATATGTCGCGTAAATATACAGTTGTAACATTATGTAAATACAAGTAATAAGTATTGGGAAATATAAATATCTAGCTTATGCGCGCGACTTTGTCCCCGTGGAATAGTTACTTTGGGATAACACACTAACTTTAACCCGCGATATAGCCTATAGCCTTCCTTGGTAAATAGGCTATCTAACAATGAAATATTTTTTGGAATCAGAACGGTAGTTCATGAGCGCGTTGAAGCAAACAAACACAAAATCTCTTCAGCTTTATATATAAGTATACAATTAAAAATTGATCTTCAGAGTGAATAATTTTTGATCGAACTGAATGTAGTATCAATATTTCGCAGCTCAATAATTGATTAATAAAATACATTTCACATATGACACAACCAACGATAACCTGCATTTTTTTCCAAAGGCAAATGCTACTTCACGTATACATTCAGATCGGTCAAAAACAGCACCCTACAATATCCACATTTCAAAATACATTTCCCTATTGGTGCCGCCACGAGTTATGCGCGCGTGCCTTGAATCCGCAGTAGTTATATTATGTGTCTGTATATATGTGTATTACGCGAGGCGAATAAAAACATGCGCAGTATCCCCCCTATTTTCGTTGCTCGTGACGGCACTTGAGGGTCTACCATCAACGGTTTAAACAGAGCGAATTAAGAACTTCTTAGCTTTGACATCTATTTTTGTACCATAAAATTAAACGTCAATGCTAAGAAGTTCTTAATACGCGCTGCTTAAAGGATCATAGTTGGCCGCCTGTACCTGCCTATGTTGCCTAACCAGTTAAATACCTACTTCTTTTTGAGACTCCACAGGGGATCTAAGAAATTCAAGGGATCTTTCATATCCCCGCTTTTGAGACCGGGAGATTGCTTCATCTCCTCGAAGGATTCGCGGGAGAATTTGTTTTTGGCGGTAGTTGGGTTAGGTGTTGGAGTGACCGGCGGTAGGACGGAGGCCCCGGATTGAACCGACACTGCTTCACCGTTGAACATCGTTGTACCTGTCGGGATAGTTTCACATACAATCTTATGTGCAGTGATTTCACACCGCGAGCTTTACAATGACAGAAAACAAAGCGTGGTACACTGTATATATATAAAAAAAATAATTAATGGCGGCAATCACCTCACCATCTTGCCACATTGACACTTAATCACATTCAGTGAAAAGTGTGTTGTTATTACAACACCTCTACCCCTACGGAGAATACAGGAAATACATTTATGTACTAATATTATAAAGAGTGGTGCGATTTAATTGAACTATAAGCCATAAGATGAACTATGTACTTGTATGCCACTTAACATACGACACTAGTCATACATACATACATACATATGCTCACGCCTGTATCCCATGGGGGTAGGCAGAGACCACCGTTTGCCACATGCTACGATCCTTACATACTTCTTTCGCTTCATCCACATTCATGCATCTCTTCATACACTTTCTTCTGTTACAAGTGCTCTGAATTTGACCTTTCTGAAAAATACTATTAATTTAGTCATAGTAGTTCTTCCTTGGACGCCTTCTACCGACTATAATTTTCTTTCGTTAATCGCCTTTCACTCATCCTTTCAATAAGTCCAAACCATCTCAACATACTTTTTTCAATTCCGGTCACCACATCATTCTTCAACTTGCAACTGTCTCTTATCACACTATTTTTGATACGATCTACAATGGTGACCCCACACATACTTCGTAACGAACGCATTTCCACTGCATTCACTCTACTTTCATGTTTCTTCTGCCAAACCCAACATTCACTTCCATACATGAGAGTAGGTACTAGTCATATCTCGTGTTATGCCTTAAAGTTGCATAGCATTCAATTTACCTGAACAAAGTACGCCTTGAACGTAGAACAGAACAGTTCTATACGCGTCCGCTAGGTATTTGGTGTCCTCCAACACGTTGCTCCTGTGTTTGTGCAGATTAATGCACCCCATATCTAACATATCTGCAACGAAATGAAAATTAAAATGAGATGAATGGTTTGAGCAGTTTCGCCTGCTACGCAAACGACGCAAGTTCGAATCCCAGCGGGGCCTGTACCAATGAGTTTTTCTAAAAACTTATGATAATTTCACACCACGTGCTTTACGGTTAAGGAAAACAGCGTGAGGAAACCTGCATATGTCTGAGAAGAAATTCAAAGACGTATGTATAGTGCGCTAGACGGCGATAGACTCACTTCTGTCACGTTAGCACTTAATCGTATTCGGTTAAATGTGGGTGTTGTAAAGCACTTATAGAATTAACACAGGTCCCGAAACTAAAAAATTATATTGAATGCTTTTATAAATATAAATAAAGCTTCCTAACCGAGAGATCATTGTTATAATTATAATACTGACCACACAGATGTATGTACCCGGCGCGCACTTGGCACATGGCCATGAGGAGCAGCGCCAGCACAGTGCTGCGGCCGGCGCCGGCGGCGCAGTGCAGCCAGGCGCCGCCCAGCTGGTGGCTGCGGCGGCCGCCGAACGTGTCGCCGAGGACCCTGTCCGCCAGCAGCACCAGGGGAGAGCACGCGATCCTAACAACAATATTATATTGCTTACATCGTTAGGTAACCTGCCGCGCTATTCTGTGAAGGTATCCCAGTGTCGGTTTCAAAGATACGACATTGAGCTTTATCTTCTATGTATTTATTTATTTATTTATTATTTATTATTAGCCTGTCGTGTCCCACTGCTGGGCAAAGGCCTCCCTTCCACTTTTCCAACTTTCTCTGTATTATGTATCAATTTCCTATGATTGCTAGCGATGCTCAATTACTTGTTCTTGTGCGATGGACTCACCATCTCAGTGATTACTTGCCGGGTACATTATACCAAAAACAACCTTACGAACCCGATAGTAACATTAATAATCCTGTATAATGTATATTTTTTCTGTGACAACCGTGGTGGCCTCCGGGTTTGAGCAGTCACCTGCTACATAAGCGAAGCAAGGGGCCTGTACCAATGTGTTCTTCTAAAAACGTATGTATACTGATTTCACACCACGTGCTTTACGGAAAAGTAATTCAGATACGTATATATAGTGCCTGAGAGGGCGATAGACTCACCCATCTGTCACATTGTCATTTAGTCATCTGCGGTGAAATGTGGGTGTGGTTATTACAACACCTCTGCCTACCCCTTCGGGGAATACAGGCCTGAGCTAATTACTTACTTGGCTGGGAACACATTGATCTGATAATGTGTTACGTTGAGCACCGTCTTGTCCATAGCTACAGTGAGCTTCCTCTCCGTCCAATGTACATTGCACGTCACCTCATCTAGCACCACCTTCAGGCTATCGTTCAGCTCCAAACATTGCCCCTTCGCCGTCGGCCAGTATGATTTACCCTGCATCTATAGTGAGAAAATTTGTATTACGACAATTAACATAATTTATATACCATTAATACCCAAGGCAATTATGAACGTCGAATATAATATTTTACTTATATTATAAATTGCTAAATGAGCCGTGACAGCCGTGGGGTTTGAGCCGTCGCCTGCTACGAAAGCGACTCAAGTTTCAATCCTAGCGGCTCACGTGCTTTACGATGTAGGAAAACATAGTGGAGAAAAGTATAATTTCTCTGAGAATTATTCAAAGAGATATGTATGAACAACGTCACAAATGGTGAGTCCATCGTCGTATCAGGTACGTATACATACATACGTCTTCGAATTACTTCTCAGACATATGCAGGTTTTCTCACGATGATTTCCAGACTCCAGTAATATCAAAATATATAAATACAAGCACTGAAGATGGCCGCCGGGGGGGTTTTAGTGCGTGCATCCCACATACCCCGAGCTGCCTCTCCCTAGGCGGTTCGTTTGAAGGATTCCCACTCGACATTAAAAAAAAATTAAAAAAGGCTCACCTCAATATCTGTGAGAAGGCACACTATACAGGTAATTTTTTTCTCCAGGACCGCCTTCCAGAACACAGAGTATTTATTATCTGGAGGATTACTAGATATCACTAGGGGGATGCACCACGGTGCTAGTTGCTGAAACAATTATTTTTATTTTAATCAAATGCACAAAATTGGGAATAGCGTTTGATCAATACCATTGTCATTTATGACCAAAATTAAAAATTTCGAAGCAAAGAATTTTCACATTTTATAAAAATTATGAAACAGAGTAGATCATTAACACATCTAGAGCCTGCAACTCGCTCCGTGTGTCCACGTAAATTTGATCCCAGTGCTGGTGACCCGCTTGGCGAGTCCTCCGTCAAATGTAGGCGGCAACCGTGAAGATCATAATAATAATCGTATGGTGGCATTAGATATGTTAAGCACACAAGAAATAAAGTAAATAAATACCTTATAATATGAGGCGTTGATATAAGCGTCTGGGTCCGACTGAAGCGTTAACCTCGAGTCATCATAAGGCACTACCTCAGTCACTATACTACCGCTGGTATGCTGGGTAGCTATCCGTTTTGACCGAGTCATATTCTCTTTCGTCTGAAAATAATTATCTTTTTTACTTTACAAAATACTTAAAAGCTTTTGACCCTTCCATTAACTTGTTATTAAACTATTAACTTAATTAAATCTAGTATAATAGATAAAAAGAAAAAAATATATAAATAAAGCACAGAATTTAAGAAACTATAAATAAATTAGCTTTGGCCCGCGGTTTCACCCGCATAGATTTAGTTTTATATAACATATCGGTTTAAAATTGACAAAGTTCCATACAAACTTTCATCCCCTTGGGGGTAGAATTAATCGAAATCCTTTCTTAGCGGATGCCTACGTCATAACATCTACGTGCATGCCAAATTTCAGCCTGATCCGTCTAGTGGTTTGTGCTGTGCGTTGATAGATCACTGTGTCAGTCAGACCTTTTGAGTTATATACATACATATGCTCACGCCTGTATTCCCCGAAGGAGTAGGCAGAGGCGTTGTTATCACAACACCCACTTTTCACCGAATTTGATTAAGTGCCAACGTGACAGATGGTGAGTCTATCGCCGTCTCAGGCACTATACATACGTCTTTGAATTACTTCTCAGAAATATGCAGGTTTCCTCACGATGTTTTCCTTCACCTTAAAGCACGTGGTGTGAAATCACTGTACATAAGTTTTTTAGAAAAACTAATTAGTACAGGCCCCGCTGGGATTCGAAATTGCGTCGCTTGCGTAGCAGGCGACTGCTCTAACCCCGAGGCCACCACGGCTCTTTTTTTTAGTATTTTTTAGTTATATATATTTAGATTGTTGGTGCACAGATTTATTTATAAGGTAGGCCAATGCGCGAGTGAAACTTGGCTAGCGAGGAGCATAGACCATTTACCATCAACAAGACTATATACTTTAATATGACATATCCTTATGTCTAGGACTGATAAGCAAAATTGTATTAAAACAAAAAAAATTGGCCCCACCTGTACATCCTGGAATGACTTCCACTTGGAGTCCAGGACAGTCAGCCCCCCAGCAGTCTTATTCGTAAGAGAATCTAGCAGCTTCTGAAGATTCTTCACCTCCTGAGTAAAGTTATTCACCAAACTCGGGTCTGAGAATATGTCTTTCTTAGCTGGGCGTTCTATTAATTCCTCTTTTATAACCGGTTTTACCGGCTCTGGCCTCGGCATCATGCCCGGTTTTTTAATAGCGCTTTCTGATATTTGCGGCACTTTTATCTCAGGTATAAGCGGTTTTTGTTCAATGCTAAAATCTATATCCGAGAGTAAGTCAAAGACAGATGGCTCCGGTTTCGTTTCGACAATTTTTTCGGGTATCTGAGTGACTTGTTTCTCTGAGCTCTGATTTATTTGAGTATCAGGAGACGCTGGTAGGTTTATTAGGTTTTGAGTAGCCTCGGGCTGAGTTATTTGATAGCTGGGTTGGTTATCTGCTGGTATAGGTTGATTAACACTGTTGGTACTTTGGTTAGCTGTATCATTTGTTTGTTTATTGAAATTTGGTTCTTCAGCCACGTTCTCGACAGGTGACGACACTGAAACCGTCATTTGAATAAAATACGTCACTTTTATAAATGTTTTTATTACAATTTACAAAATTATGCAGTGACTTATTTATAAAATCTTACCTTGGCTACCGGTAAAGGTAACACTAGTGTTGTCCTCTTTCCCGGAGTGCATGTAAGTCGACTGATTCATATTGGCACCGTAGTTGGTCGATACAGGCACCGATGTTGCAATTAGCGCCATATTCACCGATTGGTTGGTTACAGTCTGGTAGCCGTATGGTGAATTGTAATAGGTCTGATTATTGCTTGACTCCGATGCTTGCGGCGTCTGTTCAGAGGGCGATTGAACTGTATCACAACTCCCAGCACTTGTATAACCGCCTTGTGCGGGACAATTTGGATCTTTGTTCATAGACTGAGGGTTGACATTCGCTTGCGCGTTGGCATCATATGTGTAAGAGTTTTGAGATCCGTAATTGTAATCGTAGCCTCCAGAAGTGGCGTTGAAGGTGTAACCCGGGTGATTTTGGTAGCTCTGTCCATAGTTATTACTTTGGTCCGGGTAAGGATATGGATTAGTAGCCGGATACTTTTGATCGCAATTCACAAAATTCTGTTGTGCATCATAGTTTTGATATGTTGACAGCGCTTCACCAGTAACGTGGGACTTGATTGGTTTGTCCATTGCATCCAATTGTGCTAACGAGGGGTTTCCGAACGTGTTATCTGGTTCTTGGAATTGTTTGTTATCAGATAGGCTAGTTGTCGACGTCACAGTGTTGTCAGCGTTGGTATAAACTGGGTAGTTGGACGTGTTAGGTTGATTGTTGGGATAGCTGAACTGTTCTGTACTGACGAACGATACGCTGGTATTGACCGGCTGGCCGTGCTGGCTGGACTCCCCACTATACGGATAGTTAATAGAGCTGTACTCAGACACTGATGTAGCCATGATATTCTGATGCGCCGCATTGCTATACGTAGCTACATTGGGTGTAGTTACTTGTGGATAGTTAACACTGTAGTAAGTCTGTGAATAATCTCCAAAGTGAGTCTCCGGTTTGCTCCCCACCTGCATTTGGGCGAAGCTAGTGTTCAAGTCTGTCTGATTGGCAGAATTGTATTGCGATATGGCTTCTGGTATAGGTCCAGGCACTTGATTCTGTGGGTAAGAATCGTACGTATTGTATTGGTTGTTAGAGTTGACATTTGCTTGACCAACATTGGGTGGATAAGCCATTGGGTTCTGCGAATCGGTCACTATAGTGTTGTTGTTCTGCGATGCCGAGTAGCAAGGGTTGGAATAAATATTCTGTGGATCGGGCATTTGTGAGAACTGGGACGGTGTGTACGCGGAGTATCCATAGTTAGGCCCTCCATCAGCTCTGCTCGTCGCTGGATATGCGTACGTCGGTGGCACGGAATATGGTTCATTTTCGGGTGGCCCGTAAGGTGTACTGTGGCGATCGCTATCGGGTGGTGCATATGGCGCAGAGTACCGATCGTATTGGGTCGGCATGTTATGCATTGAATGCACTATGCCATCGTGAATCGGCAAGTGTGATACATCCGTGGCTAAAAAGAAAAAAAACATTATTATATATTTTTCAAACATACCATAAATCCTATGTCACGCAGAATTTTAGAAAAATAAGTAATAAAGTTGTAAAAATAAAAGATAATTTAGTGTTGCCAGTAATAAAGAATATAAGGAATGTTTTTGTGTTTACCTTCAGCAGACTCCATACGAAAGACGTCCAAACTCCTGTGGCAGTCAACGCTGCTGAAACGACAAATTTGGCAAATACCAACCTGATCTATATCTACACCAAGCAGAATTTGGAATGTACTGATGAAGTCCATGACGTCGATAAACCAATCGACCAAAGCGCCATTAGAGTCGTTGAAAAGGAGAGATTCCTAAACCATCTACTTCATAGCAACGAGTCCATCACAGCTTCACAACCAAATGATTCAAATACCTTTAGGTGATGGCACTAAACCCCAAGAATAAGAACGGACATACATACATATGCTCACGCCTGTATTCCCCGAAGGGGTAGGCAGAGGTGTTGTAATCACAACACCCACTTTTCACCGAAGATGATTAAGTCGATGAACGGACAATTTCAGTATATTAACCGATCTGTTAGAATGACTTGCAGGAAAAACACAAGTTCTAAAAGATGATCCTTAGAAACTAAAGCCTTATATTCATTGCTGTCAGAGATAATGGCCGAATATCACACTTACAATGGAAAAGACAAAAATGCTGCCGAGTCGTAAACAAAACCCATATAATTTACAGCAATAACAATTAAAGATACGAAAAAAACTATGGTACAATTCCAAAGACATGGAATCTTATGGGCCTTCTAAAGATTATTGTATGCGAACACATCGCACCAAATGAACACCAACACAGAATACCAGATTGATCAACCCCTGCTCTTTGTACGTTGTGTGAAAATTAAATAGAGAATGATTCAGTATAGGCCCTGTCGAAGTCGAAGAACTGACCACGCGTCAAGGCATATATCCTACCAACTTCACCAACTTAGTATATAAGGTGTACTAATAAAAACTGGCCAGAAATATCTAAAGACTAGCTACCACTCCAGCAATTCAAAATATTTCTTAGAACTTTACAATACGAGGTGACTCTGGAAGACAGCGACAACACGTTACATAAAATCTAGTATTTGACAGAATGTTCTGGAAAAACTTAGAATACATACCCCATTATTAAAAAAACATCGCCTAAGATTGACTTAGTTTTTGACTAGTGCCATCTCTATTTGTGGGACGGATTTCAAAAGCGATGGACATAGTTTTAGACCGAGTTTAGCCTAGGTTTAAACCATTTTGTTTTAATCAGGGATAAAGTCGATCACCGGAGAAAATACTTGACTGCTCTCTATATTAAGCTGAAAGAAAAGCATAGGAACACGATGCGGCGCTGAAATCGAAGTTTTATTATCTTAGCCACAATGCAGAATCATCAAAAAAATATTGCTATAAGTTCACCATAATACTTAAGAAAAGACCTCAAGGAAGCAAACGTCTTTATAAAAACAATGGTAACAGAGAAAAATTGATCTGCTCCTGCTCATTTGTGACATCGGGAGAATAGAACTGAAACCCAATTTACAATCTGCCAACCTCCAACTTCCATTTAAGCCTATCACACTGCGACAAATCTGCAAAACAATCACAGATCTAAAATCCAGTTACCAAAGAAAACTTTACATTTTGCTAAAGTTAGAAACCTCACAGAACATGAAATTGAATTCTCAATTGAAAACCTACATCTTGATCGACGATGAAAGAGGATACAACATGTAGCGGTGAACCTCTTTCAAGGTTACAATATTTTTATATATTTGGATTTCCTTTCCTTTCCCTTATTTATTTAATGGCGATGAGCTTAAGCAAAACTATTGCACCAATGTCAAGTGATTGTTGACAAAAATATCTTGTAAATTGTTAAAAATATCATATTTGGATTTAAAAATATTGAAATATGTGACATGACACAAGGTGTCAGATTGGCTAGTTAGAAATGTTTTTTTTATTGTAAACAAATAGCTATGTGAATATCCGAAATGAACCAGAACAAATTATTGACTATTGACCCAAACGTGATACATATTTGTCTGTATGACATAAAACAAGGGGAACTGCTTTGTCCAGCGAATAAGGTATTTACATGTAAATTCGTTTTGTTATATATTAGGGTTTTTTCCGCCGTGTATTTTGTTTATAATGAATGACAAAACCAGCCATCTAACAATCCTGAAACCAATACGGATGCACTGAATCAATCTATGAACGCACAGTGTAATTCTTAGATCAATTTATAAGCCCTGTTCGCTACAAACACATGATACATCAGCTACAAATGAACGCCTTCAAGAAGATCCTTATAACTGGCAAATTCACTAGTAAATATCTAAAAAGGAAGGATATACTTGACTCAACAACATCGTGAGGTTGCCCTATACACAAGACTTCAGCTCAAAACTGCTCGCAATCGCAGATGATACTAACACCTTATAGCTAATTTACCTTCAGAGCCGACGGGTGCTGGTCTCAAAGACGTTGGATAAATAGATTCTGGGTAGTAAGGTTCCGGGGGCACCTGGTCCACTTGAGCTGGAATAACACAAATACTCTTTAAACACAACCCTACCTATATACGTTTTGATATTTGCCGTTGATTCTAAAATTAAAATTATCAATCTAAAAACTAGCCCAACAAAAAATCTAAATCATAATTTTTGTTTAAAAAGTGGCCGTTTTAGAAACGAGTAAGATTTAAGAATTAGTTTGAGAAGTGTTAAACAAATCAAAACGAACCTTATGTAATAATAGATTTGGGCATAAAATCATCTGGGGCCTTACCATAAGCTCTTATTTAACAATAACAATTATACTGTGTGACAGTAACAGACTTATGCACGTCATACATCTGACTCATGATCACCGCCAACAAGAGGTCATGGTAAGGTCCTTAAGTTGTGACCAAATACAAGTGCCGTCACGAGTTGTGTGCGCTCAGCAAAAATAGTGGGTGTATGGGTGTGTCGCGCCATATAAACAGACAGAGACAGACTCATATAATGACTACATAGAATGTCCGCGAAGAAGTAACAACTGCAGGAGGATGATAAAATGATATATTCAGTTCAGGCCCTGGTAAGGCACTTATGAACGTCAAAGAATTTACCACCGGTTCGGACTAGCCTTCTGAGAAGAAACGACAAGAAACTCAGCTGGCATCATTTACATTTAATTACATAGTAAATAATTATTAATTCATATAAAATCTTACACAATATTGAAATTAGTGACGAAGATTATTAAGTGCTGACGTGACAGATGATGAGTCTATCGCCGTCTCAGGCACATACGTAGAATTTCTTCACAGACGCACATTCAAGGTCAGCGCTCAAAGCTCGTGACGGCACATGTAGTATATTGAGGGATCAAATGTGTTACCATTAGGGGAGGCAGGTCGGGGTTGGTTCCTGTTCTTCATGTAAGGTAAGTAGTCCTTCAGCTTGCGAGGCGCGTTGGCCGGCGCTGGCTCTGAAGGCTTGCTGGCGGCTGCTGCTACTGCGGCTTGCGACGACGCTGCGGCTACACACATTTTTTTTTAGTACAAAATATTGACATCCACTATCTGTCAGTAAAAGTCGCGTTAAAATCGGTCCACCCGTTTCATAAATAATCCGGAAACAACAGAACAGACAGACGGACAGAAAAAAAAAATTGGTTTTTTATGTGAGTACCGTACATACTTTTAAAAGCTGTTAATTGACAATTACAAATAGACACTTCAATTGTATTAATCTGTAAAGAAAAGGATAGATTATTAAGTGGAGTAATAACAAATATATGTCTCACTATGATTACGATGCGCTGCCAGTTGTGTAGCCCTCTCCTCCTCGTTGACCTGACACGTGCTGCGCACGCGCGCCAACAAGGCCGAGACACTGTGCGACAGGCGACGGTAGAACTCCTGGCCTTTCTGAGACTTGCCCAGCAACTCATTATACGTGTCGTATGACGTTATCAGCGCTGCAACCAATCCCAAGCATTAACAAACGGAACAATTGTTTTAATATAAGGGTTACAAGTAATTAGGAATCACATTAAGACGCGCGCATCATGAGAAAAGAAGCGGAATAAGCGTAATGACAGTAAGAGGTGTCACGTCATTTACGTTATTACTGACATTTTTAAAATTTCGAAACATCTGATAATTTTAACAGTATATTAAAGAAAAAATCTTAACTGAAGATTGACAACTTTCAAACTCAATGGAGTAAACGATCTTATTAGAAAAAATAAGCCTAGATTTCCTTACTGTAAAGTTTCTATGTATACTATGACGGAACTGTCGTTCGTGAACATACATACATACAGGTGCCGTTACGAGCTATGGGAAAATAGTTAGGATACTGCGCGTCGCGAATATACATACAAGACACAAAATATTACTACTGCGCATTCAAGTCAAAAGTCGCTATAATATGCTCCCACAACAGAGATTTCACACCACGTGCTTTACGGTGAAGGAAAGCATCGTGAGGAAACCTGCATATTTCTGATAAGTAATTCCATGACGTATGTAAAATGTCTGAGACGGCGATGGACCCACCATCTGTCACATTGGCACTTAATCATCTACGGTAAAAAGTGGGTGTTGTGATTACAACACCTCTGCCTACCCCTTCGGGAAATACAGGCGTGAGCATATGTATGCTCCCACAACTTGTAGGGTAGGTACGCCACATGCTACAATCCTTACATACTCCTTTCTCATTTTCTTTATTCATGCATCTTTTTAAACACTTCGTTCAGATTCATTTAAACGATAAGTTGTTTATATTTAGATTTTATATTTAAATGCCCCCATTTTAAAGCATGGTTTAAGCAAAAACTCGCAGTAAAACTATGTCCATCCCAGCTGCTGAGATGGAAGCTACTTTTAAATCAAGGACTATCTTAGTCTATGTTTTGTATAAACATAAATAAAATTACCATTAATAAGTCCCTCCCGTTTCCTGAGTACATCGGCGAGCATCCGCCGCGAGTCGCCGTAAGAGGCATACAGTGTCGTCAACTTGTTAATTATGTTCTCTTGGGCCGCTAAATTTTGTTCTATTATTTTTACCTAAAAATAACGTACAAATTATACCCGTGTTCGTCGTACATTACTAGTAATGTATAAAGAAATTGTTTTTATTTGTACATTACTAGTTCCGTTGGCAGTTATGTACAAAGAAGTAAATATTCTTCCCACATAACCCGGTTTATTGCGAATAAATGGCACACACACTTTACTACAGCTTTTTTAACTCCATACTTTTGTTTCTCTCAAAATTATAGATGGTAGGGTCCCGACTCCCGAGTTTCTGACAATTATGTTGTGTGAAAATAAGGGTACCATTTAACTTTGGAATATTAACTTTTTCGATTAAACAAAATACATAGTGTAAGAACTCCACTCATCCATTCATCGCAGTAATGGAACTGCGCCTTAACACGTCATGAGACTTATTTCTATACGCATAACATAGCAATGTAAAAAAAAGTCACTCCGTTCCTTCATTTTCTTTCAACAAAGTGATTTAAACTCTCTCGTGTCCTTCAGATGTAAAATGTCGTCGTGATAGCTCACAGTGGGGGTATGTTTGTCCAACTCCTGCTTGAAGATGTCGTCGGGCGCCTCGGCGGGGCGCGCCAGCAGCTGGCCCGTGACGTCGTCGGCGGCCAGCGCGTCCCTGAGCTGCGTCACCAGCGCGGCCCGCTGCGCCTGCATCTCCTGCGCCTTGCACACCACTCGCCGCATGTCCACCATGCTCGCGCGGTCCAAGCCCTCTGAAATTACATTACTTATGGTCCAGTTGCCCAAGCCAATAGTTCAATGGGTGACCGTTCTAGTTCCTCGGGGAGCACGTTAAGCCGTCGGTCCCGGTTGCGGTCAGTCGGAGGCATAAAAGAGTCTGTCAACTGGTTTAACCCAGATTACCGTTTTTACCGGGTCACGAATGGCAACTCAGATTTTTTTGCAATTTGAAAAAATATTTTAGTGTTAGAAAGCCTACTTATCGAGGAAGGCTATAGGACATACAGGATGTCGGAGAAAAAGGAACAGCTGTCTTCTAGAAGTTGTAGGGTTTTATGAAAATATCACTATGTTGAAGTCGTAAAATAGTAGTAGTAGTAGGAGAAAAAAAATATTATTATATATATTTCATGTGTATAACTCTACATTACCGCTTATTTTTATACGAAAATAAGGTTCCCCGACATCCTGGATATGACGTGTACCATTTGTGCACACGCTATATAAACGGGTTAAATTGCCGTTAGCCCAAAGTAACTATTCCACAAAAAGTCGCAGAAATTAGTTATTACTATATATAATTACATACATATGCTCATGCCTGCATTCCCCGAAGAGGTAGGTAGAGGTGTTGTAATAACAACATCCACTTTTCACCTAAGATGATTAAGTGCCAACGTGACAGATGGTGAGTCTATCGCCGTCTCAGACACTATACATACTACTTTGAATTACTTATATATAGAGGTACATTCTTAATAATGAATGTCTAACGGGCGGTGCCAGATATAATAGTTATTTTCCCTCACCGATGTTCTGCACGCTGGGTATGCGCGCGCGCAGCACTTCCAGCGGCTGGACCAGCAGCAACAAGTTGGCGATGTGCAACGTCATAGCTTTGTGGAGGACCTACAATATATAGTAAGGTTCAACAAGGAAATTTAATACATAATTAAAATAAACCTTATGCTACGCTAACAAGGTTCAAAAGTTGCTGTCGCGCAGTTTTTCTTTTTTAATCATGCACTTATATTGTTATTTTACATATTATATTTACTTATTTCAATAGTATTATTAAGCCTTATAAGCGAATTTATTTTTATGTGTGCTCTAGCTGTGCCCCGCGGTTTCACCCGCGTAGACTGCCTGCGAAAGACAGGCAGAGATATTTTTTAATGTGTGATTAGTATTGTACGTATCGTATATACTATCATATGCATACATACATACATATGCTCACGCCTGTATCCCATGGGGGTAGGCAGAGACCACCGTTTGCCACATGCTACGATCCTTACATACTTACACGTTATCCACATTCATGCATCTCTTCATACACTTTCTTCGGTTACGAGTGCTCCGAATTTGACCTTTCTGAAAAATACTATTAATTTGGTCATAGTAGTTCTTCCTTGGACGCCCTCTACCGACACTTCCGGTTCCATTCTTCAACATGCAACTGTCTCTTATCACACTATTATTGATACGATCTACAATGGTGACCCCACACATACTTCGTAACGAACGCATTTCCACTGCATTCTCTACTTTCATGTTTCTTCTGCCAAACCCAAAATTCACTTCCGTACATGCATTGAGTTCAAAGCTGTTATACTTCAATGTTATTCATACATACATACAAATGCTCACGCCTGTATTCCCCGAATGGGTAGGCAGAGGTGTTATAATCACAACACCCCCTTTTCACCGAAGATGATTAAGTGCCAACGTGACAGATGGTGAGTCCATCGCCGTCTCAGACACTTTACATTACGTCATTGAATTACTTCTCAGAAATATGCAGGTTTCCTCTCGATGTTTTCCTTCAACGTAAAGCACGTGGTGTGAAATCACTGTACATAAGTTTTCAAACTTGCGTCGCTTGCGTAGCAGGCGACTGCTCAAACCTCAAGGCCACCACGGCTCTCCACCACCATGTTATACATCTGTAGTAGATATAGTTTAATTGACCTGGTTACTCTCAGTGGTGCGCGTGTGTGCCTCCATGTACTTGCGGTACTCGCGCGCTATCTCCGTGTGTATGAGCGACGCCGGCCTTACACCCATCACTTGCTGGAAGTCCTTCTCCTTCACTGTCTCTTCCTAGAAAAGTAACAATTATTGCTAACTTAACCCCAACCAAAGACAAGTAGGGAGGGAAGGGACAATGTATAGATAACATAAATATAATTCGATTAACTCGAGCAAATTATAATGTGACTAGCTTCTGCCTAGGACTTCGTCTGCGTGGCATAGTTATTTCGGGCTAACGCTAACTTTAGCCCGCGATTGGTCTTACCGTGATGATATATATCCTATAAGCTTCTTCGATAAATGGGCTGAGCAAACGTCAAGTATTTTTCTTTTGTGGGAAAAAGTTTAGTTTATTGAGAGAATATGAAACCGAGCTCAGCTCGGTCAATCAGGTCCTAACACTTTAAAAGTAATTCTTTTTGTTTCAACAATAACATTAATCATATTCGGAGAAATGTGGGTGTTGTTTTTACACCTCTGCTGGTATGCCCTTTTGGGAACCTTTTTTGGATGGCGTAGGCATATTTATTTTATTATTTCAACAGTAATTAAGTAACCTCAACACAATATCAGAATAAATGCAAATAGAGGCTCTTTCTACCGCTCGATTTCGTAGAACAAAAAATACACAGCATTATGGCTCTTAATATCCAACAAATAAATCACAATTTACCTGAATAAGCATCTTGATCTCCTCCAGGGAATGTTCCACATCTGTGATGATCTCCGCGAGGCTGTTCATGGAGTCTGACAACATCTCTATGACCTCAGTCTTCGCGTTCATTGCGGCGCTCCTGTCTATTATCTCTTGGGGGATGCTGACAAAAAAATGAGATGAAAATCAACATGTGTGTGCACACGTGCACTCTTTATTCCCTCACTCTCACGAGATGACAATGAGAGTACAGGAAAACATCGTGAGGAAACCTGCAGATGTCTAAGAAGTAATTCTAAGACGTATGTATAGTGCCCGAGACGGTGATAGAATCACCATATATCACGCTGGCACTTAATCATGTTCGGCGAAAAATGGGTGTTATTATTACAACGCACTACCCCTACCCCTTCGTGGAATACAGGCGTGAACAAAGCCTCCATGGTCTACAAATTATACAGGCAGTTACACAAATTAGTATAGTATTATCGTACAACTTATATTTACAAAGTCTCCAATTTAAAGGTTAGTGCCTTCTCTTCACTACTAGATCACCCGTAATTAGCTTTTCATTAAGACTCAATTTGCATTGTCGCGAAGTTCTGGGCATTATTTATTCAGAATGTACGTAAAATAAAAAATAAAGACGCAGATACAGAAGATAACATTGTCGGTCGACAACCTACATCTCAGACAATAGGCTGTTTACTTGTTTATGAAGTGGGAGTATGAATCACTTCAAACAATGTATATCACTGTCATGAAAATAAATCGAATATGATTTGATGCAGGTATAGAAATATAAAAATACGAGCTGTGCCCCGCGGTTTCACCAGCGTATATTTAGTTATACATAATATATAGGTATATATAGGTTGAATTGACAAAGTTCCATACAAACTTTTATCCCCTTCGGGGTAGAATTAATCAAAATCCTTTCATAGCGGATGCCTACGTCATAACATCTACCTTCATGCCAAATTTCAGCCCGATCCATCCAGTGTTTTATCTATATATGCTGTGCGTTGATAGATCACTATGTCAGTCAGTCACCTTTGAGTTATATATATTTATATAAGATATAATCATTCTTTACCTTGTTTTTATCAATCGTATGCTTTAGGAACACTAAGGTATCATGCTAATACACCTAAGAAAAAATCACTACATTTGTGAAAATAAATTCACTAGACTACCTACTTGCTTTAACCTGCTACTTCCTCCAGGATTAAATCTCAAACTATTACAAAAAATCTACTTAGCAGTTCACCATTGAAAAGATAACAGACAGTTACAAAACTCCTTGGGATTTCATTCTCTATAAGGTAGGCAGTGTAGGCTAGGTAGTAGTAGGCTGCAGAAACTGCTTACCATCAGGCAGACTGTTCGGACGTTTGGCGCCTTAATAGTCCTTATAAAAAAAAGTACTCTAATGAGCTAGTCTCATGAACCTCGTAGCAAGAGGATAAACTATACTCACTCTTGATTAGAAGCGATGACGTCAAGTTGGTCCAGCTGCAACGAGGACATGAACTCTGTCAGCTCTGTGTTCTTGGCCTCCACTTGGGACATGATGTGACGCAGCAGTTTAGCTTTCTCTTCGGAGTACATCGAGGACGCCTCATGAGCACCCATTGGGACCAGACGGGAGAATAAATCCGGCCCGGATACCTAAAGGATTTAAATTATTTTGAACTTAAAAATATTACTTATGTTACTTCTGTTTGTGTGTGTTACCATTATTATGTGGAATTTTGTATTGACTGTGGATGAGAAATCTGTGATTAAATATATTCCCTCCCTTAAGGGTCCATGAAGGGGAGCTAGGTAAAACACTACAAATTACTCTGTAACATTATACTTGTCAGCATTATTATAAGTAATAAAAAAATAAAATCTCAGCTCACCTCAGGATCATTGAAGTTGATTGGCAGAGGTTTGACTAAACAAACAGGCTTCATATCTGATAGGAGGTCTTTCTCCGGCACTTCTTCATGGTATATGAACTCATTTTCATTCTTGGCTGCTTTCCTCTTGCCCTCCACCACGTCATTGGTAAATGTCAAAGCTTCCTGCGTTACCTGTATTGGTTCTATGTATTTGGCTAGCTTCCTGGCTTCAATTAGATTCTCCACTGCTTGCTGGTAGAATGCTACCCGCTCACCCATTTTTTGTTGTTCTTCAGCATTCATGGCTAAGAGGAATTGTTTACATTAATAGTAATGTTTTTTAAATCAAGGTCAATAATATCTTTATTCAACTAGACATTCTAAAAAGTACCTATCCCTCATGCTAATATATTTTTTAAAACTATATTTGTATTGCTATAGCAAGCCAGGTGCAACAGATTGCTATTACTAGCAAAAACTTTTCAAAAAGCATAAGTTCCACTTTGTAAAATAAATAAAAGAGTTTTGTATACTTAACCCTTATTTTTTACAAAAAGATAAAGATAGTCCTTGGTTTAAAGGTAACTTCATCTCTTCCTGTGACTATAGTTTTAGTCTTTGTTCAAACAATTTGTAATAACCCCCTTATTATCAAAGAATTATATAGAGATTATCAAAGAATTTGAAAGTCAGACAAAACATAGTTGTTGTAAGCAATTCTTTGTAGAGAAATAAAATCAAACTTTTTCAACATTAAAAGCATACTTTTTACATAGCTCACCTTGATACAAACAAATGATGCTTCCAACATAAAAAGACTTGAAGGATAGAGATCTGTGCCAATAATTATACAGCTTGGTTCCAATGATCTCGTGTATGGTATCTGTGCCGGACGATGGGCCGAGCAACGCCAGGGAGTTCTTATAGAAGAGCTTCACTTGTGTTGCCACCGAACCTGTTACCACGTATACAATTTCATGATTAAAAAAAATTATGTTGCTAAAGTTACAGCCAGGGGCACGCACCAGATTCGCATAAACAATAAGTAGGGAAGGTAGGTAGGTTAATTACATACCAATGTGGCAAACACACAACACAAATTTATTAAATCATCAAAAATGGTATGCACTGATGGTCTGCTTATATGGAATGCACCGCCCCTGCTTATAACATGCTATGCAAGATATCTGTATGTGTTTGTTCAGTAAATAAAAAAACTGCTACTTTGTTTGAAGGCCTACATTCTGATAATGAAACAAAACTTAAAAGATACTTTTGAATGTTCTACATAAAACAAACACTAAATTTTATTTAAGTTCATAGGAGCTAACACAGAACTGTTATAAAAACATTAATTGCTACATAATAGTTGTGTCATTACTTTAAGATATCTATTAATTGAAGTGTCTATTCTCTTACCAACTACACTAGGTTTCCTAGTATCCTGGATACTTTTCTCCAAGATACATTCCTGTGCTTGGGCAAAGCATATCTCCTGCAACAGCCTCATAAGCTCTGAAGATACATCTGTCCCTGATGGTTGGGAATAGTGTTCTTTCAAATGCTGGAATGCCCACGCAGCATTTTGAAAGTGAGTGCAAGCTGCTTTCATGCTATCAGCTGTGTTACGAGGCTCTGATGCACCAAGCTGTGTGTGAAGAGCCCCAATGTTGTACATAATCGAGGACATCTCAAACCTTATCTCTGCTAAGGAACAGTTCAAGTTTGATGCATATAGGTCTCTCCTGAAATTTTCAGAGGTATTTGTGATTTGTTCCTATTACAAATTTTATTACAATAGAGGACATTTTATTAAGCAAACTTAATTTATTTGAGATATAACAATTGAAATAACAAAGAAAACAGTAACATCAATACAGATATTGTTTGCAAACCAATGATTTAGTCCTGTACACTATACTATATTCAAGACAATAATCTTTCGCCATGCAAAATAGGAAACATAATAAGGATTTTTTTACAGTTAGTGAGGCCAAAAAATATGAGACACTTCCTTATATTATTCATGAGTGTATAAATAGTTTACCATGTGAAGGAGCACGCAGCCGGCTGACCTTTGGCCATAGGGAATCTGCTTTGTAATGATCGGATTTGGCAAAAGTATCTGATTAATGCACTTAGGCCAGCGGAGTCAGTCGTAGGCCTTACGGCGGCCGATCGCAGACCTTCCAGCTGATGCAACTCATTGCTATAACTCTCTGGATCCTCGCGATATGCTTCCGATATATACTAAAAAAATTACAATAGAATTAACACAAAGAAAGGGGTGCAGTCTTTATCAAAGATTAGAGGTAGTTAGGTCACATACCCGTTTGAGTTTTGATGCGAAACGCGTATTTTCGGGGCTCACTTTCAATTCGAAACTGATGAAGGGTAACCTGGGAACTGCTTCCATGTTTTACTAGGATGCTTTTACCCAAGAAAACAACTTTTCACTCGATATAACAATTTCATCACAAAATTTGCTTACTTGTTTGGATCTGTCATTATTTGTTTTTTTTTTAATCTCGTTATGCGCCTGAGAGATGTCGTAGTTATTATCTACAATCGTCGAATCGATTGATTTACAAACACGTTAATCGATACTCATGATCGACGACAAGTCAACTGGGCTTTATCAAGAAATGGTAATTCTTGTTAAGCATGCAGTATAAAACTCCATGCGTCAGGATGTTCTATTACATTGTTATTTAAATCATGATAATAGACTTGCTTGAGTATTTTATACTGTCTGATTAAAATATTCATGCGTCGTCACTTATTAAATTATTTTCTTTATTAATATCGTGTCTTAGTAGAGTCAACACAAAGACGTTTATTTTATTTATACATACATAATGCGCATTTTAATTTTAATTTTCGCTTTTATTCCATGGGAGTGATACAGGTGTGACATATTACGGTGTGCACCTTATGCTACGATTATTATATTATTCATATTGCTCATGTTAGATATTACTCATATAATTTATTTCAAATGAATGTACCAGTTACAACTTGTTTACAATTGTAAAGAAACATGTTTTTTATCCATTGAACAATTCATTATTCTTCGAATAATTATTATAAGACACTGGTAGAACTCAATTTATTTTTATGGTATGTTTTACATCTGTGGTTACACCGAATGCATTGTGTAAAAAGCAAAGACAAAATCTTAGTTTTCAACACGAGCGTCGCGTCGCGTCACTGAATACTTCAAAAAAAAAAACAAAGTCAATCGATCAAATAAACTGCGGACGAGAAAATGCCCTAAAATTACAAAATGTATACGAAGTATTGATTAACTCTATCCATGTTCTGTGTGTGTGCTTCTGTGAGGCAGAGAAGGGAATCTTTGAATGAATAATTAATAAAAAAGAGTTATCATGAAGCTGAAAAAGTTGAAGACCGATACTGAGGTACTCCACCTTAATCTTCGCGTATCATACTTTATTATCAAACAAATTACTGTTGGTTTAGTAATTAGCAGTGAAACTTTATTAAAAGATATTAATTTGCGCATAGCAATTGAAATAAAAGTTTAAAATTCAATAAAAGATTTTAAGAAGCTAACAAAATCTTTAAGAAATGTTTACAAACTAATAACCTAGAATCTTATTGGGTACATTTTAGGAAGTGGTGCAAGCGGAGATCATAGAAGCCGACCTGTACAAACGTTCGTACTTCGGACCAGATATTCCAACACTAGAACTGGAGTGTTGGGAGGAAGAACTGTCTGAAGTCCAGCTGCAAGCATACAAACATGCTGACGATGAATACAAGAGCATTCAGAATAAACTGGATGAGATGGTCAAAGACACTGGTGGTGAGGTGGTTTATAATGGACATCAGTTCACAGCATATCAGCTTCTTGGGAAGTGAGTAAATTTAGTAATTATTCTGCTATTGTCTCTCTGCCTATATGATATATTTTCTATATTTAAATAAGGAATTTTATAGAGTCCGACTCGCGCTGAAAGAGTTCCATACCATTATCTATAAAAGTTTAAAAAAATGTGTTATATTGGAGCACCCAGAAATATTTATTTTATACAGTTTTTTAGTATTTGTTGTTATAGCGGCAACAGAAATAAATTAAATTGTCTAACTATCACAGCATGGTGATAGATGGACAGTTAGACAATCAGATTGCAAAGTTTCCTATTTTACCCTTTGCGTATGGAACCCTGAAAAATTTATGTAGTGTTCAATCTGATCCACCTGAAGTTTAAGGTAAATTTCCTACTAGGATAGTAATAAATAAAATAAATAATTAATTTATTTATAAAATAAATTATTATTTTTTAAATGTTAACAGGCAACCAGTATTGAAGGACCTTGAGAGACAGAGTGCAGAAATCATCAGATCCAGGTCAAGATCTCTGTCTGTAGCTAAAGAGAAGGAGAAACCTGGTAAAAGAGGTAATTTATCAGCATTTGTAACTTATTTGTCAATACAGGGAAAAAAGTACATATAACATGGTTAATGAACTTTATTTGTCATCATCTCCCTGGCCTTATCCCATACATTGTTGGGGTCAGCACCAGATACAACCCGATGTGGCAGATCACCTGATTTTTATATGAAGCGACTGCCGTCTGTCCTTCGCAACCCCTTTAACGAGGAACATCTGTGATCTGGGTTAAACCAGTAGTCAAACTATTTTGGGCCTCCGACTGTCCTGTAACAATTGCCAAAGATGATAACATGCTCTCCGAGGTACGGAGGGTACTCGGGCGGTAACCCATCCAATTACTGGCTAGGGTAAGAGTTGCTTAACTTCGCTGATCGAATGATATGCGCAATAGCAACTGTGCCACAAGCTCCTCATGATGAGCTTTTTAACTCCATAATGAACTTTATTTGTACTATCCTGAATTTAGTTGTCAAGTTGGGTGTATATTTTTATTAATATAAGGATAAAAATAAGAGGACATAATGTTTTTTTAAAAGAGTAAAGTCTGATTTTCTTGCCAGGTTCTTCTCAGTAAAAGCAACACTCAAATCTGGTGGTAACATAATCCTGTATAATCATGTCATTCTATCTATTTGAAAGTTCTTTTTTAAAGTCGAAATCAGGGTAGCTAAAATATAGAATTTTATAATACATGGTTTAAACTAAGACTAGACAAATTTGCTCAGCTACTTCAATACAATGGATTTTCTTTTCCCAATAACTCAGGCAAGACAGTGTCCCACTAAATTGTATGTTTTATACAGGTCGTCCTAGAAAAACTCGTGAGGATCGTGACTACTCACCATCCCCAGAACGAGCCAAGTCTCCAGAGCTTCGACACAAGAAGAAGAAGAAGGATAAAGAAAAGCCTAAGGATAAGGATAAGGTCAGGGAACCCAAGGAAGAGGGTAACAAGACCAAGGATAAAACTCTGGCTCCATCTAGTAAGTTCCACGAAATGCCTATTAGCATAGAAACAAAATACTGTATCAAATACAGATGCACATCTTACAAGGCAGGCCAACTAACTATAGAAAGAACATTATCATTGAACATAAAACCTACTCCTTTTCATTCAATATAAAATGCAAATTTGACTCGTACACTAAATTTAAGGTAAAATTATACATAATATGGCCGGTAACTTGAAGGTGTCTGTTTGTAATTTCAAATTAAACAGGTTTTCACTTGATATATATACAGTACTAGCTGTGCCCCTAGGTTTCATCCGCTTAGATTTAGTTTTATATTATATATCAGTTTAAAATTGACAAAGTTTCATACGAACTTTCATCACCTATTTTATCCCCTTGGGGATAGAATTAATCAAAATCCTTTCTTAGCGGAGGCCTACGTCATAACATCTACCTGCATGCCAAATTTCAGCCTGATCAGAGATGAGTTAGTTGGTCACTTTTGAGTTTTATATATTTAGATGTAGGTAGGTATATTAAAAAAACTCTGTGCTCTGTTTGTTTGGTCTGAGTAATCACTGAATTTCACTGGCAAATAGCCGATGCTACCATTTTTTTTATGAGTTTATCTTGACAGTTTTCGCGCTATAATTTTGTATTTCCCAGATGTGCATAGTGTAGTGACGAACGTCCGGCCCTCTGAAGCGACGGCCATCGGGGGCCTGCTCACCGGCAGCGCGACCAAGAGTACACCTATTGTCGACCTCACTAAAGAGGATGGCACCAACAAGAATGTCGCTGACTCACGGGAGGTGTCCTTCAACAAGTTACAAGGTGAGTGGGATTTCTAACTGGTTTTTTAATTGAAAATATTTTCCTCAGTATACAAAATGAATAATAGAGTAATGATGGGTTCCACTAAAGTAGTTGTTAAAGCTAAAACTATGATTTCATTTTTAGGGACAAATTTAGCTGTCTGTGTTTTTTTTTAATTTGTTAAAAGTTGTAAATTAAGCTGTAGTTACAACACCCGTATTTCACCAAATATTTAAGAGGCCAAAGACTAAGTGCCCACATGACGGAGGGTGAGTCCATCGCCGCATGAGGCACTATACATACGTTGTTTGAGTTACTTCTCAGACATATCCAGGTTTCCTTCACCGTAAAGCATGTGGTGAAATAACTACACATACATTTTAACTCATTGGTCCCGCTGAGATTTGAACTTGCGTAGCAGGCGACTGCTCAAACCCCAAACACCACAGCTCGCAAATAAAGTTTGTCTAGTTAATTAGATTACTGGTTTGTATGCCCACTTCAATAAATAAACAAGTCCATTATGTACATATGATGTGCGTGTAGGCAAGACGTTTCCATCCCTGGTGGTGGTGGCGCGGCCGTACCTGCGCGCGAAGGAGACGGCGCCGCCCAGCGACCGCGCGGCGCTGGACGGCAAGGTCAAGGCCGTGTTGATGCACACGCCCATGAAGTTCACCGAGTGGCTCATACAGCAGGGGCTCGTGCGCTCCGAACAGTACTGCGCCATGCACCCGCCCAACAAACTCAAACTGGGTAACTAACTCATATATCCATATACGCAGTCATAAAAATAAAATGTCTGTTTTTAATTTCCAATTAAGAACTTTTGATTAAATAAAAATAAATAAGTAAGCATACATAATATTTTGTTCCGCTTGATCCCTGAAACGGTTGGATCGATCTTAACGGGACTTTCACTGGCAGATAGCTAGTGTTATAAGGAGTAACTTAAGCTTCCTTTTATCACTAAGTAACATAGTTTTTATTACTCATAAAAAATTGTCACGGACCGCAAGTGGTAAAACCAAAAATATACATTATAGATAATTGAGATTATCACATTTAAGCCAGTCAACAACACAATTTTTTTCAAGATACACAAAAGTCATCAAGAGAACAATTACTCCAATTTAATATTATGTCACTGATCTAAACAATATTTTTAATTTCCCAGGTATGTACTCGGACGTGTCGAAGTTCCCGTACTCCGGCGGCTACGTGTGGATATCTGAATGCTGCCCAACGCGCTTCGTGTCCGTATTCTCGAGCTCGATATTCGAAGGGGCGACCTTCCCGCCGAGCGTGCTCCTCAAACTGGTGTACCACTGGGCATGCCAGACCAACGTCCAGAACGTAGTGCAGTGGGTGAAGGTGGACAATTTGTATGTGAAAGGGCTGTTTACGTGGCTAAGGGCCGTGTGCACTTCGGCTATCTACCAGCACCTGCCCCAGTTGGGTGGGCCGGGCAAGAAGGTGGAAGTGGGAGTCATATCCTTGGGGACTACCAGCCACGATGGCACGCAACGACAGGTTAAAGTGGAAGTTTTGGGTGTCCTGGATCCAGTTGAGAAGTTGGTGAGTAATGGTTTTGATATAGTTAGGTTTCTAGTGTCTGGAATATTTTATGATTTTGCTTTAAACTCTGTGGTGTATCATATTGAAGTTATAATTGGTTTGTGTCTGTGGTCATGAGTAGTTGTATGTCCTCTCTTGGTGGTCTTTGTACCCTACTCATTATTATCCTTCATCCCATTTATTGTGTGAGAATTTTCTTTGTTTCATTTTAAAACTATTTACTACTAGTTTAGTGCTTGATTGTTTGAAAGATGTCGACATTGTACAAGACCTAAAAGCAAAACGTAAAATTGTCACAGATCCGCCTTCGCGCCGTGGAGCCGCTGGCAGAACACGAGAAGAACTACAAGAAACGTTTCCAGAAGATTCTAGAACCGCTTTCCACTTGGGTGAAGCCTAACTCTACTATTCTGACTGACTTGACGGTGGATAAAGGGACTTTGCACGCCATGGGCTTTAAGAATGTCCATCAATCGTCGTCGCATTCGGAGCAGCCCGCGTGGAACAGCAATTCCAACATTATGGAGTACTTAAGGCGCATCGTGCCCAGAATGTTCCAGAATACCCTTTCGCTGCTCAGCAGGCAGATCATACAGCAGTTCTTGGATGAATTGGTTTGGAGGGAGAGGTCAGTGATTATTACTTATAACGTTAGTATTCAACAAAGTTTACCGTCGGGCGTCAGCCTATCCGATATTATTGACGTGACTTTGGTCATGTTACTAATGAATATATTCGGAAATCATATAATAGAAATCCATGCATTTTTTGACACAATCAATTATCGTTTGTAAAAATACGAACCCAAGGTGGTATTCGAACCTATAATCATTGTACATTGTGCTTTACCAATTGAGCTACTCATCGCAAAAAAAAACCAGCATGGTGTAGGTTTCTCTTGTGCTGAGTACCCGGAGTCCCCCCTAAGCACTGAGGATGGCCACCGGGGGGGTTTTAGTGAGGTAAAAATCCCACATACCCCGATCTGCCTCTCCCAGGGCGGTCGGGGACCTCTTGAAGGTTTCCCCCTCGTCAACAAAAAAAAAAAAAAAAAAAAAAAAAGGTTTCTCTTGTGCTGTTTCGTACTATTCTTGTTAATATAGTCTTTTGGTCAGTCTAGTAGCTAGTTAAGATAAAATTGTGTGTAACAGATACGGCATCACCGCGGGCCAAGCATTCGACAACATAGTCCTACACATATCTGAGCAAACCAAGCTGGAGTCTAAGGACGCCATCACTGTCAGACTCAACAAGATCGCTGCCAACCCCTTCAAGAATTGGAAATATCCCAGTGGGAAAGTGAGTTTTAAATGTTTACCATTCCTAGCCTTATCACTATTTCCATTATTACTAAATGGCAAAATGTACACTGGGAGTCAGGGAAAATAGGACAGATGTTAAAATATGTGATAGGGTATTATTTTAGGAAGCAAATAAAATTATTATGACAAAAATATCTTCTTCCGTTTTCGACCAATTGACGTTCAAGTTGTCCATATCACGATCTTATTTTCTCATAAAAATTAACATAGAATTCTTCACAAAGTTCCTGATATAATCCCATATAACCATTTTTCGAACTTAACCTTCTTCGTACGTAAGCGCCGTGCGTTCATTCAATCGCTTAAGGCCGCAAGCTCAACGGCTCCTGGCAACCATAGCCTATAACTACGTTATCGTTGGAGTTAGTTATTTTACGACTTTAACATAGTGATATATTCATAAAACCACACAACTTCTAGAAGACAACTGTTCCTTTTTCTCCTACACCCTACAGATAGTTAATTTTCTAAAAACAACCATGTAATTCATATACTCACGCCTGTATTCCCTGAAGGGGCAGAGGTGTTGTAATAACAACACCCACTTTTCACCAAATTATTACGTACCAACCTGACAAATGCATTTGAATACATAAAAAAACTATTTATTAATATAACAGTTTAACTTAGTCGATGTGTCGAATCAATTTCTGTTCTACGGTTATTATTGAAATAATATATAGATCAGCTAATTGTCCTGCTTCCCTGTCCTTATCCCATGTTCTTTATGGTTGGCACAATACGTTTTCCTAACCACTCCTCCCTATGAGTCCTCATAATCTGTATTTAATCCATCCATAATTTCTTAGGCTATACTCTCTCCTTATACTCCATATTGATTACAATAAAACATAAATGATTCATGTTAAAACCTTGACGTGTGTGTCAGAAGAAGGAGAAAGTCGAGGAGGTGGAAGTGGAGCCGACCCGCGGCAAGCGCGGCCGCAAGAAGAAGGAACCCGAGCCGCCGCCCAAGAAGAAACGCAAGGAGAAGACGCAATACGTAGATGATGACGACACGGAAGAGGTTAGAATACACTTTTATGGTTATAATATATTTTTTTTACACCTTTTTGACATGACGCTTTCATTACTAACATCATAGAAGGGAAGATAGAAGGAAAGCGAAGAAGAGGGAGGCCAAGTATTAGTTACATACAACAGCTGAAGGAAAAAGTCAGCGTCATGTCGTACAAGGTATTAAAGTGTTAGCGGACAGAGAGGGTTGGAGATTGCTTCACCGACAAGAGCCTAGCTCTTAAATAAATGATGATGAACTAAAGGTGCGATCATATCTGGGTAGTCTATCGCTGTCTCTCAAACATGTTAAAATACATATAACATATCTTCGCGCTGAGTGGACTACATTTGTCGAATTGCTTTTCAGACGTATGGAAGTTTCTACACTATATTCTCCTGCATTAGTTATGCTTGCGGTAAATTCTAGTTTTGAAAAAGATGGTCCAGAGCCATTCAATATTCCTATTGAAAACCTCATAAATCTTTATATATATTATATTTCTACTGTACGTGTGTATGAATTTGAATTTGAATGAATTTTATTGTATTCGTTTGGGTGGCGCCCTGGATGGCTTAGATCCACATCAGCCCGGCAGATGGTGGTGTAGTCGGTATGCAGAACAACGTCTGTCGGGTCCGCTAGTAACTTTTTATGTAATCTATACATTTAGGTGTCTATTTGTAATACCAAATTAACAGCTTTTCACTCCATGCACATGCATGTATATAGGACATGAGATTAAAACACCAAATTTAAAAAATTTCTTCTGTCTATTTGTTCCGGCTAATCTCCGAAACGGCTGAACGGATTTTAACGGAACTTGCACTGGCAGATGGCTTATTTTACAAGGTGTATCTTACTTTAAAAAAATATTTACGGTTCCGCGGGAATTAAATCAAATGTACTCGGGTGGAACCGCAGAGCACAGCTAATTTGTATAATTATTCCCCAGATCCCCCTAGCTAAACAGCGTACGAAGATCAAACAGGAGACTGCGGACAAGCCTAAAGATAAGGAAGGCACGCCTACACCGCGCGTGCGACGCAAACCAGTGCGCTCGTACGTCGACGACGATCTAGACGATATACCTTTGAAGAACATCAAGAAGGAGGTCAAACCCGAAGAGACTGTCTCTATGGAGCGGTACTACTTCGGGCAGAGCGGCGGCAATAGTGAAGTTAAGAGGATGGCTATTGCTGTTGAGGTGAGTTTTTATTTACCCTTACGAAATCGCAATGAAGGCATACGAAACTGACTTTTAAGCCACTTGTTGTTGTTCAGGGTTGTCTTCAAAGTGTTGGCACTTTATCTATGTTGCTGAAAAAGAATGGTTGTTTAAAAAAAAAAATTTTTCAAGATTAAAATAATATTTTTTTCATTCAAAATCCATATTTTCTTTCATAAAGATGGTCTTTAAATCGATTCCAATTACATATCAATGACAGCGATGGTCTCGCCCTCTGTCACGTTTCACTGGCCCACTGTTACAACACCCGCATTTCAACTGGTCGTTGAAATGCGGGTGTTGTAACATCACCTCTGCTTACCCCTTTGGAGACGACAACTCATAAAATGTATAATCATATCACTCTTATAATAGTAAATCCCACATCGTTCCCCCAGTGCCCGCTGTGCCACGTAGAGTTGAACGACAACTGTTCCCTCATGTCCCACCTGTACGCCCACGTGACCCCCCCTCCAACGGGAGCGGAGCCCACGACCCTACAGTGCAGCTATTGTCTACTGCGCTTCCCCGCTGAAGAAGATCTACAGGAGCATCTCAAGAACAACCACCCGGTCGATACCAAGTCGCCGGAGCTGTTCACTTATGCCTGCTTGATTTGCGAGGTAAATAGTTTTTTTATGTATTTAGTCTATTTAAATAAATAAATAATCTTGACGTTTAGCCTTCTACAAACAAAATTTAATATTAAATAAAAATTTCAAAGAAATATGATCTTCCTATCACAAGCTTAGATAAGAAATCTTGTTATGAAATAAAGTACCAGCAATTTTTGAGTATTTTACGATTCCATGACAATTGATAGAAGTAGTTTTGCTCATTCTCAAAGCCAATATACTACACAGTTCTATTTCTATATATAATTTTTTTTCGTGGGCGGTCGCTATTCCGCGCTACAAACACCATACCTGTAGAGTTCAAAGTGCAGCATACCGTTTAAATGACTGCAAAACAGCTTCAAATTGAGGCCCATCAATGTTAAAAGATGTGTCAACGTATACTGGTGTTATAGATGCGGTTCGCGGCGGTGTTGACGCTAGCGTCGCACATGCAGAAGACGCACGCGCCGCTGGAGCTGCCGTACGGCTGCGCCGTGGACTGCTGCCGCTACAGGGTGTCCGCGCACCGCGCCGCCGTCGATCACTTCACACTGACACACGCGCACTCCGGCGATGTGCTGTGTCCGCATTGCCTCAAGGTTACACACACTTTTAAACATCGATTTTTCTCGGGGACAAGTGTACCTTACTGTATTTTGGGGATGTTTGCAACACCGTCTATCAATCAATAGTCTTGCTTGAAGAAAGTTGTTAAAAATATTGTCCATGATAATTTTCACACCATACTCAAAAGGGGTGGTAGTCTAGTGAATATACAGTCCAATTTTTGCTACTGCACCTAAAATGTTAGCAATTGACTTGCCTTTTAGTGATAGCAATTTCGTAGGAAATAATATTGTTAATAAACTTAAAACAGGTAATAAAGGTATACGCGGACGGGTATGAGTTGTCAGCGAACGTGTTGCTATATATCGACCACTTGAAGCAACACCAGCAGAAGGACTTGGAGCTGCGCTGCACCAGATGTGTGCTTAAGTTCGTGCATCTAGGTGAGGCAGCTATCATATATATCAAATAAAATTGAAGTGTCTGTTTGTAATTCCAAATTAACAGCTTTTCACTAGATGCGTATAAAAGTATATACCTAAAGTAATATATATATATATATTTTTTTACCCTTGTCCGTTTTTGAAACGGCTGGACCGATTTAACTGGACTTTCATTGGCACATAACTAATATTACAAGGAGTAACTTAACCAATTTTTACATACATACATATGCTCACGCCTGTATCCTATTTTATCCTATCCTTAACCTATTTTTATTTAAAAACCACTCACCCATGATATCAAGTCCACGTGGGTGAAACGGCCGGGGTAGTTACTAGTATATGTAAAATTATGTTCTAACTATACAAACTTTACCTGTGTATAATATTAGTATATAGATGTGTGTGAATGTCGACCCTTGATATAATAATAGTTGTTGATGTTTAGGTCAAATGAAGGAGCATCTAGTGCGAGACCACATCACGGTGGAGGATGCGACCCCGCTGTGCTCCGAGGAACACTTGATCAACAAACCGAAGGTAACAACATTATGGCGCGACGCGAATGCGCACTTTGTGCTGCTGAACTGTTGCTGAGCGCTCATAGCTCGCGACGGCACCTATATGTTGTAATGTGTATTGCAGAACAAGGCGCGTCCCCCGGTGAAGGACTCGACGAGCCACAGCATGAGCGCCACGTACGAGGGCCTGACGCTCGTGCTGCCCGACGGGATGCTCTGCAGGGAGTGCGACACTCCTCTCGACAGCGACAAACACTTCCTGTCAGTACATTGGGTGCAACTACTAACGTGCCTTTTGTCTTTATTTGATTTTCAATTCGTCAGAAGGACTTTGAAAAAATACAAGATTAGCTATGCTACCACCAGGTTCTTAAGGTTGTAAGAATCCGGCAAAAAAACTCCGCTAATAATTTTCAAAATACGTGTACGTGTAGCCCACGGAAGCTTCTGGGCTATGTATATACTGTGTCATAAATGTGTGTTGTGTAGGGGCGTGTCGAGCTGCAACAAGTGTTCGTTCGTGTGCGTGTGTTACCGTGGCCTGCTCGCACACAGCGCCGTGTGCGCCGGCTCGCACTCATTGGAAGACGCTCCTCGCGCCGCGCCCTTTCGCACGCACTGTGTCTGCGGATACAACACTACCGTCGGTGAGACACTGTTCACATGACACTATAGCACAGCTCCGTGTGCGCCGGCTCGCACTCATTGGGGTACTGGACCCAAAAATTACTACTGCTAGTAAAAAGGTCATCCACTTGAGTGCATAGTAGTCATTCTTAAGTCTTGTATGAGCTGCACTAAAAAGTAATCTTCGGCAAGCACTCATAACTCATGAAGGCACCTGTACAAATGAATGTATGTAATACATGGTATATGTGTGTGATAGGTACGGACATGCTGACGCACCTGTTGATGTGCGAGCGCAAGTCAGCCTACAGCTCGGACCACGAGGCGCGCGCCAACACGCTGGGCTACAAGCCGCCCGCCATCGCCGAACCACTGCTTCAAACGGTAACTACTTTACTCAAGTATCTGCTACTGACCATAGGCCTTTCCTATTGTAAGCCCCAGCTCCCGATCATCAGTATAGGACATCCTTCCCGGAGAACTCCTTGTACTATGTTTGCCTTAACATTGTCTCTAGGACTGCTCTGCTCTAGTAACCATCGTTTTAGTCTTGCGTCTAGTAATCATTATTAGATAATCAGCATTATATGTACGTTAACCGAAAATGTTGGTCCTTCGAGCCGTCTATCGGATTGATGATAATTATACGTATTATTAATGCTATCCGGCTGAGATACGATAATGTCAAGCAGCTGATGGAGCAAGATTAATGCTGATGAATGTTTGTCTAGCCTGTGGAGAGTGGCCCACCGTTGGCAGACTACGCGCCGCCGTCAGTCCTCAACACTCAGCTGTCGCTGGATGACCTCGCACCGCCATCCGTTTTGCAGGCCGACCAGGTAAGGCAGCTCCAGACACTCGTAGAATGTTATGTTACTTTGATTAGTATCAAGCCAATTAGTTCGTTTTTTTTAATTGAAGTTTGTTCACACGTTTGTTCATGTGCATAATGAAAAGCCTTTAGTTTACATAATATGAATGACCAGCATTTACTTAGCTTCGTGTTATAATATAAAAGGCTATTAGATAATGTTGACTCTACTATTTTTAAATTTGGGTTTTTTAAGTTATAAGCCCATAGGAGTTGTAAATTTCCACCTGTTCAGCTGAGTAGTTTCAACTGCTGTATGCTACTAATATCCGTAATGTAGTTTAGAAGAATAATGCATTCAAACAGACAAAATAATTTTGTATGGCGACTTCAATTTATACTATTTAAAGAAATACACATTCCTATATAAACTTATCAAAATTTTGTGCATTAACTCAAACAGTATCATAATGTATTATGACCTGTTTGCAGCATGACCAAGAGCTGCTAAAGGATACATACGACCGTCCGCTGGCGACCCCGCGTCACGAGGACCCTCACTACACGCTCGGCGACTTCGAGCCTCTGCCTCAAGAGCCGCCGCCGCAACCTGACTTTGAACAACTCTAATCTAAACAAATTACACATTCTCTATTTCAGTAATTTTAAGATCGACTATAGGTCTCACTTAATATGATTACAGATAAATAATTATTGATATATTGTGAATATTTACATGTAGGGAGGAATAGAAGTCTTATATTATTATGAATTATTAAGAATGTAATGAATTAGTAGGTGCAAATAAAAAAATGCTTTTAAAACTGTTTCTTTTTTTGTCTCCTCTTTTTAAATGCCAGTGTAACCTTGTTAGTGACACCATATTCATCTATACAACTGGAATTATTGTCTAAAATTATTCCATCAAAGTGTAAGTCATAAGTCCTCCAGATGTACTTCCAAGATATCTTCACTTTATTCCCAGTTCTTTTCTGATATATCTCAAAGTGTCTGGCTATTGCATTCTTTAGGTCCTTCACTAAGGCACCCTGTGGAACCTGGAAAAAATTAAATATAAAGATTTGTTTTTAGAATTATCAAGAGAGGATATCATAAGGCGAGCCAAATGAAATTAGTTGAATCTCCAATAATATCTTGGAAATAAAATGCAAAGTACAACAATAACAACTGCTGAATTGACTATTAGAGAGACCAATTAACATCAGCAATCTAAGTAAAAAAGAATGATATTAAGCAGTAATACTTACTATTACTTTCAGCATAGGCTCACTCTCTCTTGATATGAAAATTGTTATAGATTGACCATGTTCAACAGCGATCTAGACAAAATGAAATACTATTTAGGTATATCAGCCAATGAGATACAAAGTTACGAAAGATACTCTATAGATAAAGAATATCTTACCTGAGACAGGACTTCCTCAAGAATAACATCTGACGGAAGATCATTCAACAATGAATCGCAACTTAAGAGTGTACATAGAGTGGATTGAGTTATTTCAAGCAGTTCGTCGTGCGTTAAAGTTTTGGCTAAATCTTCAATTTCATCCATTTTTTTTACGGCTTAATATACCGAGTCTCACGCACTACTTTGTTTTCCTATTTATTTTGTTTGCCGGAATTTGGCGGCATTGTATCATCAGTCAATCAATGCCTGATTGTCATTTTTGACATCCAAATACAAGTGATAGAATCATAGACAAAGAAAAATCCGCTAGGTTCATACTTCTTCGTCGGTGGGTAGAAACATTACTTACATAACCTTCCCAATTCACCGTCAGTCAAGTCACTCAAAGTCAAAAAGAACTAAAGTGGATGTATCACAATTCGCAAATTTGAGGTTATCCTGTCATATTTAACAAAATTTTACAAATTGAAACTTCTTTAGATAAAGTCTCTAAAGAATCAGAAAATACAATGGATTCGTTAACTACCGGGTCGCTGAGTGGGGCACAGAAAGAGGAGTTGATGGATCAAGTAAAACAGCAAATCGCGATTGCGAACGCTCAGGAACTTCTAACGAAAATGTCTGAGAAATGTTTCAAGAAATGCATCAATAAACCGGGCACAGCTTTGGACAATTCGGAACAGAAGTGTATAGCAATGTGTATGGACAGGTATATGGACTCGTGGAACCTGGTGTCGAGAACATACAGCAGTCGTATACAGCGGGAGAGGAACAACATGTGAACCCCTCGACTCTTAGCACGAGTCACAATCCACTGTTGTACTGTAAATATAGGCAACTTAGTAGTTCCAGGTTTCAAATTGTGTGTTGCGACTGCTGGTTATGTTAATGTGTTCAATAAAATATTTTAGGTTGTTACTCGTTTTTATTAAATATCTGACTGGACTAAAATATTTATTACCAATAGCACTACTTCAGTGTAACAGATTCTTTCATTAAGTATTATTTCTCACCCAATAAGTAAAATTTGTGCTATTAGAGATCTTGTAGTATATTGCATCAGCTGGATGCATCAGTTCAGAAATAGATAGTGAATTGTCATGGACATTAATTTCTGTTCAGTATAGGAAGCATGAATATAACCTTGCAATAAATATGTGAATATGAATAAATGTTGTATAAGACCTAATTTGTATTGTTGCCTTCAGTTATTACATAATATTGAGTCCTTAAACCAAATGAGATTCCTGACTAGGAATGTTAAATAAAATGTTAAAATTTATTTATAGTTTTATTGATATAATTAGTAGAAAGTAATTATATTACAGATTGTAACCACATCACACTAGATTTCACCTCTCAGCATTTTTTTCCTGTATTGATAAAGTTTCTTTATCCACATTTCTTTGAGCTCCTCTTCACTTGGGATTTCCTGAAATTCAAACATTTACACAAAGTTCTAAATATCTTTGTAAATTATAGCCAATGCAATCTTCTGATGTATATAGCTATATTATTGTAAAGCTTCATTAACACATTCACAGCAAACTTTTCATCTTTGTAAATTCCCTCACTGTTGGACACACAGATGCGTTGTTAGCATTGACCGCATTAAAATGTTATATAAAAGAAAAGTTGTGTTAGTTACACTATCTATAATTCAATAATGGATGAACTGATTTGGCTAAAATTTTGTGGGTAGCTTAGAACCAGGAGAAGGACATGGGATACTTTATCCCATTCATATGGAATGTGACATAAAACATGGTATAACACAATAGTCTATGCGGGTGAAATTGCAAGGCACTGCTAGTAATATAATACTAGGATTGTTCAACAAGAGAATTTCATTTCAATAAATATTTATATATATGCTTACGCATGTAGCTGATTTATATACACTGCAATCCCTTTACATTGACTAAGCTAATCCTTGAAAAGTAGCTCCATCTCTTTTTACATTATAGATTTTGAATGGGATGGATATAGTTTTAGTTGGAGTTTGGTCTAGTCTTCTCATAAATCATGTTTTGTTATAAGGAGATGAAGGTTACTCACATCAAAATTAATGATAGAGTCATCTTTTTGAACTTTGATCTCAGATTCTGGCATCTTGATGGTTTCAGCATTCAAGTCTATGACAATATTTTGAGACTGCTTTTTACTCCTAGATGATGTGAAAGTCCTCTGTACAAAACTGTCATTGTTCAACTCTGCTATCAGATTCCTATCGTGGATTGTGGGCATATCTTCTTTAATTTCAAATTCTTTGACCTCATATACAGGTATCTTGGTCATTGTCAGTCCCACTGCTTCAGCTGCTTTAATAGCTTTGTCCACTTTTGACTTGATATCATCAGGACTTATCTTCTTTGAGGGTATGGCTCGCTCTGGAACGATAAAATTTGAATGGCATTTACTTTTTCAAGTTAAGTTTCTGTAAGCATTCCTCAAAAGAAAAGAAAATAATTAAGTAATGATAATTTGTAAGAGGATTAAAACTGATTGCCAACATTTTAGTTAGAGAAGAAGTCTAAAATACCAGATTCTATCAGTACCTTTGAATCTTATGGACATTTCAAAGTCATTCAGAATTTCAAAAACAATGGCATGAATGGATTCAAAGCAAATAGGAGCCAACCAGTCTGGCCGCGAATTGTGCATAGCAAAGCGTCAGAAACAACAGGTATTCTGAATACAATATGTTTTACCTGTCTCATAAGAGCTAGACCGACTACTTGCGGAACGCGATCTTTTATATGACTTCTTGCTCTTGCTATATTTAGATCTACTTCTGGAGCTGGACCTAGAGCGAGATCGATCTCTCTTCGACCTCGACCGAGATGTAGACCGTCTTCTTGATTTCGATTCGTACCGCTCTTTAGACGGACTTCTAGAATAACTCCTCCTTTTACGTCTGTTTCGTGAAGTGGAACGTTTTCTTTTATGACTACTCGACTCTGATCTGTCCCTGGACCGGGAGCGTCTTTTATATTTGCTCTTAGATTTCTTTCGTTCGTATGAAGATTCAGAGCTGTAAGAGGAACTTCGTCTGTCCCGATAACGACTTTTTTCTCGGGGCATATTTAATTACACATTTTACATTTGCAAATCAAAATAATCAAGAATTTCGCAGTGATTAGTTGTTGTTGTCAACCAAGTATAATGCATCGCCTTGTGGGACAAAGACTGCAATAAGATGAAAGTTAATGAAGGCAAGGCAAACAATTTGACACAACGTATGTCGTAAGGAATAGGAAGGAAAGTAATGGGCTCCACTTGTCAAATTTGACATTATTTCGATGACGCTGACGTTTCTTTTGAAATGGCAATGAACCAACTGAGCATTCTGTTCTATTCATTTCTTTATAACTTTTGAATCATAGATAAAGAAAAAATCATTTTGAATTTAACTGCACAGAGTATCTGTGTGCTGTGTGTGGTATTTCGTTACACGTACTAGAGTAAGATGAGAATAATTAGCTATCTTGGTATTGACTCAAAAATAATATGGTAATGACATATCTTATATTCTAGAGAATAAACAATAGAAAAAAATTGTGAAACATACAGTACATTCCGTTCTTTTAATATAACTCAACCTGCATTTTTTTCAAACATATTTCAATTAACTAATTACAGCGTAAAAGCGAGCGTTTCCAGGGCAGCGACCGTCCGTCAGTCGGTCTCGATGACGGAATGTGAGTGAAAATTTTTAAGATGGTGTTCGAGTATCGACTGTGTTTTTCGTATAATTGTTAACAAAATAGCACTGGTGCTTTATTTTTCTACTGATCCGATCAATATATGTTTCAAAGTGTGTTTCTGCTTAGTTTTAGTTGTTGATCAGCTTGTAGACTAAAAGTGCAGACCAAGAAGTGTTAGTTGCGATCAGTGACATTGTTATATCAAAAATTGTTTGAGCCCATCGCGATTGTTATGTTTATGGTGTTATCGTGTGCTTTTATAACACCCAGTAAATGGTGTAAGAGATTCTGATGTTTCCGAAGCAATGGAGAGGCATGAGCGATCACACGGCAACATGGAGGCGACAGACTGTGTGGACACCAAACAGGTGAGCTCGCGAAGGCGACCAACTGCCGGTTTTCAACAATTTCACGTTAGCCTCACCCATGCGCTTTACGACTGGTGCAATTAGCTTGCCAAAGTTATTGCTTGATTCATAGTTATTTACCAATACATGAACAAACATGAAGTATTTTGACAGTTAAGGAAGTGTGGTTTGCAAGGAGGTTTTATTGAGTATAATAAAGTGAGTTTGATGTATGTCTGTCACAGTAGTAATAATAAGTGAACCAAGGTGAGCAGTGGGCGCTGGTGCCAGCCCACACTGTGGCTGCATAAATTATTGGTATTAGAACATTGTTATGTGCCATATAAAACACTGTTATGGCCCCTTTGTTTTGCATACATTTGCTTCATTGCTCTTTCTGTATGTTAATGTATGTATCACTTATTTTTCATTATGTTTGGTTAAACAGAAAGTATTGTTGTAAAAGTGCAAATCTACAGAATTTGAATGAAATTCATACTGGTCATGTAAAATTTGCCCGAGCCCATTTTCTAGAGCCAACCTTGGCACAGCATAATGTACTATGTAGTTGAACTATTAAGACTATATTGTGGATCAGCTAAAGTAGGTAGCTATTATTTTAAAACAACTGTAGAATTGTATCTTTCCATTATGGCATCTAATAAATTAAAATATGTCTTTAGTGATATAAATAAGTCTTTAGTGGCAGAAACTAAAGTACATACCTACCTAAGAATTACAAATTATTACACATAAAAATAGCTTTTAAATTTTTTTTAAGTTTAAAGAATTACAAGGCTTTTCATATGATCACTAGAGTTACTTTTTGAAATCTTGTTCTTCTGATCTGATCAAGTATTATTAATTCATATTATAGCATGCAACCTTAAATTTTTAACATTGCTGTAATTGTTTTGTAGCCTATGTCCATTTTTGGGAATGTTGGAAGTGTGGAAGGGAGGCCTCTGCCCAGCAGTGGATCATAAAAGGCTGATACTAAAAAAATATGCCCATCTTTAGGGCCATACTAAAAGCATATTTTAGTAAAATAATTTTAGCAGTTAATGATGAGCAATAATGATGCTATGTTTCTCAAAGCTCGAAATGGTTCATAAAAATAATACAACAAGGGGTGGGAGCGATGGTTCCCATATTTTTCTTAACCATTATATTTCCATAGACACAAAGGATGGAGTTTGTCTATTATGAGTCAGTTTTCCAGATATGTGTGTTATCTAATCTTTTCAGAAATTGAATTATTAAGGTTTTGGCTGTTCAGCTTGGTTAATATAATATTTATCAATAAGCCGTTAGTCAGAAGCTAATTTGCAGTTAAAACTGTGCAGATATGACCTATATTTTATTTAATATCCTACACTCAACTGTCATTAAAAATAACAAACTTTTATCTGCACTCTACCATAGTGTTGATTATCTCAAAAATATGTTAACTAAGAAAGACAGTCTACACCAAAATTTTTGCGTTTTCACATATTATATTATTACTCTGTTAATTCACGTCTCTTCTTGTTTTGTGAAGTAAATTACAACACAATAACATATACTTTATTATTAAGTACAAATCTTTCAACACATTTGAAAAAGGCGAGAACGGAAATACGAAAACTAACACGCTTATCTAAGTTTGTCTACGAACGAAGCCTATGGTATCGTGGTAGGGGGCGCAGGCGCCGATCTAAGCTCCGCCGCAGCGCAGTTGAGACGCGTCAGGCGCGCAGCACGCCGCGCGCGCAACACGCTAACGAACACGCCCGCGCGAGTGATGTCACGAGGACTAGTGGTTTCTGTGTAGTGATTGTGTTATAATGGTAGCAATGGTAGCCTCCGCGTCTGGATACGGCACCCTGCGCCGGTTCCTCAGCGCGCCCGAGGGACAGGTGGGAGACGCCGCCGTTGTCCCGAGCGCCTCCGTCGCCGTCTCGGTAAGCCTAGCTATTCTGTTAGGCACAGTTAACCACAGTAATCCAAGCGATAACGTTATGCACTTGGAATGTTGATGATAATGACTTCTCGATGCGACTTATCATAAGGTGTGTCCGTAATCGAGAAACTTGATAAGTTCGCAATACGATAAACGGTTCTTATAAAGTAAGTCTGCTTATTGTTTTAATTACGTATTACATTACATACATTTAGCGTATTGGAAAGTAATTCATAATAAACACAGTACACGTGCGTAACAAGACAACAAATAAAACTCGTCAGAACTACAACATTCAAAAGCTTTAGAAAGTCTTAATAATACAGCAATCATTAGAATGTCTACGTGCGTATGAAAATTTGCGAATACTTCTTCCAAATAGAGGCGTTTTCACTTGTGAGTGGACAACACAATTTGGATTTTGTTCGACCGCGGGCCGGCTAGACAGTTTTTATTTTATTTCGCTGCATCGATGTCTTTACCGAAAATCTCTGAACTAGTTCGGCATACCGCATTATGGTAGCTAAAAAAAGATTCCGAACAAATCCATCAGTCCACACTGTTACCGTCCACCGAGAGGTCATCGACCTAACTTTCCTTTTTATTATTCCGGTGTGTTATATTAGCATCGATCCAAATGACGGCCTTGGCTTCACACGGCATGTCAGAATTGTTAGTTTTGTAGATGATGTCACCCTCATCTGGTCGGGAATACACGGGATGTTACGGCCAAGGTTAGGTCAACAGACCGTGGCTGTATCTCTAGAAGCACGGCTCGTTGGCCACTGTGCGCGAAAGGAGCTCATCGCTCACTGTGGTTACCGACCCAGATCACTCCAGCGCTTACTTGCTTTTTACCTAACCAAATTAAATTTGATCGTGCCGGTTAATATACTAAATTGAAACAAATGTCCCATTTGCTCAACGAGACGAGTGTCTTGATTGATGCCAAAATTAAAAACAAAATTTACGTGGCTTTGTAATTCTCCGGAAACTATTGTATATTCATAACACGTGCTCCCTTTCCTGTTTGGAATTGTGTAGATCCTGAGTGTGCCTCAAAGCTCTCAAGTCAAATATCAATAAGGAAATCAAAATGAGCTATGTAGTCGGCGGTGCGTAGAGAGAATGCCACGGAGCCAATACGATCGCCGCTGTAATAACACACAACGCAATACCATTATTACCATTGGAAAAGAAGAGTTGTACCGTGTAACTTAGTGCGATTGTTCAGCCGTTTTCTTTCCCAGACGCTTGAGTTTTTTGCTATCAGAAAAATATAATTTGAATAACCTATTAATTATTGATGATTGACATTTCCCAACAGATCTCCAGTTTAGATTTCAGTTTATTTTTCCAAACTAGTGATATGGAATTAAAAACTATCGTATATTATGTCCTTTCAATATTATAAGCTTTATATGGCCAATCCTCCTGTCAATATGGCGAAACAAAATGAATGCTCTGAAGTTGAAACTAGTTTGGCGATGTCATGGCTTTAGGAATCCCAATGCCCATTTGCCAAACGTAAATGGAGCCGTGGATCTTGAAACCAGTTTGCAACGAGAATTCTAATTAAGGAATAGAGGTTCGATGAATGATATGATCTATCTACCTTACCTCTATGTAACCATATAGATAGGCCCACTAATATTTATGTTCGAATCGAACCCAGCTGTCAATTACACAATTATGTTGCCATAGATTGTATTTGAAGGACTATAGAAAATTGCTACTGAAACCAGTCGAATTCAAGATATCTTGAGCATTGCGAAATTGCATTTAAGTGTAATACCTAGTAACCCTTTATTCAGAGATCTTTAGAAAAACTAGTCGCGAATTGACACAGTTTAGTACTAGAAGTGGCCAGGCATGTTGCGCCACCACATTATTGTGGCACCTCTGTCGTCGGTGCATACTTCCGCCCACGAGCCTCGTATATGGCTAGGACCTTGTTACGGACACCGCATGTAGGCACATCCAGTCGACTACATATTTTGCAATATTATCACTCTTATTCTATTGCCTCGATGGCTGTTAAATTCACCGCATCTCCCGTGTATTTTATGTGTTTTTGATTTGTTAGACCTTGGTTATTTGTTACACGAACAATTTTTATGTGGCTTAATTATAGTAAGTAGATCAACAATAAGTAATTTAAAACATTTATCGATTTGGTAGATACGCTTTTATCTCGATGACTGTTGTGTAAGAAATAACCATTATGAGTGTGCTTGCCTTTGAACTAAAACTGAATTGGATCAAAGTAAGCCGCAATATAACAAATCATAAGTAGATAGGCACAAGTAAACTTGGCATCCATCAAGAATTAGAAACGCTGTTAACGCGAGTACACAGTCACTATGAAGATCTGTTCCCAGATTAGTCGAGCTAGGAATTTCATTTTAATTATACGTTATTCCATGTGATGCTACTTTGTATCTTTGATTGTATGCCTGTAGAAACTTGCAGCTATCTATTTAGGCAGCTGAGAGAAACGCTAGTCATTGTACATTTCCTTAACGCCTTCAACATTAAATGTGTCGCTCTTGTTATTGCCTAAGGCTGGCTCTAACATAAAGTAAAACAGCTAAAAGTTATGTATTTTTTAATAACTGGCTTTACCCAATAATAACTGGTTTTACCGTCGGCGCGAACAACTCCAAAGTAACCATAATATTTTGTTTGTGACATTTGTTCATCCTTGACATGGGCATATATTTGTTTATGCACTTTTGAGTAAATAGAAGACCATCATCACCATTATCCCCCAGGCCTTATCCATACATTTTTGGGGTCGGCACTTGATTCAACCCGATGCGGCTGATCACATGATTTTCATACGAAACGACCGGGACCGACCGATTAACGTGCTCTCCTAGGCACGGAGGGATCTCGGGCGGTCGCCCATCCAATCTGTGCCACGAGCTCTTCCTTAGTGTAAATGTAAGACCAACCATAGCATATACACCCATACAATTTACTCAAGGTATTCATTAATAAAAACCTTCCTACTACTAGCCAGGGTTATGCCGCATTGTCTGAAAGCACTTCCTCTTTAATTCAGCGTGCATTACACTTAAGTATTATTGCTCGTACTTCATATCAGCTTCATCACTTACCTTAGTTATTAATACCAATATTAAGGCAGTCAATAACACAATACGCGCGCTTTGATGGACTCTCCACAGAGAAAGCTGTAAATGGAATGTTTCGTGCGGCTACTTTCATGTGGTCGAGCTTTGTGTTGCAGAGTGCCTATGAAGAAATTGCTTTTTCCAATCAGCGTGTCTACAACACTTTGCTAATAAATTTGTTTTAAAATGTTTGGCGTTGCGCTAATATAACTCAGCGGCACAACTACTCCATTCGATTACATGGTTACTTTGACGACATCACTACATAATGCATGTATTATCTATACAGATAAATAAAATTGAAGTGTCTGTTTGTAATTCCAAAATAACAGCTTTTCACTAAATGCATATAAAAGTATATACACTACCGAAGTAGAAAAAAATATCAAAAAAAATCTCTATCTGTTTGTTCCGGGTAATCTCCGAAACGGCTTGACCGATTTTAACGGGACTTTCACGGGAAGAGCTGAAGTTTCAAGGAGTAAATTACACTTTTATTTAAAAAACTAATGAGGGTTCCGCGAGTTAAAGCTAAATCTACGCGTGTGAATCCGTGGGGCACAGCTAGTATTGAAGTAATTGATGTAAAGGAATCAAATAACTGATATTGAATATGTTTAAACTATTTTATTAAATCATTAAAAACCTTACATTGTGGATGCAGCAGTGAAGCATGCGCTATGCGTGCACGTCACGTCCAAGCCCATACATCTTTTCTTGCACTTCCGTCGGCAGTAAGTGCTACGAATTTAAACATTCTGAAAATATATCTTTGAAACTTTGTAATAGATGACAATCTGACCAACAGTGACGCCTTCCTGGATTGCCTCAAATATCGTGTTTTCTAGACTCCGTAATTCATTACTTTCACCGAGAAAGGATATGCTAATATTTTTATCTTATTTAAAAAAGTTGTTAAACATCCAGATTGATGAATATATTTCGCTATTTGTATTTGGCAGTACGTAATAATATGAAGTCCACAGATGATAAGTGAAATTTCTCCCGAATGCACCGTAAGTCTATCTCAGACATTGATTTATGAAGAATTAAATTAAATACCCGCTTTCAAAGAGCTTAATACATGTGTCAATGAACATTCACTCAAACCTTTCAATAAAATAAGCAGTACTTACTTACTACAAATTACACGTGTCAAATTTGTAAGATTATTATTCATTAGTCTTGTAAGAAGTTTATATATGTTAGATTTTATTATTACGAGTATTTAGTAAACAAAAAATAGTCTAACATGTTTGTATGAACATGTCCCGTTCTTCCATAAACGAACAAAGATTCTACAGTGTAGAGTTCAAAACTTTCTCCGCAGTAAAAAACTGTCATAACATGATGTACGTCTGTTATCTATCTCCTTTATCTTATTTATCGCAATGTCTGTCATATCATGCATAATGTTGTTTGTTGTTGCAATGTTCACGAACTCTACATGTGCAAATTGCTTTGATAAACTCTTGTTTTGTAACAACTTTTTGAATTTTAGAATTAAATTCGGCAGTATGTATTATTACGGTGCTTAGCAGTTCACAAATTCCTTTTGTCAGGTCACACAACGGATTCCGACCGTACGCAATCCGCTTTGTGTAAGCTCAAAAGACAATTTGTACTAGAATTTCTCGATCGGCGACAGTTGTTTGGCAGGTGTAACTGGAAAATAATAACCACAAAACAGTTGCAGCTATGTCTGACTCTAATGCACAAGTTGATCGAATTGTACCCCTATCACGGGTTTGCAATCGTTTTCGTAATCTATACTCGCTAGCGTCTCCGCCGAATATTAGTATGAGAAATTCTGCAGCGACTCCCAGCGGTGACGTGAATAACTAAAATATCTCATACAAATATTGCGAGTAACGCTAGCGAGTATAGTTTACGAAAACGGCGGAAAACTCGTGATAGGGGTACAGTTAAATCCAGCATACTTATTCAGTGAAAATATTCGATATCCTACTTTAGCCTTAGTTTGAATACGCCATAGACATTTCATTGGTCTGCCTCTGTCTGTTTGTATGGCGCAACGTGAAAATAATGCATGCGCTATTACTTTTACTATTTTCGCTGAGCGCTCATAACTCGTGTTGTTGTAATCGTGTTTTTACTGAATACATTATTATATAGAGCCGTGGTGGCCTCGGGGTTTGAGCAGTCGCCTGCTACGCAAGCGACGCAAGTTCGAATACCAGCGGGGCCTGAACCAATGAGATTTTCTAAAAATACTTATGTACAGTGATTTCACACCACGTGCTTTACGGTGAAGGAAAACATCGTGAGGAAACCTGCATATTTCTGAGAAGTAATTCAAAGACGTATGTATAGTGCCTGAGGCGCCGATAGACTCACCATCTGTCACGTTGGCACTTAATCAAATTCGGTGAAAAGTGGGTGTTGTGATAACAACACCACTGCCTACCCCTTCGGGGAATACAGGCGTGAGCATACATTATTATATCAATAGATTTCAATTTCCACTGATTCTGCAACAAAATTTAGATTTTACCTTATTTTCTGAAGGCGAAACTGACAGCAATTAACTTGAATATAATAAGTTTTTTTTTAAGGAAAATAATCAAGATCAAGGCGGCCTTGTGTAATGCATCACGACGATTCGTCTAATGGATTTATAATAGCGTTGAATGATAAGGAAATCATCTGTTGTCGACTAGAACATTATATTGTAGGACAAGTGTAATATTAAGCCCCTTTTCTGGGTCTCCAATATTACCTCGAATTTACAAGCAATTTGGGCGTCAAATTACACATTCAAGGCACAACTTTCTTAAGTATAAAAACTGGTTATTACAACTGTGTAAACTTTGAAGATACAATATCTGGAGAGTACGAACTTTAACTGCGCGCTCTAAAGAGTTGGAAGTTGGACAAAAGTAAATAAGAACCGTGATGTAGAAAATATACTTGTGGAGATACGATACAAGTTTCCAGATTCACTGTGAGCCGTATCGTGCAGAGTGCGGGTATTGTGCGGCCTCCGTGGGAAATCTTGAAAACAGGCCGTTCATGCATAAGTAACAGACTGACAGCATAGGTCTCAGTTCCTACATTATGTACTGAACAAGATAGTTTATAGCATCTTGTTTACTACATTAACAAAGCTCCTTGTTCTAATACTTAATTAAGCCCCGATGTATTAGGTCTTTCATTATATAAAAGTTATCTACACTAGTATAAAGAGGAGAGATTTGTATTTTTGTGTGTATGTTTGTGATGAATAAATTCAAAAACTGCTGTGCCGATTTCAAAAATGATTTCACCATTGGAAAGTTACATCATCAGAGAGTAACATAGGCTTTTATCCCCGTACTCCCAAGGGAAATGGAATTACGCGAGTGAAACCGCGTGACGTCCGCTAGTAATATATAACTAACTATACATACAATAATGTTTTGTTGTGTTCGATGGTTAACAAATCTATTGTTTCTATAGTAGTTACTTTTTTCATTTGCATGTCATTTAAGTTTTAATATCTCGTTATTTTGGCATAAGGAATACTCCAGTTAAGAGTATCAATACTCCAAATTTATTTATTCCGCCATTGTTGAATGTTGCAGGTGTATAGATAGACTCAGAGAGGTAGCAATATAGATAGATGCATAGGTAGAAAAGGAGATATTTGAAAGCTATGGAATACCAAGACTCTAGCGGGCTTACTACTATATTACCATAATGATATCTCAATATCCACATTTCCATGTATGAGGTAGCTTCTTTGTTTCTGTATTATGATTATTTTTTATTATTAACTAAACTACAGTATTTTATTGAAGTCTAATCTGTTTGTTAACGCTTTTTTGCCATTTTTACATACAAAAAACATTGTAGCGCCTAAAATTTGCATTATCTACTAAATCTATTGTATTCGTTTTATAATACAACAAAGGATGCTATTATTAGAATTTTATGTAGTTCTTACTATTCCGTTCAGCTTCAATAAACAGTTGGTGGTTTCGGTTGAAAAAATCAATTCTAGGCCACACATTTCTCTGGCGCTTCGCGTGTGACCAAAGTTTGGTTGTAAAAATATACCAGAAGGGGTATCGCATCGAATCTGAATATTGTTTGTAATATTTCAGCTTACGGGACAATTCGTAAGGTCACGTTTCACCCAATCCTAGGCTGCTGACTGCAGTGCCCAATTTCATACCACGGTGAATTTAATTTTATGTACATTTATCATTCTTACAGGTCTGTTAGTTGCAGTGAAAGTGTTTGGTAGCTATTGCTGACTGTTTTCACAATTTTTGTTTCGTTGTTTCAAGATTTCAATAATTCGAGTCGTTTTCCAGATGAAAACACAGATTGTTAAAATATCGGCTAATGACAATTTCTAAACGTCACTTGCCATATAATACTTCTTGTTTACCTATAACAACTTTCAACGTTTAATAACTTTTAGTATCAATAATGTAGCCGGGTCATACTATGATGTAATCGTCCATGTAATGTGTATGTCCGACGGCTATATCGATCGTCAGAAGTATGGACATAGTGGTTACGAAATGTTTAATAACTGCCGTCTGGTGCTCCCTTTGCACATAGACGTGGCATCGCACTTTCACCGAAAGTGTTAGTCTGCACCCACCAACTGGGTCACATGATGATAGATAACGTGGAACTATTCTTACTACTGATTCACTATTATGATTCGAATCAAACTTTATTTGATTACACTTCTTATAAAGTAGCTTGGAATCTTCAGAAGGACAAAGAAAATAATACATTAGACAGGATTATAAATGTTACCACCGGGTTCGGAAAGTTGCTTTTACTGAGAAGATCAAGAAACTCAGCAATTACTCGTTTCTAAAATACGTTTAATATTTGATAGTTCACGTTCTCTTTTAGTAAGGCATCTTTGTTTAGTATGGCATTGTCTGGTACGAATGCATCCATTTAGGCAAAATCAATCGCAACGATATCAATAATGATTTAAAGGAACGTTCAAAAGTATCGCAATTAAATATACAAAAGAATAAGACCGGTTTCTAGCTGCTTGCTTATACAACACGGACGAAAAACACTTTCTCATCACACCATTACAAGAATGTTGTCGTATCAAGACCGATAACATATCGGATGTGACATCACACAAAGCTGTTATCGCTGGCAATTCTGCTGATTGCTAGTCAAATCTTCGCTATAAATATTTGTCATTGATTCTCCAAATTGCACGATTATAAATCACGATGAGCACTGTCACTTCCTGCATTATCTGGTGGCCTAGTACTAGTAATGAGCCTTGACAGAGCCTGGTTGACATCAGCGTAGGCTCTGAGGCCGCTATAATTTTCATTGCCGCTTGCGTGTGTGTAGCGCCGATCAACCCATACGAGATACTCATCTAATGTGTCTGACATTGTGGTTAAAATAATTGCTTTGAAAATATTCGTGGATTTGACGAAGAGGGCTATTTTCTACATTGTGTATCGGATAGTGGTTGGTTAAGATGTATAATAGCTCTTATCGTATCAAGTTCGCGGCATAGATAGCGGATAATTCTGGGTCAGATATCATTTTGTACGAGATAAAGAGGCAGACTTCAATAAAAGACAATTTGAAAATAATCTGAATAACAGAGGTCAAATTCATGCTGCTATAACTTGATTTCGTTCTATAGTCTACATTTTAACGATGAAGTGTAACCATCGTGGTTGCGTGGGCTTCGTATATTTATAGTTGCTAGTTATGACTTCATCGTATCAATCTGTTATGTTGACATTTATGTCATTAATGAACATAGTGGAGGTACCTGGTTGGAAGTCAGGTTCATCTGTTTTTATGCAATTATTGCGTCTATCTAAAATTCTATCTTTCGTGCTAAGATAATTGATTCTGACAAAAAAGATCGAATCAAGTGACTAACGCTCAGTGAGGTAAATCGAATCGGAATTCAGAGCTGAGGTTAATCATTTTTCACTTCCTGTGCCATGATATATACCTACAATAACTAGGGTTGTATGTAGAGTTACTTCGGTTATCTTACTTGTCTTCATAGCACACAGTTAACTAGTAACTTATAACTCAATTTTTGTTTGTTTACACATTAACCTTGATAAAAGATTAAAAATACAAGTCCTGTCATCATATTCTAGATTAAGGACACATATTTGTTTCTTAGCCTTCCGATGCGCTTTGAAGTTAGCAAAATATTTGCTGTGATTTAATTCTTCCATATCTAGGTAATGAAGGCAATCGGTTCCTTCCTACATTCCATTAAAGGAAATCTAATCTCACTTTGTAGATGCCTGGTTTAATTCCATCTCAAGCTGGTTAGAATTTAATCGCACACTTGACCATATTAAGTGGGTTCTGCCAATGAATTATGTATTGATCATGTTCCGAGGTTTTGTAGGGTTCTTTTTCTCCATGCCGTCTGTTTTGTCCTCCATATTTGGATTTGCGTGATTCACTTCTCGTCAAACGTGTACATGTGAACTTTCTGTAATCACATCCCGGTCATACATCGTGAACTTCAGTTTTTGGTCTTACAATGTCAAATTAATCTTCCTGTGCCTTGAATGTTAACCTTGCAAGTCTGATAACAGCTGGGGTAGTTCTGACACGTGGACGCTATTAATTTCTTCTGCAGGTAGGGTTTATAATAGAATGGCGTAAAAACTATTCTTTGCACCTGGGAAATGGCGTCTAGACAGATGCAATACCAATACAGGGCAGCATATTATACCACTGTGTTACTTGAAGAGAATGCTAGCGAAATTGCTTGCTCTGATGCTTCGTTGTAATTAAATAAATCACGCGATGTGAGTTAAATTTTGTTTTCTTCAGAAAAAGCATTAGTATTTCCAGTTCCGTCTACGTATAACGTATGTATTTCTATTTATTTCGCATATTTAACTCTACAAATCATTTTATATTTTTACACCTATTGTTGGCAGGTGTTAAGTCACCCACCTAAGTACTAATAGGACAATACGTTTCGTATGTTTATTTTGACACTTGCTAGCCTTTGGCATGACTTTTTACTTTCGTTACATCAAAAACTTCTGCTTTTGCATTCACTTCGACGCGTCAGCGTACATCTAACAAATTAGTAAATTCCATGACTTTTTCCGTAATAGTACTTACTTATGTAATGTAGTTCGTAATGTTTACCTTGGTTACTGAACCATCCTAGTTTTTTTATCACAATAGTTACTCTGATTGGATGCCACTTGAAAAGCAAACATTTGCCAATACATATTAGTCGATAGTCAATCACATTGTTCACCAATTATATACGTCTCAGCTGGAGTGTTCCGTCTTCCTCCCTCTTGCGGAATGTAAGCGAGACGTAAGGTCTAAGCTGTAATTCCAAGTAGCTGGAGGTTTGTTTGCGGAGGTGGCGTGGGCGCATGACCTCACATGCTCGCGTGGGTTGCAGGTGCCAACGCACCTTTCCAGTTTCCACGCATCGGCTGCTCCGACTCCGACCGGCATCGGTGATAGATAATCGACTCCGTTAACTGTTCTCGATTGTTTGCTCACTGACTTAGCATGCTTTCTGGCCCTTGACCTCCAATCGTTTCATTATACAGCTTATATGTACTTCTCGATTTAGGTAAGTATCTCGATCCTAAAAAGATACCTTCCCTGCTGAATCATTATTTTTACATTGTTGAGTTCACGAGTAATCGTGTGCGTGATTGCATGAAAAAACCTTTTCTGTCTAGATTTCTCAAGGGTTCACTTAGTTTGAAAAATTGTAATCGTACTTCCAGGGCTTCCTTTGTTGAGCGCAAGATACGAGTAATATATATTCGATATGTATGTTACGTTTCATGTAAATTGAGCTATCCAATATAGTTACTTGAAGGGAGGAATTTTATTGCGACGTATATTTCTCAACCACGATGTAACCTTAGGCTTAAGGCATATGGTTGTAAAAATCAGGTGTTATCACAGTTATGTCACGCGTGAGCTGATTTGCTTAAAGCCACCCAGTGACTGCCACACTGAGCGGTTGTTGAGGAAGTGTGAGCCTTCCGCAACTGAACCAATAGCTCTAAGGAACTGAACACCTGAAGTCATGGGAGAGAGTGAAGTATGCACTCGCTATTCCGGTAATTGCTCCGTAATTAACTAGTACGAATTGAATGTAGAGAGTGGACGGCCCGCTCCACTTGTTATATGTTATAGCGTAGTGCATGAAAGTACATAATGGGTGACTCTTTACGAGCGAAACGCTTCTAACGCCTGTAAATTGAATTTTACACCTGCTGTGTGTATTTAACAAATTAAAGTAACATAATAGTGAGTTTAATTGGATGTCTGACATCGGGGCTGCCTTGTCTATAAATAAATCGGTAATCCCAAAGGAAACAACGAATGCCTTGTTGGGGATTATCAAAAATGTTGTTGGATGATTGTTATACTGTTCTACTGTACTTGTTACATACTGTATTACCTAGGTATTGTATTTCTAAACATATCAGGTATTTAAATTAATCTTATATTGTCCTTATAAACGCTAGTTTATCTAGATTATCACATAGAATGATTTATCCTAGTGACTGATATATTTAAATTATTTATTTACATCGTGTAGATGTCCTTGCAAACACGATGTTAATTAAGGTGTTAATGTATTTATTTAACATATTTTACTCTAATGAGCGTGCTCTAATTGACTAATAGCGTTTACTTTCGTTCTCGTTCACTTTAGATTTTTGTAACTGGGTAATTGCTCTTAGTAGAAATACATCTGATTTACATATTGAGGCTGTAACAGGAAATAGACATTGAATCATTTAAAACCTCCTACCTAAAAACTTTCATATTTTAAAGATCACATATTTTATTGATCTCGGAAACGGGTCCAACGATTTTCAGGAAATATTGTATGTAGAGAGTTTCAGGGGCAAAAAATAGATCTAGCTAGATTAAATTTTCAGAAAACATCGATTTTACTATCTTTTCAGGCACTGAAAACCTAATAAAATATCATTAAAATACGACAGTAAATTTCGCCGACCTCTGTCAAGTCATGGTAGCTCAGACGTGAGACTTCCAGCATACGGGGCGATAACGAACCTAGAATACCCCGGTTCGAGACTGACGTTCACCGGCTAAATTTTTCCTATTTTTTTTCTTTTTTTTCCATATACATACATGAAAAACGTCATTGAAAAGAAACCAGGTCACCAGATTCTTTGAATTAATCGTGGACGAACTCTGCTAAAATTTTCCGGGCACGCATCTGTATTTCCGAGAGGCGAACTTGAATTCTACACCATTGTTATTATTAGCGAGAATCAATACAAACTGTATCGAATGTATCATTGATACTAAAGATAAGCTTACATAACGTGGCTTGATACCGCGACATGTGTTTATGGCATTCTTGATCGGGTTCGTCCAAGAGTCTTCCAATTCGGGAGTGTCTCTGAACATCCTATTTTTAACTCAGTCAGTATGCGCCGGCACGCGCTCGACCTTTTTGTGTTTTATGATTTGTCGACGCTCTGATACTGTTATTGATAACTCCTGGGGCTCAGTTCATTTATTTCAGCCTGATAGCATCTGTTTATTCTGGACTCAATCTCTATTTTTGTCTTAACCGTAGCTGAAATGAATGCTGCTTATCTTAGACAGCTCCTACATAATATTGCCTTCATATAAGCAAAGTCAATAAAAACCTAGAGTTTGTTGTATTTTGTTTTTATATTTTAAATTCATCAATAATAATTGTGGAATTAATCTGTATTAGTCGTTCACAATTTTTTTCCGCATGTCCAGACTATAATTCAGACGACGGAGTGGTACAGCGTATGGGTTGTTTTTGCTCGTGTTGTATTGCATGCTTTCATTATGCATGTTTATAATTTGAATTCAATAATTTCTCAGCATCTCAATGCAATGGCATGTGCAACTATTGGTTCACATTAAACTAATAACAGAGAATGTTTAGTTGCGTGAGTGCTTTCTCAGTTGCGTGTTTGAAGTTACTGTAATACGAAATGATAAAACAATGAAACCAATATGCATTCTCAGGGGTTTCGAGACTTATATTTGCTTGAATTGCAAGATTGCTTGACCTTCACCTTTATCTAGGTTAAGTCTTGTAGTACGTGCTCTCATTAACAAACGCACAGCTATTGTCTCAGTAACTTGCGTAATAAGTTCATTCTAGGCGACAGTGACGCTATATTGGGTCTGTTTACACCGTTAGTCATTTGAAATATCGCCAATTAATAACACGTCTCGTTTCGTTCCATTAATTTAAACGTATATCATAATGAAGACGATGCCTCTATAAATTGCTCTGCATTAAATGCTATAAATAGGTTACGTATGTGGATGGTTACAAGGGGAAAGGACGACCTAAGAGATTGTGTGAAAGATGATATGGCTAGAATAGGAGTGAATACAGATATGACGGCTGATAGAGAGAAATAGAAGAGAAGAACACATTGCGCCAACCCCAAATAACATGGGAAAAGGGCAGGAGGATGATGATGATGAAATAGGTTACGTTATCTGGAACACAGTATTGCAGCCTAATTCTGAAACGTTGCTTAAAACTAAGTCTATCTCAAATTTGAGCTCGATATTATGGGCTGTTTACTGACGTTCTGCTGGTGTGAAGTTGATTGTAAGCATACATACAATTCTCGTTGGTAAAACAACCTTTTAGCAAGTACTAGGAAAATTAGGACAAGGACCCGTCTCGGTTCCATTTACTGATCAACCCGATCACAATAAGCGGACGTTGCCATAACATAACACAACACTGCTTGACGTTGACAATAATTGTTCCAATAAACTGTCATCGACTAGGACTGTTCAAGTGCCGTTTGCGTTCAGTACATCGTTAACCACTTGTCAAAGGCCTTATGATAGTCTGCGGTCATTATTTCAAGCTCATTTGTACCGAAGATGTCCTACTTTTGTGATTGGAACTGCGAATTTATGAGAAGGGCACGTCGTTGCACTGGAAGTATTTGCAGTATTACAGGAAATTACGAGCAGCAAAGGCCTGAACATTATAGAAATTGTTTTCGTTTATTTTGCCTCCCATCTAGTAAGGAAGTAATGGATCTTGGTGGTTTTCGAAGGAATACATTAGGGCCAGAAAGTAACATCCTTGAAATAAGAGACCCTATTAGAAGTGCTACCACCGATGATTTAATTAAAACTTTGTTATTCTGTTCTGTTTCAGTCGAAGCAACGGGCATCGATCAAATGGCTGTTATCGAAGGCGTTCAACAACAGGGTCCCGGAGAATCTTCAGGAGCCGTTCTACAGGGATCATGAGGTGATATATAAATTTACTGAAATCTCCCTCTTTATTTTACTCTCATAATATTTTATAGCGAATTGTTTCGACAGAATATTCAAGGTTGATATAATGTTATTAAGACTTGATTTCCATAGTAAACAGCATATAATTTAATATTGAAATCCGGTAAACTAATTCGTATCTACATTCGCAACGGTTTATATATTTTGTAACAGTCTAGCCGTAATCCCATTTCGGATTTGTTGTTGCCAACTTTTCTGTTTGTCTCGGTGCGGTTACAGAACCGAAACTTTTTCATTACTCCCCGTTCGCAGTGGGTACAATATAAGCGCTTGAAATATCGTTTTGTTTTGCTCTTGCTTTAATTACATCAACTGCTGTAACTTCCCGTCTAACATAACCTATTTTATCTGATGTTCCATTTAATATCCTTCACTCAAGACAATTTGCAAACCTCTAATATATAAGACTTATGGTCATCGAGAAGGTACAAAGTACATAAATAGGTAATTTGTTTTCCATCACAGGCAACAAAAATGTTATCGTCCAAGTAACCACTGAAAGGATTGTAGCAAATCACGACAAAGATACTCGAAGGTTGATAGTGGGTCGTTGCTCCTGTTTCCAACTATGTTTATTTACTATTCTCGTCTCATTTCCACAGTTATTGTTTCCTAATAAAAATTTGTTTATAATTACTCTTGAAACACTGCCAATATCCGACTTCAATGCGTACAGTTTACATCCTACGCGATATCCGTTGTTTCATGTTTTCCTAGTTTATCTATGTATCTCGTGAAACATAACCAATACGAGGAAGACTTTGAAACCGCCAAAAAAGTATTTTATAAGGGCGTACTATGAACAATTTTAATTAACATTGACCCTGTGAACCTTTTCTTCCCTTTTTATTTGTATTTCACACCGTCTGAACCATGTACTTCCACAAATATTTCAAGGTTAAAATTATCACAATCGGTCCAGCCATTCATGAGTTTTAGCGAGACAATTCATTTTTTGTATAAGATTTCTCTAGCTATATGTGTTAAATTATGTTGTTTGAATGTTTCATTGCATCCGCTGACCTGCTGCAGTTTTGATTGAGTAACCGATTGATGCGTATGGTTCTGAATGAAAACAACTTACTGTTCCCAAAGCTATGTTAATTATTCATTAATTTAAATATTGAATGTTCACGTTCATTATTTGCCCTCTAGGATATATTGTTTAATGGGAGTTTGATCTTTGATTATTCTGAGATGTTCTAGGAAACGTGACCACGTCGGGTTGGATGTCATTGTAAACGATGTCAGCCTTCGAATAAGTCGGATCGGCTTGCTCGTTGCATGATTGCAGACCGGATATAATTAAAGTATACGATCGCTTATTAGGTGCTGTAAATTAAAGCTGTTATGCTGCGTATAGAACGCATTTAATTGAATATTCCATACATATGACCTTGTTGTGAAACTGTCCTACTTTATGTATGTTCGCTTCTATATTTTAATTATTGGGATGTATTTAATCAAATGAACAGTTACCTATAAAAAATAACCTTTCCCCTGAACAAACAGACATTGCAAGCGGCTTGAACAAAAGTTCTTTCACTGGGATTCAAAGGCCGGATGGGAATATAAAAGAAAATGTCTACGAATGCTGATTACATGCACGTAGATCTACGTATATTGATGTTTGTTGAACTTTTGCGGTGACCTTTATTGTTTTCTCCATCGTGTACTTCCTTTAGCAGCTAACTCTCTTATTTCGTTATTTCTCTAGTAAATTAACAGCCTATTTTGATGTCTGGCCGTAATGTTTTGTTCACGTAATTATTGCATCGTCAATATTTCTTCTGATCTAAGAATCTTTTCCTGATAAAACGGCAGTTGCGTCACTTGTTGTGTAGGACATTTTTCCTTCATGCTCAATTTACTTTCACATAAAATCCTGGTACTTGATGCTTTAAACCCGCTTTTATGAATACTTATTCCCATTTATGCTCGTATATTTGTAAAATTCGTGAAATCTCTCGGTAAACATTCACCAAGGTGACGCCCTTGAGAAAAGGCCGGTATTATCAGAGCTCATGCTATGCTTAGTCTGATATTGATCCGAATCCGAACCATCCATGGCACAGTTACGAGGGTTGGTACTGTAAGAGTCACGCGAGCTCAGTGCTGGGGAAATATGCTACTGGGAGTGCCCGTCGACTGTGTTACCATCGAAGTGATTAAATTAAATTTGTTTATATGTGCTTTACACGTAGCAGACGTAGACGTAGTCATACGTCATGACGGTGATGAAGGCAACCTCAAAACGAAAGAGAAATGTAAGGGTGACGGTTGTAATATTCGAGAAACAGCATGTATTATGAATTAATTGTGAATGAATTAACTGATTATTAACCTACAATTCCCAGTATTTGTTAATAAGGCTTATTAAAAATCGATTGTTTTAACTGGTACTACCTGGCCGAACCCACTTTATATTTTAGAGTATAGAGCGAAAGCTCTATTTCCAGCTTTGACCCGTCTGGCTAATTTGTTCGGAGTTGATTTCTGAGAACTTCATTCAGTAGCATTGAGTTTTGGTCTGGCGGATGTCCATTAAAGATTGTTATTGCAATGAGTTCATGGACCATTGTATTCGAATTAGAACTTAAAGTCAACATAATAGCCGCGACGATAGCACGAGGTGACCCTGCGTGCACTCAGCAGTTTACATTTTAAAGGATTTGATGAGAAATGGCTTTTTAGAATCCAAACCTACCAGATCAAATGTATTTGTTGATGAACTACCGAAAACACGGTTTTGTGATTTAAATTAGGTGTTAGAACAGTTTATCTTGATAGGAGAATCCGTTGATAATTCTGCGGTACCTAATGTGTGTATTCATCGTAGAACGTTGAACTGTAAATAATAGATAGGTAGTTGCCATTTGCTTTGTGTCACGCGTCGCTGATCCAGAATGTAATAACAAGGAATTAATTTACTTACCATCGAAATTAACTATTGTTTCGAATTGATTGTTTATAGGTTCCTAGATTAACAAACATGATGTTTGAACGCCCACACACTTTTCAGACATTGTTTCTATTGAGATATTAGACATTGTGTCGGCAAACTCACGGGTGGTCTGTAGTGTGAGTGAACTTACTTGAACTCTGGAAAAGTTATTTGGATGATACTCTTGTCTTTGTCCCTCGGATCAATCAATAGGGCAATCAAAGCCATCAGTTGCAAAAGAGGATATTTTAATCTTGAATCACTATCAAAGCTAAGTGATTCCTTTTATGATCGTACTGACGAAAAAATAAACGCCTTTAATTTTACTTCAGCTCCTTCAGAATGTATTAAACCACCTGTTATTTGACAAGCTTAACTTAAAGCAAAATATCTCTTTGAATTCTCATATCCTGAGGCGTTCTGCGCCGTCGATGTCATCTCAAACAGTTTGCTAAGATGGAAATAGTCCTCGTTTTGGACCGTCTCCGTATGAAATACCAAAATTGGTTTCCTTTCAACAAATGTGATCTCGTAAAGTTTCAGGGATTTAAGGTTCAATTTGGAATGTGTTTGCTTTCGAGAGAATGAATAAAAGTTTGTCGCGTTGTATAAATAGTTAGCGCCGTTTCCGCCTTTGGGAAACTGTGATGTTTTGTTCTTTTCATTGGTGGTCCGAGACTGACTCAGCTGATTTTGTTACACTCGCTTACATGGTATATGTTTATCCATATTTTGTTTACATCAGTACAGTACAGTCATTTCTAAAGCTTTGCCTCCAAAGCATTATTTAAATATCTGGTTTTTTATCAAGCACTGCTAGGAGTCTTTATTAAACTAACTAGCCCGTCTGATGGTGACCGGTCTAGTTATGAAAGCATTCCAAGCTCCAAAACATTACTTATCACCGGAATTGCATATTACGTACAATAGTACTGACCTTTATTTGAATCGACTTCATCTAAAATACTAATGCTTTCACTGGGTTTCATTTCCATTTCATATCTTCTGGTAATCATAACTTGTGCCTTGACTTTCAATAATTTGGCACTCACCAAATTTTCTAGAGTAGAGCTTATCAAACGATTTGGAATGACGTTTCTAATATAGAAAAAATGCTGATTTCTAAAAACTGTTGTAATGCATCATCGATTTATCACGACGAGAAGATGTTTTCGTCTATATCTATATCTACATAGACAAATAATATTGTTTGTAATTCCCAAATAACAGCTTTTCACTAAATGCATATGAAAGAATACACGGAACGGACATTGAAAACCCAATTTAAATAAAAAATCTCTGTCTGTCTGTTTGTGCTGGGTAATCTCCGAAACGGCTGGACGGATTTTAGCGGGACTTTCACTGTCAGAGAAGTGATTTTGGAAGAAGTTACAACCTAGGTTACCTTTATTTAAAGAAAAACATCAGGGTTGCGGGTGGAGCCGCGCTGCACATCTAGTCTTCAATATATTCGTCGGGATAACATCGTCAAATGCATAGAGCATCAAAAACGTAATTCCCATCGTGTCAATTCCGCAGTTTCGCACTGATTTCATTGTGTCATTGTTTAAATTTTTTTGTGAGATCAAATGACAAAATTTCTCACGGTTTTATCAACATCGGTCAGCTAACTTTCGATCAATGAGCCAATATACAGTTACTGTTTAATTTCGTATTGACTCAGCGTGTACATGTATATCGCACTATATGTGTGATATGTAGGTATACAATCCATCATATTATGATTCATTCCTTGATTAAACAACGCTACTTATTCATTCAGAAAATACTTGAGATTTTATTAGTTAAATTGTACCGAATAATGTGAATATTTCATACCTTATTTGTTTTCGATACCTTACTTGTTGCTGTACTTAAGAATGATGTCACTTAATCTTTACAGATCTTTTCTACTTCTCAAACGCGTGACAACCATTTTATTTCATCACTGTAATTATATTTTTAATAACTTTCCAATGAATTGTGTATTTTTGTGCTTGTTAGAAACTTTGCACATCATGTATAGCTATCTCGTAAAGTGCCTTCCCCATTGACCCTCTGAGTAAAATCGCCTTACTTGTCCTGACTCATTGTTTATTAGATGTGTAGTACGGTTGGTTTCATGCTGAGGTATACTTATCAAATCAAGTGACTTCAAACACTTGCCTTTAGCATATTTGCAATTGCATTTTATTACAACATACATACATACATATGCTCACACCTGTATTCCCTGAAGGGGAAGACAGAGGTGTTGTAATAACAGCACCCACTTTTCACCGAAGATTATTGAGTGCCAACGTGACAGATAGTGAGTCCATCGTCGTCTCATGCACTATACATTAGCCTTTTAAATTACTTCTTAGGCATTTGCAGGATTTCTCACGAAGTTTTCCTTCACCGTAAAACACGTGGTGTGAAATCACTGCACATAAGTTTTGTAATTAAACTCATTAGGACTGGCCCCGCTGGGATTCGAACTTGTGTCGCTTGCGTAGTAGGCGACTGCTCAAACCCCAAGGCCCCCCCGGATCCTTTTATAACAACTAAGTTTTTAAACGACTTTATTATAATTATTGTAACAAAAAAGTGTTGAGGGGTAAAAGTGGGTGTTGTATTTGCTTACCCCCTTTCAGGATCCTTTCGATGATATGTATTATACGAACCGTACAGAAAAACATTATGCACTTGTATTAATACTTTCTTGGGAATTGCCCTAATTAACTTTGTTTTAATTGCGTCGCTATACTATAGTCACCACACGACAGAGGTAATCTACTGAGCCAAAAACTTCTCGTCTGGTACGCATTCTTGTTCTTTCCAAGGGAATCAAGCCACGGTCTCTTATATGTATCTAAATGTTGCAGTAATTTACAGTTTGTTGCGTGTGTTATGTCCCAATGAATTTTAATAATCGTTTGTGTCATGAATAAGAAACGACCTATTTGGCACGCATTGCCATACAGCTGTTCCCGGCCGCGCCTCGGAACTAAATCTATCTATTGGTATAAATAAAATGTTTATATCAAATCTAGTAGATTATTTGTATGGAAGCTTAATCTTGAAATATGACAGTAACAGGCGAAGAAGTTCCATCGGTTTCTCTATATACTCAGTTGTTAGGAGTCTATATATTATTTTTTGGCTATTTGCCATATCCAACAACAGTGATAAGCTCACGCTTGTTTTGAAGATGTATCGCAATATTGTTAATGTGTCTCATTTTCCGGATTTCCCGGCCTGAGGGATCGTATGATTCATTCGCCGGATGGAGTCAGTTAAAAATGACCTGATTTCAAATATGTTGTTTCAATTATATTTAGCTTTAACCGGCTGCGTAAAGCGTAGATGTTACACTGAATTAAGTAAATACGCACACAGCTCGACTGTTAATGGTGTCACTTTGCATTCCGATCATTCGTTGGTTGGTCAAGGCTTTGGATGCCTAGACATTAAAATACTCTCGGAGAACGTAAACAAGATTTTATCAATGAGGCTTCACGTTACGCTGGTAAACAAACGTTGGTTCAAACGTTGGCAGCTCGTTAAAATTGGCAAACCAATTAATAACATTTATTATAGCACGAAAGCGCATTTAGTTAAATGCATATCGATATTAAGATTGCCGAAGTGAGAGTTATTGAGGTCAAAACACGAAATGTGCTTTGGCGCTAAAGTTTGCCACTTGGCGGTCAATGGGATGATAATTTTATGTCGTAATGTTTTATTTTGCAATCAAACCAGTTTTATGTGTCTCATGTAGATTGGCACGCGGATTTTTGAATTAATCGCTCTCTTAAGAGACACTGTTATGAAACAGATTATTTTATTGGCTTGATGAAAGTTCGCCGAACAATAGCATTCTACGTCCGCTTTTCGTTAAGGTTTTATTTTAAACTTCACTCACTTCAATTTGATGTCTAGCAATATTACCTCAACATTGTTAAATTGCATATTTCCTTGTGTGGGAGAATTGGTATCTTTGCTTTTGAGGGATTCAATCATCTTTTAAATCCAAAATTATTTACATATCTGATATTTGCTTATTGGTGTGTCCAGCACTGCAATTAATAATAAGATGGGCTAAGATTGTCTTATAATGACATGCTAACGAGCGTTTCGACTGTGTTTATTGATCATATCGCATATTATTATGTATGTACTGCCAGTTATTAGTATGTATGACATTGACGTTATTACCGGGGGAGGTGACGTCATTATGATGTCTGTCTGGCGCACCCGTTTCCAGTGTAATCAGTTCTCCCCATTTCGCTAGTTTGTGACGTAATAGTTACCACACCCTGAACTAGGCACTTTAACCCATTTTATAACAGATACTTAAAGTAAAAATGGTTAGGTGCTGTCAATTTGCTGTGTAGCCGTCGCCGCGTCGTATGATGGATTGCATGCTCACTAATGTCCGAAGTTTCAATATTTACTGTGCGATAAGAATCTTATATCTTTAAACGAGCAATCCTATGTAATATAAACGGAATCTCGGAAACGATTCCAACGATTTTCATGACATGTTGTATGTAGAGGGTCTCAGGGGCAAAAAATAGATCTAGCTAGGTTTCATTTATGGAAAAAATCGTTTTGACCATGGTTTCAGGCACTGAAAAACTCATAAAATATCATTACAATACGACAACAAATTTCGCCGACATCTGTCAAGTTATGGTAGCTCAAAGGTGAGGCTTCCAGCTTACGGGGCGATAACGAAACTACCCGAGAGTACCACGGTTCAAGACTGACTTTCACCGGAATTATTTTTCTTTTTTCTTTCCAGTTGCCTGTATCCTCCATATTTCAACGTACACATTGTAATGATTGACATTATATGTACAATTTTAAGATTTTCACACTCACTGTATTCTAGGTTTAAATTCTTATTAAAATATTACTTATTGAAAACAAATTTGTTTGGATGAGTAGTTTCTTATGTACAAATTACAATGTTTATAATATTAGTATGGATCAAGTCATTGATATGTGTAAATAGATTAGCCAAATGCTCAATAATTGAAGGCCAACGGTTTACCACAGAAGCGCGAGCTCTATATTTGCTTAGCCTCATATGGAAGGTGTTGACGTTAAGAATCAGATGGATTACACGCGTAAAGACCAAAGTTCGTTCTTCATTTATAATTCCATAAAGAGACAATATTAAAAGATAAATCCATTTAGTTATAATTGAAGTGTCTGTTTGTATTTCTAAATCAACATCAAGTTTTATACTGTATATACAAACAGTAATGGCATAAAAAAAATCCCTGTCTATTGGTTCCGGCTAATCGCTAATTAACGGGTCTCGTGGATATCAGATGTTACAAAGCGTAAATTAGACTCTGGTTTTTTTTTATAGCTTCTGCGAAATTAAGTCACCCGTAAAGTAATGTCTACGTACGTGGAACCGCGGGGATAGTTACTAAACAAAGATGGGATTATAAAATGAATCTTATTTGAAAAGGCTACCTAGATTGTTATGTCTCTCATAGTCTTAGTATGTTTTTAAATATCAAGATGATATCAGTCAAGAGATGAGCTTAGTGTGGCCTATTTATAAATAGGGCATGACCTAACATTGGTCTAGATATGCAATACTTCATTTCTTCAGCATTACTGTAGTATCAGTTCAGTGACATAACGGATGGTACGCCACATTGAATACTAAGAAATAGATCGTTTAGAAGTAGCTCCATCTCTTTCTGTGATGTGGTTTTAGTTCATCCTATTTCAGTGTTACTCAGCACTAGGATTTGACCCAACTGCTTACTAATACTTAGAATGAATACTGACGTGTCACCCTTAGTATTTTTTCAAACCAATAATTGAACGTTTATTATTTTTATTTAATATTGTTTGTTTTAAAGAAAAGTTGTCGCTGTGGAAATGTAAAATATTATGCTAGTGATTGCAGCCAGGTTGATGTCAGCTGTTTCGTATTGTTTGGAACTAATCGGATGACCTATTGTGTTGCTTTTAAACAAAAAGTTAATGAACCCCCTCGCATACTATTATTGCCCTCTTACTGAACAAAGTACATAATATAAGCGACATTAATAAGCCGTTAGGCGCGCCAACCTCTGCGGTGACTTTTCCGGCTAATGTTCGGACTGGTCACCGAATTTTGAGATTACATGTCTGTGTCTGCACATTGGAGCTTCGATGTTTGACAGAACTTCCAAAATGTTCCGCGCTCGCATCATTAGGTAATGATTTAAAAAAAACTATACTAAACGTTGACTTTTCTCTATTTTCTTCAAATATAATTGATTCCGTCCCGTAGTATTTAAGAAAGATGCCTTAAAATCGACAAACTAATTTTATTTGAAATGGCAATCAAAATAATTGAATTAGATTATAAAAAGGTTTGAGCAGTCGCCTGCTACGCAAGCGTCGCAAGTTCGAATACCAGCGCGGCCTGTTCCTATGAGCTTTTCTAAAAACTTATATGCAGTGATATCACACCACGTGTTTTACGGTGAAGGAAAACATCGTGAGGAAACCTGCATATGTCTGAGAAGTAATTCAAAGACGTATGTATCACGATGTCACATCTAACACTATTGCCATAGTGTTAATCATGTTCGATGAAAAGTGGGTGTTGCTATTACAAAACCTATGCCTACCCCTTCGAGGAATACAGGCGTGAGCTTATGTATGTATGTATAAAAAAACACGATGCTAATGATCATTTAACCCGTTCCAGGATCAGGAGCACCTGAAACCCCCCATAGTGGGGGGCCTGGCGAACGCGGAGCTGTACTGCCTCGCGTTGGCCAATATGTACTCGGACCCCAACTACCACAGCCTCAACCACTGGAACATCCTGCAGACCCTCGCCAGGAAGGGCGTGCACGTGCCTGACCCGCCCGACTGTGCGCTCACCGAAACCGTGCTCATTCAAACCAACCCACTCAAATTGGTAACCATTATATTTATATTATGACATCAGTCAACAAATATACAGCTCATTATTCTAAGTTCTTAGGCTTGACTTTCGTATGACGGTTATATATTTCATACAATTGGGGACTGCAACCTATTATATCTTAAGATGGTTAACGTAGAGTTGACACATGCATTCGTAACATAGGAGCTCTTATCCTTTCTTTGATGATTTTGTGCTTAGGAATAAATTCAATGTGAAATCAAGCTAACTTTAGCTGACCAACACTTGAAAACAACGTTAAAATATTAACAAAATTCCTGAATTGGGATATTAGGGAAGCGCATTCAACTGTCGCAATAAATTATATTTTATTGTACGAAATAGCCTTCATTAATTTCGTGGAAGGTATGTTTTGAATGTTAGTCTTGACATAGTTCCGTTGCTAAATTATGTTCGCTGCTGGTTTTTGTTTGTATGTGGGTTGAGCTAACGTATCGGATATCGATCTCAGTAATGATTGACAATTTATGACTGATCGGTACTCTTTAGGTTTGACGTATAATATGATTTACATCAAGAAGCATAAATTAAGATAAAATAGTTTGAATTCAAATGAATGCAGAGGTGACTCACGTTGCATTAATTTTGTTTACAAGCTGACCAGTCCTTATTTCCATAATATAAGCACATGAGTGATATTCCACCAGCGACCAAGCTCCATACCAGCGGCGCGCTGCACTCACATTGCCTCTCACTGTCGGGTCCACATACGCTCCGAGAAGTGCAAGCTATGGCGCGTTAGTACGCTGGGCGCGTTGCAGCGCATACCTATGAGTCTTGGTTTCTGGTAGAATCACGGTAGAATATTTACACAGGTGACATTAGTGCCGCTCGAATCAGGTAATATGTGGGAAGATCCTTAAACCCCTTACGTACGTTGCTCGTTTCATTTGCAGAGTGGCCACATGTCTGTGATAGAAGCATTAATGGTGCTGTATGCTCGTGAAGTGGTAACTCCGGACCGGGTGGCCGCGGCGGCGCAGCGGTTCGGGATCAACCAGCCGCTGCCTCCCCCCTCCAACGCACCGCACGAGGACGGCATACTCTACTGGATCAATGCGGCTTGTGCCGCGCTCAATAAGGCTGAGGTACCCACATTATTACGTCATCACACCAGTATAAAGGTTTCCCAAGACCATCTAATCTTTGACCGGTATCCGGCATCCAAAACAAATAGCAAATTGTTATGTTGTTATCGCAGCTAAGTTAACACAATAATGTTAAGTTTTATTTACTCAAATGATGTCCAATTTTTATGGCGATGCTTCATTAAGTAAATTTATTTAGTTTAACCATCACCATTCGTAATCATCCTCCTGGCCTTATGTATGGTCAGGCCAGGAGGATAGGATTGTTGGGTTCGACACACATGATTCAATCCGAAGCTGCTGATTCTCTGATTTTTATACGAAGCGACTGCCACCTGACCTTCGTTCGATTCTTTTACGAGGAGAATCGGTGATCTGGGTTAATCCAGTGGTCAGACTCCTTTAGGCCTCCGACTGACCTGCAAGAATTCCTAGAATTTAAATGATTTTTCCACGGTACCTCCAGGAGGACCCGACGCAGCACGTGCCGGCGTTGACGAGCCTGCAAGAGGTGTGCGAGGGCACGGCGTTGGCGGGGCTGATCTCGTTCTACTGCCCGTCGGCGCTGGCCCGCGGCGGGGTGCGCGTGGGCCGCATGGCGTCCATCCAGGACTGCCTGCACAACCTCATGCTGGTGTACCACTTCTGTCAGACCAGCCTGCCGCACAACGTGTTCCACATGCTGCCCGAGGATGTCACCTATATGCGAGGGTAAAAAACATATTATCCATATATTTATTTTTATTCGGCACCTAGCGACCCGCTGTCGCATAACTGCGAGATTTTTATGTCTTTTGAAAAATACTAACTTTTCGCTAGTTTCTGCAAGCATAATATAATCCATAAATTTTGCTATCAATCCATTGGAGTTCTGCTACATGTTATTAAGATGCGCGTCAAGACCCTACGTGTCGTTCAACAATGCGCTCAATCAGAAAAAAATAATTATATGGATATATGGCGACTTCAATTTATAGTATTTAAAAAAATGGCAAACAACTAGCAGTCATCCTACTGATTAGTGGCTACTGCAGCCTATGACTACCTTATAAAGTGGATTCACTGTGCCGACAGTAAGAGACGAAACGACAGGGCCATAACTTCAACAGCCGACTTCAACGGCCAAAATATAGCTTGAAATTATTGATACTATTGTACCATGTAATTTCATTCACTATGCCCTTCGATGAAACAATATTACATGTTTCCCCGCCTCGTGTTTCAGGTCAATGCGACAAAATTTGATAGCAATGCTCGCTGACCTCTTCAATTTGCTCGAAGTCCATCCAGTTAAATCGGTGAAACATCCAGGAATCGGTGAGTTTGCCATCACGTCCTCCTCTTACCTATAAGTTACAGTATTGCATGCCATAGTCTTGTGATGGGAGTATGTGGTCATAATATCAAAGATTCTGCGCTAATAATAATATTATAACAGTTTAATAACTCTTCTAGCGGTTGAGTAATGCTTTTATATACAACTCAATTACAATGCAAATTGAGTGTTTTCAGCGACTGGCATTACTTTGTTGATTATGTATGTCTTGAAATGTGTATAAAACACTTATTATAATTATAATTCTACTGTGAGGTAAGTCTAGTATTATCAATGCAAGGTAAATGCAATAAGCTTTGGTTGAATGGAATTTTCTTAAGCCCCTTTCAGCAAATCAGCCTTTTATATTATATTGGAAGTCAAGATAATACAATCCGTGCACTTAATTAATTTATTGATATATTTATATGTACATTGATGCAGTAAAGATTAGCTTGATATGGTAATAAGAAAAGTAAGGGAGAATCATATTTTTTTTGTGAATATCTGTGCATACCTATTTGTTTTATAATGAACAATTTATATAAGTGGCGATGAATGTTGTGTACGTAAATATGTATGTTTTCGGGACTAAGTCCATCCATGTATGTTAAACAATCTGATTGTTTTTGGAGCTTCCAATGTGGTGGTGATGAAAGTTAAAATAACACACTCCAATGATGATGTAAGCAGTGGCGGATTAAACGTTGAGAGCGTCCTGGACGAACACTTCCTCGACGCGTTTCTAGCCCCGCGGTTTCACCCGCGTATTATTTAATTAGGTACCAAGAAATAGTCTTATCATTTTTTTGGTTAATATAAACCCTATGACACACAACAACGCTATCTATTAGTCAAATAATCTTCTATGTCGGTTCAGAAGATCTAGTCCCTACAACTTCACAAACTTTACATATTCTTCTTATCGTGTCGATGACAGACATTTTAAATTGTGGCAGCATTATTGGTGGTATCTATAAGATCATCCAGCATGTGGCTCAGGCAGAAAAATTCAGAATAAAATGTTTAATATTTTCAATATCAACTATTATTTATTGGTATCTGGGTCAGGCAACTGACACTGTAGGGTAGTTAGGCTCGTAGCGTTGACCCGTGTCGGTGGTATGAGTGCGATGTGCGTGTGCGGCGTGTGTGTGCGCGTGTGTAGCGCGGCAGTGGTTAGAGGTGTGCGTGTCGGCAGCGGTGCGCGGCGGCAACGCGCACGGCGTGCGGCACGCGCGCGGCCTGCCGCCGCCGCCGCCCGCGCCCATCCCCGCGCTGCGCGACTCGCACCACCACGACCCCGCGCTCCCACCCTTCGCAGGTACCCCCGCACTGTGTCTTCATTGACGCTTCCTCATCGCACCTCCGTTTCTCAATGGGTTGTCCTGCTTTGCTAATGTTTCGCGTTAAGTACAACGACCAAAGTGTAAGTTTAGACACGTTGAAACGCCGTTGATACTTTTTCGAAGGCGGGTTGTGATTGAATACTAAAGAGCAAATTCAAGCGACGACTTTTGAACTTTTACGACCGTATTCTTACTATATAAATTTTGCCGTTGGCGAATTCGTTTTTCTATCAGTATAAATTAAATTAAATACTGAATATATCGACATACCATATTATATCATATTTTGCGAGCCGTGCTTGCCGTGGGGTTTGATCAGTAGCGACATGCACCAATGAGTTCTTCTGAAAAAACTTGATGCAGTAATTACACTCCACGTACTTTACGTTCACCGAAAAACATCGTGAGGAAACCTACATACGTATGTCTGAGAAGTAATTCGAAAACTGTATAGTACATGAGACAGCAATAGACTCACCATTTGTCACGTTGACACCTAATCATATTCGGTGAAATTTTTAACAACAACACTCACCCCCGAAGACAAAATCACCAAAATATATGGTGATTTTGTCGACTCATCTGTTATTCGACGATGAGTTCAATGTTATTATACTCTATAGACTACCCATTGAGAAATAGGACTCTGTTAGTATTATGTGTGTTGTGTAGTGTTTTGTGTTGTTTGTGTGTGCGTGTTATTTTGTGTGTAATTTAATATTAGACTTAATCAATATGAGGCAGAGATATAAATTATATAATATAATATTCAATATTGTTTCACTGTATACCTACTTAACCTGTTTTTGATAATATTTATGCCCTATGCATACAGAAGTGTTTTAGATCTTAATTTGCACAGTTCACTGTGTCTGACTGTACATTTTAGTTAAGTCTCTTATCTTATACTTACTTATCTGTAAATAATATTGAGTGTATTTGTTTGTAAATGCTTTGAATTTTTTACACCTATTTATTTTGGAGCTTTTGTTAAGAAATGCATTTCTTTTCATACCTGTCTTTCACTAATTATGTACATATTTTAAATTTTATTAATTAATCTATAAAGCTTAATTTTGAATAAACTTCCAGTCCTCGACATTGTATTCCCAAAATGCCAGAACGGTTTGATGTTATTTGGAGTGTAGTTCTGACGGTAATGTATGAAAAGGAATGTAGCTATTTATATATATTGCAGCTTTAACGCATAACAACTTAATTTTAACCTGTTTCCAATTACTGCATGGGGTTGGGTTATTCTATATATTTATATTTCTTTGTTAATTTGGCACTTACGCTTATACTACTCTGGAGTCATTGACATTATGTCCTCAGGGCTCCCATACTTAATGGACGTGGAAATACATGTAAGGTAGATGTGCACGTAATAGTTATGACGTCACACTAATACTAACACATACGTGTAGTCGGAGACTCATTTGATTTTAGGTACAGAGTATTTATTTTTTTATTTTTGCTTTTTATTGTTGATAGATAGTAGTTTGTTGTCGTCACATTTGTAGAGAGTAGAATCCATTTATCTCATGATCAATGTCGCTCAACATTTTTGAATCTCAAACTGTCCGCATTAACTAGAAAGTCTTTAGTCTTTAAAAAGTGCTCTATTTATATCCCAATAAAGCTCATATTGACATGTACATAATGTGTCGCACAGTGCCCCGGTCGCCATCCGCTTGTGGGATGAAGGGTCGAGGCGCGCGGTCGTCGTGCTCAACTCCCGAAAGGCGGAGTTGTAGTCCACAACGTGATGATTTCGTGGTACATCGAGGACGCGGGGTCACTACCCTCTCCTCGATGGCCAGGAGGGAAGACGATCAACGTAAGTGAACAACATATACCTAAGTTTAACGGTTTGTCTGATCGCAGCCGTCACGGCCAATATAATAAGTGTACGTGAGTTGAAGTTAATGCGCCTTATACAAATGTATGTATGAGTAGATGATTATACTGTGTAGCGAATTGACGTAATGATACTTGAATTATATAAATAGTCTAGTCTCTACTTAACTGCGAACACTACACAATTCGATACACTTATTTTTTTCTATTTAAATATAATAAACGATGTATGAAATAGTGACATTTTAACATTTCTACCCTTTCGGGATCCAGGTAGTATTTCATCTCTTTCATCATCTCCCTGGACTTATCCCATACATTGTTAGGGTCGGCACTTGATTCAACCCGATGTGGCTGATCACCTGATTTTTATACGAAGCGACTGCCATCTGACCTTCGCAGCCCCTTTTGACGAGGAAAATCTGTGATTTGGGTTAAACCAGTTGTCAGACTATTTTAGGCCTCCGACTGACCTGTAACGATTGCTTAAGATGATAAATTGGCAACCGAGCCGACGGCTTAACGTGCTCCCCGAGGCACGGAGGGAACTCGGTCGGTCACACATCCAATTACTGGCTAGGCTTATGGTTGCCTAACTTCGCTGATCGAATGATATGCGCAATAGCAACTGTGCCACAAGCTCCTCAGTATTTTATCTCTTTATATATATAATTCTACTGTACGTGTGTCACTGAACTCCTAAACAGCTGGACCGATTTGAATGAATTTTTTTGTATGCGTGTTTGGGTGGCGCCTGGATGGCTTAGATACCCAATTGAGTCCAAGCGTGTGGGGCCCGGCAGTAGTGTGTATTGTCCGGCAGCGGGCGCGGAGGGCGTGGCGGCGGGCCGTCCGTCGACGCGCGCGCCGCGCGACGCGCCGTACGCCGGCCGCCGCTCGCGCCGCTCCTCCATCGCTGACGACAGCCAGCTCACGGTCGAGAACTTCGGCGGCTCGCAGGACCGGCTGCACTTCGCCGGCAAGAACCCCGAGAAGGAACTGGCCACGGTCGCCTCTGTTGCTACCACGCCACAGCGCAAGATATCCGCGCCCGCCGGTAAACTACCCACAAATAAACAAATATTTTTCAATCAGCCTTACGCCATCATCATCATCGCCGTGGTCAATTATAAGACGTTCATAAGGGCCTTGCCAGGTCATATAGTGGATAAATCATTTTCATTCTCATTTCAATTCAACACCAACATCATCGCCATCGTGTTTAAAAAAATGCATGTTTTTTTTATTATCACCTCAGGTCCAATGTTAGAGTACAACCCTCCGCTGCGGTCGTCGCAGCAAGACATTCGCGGCTCGATCCAGTTGTTCCACGGCGACTTCCACAACGGCGCCGAGGAGCGCCCCAAGCTCGAACGGCAACCCTCCCACGAACCCGAACACTTCCCCATACGGAGACAACGGAGCAGCGATACCATCACCTCCAGCCAGAACTACGGGTTTAGTTATAAAGGTTGCAAACCAATATGTATTTTTGACAATGACTGATTCCTAGAGATGCCAGATAAAGCTATGTCCATCCCTTTTGTAACCCATATCACTAAAAGAGATGGAGCTCTTAGGATTATCTTACTCTATGCGTAGGTAAAATAAAGTGGATAGAGTCGAAATCCAATTTCCTCCTCACGCACTCACTATGAATATGACCGAAGACTCATGCCTACAGACCGCGCCAACCCGGAGGACCCTAATTTCGGGAGAAAAAACTAGTATTCATAATTTTTTTAACATTCCAGTACTTGGCCATCGGGGACATCTTTCTTATAACTAGCAAAAAGTTACCAAAAGTACGGAAACTGGCCTTATTTGACGATCATATATTGTTAGGAAGCACCCATTAAATACGTGACATAATTTTGATCCAATGAAAATGTTAAAGGTGGAGGCGATGGTGGATTCTTCCTAAACGACAGAGATTCAACCGACGGTGATCCCATCAAAACGAGCTTCGCAGACCTCAAGCCCAGGAGTAACGGTGACCAGACAGGTCTGTTCGCGTCCAATAAGAGGCCTGTCCTCAGAAATACAGCCTTCGCTTTCAATATAAAAAAAAACATCGACAATAATCCGCTTTCTGTGTCGCATCTCTAATGCTTGGTTTAACTGTAAACTTTTATGGACAAAATGCTTAACGATTATAGACATTTTTTACATAAGAACAGATCAGAATGACTTTGTCCATTCTAGTTTGCATTATTGCACTAGACCACATATTCCCATCAAAATTGTTAACACAAGCCATACTAAAGTGAATATCTTTGTTAACATCGAATTTATCTTATGTTAAATCGATATCGTAAATTGAGTTGATATAATCGACATAATGATATTCGATTCTCAGGTTTCCAGTCACCCTTTAGTCAAGACAATGAGCCGACGGAGAGGCGGAAAACGAGTTTCTCCACGCCTCCTCCTAACACAACCACTTGGCAACAACAATTCATGCAGCAGGAGAGTCATCCAAGTAAATATACACATTAACATACATACATATGCTCACGCCTGTGTTCCCAGAAGAGGAAGGCAGAGGTGTTGTAACAACAACACTCACTTTTCACTGAAGATGATTGAATGCCAACGTGACAGATGCTGAGTTTATAGCCGTCTCAGGGACTATACATACCTCTTTGAAGTCCTCAGACGTATGCAGGTGTAAACTCACTGGACATAAGTTTAACTCATTGGTACAGGCCCCGCAGGGATTCGAACTTGCGTCGTGGCTCTTTACAATAATAAACTTTAACCTCTGTTGAAAAGGAACAATATTCTGTGCACCATAGTTTCTTGTGTCAGAGAAGGTTTTCGGATTACAAACTTACTCGTGAATAGTCGTGATGAAGTTTTATCTGGTGAATTTTAAGTCTCTTCAATAAGAGAGCCGTTGAAACAGCTGTGCTTAATAATCTAATAGCAATAATACTGCAGAAAACGAGGTCCTGGGATCCCCGGTTCGGGTTTTTCCGTCAGTAATTTCCCATTATCAGCCCTTAGTTCGTCCGGCTAGTGGCAATAAGCTCGCCTCGCGTGTGATATTAATGTATATGCAATAATTTAATCATGGCAAATAAAAAAAATCTGAACTTTGAATATAATAATAATAATAATAACTTTATTTCATTATGTAAAACAATTTTTTTACATAGTCAGTGATTCAATTTTCCTTTTAAGCATGTACATGCCTGTATTAGGAGACTTCCATAGAATGTTTTATACAATTCAAAATATACATTCTAGACATAGGTAAATGCATAAACTATAAATTATATATATGAATAATAAACTACTTAATTTAGCATTTTTGCTTCGGCAATAGGTTGCCTGCCACGTAATATCATAAGACTTTTTTTTGTTGCAATGACAGTGTTTCTAAACAGACACTATAAAATGTATTTGTGTTGATCAGACGGCGATGACATGTCGGATGACGCGTCATCGACCGGCGGTGGTATGGCGGCTCAGTTGAACAACATTCGCTTGAAGTTGGAAGAGAAGCGGCGTCGCATCGAACTCGACAAGAGGCGAGTCGAGGCAGCCGTCAGCCAGCAACGACAGCAATTGGGACAACAGGCCTTCCTGCAAGCCGTCGCACGGGTTAGTACGGCACTTTATACGCTCTTTGAATGGGGAAATATGTTATAGATTGCTTTCAAATCTTGGTCTTTTCATTGAAATATATTAATTTGAAAAAAAAATGAAACATATTTTGTGTAATATGGTTATTTATATATTGCAAACTCGAAACATTTGGATAACATAATTTGTAAGACGGATCAAGATTTTATAAGTATACGATTTTTCGTGCATTCTGTATGATTAGGTGATATTTAGCTGTGTGGTAGGGGAATTTTAACGGAATTATGTTGATTTTGAAACATATTGGGTTAGTGTTGTAGATGTTTTTGAAATTTTGATTGGTAGTGAGTGTTTGTAAATTTTATCGACGCTCGGAGCAAATGTTTGTGTATGGAATGCAGACTTTTTTATGTGGTCTCTATACTTAAGATATTTGCATGGAGGAACATATTACCTTCGTAACTATGTCCAATTTTTCTTAATATTAATATTACACCTTTCGGGTGGACGTTATAGTTTGTTTAACGCGAGCGAAGTCGCGGGCGTAAGCTGATTTGCAAAAACCATACTAAGTATTGGTATTTCTTAAATCTAATAAATAATTTTAAAGATTTACTGCATACAAATGTCTTTATGATATATCGCACCCTCAGAATGATAGGGACTCATCTCAAAAATTTGCGAAAATAATTATGTTAAGATAGACAGACCTCAAAATTTTCATATTTATACATACTACACGTACGACAATGCGCTACCAAAACTATACTTTAATATAAAATACATTGTTTTCAAAACTGGTCAAATAATTACTGCCTATGTTATAAATTCAAACTTGCTGATTGCGACATCAAAAAATTTTTTTTTTGATTTGAGATTCTACGGTTCTGAAGGTGTGATTTATATAGATTGATGGTCACCTGAAAGTCTTGGTACGGGTCCCGTCACGAGTTATGGTTACAAACAGACAGAGACAGACTCATAAATTACCGAAAGAAAAACCGTCATGACGGCACTTTTTATGTATAGGATTCGACTATATAGTCAAAAGCCTAAGTCCTCGTAATAAGATTCCAGAAAAAAATTACCTACGAGTGGGTGTTTTGCATATTAAGTGTTTTTCGTCGAGAATAAGTTGATTGGTTATCGTGAATATTGTGGTCAGGTTATTATAATACGTGTTATTAACTTTAACAACATGACACACACACTTATAAATTGGGTTTTAAAACTGTCATATCGCGTTACAAATTAAATTCAATATGTAATCGATACATTTTTTGTCATATTGAAGAGAGATGACAATATCGACAATACAACTCAAATATGACAGTTTTACTAAACAACTCCACAGCACATTGTAACTAATATAATGTTATATGTATTATGAAACAGAGTTCAATATAAAACTATATTTTTCTTTCCATTTCATTAGGATACGTATTTGCAATACCAGTTGGCCTCCTTGGTGAGTGGCCGGTTTACAACCTTTCGTTTAGTCCTAGTATTTTGATTATTTATTTATTCAACTTTGACGTCACTTTGAGTGCTCTCTATTCAGTTTAGGTACTTTCAGTACACGCTTACACAGCTTAAATATATCATTCAACTGTAAATTGATTCATAACCAAGTACAAATAAGATTGAATTCACATCGCAATACACTTCCCATAAATAGTTTTTTTAATACGCTTAAATTCAAATAGCTTAGATTTGAATTAGAGGCAGCTTTTTCTGAAATCATTACTCCATTTTATTATTATAATTGTCAAATAATTCGCCATAATTTTCAGCGCAATCATAGTTTTACTTATTGTACAACGCTTCTCGATAATGGAGTATTTTTATAAAATAACTCACGTCAGATAGACATTAAGGTATGTTCACTTCACAATACTACACCCGACACCGTCGCACGTATGAACCAAGGTTGTAATTTATCCATAATGTACACCTGTTTAAGCATGTATTGGTATATAATGAAAGTAGATAGACATCATTTGGTAATCGAATTTTTCCAAAGTCCTTTTAGGGAAAATGTCCCTACTCTGAGAAGATTTAGAAATAATGAAATCTAAGACGCATATTATTATGAAACATTGCTTAGCTTTGTGCCTTGCTAGCTTATCGCAGGCGCAGTAGTATAATGCATATTTTGGAATTTTGCAAATTAAAATAAATTTACATTTCAATTAGTCGACTAAAATCTAACTTAAAGAAAATGTCTATCTATCATAAACCAACTATCATATTATATGGCCAAACAAATGTCAAAATAAATGTAGATTTTTGTAAAAGTACCGAAGAGAATTGGTAAAAGTACTGGCATAATGTTAAATAGAGCTGTCGTTATGATATGACATGTGGTGTTATAGTTCGTTATATAGCAATGGTAAGCGGGCATGTGGGCATGTACTGAGTGTGGGTGGCGGCGTGTTGCAGGGCAAGGGCACGCGCGGGGCGGGGGCCGGCGACGCTCCCGGCGACTCCACGCAGGTAACACCGGGCGCTCGCTCTACGGGTGCCGGCGCCACTTATGAGCGCTCAGAGAATATACTGGTGCGAAATGCGCATGTAATTCATATTGAGCCATAAACTCGTCAAATTACTACGAGTTTCAAGCGTTGAGCGAAAATACTGGGGGTAGCTGCGACGACTTATGAAATGACTGCTGCGCTCATAATTCGCGACGGCACCTGTATCTATACTAACTACGTTGGATTGGCTATAGCCATTTACATATATTGCCTTAATCTGTGCCCCGACTATAGGTTTTGTCAATTTCATTGCACTCAGCGTGGCACGAAATGTATTGATACTTTTTTCGGAGACGAGTTGCGGTTGAATTCCACGCTAATGGGTATCAAAATTCGTCTACGAGTATAACGAGCATGAGCAATCGCATAATAATGATAGACAAAAAATATAATTTAATTTAGACGATAACATTTAAGGCATAGCCACTCCAGCGTAATTATATACGTTCAGCCGTAGTATAACACAGTAATATCTGAGTTTCTTGCCGGGTAATTCTCAAAAAAAAAACCTTCCGCACCCGGTGGTAACATTTATAAACCTGTATAATCAAACGATTTGGAAGTACTTTGTGTGCAGCGTTTCTAGATCAATGTAGGAAGCTAATGTACCTATGTACTTTGTAGTAACACCGCTCACTGATATATTTTTTTAAATAAAGTTAGCCTTTAACATCAGCTCCATTGAAATCCATTGAAATCGGACACAGAAAACATTTTTTATTCCAGCAGTTATACTGTTATATGCATTTAGTGAAAACCGTTTTGTTTATCTATATGTGTAGGTTATTCAATGTCTTTTATGAAGTAGTCTTTTTTTCCACTATTTTTAAAATCCCCTCTTAGTGTACATACCGCTAGATTATTTTTAGTAATTTTCAAACACGCCTTAGTCTTCAGAATTAGTAATAACAATCTATAAGGAATGCAAATTGGCATGATTTGTGACGTAATTGCATGATAATATTATGTTTCTCATTAAATGTTAATAATCAAACAAGAATGCAACTGAAATTGAAATACTTACCCTTATGAATAATACTGACTAGCGCTAATTGTATTGAACGGATTTAGGAGTGTCAGCCGATTTATATCTTTAACACTCTTAGCTTAGGGTTGAAAATGGTATTGAAGTGTTTATTTTGATATAGGAGTTGGCGGTGGATCCCCCTAATCAGTCTGTGGACAATGTGGTGTTGGAACAGTATCAGCAATCCATTGCGAAGTAAGTTATTTAATATTGTGTTTTTGATAAAAGCCGTGGTGTGGTGGCCGTGGGGTTTCTGCAGTCGCCTACTACGCAAGCGGCGCAAGTTCAAATCCTTGCGGGGTTTGTACTAATGAGTTTTTGTATAAACTTATGGACAGTGATTTGACACCGTGAAACAACTCTTTCGCAAGGTGTTTTACGGTGAAGAAAATTGTGAGGAAAACTGCATATGTCTGAGAAGTAATTCAAAGAGGTTTTAAGAGTGCCTGAGGCTTCGATAGACTCACCATCTATCAAGTGGGCACTTAATCATATTCGGTGAAATTTTTTTGATATATGTTTCCAGAACACCTACGTACCCTAGACCTTTTGGTTTTATAATGGAGGTGAAATTCGACAGGAGTATGACTAAATCGCTAATTTTGGACTCGCGACTTTACTGTATGTTTTTTATGTTACCTCATAACTCTCGCTGATAGTGTCGAAACTTCTCTTTTTGAAGGCGGTTTATTCTTAATCTTTATAAAGAACTATAAACCAATATGTATGTGCGTCAACAAAGTATCGAGTGTAATATAAATGATTCCAGAATGAACTCCAGCCTACAGGACATACAGAGCGACATAGCGCGGCTGGCGAGCCAACAGACGCAGCTACAGCAGCATCCCCAGCAGCTGCAGCAACACCAAACGAACCAGCTGTTCCAGCAGCCCCAGCCCCAACCCCAACCCCAACCGCCCCAATCGCCCTTTCCACAGTATCAACCAAACATTCCACAATTGGTAAATATCTATACAGATTAATTGGATTGAAGTGTGTGTTTGTAATACCAAATTAACACCTTTTCAGCATTTATATTATATGATATCTGACAAGCTTACATAACGCACCTGTTATATGTAAGGAAAATTATCTAATATTTTATTCAATTAAAATGACGATATGGGGTTTTACCACACGATCATGCCTATCGCTATGATCGTGTGGATGAGTGACAATGACAGACTTATACAAATCATATACATGTCTCATAATCATTGCCAATCTATCATGACTAATAAGTGGTCATGGTAGGACCCCTGTTTCTAGGAAGGAATACAAGTGAGTAATTATCTTTACCATGGTGACACACTCGTTATTCAGGGTGTAGACTTTTTACGCAAACATTTTTGGTACAGGGTACCGAATATGTTTGGTAGGTACATATCAATTTCAAAATATTAAAAAAAATCCCTGTATATTTTTGTATGGTTGTTAGGGCTTAAAAAAAGTTCGATGTTTATTAGATCATATGTGGAACATAAGAAAGTGCTTATTTGTGTTTTAAAATCTAAATATATTTAACTCGAATGACATAGTGATCTATCAACGCACAGCCCAAACCACTGGACGGATCGGGCTGAAATTTGGCATGCAGGTAGATGCTATGACGTAGCCATCAGGATTTTGATTAATTGTACCCCAAAGGGGATAAAATAGGGGATTAAAGTTTGTCAATTTTAAACCGATATATTATATAAAACTAAATCAATGCGGGTGAAACCGCGGGGCACAGGTAGTATAATGTAAATTCTCTATTACTTTATTACAGTTTATTAATTACATTAGTACTAACATGTCATTCTTTGATACATAATTATTAATTTAAATCTAGTACCATAGAACTACGAGAAAACGAAAAATAAGATAAATATAAAAACTTACCCTAAACTACCTCAAAAAAGATACAATAAACGTAATTTTTTTTATATATATATATTTTGACATTGATTTGTTATCTATACTCGCGCGTCTCCGCCGAATATTAGTATGAGAAATTGTGCAGCGACTCCCAGCGGTGACGTCAATAACTAAAATATCTCATACAAATATCGCGAGTGTCGCTAGCGAGTATAGTTTACGAAAACGGTGGCAAACTCGTGATAGGGGTACAGGCCCCCTATCCCACAAGTTATTCACATGTACATTTGTAAAGTTTTAAGCTAATAATGTTAGTGTGAGCACTACTAATAGAATACCGAGTGAGCTGAATGCTTACAACTTGTGCTATGTCTATAACATTGTGCAAACGCTGCATTTCACATGCGTTTCAATGAAACTGTGGCACTACTGGCTCTATGGTGATGGATCACTTTATAATATATACTAGTCTTCTACTTTCTAAGGGGCTTTGACTTCCAAAGCAAAGCTGTTAAAAATAAAGTTATTGAGTTAACTCACTTTACTTATAAATTTTTTTGGGTCTTTATGCCATAAGCATGACATCAACCTTTGAGTGATGCAGAGATAAATATGGCAGGTATTAATAATAAATGTATTTAATCTATATACCGGGTGTCGGAGAAAAAGGAACAGTTGTCTTCTAGAAGTTGTAGGGTTTTATGAATATATCACTATGTTGAAGTTGTAAAATATCTAGCTCCAAAGATAACGTAGTTATAGGCTACGGCTGCTAAAGGCCGAAGAGCTTGCGGCCTTAAGCGATTGAATCAACGCGCCGCCACGTTTACCTACATTAGGTACAGAAGGTTAATGGTTTCGAAAAATGGTTTTATGGTATTATTTCAGGAACTAGATTTCACGTGAATAACTATACGTTACAGCAGATTTTTATGCGAAAATAAGGCCCTTTAAAATTATGCCCTATCACATATTTTAACAGCTGTCCTATTTTCCCTGACACCCTGTATATAAAAAAATATTGTAGTTCGTTAGTCTCGCTAAAACTTGAGAATGGCTGGACCTATTTGAGTAATTTTGATATTGATATATTTGTGTAAGTTCAGGGAAGTTTTAAGCGGTGATATACATCATAAATAATAAGTAAAAGAAATGGTGATACTAAGATCGCCGGATCATCTAGTGAGAAATAAATATAAAATCAAAATCAAAATCAAAAATATCTTTATTTGATTAGACTTCTTACAAAGTACTTTTAATCGTCAGAATGACACAAAATACATTATACATGATTATAAATGTTACCACCGGGTTCGGAAGGTAGCTTTTGTTGAGAAGAACCCGGCAAGAAACTCACTATTACTCTTTTAAAAAAATATATATTATACAATGTTTTTGGTTACAGTATTTATATCTCATGAATATAAGCCCATGGACACAGCACAAATGCTCAATTGTCAAATATAATAACTAAAATATTACAAATATTTGTGAGCATGGCAAATTCCAGCCAGTCAAAGCAAAGATCAAAGATCAATATATGATAATATAATGCTATAATTTTACATACTTATATTTTCTCTCAGTCAAACTATAATATTCTAGCCGAGCACGAATGTTCTGTTCAACTTTTATAAGTAAGCAAGAAAAGCTTTAAACAAAATGGAATAATAAAGTTTCATACAAACGCACGTGCCGCAGTCTCGCTGACGTCGCACATAACCTTTCAGCACAGCCAATTCAGTTCGGCACATAACGTGTCGCGCGGCGGATTGGGTAGCGGGTTCGGCTCGACGCCTCACATTCCTCGCGAGATCCACTACTACCACAACTACGAGCCGTACACGTATAGGGACATCGAGGAGCGGCCCCAGTTCTACTTGCACAATGCCCAGCCCCAGCCACAGCCCCAGCCCCAGCGCCGGACCTGGGCGCAGCACGCTCAGCAGCAAGACGAGATGCAAGGCTGGCAGGTGCGGTACACTTGCTTTGCTCATAACGCCTGCGTACTTGCAATGTTTCGCTTGCGAGAGGCACGCCTTTTCACAAAAGGTCAACGATGGGGCGGAGGTGTTTATAACACACTGCACCTCTATTAATAAGCACAATTTGAGCGAGTGTGCATGATTTTTGGTTGTTTTCAATGTCGTTTCGTCTATTTTATTATTTAATACAAATTGATCAAGGTCATTTGTAATCTTCATCAACACTACTATTATAAAGAGGAAAGATTTGTGTTTTTGTGTGTATGTTTGTAATGAATAAACTCAAAAACTACTGTGCTGATTACAAAAATTCATTAACCATTTGAATCCTACATCATCAGCGCGTTACATAGGCTTTATTATATCCCCGTACTCCCACGGGATCGGGAACTAGGCGGGTGAAACCGCGTGTCGTCCGCTAGTATGTAATATATGAAGTAAAGTACATTCAAGCTTTGGATGCGCTCTTTGTAAAAACATACATAGTTCAAAACATAGCATATCAGGTAGTACCAGTTTATTGGAAGATGTATATAACACTCATTTTCAAATGTTCGATTGATTTAATTAAATGTGTAACTTTGTAACAGTTTTTGCCAGCTTATTTAATTAAATAAGGAACTATTGATGTTACAGTTGCACCAGCAAAATAACCTACAACAGCAGCATCAGCAAAACCAGCTGCAACAGCAACATCAACAAAATCAGTTAATACAGCAAAATCAGTTACAGCAACAATTACATCAAAATCAGCTGCTGCAACAGCAACAGCAAAATCAATTATTGCAGCAAAATCAGTTACTGCAACAGAATCAGTTGCAGCAACATAATCAATTACAGCAACAAACTCAGCAAAGTCAGCACACTCAACAGAATCAGCAATATGAACCGCCACAGAGGACGTGGAAATCACCTTCGCCGCAACCTCAGGGATTTATGTTACATGATCGCGCGCCGCCATTCCAGGTACATAGATTAAAATTATAAAACAAACGTGTTTCTGTATAATGTATTGTTTCTATTAATATCTTTGGATGCACATGTTTCTTGGGTATAGAGTTTTGTTTTTTTTTTAATTTGACCAAATGACTTGATGAGTGATAAAGAAGAAATATCAAACAAAGTTTGATCGCTTTTAATTTTGTCATTACACTGTCGAAGTTACGTTTGGTATACATTTAAAATTGTTGAGAGCCGTGGTGGCCTTGAGGTTTGAGCAGTCGCCTGCTACGCAAGCGACGCAAGTCCGAATCCCAGCGGCCTGTACCAATGAGTTTTTCTTAAATACTTATGTACAGTGAATTCACACCACGTGCTTTACGGTGAAGGAAAACATCGTAAGGAAACCTGCATATTTCAGAGAAGTAATTCAATGACGTATGTAAAGTGTGAGACGGTGATGGACTCACCATCTGTCCCGTTGGCACTTAATCATCTTCGGTGAAAAGTGGGTGTTGTGATTACAACACCTCTGCCTACCCCTTCAGGGAATATAGGTGTGAGCATATCTATGTTAAAATTGTTCTGGAGGGTTTTTTTTTATATAACAATAGCATCACTATACTTGTCACAATAAATGATTGTAACTTGCAGGTGCAATACAACAGCGAGCGGTATCAGAACGGCACGGACAGCAATCGCGAGCGAGAGAGCCAGAACCACCTGAGCTACACCGTGGTGGGCGGGCAGTACTCCCAGTCGCCGCCGCCCAGCAGTCCGCGCCGCCCGCCCGCGCCGCCCCGCCAGGGGTCGCTGCCCGAGCCCGCGCGGCCCGTGGCGCTGCACCAGCTGCACCAGCCCGACGACATGGAGCCCCAGAACATATCCTTCATAGGCAACGCCGAGGACGATGCGCTCAGACAAGGCATCAATAGACTTAATATATCGTCCGGCACGCGGACGTACCGCATCCCCTCCCCGACGCGGCCGTCCCTCACGAGGAATTCCTTCCAGGAGCCCCCGGAAGCGACCAACGAGAAGGGCTTCTATATATCGTTTGATAACGCGCAGCCCAAGAGGCCGAAGCCGCCATTGAGGGTGAAACGTATGTCGCCTCGTAAGGTTGGTGTTTTGTTATATTCTTCATAATCATTTAGGTTGGCTAGAACAATGCAGGCAAAGGGCCGATATAAGTTTTTTTATCAAACCTCCTTTATTTGAATGGAACCTTTAAAAAACTTCTGGTCCTTCGAGCCGAATCCAGGATTCTAAAGGGACATTTGTATGCATATGTCCCGCATCACCACGTGTTAATAACTTGTGCAATAAATATATGAATATGAATATGAACTCGACGAAACGTTTTACGTGTAATTTATTTCAAATTCGTCTCAATGATAATGACTTTCATGTTTCAGGAACGAGCGAACGAAGACGTAAGTCCGCCACGCAGCCCAGAGCTCCCGTGGGACGACCGGCGGCCGTCGCCGGCAGAGGAGGAGCCGTTCGTGGTGCACCGATCTGATGACGTTTCTTCCCAGCGCAGAGAAACGCCACCCAGAGAACGAACACTGCCCAACGCCGAACCCGCCGCCCTCGTCATCGGGGAAATGGACCCCGACCCGGTGAGTACCCTTAACACATTCGGTGCAATGTGTGGGGACACGTTTTAATTCTTATGCCTATTCCTATGCCAATGACACTCAGAATCTATGTTAATTTCAAATATTGGAAGGGCTTAGTGGAGTAGCAGCTTTACATCGTGTACTTGCCATCCCCAGAACTCGGCGGAGGAGATGGAGCGCAAGAAGGAGCGCATAATGCTGCTGTCGCTGCAGCGGCGGCAGCGGGCGGACGAGGCGCGCGCGCGGGCCGAGGCAGCCGCGGCGGCGAGGCGCGCGAGGCACGAGGCCGACGCCGAGCGCAAGGCCGCGCGCAAGCACGAGCAGGCGCGCCGCCGCGAGGCCATCCTGCACCAGTACAAGCTCAAGAAGGCCATCGAGGAGGCCGAGCGGGAGGTATGTGCCACCCACCTACTACCGTGGACTGGTGATCGCGGCACGAAGCAGCCGCAAGTTTGAGGTGCGCGAGGCACGAGGCCGACGCAACATTTGTCGCTACTTATTACTAGATGGTTCTGCTTGTCCTTAATTAGCGACTGCGCTTATGATCTCAAACACTATAATGTTTTTTTTATTTTTCCTTCCGACGATTTAAAAGTACTTTGAGTTTGATAACCTAACAATCTTTACACCCGTGACAAATTATCTGTATCACGGTTGCAGGGCAAAGTGCTTGATAAATCTGAGTTCATGGACACGCTGAAGGGCGGCAGTGGGAGCACTACCCCGAGCGGCGGGGGAGGGGGCACCACGAGGCTGCGGGCCCGGGGAGGGGGGGGCCGCGCCAGGCCTAAGACTATACACGTCGACACTGGGGCCTTACATGCTGCTGAAGGCATGCTGGCCAAACAACCCTCCAATACCAACCTTACAGGTACAAAATAAAAATTACTTTTTTCAATTTATTTCTTATAAAATAGTCTTACTTTTTGATGGGATATTAAGGACAACCTGCTACGGCTGCCGCTCAGCTCGGTCTAGCATCATTTAAATTTCGTAAAAAAAAACCCGTAATCGAAAGTATATATGTATGTAAAAATCCACATTTATTTGATGTCGGTTAAAAACAAAACGGATGGACAGCATGTCCTTAATATTCTACATAATCGTCATTTTGAAGATATTGTAATCGTCTTAATATTGAACTTCCATAAGAACCCATTGAAAAGTAAGAATGTTTCAATCTTTACACTCACCTTAAAAGCTGCAACACTAATTCGAAAACAGAAACTCAAAGAATGCACATTAAACAATTAACGCAAAGCTAATAATGCGTAATGTTATTTTTATTTGATCGCAAGTAAGCTTGACTCGCCCTCTAGTTCACGAAGTATGAAAAGCTTCCTACGAATTTGTTTGATCATCAGAAAATACAATTTATATTCCAGTAGTAAATTATTTTCTTTTTTGTTCTGCTAAAAAGCCTCTGACCATAAAAACATTTCTATGCTACAGACAGACAAATTACACTACAAATATGTATAATCCCTGTGTCAATTGTTGTTTTTGTTACCACATCCAATATTGTGATTCGCCTCCGCACTAGATGTATATAGCTTTCTCCCACTTTTATTTGTTGAGGCATGGCAGCCCTATATGTTTCTTTTCCTGCAGACTTGGTGTACTGAAATTTGGTTTACGCCACAGTGATGGGAGTTTTCAGTACAACAAGTCTAATTTATAGTCTTCATTTTTTGGACGGACCTCAAAAAGAATAAATATTTTGGATCTACTGAAATTATTGTATAGAATTTCAATTAATTGTGCGATTTATGAAATATTTCCCGTAAAAAGAACGTCACGTGACAGATTCCGATCAGACAGAAGTGCTATTTTGTGTACTTTAAATTCGATCAGAAGCAATCTATTTCCTTTCTCAATCTCCTCTAGTCAACCAACTACTATGGCACTGTTCTATAACCATCCGCACGGAAAATTAAATCTTGTCCAAATGTAAATAAAGTTTAAAATAGTGATGTCCAAAAAGTGTGGTAGCTTACGTGTGTGTGTGTGGACAGCGGGCTCGATGCGGCGCGACTACTACCGCGGCTCGCAGGACAGCCTCGCCGAGCGCGCCGGCCTCTACAGAGGTACCACTCGCATACATTATACACCTCTCACATTATCCTCTACCACAGTTTAAATATTAGCTTTACAGCAGTTGCGAGTACAGTAATTGGATGGGTGACCGCCCGAGTTCCCTCCGTGCCTCGGAGAGCACGTTAAGCCGTTGATCCCGGTTGACAATTTATCATCTTTGGCAATCGTTACAGGTAAGTCGGAGGCCTAAAAAATTGTCTGACAACTGGTTTAACCCAGATAATAGATTTTCAAAGGGGTTGCGAAGGTCAGATGGCAGTCGCTTCGTATAAAAATCTGGTGATCAGCCACATCGGGTTGAATCAAGTGCCGACCCCAACAATGTATGGGATAAGGCCAGGGAGATGATGATGACAGCAGTTGCGAAGCTAGGAACAAATCGTTCTAATGACAAACTCACACAGACGCGCACATCTATGAGATGAATATAGTACATAATATATACAAGGGACGTCGTGTCCGCGTAAACGTCATTTATGTGTTTTACCGACTTTTTTCAAAATGACAAATTACATTATTAAACAGTTTATTTTTTTAATCTTTAAAATTTCATCCTCACGCTCCAATGAGCAAACGTTAAACTGACTGTAAAGCATATATTTAATCTGTGCATCTACTATACAAGGACGCTGGACTGGATATACTGACACTTCGCAAGTGTAGCGAGAGCGTAGTTTGAACTGTAATAGTGTTAAAGGGAGGAGAAATGAGAGCCGAGCATCGATTCATTACCGACTTTAATACCATTATAACTTAGTTATATGTACAAATTCACGGTGTGTTTACATATCCATATCTATACAGATAAATATAACTGAAGTGTCTGTTTGTAATTCAAAATTAATAGCTTTCCACTAAATGTATATAAGGTATAGAAATGAAAAATCATTCAAAAAAATATCTGTCCGTCCGTCTGTCTGTTTGTTCCGGCTAATCATCGAAACTGGTGGATCGCTTTTAACGGGACAGGGAGGATACAAGGTAGCTACTTTTTGTTTATAAAAAAACATTAAGATTCCACGGGTTAATCATGAAATTAAGTCTACGCGGCTGAAACCGCAGCGCACAGCTAGTTATCAATATACTACGTAGAAGTTCCGATCACACTCGCTAGAGGCGCTCCAAACGACTCACTATGTATGTGTAATTTGAAAGAAATTCGCCATTCCAGCGTACTTGAATAACAAAGGTAAAGTATACACTACACCTTCCAAAATATACTAACTAATCGCGAGAGTCAACTTGAGATGATGGGATTTACTGCGAAAATGTTTCGCTAAATCACAAGTTAACTCTTGCGCGCTATACCTTTGACAGCTGTCAGAGTGACATTTACAAACACATGGCCAGGCAATATGTACTGAACGTAACTCTGCAAACAATATTTGTACGAAATTTATACACAGAATGGCTGAGGTGAGGTTTTGGTTTGACAGCTGTCAGAGGGCTTAAGGTTTATTTTTTAATTTATACAATGTTACAACTACGCCTCGTTACTTACTCGGTAAATATGCCACTACTATATGACATAATGCAACACTCATGCTGAAATTATATGGAAGTAAATGGAGTTTTTATACATATATGGTTTATTTGTGTGTGGCATGGCAAAGTTATAATGTTCATGCTGCACTAACTACAGCGCACGCCAAGTAAATCTGCAGTACAGTACCCCCATCACGGGTTTGCCACCGTTTTCGTAATCTAAACTCGCTAGCGTCACTCTCAATATTTGTACGAGATATTTTAGTTCTTCCCGTCACCGCTGCGAGTCGCTGCACAATTTCTCATACTAATATTCGGCGGAGACGCTAGGGAGCTTACGAAAACGGCGGCACACCCGTGATAGGAGTACTGATATTGAGTACGGCGAATATGTCGTCAGCTTATCTTTTCAGCAGGCATTGACAAATTAACATTCTGCAGGCAGATTCTTGCGCTAATAGAAGCGATACAAATGAATGGGATTGACATAAATCAGTCACGTGACATATGTCATACCCATACATTTTGTTACGTTTCTACTAGCGAAGTGCGAGTATAACGTTACTTTGTCTACAGCCCTGGTGGTTGATTCATGCGAATAACCAGACAATTATTTGACTGTCCTTGGTCACATCCACTCTTATTTTTTTTATTAAGTTCAAAAAGTCTCATGCGATATCCAATTTAATAATAAAATCTACATACATACATTTGCTCACGTCTGTATTCCCGGAAGGGATACGCAGAGGTATTATAATAACAACACCCACTTTTCTCCGAATATGATTAAGTGCCAACGTGACAGATGGTGAGTCTATCGCCGCATAAGGCACTATACATGCGTCTTTGAATTACTTCTCAGACATATTCTGGTTTACCACGATTTTTTGCCTTCACCGTAAAGCACGTGGTGTTAAATCACTGCACATGTTTTTTTGAAAAATTCATTGGCACAGGCCCCGCTGGGATGCGAACATACGTCCCTTGCGTAGCAGCCGACTGCTAAAACCCCAAGGCCACCAAGGCTCTCAATCACTGATAAACCCTCACGGTTAACAATATCTATCCTTATATCAATAACGTTTATATATTTGATAAGTATTGAATTGGTCAATCAAATAATGTGGTGGCCTTGAGGTTTGAGCAGTCGCCTGGTCGCCTGCTACGCAAGCGACGCAAGTTCGAATCCCAGCGGAGCCTGTACCAATGACTTTTTCTAAAAAAGTTATGTACAGTGATTTCACACCATGTGCTTTACGGTGAAGGAAAACATCGTGAGGAAACGTATGTAAAGTGTCTGAGACGGCGATGGATTCACCATCTGTCACGTTGGCACTTAATCATCTTCGGTGAAAAGTGGGTGTTGTTATTACAACACCTCTGGCTACCCCTTCGGGGAATACAGGCGTTAGCGTATGTATGTAATAATGTCATGTTACTTGCTAGAATCAATCTACCCTAAACGGGAAAATATCACTATTTTGTATTATGTGCTCTTCAGTAATGTCTGTTTTTTTGTCATGAATGGTGATATTTTCTTCACAATAAATTTGTCTCATATATTTCCGTCAAATTAATAATCACAGCTCTGAATAGTTTTATGCATGGTTTGATGTTGGAATTCACTAGCAGGCAACATTTGTTTTTAATGACACAATTCAATTATATGAATATATATTCCAAATTACATACTACAAGCAATTTATAAACGAAATCCTGCTTACGTTACAACAAAATGGATCTGATTCCTGGAAACAGTATTCAACACAACACAACGAAAAGGTAGGAGTTCCTTCTACTGCAATATTTATATATAGGGTCTAGACTTTTACACGAACATACTGGTTACTGAGCATCGGTCGGAGGTACATATAAATGTTGAAATGTATAAAAAGCCCTTTACATTTTTTTTTATTATTTGTCGTTTAAGGTATTAATTTGAGGCATTCTGGTTTTTAGAATTTTATTTTCCAACATAAATAAGCATTGAATTTATGTTACACATATTCATATAGTTATTGCATTTATGTCAGTTACTCGAAAGATATAAAAAAATCATAATTATAATGGTATATATAGTTAGACTAACATAACTTACACTTATGAAGTATTTTATCTTAAATTTACATCAATAAGTAATATTTATAAAAGTATTGATTCACTAAACACAATAATACTCATTATATTTTATATTATATTATAACAGATAACCTAGTGATCCTTTTTTTCTTCTATATTATCTATATTTCACCACAATAAGAAAGTTGCAAGTTGAAGAATGATGTGGTGACCAGAATTGAAAAAAGTATGTTGAGATGGTTTGGACATATCGAAAGGATGAGTGAAAGGTGATTAACGAAAGAAATTGATACGAAGAAAGTGTATGAAGAAATGCATGAATGTGGATGAAGCGAATGAGGTATGTAAGGATCATAGCCTGTGGCAAACGGTGGTCTCTACCTACCCCCATGGGATACAGGCGTGAGCATATGTTTACCACAATAATAAAAAAATTAGTGATTTTTTTTAATATGGTATCACCAGCCAATGATTTGTGATATATATGTGCGCTTAAAAAGTCTGGACTCTATATGGAATATCTGTCCCTAAAATATCTTGTTACTTTATAGTGATTGAAGATTACCCCCTAATTACAATACTAGGACTAAAAGTATGTCCATGCCTACTGAAATCCGAATTACAAAAAGAGAGGGCACTGCTTTTAAACCAAAAATAATCTTAGATAGAATAAAAATATCTCAGAATTATTTACATTAATCTTTCTTTTGCAGTTTGTCTTATAAGTGACCGATTTTGTTAATCCGTTACAAAGAAAGTGGCATCGCTTTTGACTTGTCATTTGTTGTAAAACGTCAAAAGCTGTCAATAGTAGCGTCAACTTATAAATAGCGTGTACTTTTTCAGAGTCGCCTGTGGAAGATCGCGGTGGTATGTCCCCCAGTAGTGCCTCGAGCGGGCCGCTCGGCCGCCGCGGCTCGTGTAAGACTTCCCGCGGTGAGTCAACACTGCCTACTGCCTACCGCCTATCACTAACACCGGCGATGCTTTGCATATTACCTTATACTCGATTCTGTTTGTGAGGATTTGGTTTAAACAAGGACCACACTGATCTCGCATTAAAACTATGTTCATCCCTTTTTAAATCCGTATCACAATAAGGGATGGATATATTTTAAATCAAGGACTAACATAGTCTATGTTTTGTAATAAGGAGGATATAAATGCCAAATAATTTTCCAATAAATTTTCCCCCTTAGTCTCACATATGATCAGAATCGAATATAATTATGTTTAAATAAACGCAATTGGCGATATTTTTAAATGTGAAAAGGATGGAATATATCGCTTCTTATATCAAATTGTATCGCTTATTTATATCATAAAGGATAACTTGAAACGTATTTTGCATGAGAATTTATGAGTGTTTTGTTTGTGAGCTGATATTTTTCAAGTTATCAATATTATTTTAGTGGCAACACTCTCAAATTATATTTAGACAAATGCTGCCACTTTTTCCAGTGATACACTTACGAATATGGCAATATGGTTGAATATTATTGATATGAATAGGATGCTTATTAAATTTTTGTTCAGTAGTGCGCTTCGAATTGAGTATATATTATTAAATAGATTTTATATTTTATATGTGTATGATTTGCATCGCATAGATTTGTTAGACACCCTGGATTTGCTAAGCTTGATAGTTAGGCCATATTATTGTAGTTCGCAACTCGATTCAGAGGTGTTCCCATCAAGCTTTTTCCAAATTGTTTTAAATGCCCTCTAGACCTTCCGCGCATTTACTAAATTGGTTCCCGATTTTTGTATATAGAGAAGTACTTACAATATATAACAATCTAATATGAGACTTATAATAACGCGACATTAGCATTAATTTTGTTTGCCATATTATTTCAGTGTATTTAAACAGTTATTTACTTGCGTAAAACGGAGAGTTTGCTTTTGTGATCGATGCATGCTTTCGACGTGACATGACGTCACGATCATAATCTGACATTGACAGCTGTTAATTAAATTTTTGCAGGGATTTTCTTTCCTTAAATCCTACCTTAAAAATATCTTTCTTCCCTCTATCCCGTGTTCCCAAGAGCTGGAGTTTTGCATGTGTCGTGATGAATAGGTAAACTATTTCAGAACGTGTGAATGAGGAACCACAGTCGGCACGTGGAAGGTCTAAATATTCCACTTACCAGAGTAACTTTAAGGCGGGACGGAAGTCAAGCTCTCTTATGAACTTGTGCGGTAAGAGACAAAAGATACGGCTTGACTCACGTGTGGTATAGACGGGTATACCACCTCGCTTTGGTGCCTTGGGTTTGGTTCGTTTTCTTTTGCTGGACGACGGAGTGCGGTCACTGGCGTTGGAAGGGTCTGTTGCTATTGTCAACCTTACTATCTTAACATATGGTTGAGATTACATTGAATTGCAGATAATTTTGCATTACAAATCAATTTTTATTTTGTATACATACATACATATATTAATGTAATAATAAAAATTCAAAAGATACAATTAATTAAATTATATAATGTATCGTGTATTAAAACAACTCAAAAAATCATTATCTGAATTAAACTCACACATGTAAAGTTCACAATTATAACCTTTTGGCGCCATATCGACTTCCAAGTTCGAACTTCTTTCGTCATGTGCACATTCCGTTCATTGTTTTGGGTCATCGGCATATAAGTACATACATAATTATTATGTGGTTGTGGCATATATTATATTTAGGTATATTATTATATACGGTCGACGTTAGAGCATGATATAATTATATAATTATTATAATATATTTTATTTTGGTGTTGGTGTGACATCGTATATAACAGAGGCATATTTTTTTTATTATATATTACGTATCGCAATAGAAATTGCAGCTGCCTTCAAATAACGTTTGAAAGCAATTGATAAATGTCAAATTGCTCTGTAACGTTTAATGAAGAGATTTGTTAAGAAATGCCTTTTCTAAATACGTTAACTTCAAATTCCCCATTTCTACATTCTTCATTTCAGTGTTATTTATTTATTTTATTAGATTATGTATACAATTGATGTTCGATGTTGTATGTAAAGGCTTATTTTATTAAGTTTGCCATATTATTTCGCTTAGCAGCTGTAGAATTGTACCAAGTAGATAAATGTGTAGACACAGAATTGGATATTGCTTCAAGATATACAAATTAAAATGAAATCAGAATTTCTTACTAATTTTATTTGTATGCTAGTCAAAGACTACGGTAACTTAATACTAACAATTATATTAACATCTTATCAACTACTATAGATTAATTGTACTAAATTAAATTCATCTTTACGACTGTTAACTTACGTGTTTGTTAAGTTACTATTAATCCCCTGTTAGGTTTTTCAATTCAATTCAAAGTAAATTATTGATAATTTAAATGTTAAATGTGGTTATTGGTGTTGTATAAAAATAGCCTGCGAATACGATTGCAAGGCAACACTGTCACAATTAATTTGATTTAATGAATTGTCCGACGTCCATAGACGTTTATTATCAAGGTGATGGTCTGTATAAAACTATCACGGGGCAACGCTGACGACTTATAGTACTTACGGCTTAATGTCCGGCCCTAGATACAAAGCTGGATATTTAGTGAAACTCTTTAAACAATTTAGAATTAAACGGTTACCGCATAATATTGCTTTAAAAGAAAGATGGCAGTATTTATACCAGACGAATTGTCGTGATACTTAGCGTTTCACGCAACAACAGAGCATCGGATCGACTTTGTGTTGCTTGTATGTTTAATATAATGTTTGTATCACTGAGATGGCAGCAAAGCATACTGTTAACTTCATGGTAAACGTTCACCGTAGCCTATGGTCGCTTGCAATCCCGGGGCATTACTTGCGCATTGCCGACTAAAAAATATAACAAATAATGTGTAAAGGGCCGGATGACATTGTACAGCTTGGGGATATTGATGGATAGTTTTTTTTATCACTTAGTTGGCAAACAAGCATAGGCCCACCTAATGATAAGTACCGCAGGCTATGTTCGTTTGAAACATCATACGTATCACGTGCGCGTCGATTATGTAACATAACATAGGGAAAGGTATAGGGCCGGACGGCTAGGTGTAGTCGTGAGCGTTGTGGTGCGTGTTGTGTAACGGGCTGGTCGGGTAGACTCGGGGCTGGGCCGGGCCACCCCGCCGCGGCGCGCGGCGTCCCCCGGGCTGCGCGCGCTGGGCTCGCCGGCCTCGGGCTCGGGCCCGGGCTCGCTGCCCGGCGCCATCGGCAAGCGGCGCGCGCCTCTCGACGACGCTTCCGACGTCTCCTCCACGCACTCCTCCATCATGGACTACTCGGGTGAGTTCGCACTACCTCTAGATACCTTACGACACACGTCCCTTGCCGGGCACTTATAATACTGTATAATGTTTTTTTTCTATGTCCTTCCGATATGACTCTACTTTGGAAGAAGTCTAATCAAATGAAGATATTTTTTATTTAAATTTTAATATTATACTTCATAAGTTTATGTATTTCCTATTATATACAAGATCACGTTTAATGTGCGTTTCCACCAGAAATCGGAGGATACGTTTCCTATGAACAAATAGAATCAATGCGCTGAGAGAGACTCGTTAAATCAAATCAAATAATTTTATTCAAGGAGCACTTGGATTCAGTGACCTATTTTTGAATTAAATTTAGTTAATTTACTAAGTGATGATAAATATAATACTAGGTAACTAAAAAGATTCTATTGGTTCCCAAAAACATATACCTCTCAACGTATCCTCGCACATCTCTAGTGGGAACGCACCTTTAATGTGGTTTCTTTCATCTTGATAGATTAGTAAAATCGAATATGAAGTGCTATCGTCTCTCATAATAATAGTTTTCAGCTAAAATAATTATTTCCTGGTTTATATTTTTGCCACTACAATATCACTTTCTGATACCTGCAAGTAATTTTAAGGGTATTCCTATGATGACAGGGATTTCTTCCGTCAAATATATGGGCCAACGAGAAATCCCTGTGAGGAAATAATATAAAGCTGTTAAATCATCAATCATTGTCTATTATTTATGTGATTTATTTGGTCCATCATATGTATTTTCTCCCTAGCAAGACCCTATCCAGTTCGGCGCAAAGGTCATTACGATATTTGTATAAACTGTAGGTAGTTGGGTTCACAAACACGTAGACACAGCTCACGTTTGATACACTGTAAGCGATGTCATGCCAACATAAACCGAATAAATTAAGATGCAAAATATAATTGATTTAATGTACTTTGTAAGGCATGGTTTGATTTGATAGCATTATCCTAACAAGAGTGATAAGTCTGTTGTCGCTTGTCATCGCCCGACGCTTCCTCACCAACAATTTACACATCACCATTATTTTGTGCGTACACTGTGCATTTTGTTATCTATACTAATATAACAATAAACAACTTTCTTAGTAAATAAATCATTTGTCAACAGATTTGTAATTTGCTTGATATTCAGAAGTAGGTTAGAAAAGTATTTAGGCTTAGATACAATTATATTAAATTAATTAATTCAAATACATTTTGAAATCGTAACTCCACTTTAGCAATTTATCAGCTCACTTTGACCTTTCTTAAACCAATGTATAAAGCAGCCAAAGATAACGAATAATTAATTTTACTTATGTAAACTTGCAACTTAATCAAAAAATTATTCCGTTTTTGGCGATAGCAAATATTTATTCTCCAGTACTACTGCGTCTCCATTGGAACTTCTATTAGCTTCTCCCAATAATAATGTTTGTGAATGACACTATAGTAAGAATGAATAAATAAAAGCAATATATAATTCCCAGGCCCTCGCCTCTACAAGCAGCCGACCACGAAATCAAACAGAGGCATAATGTTGAACGCGGTGGAGTATTGCGTGTTCCCCGGCGCGGTGAACGCTGAGGCGAAGCGACGCGTGCTCGAAGAAATAGCTCGATCGGAGAGCAAACACTTCCTAGTGCTGTTCAGAGACGCCGGGTGCCAGTTCAGGGCGTTGTACTCGTACTGTCCCGACACCGAGGTCGTCGCCAAGCTGTACGGCACCGGCCCCAAGAATGTCAATGATAGGATGTTTGATAAGTTTTTCAAGTGAGTCTCTTTGAATGTATTGCTTTGAATATATTGATATTTCCATATCTACTCTCTTCCCGCCCACGACCTTGACTCACCGCTCTCTTCTGTAACGCGAAGGTGCCTAGTCGAGTAGCTCTGCTACTGGGCGTGTAAAAAAGGCAACATTATCGTCACGCTTCGCACATAGAAGCGGTACAAAATGTATGGGAATGTAATTTTTCACGTGACTGATTTGTCATAACCATTTCACATTTTGTACCGATTCATGCCATTTCACATTTTGTATCGATTCTATTAGGGAAGTGCGAGAAAATGTTGCTTTGTTGCTAGGCCTACTGACCACAAAATATTTCGTATGTGGAACTCAACGGCCTAGTTGCATGTGAATTTGTGAGAATTAAGACTTACAAACACTGGAAAGCCGATCGTGCTTATTGAAATGCAAACTATTTCACTTTACTCATCATCATCTCCCTGGCCTTATCCCATACATTTTTGGGGTCGGCACTTGATACAATCCGATGTGGCTGATCACCTGATTTGTATACGAAGCGACTGCCATCTGACCTTCGCAACCCCTTTAACGAGTTAAATCTGTGATCTGGGTTAAACCAGTTGTCAGACTATTTTAGGCCTCCGACCGACCTGTAACGATTGCCAAAGTTTTTAATAAATTGGCAACCGCGACCGACGGCTTAACGTGTTCTCCGAGGCACCCATCCAATTACTCGCTAGGCTTAGGGTTGCTTAACTTCGCCGATCGAATGATATGCGCAATAGCAACTGTGCCACGAGCTCCTCCATTTCATTCAACTATTTCACTTTACTATAATGATACTATTGGTGTTTATTGCAGATACAACTCAGGCAGCAAGTGCTTCTCGCAGGTGCACACGAAGCACCTGACTGTGACGATCGACGCGTTCACGATACACAACTCGCTGTGGCAGGGGAAGAAGGTGCAACTACCCTCCAAGAAGGACATGGCGCTCGTCATATAGGCGCGTCACGATGCTCATTACATTACGCACCGTTTTATGAGGCGCGTCCTTGAGGCACAGTATACATATAAGCTTACTACAACCAGTATCGAGGAACAAATCGTTCGAATGACACACTCACGATGGTGTCACGTCCTGGACGCGTATACGTCATTCAAAGACATTTTTATTAACTCTGACAGTTGAAAGTTAATAAACAATTTCATAGCAAACGTTCTTATATTTTGGGTCAGATCCTATATTGGTTAGTAAGCTTATATATATTGTGCTAGAGGTCATATGACCTTTTTCATATTTGACTTGCTTCTTGTCATATAGGACACGGCGCTTGTCATATAGGACATGGCGCTTTTCTAGTCGCCGCCACTCGAGTCAAACTACTCATTGTTAGCCCGCAAGTGGCAGGCCTAAGATAACTGCGTTCTCGGCGAGCTTGGTGTTATCACTCGCATATCATGCATTGAGGGTCTATCTTACTCACTTAAGTTTGATTTTTGACAGGAACTTGACATCTGTCACAATTTTGGGTTCATTGTCTGATAGAATTTTTTTATTTTTATTATATCACTGCATCTCATCAAAATGACTGATTTGCTGTTATTTAGTCGTCTATTCGGATGGTCGGTTTTACAATCGATGACGAGTCATTTGATAGACCCCCGGCATATCCATGCGATGAGCCCCGAGCGCCGCGAACTACTCAGGCCTTACCCCAATGCCAGTGTCCATTACGATGTATTTTATAAAGTCGGTTAGTGCATTTTTCCTCGAAGCGAGCTAAGTTTTTAATTGAGAATGATTACGTTTAATTTTCGCTTATAAAATGTGTGATGTCGAGTTGTGTGCGGCCGTTGGATCGGTCGCGAGTCAGTAATTTTTAAATCATGTAGGTAATGCGACTGTACGGCCGCTGCGGTGCCCGTGTCATAGTGTACATTAGGTCGTGGCGTGAGCGCGGATCAAGTTAACGTATTATTTGGAATTAGCTTCGATCGGTTCGCATTGCATTGCGGAAGTGAATCATGTTGAGTGGGCGTCATGTATCTCTATTACGAATTTGCCACCATATGCCTAATCTAGAAAAGTTTATATCAAAGAAAATTGTTCAGTACGTGACCACTAGAAGGCGCTTCTCATATTTTTAGGGTCGGCCTCATGCAGCCGCTCGACGCTCGTTTCCAGCGACAAATGTGGTCACTGTGTGGTCAAATGTGGTAGTGGACTCAAAAAGGAACTACGTCATGCAGCCGCTCCTATCACGTATCGCTACATATCACGTGACCACATTTGTCGCTGGAAACGAGCGTCGAGCGGCTTATATCAGGTTGCACCTTTACGCGGTGACGTGATGGGTTTTGATAAGGGTGGCAATCTCTTAATAGAGGTGCTGGTATTGTTGTATTTATTGAGGCGTCGAGCTTGAAGCCGATACGTGCGTGTTGCGTGCATTGCTGCGTTAGTTCCCAACATGAGACGTGTCACTCGGTATGTGAGCGCAATGTTTGCCATATGTATTAGTGAGATGGTCGATACTTTCCAAAATTTTATTAAATTTGTCTCAAAAGTGTAACAGCCAAACTGTCGGGTGTATGATGATGAATGAATAATGTTCGTTTTAGTAAACTGTCCCTCACATTATAATAGTTAACATGTTCACAAACTAATAATTATTATCGCTTATTTGTTATTATTAACTCGTTAGTAATTATTTCAATTTGACTGGAGTTAAGATTAAGGTGATTACGTATTTGTTTAACTGACCTTCATTAAATTAATACAATTCCCATTTTTTACCGCTTGTATAGCTAAAATAAGACAAGGCACATTTTACGTGGTAATTGTACTGCCTTACCCTGTAAATAATTGTTTTTTTTTGTATACAGCTATTTATTAAAATAATGTTAAACGAAAGATGATGGATATCATTTTTTCATTGTTTAATGATGGTCATCAATAATATACTACCGATAGTATATGGTATGCAAATATATTGTATTATTAAAAAGCATAACGAAATAATATTGAATTTCATATTATGTTGTGGTTTTATTTCAAACTTACGTCAGTGCATTGCCGTTTTTACATATGTTAAAAAGAAGAAACTTAGCGCAATAATTAAGGATAACATAGCAAGTATCGCTATATATGTAAAGTTTGGAGTGGCCAAGTATACCGATTATTAATTCGCCGGATGGCCACAAAAATTGTGTTTTTGCAGTCAGAAATTTCTCGATTTTATGACTCGAACACAATAGATGTCATATATTCGTATCGGGCCTCCTCGCTTGGGGCCCTTCAAATCTAGATAAGATGTGGGTTGGTGTAAAATAGACAGATAGTAGATGACATTGTGAACGCCCTGCTTGAAAAATATTACGTAAAATATGAATTTATCTATACTTACACAAAACCGTGTTGTGTTGGACTTTCAATTAATACCGAGCAGCTATGAAAAGTTGACGACATCCTAACCCGAAAAGTTCGCTAAGACGCCTGCCACTGGCAGTCTCAGGTATGTTTATTATTCTCTTATAAGCACTAATTAATTAATTTACGTATACAAACATTACACTGTTTCTTTATATGCCAAATCTTTTGAACATTTCTCATAGAGCCGTGGTGGCCGTGGGGTTTGGAGTGGGGCAAGCACCTAATATACAGAATGTCGGGGAAAATAGGACAGCTGTTAAAATATGTGATAGGGTGATAATTCTAGAAAGCAAATAAAATTATTAAGACAAAAATATAATCTTCCGTTTTCGAGTAATTGCCGTTCAATGTTGATCATATCCACCCCTTATTTTCTGAACTCTAATCTAACGTTTTAATTTTTTTCTCCCACTAATAATTCCTGAAATAATCCCATAAAACCATATTTCAAAACCTTCTCATTAATTTAACAAGTTGAATTACTGCATACGTAATGTAGGCAAACGCGGCCGCGCGTTCATTCAATGGCTTAAGGCCGCCAGCTCTTCGGCCCTTAGCAACCATAGCCTATAACTACGTTATCGTTGGAGCTAGATATTTTACGACTTCAACATAGTGATATATTCATAAAACCCTACAACTTCTAGAAGACAACTGTTCCTTTTTCTCCGACACCTTGTTTAATTGTATCATAATTAATAATTGTAATGAAATGAACATGATGCCAGCCGAGTCTCATGCCGGTTCTTCTGAGAAGACTAGTTTCAACCGGTGGTCAATTCTTCGACGTTCATAAGTGCTTTACTAGGCCCTGCACTTAATATATCATTTTCATTACTGTATTAAAAATATAATTGTGCATTCAAACAAAGAAATGAAACATAATTACGGTGGATTGACATTTAATCATTATATTCACACAACGATATCGGCGGTTATTACGAATTAACAATATATTTATAAACGGTAAAATAATCAATATTGACGATTTGTGACAATTAACACTTGTACTACGTTTTATAAATCACATTTTGTTACTAAAATAATACTTATCCATAATTAATCAATTACTATAATTGTTCAAAATTATCAATAAATTATTCGTTATTCACGTTTAAAACTAAAATTATCCTTCGCTAATTAGAGATCAAATAATGATAATTAACATAGACATTGCAAGACCCATTAAAGTTAATCACATACATACAATAATAAATAGAATCATTCAAAATTGAGCTTTAAGGTCATGGACAAAATTAGACAATGGTGAAGTAGGTGATCGGGGAGGTTGGTTCCACAGTCTTGTGCAGGTTGAGCTGGTGGACTATTGTGTCGGGGTTGTCCACTTCCTACAAATACAATAACAAACGTTAATCTATACATCTATACAGATCAATTAACAAAAGTGTCTGTTTGTAATTCCAAAATAACAGCTTTTCACTAAATCCACATGAAAGTACACCCGATACTGACATTAAAACACTAATTAAAAAAAACTTTGTCTGTTTGTTCCGGGTAATCTGGAACGGCTGAACCCATTTTAACGGGGGTTTCACTGGCAGATAGATAATGTTACAACATGGGCTACTTTTATTTCAAAAAATCATTAGGTACGCGGATGAAACCGCAAGGCACAACTAGTAATATATGTATAAAGCTAACGAGTATTTTCGTTCTTTGTTTGATTCAACGCGCAAATTTCACGAACCAGTGTTGGGTACATAGTCCCTTTATTGAGAAAGGCTATAGGCTATAATATATAATTACGCTAAGACCAATCGCGGGTTAGTTAGCGTTAGCCCAAAGTAACCTTCCAAACTCTTCCACATATATTTTAGAACTATTTGTTTCTAATAATCATCATAGTCTTATCTTATTTAAAATAACTATACTTTTACTTCCAAATCATAAATTATTCGTTATAATATTTTGTTATGTATACCTGTTCATCAGCGTGTCCATTAATCTCCACAGGAATGGTCTGTCCGTCTTGAGTAATTACCTGATAAACATATTCAAACAATACAATTTACGGGACGCGAATTTTCTTTTAGATACTGTCTTTATATCGTCATGTTCGATATCATAATTATATCGATATATATTAGTTAACTCTAGTATAGGTCTATATATTTACTATATATATAATGAAAAGTTTATTATGCCAACTGAGTTTCTTGCCGGTTCTCAGAAGGTGGTCAAATCTTCGACGTTCAGAAGTGCCTTACCAGGACCTGAACTGAATAAGTCATTTCCATTAATTCTGTACCCTGATCAGCGGTTACACTTAGTATTTTGTGATTAAGATATACATAATTTTGCCCAGCTTCATTAAATATCTTTTTAAAAACCCGTACGTTCATTCCACAGTAAAGTATGTATATCATTAGTATGATCCAAGTAAAGCTGTGCTACATTACCTGCAATGTCTTTCCATCTACAGACATAATAGCGAGTCGGGTTCCGTCCTGCATCGTGAAGTGCAATGGGTTGCCTTCTTCGTCTGTTACCTGGACATTATATAGATAAATACAAATTGTAGTAGTGTCTGTTTGTAATAATTAAAACAGATTCTGTCTGAAATGCATATTATGAAAGTATTTTATATTTAAAGCTACTCGAGACTTATCACGATAATATTTTGAAAATAACGTTCCTCGACGCTTCGATTGGGTTACACCAATCGTGGTCGCGAGCTTTAAACTGTTATTTTCAAAATATTATCGTAATAACTTTAAATCGCGAAAGTTTGATATGATAAAAGTATATAACAAAATCTATAATAGTCTGACTGTTTGGACCAGACAAATTTTAATCTAAAACCGGCTTTCCCGGGACCCTCTTACATTTATAATATAATCGCTGGTGCTCGCGACTCCGTCTGCGCAGGATTTGCCTTATCTTTGTATTTTGTACATTTAATATTTTTATAAACTATAGTCTGTGTTATTCTGATGTATAAGTGAAAAGTCGGATAATAATGTAAACACCGTCCCGGATAGAAATTCACGTTTATTGGCTTCTTCAATCTTGCCTATAATAATGCTATTACATTTTCCTGCATGCATAGGACATTTACGCGCCATCTCAGATCGCGCCATAGATAACCTAGTATATGTCGGCTGAATACTAAATACACATCAATAAGCTATGTTATTGTAAAATTCATTCAGTAGTATTTGCATGGAAGTGACAAACACCCATACATCCAATTCACAAACTTTCACATTCATTTTATAAAGGTTTAAAATTTAAAATAAATAAGAGCCGTGATGGCCTTGGGGTTTTAGCAATGGAATCCCAGCGGGGCCTGTACCAATGATTTTTTCAAAAAAACTTATATGCAGTGATTTCACACCACGTGCTTTATGGTGAAGGAAAACATCGCGAGTAAAACTGCAAATGTCTGAGAAGTAATTAAATCCATCTGCCACGTTGGCACTTAATCATCTTCGGTGAAAAGTGGGTGTTGTTATTACAACACCTCGGCCTAGTAAGGTTATGATAAAATGTTATATGATCAGCGCTATACATACGGGCATATGGTCGGGTTGCGCAGGCGAGTAGAGGATGCCGTCGTCCTCCAGTTCCTCCACCACGGAACAGCTCGACAACGACTTGTCCTCCACTACTTCTTCCACCTATAAAAACGTCATATTATTGACACATGTGCACTTGCATCAATTCAATTCAAAATATCTTTATTCGATTAGAGTTTTTACAAAGTACTTTCAAATCGTCAGAAACACACGATTACATAGGATTACACATGCTACCGCCAGGTTCGGAAAGTTGCTTTTACTGAGAAGAACCTGGCAAGAAACTCAGTAATTACTCTTTTAAAAAAAATATTGCAGCTTTGAGTAATACAATATAAATCATAAAAAATATATATAAGCCCATGGACACAGTTCCAGTGCACAAAAGTCGATATAAAAAATTTAAAACCTAAAAATAAGTACTACGAATAATTGTGTAGCTTGAGATGACCAGCGTCCACTAGCAGCACCTGTTCACAAGTATGACGAGAATGCCAGCCATCGCTTGCAACAACTTAATATTATGCAGGTTGAAGTCTATGTAAGGTAGGGCATAACAAACGGTTCTCCAGAAGACAGAAGAGAAAGCAGCAGAATAAAGCGTCCTTTTTGTGGTCACCAGTACTCGGTGGGGAGTTGCTGAGCTAATAATTGTCGTTGTCATTATGTTAGCACCAAGATTTCATGGCTACTCGCGAGTGACGATTTCATATTTGAGTATATATTTATTGCCACAGAATGGTTAACATTAAAGAAAGATGGATGGATTGTGTGAAAGATGATATGGCTAAAATAGGAGTGAATACATATATGACGGCTGATAGAGAGAAATGAAAGGGAAGAACATGCGCCGACCACAAATAACATGGGATAAGGGCAGGAGGATGATGATGATGGTTAACATTAAAGAAAAACATTTAAAGACGTATAGGCAGTAGAGTCTGATAAGACAGATCCACTAACTTATCATTGACATTAAATCATCCGTCCAATATGGTTACTACCAGGGCCTGTAGACAAACTAATAATGTCTTCACGCTTCGCAAATAGCTTCAATTAGCACAAGCGCGAGATTGTTACTTTGTCTAGGCCTACTGTGCCTACAATTCTAGTAAATGGGTATTTAGTATATTTGAATGTATCGTACTTCTAAACAATGTTGCAGATCATAAAGCGGTTTTTATTAACATGTGGGAGTTGACTTAAGGTTCATGGCTTAAAATATCCATACTGTATTTGCGCATCTAGCTGCGATTAGTCACCGTCTTAAAAATAAGAACCCGAAGTATTTCCTCTTGATTGCCTCAAGTGAGTGCAAGCATCTGTCGAGAGCGCCCATGTAAGAAACTGTCATGATCAAATCAATAATTTTCTCCATGCAGGTCAAATACGAAGCACCCATAGCCTACCTGCCTACCCCCGTTGGATGTTTACCTCAAGGTCATCAAAGACATGCAGCGTGGAGGTACAGTCGGGAGGCAAGTCTTCGTACCGCACGTATATGACGCGCTCCTCGCTGTCCACCGGCGAGGGAGATCTGTCGATACTGATAGTGTTGTGCTTGTACGGACTCTGACTAGGGCTGTCCACCACCGCGCTAGTCGCTAAAAGGCTTATCTGTTTGTGCACTTGCTGTAAACAAATTAAAAGGTCGTGATATCATAGAAAACCACATCGGGGGTGGATTTAATCGAATAACTTTAATCGTTGGATTGTTTGTTTTACGTGAATCGGAGTACAGGTCGGTCTTTCGGCAAAAGACCATTCAGAACATAAGCGTTCACAACTAATAGTAGCTAAATATTAGTTTTTATTCATGACTACATGTTTAAAATGAAAAAAGCGGCTCCTATGCCGCAAAGATAAGGGAAGGAAAAATTCGACACACGAGGTAGGATCACGAGTAGCTCAGTTGGAAGAGCAACTACACGATTTGCAGAGGTCATGGGTTCGAATCCCGTCTCGTGTTTGTATTTTATTTCCCCCTTTTTTTAAATTATAGCAGCTACTTACCTTTTTATGCTTATTAAGGTTAGAAGAGTCAGCGAACGCCCTCGGACAATGGGGACAGCGGAACGGTCTTTCGCCTGTGTGTCTTCTCAGGTGTCTTTTCAAGGCCGGTCTTTCGGCGAAAGACCTAGCACAAGCAGGGGCGGGACATCGATGGTTCCTCGTGGTATTCGTGTTGGGGGGTTTGATGGGTCTTCCCAAGTGTCTGCGGTAATGTAGCCGGTGTTGGGACGAGGTTGTGAAGCGTCGACTGCAGATGTTACACTCGTAAGGTTTCTCTCCGCTGTGGATGCGCTCGTGCTCGGACAAGTTGCCTTTCTGGCTGAAACTCTTCCCGCACACTCCGCACGAGTACGGCTTTTGACCTGTTCCAAACATTTTTTTAAAATATAAGTTCAAGTATAATTTTCCCTTTACCCAACAGTCGGACAATACAGGCTGTATTCGATTAGATTAGAAGTAAATTTAGCACATGCTTATGCTCACGCCTGTATTCCCCGAAGGGGTAAGGAGTGATTTTGTACCAACAACACCAACATTTCACCGGCGAGTCCATCGCCGTCTCAGGCACTATACATACGTCTTTGAATGATTTCTCAGACATATGCAGGTTTCCTTCACAGTAAAGCACGTGGTGTGAAATCACTGCACATGTTTTTCTTTTTTTAGAAAAACTCATTGGTACAGGCCTCGCTCGGATTCGAACTTGCGTCGCTTGCGTAGCGTTGCTAATTGAGAAATAGCATTAGTTACCTGTATGCCACCTCATATGCAGCGTTAGGCTGGTCTTGTGTGCGAATTTGTGCTTGCAGATCTCGCACGAGAACTTCTTGACGCCCGAGTGAAGGAGCTGATGGTTTAGTAGATTGGCTTTCGTCTTGAACGATGCATTACACATCTAAACAATGATAAACATTAGTTAAGGCTCTGGACAAATATTATGGGTGAGATGTATGCCATAGTGTTTGAGCTGTATGCCATAGCGTATGAGACGTATGCCATAATGTATGATATCTATACCAGTGTATGAATGTATGCAATAGTGTATGAGAAGTATGCCATAGTGTATGGGACGTATGCTATAATGCATGAGACGTATACCATAATGTATGAGACATATGTCATAGTATATGAGATGTTTACAGTAGTGTGGGACGTATGCCATAGTGTATGAGATGTTTTATATTTTATATGAAATATTTACCATACTGTGTCAGATGCATGCCATAGTGTATGAGATCTATACCACAGTGTATGAAATGCATACCCATACTATATATTTGATAAATGCCATAGCTTTTGGGATGTATCCCGCAGTACATGAGATGTATTCCACGGTCCATGAGATGTATAGCACCGTGTAGGAGATGTATACCTTGCAGGTGAACGGCCTGAGCTGCGAGTGCACCAGCTGGTGCCTCTGCAGCAGTTGTCGGTGCTTGAAGGACTTGTTGCACTTGTTGCACACGTAGCGCTGGCCCGCGTGCTCCGCTTCCTTGTGGTACACCACCGACGATGGGTGGTTCAACACCTGGGACGGTAAGCGGTTATCTATAATTGAGTCTCATTGAAAAAAGTATGTTGAGATGGTTTGGACATATCGAAAGGATGAGTGAAAGGCGATTAACGAAAGAAATTTATAGAGCGAATGTGACCGGAAGTGTCGGTAGAGGGCGTCCAAGGAAGAACTACTATGACCAAATTAATAGTCTTTTTCAGAAAGGTCAAATTCGGAGCACTCGTAACCGAAGAAAGCGTAGCATGTGTTAAACGGTGGTCTCTGTCTACCCACATGGGATACAGACGTGAGCATATGTATGTATGTATGTATGAGTCTCATGTTTCTTTTGAGATCACTATTCGTGATGCAAATGTTCTACGAAGTAGTACTGGAGGAGATTGCATTAAGCTATACATCTATATTGATCAATAAAATTTAAGTGTCTGTTTTTAATTCCAAAATAACAGCACGAAATGTATAAGAAACTACATACGGTACCGACAAAAAAACCCAATTTAAAAAAAAAACCATCTCCGAAACCGCTGGACCGATTAAAACGGGACTTTCACTGATAGATAGCAAATTTTACAAGGTGTTACTTAGGTTATATATACTTTTAAAAAAATGCGCGGATCAGCCATGAAATGAAGTCTACGGGGGTGCACCCGCAGGGCACAGCTAGTTATTCAAATTCAAATTCAAAAAAAGACTTTTCAATATAAATCATAAAAATATATATAAGCCCATGGACACAGTCCCAGTGTACAAAAGACTATATAAAAAATTTAAAAACTAAAAATAAGTACTACGAATAATTGTGTAGTTTGAGATGACCAGCCCTCACTAGCCAGCCATCGCCCTCCTCAACCATTATAGAGGGAAGTGAGCGACCCGTCATCCTGACGCCGAAAGCAAAGGCATTTTAGTGAGCATGAGAACTCGTTGTAGTATAGAGGTGTACCTTCCCGCAGAGGTCGCAGCCGTAGCCGCGCGCGGAGTGCTTGCGGCGGTGCGTGAGGCCGTGCAGCGCCAGGGACCGCGGGTACGTTATAATATAGAGGTGTACCTTCCCGCAGAGGTCGCAGCCGTAGCCGCGCGCGGAGTGCTTGCGGCGGTGCGTGAGGCCGTGCAGCGCCAGGGACCGCGGGTACGTTATAATATAGAGGTGTACCTTCCCGCAGAGGTCGCAGCCGTAGCCGCGCGCGGAGTGCTTGCGGCGGTGCGTGAGGCCGTGCAGCGCCAGGGACCGCGGGTACGTTATAATATAGAGGTGTACCTTCCCGCAGAGGTCGCAGCCGTAGCCGCGCGCGGAGTGCTTGCGGCGGTGCGTGAGGCCGTGCAGCGCCAGGGACCGCGGGTACGTTATAATATAGAGGTGTACCTTCCCGCAGAGGTCGCAGCCGTAGCCGCGCGCGGAGTGCTTGCGGCGGTGCGTGAGGCCGTGCAGCGCCAGGGACCGCGGGTACGTTATAATATAGAGGTGTACCTTCCCGCAGAGGTCGCAGCCGTAGCCGCGCGCGGAGTGCTTGCGGCGGTGCGTGAGGCCGTGCAGCGCCAGGGACCGCGGGTACGTTATAATATAGAGGTGTACCTTCCCGCAGAGGTCGCAGCCGTAGCCGCGCGCGGAGTGCTTGCGGCGGTGCGTGAGGCCGTGCAGCGCCAGGGACCGCGGGTACGTTATAATATAGAGGTGTACCTTCCCGCAGAGGTCGCAGCCGTAGCCGCGCGCGGAGTGCTTGCGGCGGTGCGTGAGGCCGTGCAGCGCCAGGGACCGCGGGTACGTTATAATATAGAGGTGTACCTTCCCGCAGAGGTCGCAGCCGTAGCCGCGCGCGGAGTGCTTGCGGCGGTGCGTGAGGCCGTGCAGCGCCAGGGACCGCGGGTACGTTATAATATAGAGGTGTACCTTCCCGCAGAGGTCGCAGCCGTAGCCGCGCGCGGAGTGCTTGCGGCGGTGCGTGAGGCCGTGCAGCGCCAGGGACCGCGGGTACGTTATAATATAGAGGTGTACCTTCCCGCAGAGGTCGCAGCCGTAGCCGCGCGCGGAGTGCTTGCGGCGGTGCGTGAGGCCGTGCAGCGCCAGGGACCGCGGGTACGTTATAATATAGAGGTGTACCTTCCCGCAGAGGTCGCAGCCGTAGCCGCGCGCGGAGTGCTTGCGGCGGTGCGTGAGGCCGTGCAGCGCCAGGGACCGCGGGTACGCGAACTTGGCGCCGCACTCCTTGCACACGTACGCACGCTCGCCTTTGTGCACCGCCTTAACACGACCATATCATGTTATTACACTCAAATAACACTCCTGGTGGGAAGTTCGAATCCCATCGGGGCCTGTACCAATGACTTTTTCTAAAAACTTATGTGCATTGATTTCACACCACGTGCTTTTCAATGAAGGAAAACATCGTGCGGAAAGCTGCATACGTCTGAGAAGTTATTCAAGGCCGTATGCATAGAGCCTGTGACGGCGATAGACTCACCATCTGTCACGTTCATCATGTATGTCGGCACTTGATTCAACCCGATGTGGCTGGTCACCTGATTATACGAAACGACTGACGTCTGATCTTCGCAACCTCTTAAACGAGAAAATCTATGATCTGGGGAAAATCAGTGGTCAGACTCTCTTAGGCCTCCGACTGACCTGACTAACGATTGCCAAAAATGATAAATTGGCAACCGGGACCGACAGCTTAACGTGCGCTCGAGGCACGGAGGGAACTCGGGCGGTCACCCATCCAAGTACTGGCTAGTGTTAGGGTTGCTTAACTTCGCTGATCGAATGATATGCGCAATAACAAATGTGCCACGAACTCCAAAATTTTTCAATCTTATGCAATTTTGAGTGTATCACACCTTAATATGCATAGACTTGCTCTGTTTGTTGCTGAACATCTTATCGCAGTGGTTGCACTTGAGCTTCACCTTACCGCTGCTGGTCACCTCCACGACCTCCTCGGACTGGACTCCTGGTACCTGGATTGGCTCTTCTGGAACACACATAGACCCCTGTCACTTAAAAACCTTATAGAAGATCGCAGCCAAATAATAATACCTTTGGGTAGTAGTGCTCCATGGAGGGGAGTCACTGTGCTGTCGGGGAAAATAGAACCGCTGTGAAAGTATGTGATAGGATATAATTTTAGGAAGCAAATAAAATTAGTATAACAAAAATATCGTCTTCAGTTTTCGAGTAATTGACGTTCAAAGTTGACCATATCAAGACCTTATTTTGGCATAAAAATCAGCGGTAACGTAGAGGTTATTCATGTGAAATTCTAATGATTCCATGAACCATTTTTCTCCTTAATTTAACAAGTTTAATTAACGCGTGCGTAATGTAGATAAACGCGGCCGCGCGTTCATTCAATCGCTTAAGGCCGCGAGGTCTTCGGCCTTTAGCAACATACAACATAGCCTATAACTAAGTTATGAGATAAGATATATTTATAAAACCACACAACTTCTAGAAGACAACTGTTCCGTTTTCTCCGACACCCTGTAGTGTGGTGTAACTCTTATTTTAATTTTCAATTCTTTATAAGACTGACTGCCCAGTCAATTAAATTTAATTTAATTTAATTATAGCTCGTTTGTCATTATTGTATACAAAATAAAATAATAAAAGTAAAGAGTACATGCCTCCATTATCAGTCTTCTCCAGGATGGTGACGTCTAGTAACTTGGTGTCATCGGCAGAGTCTTCGGGGAAGGGTTGTGGGTTCAGGTCGGGCAGAGACGCGGTCATCGCGTTGTCTACCAGCTGCTCCACCGGCGCTAACTCTTGCTCCTCGGGAACTACTTCTGTACACGTCTCCGACTCCTGAGAATATTATTCGATGGAATATATTTCCAGTTGGGCTAACGCTAACTTTAACTTCCGACTTCGTTTACATAGCGTGATGATAATAGCCTTTTTTTTAATTTGGACCTTATTAATTTATATTAATAGTTAGTGATATTTGGCGTTCAAGCAAAATCGAACAAACTCAGGTTTATATATGAGTACATATAGTATATACATACCCTATAACCAGTGGACAATCAAGACACATCCAACGACACTTGTTTTGTCAAATTACGGTAAGTAGTTTTGAATGAACATAAATACATACATAGCATTCAAAATCACAACCCTCCATTTCGCTTCTGTGAAGTCGCGTAAAAAGTGTCACTCACAGTGTCGTCGTGCGCCAAGACCTTCTGTCCGGTGTGCTGGAGCTGGTCCTGATGGCGGGTGAAGGCCAGCCGGTTGGGGAAGCAGGCGCGGCAGGCGAGGCACTGGTAGCGCACGCGGCCGTGCAGCGCCACGTGCGACATGTAGCGGCCCACGCACGAGAACTGCATGCCGCACACTGCGCACACCGACTGGGACGTACGCATGCGACCTGAACACCACAATTTCGGGTTCAATATCATTTAAGAGCCATGGGACTTTTGATTTCCAGCCTGTACCAATGAGGTTTTCTAAAAACACTTATACACATACATACGTATGCTCACACCTATACCATGGGTATGCACAGACCACCGTTTGCCACATGCTACGATCTTACGATCTTTCGCTTCATCCACATTCATACACTTCCTTCGGTTACGAGTGACCGGTTATGACCTTTCTGAAAAATAGTATTAATTTACTCATGTGCAGTAACTTCACTCCACATGCACTGTGAAGGAAAACATTGTGAGGATACCTGCATGTCTGAGAAGTAATTCTAAGAAGGCGATGGATTCAGCCTCTGTCACATTGTCACGTAATCATACTTGGTGAAATGTGGGTGTTGTTGTTACTGTTGATACAGTCCCCAGTATGGTAACTCCAAATTTCGTATGGCAAATCCCGTTATGTACATAGTATATAGTATATTTTTGTCATATTACTCTTTATTGATGTAATTGGCTTTCATTCGTACTAAATTCGTAAGTAAAAAATATAAGAGTACTGGTAACACAGTAGTTTTTCAATTCAAACCTGTAATTTAGATTAGTTGTACTTTCTTAGAACTCCTACAAATTATCATGTTCTTCATCATCATCGTCATCCTCCTGCCCTTATCCCATGATATTTGTGGTCGGCGCAATGTGTTCTTCTCTTCAATTCCTCTCTATCAGCCGTCATATCTGTATTCACTCCTATTCTAGCCATATCATCTTTCACACAATCCAACCATCGTCTCTTAGGTCTTCCTTTCCCCTTGTATCCATCCACATTCATAAACAAAAGTTTTTTGGCAACATTATCCTCACTCCCTGCATAACATGTCTATACCACAATGTTCTTATGACCACAATAAACACCAGTACCAAAACTTAACATTACACTTAAAGTTTTCCCAAGTACGACTCACCTTTAGGCCTCCCCCGTCCCTTCCCCTTGGCCATGACCACCACCTCCCCGGAGTTCTCCAAGTGTCCAATCACCTCTGGTTCTTTGGACAGTACTGCCTTAGTGTCCGGCTCAGGGTCCACTTTGATCTCATTGTCACTCTCCTCTGGGTCTATCACACCTTCCTCTTTAAATATACGCTCCAGTTCCTTACCCTGCAAACATTATATAAAAGTTCCTTGAATACTCAAGTCTGAACTGCAAACATTATATAAATGTTCCTTGAATACTCAAGTCTGAACTGCAAACATTATATTAAAGTTTCCTGAATACTCAAGTCTGAACTGCAAACATTATATAAATGTTCCTTGAGTTTATTCTTGCAGTAGTGACACTATTACAAACAATATTTTAACGCAATTGCCAAGGAGAACCTCTTGAGTGTTGTTAATATCGAGAATATATTTATACAACATTGAGAATACAGAAAAATAGAACAGCTTTCTGCCTTCTGCCTTATTCTAATCAGCAGCTGAATAATTAAGGTGAGATGAGTACATGCTCACTGTCAAGCTATCCCAGAGGTGTAGCATACAATCACTTTTCGATTAAGTGCCAATATGATAGATAGTGAGTCCATCGTCTCAGGCACTATACATATGTATACGTCTTTTTAATTGGTAATTTTCTTCACCTTCACGCATTTATAATCTATAGTATACTAATATTATAAAGCTGAAGAGATAGTTTGTTTAGTTGAATTAAATATCCACATTATTTATATGTTATAAAATATATATAAAATGAACTATAGTTCATTCATCGCAGAAGGCTTTATAATATAACGCTGCGACCAGAAGATATGCAATAGGAGCAAAGCATCAATGAAATGGTTAAAAAAACTGTATTGTTGTTGTTGATCCTACGCAGATGAAAACGCGAGACACACCGAAAATTATATCTCAGACTATCTCAGGCGCTATACATACGTCTTTGAAAAACTTCTCAGACATATGCAGGTTTCCTCACAATGTTTCATTGAAGGATATTCATGTTAAAATATAAATTACTTAATTGAGCCGTGGTGGCCTTGAGGTTTGAGCATTGGCCTGCTACGCAAACGACGCAAGTTCGAATTCCAGCGGGGCCTGTACCAATAAGCTTTTCGAAAAAACTTATGTACAGTGATTTCACACCACGTGCTTTACGGTGAAGGAAAGCATCGTGAGGAAACCTGCATATTTCTGAGAAGGAATTCAATGACGTATGTAAAGTGTCTGAGACGGTGATGGACTCACCATCTGTCACGTTGGCACTTAATCATCTATGGTGAAAAGTGGGTTTTGTGATTACAACACCTCTGCCTACCCCTTCGGGGAATACAGGCGTGAGCATATGTATGTATATAAATTACCTGCACCACTTCCTTGAACCTGTTGGGTGTTTTCCTCCTCCTCTTGCCAGTTGGCTCTTCATTGGTGTCCTTCTTCAAGGATTGTTGCTGTTCCCTCGCAGAAGCCTCCAGGGCCAGCTCCTCGGGACTTTTGGCTTTCTTCGGAGGCCTGCCTCGCTTGCGTTTAGGCTTCTCCAATCCCGCCACTTGCAGGGAGATCGGGTGCTCCACTTGGTACACGCCATTGGTTGTGTTTACTATATAGTAATAGTAATAGTAAATATTTATTGTCACAAAGAAAATACATATACAATATTCAGTGTTCTCAATTCCTAAACTCGGCTTAGCAATTATAGGCAATTGATTCATACCGAGTTACATTGATGCGAGCGCGAAAAGGCAACAAGACTTGCTAGGAAACAATAATTACATGCTTTGTAACTTAAAAAACTAACACAAATAGGTACTTAAACATAGTAACAGCAAAATATCAGTCATTTTGTGACAATGACATAAATCCTCTACTTTCATAGTGTGAGTGTGTGAAGTGAGTGAGTGAATGTGTGTGTGAAAGTGGTTGTGTGGTGAGTGCGGCTGTGTGTAAGTAGGTGGGTAAATATGTGTGTGAGTGTGTGTGTATTATTTTGTTATCCCCTTTTAAAATTTCTACTATTTTGTAATAATCCAAAGTTCAAGACATTTCAGCACTTTTTGTTTTAGTTCGCGTATTGGGCATGTTATGATATTACAGTAGACATTTACTTTGTTATAAATAAGAGGTTGGAGAATTATATAATAATTATTATTGACTAGCTGTGCCATGCAGTTCACCCACATAGACTTAATTTCTCGGGTGACCGTGGAACCCAATTAGTTTTTGAATAAAGGTACCTAATCTCCGAAACGGCTGGACCTTTTTTAACGGGACTTTCACTGGCAGTTAGATAATGTTACAAAAAGTAACACAGGCTTGAGACTTTCTTTGAAAATTGTATATACTTCTAAACATAAAATGATTACATAATTTAACATATGTAATTGTTACAATAGACCCTTTACTTATTGTGTAAATGTGTTACAAACATACAAATCTTTCCTCTTTATAAAATTAGTATAAAGTATAGATGAGTTTCATAAAAACAACTTTGAAACTTCATCTGATTTCGTTGTGTTTTGTTTTTGAAGAAAGACTAAGCCAATAATAATTTCAACCAACCTTCATAGACAATATTTTCAGAAATAATCTTCACATCATTATTAATATTGCACAATGACTTTTTATACTCCTTCTCCCTCTGATGTAGTTCACGGATTGTTTTCTACAACAAAAAGGATTAAGGTTCTATTTAAAATATGTTAACATTATTACGTAAATTACTAACATTTATATATGAGAGACTTATATTTCAACAGCAACATAGCTGCCGCAATAATTGGTAAAAATTTATTCACATTACTCTATTAAGAACCATATAGTTTAGTCTTAAAAAGCATGGCTTGTAAGTCAAGTAATTCACTAGCAGTAATTATTTTACAGGAATACTTATAAATACTGAAATGAATATATTCACATTCTGAAGAAATTTAACCAAAGATATTGTGTCAGATTGCAAGGAATTGGTTCTTCACGGGCCTTTCCATGACCTCTTATTGCCATGATATTTTTACTCTTATTATGAGACAGATGTATATAACGTGTATACATCTGTCACTGTCACACAACTGAACTATCATTGCAATAAGAGCTCATGGTTGGGCCCCTGATAGGTTGTCATAAAGAGGCCAAAGTCGAGGTAAGAACTTTGGCTAGGAATCATATAACTAGCCTACTGACCTGTCCATTTATGATTAAATTCAAGAATTCCACAGCCGCTTCCAGCTGTATGGTGCAGCCAGGACAAATTGTCCGGGGCAAAAGGCCATCGTCCGATACCTAAAAATCATTACAAAATCCAGGTAAATATTTGATCAATAAATTATGATAGCGACATGAGAGACGAATCAAATACCTGTTACTTCTTAAACGGGCCTCTTGAATTCGAAACCTATTCATGCTGACTTTAAAAAAACTTTACTTTAATTAAAAATGTAAATAGTTACGTTTATTTTTTAAGATCTAACAAAGATCAGCTGCTTATTGTCAAATTCTGGCGCGAGAAAGATCAACCAACAAATATAAGAGAATTGAAAATTAGCTCTCTTGACGGTTTAAATTTAAGCACATTCAAATTACAACGTAATAATATCGAAGGAAAATAGAAATAAAGCTAAGATTTTATCAGTATTCATGTATTTAGATTTGCAGATATTGAACATATTAGGATACGAAAATGTTAATATTTTGGAAAAAAAATCGGCCATCTTAGTTCATATAGTAGTCAAAACAATCACAATAAAATAAAATGATAGTACCTTGATTGGCAAATATGAGTTTATAATATCACTCAAGCTTTGACTATTTTCTTCACATGAATATAATAGTGTTCCATTATCATTTTCTTCTCCACATAATCGACAAACTGTAGAATTATAAAGATACACTTCCATCTTTCTTCTAGGCCCGAGGCCAACCAGTGCGCCATCTATATCCGTATCGGAGATTCGTTCGCTCTACCTCTTTGAGTGCCGTCGCAATTCCACGTTTAGTTACATTAATTATTATTATGAAACGTTTTGTTTACTTACAACGAATACATTTTGTAAAACATTATTTGAAGCAATCTTCTTTCTTTTATTTATTTAATGGCGATGAGCTTAAATAAAACTATTCCGCCAATGTCAAGTGATTGCTGATAAAATTATCTTGTAAATTGTTAAAAATATTTAAGGAACCCATTAGATTCCTCGCTGTGCATCGACTTTAACCTGTACTTTAACTTATTGTAATTTTTTTGCAATTTAATTAATTCTGATTAAAAATATAATTATTTGGAAATTGATAGAATTAAAATATCTGCAATACTTGCCATCTGATGGGTGAAATAAAAATACTTGAGAGATATTAGATTGGCTTTAGACATAGTCATAACTTTATTTTATAATTTTGTTTAATTTTAAATATAAAGATTAATAAATCGTCAATATGAAACACCATAATTATGTTCGTTCGAAAAAAGCAAAATATATTTGTACACGGATTGGCAACACCAACTGCTTCCTTTCCTTTGAAAAGCCCTTTCCGGTTCAGTTCTTGGGGCTAGAAGCCGTAGTTTCGGTTTTTATTATTTTTAATCGCCTTTAATCCATCAAAATGAGGATCTATAAAGATATTATTACTGGTAAATAAGTTTCTTACGTCCCTAAACTAATATTAATGTGAATATTTCATTAATTATGTGTACCTTTGATATCTGTGATTTTGACATTTGTGTGGAACAGTGGAGTTTTTCGTGGTGGAACGTAAAAAAATTGCTGCCACATCGACATCCAGATGGTTGTGGATCATGAAGAAATTAATATGTGTAGTAAAACTATGGCTTATTCCTTTCAGGTGATGAGATGTTCTCAGACACATACAGAATGAAACTGGTTGACGAAGTAATTTATGAAGTTACCGGTAAATTGGTGACGAGAGGTCAAGGCGATATAAAAATCGAAGGTTTCAACCCTTCTGCAGAGGAAGCAGATGAAGGCACAGACGATGCGGTGGAGAGCGGTGTAGACATAGTTTTGAATCACAGGCTAGTGGAGACTTACGCGTTTGGTGACAAGAAATCCTACACGTTATACCTCAAAGACTACATGAAAAAGTGAGTGAAACAGTGCATTACGATTAACAAAAGCTAGGATTTGTAGTATTATTTACACAAGCTAACATTTTAAGCTGAAACAAAAGCAGCTTAAATTCATCTCAGCAATCCTTTTAAATTCAAGTAAAATTTTTTTTGAGTCATTAAAATAGTTTGAAATGGGATTTAATCAGTGCTATAAATGTACGTCCAAGAAATGTTTTCACAAGGGCGCTTAAAATAATTCTAAGTACCTTCTTAACCAATGTAGGTCATAAGAGTTCAGTTTTGATGAGTCATCAAAGTGATTGCTTGATTCATGTGTCAGTACAAGATCTGTAAACCAGCCAGCTCACCAGTTTCTCAAAATGTGATATAGTCCAGTTGTGTGGCTTTTAACATACATTCTTGTCAATGTGGCCACATTCAAATTTTTAAGTTTGTCATCCATGTTTTAGATGTTTACTGTGTGCTCATGACTGATTTTGGAGTGTGCTGAAAGCTGGGCTTAATTTAAGCTTTACAACATTCATAATTGCCTTATTTTCATTTCTGTTGCCTTAATATCATTGGATTCATGATATGGTGACAGACACTTGTGTTTTGTAATATAAGTAGGAATCATGTACACATGCCATCACAAGCTATATATGCTCACCTACAATGACATTTTCCCTGGCCTTATCTCATACATTTTTGGGGACCACACTTGATTCAACCCGATGCGGCTGATCACCAGATTTTTATACAAAGCAACTGCCATCTGACCTTCGCAACCCCATCAACAAGGAATAATCAGTGATATGGGTTATACCAATTAGATAATTTTAGGTGTCCTACTGCCCTGTAACAATTGCCGAAGATGATAACTTTACATGCTCACCTAGGCACAGAGGGAGCTCGAGTCGTCACACATCTACTTACTGGCTTGTGTCAGGGTTAATCTTCACTAATTGAATGATATGCGCAATAGCAACAGTGCCTCAAGCTCCCCGAAATGAAGTAGTCTAGTAATATAAACTGTCGAAATTCCTTTTAGTATTGAGCCATAGTTAACAGTATTGTAAACACAAGCCTTATCTATGTTTTGGTCCAACTACTAATGTCACCTTATCTAACAAGGTGAAGTTCATGTAAGGTTTATATTCTAGTTTAATTTTTAACCTTATAAATTATTGACTGTTGCTACCTGAACAGCTGAACCTGGCAAATGGTGTAAAGATCATGTAGGTAGAAGAAGTAGGGCAATTGTCTGCCTCATTTATTTATAAATCTCAAATGGTAAATGTATGTGGGGAAACACCAGTGAGTCTAGATATTCAAAATCAAAATCAAAAATATCTTTATTTGATTAGACTTCTTACAAAGTACTTTCAAATCGTCAGAAGGACACAAAATACATTATACATGATTCGACCGGGTTCGGAAGGTAGCTTTTGTTGAGAAGAACCTGGCAAGAAACTCAACAATTACTCTTTTAAAAAAATATATATTATACAATGTTTTTGGTTACAGTATTTATATCTCATGAATATAAGCCCATGGACACAGCACAAATGCTCAATTGTCAAATATAATAACTAAAATATTACAAATATTTGTGAGCATGGCAAATTCCAGCCAGTCAAAGCAAAGATCAAACTAAGATTAATTAATTGTAGCAAAAGTACAGTGCCAATGGGATTATTTACAATAATTTTTCGACAAAGATACATCCCAGGGTTCCTTATCACAAATATAATCACTTACAGTATAATATCCTTTTTTGAGCAAAACTGCTTTGATGGTCTCTTTAAATTTATTGAAGGTCGAATATATTTGACATTGTGTCAGCTTTTTTATTTTTTATCCTTCACCCACAACTTCACCTTCATAGACTTATGTAACAGAAGATAGTTCCAGATACATATAACAAACGTACATATAACTACTTATAACACACAAACGGAAAACTCATTGTTTACTTACAATGTGTTTATACTTACAATATACCAATGAACCTTTGGGTGATGCAGAGACATTTAGAGATATTTTAAGAATATTTACTGCATGAACCTACAATCCCTAGGTGTACAATTTTCTGATATAATGCACTATTACTGTACTTGAGTATTGAAACTCACTGTAGCAGAGTAATAATACTTAGAATATATTTTTATGATGAAAATTGTTATGTTTGGGTAAACCTGGTAAGGCAAATTTACCATTTAATCTAGGAGGCAGATAAGGGTAGGCTTACACATGTCTTTATTAAATATATGGCTAAGATAATGTCAATTTAATTGATTTAATTGATTGAGATTAATTGGTTCATATTTTGTCCAATTTAGATAATTAGTATGAACAGTGTGAATAGATGGTATTTTATTTTTTCAGTACATAGTCAAGGTGTACATACACTGGATATGATATAACCAAACAATTTAGGGTGATTTGTATTGATTGACAAGTCGTAATATATGACACTGATGTGAATCACCTTAAGTTGCTAGCTGCATCAACTAATTACCTAGGGTTGATAATCAATGTCATCCCACGGAGCTGATGATGCTAGATTAAATAACTTTTATGAAAAAACATTCACTAACATAGTGTTTGTTCATGAAAGGGAGTTGACAGAACCCTACTGCACAGATGCCGCCACGAGTTGTGAGCGCTCAGTGTAAACAGTGCTATTGTATATGTAATGCCCAGAAAATTTGCCACTGTACATTCAAGGCCCAAAAACTTGTAACGGCACCTGTGCATACCTATTTGTAATGCTAGTTTCCAATAATATGTTTGTTACAGTAGCATTATTGATTTGTGTCTTTAATTATTTCCAGATTAGTAGCCAAATTGGAAGAGAAGGCCCCTGACCAGGTGGACATTTTCAAAACCAACATGAACAAAGTGATGAAGGACATCCTTGGAAGGTTTAAAGAGCTTCAGTTCTTCACTGGAGAGTCAATGGACTGCGATGGCATGGTAGCCATGATGGAATACAGAGATATTGATGGCACACAGATCCCCATCATGATGTTCTTCAAACACGGCCTTGAAGAGGAGAAATTCTAAGTACACCATACTAACAACTCCGGCAAGACATGTGGCACTCGCTTTGTCGTTTAACGCAATATGTACTGCTACTCGTGTCTTGTCGTGGTGACCTGACGTGCAGCACAAGTGATTACTCATCTATTCCACTACAGATCAACGCCTCCACATTCTGCATAATTTATTAATTTATTTACTAAATCATGTCTGCATCGGTTGGAAGTGTTGGAACCGGCTACTCCCATCACAAGGCTGAACAATTTTGTAATATTAATTAATGTTGCATACTATAAATAAATTAATGAACAATTCTTTTCGATGTTTCACTTTGGGATTTTACAGTAGATTGTAGACATCAAATGTATATTTTGGATCGGTTCGTCTGATCATTTGTTTTCATTTTAAATCAAGGTAGATGTAATACATCTTTAATCAAATTGATTTGATTATGTAGAGACATCTACGTACGTATTAAAATAAATATTTCGTGCGTGAAAATACACTAGGTTCTAGCGTCCTCTTTTGACGGATAGTTATGGTGTTTTTCTTTTTTTATTCTACATAACACATTAACCTCACTTTCATGTGCTCCTGGTGCTTTTAATCAACGTTTCTTTAATTTTTTTCATACTTTGGTATTTGTAAAATGAATGAAATATAATTAGCGCCATCTTATGTCAGATAGTTCACTACAATATTTCATTTTCTATGATACAAGTAGTAGTCGTCATCTCTTGACAGACAGTATTAAATTAACATTAAACCTCTTCGACTTTATGCGCTCCTGGTATTTTTGTTAGAAACTTTAACAAGAAATTGTCGTACCATTTACAATGAAGCAGTTACTAGCGCCATCTATTGATGGATAGTTAAATCATTGGGTAGAGTAACAATTATTGGCTTATTATATAAGCCTCCCAAACTTTTTGTGCTCCTGGTACTTTTGGTCGACATTTCAGCAAGAAATTGTCATCCTAGTTACAGTGAGATAGTTACAAGCGCCATCTCTTCGCGGATAGTTCTAATAATAAATTACCAGTAAAACCCTTCAGTTTTATGCGCTCCTGGTACTTATGCTCGACATTCCAAGAAATTACCAAAAATAAAAAGTTTTTAGTGGCATCTCTCGGCAAAAAGTTAAAATTATGATAATGTAAAAACAACAAATAAACCTCTTCAGCTTCATGCGTCCCTGGTACTTTTACTTACCTAAGATGAAGAAAATCATCGTTTACTATGCAGCGCTCTCTTTCTTATCCGTTAATTTGGTAATTAACCCACACACCCTTATTTATGACAAAACATACGTTCTTGGCTTAAAGTAGATCGATCTTTTTCTGTGATATGGATTTAAGATAATGGATGCACATAGTCTTAGTCCGAGTTTATTTCTAGCCTTTGTTTATGCCATGTTTTGTAATAAGTGGGTAAGGTGTAAATGAAAAGAGGTCGCTCAAAATAATGCAAAAAAGGAAAATAAAACACTTTTAAGTAAATTTGAGGTATGTTATATTTATCGAGTTTGTATGTAGATAATAACTACAATAAAGTACAGAAATGACTGATGATTCTATTACAATGTCATGAATAAATCTAATCACAATTTTCTCAATATGTATTTCATCAATGTTTGTATACTTTTTTAGGCATTTCCTAGGCACTAACACGTGCCTTAAATTGCTTAGTCTTTAATTTCTCCATATTTACATCAAATAAAACAACACCACAACGTATTTTTAAGAGAACATTACGACAATAATGGTATGAATCAATCAGGTAGGCAGACTAATTATTTTGTGTTTCAACAGGTACTTTGCTTATAACTGTGCACTAGGTATTTAGATATTCATAATGTGCCTACTTAGGTCTTACCTGTTAAATGGTTTTATTCATTGTTCTACAACATTTTAGTACAGAATTAACGGTAATATAAGCGTTAAAAAATATCGCTAATTTGAATCATAATTCACGTTCACGGTTGTATAATAATATTATAATCTTACGAATTTAATTTGGGGGTTGTTTAGTAAGTGTCGTATAGGATTATTACCTTGACTTATCTAACCAACTTCAAATAGGAGGTAGAATTCCATAACAATTAATTTAGCAAATTATGTTAACTTATTGAGATTGGAATTAATTACTATATAAAGATTCGACTGATAAACAGTGCATTCCAGTTTATCAGTAACTTAATTAGGAGACAGGGATAATTAATTATGTGTTTGAGCACACTCAGAAGACTAAACATATTATTATAATAATAATATACACTCTGAGGATTAAGCTAGTATTCAATTGGTTTAACATTGCTTTAAAAATAACGATATTTTTTTTCGTTCTGCAAACATATATTTATACACAGTTATTTTGAAGTACCTGAAGTTTCTAAAGTTTCCTTACATAAAGTGCAAATAATTTGTCTTTGGACTTACACATAAGCGATTAAAAAATATTTACTAATTACTATTTCTATTTGTGACAATCAGGAATTTTCACTATGCTCATATGTCAATACTGTAATAGATTAGTTTATTTAAAAAAAAAAAACTTATTAGCATTATGACAAAAAAATTGTTATTTCACATTGTATCTGAGTTCCGACAACAGAAGGTTATATAATATTTACAACAAGCTAAGTAACTGCAATATTTCTACAACACCGGTGATTTATTCAACGTGATAATTCCTTCAAGTGTTACGAAAAAAAATAAAGGCACCAAAGACAAATTGCTTGCAAAACTTTGAGATAATGTTATGAATTGTTTACAAGACTTGTGTTTAATCTTAATGTATAATTGCATTGAGCTTTACAATAGAAGTGTTGATATGAAAGGGTGCTCGCATATGTCATTTACCTACAGGGAACCCTAGCGTTCATGTGTACCAAGAGTGATGGAAATAAAATCGTGTAATAGTCTAAGAGATCTAGGATTCCACTTGGATGCGTCATACGTTTAAAATCATGATTTATTCTCATGCATATCTGGTACGGTACCAACATTTTACACAATAAGCACCATCAGTTTAATGAACTTAGTTTTTGGGGTAGGTCTTTAGTTTTCCGGGGCAAGTAAAATTTCACTTGGATGACGCTCAACAGTGCTGCTGAACTCTTCCGAGGGATAGACAAAAGAAATAGCTAGAGAGGAACTACAAGAAGAAGAATGCGCTCAACCGTGACAAAATTATAATTTATGCAAACTATGTACAATAAAAAAATCGAAAGTCGTTGAAAGAACGAGCCAAGAATATAGGTAAAATAAAGGACAAACTTGTTTAGAGCCTACCCCGTGAGTTCAATATGATGGTATGTTATTGTATTGGTAATTATATCATGGTCGGTACGTCACGTACTTGAACACGAGTAATGATCTATGCAATCATGCGCACCGGCGCCATTTCATTTCAAGCTATTTGCCGTGCTGTAAATTTAATGACGCAGCCGTTTTCGGACCGGCTTCCTTGTTTCTCTTAGAGCATTTCGTGTTGAGGATGTATCAGTCATAGCAAATAATCAGTAGGTATAATATTTTATGATAATTTTAGAAGAACAAGATCGTATTAAATTTATAAATATCTCAATATAGTATAAATATATTTACATTCATTAATCGCTAATATTTTTAATCATATTGGTGTCTTATTTAACGCACACTTACATTACTTTTTATAAATAAAAAATATCAGACATTAAAAAGACTTCTTATGGAATGGTTTTTTGTACAAAATCAAATACAAAATCCACCTCACTGGTAGAAAAAATTACAAATCACAATGTTTTTACAATCATAAACGTGCAAGGTTAGTCGTGCAATCCTGGCTTGGGATTGCGCGAGGACTGCACGCCTGCCCCGCAGGAGCGCCAGGTGCGCCCCTCGTTCCGTCTCTCTACGCGACTAGCTGTACATTGTACAAGTGGATGAAAGTTACACTTTCACACGCCTCCCGCCTCTCTTAACGACGTCCCATTGAAAAATAGATCCATCACTACTTAATTATAATATACAAATAAGGTACTCTTTTAAATCAAACAAGATGTCCTCACTGGTCGTACGTACACCGGGCCCTTAACTAATGTCACTAACCGCTCTAGAGCACTACGTCCCCCCGACTCACTCGTCCCGCACAAAACTTAATGGAATGAAGATTTATTGCTAGAATTTCAAGATCACAAATAGAAGGAGAGCACGTGTGCACAGCCCTCAACAGTTGAATGTATTGGAGTGCGCACAGGCGCGCGGGTAGTCCTCGTAGCCGCCCTCGGCGATGACAGAGTACTCGGGCTCGCTGTACTCGGCGCGCTCGTAGTCCCGCTCGCGCGCGAAGCCCAGCACGGTCTCCGATGGGCGGAGGTATCCGTTCTCCTGCTTGCGCGAATAGCGCGAGTCGAGGTTGCGCTGAAAGTTGTCGGGATGACAGAGCGCCCGGTTGTTCTTCTTGTCAGGCAGCGAGCGCAAGGAGCCGTTGTTGAGGAGGTGCGCCGGCGCACCGTTGTTGAGCGTCTGACCCGCCCCCCCGATATACGTGAAGCCATTAGCGGGCAGCGTGCCGCCGCCGCCGCCCCCCGAGCGTTGCGGCCGCCGCGTGGAGCCCTGGCCGCCTGACATAAAGAACACGCTCGGGGAGGCGTAAAGCTCTAGCTACAGTTCCGTCACCGGGATTGGCCTGAGGCCGGGCGCGTGCGGCGCGGGGTACTGCGACGGGTGCATGCCGCGTACTATGCAGTCCTCCTCAGTGGAGATTGGCTTGTGGTATTCCAGGTTATTCCGTTCTTTTTTCCATTTATAGTCCTTCAGCTTCTCCTGCATACTTTTCCGGTATCTGTACAGGATCAACACTAAGGTAGCCAAAGTGGCTACGCACGCAACTACCACTATACAGATGATGGTCTGTTGTCGCGTATCATGAAGCACACACCCCAAATCGTCAGCATTAAGTGTTTTCAGGTATTTGTCCTTTAGATGTTCGGGGCTCGCGCATTGTATCTGTGTGAAGTTGCTCTTGTCGTTGAGCAGTTCTTGAAGCCACAGCAGCTGGCAGTCACAGAAGACAGGATTATCAGTCAAGTCAAGCTGCCTCAGTTCCTTGCCAACGAAAACTGCTTCGCTTAACGTCACAATGGCGTTGTCCTTGAGAGTGACATGCTTCAGTTTGGGCAACCCCAGGAGGGTGCTGTCTTCAATCACTGATAACTTCTTGTTATTAGACAAAATTACAGTTTCTAAGTTGATATTATTTTCCAGGGCACCTTTTTCTACCCGTTCTAGTTGCGTGGCGCCAGTAATGTCCAACAACTTTAGGTTTTTGAGGCCTAGGAATGAGTGACTTTCTAATGCTAAGAAATCATTTTGTCCGATATAAAGTTCCTCTAGTCTCGTGAGTCCAGATAACTGTTGACTGGGGACTACACTCAACCTATTCCCGAAGAGATTGAGACTTCTTAGTCCTGGAAGCCCTCGGAACGCGTTTTCGCTAATGTTGGAGAGTCCAGCTCCATTTAAATCTAGCACAGCCAGTCTGTTGAGACCTTCGAAGGCATCGTCAGGCAAGAAGGAGAATGCATTTAACCCCACGTGCAACTCCGCTAAACTCCCTAAAACGCTGAATGATGCAGTTGGCACCGAACTCAACTGATTATCATCTAAATACAGAATCCTTAAGGCTGAGAGTTCAACGAATGCCTTTGGCTCAATACGCGATATTCTGTTCTGTCCCAAGTTTAGCTCTTCTAATTTGGGCAGAGTGGTGAATACTCCATTCGGGAGCTCCTCAAGGAAATTTCGTTTTATATTAAGGACGGTCAACTTGTTCAGTCCTTGGAAAGTCGAGTTTGAGACTGAGGATATTTTGTTATGGTTGAGGTGTAGCTCTTGCAGGTTGGCTTGATAAGAGAAGCTTTTTGGGGGTATATTAACGAGGTGGTTCTGGGAGAGGTCGAGGTACTGTAGGTCGACATAGAACTGTATGGAGCTGTCAATGGTCTTGATCTTGTTGTTGCGAATGATGAGCCGGCGGATGGAGGGGTTGAGGGCGATGGGGAGAACGTCGAGTCGGCTCTCCTCGCAGACGACGACCAAAGTGTCATCGTTGCAGCTGCACCCGCTGGGGCAGTTCGCCAGCGCCGCCGCACCGCTTCTCCACGCGAACAATTCCACGCATAGAAGCACCACCTGGAATATGAATAAAATTGCCATTAGTCACTATTCCCAGGAGTTATACATCTAATTGATCCCTGCGTAAGGAATTACAAGAAAATAAGGTTAGATTTTACTTTCATGCAGCCGGGATGAGACGATGTTGCGGGTATAGCGCAATCTACTCACAATCTCATCAAAAGCTTAGTTGCCCACAGTTTGCGTTTAGGAAATCTGGTTGTAGAACCTATGAATATCGTCAATGTTACGCTTATCCCGGTATGTTACAAAGGTATACGACGTGTATATCTCCGATATCGAGAGGTATTCCTCTCAGCGATAACTAGAGCGCAAATATTTGACCAGGACCTACGTTTAGCTGAATATAAATGCCTGTATATTACCAACATTGGTTAGTAGGACACATTTCTTAGGTGACCCCACTCACTGAGGTAGAATCAATATAAGACGAGCGTTCACGGAGCTAGCAAAAGAGAAATAAAATGATATTGGGCTGAGAATTTTGCAGTTTTAATTTATTAAAATGCGCTCCTCGGCGCTCGGGCTCCTTTGCTTCAAAGACTACACTTTTATTGCGTTTCCTCTTCCAACAATTAGCAGATCCGAGCGCAGTCAAGATTTGACTGCAAAATTACAGTCGCGTTTAATTTTGTAACTATAATATTGCGAAAGTAGCTATCTTCTGTCTTCGCTCGAAAGACAAAACTTGTAGTTTATCGGGTAAGTGGGTTTATTAGCATTCATCTGGAGCTGCTGGATGAAACTCAATCGGGCGTCAAAAATGGGCTCGGCGGAGTTTGCTAGTTTCCGGCTTTTTGTTCCGAGGTAGTTTCCAAGCAATATGACTAGGATTAGTTTCGTTTCGTACCTTTTTACGAGAATGTTTAACACCGTGTGAGTGGTTTTATAGAGGTACACTTAAAATTGTAGCCGTTAAGGAACAAAACACGTGACAATGTTGGAACACTACAGAGTAATGACGAATAAAGGTGGGTAATAACGCAACAATGGCTGGTCGAGAGACGTCGTAAAACTATTTCATTTGCTTATTTCAATTTTCAAAACTGTGGTGGGGTAAAATACACCGTTTCAAGTTCTTTTGTTGAAAAAACACGCAGCAAAACCGCAAGGTACCAGCGGATATGTGGGAAGTGTTGCAGTGCGGGAATTTTATCCTGTATGGCCACATCCGCAGCGTTTTGCATTCCATTTGCGTATTTCTGGCGTTCCATTTATAGGGATGGCCGCACGCCCGATGCGATACAAATCAGAATCAGAATTCGATATGCAGGTTATTCGCAAACAGTGCAACCGTTTTGCTCGTTTCGCCCGGTGAACTCCGGTGAAATTTCCGCTAAAATCCAATAAACTGGTACTGTATACGTGTTGTGGAATATTCGGGTCTATGGTTTTGCCCTATTTCAATCTTGTTTCAATATTCCAATATGTTTAGAGTTAGGTACGTAAAAAACGCTATCTTTCTTAGTAGCTGTGCCCCGCGGTTGGGCCCGTGTAGATTTAGTTTCAGGGGTGGCCCGCAGAACCCTATAATATATAATATATTTTAAAGAAAAGTAGCCTATGTTACTCCTTGTAATATTAGCTATCTGCCAGTGATAGTTCTGTTCTGTTCAGCCGATTAAAATCAGTCCAGCCGTTTCGGAGATTAGCCGGAATAAACAGACACACAGACAGACAGACCTACAGACAGAGAAAAAAAGTTAAAATTGTTTTTTTTTATGTGAGTATCGTATATACTATCATATGCTCTTAGTGAAAAGTTTTTAATTTGAAATTACGGACATATAGATATAAAATAGAATAGATATATATAACTTTTGGGTGTTGAATGTAATGTAATTGCGAAGGAATTATGTAAGTTAAACTTAGATTAAAATCAATAAATATAAATAGTACTAATAATTGAAGCGATCAAATGGCTCCAATCGGTAATATAGACAGTGAAAATATATATTTGTGTATATTACGCTTTTTAACCCTGTTACTATAGGATATGCATTGGGCAGAGGCACTCATACGTTTTATCATTTAAGTGTCCTCACGAATTATGCTAGCATATTGCGTTTGTATTTGAACAAGTTTTGCCTGCGTTGTAAACAAAAGTACGATAGAAATTTCTGGCAAAATTAGCCATATTGAGGTGTAGGGGTTGTTTACAGGCGTTGTAAACGGGCTTCCCAAAATATGGCCTATTTCACTGGAAACGCCTATCATACGTTTTTTACACCATGGTCGGACTTACCAGCTACGTGCTACACCATATCTAACTCCATTCAGGAAAATATATTTAGAAGTATTTTATTGTAAATATGCCCTTTCTCTTCTAATATAAATTAGTCAGTCATTACAACGCCGGCTCTCTAGCCCCAAAGCGTACAATGCATACGGCAACATTGTGGTAAGGACGCGACATTTTACGAGCGGAACAGTGTCGAATGCATTAGCGAGCGCCATAAAACTTGCGAGTTGTGAAAAACTCTTAAGCTGAAGCAACATTAATAGGGCATTTTTTTGTGAATTTGAAGCCTGTTTCAATGAAGCGTTTATTACATTGCGTAATGATCGCTTGCAAACAGCAAATAGTAAGACTTTCGTATCTCACTTTGTTGGTACAGTGATACATTCCTTATAAGGTAGGCAATGCGTGACAATCTGGTGTTAATCACGTTCATAGGTTGCAGTAGTCGCTTCCTATCTGGCGGACTGCATGCTCGTATGCTGCCTTGAGAGTATAAAAGTAGAAACAAGAGGGTTGCACATTACAGCCCTCTTCTCTTCCATGGAGCACTAGCTATCTTATTCACCGTATGAACATCGTCATTTATAAGGGAAAAATTTAAATGGCCACTGGAAGTTATTCCCGGACACATAAAGACAAGGATATCCTCAGAAATCCTGAGCAAGAATGTGAGCGGTGTCAGCGGAGGGCGTCCAAGGAAGAAGTTTATAAAATTAATTAAAAAAATCAAAAAGGCTAAATTCGGAGCACTCGTAATCGTAGGAAGTGTATGAAGAGATGCATGAAAGTGGATGAAGTGAAATAAGTATGAAAGGATCGTAGTATGTGGTGAACGGTGGTCTCTACCTACCCCCATGGGATACAGGCGTGAGCATATGTATGTACTTATGTCCTCCGAAATCGAGTATATTACTTTCTTAAAGGCATCTTCGATCCCTCTGATGTTAATTGGCACTGAGAACCATCAGGTGCCTATTCTGCTTTTTAAAAAACCCCAAGACTGGGAGGGTTCTAAGGTAATAATAAAATTACTTCTTTTACTAACTTGAACATCCTATAATACTAAATCAAATCCCATCTCGTTATCATAGTAGGTACAAATGAATTTTTTGTCGACTACACAGAATAGGCGGGACTTACTATTATAGGAGAAAAAACGCGAATTCGCGCCGGTTGGCGAGTTGGGCGGGCGGGAATGCAAATCGGATAATTTTATTGCAGATTCGGCGAAGATGTATGATCGTGACATTTTATTTTGACCCTGTATTTAGGATGCTCACGCTTGTATTCTCCGAAGGGGTAGGCAGAGGTGTTCCAATAACAACACCCACCTTTCACCGAAGATCATCAAGCGCCAACGTGACAGAAGAGTCTATCGCAGTCTCAGGGACTATACATACGTCTTTGAATAACTTCTCATACATGCATTTTGCATGCAGATATCCTCACTATGTTTTCCTTAACCGCAAAAGCACGTGGTGTGAAATCGCTGTACATAAGTTTTACTCATTGGTACAGGCCCCGCTGGGATTCGAACTTACGTCTGCGTTGTAGGCGACTTCTCGATCCACTCAGGCTACCATAGCTTCAATAAATATATTCTAGCAGATATCCATACTGTGAAAGTATGTTTGCTAGTCACACACTCGCCACTAACACCTCTCAACATCTAATACCATTTTATAAAACAGCAAAAGTCGCACTGAATATGTAAGCATTAAAACGGACATACCCCAAAATGGTAATTGCAAAGTTCGCCCTCAAAGTGAGACATTAAGGAACACTTATCCGAAACAGCCCAGTTTTGTTTGTGCGGAACCCTAAAACAACCCTTCGCTCAAGTTATTCAAATTAGCGAGCGGATACTAAGGGGTTTGTTGATTAAAAATGCGAGATGCGAGGCTTCCAGTAGGATGGGTGGCCGGTGGAATTATAAATAGCCGGAATTAGGTCAAGTTACGAATAATAAAAAATATATAAAACGATTACAAAAGTTTTTTTGGAAACGTTTAGGAAATGTTTGTATCATCATCTCCCTGGCTTTATCCCATACATTGTTGGGGTCGTAACATGATACAACCCGATGTCGCTGATCACCTGATTTTTATACGAAGCGACTGCCATCTGACCTTCGCAACCCCTTTAACGAGGAAAATCTGTGGTTAAACCAGTTGTCAGATTATTTTAGGCCTGCGACTGACCGATGATAAATTGGCAACCGAGACCGACGGCTTAACGTGCTCCGAAGCACGGAGGGAACTCGAGAGGTCACCCATACAATTACTGGCTAGGGTTAGGGTTGCTTTACTTCGCTGATCGAATTATATGCGCAATAACAACTGTGCCACGAGCACCTCTTTAGGAAATATTTGTTACGTACGAGTATTTTTTTTTAAACTTGGATAATTTTAGTACTAAATATAAATATTAAATATGTTGGACCAAAATGTAATCAAATTAAAAAAAAAACAAATAACATAATACGGTTATAATACTCCTATCCGTACTTTTCATCATAACACGGGCGCGAGCAGGCCGGTACAGGCAAATTAGCTGAAATAATTAAGAATAATATGAAAATGGGCGGTATATTTACTATTAATTATCTGTGAATAATAGTCGCGTAAATCGTAGCTATACCAATGTTTTGGTTACGAGTACGACGCGAGTCGCGACATACAAGATAATTACCTACAGTACGGTACAGACGGGCATGATATCTAAACCAATCATCTATTAATTAATTCGCAACGTACAGTCTACCATATCGCAAACACATATACATACAAGTATATAACTATTAGACGCAGTTTATGTAGGTATATAGAGAGGTAGGGTTTAATTGGATACTTTCTATTTGTGCAGCCCTTAACGTGATCGCTGTAGACAAAGTAACATTCTCTTCTCTATAAATCTTCTCATTCATAGAAATTCACGTGACTAAGGGCCTACTCGCTTTCTTCGAAAAGCGAAACTTCGGCCGAAAGTTCGCGAAATTATTACCATGGTTATTTGTTGTAGATCGTATGAAAAATAGTGTGATAAGAGACAGTTGCAAGTTGAAGAATGATGTGGTGACCAGAATTGAAAAAAGTATGTTGAGATGGTTTGGACATATCGAAAGGATGAGTGAAAGGCGATTAACGAAAGAAATTTATAGAGCGAATGTGACCGGTAGTGTCGGTAGAGGGCGTCCAAGGAAGAACTACTATGACCAAATTAATAGTATTTTTCAGAAAGGTCAAATTAGGAGCACTCGTAACCGAAGAAAGTGTATGAAGAGATGCATGAATGTGGATGAAGCGAAAGAAGTATGTAAGGATCGTAGCATGTGGCAAACAGTGGTCTCTGCCTACCCCCATGGGATACAGGCGTGAGCATATGTATGTATGTATGTATGGTTATTTGTTCTAAAATTACGTCCGAACGTGGTATGCTAGAAAGGTCTTTGACGTTTATATATCCTTTACCTACTTAAATTTAATTATTAAACGAACGAAACCTTAATTTTGATTAAAACAAAGTGATACTGAAAATACGTTTGATTTTCGTTCGTTTACGAAGTTTCGTTTTCGGAGAAAGAGAGTAGACTCCCTGATTTATCATATCTATACGTTTCAGTCATATCTATACGTTTTGTATCGTTTCTATCAGCGCAAGCGCGAGGATAATAGTACTTTGTCTATATCCATTTAAGAAGTAAGAACTGCAAGAGTGTTTCTTAATTATAGAAAAAATTATAATTTTAAAACTGCAGGTATTCTTTTCAATTTAGCAGACAAATGAAAGGAAATCGATGTTACATTTGAAGCACGCATCGACTCCCAACTAGCCAGGCAATATTGATTAATGGTCTGTAAAAAATATTCAATATCAAAATACCGGAGCAGACAAACTATTTTTTTGCTTGCGGAATAACTTGGTACACGGAATATATTCATACGCTTTACCAATTACGCCGGCGCGCCAATAAATCTCGATGAAAATATTGATAACGCTAGTGATTTAGCTCGGCGGAACAACGGCCCGGCCAATTTATACCCGCAACGTTCCAAATTAAATCAATTATAGTATTCAACGTCATACAGTTTATTTGTCTATCGACGCGGACGATTAACGAGCCGAGGATGCACGGGTGCGTTCCATTCGTGCAATCTGCATAATGCCCGACACTCATTTACTCGTTTGAGACCGACAAATGAAGCGGATGGGACGAAAATGGTTTAAATGTCCAGAGAACTCTGCCCCCGATCCGCACACATCCGTTGGGTACATAGATGTCAATCGTTTTGGTCATGTCGTTGTCGCGCGGTCGAAACGCAAATATTCGCTGGACGACGAAGTCTAATAGCCCGTGAATTCGCTGATTGTTCGCTCCGGGTAGCAATCGTTTATTTATTTTACGCATCAATGGACATGTTTTGGACGTTTCATCTGCAGAAGTTAACGTTTTGCATTCAAAATTGTATATTCATTAACTAGCTGTGCCCCGCGGTTTTACCCGCGTGAACTTAATTTCATGAGTGGCCCGCGGAATCTTAATGTGTTTTTTAAATAAATGTAGCCTATGTTACTCCTTGTAACATCAGCTATCTGATAGTGAAAGTCCATTTCGTAGATTACCCGGAACAAACAGACTCAAAGAAAAAAATTGTTTTTTTTATGTCATGATATACAAAATCCCGTCAGATTTTTAGAAGATAGCCTCGATAAAATGTATCGTCTTGTTAGAGTACATGGCATATGACCAAACCTCTTTCTTGCTTCGCCGTAGTTGGATTAAAAGAACGTTATTTTGTGACATGGAACAAACAAAATCAAATGATACGTACCATCACAGCGTTGAAGTTGAGGAACGAGGCAAGTCGTTGGCTGCACCGCGCCATCTGTGGTCAAAGCAAAACTAAGATATGAATACAGAATTAATAATAATAGAATGTACTTAGGGTTTATAGATATAACATACGATACAAGTCGATTGATCACTGCAACCAACATTTCAATCACGCAAATTGTACCGTTGTTGGCAAATTTCCATTATTAGTCATTTGATTATAATTTGTTTAAAAATGGGAAACAAAATTTTAAACGAAACAGCTAACAGCATAGAAAAAATACCACATCATTGTCTATATTTAGTTGCAACTTCAAAGCATTACTTCTTGCTATTGTGCAAAAACGATTATATTAAATTTTAATTGAAATCGAAATATATGCAACATATAGAGGTTCACCTTATTAGGTGAACGTATTTGGCAGAGACCATCGGTAGGTGATAAAATTAAAAATATAAAAAAAATCCTTTGAAAACCGATACTGGACCTTAAAAGTTTACTTAAAACGTATCAAGACGCATAAACAATTTATAATATATAATAGAATTAACAAAAATGAATTAGTGATATGTAACGAAAAATTGGTGGAGGCCTATGCCCAGCTGTGGGCGTAAAAAAAAACAAAAAATTGCCACACAGACATATATAGAACAATTGCCTTTTTCATTCATAGTTACAAAATTACCCAGTCTCCATTTCTAAGTCTAAATCTATTAGATCATAAACAAACTCAATTTATTAGAAAATAATGTCGCAATAAAATGTACTCGTACCATCTATTGATTTAAGCTCCACGTAAAGGCTAGTGCAGTTGAAAGTAATAATAAAAATGTCTGACCATCGACCACATGCCCAGATTCCCACTAGACCAGCGATTACCTAACCACTGGCTCTTACCTATAACGTTTCCATTTAGCGTAATTACCAGGTAAGTAACGATCCTGGAGCTTCGCATAACCCCCCCATAAAATTATATGGTAATTTTTCTAACAAAGCTATATTTATGGAGATTGTATTTGCTTGCCGGGTTAAGTTTATTAATGACGGTGACTCGGCTGCTTATAAGGCCTGTTTTGACTTATCATTAGTCATGTTTAACTAGGACGGCTTCGGGAGCATCATGGTTTTGCTTTACTGCAAGCGTGGGCAGAACTTGTGTTTGAGAGTTTGGTACTGCCAGCAAAATGGAGGCTTTACTTATGAATAGGCTTTATGTTCGTTCACGTCTTCTTCCATATGGAATCTTATAGTCTGTGGCTTCTTATAGTGTGTGTCTTATAGTATGTGGTCTGTTTTCCCTCTACTTAAAACATATAATTAATAAAGTTTTTCTAGAAATACCAATGAAATTGTAAACGTTACATTGTCAGCGAGAATTTTACTGTGATTTTATGACATGTGTAGAAAATATTGTTTTAATATACGCGTTTTCATGTGACTAATATGTGACGATTTCTTAAGTCGATTATTGACATATTTGTCACTATTATGAAACAGCCTAAACACGACAATTCGAATTGTCAGCATTATTAAGTAGGGCCCTTATTTATTGAACGAACACTCCAACAAAACTACCTAAAGTTTTGGAGATGGTTTTTATGAAGACCCTGTACCAAGTTATTTCATCATAATATTGCCCTTATCTCATATTATTTAAGGTCTGCGCTATAATTTCTTCATAAGAATAAAGTTTAAGTTTCTCTGGAAAATGTAAAGTTACTACGAAATTCTAACTGGAATCTCTCGTTACCCAAGAGACTAGGTATAATGACAGTATTTTTTGAGCTATCCAGAACAAATAATAAAGCATGATATGTTAGATTCCCATGGTAGTTTATAAACGACGCAAATTTCAGCAATGGAATTACGAGCAGACCGTTTTATGCTTTGTCGGAAATTCCAATACTTCCTACTCTTAGTGACAATAGAAATAGGTGGCGCTGGTAGCCGTGCTAAAATCCTTATTAGGTAGCCACATACGGTATTGAATACGATTAAATTATACTTGGAAACTTGGGAGTTTGAAAGCAGCATTAGTTTACCTACTATTAAAGCGCCAAGAAGGAAGTTTGTCCGTTAGTAAATTTCAGCAGTTTTATGTCCATTTTACGACTTGGACATTTCGCGACGACTCCGACCTAATTTTGATAGTGGACATTTAACGACATAGACGAAACGCGTGTGAATTACAAGAATATTTTTCTTAAATAAGAAGGAACTTAACGACTCTCGCTACATGTCTATACAGAAGTGTGCGTTCAGCACCCTTATTCAATTCAGAAATCCGCCATTCATTGCAACCTCTCGTCATGCTAGGCCATCAATTACCGGTGCTCTTATTTGCTCGTGTCCTCATTACCACGTGAGTCGCTGCAACGACCTCCTCGCCCTCTTTCCGTACATTACTGCTCAGACACAAAGACTTATAGATACGCCATTAGTCAAAGTAGCGTTGTAGCATTGAACGATGACGCACACTGGAATAGGGCCGTCAGTAATACTGGGAGTTGGTAAACTTTAGTTGCTCTGTGGTCATTACAACAGTGAGCTCGCGAAATTTCCGCTTTAAACTAATTCGCTGTGTCACTCTTCGGCCCAAATTTAGGTAACCAACAAACAGAGTCAGCAGCGTATTTGTAAATGCAAAACAAAACGGTTGGTAATGACTGCGCTAGTTTTAAAAATTCTCCCTTTCTGCTTCCAGCCGCGCTGAATTGAGCTTTTGTGAAGTTTCCATTCCAATTGCTTTTGTTGTTGGAGTTGTTGTTTGCTGAACTGAATAACACTTTATTATTATTACCATGCCTTTTTGTGCCTGCTTTAAGTAACTAAAAGTTTTCTCGAGTATTTCGGCCAGACTCGAGAAACTTATGACCATAGGAAGAGTGCATGAAAACATCTGAAAACTCACATAATTTATACGTCCAACAACATGTGAAGTCTCCCTGAAATAAGCACAGAAAGTCGGTGAACGTGGATATAGATTCGAGGTCTGCCCTCCCCTTCGAGAACCCTTGTAGACAGGTGTAATGATACTTAAATGTCAAAAAAATCACATCTATACACATAAATAAAATTGAAGTTTTTAATTCCAAATTAACAGCTTTTCATAAAAAGCACATTGAAAGTAAATGTTTATAAAAAATACGGTTCCGCGAAATAAAATCCCATAACCCACGAAATTAAGTCTACACGGGGGAAGCCGCCAGACACATCTAGTAAATAATTCAATCCTCTGATACCAATGACTGCAAAAAGCAATGAAAATAAATTAACATTTCCATATTTACAGGAAAATACATGTTTTAGGCCACGGAAATACCGTTTTGAGGTTAAAATAATAAAGTAAATATCATTACCCCGCAACCCACTTGTCTTGTCCCATATTTGCCGGGCATCGATTCGAGAGGTTTCGCAAGTTCACCCTAGGGGCAACTCAAACACACTCCTTGCACGGCTCCTTGTGCCGAACATACGTAAGTATAAGGAAGGTTTGCTATTGACGGTCTGTCCGTCTGCTTATTGTTTGAAATGTGTTATGTTATGGATATCTATATACGTGCCTTGCCAGGGCCTCAACTGAATAAATCATTTTTATTTTGATGCTAATATATAAAGCTGAAGAGTTTGTTTGTTTGTTAGCTTCAAAGCGCTTAGGAACTTCAGGTCCGATTTAAAAAATAGTTTAGTGTATGATAGTCTTATTAGCATTTATTGAGGAAGGCCAATCGCGGGGTCAAGATTTTGAAGCCCAAAGTAACTATTCCACACGGATGTGGGCAAAGAACTAGCATTAATGTAGATTTTGAGACTCAAGTAAATCCAGGATCAATTATTGGAATAAGACTGTTGTTATGCGATAACTATGTGCATAGACAGAGTGATTGTTTTGGGAGAAAGGGGTGCTGACCATAGTTAATTACATCGTGTATCATGAAACAAAATTTATAAAAGTTACAAAATGAGCTCTAAAGACTTTTGTTGTTTATGATTCGCTGTCTGTTCTGTGTTAAAGTGCTTTATGTTATACTAACCGCGTGTTTCATGGGACCCCAGGGCACTCCTTGTAACATTAGCTATCTGTCAGTGAAAGTCCCGATAAAATCGATCCAGCCGTCTCGGAGATTAGCCGAAACAAACAGACAGGCAGACAAAGAGATAATTTTTTTTAAGAATTGTTTTTTTTTTATATCAATACCTGATATACTTCCATATGCATTAAATGAAAAGGTGTTATTTTGGTATTACAAATAGACACTTCAATTTTATTTATCTTTACATAGAAGATAACAAAAAATACGATATCATAGCTAGCTGGGTTTCTAATCCTTGCTTGCAGTGTTAATTGTTAGACTTCGCTTATTAAGGCAAGTCCTTAATTAAGGGATCATTCAAAATGAATGCCAGCGAGAAGCTTAATACCTAGTAAGTGTGTAGCCCTCAATCTAACACCAGTAAATCTCAGCACGTTTGAAATGCACTTAACATTCAGTGTAGTAAATTGAAAATCCCAGAGTGCGGGTTTCGTTCAAAGGCGTGATAGTGGCTCTGATAAAGACACCGCGTCACGTCGCCTGATGGAATAGTGATGCGGGTGGGATGTGTTACGAGTATTTATATACTACATTAGCTTATAGAAACTATCTTATTTCGATGTAACCGAAGTCCAATTAAGATCACCCTTTTTGGTCGATCAAAAATAAATTACGAGGGATTCGCATAATATAGAAAATTCGGGACTTATTTTAGCGGGCCCAGAGTGTAATATACCCGAAGACGGATGTCGAATCTGGATGACGGGTTGTCCACTTCCCTCTATGAAGGTTGAGGAGGTCAATGGCTGGCATTCACGTCATACATGTGAACAGGTGCTGCTTGTGGGGGCTGGTCATCTCAAGCTACATAGCTACATTGTCAGTGAGTAATATAGGCTATATTTTATCCCCGTACTCCTACGGGAACGGGAACTACGCGGGTGAAACCGCTTGACGTCCGCTAGTAAAGTATATACAGGTCCCGCCACGAGTTAGGGGCGCGTAGGTACCTTGGATGCGCAATAGTAATTTTTAGGAGTCTGTCTCTGTCTCTTTAGCGTAAGGTTGAAGTTTGACTATTGATTCGTTAAGTTTTTTGTAAATCTGTAGATTTAATATCACTTCTTCGTCACGTCTAGTCAAGTACATAAATCGTATACCTTTAAACGAGCAATTCGTTTCGAGCAAATTTTCAGGAGGTTGAGAAGGAAACAAATTGATCTAGCTAAGTTTCATTTTCAGAAAACATCGTTTTGACTATGATTTGAGGCAATGAAACACTCCTACAGTATCATTTCATTTGCCGACATCTGTGAAGATGTCAAATATTATATGACAAAACTAGAATACCCGGTTACCGGTCCGATTATTTCCCTTTTTTCTGTTTCTTTTCAACATATATATATTCATACATATGCTCACGCCTGTATCCCATGGAGGTAAGCAGAGACCACCTTTCGCCACATGCTAAATGTCAACTTGTTTCTTTTGTGTGAAAAAGAAACTGTGCTTGGTCAACCAGCTACTTACTCTAAGTTAAACAAAAATGCTTTGTGATCCTGCGCTTGTGTCATCATCACTATTTAGACTCAGTAAACTGACGCAAGTAACCCCGAACTAAACACACGGAAAAGTGTTTTAAAGCACCCATTTGGAGTGAAATGGACGCATTATGGGTTCCAGCGCTCCGAGTGGGAGGGGAGACTATACTGTGCGATACAACGACACTTGGAAATAAGTAGCTGATTTTAACTTAGGCTACTTTTAAGAACCCCATATTTCTTTATAGTAACTACATCTGAATATGCGCAATTACATATTATTTATTAACACTTTATTGTGCACCTTAGAAATAATTTATTTACACGAATATTCCTTTATATTAAAAATACAAATGGCGGTCTTATCGCACTAGGTAATATACAGACAACCATGACATACATACACCTGATAGTAAATAAACTTAGTCTAAAAAATTACGTTTAAAGAGTGCTCGTTCCTATTGATTAAAATTTCAATTTTAAATAGCTTACACGCTAATTGTATACAGCAAGATCTGCTGCATTATATTAGTACACTTAATATTTAATATAGTGTATATGGATTTCTATTGTATCATCCAGCTATTAGTAATGATTTAAAATATATTAACAGTTCTTCCATTCATCACCGACTTGCTTAAAACTACGTCTTATTTATTGACCTCGTGCTTAAGCTCTTGGAAAGAACAAAAGTATTTATGTTTTTCCACTTGGAAAATAGCTAGTAGCTACACATTTTTCGTCGGAACAAAGCAAAATCGCACCCAAAAAAGGATTCCTTATCACAAGAACACGTAATGGCCGTATATCGTGACGGCAAGCGTACCTAGCTATTACCGCGAAATACCACAATCCAGGATCTTGCAATTCCGCAAATTAACCCCCCCGCTGCGAGATCCCGTGATCCCTAATTTTCAGATACATCTCGCGGAATAAATAGGGGATTACGGGCGGCGCCGGGCGCGTAAATAACCTCGCGTCACACCGCTACCAACAGATAAGAACCGGCGGAATTGCTAGCGCGGCCTCCGTGGCCCAAGCTACGAATTGTTACTGTTTGTACTTAATTTGTAGCTAACTATTCTAGGCTCTAGACATGGACGTATTACGACGTGTGGTTTCTGAAAATTGCTGGATTTTACCGTTTATGTAAATTGCCAGGTTTTCGTAACAATACGGCTTGTATGATGAATATATCTACGAGGAAGCTGTGGAAGTGTGTGTATGTGTATCGCGAAAGGCGTATAGTAGGCATATGAGAGCATGTTATTTAGGGTTATGTTTTTTCCAAATGTTACATTTTTTTTAATTTTGACACTAGTGGACGTCACCCGCGCAGTTCCCGTTCCCGTGGGACACGGGGATAAAATATAGCCTTTATTAATCAGTGATAATGAAGAATTAAAATGTTGAAAGATTTTTTTAATCAGTCCCGTACTTATTGAGCCAATTCGTTACAAACATTCATACAAACCTTTTCTCTTTATAACATTAGTATAAAAATTTGCTAATACATAGACACTTCATTTATGCAACATATTTCTCTAAAACACACAATCCGTGCAAAGTATATGTACCAACTCATAATAACTCGAGAATCGCTCACCTTTCCCGACTCAGGGCAACCGTGGCCGTCTCAAGTGTTACTGCATGAGTTACACAGCTTTTTGTTCTGAACAAAGGGCTTTTAACGGCTGAAATTGTAGAAACTTTGTGCGTACACGCAGATATATGCCATTGTTTCATGTTTACTTATATTAATCTTATAAGTATATAGTTAGTTGTTAGAAATTTGCATTGTCTATACGAATATTTTATCAAAACAATTTTGCTCTATTTATAACGTACTAAGTAACATGTATACTTATATTATAAAGAGGAAAGATTTGTATGTAAGTATGTTTGTATTGAATAGGCTCCGAAACTACTGGACCGATTAGGAAAATATCTTTCAGCAATGGATATCTTTCGGGAATGGATAACTACGTTTTTATTTTATCCCCACGTGATGTCCGCTAATCGCTTATATGCGATTCGGAGCTAGTCTATCTATACATATATTTTCACTAAGGTTTTACAGCGTTGAACTCGACGACGAGCGTTGGTTTCCGACCGATTACGAGTGCGACTAGAATAACTCGGCTGGACTTTGAATTAATGCATGTCCTAAACCGCTGGTCGAAGAGACATGAAATGTGTAGGGTGTATTCTTGCTGAGTAGAAGGGTTTACATTAAAAAGGGTTTTTCGAAATTCCACCCCTAAGGGGGTGAAATGAGGGTTGTAAGTTTATGCCTGAAATCTTACTGTCACACAGACCAAGTTGCGGGAAGCTTATAAAAGCCATGATTTACTACAAACAGGACTGCCTGCATGACAATGGCTCGGATAGCCGACGTAATCTTGGGCAAGTAACGTTAATTCACGATGGCTGTAACTTAGTGATTTATGTGTATGTACTTAGGATGAGACGTATGAAGATTGTACGAGCGATTTACATAGTTGACTTCGGTGAAATTATAGTTGAGTCAGGCTTAATCTGAGCTGAACTGACATAACAAGGCCTCCGAGATGATAAAGTCTAATTACATATTACCTTGAATTGTGAGGTTAGGCTGTGTGAATTTAACATATCAGCCTGTTTGTTCTGAAAGCACACAAGGAATTCTATATAAAATTTAACTTATAAGGAACTTTATGTACAGTTTAATCTAGATATTCATGGAAATATTCCAAATCTTCTTTCCTACTATGATAAGTTTAGTACCGTAAACTTGCATTTGTTAAAAGCATTAGGAACGCCTTTTTTACATCGGGAATCAATATCGGATACCACACTTACTACGGGGTCAGCGAGTGGTTATGCCGAGCTCTCACCGGCTAAGCCCCATGGTGTTTCTTTTAGGGTTGTACGCAAAGGTACGCATACTATAGCATTTATAATTTTGACGCGATTATCTGCACTCTTTAGGAACCCTACCATGAGCTCTTATGCTATGATAGTTTAACTATTACGAGACAGATATATATGTCGAGTATATATCTGTCACTGTCTCACAGATGATGAGATCATTGCAATAGGAGCTCATGGTTGGGCTCCTGAAGAGTTCAGATAATCGCGTCAAAATTATAAACGCTATAGTATACGTACCTTTATACTGATTTTAATAGGCTTTAATTATAAACATTGCATTGTTACTGCTTTATAGTATAGGGTGTGTCTCCAATAGGTATTGGAATCAAGTGTTTGGACATTAAGCTGCGGTCACTCGGCCATGATCCCCGATACGGCCATATTTCCCTGCAGGCACCCGAATGGACCAAGCTCTCTAATACATTATAAATTCGCTTCGTCTGGCCGAGAGGACTTACTCAGCTTAAGATCTTTGAGGATTGTGCGTGATAAATTACTTACAATTAAATAAACAACAAACTAAACAAAATGGAGATGTTGAGCTAGAAACAGCTAATTAGTGCAGATTTCGTCATGAATGGAGAAAAGTTCAGTAGCAATTCAGATACTACGTCATTAGATACATAATATACTCAAAACTCAAACTCAAAATATCTTATTTGATTAGACTTCTTACAAAGTACTTTCAAATCGTCAGAAGGACACAAAATACATTATACATGATTATAAATGTTACCACCGGGCTCGGAAGGTAGCTTTTGTTGAGAAGAACCCGGCAAGAAACTCAACAATTACTCTTTTAAAAAAATAATATATTTATACAATGTTTTTGGTTACAGTATGTATATCTCATGAATATAAGCCCATGGACACAGCACAAATGCTCAATTGTCAAATATAATAACTAAAATATTACAAATATATGTGAGACGTGTGTTACAAGAAGATATAAGTTGGCACTAGCATCGAACAACTATCGGAATCGCAAGAATTGTATATAAGTATAGATATTTTTTTAGTTTAGTTAGAGAGATATATGGCCAAATTTTAAGTCATTTTTATTTATTTAATGATTTAAGCAGTTTAGGCAGGCATTTATGAATGTCGCAAAACTGGTCACCGGTTCGGAAACAAGTCTCCTGAGAAGAAACGACAAGAAACTTAACTGGCATCATGTACATTAAATATTATTATTTAATTTATAATATTATATTTATTTCGCGATTGCAGTTGTAGCGAGGAGACTCAAGACATAAATATATACAGAATAAATATATTTTTCTTTCTTTTATTTATTAATGGCGATTGCTTGAGTATCTATTCCGCCAATGTCAAGTGATTGTAAAAAAAATATCTTAAAAATTACTCAAAATATGTGGATTCCTCTGACGTTCCCGATTTAAATCCAGCATAAATCTGAAATTGTTAATTAAATGTCGTCATGTCATTAACATTGTGTCGCTTGACACCTTGCTAGTGACTTCAAGAACGTTTGATAAGTTACTGAAGAATTATTTGAAGACAGGTACTTAATCAAAGTGTATTCAATTAAAACTCAATTACATTTTGTTAATTTCAATGGAAGTTTGACTGAGCTATTAAGATTACAAAAGGTACAATATGAACTAGCTTTAGTTTTGTTACGAACTAGCTCCGTCCCGCGGTTTCACCCGCGTAAGCTTAATTTCATGGATGGTCCGCGGAACCTATTTACTTTTATATAAAAGTAGTCTGAGTTACTCCTTGTAAAATTAGCTATCTGCCAATGGAAGTCCCGTTAAAATCAGCCCAGCCATTTCGGAGATTGCCGTAACAAACAGACATACAGACAGACAGAGAAAAAATTGACTTACATGTGGATTTAGCTGTAATTTTGGAATTACAAATAGACAATTCAATTTTATTTATCTGTTTAGATAAGTTACATTCAGACTTTAATAATAGTTACTTATTGACTCAGGCACTATACATCTCTCTATATACAGTCTCGTTAAGCACGTGCTGTGAAATCACTTCACATAAGTTTTTATTTTTTAGGAAAACTCATTGGTACGGGCCCCGCTGGGATTCGAACTTGCGTCGCTTGCGTACCAGGCGACTGCTTAAACCCCAAGGCCACCACGACTCTGACGGTTGTAACTAGCAAACTAAGTTAATTTAGCAACCAGAGAAAATGATAAATCAGAATAAATTTAAAACTTATGGCTGAAGATCACAACATAAATATAAATAAATAGTCCAGGCTCAAATTTGAATAGGTTTTTTTCTTATTTTGTATCGTCGTCTCAGGGCTGTTTAATCAAACAAACGATATATGTCAGGCATGGTGGCTACATCCCTTTCGAAGGGTGTGATGGCCCTTAACTGATTGTGAAGTATGAGGGCGATTCTGACCCTTGTTAGAAAATAAAAAACATTTCTTGTTTTACTTACGCATGTATTTCACGGAAAGAAGTTGAGAAGAATATGGCTTTCTTACGGTACCTATTTAAAGATTAAAATCCTCAATAGTTCTTAAACCTTGTCTTTTAATATTATTATATTATACTAGCCGCGGTTTCACCCGCGTAGACTTAGTTTCATGCTTTAACTCGCGGAACCCTAATTTGTTTTTTTAATAGCCCAAGTTACTCCTTGTAACATTAGCTACGTGCCAGTGAAAATCACGTCAAAATCGGTCCAGCCGTTTCGGAGATTAGCCGGAACAATCAGACAGAAAAAATTAAATAAATTGGTATTTCTATGTCAGTATCGTGTATACTTTCATATGCGTTTAGACGAAAGGTGTAATTTTGGAATTACAAACAGATACTTCAATTTTCATTTTATAGATGTATAAATTTGTTGTATTTTAGTGTAACAGTACCTAATTGTTAAGAGCTATAAAGTATCTAATTATTAAATAAGTAATTTTAAACTTGACGCTGTCTTGACTAGACCCAATTACTGATATTGTTATAATGAAGATTACCTCGAATTGTAAGAATTTCATCTGATACTATAATATAAGTGTTATCTTAACAAATTAGTCTTTTGTTGGATAATATTGAAATTTTCTGTTCTAAAACCTATTGTTTTATCAAATCCCGACTGTCATTTTCCATGACGTGGCATGTGTTGCATTTAAATAAATGAAGTAAAGCATTTACTTATATACTTTACTTCATTTATTTACTTATGCTCACGCCTGTATACCCCGAAGGGGTAGGCAGAGGTGTTGTAATCACAACACCCACTTTCACCGAAGATGATTAAGTGCCAACGTGACAGATGGTGAGTCCATCGCCATCTCATACACTTTACATACGTCATTGAATTACTTCTCAGCAATATGCAGGTTTCCTCACGATGTTTTCCTTCACCGTAAAGCACGTGGTGTGAAATCACTGTACATAAGTTTTTTTAGAAAATCTCATTGGTACAGACCCCGCTGGGATTCGAACTTGCGTCGCTTGCGTAGCAGGCAACTGCTCAAACCTCAAGGCCACCACGGCTCTCGGCATTTACTTATATAAAGCAATATCATTGGTGAAAAGTCGGTTTTATCAGACACCATAACCTCTGTCCCTCCTCCGGGGACCGTTTACGCATATAGCCGAGATAGTTATACACACATACACATGCTTACGTCTGTATTTCCCGAAGGGGTAAGCAGAGGGTTTGGCACAATACCCACTTTTCACCGAAGGTGATTAAGAACCATTGTGACAGAGGGTAAGTCTTTCGCCGTCTCAGGCACTATGCATACGACAATGAATTACTTCTCAGACATAAGCAGGTTTCTTCACGATGTATTCCTTCACCGTGTGAAATAACTGCACATAAGATTTAAAAAATCTCATTGATTTAGACCGCTGGGATTCGAACTTGCGTCGCGTAGCAGGCGATTGCTAAACCCCCAAGGCCACCACGGCTTAACATATGTACAATATCTTCGGTGAAAAATAGCTTTTATAACACCTTCTAGCCTCTGTCACTCCTTCGGGACCCTTCTGGGAAGACGTGAGCTTACGCATAAAGTCAAAGTCAAAAATATCTTTATTCGATAATTCGATGATGATTCGATAAAAGAAACATAGTAATGAAAGGATAAGGCTTTTGTCTCAGTACCGTGACATCCTTTTTGAGAAGCAGCAAGGATCGGTGTTCGAATAGCAACCAAGCAGTTCCAAGCATTCAAGCCAACGCTGATGCCATTCCATTGGGCGGAAAAAAAACGTATACACAATCTGCCGAAAATTCTTATACTTGTTTGTAGGTCACGCGAAGCAATATTCGCCTCGCCTATCGTTCAGGGTGAAATAATTGTGATAAATCGACCCCCATCCCCTGAGACTCACGCCAGACTGTGCTAATGGCGATACTTGGGTGAAGGGCATTAATAAAGTGCCTTTTGCTCGCGTACAAAGTCACGGAAATCGTTTTCGGGCGGCCCTCATACTACTTACCTATAAGGCTATGAACGATACGCATGTGACGGTGAAAAGTTGCACTAATGCTCCAATAACTTGATCTGGTTGTATGTTCCATTCGAGTGTTTCTTGTTCAAGTGTTTGAAGATCAGTTGATTCAAATCTTACCGAAGAACAGTTGTTAGAGATAAAGACTGCAAAAAAATTACGCTATCTTGGAGTGTGAACCGTTTTCGAATCTATACGTATAAAATTAAATGTTCTGAATGACTGGCTGACTTATTTCAATGCACAACCTAACGCTGATCCTTGAGATACGAAATTTGGAGGGTGACATTTTGGTGACATGACGTGTAGGTAAACACTATGAAGGGCTTTCGGAAATTCCACTGCATTGGGGCTTAAAGGGCGGGGGTTGAAAAATCTTGTGAAATCTTACTGCAAAGCTGCTGGCTACTAAATAAAAAGTATATAAGATAATATACAAATAAAGTATTTGTTTGTTTGCTTGAAGGCGCTAATCTCAGAAACTACTGGTCCGATATGAAAAATCTTTCAGTGTTAGATAGTCTATTTATTGAGAAAGGCAATCATCATGCAAAGATCAATCTCGGGTTATAGTTCACGGCCATTCGCGTACGCGTAACTAATGACGAAAGGCAGAAGCTTGGTGATTGATAAAGCAATAGTTTTGAACGGGAATCAAACCGCGCATTATTGGGTTTTACACTCAATAATTAATACTTAGCCATTCTTAAGATATTGTTTAGAGCACCTTTTTGAATTTCATACCAGATCCTAGCAGACTACTACATCCTGATAACATTTTACTACAAAACGTAGAAATATATATGCGACTGACCATTGAAAATTTTGCTACATTAATTTCATAGGCCGATTTAAAATTCTGACACTTGTGTCAGTCTATTGAACATGCTACATTAATTCCATTTATCACTAGCAAGTAATGTTCGAACATGTTCAAAGTCTAGTAACTTACAGCCAAGATCCTAAGAAAAAAGTTCCCCTTAATATTATTTGTCATTATTGCCTGGAGTCGCTCCAAGAAACATTTCTCTTTTACAAATATGTAGTAAATGTTATTTGTGATGCCATTATGTGGCTCCAGGCTGGACTTGAAACAAATCAAATGAGCGAGATAAACTAACTAATCGGTCCAGTCGTTTCAGAGATTAGCCGGAACAAACAGACAGACAGACAGACGGATTTCTTTTATCGTACCGTGTATACTTTCATATGTATGTAGTCAAAAGGTGTCATCTTGGAATTACTAACAGACACACCAATTTTATTTATCTGTATACCTAGATAAGATGTACAGATTTTCTATTTTATATTCATTTAATGAAAAATTTGGATGTTATTTATCTTAGGTTAACATCTTTACAAAATTGTAGTTCCTATATTCAGGTTAGTAAAGGTAAATAAATCATTCATGGGGAGCTGTGTTCGGTTCTACAATAAAATCCCACAGTTAAATTATGATAAATTTTATGATTTTATATTTATGGTGATAGAAGGCTAGTTTCCGAACTGGTGGTAAATTCCTCGACATTCATAAGTGCCTTACCAGGGCCTAAATTGAATAAATCATTTTCATTTACACAGGCAGTAATTTTAGAACAAGCTTCCGCTCGCAACTTCGCCCGCATGCTAATGATAGGCCTTCACATTCTTATCTGTTCATCATGATCGGTGTGACGAAAACCTGATGCACACAAATAATTCGGTTGTATCCGAGAAATATATCATAAATACTTAAATACTAAGTTTACGCTTAAGATTATAACATAGCCGAGATAGTGCTTAGAATGTAGTTAGACCCTTGTTAAGGAGAATATCAAAACTAAATTTAGGCTATGTTCGAAGCACGTAGTAAGGTAAAGGTTATGACTCACGTTTGTCTTGCTATAGGCAAACATTTAGCAGAATTTGTAAGTTCATTATTCAGCAAAAGTCTAAGAACATCCGTTGGAAACTTTGTAGTTGATAATAGTAACTACAACTACTAAGGGTTCATTAAAATATCAAGAGCTATTATGAGCTATATGTTCTCCCTGGCCTTATCCCATACATTGTTTGAGTCGGCACTTGACTTCTAACATACCTATTGTCACGGCTTTAACGTGCTCTCTGTGGCACAGAAGGAATTCGGGCGATCACCCATCCAATTACTGTCCTTAGTTGGGGTTGCTTAATTTCGCTGATCAAATTATACGCGCAGTAACAACCGTGCCACCAGCCCCCTTAATATAGACTATACTATTTTGAAGTGGATTTAGAATAAATTTAAATTCAACTCGAACACCGACAGAGAGACATGGAACTCGCAACTGTCAGTAAAACGTCACCCATTTAGGTCAACCGGGTTTTAGAGGTAACGTTTCGTGGTCGATTTCACACAAAAATTGCCTGTTTCGTGGTACTCGCGCCTCACTATATATTTTTTCGTCACAAACTATTCAACTTTAACAAAGAGCAAAAGTACAAAATAAAATACTTTGTCCTTTCCCCTTCCCCACGTGATTAGGCCCAAAACTTCCCTTCATGTCCTTAAAGTACAAGTTTCTAGAGCCCTCAGGGCAAAGGGTCCGGGTAATGATCACGCCGCCTCGGAGCGCAAAGGAACGTAAAGTGTGGAACAACTCCGGAAAATTTCAAAGAAAAACTCGAACACGGAACGCGGCCATTCAAATTTCCTCAAGTATCCACAATATTTCACCTTTCTAATGCAGAGCTGGATTTTTTAAACTACCCGACCTTTTGGGAAATCAAAGGTGATGGCCGGCGTCAAGTAATAGGGGACAAAGTGAAATGTTCCTTATTACCATAGCAACAGGGTCCAGGGAATGTGGCGGTTGGTTTTTAGCAAATAGCCCGCTTCGAGAAAACTCGGATTCATTCCTTAGATACAATCTTCTTTGAATTCCGTTTGTAAGTGACCGGAGCAGAGCACCAGTCGTTGTTTTTGGGACTCTCTATTTCTTTAAGCGAAACCAACATTATTTCAGTACTACTCACAGTAGTAGTAGACGTGGCCGACATTGTAGCATTTTGGATATGTATCATAAATGCTAAGAGATGCTCTGTAGGTCTAAAAAGGCCACTTTGGGAGAATCATAATGTGATCCGAATATGATCTCCGCAACCTCTTTGATATGAAAACAGTAAACTCTTATAGTTGACTGCCTCTATATGTCTCGATTTAGTGATCACAAATGCTACAACGAACCACAAGCTCCTGGGTGTGCAATGAATACACCTCTGCTTACCCCTTTGGGGAATACAGGCTTAAGCGTATGTATGTATTAAAGTTGTCATTTTAGATTTACGACTGACCTGGAACGATTCCACTACAAAAATGTAAAAAAAAATTAAAATGGCCTTTGAATTTAGTTTCATTTTCGCGTCTATAATTAAATATTATATATGATTTGAAATAGCTATATAAACATCTAAATTCATCGTGAGCCAAATAAGAGTACTTACTACGTACGCGGGCGAATTTGGCAGAATATATTGTCGCGACGCACCCCATCACCCTTACTGCGGATTACGGAGAATTGTGTAAAATAACGGCGTCTTTCCATACGAGAAATGTATGAGAGTAACCTTCTTATTACGATGTTGATACATATATACATATTATCTGTATTACAGTAGGTTGATACAGCAGTGTGGCAGCTCGGAAATAAACTGGAATTCTCTTAAAGTATTTCTTTGTTGTTGTGTTATTATTGCAGTCTTCAGGAGAGGGCAAATTAAGCCACCTATATATATAAAGTTAGTTTGTTTGACTATCTGTTACATTGTCACGTCTAAGCTGCTGAAACGGTTTACTAAAATCTGGTATAGACATATATTTGATAAAAGCTTTGAATCTAACAATGGAAGTTAAGGGACTTAAAATAAGCTACGCAGACGCCATCCCAGAAGGGGCACGTAGAGGTGTTGCAACAACACCCACATTTCACCGAATATGATTAAGTGCCAACGTGACAGAGGGTGGGTCCATTGCCGTCTCAGGCACTATACATACGTCTTTGCTTTACAACTCAGACATATGCAGGTTTCCTTCACCGTATAGTACGTGGTGTGAAATCACGCACATAAGTTTTTAGAAAAACTAATCGGTGCAGGCCCCGCTGGGATTCGAACATGCTTCGCTTGCGTAGCAGGCGACTGCTCAAACCCCAAAGCCACCACGGCTCTTCGCTGATTGTATGAAAGTATTAGTAGACCTGTGCTCATTATTTGTCATTTATGAGAAGGAAATAATATATTTAACAAATATTAGCTTCAATCAAGTATAGAGCATGTATCTCACTCGTAGGTATCGTCTCACCTCACGTAGACTTGAGCTCGCAAGTACATAGCACTATAATTTACCGTGTTTAGAGAAGTGAGAAGCGTAATTTATAGGGTTGACACGAGCTGAATCCTAGTCACGTTCAATTGCTGTAAGCGTTGTAGCGATCATCTTACTGCTGCACAACCCTACACTATGTGCAAACGTGACTAAATACAAGGATAAATTAAGGGATGGGGTGCGCAGCTATAGCTTCGTTGTATCATAGAATAAATATAGGCTTAATACAAATGCTGCGCTTCAAGGACTGCGCAAAGCGAGATATGATATCGTTTGGCATCGGCTGGTCTGACTGGCAGCATCTCGCTGATCACCGAGAGGACTACCCTACACGGCGGCACTACTGCACACGACAATTCCTGGTTCGGAGCATTGGCAAGCAAGCGTGCGCAATGGCGTGAGCGTGCTCTGAACCCATTACCATTGCAAGCCCCTCAGCGCTCCAACGTGTGCGAGTGCTGTGGTCGGATCTGTCGGTCCCGTATCGGCCTTCATAGCCATTGGCGGAAGTGTCGTCAAAATGTCCTAAATGACGCTGCTTAAATCATCTGTCATAGATGCAAGAGGCCAATACAAACAGTAGGTACGGAATCTAGGAACAAATCGCTCGATATAACACACAATCGGCATTGGCGTAGTGTCAGTAAGTGGTCATGACTGAGACGATCGCACGTCATTTACGTGTGTTACGGTATTTTTTCTAAACGAGGATATTTTAACAAGACAAGGCAACCCTCCAGCTCGATGGAGCAAAATGTCTTATGTAAAAATTTCTCAAAAAGTCTAAATTTCAAACTGCTTAGTAACTTTCGTACCTGGATGACCGAGCTTTGACCGTTTTTTTGAAGTTTTCTTATAATGAACTTATCGCTCCCGAAACCGCATACAAAATTTTATGAAAATCGTTGGAGCCGTTTCCGAGATACTTACAGATTATATCAAAATCAAAAATATCTTTATTCGATTAGACTTTTTACAAAGTACTTTCAAATTGTCAGAAAGACACGATTACATAGGATTATACATGCTACCGCCAGGTTCGGAAGGTTGCTTTTACTGAGAAGAACCTGGCAAGAAACTCAGTAATTACACTTTTAAAAAAATAATTTTACAGCGTTGAGTAATACAATATAAATCATAAACAATATATATATAAGCCCATGGACACAGTTCCAGTGCACAAAAGTCGCTATAAAAAAAAATTAAAAACTAAAAATTAGTACTACGAATAATTGTGCAGCTTGAGATGACCAGTCCCCACTAGCAGCACCTGTTCACAAGTGTATAATATATTAATATATATAACAAATGCTCATTTAACGCGTTCACTGCTAACGAGGCGTATGTGCGTCCAACTGTTCGAGAATTTACGAAGAAGTTGAAATGTTAGCAGTGAATGTGTTAATGGTATAAATAATACATTTATACTGTAGCTAGACTCTTGGAGGCTGAGACCGTGTTCCATAATTTCAGTTGGTAGTTTAGTGCTATAAATATTAACCAAAAAGCTCGGTGTAAACCCTAACGCATTCCCTAGCGTCACCTAAACAAACCACTTTAGGGGCGAACTCAGCGTCACTTCGCAAAGCACCCCTGAATAGTGTGAACATAATTAATTAGTATTCGTAGACAATTTCATTAAGGGAGTGACATAACAGATGGACCTAGCGTCCAATTGCCCGTTGGTTCGGCGCATTGCTCATGTTATTAATGGTCGATAGAGCGCCGCAAAGACTACGCATAATGACGAGAGCTTCCGGCTTCTTCAAAGTCAAAGTCAAACATATCTTTATTTGATTAAACTTTTAATAAAGTTCTTTCAAATCGTCAAAATGACATAATATATAAATATACATGCTACTGCCAGGTTCGGTTGCTTTTACTTAGAGGAACCTGGTAAGAAACTCAGTAATTTCACGTTATCAAAAATATTATACAATTATCGAGAAGAAGCCGTGGTGGCCTCGGGGTTAGAGCAGTGGCCTCCTACGCAAGCGACGCAAGTTCGAATCCCAGCGGGGCCTGTACCAATGAGTTTTTCTAAAAAACGTACGTATGTGTACGTATACGTATGTACGTATGTGCTTTACGGTGAAGGAAAACATCTTGAGGAAACCTGCATATTTCTGAAAAGTAATTCAATGACGTATGTAAAGTGTCTGAGACGGCGATGGACTCACCATCTGTCACGTTGGCACTTAATCATCTTCGGTGAAAGGTGGGTGTTCTCTGCCTACCCCTTCGGGGAATACAGGCGGGAGCATATGTATTATACAATTAAAACAATTGAAAATAAAATAAATCACTATGTATCTGCTCTAAAGAAATCTATGAATAGAAGTTCTCAAAACTTGTCTACCTTTATTAATCAACAATTTAAATACTTGGGATATTTCCATTATCTGTCGAAAGATTGATAACGCGTTTTGAATCCTTCCTGTCTGGAGTAATCGTAATTCGTGAGCAACCCACGAGAGTAGGGCTAGTTGTGCAGTTATAATTAATTCCATATTCGAGTAGGGATGTACGCTTGCGCTACACATGAATATTAAATCGGCTAAGAGATAAAATGCTAATCCCGCAATATGCATGCATATTTATAGCGCAGACTAAATTAGAGGCCAGATAACGCCTTAGTTAGATAGTGGAATTAGATTAGCCGGTATAATTCGCCATTTGCAATTGTAAACATTATGATATACGCCACATTAGTGTCGCGGCGTATTGTCGGTTCTCAGTTGGTTTGTTTAGATAGGAAGATGGTCTTGGAATTACGGCTTTTGATGTCCCTACCCTTTACCACAGTATACATGTAAGTTTACTATAAGCAGTACTCAATGTAGAAATACTCACACAGATTCTAAGTGCTGTCAATATGGGGGATGTCACGACGTGGACGATCGCATAATCGTCTTTTATGTGATTTACAGACGTTTTGCAAAAACAAACCTGATCGATGGAGCAAATATATTTATTTGAAATATGTGGCCCAGTTTCCATACTGCTTATTAAGCTTATACATTTGCTGTGTCTCTACACACAGCCTACGTGTGTATATGTTAGGTTACACTGTATAAGAACATGCTTGTTGCTCGAAATGTTGATACATGTTTTTAACTTTTACAGTTTCCTGCCTGCCAGAAAACGTTCCATATTTAAAAATATTTTTATTTAATTTGACGTTTGACATTTTTAAATCGTCAGAATGACATGTTCTAAATGTTACCATGAGCATGAGCATGAGATCAAGGAAATAACCTAATAAAGCCAGTTTTTTACTGTTTTCTTGAACATATGGAATCAAAAAGTAATTCGCAACAAAAACAAACGGTGCTTCATAAAACAAGGACATTCTCGCACATGTTGGAGAGCACCCAAGTGGAAATAAGAACAACCCGCCCGCGGCAACTCGCATTACCGGCAATTCATCAAACTGGCAACTCCGCCGTTTAATTCACTTTACAACTTATCACTCGGATGTAGAGTCGTGGAAGAGGTTGCTATTAACAAAATTACACTGTAAATGGAGATTTTTTTCTTTACGTATTCTTCTAAAATACGGTTACGATACAATACCATTGAAAAGGCAAAACAAAACATTCCGTTCTTAGTATTTAAGTGGCTTGTAAATCCCTAATAATATTATAAATGCGAAATTAACTCTGTCTGTCTGTGACGCTCTGCCGCTTAAACCTCTCAACCGATTTTGATGAAATTTCCACAGACAATCTTTAGACCCTGAGAAAGGACATAGGCTACCTTTTATTGCGAAAAAAAGTATTATATAAAACTAAATCTACGCGGGTGAAACCGCGGGCCACAGCTAGTATCCAATATTTGTAATAATACAATTTGTTTGACGTTCACGAGTGCCTTTTTTGGGCCTAAATTTAATAAATAAGTGTTTTTAATTAATAATGTTGTTTTAAATAAAAGTAGCCTAAGTTACTCCTTGTAACATTAATTATCTGCCAGTGAAAGTCCCGTTAAAATTGGTCGAGCCGTTTTGGAGATTAGCCTGAACAAACAGACAGACTAAACATTTAGAGGATTTTTCATGTGCTGAAAATCTGTTATTTTGGAATTACAAATAGACACTTCAATTTAATTTACATATGTATACATAGATATAGATTTTTTTCAAATTAAGATGAAATTATTAACATAGTGTTACTTCTAGATAATGTTAGCTCCCAACGACGAAGTTTATAGCATATTTTGCACTTTACCCCTTAGTAATAAAGGTGCTCTACACGTGTCACGATGACAACACACGCCCAGTGTTTACACATCAAAATTCAACGGTTGACACTCAGCCAAATCGGTTAACTTTGACGCCTTTTCAATTCCGAAGTAACGCCAAATGGAAATTATTTTGTCTGTGGAACATTTCCAAACGTTCAGTTTGCTATTTTGAACATAAATAAAATCATATTTTATGGTACGTTATTTGTATTTTATGAAACACGGTTTACATTTTATTACATATTTTCCAATATTTAAATAAAACTATGGAAATGGCAACCTTTAAAAATATCATAGGTTTTTAACTATGGACGCGATTATTAAACAGTTACATATTACTTTGAAAGACAAGTAAATTTTATCAAAGTTCCAGTAGATACCCGATTCTTATGTTTTTTTTAATAACTAGCTGTGCCCTGCGGTATTATCCGCGTGGACTTAAAACCCGCAGAACGCTTCTTATTTTTATAATTTAAAATTAGCCTAAGTTACATAAGCTACAGTGAAAAATGCCGTTAAAATCGATCCAAACGTTGCAGAGATTACCCGGAACAAAAAATAGGCAGAGAAAAAAATTGTTTTTTTAAGTCTTAAGTTACAAACAGACACTTCAATTTTATTTATCTTTATAGATATAGATGTATAGGCTAAAGTTCCAGTACATACACAACTCATTTTTTTTTAGCAAACCGCGACAGCAGACACCGCCTTCCGCCTGTATACCACTAATGAGTTGGTCCATTAACTATCACATTACCAGTCCACTTTGTTTAACGAGCAGTGATAAAGAAACAAAACGTTTGAAATTCGAAATTTAAAAAATCAGCAAACATCCGAGGGCCGCCATTTTAATTCGAACCATAGACAATTTTCGTGGCACTTTTTAAATGGAGAATAAACTTTTGCCGCGTTATTATTGCCAGCTTTACGATTTTATCGCCGGCAAATCTCCGAGTGTTTGCCTTTTGCATATTTTAATCTATTCTACTTAATGCTGGCTTTTTCGCACCTGAACCCCGGTGTTTTAAAATGAATTTACCGCCTCTTTGTTAGCGAGCTACGTGTCTGTTAATTCGTTTACTCTTGCGAGGGAGGCTGTAATGGGAGGGGTTTTTCTTGCAATTAGCCGCAATTAAGATGGTCGGTAAGGAAATGCCTCCAGGCTTCTAGCGGAATCGATGCCGACAGTTGAATCGATTCTTAATAGTCGATACATCGGATACCAGCGTGTTTAATTGCCAGCAAAGCGGATTTATTTGTACTGGTAATTAAAGGGCGATTTGTTGGAATAATAATGGCAGGTTCTCACGCTATTGGATTTAGTAAAATATTCAAGAAATGTATCACATGTTACTTTAGCGTGAAATCTTTTGTTTTGCGATAAGCTTACGTTGTATCAAGAACAGTCTTTATTAATTTTATAAATGTTACATTGTAAGTATAGTAGATAATCCACTTTACTTAAATAATATAATACCAACATTAAATAACCATCATAATTTAATACTTTCCACAATACAATAGGCGCGCCGTAAATTTATCACAATCAAACTTATCTGTGCACAGATAATAAATTAAACGGAAGAATGTCGAAATGGAGGCGACAGCCAAAGGTTATCTGTGGGCTCTATGGCCAGCATTAAGCTTCTTGTCGCACTATCTAATATTCCGAGTGTATGATCGATAAAGAGTCACAACCTATTATAATTAAAGCCGACATCGATAAAATCGTAACACTCCAAGCGCCTGGTATCGCTAGTGCGGTGTTGTATCGATAAGTGCCGGGTGGTCGGACCACCCGTGTGGTTGCGCAACCTGTGAACTTATAAAACCATAACCTAAATTAAGTGGGCAATAGTGGGCATCGACATGTTAATGTTTTACCAACAATAGCCTGGGCCATGTCGGCCATTGTTGATTTTATTTTATTACTTGTTCTTTCATGAGTGTCGAATCAACACTGTGTTGTCTGCAGTTTACGCAGTTGTATATACGGAACTCAGTGTTGTAACTTTAAAATGTATTTGGTGCGTCGGTATTCAGGGATTTGCACCCCAAATATTTTGATTTTTTTTTAATTTCCCTTTCTCATGGATTCCGTTTACATTGGAAGTGGGTGGGTATTAATATTACGATAATATAGTCTGTGAATAATACCGAAACTTAACAGCCTTTTTATCGATATAACCTTATTTCAGCATTTAATTAATTGACACCAATAAAACTAGATGGCACGTGATAATAATGTCTCAATACTGGGAGTATCGATGTAGAAGGCGAATATAATCATTGTAACCGTAGATCAAGGAGTCAATAAAACAAATGAGCGGAACGAACCGAACTTCGTAACGCATTACCTGAGATTTCTTGAGGGCAATCTAAGGTGAATATTGGAATGGTGCATGTCATGAGATAGTGGACAGTATAGGATATTTTATATATTTATAATTTGTATAATTAGCACCACAAGTGTGATTAATGTAGCTACTCTCTTTCAACGTAGAACACTTTGTAATATTATCTAAATAACATTTAGTGTTGGGACCGCGAGAGATCTTTGCTGTTACATCAATCAATACAAGAAAAGATTAATATATGCATATGTTCACGCCTGTAATCCCCGAAGTGGTAGGCAGAGGTGTTGTAATAACAACAATTTCACAGAAGATGATTAAGTGCCATACGTCTTTGAATTACTTCTCAGACAAATGCAGGTTTCCTCAGGATGTTTTCCTTCACCGTTAAATCACATGGTGTGAATAGCACATAAGCTTTTAGAATAACTAATTGGTACAGGCCCCGCGGGGATTCAAACTGGTGTAGCTTGCGTAGCAGGCGACTGCTCAAACCCCAAGGCCACCACGGCTCAAATCCCTTGTAGTTAGTTAGTTCAGTTACTTAACTACATACATACATATGCTCACGCCTGTATTCCCCGAAGGGGTAGGCAGAGGTGTTGTTATCACAACACCCACTTTTCACCGAATTTGTGAGTCTATCGATGTCTCAGTCACTATACATACGTTTTACTTCTCAGAAATATGCAGGTTTCCTCACGATGTTTTCCTTCACCGTAAAGCACGTGGTGTGAAATCACAGTACATAAGTTTTTTAGAAAAACTCATTGGTACAGGCCTCACGGGGATTCTAACTTGTGTAGCTTGCGTAGCAGGCGACTGCTCAAACCCCAAGGCCACCACGGCTCAAATCCCTTGCAGTTAGTTAGTTTAGTTACTTAACTGTAGAAGAAAATCGCTTGATCCGTCAACTTACGCCTCTGAATTGCGAGCGTGATTTGTGCAGGTGCACGTAATCACGCGCCATTGTACTCGGGCGCAGCCTCCCTCCGTTACATTCATCTCGGACGGACGTCTGCCCTCCCATTGTAAGTCTTACCTTACCATTGTGATATGCTAAATTATATGCAACACAAGAACACTTATCCAAAAGACCGATATCGATGGTCACTTTGAGAGCGTTTTTAATGAAACTGGAAACTTTCAACTTTTGTTGACAACCTTAACATAAGCCTTTGAATAAAAGTAGATTACTGGGTTTTAGGAAAATTTGCCTTCAAAGCCTAAAGTCCAACCTTATTACATCATGGTTTAAATGAAGACGTGACTAAGCTCGAACTAAATGATGTCTATCCTTTTTAAATCCGTATAACAGAAAGAGATGGAGGTACTTTTAAACCACATTAGTCTATGTTTTGTGATAAGGGAGTCTAATGATTTAATTAAGCAGAAAAAATAATTTAGATATCATTCATATTTATAGTATCAAATAATATAATAGTGGAATAAAGCGCGAATCTATACATCTATACAGATAAATAAAATTGAAGTGTCTGTTTGTAATTCATAAATAACAATTTTTCACTAAATGCATATGAAAGTAGTGATATAAAAAAAACCATTTTCAAATTTTTCCTCTGCCTGACTGTTCGTTCTGGGTAATCTCTGAAACGACTGGACCGATTTTAGCGGGACTTTCACTGGCAGATAGCTAATGTTGCAATTTAGGCTACTTTTATTAAAAAAAAAAACTGGGTTTTGCAGAAATCAAATCAAATCTACCCGAGTAAAACCGCAGCGCGGGCACAGCTAGTAATAAATATATATTGTATAAAATTTTTGGTTGGAACTGGAATATGAAGTGAGGAAGTGAGTTAGATTGGTCAGAGAGCAGAACACAGCTGAACGGTTCACATGCAATCTTATCACATCCCTAAACTAATATTAAAGATCCTAAAATTTGTACGATTGGATAGGTTTTACCCTATCAAAACAAAAGTCGGACATGCGTGTCATTCTGTGAAGTAGTCACATTGAGTTGGTTATTTGCAAGAAAAAACCCGGGCACCGAATGTTACCATTCATAAATATAGGATGAAAACACACTATTGGATGTATTCAGATACAAGCCGTGGTGGCCTTGAGGTTTGAGCAGTCGCCTGCTACGCAAGCGACGCAAGTTCGAATCCCAGCGGGGCCTGTACCAATGAGTTTTTCTAAAGAACTTATGTACAGTGATTTCACACCACGTGCTTAACGGTGAGGTAACCTGCATTTTTCTGAGAAGTAATTCAAAGACGTATGTATAGTGCCTGAGACGGCGACAGACTCACCATCTGTCACGTTGGCACTTAATCAAATTCGGTGAAAAGTGGGTGTTGTGATAACAACACCTCTGCCTACCCCTTCGCCTGCGTAGCAGGCAACTGCTCTAACCCCCAGGCCACCACGACAAGCTTTCTATGCACTATATACAGGCAAGATAATCTGATGAAATCGAGGGTCTGGTATGAGGTACTTTTTCTGACCGTCTATGGGCACCGAGCGACTCGGCGAATCAATGCGTATCACGAAGCACATGTCAGAATTATAGTTGACATTTTACGTTTAACTTAAATTCTTAGTGAGAACAAACTCATTTTTACCATGAATTTCGCATGTTATGTTGGGTGGAACGCGGGTGCACCCCGACGCGCGTAAATTCCGCGGATTGCCGGACTACACCAGCCATGCGCATACCAAGGGTTACATACACATGCTTCGTGAACTGCATTTGTGATGGGGACTTAGCTATACATCTTTGTGCTATCGGCAAGCTTTAGGACACTCGAATCCATGAGGGGAAATGTCTGTGGAACCACCAGTATAGTGCGACTTTCATTACTCAGGTAAGCTGTTTAGAGATGTATTAGTGGGACTCGATTTAACTTCCAAAGCCTGTTTTCGTATTTCAATCTCCCCGCTTGCTTGTATTGAGCAGTTTAAATATGATAATTAAATAACATTTGCATACATGTTAATAAGGATAAAATTGCTAGAATGGATAAATAACATAACGAAATAGTGCTTGTTGGTTCCTGTTGGATATTACTTATACCATAAACTTGCAGTATAACAACTAAAACAAACAACCTGTATAACTGAGTTAAACTTTCGATCTAAAGCGGATAATTCATTTCATACATACGCAAGTACTTGGGATGCACCAGCATCAACTAACTATAAATAAAACTACACGCGTCCTTTTAACTAAAATATATTTCATAGACATACAAACGAACTCGTACAAAATCTCACGAACATATAAATTCATCGTGACTCAGTTTTTGCCGTTTTCAATTCCACCGTCGATCAATTAGACGCAGTTTAATGGATTCGGGTGTCGTTGTTCGTGATCGATGGCTCAGAATAAGTACATTAAACGGTAGTTAGGAGTATCTGCTCGTGTTAGGACGTGGCTGCGGGATCATTCGTTGATCGATGGTCAGTGCGGTGGAGCTGGTTTTTTTTCTTAAAATGAGGTGTCCATCAATCACTCCCTTGTTATATGTAGTGCTATAATTCCGATATCATAATGATGTGTTGGGCTAAGTGTGACTTGGGTTTGTTATCGACTATTGATGGGTTATCGACAATTTTTCCTGTGGGAAATGTACCAATTTATTATTACACTAAAACAAAATAAGTAAGTACCAATCTTTTCTAAAATGTAATTTAGTGTATGTATGAAGCTCTTTGCGTTAAACAGAAAACTAAAAATATGAGTGTTTAGTAGTAGCATGTGGCAAACAGTGGTCTCTGCCTACCCCCATGGGATACAGGCGTGAGCATATGTATGTATGTATGAGTGTTTAGAAACTCAAAAATTAAGTTGATGAATGGAAATTAATTATAAAACGGATTAGCAAACAAATAAAGAGCACTTTCGTGCATCATCTACGCGCGGTAAGTGACGCAGTCACGGAAATGTCACTTGATTAAAAACCATAAACAAGAAAATAAATATGGCGGAATGAGCGGGGCGTGTTCCATTTGCTTGTTGCGATACGAAAGCATTGCATGTTTGCCGGTTTTGTTTATGTAAATATCACATGAATTATGATTACAAAAGGAAAAGTAGTTTATTTCGTGCTTCAAAACTAGTCGCTTAATGTATTTCCAAAAGCAAAGCCGTGGTGGCCTCGGGTTTTAGCAGACGCCTGCTACGCAAGCGACGCAAGTTCGAATCAGCGGGGCCTGTACCAGTGATTTCACACCATGTGTTTTACAGTGAAGGAAAACATCGTGAGGAAACCTGCATACTTCATATGTCTGAGAAGTAATTCACAGGCGTATGTATAGTGTCTGAGACGGCGATGGACTCACCCTTTGTCACGTTGGCACTTAATCATATTCGTTGAAATGTGGGTGTTGTTAGAACACCTCTTGCTTTTCCCTTCGGGGACTCTTCTGGGATGGCGTGTGCATATTTATAAGCTCCCTTTACAAAACTGCTGACGTGCAATTCACGACATTGCCTGAAGCTTCAGATTTTGTGACGTGGAGTACTAATTAGTTTTAGGGTATAAGCATCACAGCAGCCGCAACACAAACGTATAGTACTTACATGTGAGCCTTTCATTGTCGCAGATTAGTTTAAATAGAATTGCTTTGCTTGCAAGAGCTTTTAGGTTATCTACTTGAAAATGCACTCATGAATGAAAGGAAAAAATACCACTGTCTATTTGTACTTAGCTGGCTGGTGTAAGCAATAGCCTCACAACATATTAAACATTTTTTTAGATAGGTAGTATACATTTTCAGATTATTTTCGATTTACCAATATTCTAATGATTGGTACTTCTATTAGGTAACCTACCAAAAATTATGAATGACATTTTTAATCATACAAAAATATACAAATAATTTTAAAATATTGATTCTTAGCAATTTCCAAACAAGGCGTATAAAATAAACTACAGGAAATCAGACCAGACAGTATCACTCAATCGCCTTTCGTATTTCTCCATCCTCTAAATAATTACGCCTCATGTTTACCCGATTTGGGATCTCATTCGTAAATAATTTAAGAATTGGGCTCGTCAATCGTACCAATTCGTAACGTTTCCGCCGGCACATGCGGGCGCGTAAATAACTCAATGTACGCGTTAATTATGTCGAGTGGTGTCGAATAAGTCGACGTTAACGCGTCTACCAATACCAATATTGAATTAAATTATTGCTGCTGTTTTGGTTTCTAGATGGAGTCATATGTTGAAAACTTTACTGAATTTTTATGTGACAATCAGCACGACAAGTGTCAAGATTTTTAAATCGCGCTTGCGTTAGCGATACAAAATGTATTTAATTGACATATATTACCCTCAGAAATCTATTATTTTTGTAATGCCATCAAAGACCAGAAAATTTTAAATATGTGAGGGTGATTTCGGGTATTTTACCAGTTTTTAATTTTTTATAGTAAAGATTAGTTTTTTTTATGAGATCGATTAGAACATAAATTTTGAGGCCTGTCTTCTCATCTTGACACATTTTCGCAAATTTTTGAGTTGTGTCCTTATCGTTCTGAGGGTGCAAATATTAGGCACGTGACATAACATATAATACCTGTAGATTTTGTATTGTTTTTACAAGCGACGCGCGAGGCTACCTTGTGTACAGGTCCTGCCTATGATGAAATGAGAAAGTAGATATGAAATTGTCCCAAGATTATTATTCAAAAACACACATTAAGTACATTTTGTGTATATCGCACCCTCAGAACGATAGAGGCCCAATTCAAAAATTTGCAAAAATAATTAAATTATGTTAACTTTGAGACATACCTCAAAAGGTATTTCTACATATAGTTTAAAATAATTCTTACTTATCGACAACGCTCAACCTAATTTTATTCAAAATCGATATTTTATAGAGATTTAAAAAAAAAGTGATTTTTGAATTGAGCCTCTATTGTTTTGAGAGTGCGATATATAGGTACAACACCTATCATAAATATAAGTAATAATGAATCGACGCGTATAGATTGGCACAAATTAGCTGGATAGACGACACGCGTGGGTCATGGGCGGATTCTATTCATTTCGCCGGGTCAATGCGGTCAATGGACACATTTGCAGTGGTTTCTTCATTAGGATGGACACATTCATATATGATATCAGATTATTCACATGCTTGTCCATCGAACTTTTGCTGAAATTACAGCTTCAATAGTCCCCATCTTATATCTTTAAGCGAGCAATTCTTGTTTATATATATATATATAATCAGAATCTCGGAAACGGCTCCAACTATCTTCATTTATCTAGCTAGGTTTCATTTATGGGAAACATCGTTTTGACCATGTTTTCAGGCACTGAAAAACTTATAAAATATCATTACAATACGACCGCAAATTTCTCCCACATCTGTCAAGTTATGGTAGCTCAAAAGCGAGGCTTACGAGGCGATAACGAAACTAGAGTAACCCCGGTTCGAGACTTCACCAGATTAGTAATTAAATAGCCCATTTAACGAGGAAGGCTATAGGTTAGAGTTAGCGTTAGACCACAGTAACTATTCTACACGGGCAGAAGCTGTTATAAGAGCTTCTGCCTTAATTATATATTTATAATTTAATACAACAAATCAATATTAAAAATAAGATATAAAATTGTAGGATTTATTATTAGACTAATTTATTTTATGGTTACAATAATAAGGATTCAGTACAAATCTTCTTAAAAATAGTAACAGATAGACATAGATCTTGTTTATGTAAGTGTTGTTGTAACAACACCTCTGCTTACCCCTTCAGGGACCTTTCTGGGATGGCGTGAGCATATTTGTTTTAATTTATTTATTCCACACTGATATTTTATCGTGTAGTGCTTTTGTTGAATTGTTATTGAAGGACACGTAATTCTTGTAATTATTTTGTATGTATGTATGTAAATTAAATAATAAATGGGATTCGCATAATCGAACACCTAACAAGCTTATAAGTAGGAAAAGATCAGTTCCCTAGTGAAGAGAACAAGACTAGACGTAGATAACATTATATTTAGTCATTCGCTTGCGTTAACAAAGCTTTGTTTATGTTAATGAAATGAGATCTTATCCTGTTCGTACGTTTAACTTTAAGCCCGACTAGGTTCCAGGTTTACAACGATGTTTTATACTTGTTTCGATTTTATCGTACATTCGCTTAAGACGGTGCGTTTGTGAGGCTAATATATTAATGACTACCTTTTTTTTTTCTTTTTTTTTTTGTTGACGAGGGGGAAACCTTCAAAAGGTCCCCGACCGCCCTGGGAGAGGCAGATCGGGGTATGTGGGATTCTTACCGCACTAAAACCCCCCCGGTGGCCATCCTCAGTGTTCAGGGGGGACTCCGGGGACTCTGATAGAACGCACCGGTGTCCCCCCACACTTTGCCGGGGCACATCCCCGGGGCAGCTGTGACGCCGCCCCTGGAGACCTCGCTGTGCAAGGCAGCGCGAACCACATCGCGCTGCCACCTTCCCGGGCCCGCACCGGTGGTCAAAGCTCCCACCCCGACCACCGCCAGCAGGCCCTCCGGCCCCCTTTTAGTCGCCTCTTACGACAGGCAGGGGATACCATAGCCATATTCTTAGACACTGGCTATGTGCCACGCGGTTTTACCCGTGTAGATTTAATTTAATGGGATGCTATAAAAGTAGCCTAAGTTACTCCTTGTAATATTATGCATGAAGTGAAAAGTTGTTAATTTGGTGATACAAACAGACACTTAAATTTTATTTTTCTGTATAGAGTGTAGATGTAGATTAGCATAAGAATATTAAGTTTGCATAACGCATCGTAGGAAATTCATGCATAAAACATAGACGATAAAGTTCAATTTCGTATCGTTGAAACCGGCACTCGACGTCGCGTTCGACGCTGAAAAACCGTACAGAATAACGCGGCAACACACTAATATCCCATGTATAGGTATTGACACATTCAAACGACGCTTGACCTTGCGTTTTAGCGTGGCTTAAAATGTTCTGATCCGTCATTTTTGGCAATCACACCAGCTTCCGAAAAAGTATAAATACATTTTGAGTCACACTAAGATGTATCAGTGACGGAGTTTGAAAGCCTTCATTCTTGGGGTACAGATGTAGGTATACATGATTTCACACTGTTTTTGTTTACCGTATAGGTGACGTGACAAGCAAGAGTTGAAAATAATCCTTTTAATGGACGTTCAGAGTTGTGTCTGCCATTAATTCAGCCGCCAGACTACAGTGACATAGTCAATGAGCCACGTTATTTATGTACAAGTTAACACTGATGTTTATTCTATCTCTCGCTGATTGTTAATGCAACTATAAATTTAAAGATTCGACGTATAAATATTTATTGCAGTTTTATTCATACATTTGTTTGTTTTGAAGCCATAGCTTAAGTTCTGTATTAAATTCTGGATTTATATGAGAAGACTGCAGCCATTGGAGGCAGCGTTTCTTCACTCATTACATAGATGGCGCTACTCGCTAACAATTGCAAAGTTTGAGTACAAATATACGAGAAGCTTAATCGCGCAATAAGTGTTTACGAGCCTTGGTTCCCCAGGCATGACACCCGCCTGGATGATCTTCCCTTTGCTGGGGACGAGCATGATCATTCGCTCTCTCCACATAATGTTTCTTTACAGTAAGACAGTACTTCATTAGGACTGTGTCATTAAAACAAACAATATAAATAGTATTGAATGATTTAAATCGATCGAAATTTTCTCTTCATATGGTATTCACGTTCACGTGATTTGAAATCATAGTTCCATTCTTTCTTTGATATAATGAATATGAAAATACTATCAAAGAGGCACTATGACATCGTTATGATATTCATTACGTGAGTTGTCACTGAAGCAACGTTCTTAGGAATAGGAGTTATGGATCTATGTGAAGGTGGCGGTTTGATGGAAGCTGCTCACTGAATTCGGGACGCTATATCCTCACTATTGTCGGCTGAAACAATGCTAAACGTGGACTTGCGTGAGCCAATCAAGTGTTAACCCCCCTCATTACAAAACATCTAATATACTCCTTGGTTTAAAAGTAGCTCTACCTCTTTCTGAGATACGGATTTAAAACGAGATAGGCTTAGTTTAGTCTTCGTTTAAATGTAACAAGAGGTTATGAGTAAACTTACATACATATGCTCACGCCTGTATTCCCCGAAGGGGTAGGGAGAGGTGTTGTTATCACAACACCCACTTTTCACCGAATTTGATTAAGTGCCAACGTGACAGATGGTGAGTCTATTGCCGTCTCAGGCACTATACATACGTCTTTGAATTACTTCTCAGAAATATGCAGGTTTCCTCACGATGTTTTTCTTCACCGTAAAGCACGTGGTGTGAAATCACTGTACATAAGTTTTTTTAGAAAAACTCATTGGTACAGGCCCCGCTGGGATTCGAACTTGCGTCACTTGCGTAGCAGGCGACTGCTCAAACCCCGAGGCCACCACAGCTCTTGATAACATTCTAATATACAAACACGTTTGCTTTCTATACCTTTCAGTTTCAAAGGTATCATTGTGTACATCCCGCCACAATATCAAAGCTCTGAACAATCGGGAGTAGGTGTACTCCAGCCCTTGTTATGTTAAGCCCCGGATTATCCCACTTACGAAGAGTTTAATCAATTTAAACGACGACTCCGAAGCCTTTAATAAGCCAGCTGTTTACCTTTCATTGCGCGTACTTCAGTCGCGTTGGTTACAAGCAGACTAATTTTAGGGGAAGCCTAGCTCACGAACGTGTCGAATAAAATTGTTATAATACATTTCTCCTTATATATTTTCTTCAAATGGACACGATGTGTATGAGAGGAGCTCGTGGCACAGTTGCTATTGCGCATATCATTCGATCAGCGAAGTTAAGCAACCCTAAGCCTAGCCAGTAATTGGATGGGTGATCGCCCGAGTTCTCTCCGTGCCTCGGAGAGCACGTTAAGCCATCGGTCCCGGTTGCCAATTTATGGAATAAGGCCTGGGAGATGATGATGGACACGATGTGTATTAAAGTAAGAAATCATCTATCTTCTTAAACCTAAATATATACAACTCAAAGGTGATTGACTGACTGACTGACATAGTGATCTATCAACGCACAGCCCAAACCACTGGACGGATCGGGCTGAAATTTGTCATGCAGGTAGATATTATGACGTAGACATCCGCTAAGAAAGGATTTTGATTAATTCTACCCCCAAGGGGATAAAATTTTAAACCGATCGGGCTGAGACTTTGCTTGCATAAAGCTACTATGACGTAGGCATCCCCTAAGAGTTCAATCTACGCGGGTGAAACCGCAGAGCACAGCTAGTTATATAAATAAAACTTGAGTACTTATATCGTTTAAAAAAACAATCACAAATGATGTTAACTGTAGTAATATTTGAATACTGCCGAGCAGTAATCTAGGGTCGAGTTATCTTTCGATTTACGTACCTAATACAAAAGTTAAAAAGGGGTTTTAAGGATATACCCACTCTCACTATGGGGCACAATTTCTTCCAAATAATTTGGAATTTACGATTCCATTTATTTCCGGAATCATTTAGTCAACAACTGCCGCAACTTATGGACGTTTTGCTTTTATGACACACCTTTAAAAAAACTTATGCTGAGCCTACCCCCTGGGTAGAAAGATCTTATTCCACTGGCTGACTGAAAGGACCTTCCTTGGGAATATGCCTTACCGACACCATTTAGTAACAAAGTATGGACATGATAACATAAATTACAGTATTGAAAAGCAATAAATATATCACGTTCCAATTTCAGTTTAATTTAGTTGGTTAGGCAAGGCCTAATCAGGGTCGTATTAGTTAGGACAGGACTTGCCCTGGTCGGCGTAATGGTATTAAGGCTCCTAGACCAGACAGGGGCTAGAGTACGGTATATTTATTGACTATGTATTTTAATCTAATTTTAATTACCAGTGGCAATATATTGGTGAACACATTCGTATCATAAGCGTATATCTTAGTCAATGAATACAAACGCTAAGCAGTTAATTTTGTCCATTCGTATACAATAGTGCTCGGAGGACCAACGCCATCTATCCGCAAAACCTAAGTTAATTACCTTAATTTTCAAATAATAAGACTAACAAATTTTCAGGTAAAGCAAATATAGTACTTGCCCATTACAGTTTGTAGATTAACTCGCCTAATGAAGGGCGCCGCCCAAATACTGCCCGCCCAAACTAATGTTGCCCCAAACACTTACAGATAAACGAGCCTCTACAAGACTGCCCTAAAAGGGTTCACGAAGGTAATAATTAATTGAGGTGTAGTCCAAATTAGCATGATTGCGTTTTTACCTTACTTGTGTGCTGCTTAATGACGGCGTCATCAGAAACGAACTCTTTCATAGTGACATGCATACGAAGCTATCTTTATACTTCATTCATGAATGATTTATGGTCTTGCTAAATGAAAATGTTGGTAGCTCCGTTACTCACACAAATATCAGGATGACAGTGTACTTTTGAAATTGATTAAATTGTGTTCAAATACCCTCGCTATAGTCGAATAATATTTGTACGAAATAACACAAGCGCCAATATAGACGGCACGAGAATAAAATTTAATAGTAACTACATCAATATCCAGGGAACAAGTCCCGTACAATAAAAATATAATATCTATCAATTTAAAAGGGAATTTCGTATGAGCGGAAAGAAAATTCCATTCCATCGTGAAAATAGCTTCGGTGCTTCCACTCTCTCGGCGACGAAAGGGTTTCCCGCGAGCTTGGGAGCTTGTAATAAAGTAATTTATCCACTTTCGATAACAGGGCAATAATCCCGTTCGCGGTGCGGGGAATAAATAACGGAGGAGCCACGGGCTGAAGGCTACGTGGCGCAGCGGATAAGCGCTTCCAGCGAATTGCATCACCTGATTGAAATTACACCTCACGACGATATGTGAACATAATTGAAAACCATCATAGAACTTCGCAAAACTCTTATGGCAGAAACTAAGGTGATATTTTTGTAATTTTACAGTAGCAGCTCGGAGTTAGTCCTGGATTATTTGCCGGTTGTTGGCTCACCCCCATACATGGCATTTGAATATAACAGGGGAAATTTAGGTGTACTGTAATTACATCTCTGCCTACCCCTTCGGCGAATACAGGCACAGTTGAAAGCCATAAATTCATCCGTCTCCACGGAGCTCTGGCGACAATTTGACTACGATTTTCTGCCAAGGGTTCCTAGTCGGCGTCCAGATTTCGAAATCAAAAATAATCTTAATTTTTGATAAGATGTTCCTAGTGCAATTGAGGATAATCAAACATCCGAATGGTAGGTACATCTAGGGGTGCCGATGCCGCCTGCTACGCAAGCGACGCAAGTTTAAATCCCAGCGCGGCCTATACCAAGGACTTTTTCTAAAAACATATGCGCAGTCATTTCACACCACGTGCTTTACGGTGAAAAAAAATACCGTGAGGAAGCCTATTTGTCTGAGCAGTAATTCAAAGACGTATGTATAGTGCCTGAGACAGCGATGGACTCATCCTCTGTCACGTTGGTACTTAATTATAGTAGGTGAAATGTGGGTGTTGTTGTTACAACACCTCTGCTTACCCCTTCGGGGACCCTTCTGGGACGGCGTGAGCATATTTATTTTTTATTTTAACTTATAAAATCTGAACATAAAATCACTTTCAAAATCTATTACGGATACTCCTATTTCCATTCCAAACCAGAAAGTGGTATATTCTTTGACAATAATTTCTTGTAGCTTATGACAATAACATTTAGCGGAATGGGTCAGTCCCTTATCCCAAACCGTTACAAGCGAATTCTAATTAATCCGGACAAAAATCTGCGATTCAAATGTCCGGGAATTAGTTCCGGATATTGTGGTTATGGTCGATGTTTGTGAATCAGATATTATCTTAATAGGACGGACGATTTATTGCGGCGGTCTGGAAGATCTGGCGATATCAGGATATCACACCGGGATTGAAACGGTGGTAACATTTATAATCATGTATAATGTATTTTGTGTCCTTCTGACGATTTGAAAGTACTTTGTAAGAAGTCTAATCAAATAAAGATATTTTGAGTTTGAGTTTGAGTTTGTGGAGATGTGGTGAAGATTTTATTTTCCGATTTGTTTTCAATGCGCAATTATTACGTGTGTGTTTACCGGACTTCAGTTCAGGTCAGTCAGTGTTCCAATTTTCATTGGCTGTTTGTTCGGTATATTATACTTAAAATACGTAACAGGTTGAATATTGAATGCATCTGTTTTTAGAAAAAGCACAGGGTATTATTGCTAGATATATTAGAATATAGAATACATTTTATATAAATTGTAGAGCATCTGATGATGCATACTTTGCACTCAGGAGTAAGGTGGATCCGACCAAATCACAAAATGTAAAGTGGATCATAAAATTAGCCAAGAGTGGATCAAACGACGGGATCAGATCGGAATAACTCTTTGCAAATACCCTGTTATTATTTATTTAAAAAATACCATTTATTCGGAAACTAGCCTTCTCAGACGAACCGGCAAGAAACTCAGTACCTTGCATATAATTCAATGTTCAATGATTCTAATAATGAAGTTCCAGATGCCAGAATTCCGGAATTGTTTTATACAATAAGCATTACGGCATGATGGTAAGGGTCTTCGATGCCTATGGACACTTTTAATACCAAGAGAATCACGTGCGCGTCGGTCACCACAGAAACATAATCTCAAGCTACGCATTTAGTTATAAGGTACTAGATTTTTAGTTATGTTAATTTTTATCGACATTTGTGCATTGGAACATTGTCCATGAGCTTACGATTCTTAAATTATTTATTTTGTATTCTTTAAATTGTATAATATTTTTGAAAAGAGTAATTACTGAGTTTCTTGCCAGGTTCTTCTCAATAAAAGCAACCTTTCGAACCTGGCGGTAGCATGTATAATCCTGTATAATTATGTCATTCTGACGATTTTAAAGTACTTTGTAAAAAGTCTAATCGAATAAAGATTCTTTTGACTTTGTTTTTGGCTAACATCTCTCTGTGATAACTTCAGAGTTGCCTGTGTTCAAAATGGAAGTGTATGTTAGTAGTTCCAATTAGCAACAAGTTTGTCTGTTTGTATGTGATCCGACTAATTTCTGAAACGGCTGAACCGATTTTTGCTGGCAGTCAGAGGCACAGCTAGTCTCACATATTATGAGAATTATTTTGAGCCTGTTTCCAAAGCAACATAAACCTCAACACAAACAGAACAGTTCGCACCAAATCGCACCCCCTATAACGTCTCTATTCTATTGCCGTTAAAGCACCCGATTACCGTTCATTACTTATTATTACGGTTAGTGTTATTAATATTCCTCGTAACCCGCTCGAGGCTCCCGGGACGAAAAACACTAGGTTATGATGGCCTGATAAATGCGAGTAGTTCGTGTTATTCATGGCGTCCTAGTACACACGCATTTGTCGTCGCGATAAGGGTCGTGACGAGGCCGTGACACAGTGTACACAAATACATGTAGTACTACAAATATTAAGAAAAGCTTTATTCAGTAAGTCTAAAATACAGCTTAGTAGCACACCCACCATAGATACAATTCCCGGAAAGTAATTTTTTAATCTACGAGTCGGCTTATAATAAATAAAAAATATTTTGACTATAAATCAGGCAAGCGCTCGTATGTTTTAAATAATTGTACTCAACGTTCCGACATACCACTGGAATTACAATTAAATAGACCGATGAAGAATGAGGATCATAATTAGTATCCGCAGGTTCGATTTCGATTCTGTAGAATGTCACGCCTCGATGCGGGTCACGGTGCTTATTGCGTGCGTAAAATCGTTTTAGACGAATGTATTACTGTTAGGATATATGTATTGTGGTGGCGGCGGTCCCTGTGGCTTTATTTCATCGACGCACCCATTTGTCCGACATTAGGGAGTCGACCCAATTTGCGTTAGGTCTAGTGTTTGTGTTAGTTGTTCGGAATTAATACACAAATGTGCGGGCTGGCTACATGTGATGTGGCGCGTTAGGATTATCCCAGTTGGGTAAAGTGGCTATTATCTGTAACGGCTCTTAGCTCTCCCTACAATTTAGAATGTGAAAACAGAGAATATATCAAGGACGACCAAATGACTGAAAATGTACAGGAAAATTATATTTTTGTGGTTGGTTTACACGGCAAATAGTCAGACAGGCTACTCTCCCCACACAGTTAACTGACAAATTTTACATATAAACTTGTTTTCCATTTATACTTAATATAAGTATAGATTACAGCATATTGTAGTCAAAAGCTACTCGCCAGGTGAAAATAGTGTCAAGTCAAAATTTTAAATTAATTGCCCATTAATATCCATGATCCATAACTAATCTAAACAAACGCATAAACTTTTTCACCCATTAACGGCTTTTAGATTATTTATGTCAACCCAACGGGACGTAACGTCGTCGATGTCTAAACACGATACTATGCAATAATAATTCAGATGCACGTTTCGATAATGATTAAAATCGTGTGAACCATGTTAGTACACGCGTTCGACACGACTCCGGCACGATTTATGGCCTCTATCCGATTACCGTACTATGAACGCACTTTGCATATAAACGTATAGGCATTACGTATGCCATAAGGGCTGTTATGTAATGTTAAAGTTTGGTTAAGTGGGTTATGACTATTAAAAATATTAACGTGCAAAGGTTTCCCAAGATTCTCAAAGTTTATATTATGGTGTAACACGTTCTTTGCATATACCAACTAGTAGTTTGGATGTATGAAATGAATATGTATGGGTGAACACTACAAATACCAAAAACTATAAAAAGATAAATACACTAACGCCATCCCAGAAGAAGTACGCAGAGGTGTCCTAATAACAACACCCACTTTTCACCGAAGTGCTTATGTAGTGTGTGACTCACCTCCTCCCAAGCCTTGTATGCATTAGTAAGTAAGAAAAGTATATAACCGATACTGCAAGTCGTATCATTTAGACTACACTCCCGCGCCCCACATTACATGGCGACCCTGCCAGATGACAGATGGTGAGTCCATAGCCGCGTCAGGCACTATACGCGTCTTCGAATTACTTCTCAGACAAATGCAGGTTTCCTCAAGATGTTTTTCTTCACCGCAAAGCTCGAGATATGAAATCACTGCATTCAAGTTGTTAAAAAAAACTCAAGCCTAATACCAACACGGCAATTTTCAGGTACCTAAATAGTGGGGATAATTGCGCGTGTATCAACATAGCTTCGCTTCAGGAAGACTCCTTTTAATAAATAGGTTACCCAACTTAAACGACTTGCTATTCTTTACTTATTCCTTTAGGAATTTACTGTGATGAATAGCTACGAACAAGTGCTTAGAGTTATAGCTAGCACGGGTGTTTGACTTTTAATAATCAATTGAGTCAAACTTCGAACGTGAACCATGAATTTTAAATTGAAATTATTCCTTGTTCACGATGTTCAACGTAACGAGTGTGTGTTGAACCTGATCATAGAACTCACCACAGGAGTCACATACAAATTATTTATTAACTTCAGGTCCTGATAAGGCACTTATGAAAGTCGATGAACTAACCACGTAGACTTTTCCTCCTAAATTCTTCTTTCACAAACGAATTTCAGACTTCTACTGTTGAGAGGAACGTTGAAAGTCAAGCGAAGGAACAGACACACGCGGAAGACAATTCTACTGGCAGATTATCAAGACAGTAAAACCGCCTAAAAGAAATAAAATTATGCGAAATAAATTACCTAATTTTTTTTTCGCCATTTCAGTGACTTTTTACCATAACCCATCTAGGTGTAAAGTTCTCATAAATACGAACGAATCAAGCCCAAACACTAGGTACTTGCCGTAAATCGTTGAGGAGTTCCTCTGACTGTCTTTCGGCTCCATCATCAGATCGACTCTACACCTTCATTAAAATGTAGTGCATCAAATACTTAACGCCCTAGTCGCCAGTAAGATTCTCGAAAGATCCCCTCGATTTCTCATGGATTCCACAATCAGAACTGAACCAAATTAAGATGGGACTATTTAGGAATCATCGCCTTTCAAATATAAAAAGAATCATCGCAATCGGTTCATCCAGTCAAAAGTTCTGAGGTATAAAAAAAAGGAAAGTGGATTTCGTTCATGTCAAATTTGATTTTCGGAACTCATCCCTATGTCCATGCCAATATTATAAATGGGAAGTGTCCCTGTCAGTTGGCAGATGAGGGGAGCTTATACAGATTTCAGAACGTAAATGTAGTGCGATCTAACTGACGTGTGTCACCATTTTGTCTCTAAAAATATTACGTTTTTATCCTATTGTTTTGTAGTCATTGTAATAGTGGCAACAGAAATAATACATCATCGATGAAAATGTTAACTGTCGAATTATCAAATCAAATCAAATCAAATCAAAAAGTTTTATTCAATATAAGGGACACTTGGAACACTTATTGAACGTCATTTTTCTTACGTTAACTTAAGTAAATTTACTACCGTTTCCAAAAGTAAGCCTGTCAGGAGAAGAAACGGCGAAACAAACTCCCCGGTTTTTTTTTTTTTTACATGTGTCCCTTCTATATACATAGGGTTGCTTAAGTACATTTCAATGGAAGAGTGAGCAACTCATTGCCCTGTTTGGCTATCATCAATATACTCAGTTACACTATAATATGCTTTTTCACAAAGTTTCTGTTTGATGCTTGCCTTAAAACTTAAAAATGGTAGTTCACACATTTTTAATGGTAGTTTATTGAAAAGGCGTATACTTTGCCCCACAAAAGAGTTACTAGTTTTGTGCAGTCTAGTCACAGGGACACGGAGTTTATCCGTGTTCATGAGGCCTGGAGACAGTCGGACAGACAGACAGGCGGACAGCAGAGTCTTTGTAATAAGATCATTTGTCTGAACTTTTCACATCTAAGCCTATCTTGGTAAAATTTGGTACAGGGATACCTTGCAGACTGGTGGAGTAAAGTAAAACTAGTTCTTAGTCCATGAATCCCGAACACTTTTGTTCGGGATTAATTGTACTTCAGTCCCAAACAAAAGCGTTCAATAGTTCAGACTTTGGTTTAAACTATAAGTAATTGCAATCAGATTTATGATGTGAGCCACGATCAGTAATCGCACCGATTACTGCAAGTATGCCATTACGTGATCGCATGTCACAATCAAATTACTACTCTTTGCTATTGTGATAGAGTTGTCAACCATTACTAATAGTATTACGGGATTTTCCGATAGCATAAATGGTGTATTTGCTCCAGATCCCGAGGGTACCGTTGGGTATGATATCATTGTGGAAAGTAACCATTCAAAATGTTATCGATCTATGAACATAATGTATCAACATTCATCTTCATGTCGATCTTAATGGGTCTTAGCTAGACTCAGTTCTCCCACATCAAGAAATCTAAGTATTGTGTGATTTAACTGGATGTGTAGATGCAACTAACAATTTAATAGATATAGATGCCGTCGCGAATTATGAGCGCAGACCTTTGATGCGCATTTTCGCTGAACGCTCACAGCTCGTGATGGCATCAGTGCTGATTCAATTACAGTGAAGCTAGACTGTAAGACATGATCACACCCCTTATTACAAACCATAGACAAAGAAAGTCCTTGGTTCCAAAATAGCTCTGTGATAGTGATTTAAAATGGGATGGACATAGCTTTAGTCTGATTTTGTCTAGTCTCTTCCCGAATGAAGTACATTGAATTGAAATTGTAGAACAATTTATTAGACTAAATAGTCAGCAGGTACGTCTGGTACATGTGGCGCAAATCTAATAGGGCTGAAGCCGCAACCGGCCGCAACCTGTCGCCGAATGCAACCTACAATCCGGCTTCGACCGCAACTATTACAAGTCGGTTGCACGAAATGCAGCTAACCTCAAAATCATATAATTAACGATCTTCGGTGAAAGTTGTCGGTTAAGTTGATTTTGAGCGCCCGCTATTTTGCTGCAAATAGACGATTGTTCGACTATTAAATTAAACAATTTAAGGGATTAATTGAAAGCAGATTTTCTCGATTGAAATTTGAAATCAATTTAGGAAAAAGATGGCATGATGTTCATATTACACGTAATTTTTCGCAAACTCAAGTTCATTAAAATAACTGTTTTAATAAACTAGAAGATGATTAAGAGCCAACGTTACAGATGGTGAGTCCATCGCCGTCTCAGGCACTATACATACGTCTTTGAATTACTTCTCAGACTTATGCAGGTATCCTCACGATGTTTTCCTTCACCGTAAACTTGCCTCTCTGCCATCGCTTTTATTATGACGAGATCATCATTATCAGACAACGAACGAAATCAAATAAATAAACCAGGCCTTTTTCTGATTATCTGATTTTGTTCGTGAATTCGACATTCATTTGTATAATGCTAAATACTTGTTGTTTCCCAGGGGTATCTTTATGGAATGCATAAAACGTATCTGTAATGTCAATCGACGAATGGGAATTGATGTTAAAAGTAATTAGGACCTGTGAGAGAATATTCGATATCTAATCGAATGCAAAGCGACCGGGGCACCTACCATTGGTATTTATTACAATATTTTATTTGACATGAAACGTAAGCACTATGCAATTTAATTTTAAATCAGTTATTTCTGATTGAGCTGAAATGTAGTCATACACGATGATTTTTTATGACAATGCATGATTAGCTATGTAACATAATTCTAATTCCACTATGGCGTATCATCCAAGATGGCTGACTAGTTATTTCGGCAGTCTGGATATCAACTGAAAGGGCTTGCTGAGGAGAACACGAAATCTTGTTTTTGAGGATACTTGTTCATGACTCACAATTTCAGATATTTAGTCACTTTTGTTATCAGATATGTGCTAGTTATCCAAGTTATCGATATAATAATGATAAGTACTCATTATAAGTATGACGATAACTAACCTAATTACCTCCGTGTAAAATTTCAGTAGAGTAAAATTGTATCGCCCACTAAAATTAACTATCAATATAATTGATAGTCTGTGCATTCTCCACTTCATGTAGGTACGTTATCTAGGAATGCAGTTCATATCTGGCTCAAATTATTCAACGTTAATTAACGAGTGCTTATAATTAACAGCACAGTAAATTAGAACAGTTGTAATGATAAGTATATCTTTGATTTTTATTGACGTGTTACAAGCTAGTCGATTTCCGTTTAGTCGAGTTCGGCACATGGTAGGCGCAGCGAGCGAACTCGACTCGTCCAACCACGATTGATTAATCGTACGGTTGTCGACACAAGATCGGCAGTCAGACTTAATTGAAAAGTCAACATCTCGATGCCCCGAACGATCGATTACGATACGTGAAGTTAATTTATTAGTATTCATTTCGGCGGTGTCTATATGTACACGATTAATCGGTTGCTGTTGTCTGACTTGTTCAAATTAATTAGATTCAATATCAAAACGTATGTACACATTAATAACAAGTTTGTAATACTTTCGTAATAATCTCATGATCCATCACTTTCAAAACTTTAATTCGAAAGTGCGAAATGGAATCGATTAAAAATATTTGAGGTGTAACATTGAATAATTCGGTATATTAAGCCGCGAGCGATTATAGCGGATTGAAGGAGTGCACCGACTATTAATGAAATTATTCGATATTTTATCGAATGGAATTAAATACGCCGATTTAAATTCAAACAATAATATAATTTGTGGTGTGGAATTTTCTCGTTGCGGGATATATAATGTAGTTGTGTAAAAAGGTTGAGTGTCTGTGTGTGAAGCAATTAGCGGCTTCGATAAAGGGTAGTACAATGGTCAAGTGGCGACCGCCGCAATGGGCGCTTGCCACTAAATTATTCGACGAGAGCGGAACGTTTATCGCGAAGACAATGTGTGAATGAAATATTAAAATAAATTTATGCATTCGCAATAAAATAAAAAAATTTTTTGAATAAGAAGTAACAAACGAACGCGTGATAATATTACCGTGTATAAATATAATTGGTAATAGAAACAGACAAGTATGAAGTAGTCTTTATAATATTCTTAATAAAGACAATATTTATAAAGACGATACCACTTATATATCATGTTTTAAAGTACACCGTAGTGCAAAGTTTAATTTAAACACATTTTTCTTTATTCGTATAATGTCTCTAGCTGTAACAATAGTTTAGTATATATAAATGTCACATGTACCATAAATTAATATTTATGGTTATAAAAGACTTTAAAAATGATACAATGCTTTATACCGCTATTTCTTATTATTATTCAAAATTTTAAAATTATTATTAAACATTTAAAATAGCATAAAATTTTGTATTTATTATATTATTATTTATAATTATAATTCGAGGAGCTCGTGCCACAGTTGTTATTGCGCATATCATTCGATCAGCCAAGTTAAGCAACCCTAGCCCTAGCCAGTAATTGGATGGGTTCTCCGTGCTCCCTACGTGTCTCGGAGAGCAAGTCTGACAACTGCTTTAACCCAGAGCACAGATTTTCGTCATTAAAGGGGTTACGAAGGTCAGATGGCAGTCGCTTCGTGTAAAAATCAGGTGATCAGCCACATCGGGTTGAAACAAGTGCCCATCCCATCAATAAAAGCCAGGGAGATGGTGATTATTATTTATAATTCAGAACCAATAAGCATTTAAACATTTTGACACTCCTAAATGGGCTTCCGCAAAATACTTAGCACTTGATTCTATTCAATAAATTAATATTTATAATGGTTAAAAACAAATACTTACTTTAGGTTCAAAATTATAATAGCATTTGGAGAGATAAAGCACCGCTGTGGGAACAGTAAAGCCGCTGCAAAACCATAAATTCAGGTCTCGGCACTACGATAAAAAGGCTTATAAAACTTGCATTTATTATCTGTGCCATCGGTTACGAGCGTTGAAATGTCGCAATAGAAGGGGAGTTGCGGTCATCCGACGACAGAGGTCATTAGTTTGATATATCGGTGCGATAAAACACCTATTCGTTGAAACGTTTATATCTCGGTGAGGACTTTAACGCTGACGTCGGCATTCGAAACTAATTTAAAGATAACACGATAGCTAATTAAAGAATTACTCCATTAATATATATAACTAGCTGTGCCCCGCGGTTTTACCCCTGTAGAGATAATTTCATGAATGCCCCCCGGAATACTAATGTTTTTTTTTTAATAAACGTAGCCTAAGTCACTTCTTAGGTTTTGTGAGATTAGGTATCTGCCAGTGAAAGTCCCGTTAAAATCGGTCCAGCCGTTTCGGAGATTAGTCGGAGCAAACAGACAGACAGACGGACCGAAAGAGAAAAATTTTAATATTTGGTTTTTCAATATCATTAACGTGTACCATTTAGTGAAAAGCTGTTATTTTGGAATTACATACAGACATTTCAATTTTATTTTTCTGTATAGATAACGAATGTATTCGGTGACATGTGAGATCTAATAAAACGGTCTCGATTATTCAAACCGAGTTTTTTTTAATTCGATTCCCACCTTCCGTCGCGATATTTTGAAAATGGAATTTTATGTTTATTCAAATTGTTAGAGGTCAAGTTGAACATGAGTTGAATAGACAATGTGGTTCGAGGAAACTATCGTCAACATTCACGCAGTCCTTAACATAAAGCTACCGATTGATAAGGAGATCGAACGAAAACTACTGAAACGATTTTACGAATACGAGTCGAATTGATCGATTTTAAACAATTGGTACAGATTGCGGGCAATTTATTTATATAGGTCATTATAAATTGGACAATAATCGTTGATTGGAGCAATTCATTTAATCAATAAACAACATCGACCATCTACGAAGGATGACATGGTTAATAATCGACTATTTAGAAATCGAACAATTCGATACGACAATAAAAAAAAAATAATGATACACAAATATTTTGACGCTCAAATTATATTCTAATTTCAAAATTGTTATACTTAATAATTTTCCCACTCTCGTTATAATGGCACTTACATGCTATTGTTAACTCATTAAGTGAAAATGTTGATCTTAGCCGAGTAGTCATAGAGTTGTTACCTATATCTTGTCTATACTTATGTGTGGGTGGCAACACTGTCTCTTTCACTTCCGATGATTGTGTTATTGCTGTGCAATTGTTTGATTCTAGTAAAGAAAACAAAACAAATAGATTTTCTCAGTTTTTATTAAGAAAGCAACCGTAAACCTAATAACTAGATATTATGTCATAGAATTGTAACGAACGGACAGAGTTGAAAAAAATTAAAACATTTATAAGGCGCCACCCTTTGCGTGTTAAATAAAATAGAACGAGTGTTGCCCGCCCTTTTTATTTACGGACGTTAAAAAATAGTTATAGTTAAGACGTCACGCGAACTTTGTGCACCGGCTTTGTATATTTTTTGTTGGGAACTACGAAAGTATACAGGTTGTTTTGAAATAAATTATTAACGTAGATATTTTAATAGATGGAAACATCCAAATGCACTAACACTCGTGCGTGACCGAAGAAAGTGATGCATGAATGTGGATGAAGCGAAAGAAGTATGTAAGGATCGTAGCATGTGGCAAAAGGTGGGCTCTGCCTACCCCCATGGGATACAGGCGTGAGCCTATGTATAATTTAAAAAATAATTACATTTTAACACACTTTTTATTTATACCTGACTGTCACTGTTAAATGTCATGAAAGAAGACTCAGAAAACCGAATGATTACTATTCTCACGTATAGTAAAAAACTAAACAAAAGGCCTTGTGGAGATAGTTTATTAATTTTAAGCAAAAGCTGCGCTGCAAAATTTTTATGTTGCGAAATCGGGTGCTACAAAGCTTTGTTTGAAGTTTGAAAACGGAATGTAACGCTAACACTTTATTTAATTCAGAAAGGGTAGCCAGCCTTATGGTCTATTCTCTATTTGAGATATGTCAAAGTAAATATCGCATACAGGCTTTTAATCTATGAAATATTTTGAATAAAAAATAGGAACTTAAAAATAACAGTATAATATATTAACCATTGAATTTTGAAATTGGAGCGTGGTCACCATTAAGGGGGTGTATTCCGATGGGCCATCGGCTTCGTTTTTGTTTAATCAGCGTAACACAGGGCGGGTTTGTTTAACGCGTGGAATATTTCATGCATGTAGTCGCGCCCGCGAGTAGCGACGCAGTCACGCTACGAGATAAACGTATGTCATTTTGATTGAAGGCCCTCCTACGAACGTTTGTAGAACAAATTAATTTAACGCGCCAACACACGAGCTTAATAGAAGAAAATATTGTTAAGTATAAGTACTTGTGTCTTCTTAATATTGAATAGAACTAAGTCCGAACATAACGAATAGACAAGGTGCAGAAGTATCAGACTGAAAACATAGGAATTAAATATATGAGAATATTAATTAAATCTTTCCAAGAACTACTGTTATATTTAAACAAACCAACTTCAGTCATTTTGCAGTCAAAAGCACACGACTCCGCAAACACGCAAACTCATCCCGCAATTACCGCGGTACGCAACAACGCACTCAAAATATTTGTCCCCGACAACTAAGTCCCTATTCTATTAAAGCGGAATTGTTTCAACCCCTGTAACCGGCAGCGCGGTGGTTCGTAATAAGCCCACGCGTCCGTGAGCCGTATCTAACAACCACGCCAGCAATTAGTACGTCACTGAAGTTCGCGTGTTGCGAGATCGAATATAAAATATAATAAGACCGTAGCATGGTATCGGAATAGGGGCCGGACGGTGATTACAGTTTAAAAAAATGTTGAATGTTACATATGGCCAGTGTTTCCGAAGTGAGTATTTTTTTACTTGAAAAACTTAAGTAAATTATTTTAATGAAGTGTAATTATCATAATAATTTTAGGAAATATGTATGTTTGCTGTAGCTTAATCATAATAATTAGGAAGAGTGATCATAATGCATAATGTGAACATTTTCGAAATAATTAATTTGAACGCATCTGAATACTGGCAGCCGTAAACAACGGTTAGATACGTTTAAAAGTGGAATTGCACCATCCACCGAGGCTAAACTCGTTGAGAAAGCCGGCCCGGCTATTATTCACAGTCGAAACACGTTATTTAATTTGCGATATGCGGCACACAGTAGCAAAATAAACGGATAACAGTGTTTGGATGCGCGGCGTAACACTTATAACTAGATTTGCCTCTGAAATTCAGCAAACATACGCCCTAATGGGACAAGAGTTTAAGTTCATAATAAATTACAGCGTTTTGATGTGAATAAACGTGAATTGCGTAGTTATAAAGCGTTGTTTATTAAAGCGGCGCTTTGATAAAGCTGGCTGTATTTATCTTTGCCACGCTACCTTATACATTAAGGCTTAGGGTTTCGAAGGAGGGATCAAGAAAACGGAAACCAGAGAAACTACAATAATCTAGAGGAAAACATATCGACCCATCCACCTTATGACAAAACATGGTATAAACAAGCTGTTCAACCTCAGCATCGTAATGTTAACTGTTAAAAAAAATCACTAAAGTTGTCGACTTGTCCAACATGATGGGCGGATAATAGTTATCAAATCCATTGGTTCGTCTCAACACTAAAAAGCTGAGCTTTAAGAAATTTTTAAGGAGCTCTAGTATTACTGTTATATTAGGAGAATTCTAATTTGCTTCAGCTCATAGAACCAATAAGTCTTAGGACACGTAATTTTCTCAAAGCTTTTGTGTAAAGCGATCAGCGCGAGGTGCAATAACTTGATTCCAGAATTAATGGCTCGGAAGTTGATCTACAGACTCAACCAGCACGCCCTAGTTCGGTGTTAGAAGAGAAAATTCCGCTCCCGCATTTCCATCGCTGCGTTAGTTACGCTCAACGGTTTCCACAGTAAAATTAAAGCTGCAATATAAGGGGTTTAAGAGGGATTTTCGATGCAGTTTCGATGTTTGCAAATGTGTCGGTACAAGGCGGTTTTTTGTTTGAAACTCGACCTCTGACCGTGCGAATCTCGCTCGGATTCAGATTCTACAAACGAACGGCGCGGGCCGAATGAAAAATGGCGGCTTAGCTGTCAAAAACTTTATTGATGTGACATCAAAATTTACTCTTTTGATGTCGGATCAACGAATGGAGGTCGTCGGAATTGTGAATGTTTTAGATAAAGCAATTTGCGAGTGCTAATCTTCGGGAGGCTTAACATATTATGTCCTGTGAGTTACTATGAGATTTTGAAATATGATAGTTTGACTCTAAACATAACATATGCAGTTCGATATCGATATTATATATGCATAAAACTCATCATAATGGATAAAATGGGTTGGAATATTAGACGAAAATTAAGAAAGCGTAAAACTATGAACGCATATTAAACGAAAAAGAGCGCTGATAATCCACCAGCAAAATACACAACCATAGACAATGAAATCCAACGCCTATCAAAATCCAGTAATCTATGATCGTTCTCTAAACACAAAGCAATTTGGAATCGAATGAAGCCCTCATCTCCACTCGAGGAGTTCGGACTTCGACCGCGGCCTAACCTAGTGCCACTTATAGCCCCTCTAGGGCTCTAAGCCTGTTAGGGACTATTCGGGATATTGGAACTAAACTGGAGCTATCACGATTAATTGGCTGCTGAACACATTTCTTAGATATTTGTGCGATTGGAACTGGCAGGACTGCGATTCTAGGAATCTTGAAGACTGTTGAACATTATGTTGAAACAAAGGACCCAATGTCACATACATCTAACTATATTGAGACCATTACGTCATTACGAATTCATGATACATATTACAAAGTTGTCAAAGAAGCTACTAGGATGGAAAGTTTGAGTTCCGAGAACACAACACAGACGTAAAAGTAAGATATGCAAGTAAGAAATCAACGATGTTAATGACGTCGTTATTTAATTAACATATAGAGTTGCAGTTGAAGCGCCGTTAATATCAAACAGCCCGTACCAACTCGGGGAAAGTTGGGAAACATTCGTCAGGACTCGTCCGAAAGGGATCCGAGTCGTTCGGAAATTAACAGATTTCGTTTGGCAACTTTCTCGTCGACATCCATTGAGCTAATACGTAATACTAGACTAGACACTACATTCACAAACACTATATCAGTAATTTTTTTGCTATAGATAGACCAACAAATCACAAATTGTCATTATTTTTGAAGGTCATGTGTCATATTTTGCTTCCAACGCGCACTATTTCTACGACGTGTTAGTTAGTAAGGTCTTCTCTATATTCAGTAGTAATAGCTCAATGTCGATATCCTACAAGTTGTATAACAAGCGTCTACTCCGGTATAGCAATCTAAGCACGTTTTAATTCGCAAGTTTTAGGGTGGTTTGATGAGTGCACAGGCTCATGGGTCCCTCGCTCCTCCCGCTCTCCGTGACATGAATCACGATAAAAATCCCAAGGTGGGGACTAGGGGTAGTCTTTCAGGAAATTAGTTGTCACATTATGTACCCATTACTGTCGGGTCGGGAGCTGATTAACCGAGGTACGAAATGGAATTTTCGCCAGCGTACGTGTTTCGAACGCGTCGCTCTAATTATCGACGTGATCAATGTTTGCCTTGCGAACGTACGTAATAACGTCGATGTTGGTGAGAATTTGGCGCGGTTGCTTCCATAGGGGTGTAGGGATATCGAATAAATTATTTTCAGAGAGCAAATAGATGGTAATGCCCAGAAAATTAATAAGATATTGAGTTTGATAGTTTCGTTCTGGTTATAAAAATTTTTCTTATCGAACAGATTCACGGCATCTTTGGAACAATTCATTAAGAAGTAAATATAGGTATTTGAAAAGTCCAAGAAATAATAAGTTCAAGTATGTACACTATTCTATGCAACAAACAACAACAACTACTCAAGTAAAAGAAGATCTCCCAACTAATTAAGAGGAATGACTTGTTTCTACTATCGCAAACGCTTCAGTTTCAACATTTACTCGTGTTCTAAATAAACTCTCATGTTTCCAATCTGTTTAATGTTCCGTTTTATTGACGTAACTTGTACAGAATCGACAAAGTAATAATGATCCCTTACCGAATTTCGGTTACGGCGGCTAATCTCAACGAGAATCAGCCAACTGCGCAGGAGATATTATAGTGCACAAGTGTGTGCGCAAACACAGGTGCACTCTTTATTCCCTCACTCTCATAGTCCGATGGGAGGCAATCCGACACGACCGGAGAGAGATCAGGCGGAGGACCAACGGCTCAACGTGCTTTCCGAGGCACGGGGGTGGAAACACCGCCAACTTCCAAACTCTGGGAATTTTATTGTGAATTTCTTGACAGAAAAACCCAATATAATTTTTTTGACCCGACCCAGGAATCGAACCCGGAACGTCGTGATCGGCAGGCGAACGTACTAACCACTAGAACAACGAGGTAGTTATCGACCATAAACCAATTAGCTGTGCCCCGCGGTTTCATAAGCGTAAACTTGTCTCTGCCCGACCGGTTTAAAATTGACAAAGTTTCATACAAACTTTCATCCCCTATTTTATCCCCTTGCATCTTCTATCTACCTGCATGTCAAATTTCAGCCCGATCCGTCCATTGGTTTGGGCTGTGTATTGAAGTCACTATGTCAGTCAGTCAGTCAGCCACCTTTGAGTTGTATATACTTAGACTAGCGGACGTCACGCGGTTTCACCCGCGTAGTTCCCGTTCCCATGGGAGTACAGGGATAAAAAATGTTACTCGCCGATGATGTAGCTTTCCAATGGTGCAAAAATTTTTGAAATCGGCGGTAGTTTTGAGTTTATTCATTACAAACATACATACAATTCTTTCCTCTTTATAGTAGTAGTGTAGATGTAGATAAAGCTAACAACAAAGGAGGATTTATTTTGTATTCAATAGTACTTCGAAGCGACATTATAGCTAGATGATATACCCGCCATTGCCCGCATCTGTTTTTTCAAAACGAACTCTTAAAAAAGCCCCATTTGGAAGTTCGTTACCAACTAGAAACTTTTTTGGGCATCGAGCACTAGAGATGCAACTAGAATAAAAAGCGCTACGAGAATCGACCACCAGAGCGCAACCGAGCGTGCTTCAAACAATAGTGGTATGAATTTAACATATAGAATTCCTGCATCCAATTATTTTATTCATGTTTCAATTAAATTTATAAAGATATAACAATATTGAAATTCGAATAAAATTTAAAATTTGGTACCCTCTTTTTTTCCTTTATAAATATGATGCTATTGCCCAGCATTGGAATAATAAAGCCTATATATACTGCTATATGAAGCTGAAAAGTTGGTTTGTTTACTTGAAGTGTTAGATAGGCTACAAGGCTATAGGCTCATCACGCTAAGAGCAATCGCGGGTTAAAGTTAGCGTAAGCCTAAGTAACTATTCCACGCGACCAAAGTCACGTGCAGAAGCCAGTATTAGATTTTTCCTGACGTTTTCAATACAATAATAGTTGAGATATCTGCTTCATCTATACATGTGTATAAAAATTAATCCCTTGGTCATGCCATCACGCGTGAACGGCTGGATCGATTGTGACGGGACTTTCACGGGCAGATAGCTGATGAACAAATTGGGTTCCGCAAAATAAAGCATGAAACTAAATCAACGCGGGTGAAACCGCGGGGCATAGCTAGTAATGTAATAAAATAATAACGATATCACGGCTCTGAGCGGTTTAATATGTAGCTCCCGAGCACAGAGTAATTAAGCGACATAATTCACAAGGACCTACTTGGGTGATATAATTTTATAGTGAAGCTAGCTTTGAAGCATAATAATGAGATTTCATTGAATTATCAGATCGATTAATACGAATTGCCCTTTAATCAAATTCGTAGACGTCTTTGCCAATTACTTAAGATATGGTTTGTTAATTAACAACTAATGACAATGAAAATTATGTTTCAATTTAATTTCGTCATGTTTATGCCGTCACTGTTTATAATATACATTCGTGAATGTAATTATTATATATAAAAATAGGTAAATATTTTGGGATAGGTACCTTATCATACCATTTATAATATGTCTTTCTCTTTATACGTCGTATTCCTCATTGCTGAGGGTCGTGACCCCTTGGTTAACTTTATCTTTTGACATGTGTGTGATATAATATGTATAAAGATGTAATTAATAAACTTACCGCTGATATCCTTATGGTACACCGTTTGTGTGTGCGTGTCAATGTATTCTGTAACAAAAAAAATATCTTGTAGATACTTACGAATAATATGCATTAAGTATTAAAAATGCTGAAAATATTGCTGGAAGAAGTGAAACAGTATTTATTAGAAACTAATTTATCACTTTATAATAATACTTCACAATCAAATAATCAGGGAGGTTATTATATAAAATCTATCAGTAAAGGAGTAATTAACATGAGGTAAAGGTAAAGGTTGTATATTTTTTAACTAAGTATAAGTTGTGTCACATTGCCTTAACAGGGTTGAAGTTATTGCCGCTATAAGTGATCAATTTTATATTGTGTTAAATATGAAACTACCTTGCAATACATATATGAATATGAAAAAAAATAATGGTGCTGACATTAGCCGACCATCATTAAAGTCCCTGGCCTTATCCCATACACTGTTAGGGTCTTGATTCAACTCGATGTGGCTGATCGCCTGATTTTTATACGAAGCGACTGCCTTCGCTTTTACGGGGAAAATCTGTGATCTAAGTTAAACCAGTTGCCAGAATATTTTAGGCCTCCGACTGACCTGTAACGACAAAGATGATAAATTGGCAACCGGGACCGACGGCTTAACGTGCTAACCGAGGCACGGAGGGATCTCGGGCGGTCACCCATCCAATTACTGGTTAGGGTTAGGGTAAAACAGCGCAAAAGCAACTGAGCCATTAGATCTTCACACGACTCCTACTTCACAAAGAAATGACACGTTACCATTGAAATATACTAGCAATTTGGTTAGAATAAATAATATTTCATAAAAAAACCACAACAAATTCAAAATAATCGTTGCGTTTGACAGGTCGGGTGCGTTTGCAAAGCTCGCTTGCGACTGAACGCACCCTTTGCAAACTTCACGCGACATTAAACTCGAGCTATTCAATTCGGTTTGACTTAATCCTTACTTTTGTTAAATAGTTTAACTTTTTTGATTAAGTCAAAGCCAAGTTTACAATTTATAAAAAGAAAAAACAATAATTGAAAGCAAATAGTGTCTTAAAAAGTAAGATGTCTTGGGACAGACATCCTCGCACAATAATTTTACATACATTCATACATATATTAAGTTTGTACCTGTTCAGTAATATTAATTACTAACTGTGCCCTGCGATTTCAGCCGCGTAGACTTAATTTCATGGGTGATCCGCGGAAACCTATTTAAAAAAGAAGTAGCCTTAATTACTCCTTGTGAAAATGTTAAAATTAGTCCGGCCTTTCAGACAGACAACATTTTTCTCTATGTCTTTCATATACATTTAGTGGAAAGCTGTTAGCTGGAATTACAAACAGACACTTAAATTTTATTTAACTGTATATATATATAGATAATAACTCATCATTCAATTAGAATCGAATTAAAACCAAGGGTGTCATCTAACTCTTAAGATTCTCCATACAAACGTTCTCCTGACAAATAATAAATACAACTAAAATAATTCACCAAGTTAATACCACCGTTCAGTAGTAATTCTCTTCTTTAAGGCAATTATTTATCGACAGGAAATGGATCTCAGAACTGTAATGACCATATTTCTTTACTGTTTCAAATAAACAAGCTACTATATTGTCTGTTTTATAACCAATCATTAACCTCGCACCAAACTAATCAACGCTTGTAAACTACACGTCATACTAGGCGAACGCTAACGCTATAGAATAGAATATAGGCGGCTAGTAAGAGCCGACGCAATTTGCAGTAAATAAGGATATCGGTTTAGCGTCATTATCCCGGGCCGCGATATAGCGGACCTCGTAAACGCGCCTTCACTTAATGAGTTACGCCTGCCTCTGTTGAACGCTACTCTGTGTTCTAAGAAAACCATTTATTACCACACACTCCCTACACGCCGGTAATTTCTCTAAACAATTTTTCATCGCGCTCCCAGCAATAACGGCGAGGTATTACGCTTAATAGATTACCGTCTCTTACATGTTTAATAATACCTTTATACATTTGAATGGGTCTTATAAAGGAACGTATAGCATAAATATTAATTATGATATTAGAAAACTCATCTGAAATCAGTACTTAGTTACCTAAGCTATGCTCGCTAGCGTCTCCGCTAAAATATTTTACACAAATATTGCGTGTTACTCTCGTAAGTATAGAATACGGAAACGATGCAAAACTCGCAATAACGGCACTGTAGTCCTTATAGAATCGATTTACCAGCTGGATATGATTACTTTATGCATAGTGTCGTTATTAAACTATTGCAATCCTTGCTAAGTAACCATGTATTACGCGGTTACCTTTAGAAATTGCATACAAAGCGAGCTGAGTTCTCAAAAATTTATAGAAATACATTGTTGTTCAGATTATGTTGACTTCAGCGACGCTTCTATAGGCCGGGGTTGAAAGCGGGGGCTTAAAGGCATGAGGTTATATTGTAAGCGTGTATACATTTATTAACATTGCCTTCGTTATCTAACCAGGAACACGTTGCACTTTGTTTTAATTCCTTCAGATTATACAGCTTATCCTGCGAGCGGCTAAATAGAAGGCGTTTGACGTTGTCGCCTCCAGACATGACGGGACAAAGGAGGAACGTCCGAGATGGTTTCTAATTACGACACAGACCGTTATGCAAATCGGGGGACGACGCGGGGAGCTCTTTGTCTGTAATAAACATGCGCGGCTCTTGCGGTCGGACCGCCAAATTGCTCGCCATACCATTTACCCCCACGGGCAATAAAACCGCTTCAATTGTAGTGCCCTCTGTAAAACGGCTACTCTTTGATCACCTCGCAATACACTTGTCTTACTAACTATATTTCGTGTAAGTATTCTTTGATGCGGTAATTTAAAATGTTATTTATTAGGAGTTAGGGCGTCACGAGCTAACCTAGTTGGCAGATGTTTTCCGGTATATTGTCCGGTCTGAAATCGCCGGGTCGTGCCGTGACTTCATCCGTTCTGAAACTAGAGCGCCGCTTGCCCGCTGCACTCGCCGATCATTTTTCAACGGGAGCTGAACCGCGACCCAGCCGTCACTTTGCGAACGATGATCTGTACCTCTATCACGGGTTTGCCACAGCTTTCGTAATCTATACTCGCTAGCGTCACTCGCAAAATTCGTATAAGATATTTTAGTTCTTCACGTCACCGCTGGGAGTCGCTGCACAATTTCGCATACAAATGTTCGGCGGCGACGCTAGCGATTATAGGTAACGAAAACGGTAGTAAACCCGTGATAGGGGTACATCTGAGGTTTTCGGTTTCATTTTGTCGACATCACAATCTACACTGATGTTTTATAAATGCGAAAGTGTGTTTATCTATCTGGGGAAAATCGTTGTTTCGATTTTGCAAGATATTGTCAAGTATAGAGATCCCAACAAAATGAAGATCTTCTAGCTGCGGGTGTAGCGCTCAAGGCACCACTGGGGCCAACCATCATCAGTTTAAGCAGAGCGTATTAAGAGCTTCTGAGCGTTTCATTTTGGTACGGTAAAAAACTAAGAAGTTCTCAAAACGCGCTGCTTGAACGATTATAGTTGGCCCCCTGTTCAAATTATTCTCATAGAAGACTAGTAAACTCCCATTATATTGTGGATGGTGTATAGATATCTATACACATGAAACTGAGGAGTTTGTTGGTTTGCTTGAACTTTAATCTCAGGAACTACTTGTTCGATTTGAATTCTTTCAGTAAATAAGAAATGGACTATCTAAGTCCATTTATCGACGAAGGCTATGGCATAAGGCTAAGCATTGACCAGCGGGTTAAAGATAAGCCCAAAGTAACTATTCCACGCAGACGAGGTTGCAGGTAGAAACTAGTTATTACAACTGCGATAAGTATGTTCACGTTCTGTTAATTACGTTACAATGAATTGCAATATAATGTTGCACAGAATTATCTACAAGGAATTTCAAACAGTTATACCACGTGACTCAGAAAAGTGTTTGGAAACCCAAGAAATCTGTGCACTTGTCGTCAGCGTTATTCTCTAAGGTTTCTCAGCGATGCACTCAACGTAGAGTGTAGTTTTCAAAAATATGATATTGAACTTTATCGTGCACTTCTTACGTATGAATTTCCTATGACTGAAACCGCCACTAGACCTTGTTGTGACAACTTACAGAATAACGCGACTGCTCTATCGGCCTTTGTTAGCATAAGTTCAGACTATGCGTTCCACTTGCAAAAGGATACTGTGTTACATTAACAATGTAATTTTAGACGAAATTAGCTCGCAGCATTCGCACTGTATGTTAAACTTTGTGACTTTGTCGTGTCATTTTCAACGCCAGGATAACATGAAACATTGTTGCAAACGCACTATTCGCTACTATGATTTTCGAAGGCAATCGCTTGCGTAGCAGGCGATTGCTCAAAACCCACGGCCAACATACCGTACAGTCAAATTGAGAACCTTTTTCGAAGTCGGTTAAAAAGATAACATGTCCTTTGAACCAAACTTGACACAATAGCACTCGACTGTGATTGGTTAACTTCCTCGGTTGTTCCAAATGACCAAATAATGGATGAAACTCAAGGCGAGATTTCTCATTTACAAGGAGAGGGTTAGATGTCATTGGAGTTAATTAAAGCGATTCTATTGCTCAACTTCGTGCTATAGGAGGTTAGTTAAGATAGTCCGGGGGCGAGTCGGTACAGTTTGACCTCTTGACTTTTGCGGTTACATTTTACAATGTTCTCTGTGAAGCTAAATTTAAATTATTGCTAGCCTTGCCCCGCTGTTTCGCGTTGACTTAATTTGGCGGAGCCCTACATTTAATTTTGAAAAAAAAAAGTAGCCTGAGGCCACATTGCAAGAAGGAAAGCAAATAATCTTGAAAGGCGATTAAGAGGTCGTAGTTCAAAAAGATGGTCAGACTGAAAACTGGCAATACCGGTAAACGTCGCATTCCACCATGCCGAAGATAGAGGGAGGTGGAGAAAATCTATTGAGACAGTACCCGCAGGGCATCACGACCCTCAGCATTGAGGGGCCGACAGAGAAGAAGAAGCCTGAGTTACACGTTGAAATATCAGTTAACTGCCAGTAAAAGCGGTCCAACAAGTTCCGATATCAACAAAAAAAAAAAACAGCCCAAGTTTTTTTATTTTTTTTTTATTTAAGTACCGTATCAACTTGTATGCAGGTTATGAATACATTGAAAAGCTGTTAGTTTGGAATTACAAACGCACAGTTTTATTTATCTTCTTTATCTATAATATTTTTTAAACGAAAGGGCATTTGATTATTGCGGAGAAGAAAACAAAAACATTTTTCTTTTCTTGAAACCCTTAGTTAAATATATAAATAACGTATATGTCAATTGATGTCCATCCTTTTTTTTTTTTTTTTAACGTGGAGAATCCGTTATGGATACACCAATCGCCGCGGGGGCAGCGGAAGGTTTATGTCGGACTCACACCGACTAAACTCCACAGTGTTGCTCCAAGTCGCTAAGTGGGGGGGTGCACGTGATACGTCTTCACATGCTTCGCCGTCACCCCCCCAAAACTGATGTCCATCCTAGCTTCAAGAATGTTTGTCCTATAAACAAACACATTCGTATACAAATTAAACCTTAAAGGAAACTCTAGCATTATTTCAATATTATATTGAAAATATCTTAGCCACTGTTGAATATTATTTACAGTAGCATTAGCTAAGGCCATTTAATTTAAATAATACATTGTGTAAATATATACTTCAGTGACAATTACATAGCAGGGAGTTGGTTGGCGTGCAGGCAAAATTAAATTTACTGTTGTGGTACGAGTGACAAACTTTTGTGTGATAATTGTAAAAACAATTGACGGCCGCGGTCGTATTATCGTAGTCGCCTGCTACACAAGCAACGTAAGTTCGAATCCAATCAGCCTGTACCATGGCGTTTAAAATTGTAAATGCAGTGATTTCACTCCGCGAGCTTCACAGTGAAGGAAGACATTCTGAGGAAGCTAGCACATATATGATAAATTGTTCGAAGACGTATGCATAGTTGGTACTTAACCATCTTCGCTGAAATGTGGGTGTTGTGGTTTCAATACCTCTGCCTACACATTCGGGCACCTTTCTGGGATTTTTCTTGTTCGCATCAAGAATGACATAAGTAGTAAGTTTGACCACGTCTTTCGAAGTGTAGGAAAAGAAGTACCATTACTATTCACCTAAGATATATCTCGAGCTAGCTCAATATCGTAGTCAGGGTCAGCCTGGAAGACCAGGGGCCTGACAATGAGCTCTTATTGCAATGATAGTTCAGTTGTGTGACAGTGACAGATGTATACACGTCAAATACATCTGTCTCATAATAAGAGTAAAACTATCATGGCAATAAGAGCTCATGGTAAGGCCCCAGTTCAGCTCAATTTTTTTTTTGTGTACCAAAATTGAGCACCCCAAGGGTCAATACCGGTACCCGTTAGTCTCACACATGGGGTGCTAAATCTGGAATATAATGTGTTCAATATTTTTGGTCTAAATCATGATATTGAACCTAGAGCTCCTGAATATTACTACTTAAAGCAAATTTGTTCATTAAGTTCATAAATAAGAGAGCCGGTGGCCTTGAGGTTTGAGCAGTCTTCTGCTACCAAAGCGACGCAAGTTCGAATCCCAGCGGGTACAAATGAATTTTTCTAAAAAAACTTATGTAAAGTGATTTCACACCACGAGCTTTACGGTGAAGGAAAACATCGTGAGGAAACCTGCATATTTCTGAGAAGAAATTCAAAGACGTATGTATAGTGGCTGAGACGGCTATAGACTCACCATCTGTCACGTTGGCACTGAATCATCTACAGTGAAAAGTGGGTGTTGTGATTACAACACCTCTGCCTACCCCTTTGGAGAATACAGGCGTGAGCATATGTATGTATGTATTAATAAATAAACAGTATATCCACTTTTACAGCAAATAATAAGACCGAATATCCAAGTCGCGTATCGGTTTACAATTAAATCAAAACCACACAGCAACAACTTCTAGTCGATACAAATTGTATGAAATATTGGCTTTAAAATATGTGTTATTACGACAAACTCAATGTGGACTTTATGAATATTTAGTATTATTGTGGCGAGCGTGGATTTGTGTAAATTGTGAGCAATGGCATGAAACTATAAGCTATCTAGCTACTGTGTATGCACTCGGAAATTTGTACTAATTATATTTATGGAGCAAACTTTGAAAACTTCTACTCATTTACTTTAAGTACCTACTTTGTTTGTCTAATTCTAGTTAGAATGTGAATTGTTGTCGACATTTTTTCTTTTATTTATGTACAAAGGTCTTGTACTCACCCCCAAAAAACATGGGACGGTTCATTTCGCCCCAACTACGGCAAAAAAGGAGAAAATAATAGGTACACGAAATTCGGCCGGCTATTTAACCGGGTCGCTCAGAAAGGCAATTTTCTCTCCTATTTCTGTCGGAATTCCGAATTATCTGCAATCAATCGGACAAAGGAGGAGAATGAACAAAGTTATTTCTCGAACGTCGGACAATTTATCACCGGAATCATTTGTTTCGGACAACAGAGGGCAGCTTCGGCCAGGCTGTTTACTCTGGCAGCATTCAACGGGAATGGTGGCAGGCACCTCAGCTATTGAGGGCTGCAATGGTTCTCGAGTGCCCCAACACTTCAAATGCCTCAAGTTCCATTTGTAGCCTCCTCTAACGTGTCGCATGCCCCCTCAAGAGGGCGGCAATAGACAATATAAAAAAAATCGATATGGTATATGTATTTTTGTGCGAAACCAGTACTGTATTTATTTATTTTTGTAAAATGAATCAATAACGATTTTAAAGTCATGTTTAAACATATTTATACGTTATATGTTAGGTTTTGAGTTCGAGTTTGAAAGATCGAGCAATGTATCAAGGCGTGTATATTTTAATTCATAGTTCACGAATATTTTTCTGTACTTCCTTGTGATGTAAGGCAATTTAACGCAATTGCAACCCTTGATTGTGTTATTTAACATCGAGTAATGTATTCCTGTGATACATTTAACTCTTGGATAATCTTAAATCCCAGCATCTAGGTCGCAAGCTGTGTCATGTGCCTCCATGCGACACTGATTAATTGTTGTTGGGTTAATGACACAAACAGCTACAAATTAAAATCAAATAATTTTCTACAGTCATTCATATGCTCACGTCTATATTCCCCGAAGGGGTAGGCAGAGGTATTGTAATCACAACACCCACTTTTCACCGAAGATGATTGATTACGTGCCAACGTGATAGATGGTGAGTCCATCGCCGTCTCAGGCACTATACATACGTCTTTGAATGAATTCTTAGAAATATTCAGGTATCCTCACTATGTATTCCTTCATCGTATAGCACGTGGTATGAAATCACTATACATAAGTTTATTTTAGAAAATCTCATTTGTATAAGCCCCGCTTGCGTCATTTGTATAGCAAGCGACTGCTCAAACCTCAAGGCCACCACGGCTCTCTTTCTCTCTCAATCTTCTACAGTGTATGTACTAAAATCCAGAGAGCAAACACTATTGCTTTCTGCTATTTAAGTATTCATTCTACACGAAGACATACTCACCCCAAACAACTTCCTACTAGCCCCTAATTAAGGTGTATTGACAATCATTCACATTACTTATGTAATTAAAAAAAAAGACGGAATTCTGGCCCAATTCCTACGTTTGATGTTAAGCGGAAGTTAAGGAAATTAATTTCCTAGTTTTCCTCGATATATTTTAGGTCACCAAAAGGACTTCTTAATCTTAGTCTTAATCTAGGTCGGTGTGACCAGCCTGTTTACACTTGACGCTGATTAATATTGTCTGGTTAATGACATAGAAAATAATCCACGTCGGGACGTATCATTATTAGTAGGCACTAGATATTTTTAAGTTTAGATTTTCAAACTGTTCCTTTTCTAAAAACATTAGCATAACGGTTTCGTACAACACGTATGGCTGAAGGGATTTTGTTGTGGGTCTAAATTAATTTCGAATGCAACATTACAATAAAAAAAAACTATGCTCACGCCTGTATTCCCCGAGGGAGAGGTAGTAATGACAACATTCAACATTCACATAAGGTGATTAAGGGCCAACGTGACAGATGGTGAGTCTTTTGCCATTTCAGACACTAGACATACGTCTTTGAATTACTTCTCAGAGATATGCAGGTTTTCCTTAACCGTATACAAAAAAAATATAATTATTATTAGTTTGCAGTATTCATGTTTTCTTCAGTAAATATCCTCACATTTCATATTCAAAATAAGCAAGAAATATGAAAACTAACCGAGTTGTGAATAAAGATAAGAATATTCTATTGATGTCTCTGTCTCTAAAGCGTACATTCATCTTCCTTTCATGTTCAGCGAGTGCATCCATGACGTCACGACATTAACGACGCCATTTACAAGCCAACCGTTACGTATACGACCGTATATCTGAAATACATTTGTTAGGTATATCATCTTGTTATCTATATTTATGTTCTTTCGTATGAAATCGTAGTTATTTGAATTTTAGACGAGTCGTATATTGCGCGTCTTGGCAAATTTTAGGTGCTTCTTATCCAGCACGACTAACCAATGACCACAAGAGGTAGAGTAATTAGTTCATCGCAGTAAAATCCACCTTCGAACCTGGCGGTAGCATGTATAATCCTATGTAATCGTGTCGTTCTGACGCTTTGATAGTATTTTGTCAAAAGTCTAATTAAATAAAGATATTTTGAATTGAATTTGAATTACTGATTGACTAGCTGGATTTTTCTTATTAAAGCGACCTTCCGAATCTCGCGGTAGCATTTATAATCCTGTATAATGACATTTTGATCATTCGTAAGTTTATTGTTAAAGTACATACATACATACATATGCTCACGCCTATATTCCCCGAAGGGGTAGGCAGAGGTGTTGTAATAACAACACCCACATTTCACCGAAGATGATTAAGTGCCAACGTGACAGATGGTGAGTCCATCTGTCACTGACACTTTACATATGTCATTGAATTACTTCTCAGAAATGTGCACGTTTAATCACGATGTTTTCCTTCACCGTAAAGCACGTGGTGTGAAATCATTCATCATCACTGTACTGTACTGTACATAAGTTAAAGTCTAATCAAATAATGATAATTTTCAGTTTGAGTTCGAAGTGCGGGATGCAACTGGTTGTTGTAATTAAACATCTTTAGTAAATGAGTCAATAGGCCTGGACAAAGCAACATTCTCTCTCGCTTGCGATAAAAAATGTATGGAAATGACACGATCCCGTGAACATGAAAATGAAAAATATTTATTCTCGCTCGGAAACTAGCCTTCTGAGAAGAACCGGCAACAAACTCAATCAGGCATCATCGATACAATATAAATCGTATGAAATCATCATGGACGTGTCATTCAACAGTCACGTGACCTATGTCATTCCCATACATTTATATCGAGGAAAAACTGTGATCTAGGTTAAACCAGTTGTCGGACTATTTTAGGCCTCCGACTGACCTGTAACGATTGCCAAAGATGATACATTGGCAATCGGGAACGACGGCTTAACGTGCTCTCCGCCGAGGCACGGAGGGAACTCGGGCGGTCACCCATCCAATTACTGGCTAGGCTTAGGGTTGCTTAACTTCGCTGATCGAAAGATATGCGCAATAGCAACTGTGCCACGAGTTCCTCTCTAGAGCAGCAGAATAATATAGTAATTGTGGGCTCACTGGTAATCCCAAGTTATATAACGGTGGAATCTTGAAAGCTCTAGCATGATGTAAGTGAGGGAGCCTAGCATTATATAGTTGTACACTGTCATTTCAACAGGATTCCCTTGTAATTTCTTTTTGATACAACGTGCGGAGGCATCCATAAACGTCTTGTTTACACACATTATTACACTTTTAGTAGCCTTAAAATAAGCCCTCAGCATTCTTATTATAGAGCCGTGGTGGCCTTGAGGTTTGAGCAGTCGCCTGCTACGCAAGCGACGCAAGTTCGAATCCCAGCGGGACCTGTATTAATGAGTGTTTCTAAAAAACTTATGTACAGTGATTACACACCACGTGCTTTACGGTTAAGGAAAACATCGTGAGGAAACCTGCATATTTCTGAAAAGTAATTCAAAGACGTATGTATAGTGTCTGAGACAGCGATGGACTCACCATCTGTCACGTTGGCACTTAATCATCTTCGGTAAAAAGTGGGTGTTGTGATTACAATACTTCTGCCTACCCCTTCGAGGAATACAGGCGTGAGCATATGCAGTCTTATTATACAATACATTTTTAACTACACACTTTAAATATATTAAATGTAAAATAAACTTTCTGATTTATGATACCTACCCTACCCACATCTTACTGCATTTAATAAATACAACCCTAATTAATAGATAAGCGATATCTCTTATAAAGCGTTCAAATTCCCAACATGAAAATCAAAAGAAAAATGCATCATTTATTTTGTTTTGATCACTTATGATAAGGATAACACTACCCTATCACTGCAAATGCCTTCGGGATGAAGAAAAAAGGGGAAGCCATTACTTACGCATACTCACTTGCATCCCCGAATCTCGGGAAAACGGGATTTAAAGGATTCGAGTCAACGACGGAACTGATAAACCGATTACTCGTAAAACAAACGATAGCCATACTCGTAACGATACGACATCGAGCGTAGTTTATTGACAACCCCTCGGCGGCCGTATTCGGTAAGTTAAATTACGTATGGCGTAGAACGTCTCGAATCGCGATCGGTATCGGGTGTCGAATAAATCCAGGGATGTCGCCGGCCTTCCTATTGGATTACTGGAGGAAATAAAGTATTCCTTTAAGTTTCATTAAGCGAATGTGATAGCGGATCTCATAAGATAGGACTGCCCAACTCCCGACACTTGATTTAGTTTACGTGGCGAAGTTTGGTTCGTTGTTTTTGTTAACGTTGTTTAGTGAACTAGCGGACGTCACGCGGTTTCATCTGCGTAGTTCCCGTCCCCTTGAGAGTACGGGAATAAAATATAGCCAATATTAATCAGTGATAATGTAGCATTCTAATGGTGAAAGAATTTTTAAAATAGTTTCAGTACTTTTTGAGCGAATTCGTTACAAACATACATACAAACCTTTCTTTCTTATAATATTAGTATAGAAAATGAATAATAGTACTGTGACGTCCTATTGTTAATGAAAGCAAATGAATTAGTACTTATAGAGCTTAAATCAATGTTAAAAGTTTACAACCCTATGGCGTGTGCATTAATCAACCACACATGCAAACAAAACTTACATAAAACCCCATAGTCAGGCACCTCGACCCTCCAGCCCTTATGAATGCCCTTGTAGTTTCGCATAGGGCCCTAAATAGCGTCTTCACAAATCCACCATGAGTTCCCTCATTAACTTCAACCCTTCAGTCCTTTGGTATCGCGTGACGATCTGGGATCGACATCTGAGGGCCGCGAAACCTAAAGCCTTACTACTGGTACTAGTTCGTCAACGAGTTACGTTCGAGGAAACTATGAGACTTTACTTTTCCACATTCTTTACCACATTCTTTAAACAACACGAATTTTGGGAACCTCGTTGCCAATTGAAAGCCATCTCATTCACTTTTCACCATAGATACATTAATAAATATCTAAACAGCTATATATAAATACTAATTGAATTGGATAAGCATATGAATTCGTTATCGTTTAATATTATAGTAATAAAAGTAAGCTTCAAATATAAATGATGCCATCGAGACCACTTAAACCTGCATTCAATACTTCCAGTATTTCAAAGTGAAACATTTGTAAATGTTTACTACATCTTATTCGGTCCATAAGCTCTACTATTACTATAAATAGTCACAAAATAAAAAGGAAACAGACGGTCGCTCTCAGACATTGGTTAATAATCGCATACACATCTCAGATAAAAGAGAGCTAATTCCAAAAGTGACTCGTACGTTCGCGGCGATGTGTGGAAACCGGCCTTCAGTATGTATTTGGTGTTTGAAGTCACATACATTATTCCTATTTCACAGTTTACTGATGCTATTTTATGAGTATTCAGTGAGTTTTTATGGTAATGGAGTAAAGGAATGATCTCTTTTAAAAATTCATGAAAGTGTAAACGTAATTTGAAATGTAAAATTGTAAATTTATTTCGCATTTTTATGTCTCAATGTTTTAACATAATCGTAGTCATATATATTTTATATGTTTCGTGTTACGTCATGAAACGAATTGGGAGTTATTTATTCGTGAGATCTGTATGTGAGTATGATCACAAAGCTACATACATATACTATGGGTAATAGAGAACGGATGAAATAACAAACAGACAAAGATAAGTGTATCGGTTTCATAGTTATACATAAATAAATAAAAAAGCCTTTATTTGACCATGCTTCTTTTCAACTTAGTTGCTAATTTAATCACATAATAACTACTTATTTATGCGAGGTCCCCAGATTGGGTAAAGGCCTCCTCCAGAGATGTTAATATTGTTTTTATGGACTTCGGTTTCATAGTTATCAATTACTTATTTGTGCTGTTATTACGAGAGAAGTTTCGTTCGGAATAACCCAAATTTCCGACCACGATTCTTATTAAAATGAAACTAGCCTTCTGAGAAGAACCGGCAAGAAACTCAGTCGTAATATAAAAAAAATATGTATGTACTGTATGTATCATGTATTATGTATGTATAAGCAAGTTGGAGTAAATCAGGTAACAATTTCGAAAGGCTGGTTATATTAGTCACTAAAGCCCGAATAGGTCTGAAACCGTAAAACCAGTTTATGCGAGACACCGAACGCAGGAGTAACTTTTTTTATGTTACGACTAAGTAATTGAAAAGCATTGACTAAGTTACCTGGAAGTGCTAACTTTAGCGCTCACTCAATCAGTTTAAAGGTGTGATTTCGTTAAATGAAGTTATAAAATATAACTAAGTTATTTTCACAACCAGCAATTAACAAGATACTCAATTAATTATATTATTAAAATTAAGTACTTATTCCTGTACATTTAAATGTCGTCGGTCTAGAATTGATTCCATTTTAAAACACCAAAAGTATTCCAGACTAGCTATGCCCCGCTGTTTTACTTGCGTAGAGTTAAATTCATGGGAGACCCATGTAAAATTGGCTTATCTGCCAGTCAAAGTCCCGTTAAGACAGACAGACGAACAGAGTTTTATTCTTTTAATTTATTTTTTTATGATAATATGGTATATACTTTCATGTGTAATTAATGAAAAGCTGTTATTATATTAGTTATATTATGTAATTACAAAGAGACACTTCAATTTTATTTATTTGTATAGATATTCGGTATTCGTGTAAGCGTTTTAGCAACTATGCTTATGAAATTTGAGTGTATAATCATTGTCCATTGTATAGATTTGAATGTGCTTTGTTCAAAGTCGAATTGAATAAAGATATTTCGAATTCCGAAAGATGTCAGCTGACAGCTTATTTAAAATGAAGTAATGTATTACAAAAGGTGCGAAATCCAGGGCTCAGACTAGCTTAGTAGGTAGCCTAAATTATCAACGAGGATGGGGAGCGTGTAGCTCTGACACCAACTTACACTTGAGACTTGTTTATACACAATATTGAGATGGAGGGTGGTCCAAGTTAAGAGGGTTGGCGGGCGATATTTAAAATCAAATACTAAATAACATATTCTAATACCTATACAGATAAATAAAATGGAAGTGTCTGTTTGTATTTCCCAAATAACAGCTTTTTACTAAATACTGAAGTTTACACGGTACTAAAATATAAAGACTAATTTTATTTGGCTGATAGCTAATTTTACAAGGAGTAACATTTATTAAAAATAATCACCCATCAAATTAATTGTATGCGGGTGAAACCGCGGAGCACAGCTAGTATGGAATATAGCAGAGGTCAGTGTTATAACCCTTTTTGTAAAAAGTAATGTGAAAAGTCAATTTTGAATTTGGAACATCCAAATGTAACGCAACAACTAGATACTTAATTAATTTAACCTGTGTTCGTACCCGCTACAAGCGTCCTACTTGGTCAGATCCGATCGTAACATGTATAGAGGCGTTGCGACCCAAGGTGTGGGGTCAATAATAGCAGGTCAAATATTTGCACGTACCCGCCTGCGGCATAAAATACACGTACACATGGTTAGCTCTCATATATTGACAGTAACAAGCGCAAGCACACATCCGTATGATTACGAGCGTTATCACCGAGCGGCACCACCTTGAGTGCCTAGTGGGGTTTGTCTCTGGCGTCTTCACAAGTCACCTCGTTGACGTTAACGCAGTTTTATCAGATTATCAAAATAGTTAAATAGTTCCATAGTACTGTGTTTCTGCGTTTAGTTCAACGCGATTTTAAGAAAACTCGCACTAGGCATTCAGTAAGGAATCTAGGCCTACTTTTTGGAATAAGAACGTTTGCTCCAGTAAGTATAAGGGGCTAATTTAAATATTTTAAAATTTACTTTTTTATTTACTGTCCAAATAATGTAAATAAGTCGTTTTGAAATATAGTTAAATGGCATATAAACGATCGGCCACGACGTGACACCTCTTACTGTCATTATGCCTATTCCGCTAATTTTCTAGTAGATTGGCTGAGTTTTATTAGCATGTAAGATTAAGATTATCGTTTTCTTCTGATACTGTTTATTTGAGTCAGCCAGATTTTCCGAGATATTCGTACGCGAGCGTTTGTGTGCCGTGGGACGCATCTAGTCGGAGGTCGTCCTTCTGTACCCATTTGTATTTAGTCCCCGAGGGCTCGCGTGCTATGTTTGTACCATGGTCCCGCCCTAGCCGTCCGCCCTACGGTTGTGGTATCCCAGTTGTTTTAGGACTTGTATTGTATTTTTAACCCGCCCATTCAGCTGTAAATATTGATGTACCTACAACCGTTGTTTTTACGAATGTACCTAGATTATGATTATATGTAAATAAACACCATGAGCCGAGACACATAACGCAGACCAAGAATAATTCATATAAAAAGATATCTTATACTTTTCTTTATTATTCAATATGTACCATACATCTCCCTGACCTTATCCCATATAATGTTGGGCTCGGCGCTTGATTCAATCAAATGTGACTGATCGCATGATTTTTATACGAAGCGACTGCCATCTGACGCACATATTTTTACTGGGGAAATCGGTAATCTGGGTTAAACCAGAAGTCAGACTTCCTTAGGCCTCCGACTGAACGACTATGACGATTGCAGCTTCTTCTCTTCTTAAGTTTAAATAAATAGAAACATATTTATACTGATTACACAGATACAACATTAAAATCTTCTTGCCAAGCGACAAGCTAACCTCCATTCTAAATTCTACATTCATACATCTAAAGGCCCACCGGAGCCTGTATCAATGAGTTTTTCGAAAAAACTTATGTGCAATGATTTCAAACCACGTGCTTTACGGTGAAGGAAAGCATCGTGAGGAAACCTGCAAATGTCTGAGAAGAAATTCACATTCAAATCACGTATGTATAGTGCCTGAGACGGCGATGGACTCATCATCATCATCAACAAAAGTGTTGTTATTACAAGACCTCTGCCTCCCCCTTCGGGGAATACAGGCGTGAGCATATGTAAATATACAAATAGCCAAGTGTTATGTTCATACATATTGTGTATAGGGCAAGTCGGTGTGGGAATCAAATTAATTATGATCGGGCGCACCTGGTTGGTTGACTAATTGTTAACCGACCGCCATCTTATGAGGACACAGCGATATTACTGGAATATTGGTTTGAGTGCCGACATTCGGGCATTAGTTTACTGTTTAGGTAATTAAGACAGACTGACTGCTAATATTCTTGCTGTTGCTGTTAATATCATCTCCTCAATTTTTAAACATCGAATGAGGAGTAAGCTTAAAGAGAACATTAATACCAAATAGTCTAGTTTTGTAGTTAGGGGTACATGTCTTAAAAAGCCTATTAAAAATACACCTCCGTCCCATCTCCCCGCCACTGCTGTGGCGGCCGGTGCTGCTGCTGTTCAGCAGGAGTGCCTCAAGCGCCGGAAATATGCTTGCATTGGTCAAGGATACATATTTTCTGCGTTTGCGGTTGAAACTCTTGGGCCTTGGGGTCCAGATGCTCATCAACTTTTCAAAGAGGTTGCACGTCGTCTGGTAGAAGCTTCTCGTGACAAGCGGGCTGGGGCTTTTCTCGCTCAGAGAATCAGCATTGCTATTCAACGTGGCAATGCTGCCAGCCTTCTTGGCACGATCCCGAGAGACACCGATTTGGGCCAAGTTTTCTACTTGTAATTAGTTTTTAGTTACTTCTTAGGTAAAATACACCTTAATTGTCACAAACAATGCATTAATTCAAATGCATACAAGAATCGTCGGTGTTGCTTTCTGAATCCGAAACTCCAGGGAAATTACTTAAGTCCACGGGAATGACGATTTGAGTCCAGGGGATTGACATAAGCCCCGTTGGTGAAGGCATAAGACATAATAAGCTGCAATCGGCTAAGATTTAATGCCAAGTTTGCACAATAGCCGCTGTAGGCCGGCTGTCGACGCGGTAATCTCTCTTTACAAGGTAATCCTTTTTCCAAACAGGCATAAGGGTGTAGTGGAATCAACAGCCTCTATTATGATAAATATACTGATACCCACTGACTGAATACATTGAGTCACAGGGCAAGTATCTTTATTCTTTTTTATATCTCACAAATATTTGTAATATTTTAGTTATTATATTTGACAATTGAGCATTTGAACTGTGTCCATGGGCTTATATTCGTGAGATATAAATACTGTAACCAAAAACATTGTATAATATATATATTTTTTTAAAAGAGTAATTGTTGAGTTTCCTGCCGGGTTCTTCTCAACAAAAGCTACCTTCCGAACCCGGTGGTGGAGAGCCCTGAAAAATTCAGATCAGAATTACTCCTATAAAAACAATGTTCACTATTTTGATCGTTACATGAATGAAAATATATAAATATTAGCCCTATAAACTCTATAATGTCAAGACAAGTTACAAGATTAGTTACTGAAATGCTGTATAGCAGCGGAAAAATATAAATGATTTATTCAATTTAGGCCCTGGTAAGGCACTTATGAATGTTGAAGAATTTACTACCGGTTCGGAATCTAGCCTTCTGAGAACAACCGGCAAGAAACTCAGCAGGCATCATATACATAGTAAATAATGATTAGTTACAATAAAATTCATATAAAATTATTCATAATAGTGAAAATTGTATCAACATGCATGTGAAAAATATAATAATTAATAAGTAAAAAAAATATTTACATAGTTATGTTTATGTACCACGTCATTGCCAGGAGCTACTTGTGCAGAGATTTAATTCCGAATGTTGTAATCCGAAATTGTGTAAAAAGCTTTCTTTATCAGTAGGTCTAAAAAGGCCACTTTGCTCCCAAACTGATTCTCCATCATAATGTGATTACAATAATTGTAGATGTTAGTCCCTAACTAACTTTTTATGATGCTATTTGTCACAAAAGCAATTCATATTTTGTGGACCATTTTAGGAATCTTCATAGGAAAGTGTGAAACAGGTTAAATTGCGTAATATTAATCATTCGTGATTCATAATATGAATTGCACCCATGTGACCATTTTGTCATTTCGATGATGAATCATATTCGGATTACATTATGATTCTCCCAAAGTGGCCTTAGATCTACAGTACAGTTTTAAGATGCGTAATAATAATTACCTGTCTAGAACAAATAGATAGGTGATACAAGGCTACATTTAAATCAGGTTAAGTTAATAAGACTTTAAAAGTCAAACAAACAGCTGCAGTGAATTTAAGTATTGGCAAAGCCACTAAAGTTAACTCAACTCAGGATCCCAAAAACAACCGCCACCAACGCCTGTTGCCAGCCTCATTTACATTTCGCTGATTGATTATTCAATCGGACAGTCTCACCCTCTTACTACCCCCTTCTACCCTAGATTCACCCCCAAGTGGCTTGGACACGGCGGAATATCTAAATGCTAATGGGAATTATATAGTGGGATTCGTCTTGGCATCGCTGGATTAATTCCAATAGATTCTACAAGCTTGTGGGTGTACGGTAGTTTATGCTGTCGACTTTTTTAATCATTTGTAACTTTTTTGCGTCGCTACCAATCTGCATTTGCGTTAATCAGAAAACTCATACATACATATGCTCACGCCTGTATCCCACGGGGGTAGGCAGAGACCACCGTTTGCCACATGCTACGATCTTACATACTTTTTTCGCTTCTTCCACATTAATGCATCTCCTCATACACTTTCTTCAGAAAACTCATTAATAATTAATTCGTTTACCATCCAAGAAGGGTCCCCGAAGGGGTAAGCAGAGATATTGTAAGAAAAACACTCAGATTTCGAATATGACTAAGTGCCAACTTGACAGGTGAGTCCATCGCCGTATCAGGCAATATACACACGACCTTGAATTACTTCTCAGACATGTGCAGGTTTCCTCACGATGTTTTCCTTCACCGTAAAGTACGTGGGGTGAAAGTACTGCACTTTTAGAAAAACTTGGTGCAGATTGCTGGGAATCGAACTTGAGTCGCTTGCATGGTAGGTGACTGCTCCCATCCCATGGCCATCACGGCTCCCTCTGCCAAAAAGTTGTTTTGCATTACAGACACTGAAAGGAGAGAAATTCAGGATTAAATCTGTAGATATCGAGTTGGATCCCTTGCGATCAATTACATGACCCAAGATTATCGACACCAAGATTAAATCACATGCCATGGACTCTAACGAGATAAACTGTATGTGATATCAACTTCTGACTACAGTTGATTTAAAGGTTTTTAAATTTTCTACTTGTCCCTCAAGTTTTAATACGGTGCAAAGTAATATGTGTCGTATATGGATACTAATAAGAACGAAAATTGTTTAGGTCTTGGTGAAACTTGCATTTGTCTGAAAATTCACGACACACTTGTCCATGTTGGCTTTGACACCTTATTAATCTTCGGTGAAAAGTGGGTGTTGTAATTCTTCTGCCTACCCCTTCGTGAAACCTTTCGGGATGGTAAGGGGTTACCTTCAAATAATTCCGGTTGCAATTATTCATCATCATCTTCATGGCCTTATTCAATCCAAGATTAGATTTTTATACGAAGCTGTCATTTGACCTTCGTAACCCCTTTTACGAGGAAAATCGGTAATCTGGGTTAAGCCAGTTATCAGATGTTAAATTGGCAACCGGGACCGACGGCTTAACGTGCTCTTCGAGGCACGAAGGGAACTTGGGCGGTCACCGATCCAACAACTAGCTTGGGTCAGGGTTGCTTAACTTCGCTGATCGAATGATATGCGCAATAGCAACTGTGCCATGAGCTCCTGCGGTTGCCATTAATATTAAAACCAAAATGAGGCTTTATCTATCATAATCAGGTGCAAAGTACCAGGCAAGCATAAATCATGAGGAACATTCGGATCAGTAAAAGGCAGTTCCAAGTTTAAACTGAAGCCGCGTTTGTCGATCCCGTAAACTTGCCAGTACAACTTAGAGATCCAATAAAGTGAAACAAAACACGGTCACCCTTCTTCCGACCATCGGAAACTCCAACTTTCGGCGAGTATTTGAAAACTGCAAACGTGTATCCAATTTTAAAGTTGTACTAGTTGGATATTTCTTTTATTGATGTCTTGATTTATCGCTTGTAAAGATTTGCTATTTATCGGATCATTGTAATACTGTACGATAAATACGCGCAACAATAGGAAAATATTACTGAGCCTTGATAAGAAATATTTTATTTTTGTAGATCATTCAAGCAATTTGAATAAAAATTTAACAGTTTAAAATATATTTTTGAAATTAAATGTACCGTGCACTTCAACAATGGCCTTTATCTGCAAAGATATGGATTGAATAATTAAGATATACTGTATGAGAAAATAGGACATATGTACGAGATGTAACGCTGAACATTAATCATAGGTACTCACAGCTCACAGAACTCATGGAAAATACGAAAAAATCGCGGATAAGTATTTTTTACTATTTTATTTAAAAAATATATTTTGCTAGTTTTAATACCTAGATGTGGAATAAAAATAATATTTATTTGTTAGTTCGGTATTCGTTGCACTGCATTCAGTGTTTCATTGCAAGTGGAAGAATATTGTTCAATCCATTTATATACTTTATATAAATAGTTACATATCACTGTGACCCCATATACCTTGTAGAAAAGAAAATAAGTTTGGTATATCTCGTCGCTTCGGCCGCCCAATCACTCGTAATATCGGCAGGAGTTTCAATCGGCCACTCTCGGTTCGGAGGGCCTCCCAGTGCCATGAAATATTTATATACCGCCGTAGGGGCCTTCCGTACCCGTTACATTAGTTTATGGCCATCTAGCGTGCACTACGGAAATACGGGTTAAGTGCGCTCTTGTTTTTTTTTCTGCCGGATATTGTCTATGGTTTGTTTTGGTTTTCTATCATTTTCCGTCTCTAAGGGTGGCTTATTTTTCGTTGTGGTACATATATTATAACGAATTTATTGTCTCAACGACGACACACAAAAAAGGAGGAGGTTATCAATTCGATTGTATGTTTTCATTGTAATATTATTTTTCTTCAATCACTAGTAAGAAAATATAATTTTGCTTCGTTCATATATTTTATTTTTATCTTAAGTATAATTCGTAGAGGTATTCGATAGTAAAACATTAATAAATAATAAAATCCACTTTAGCACTTAATTCCTCAAACAAACATTAATAGATATTTATAATTCTTTGAAAATTTAATAAGGGTGGCGAAATGTTGCCGTCACCTTCCCAAGTTGGATAAAATGGCGACGTCTCTTAAAGTAAAGTCCCTTCGTAGACACAGATTGAATTATTCTAAGGCGGAGTGTTAATTGTTATTAATGCACAGACATTTTACTGGTAATTTACAAGAGTTAACTTTCAAGACACGTTGGGAATTCTTTAATTATTGTCACTTCTACGTGTAAAAAGCTTTTAGTCTGTGCCTTTTTCTCGAGATTAAAAAAAATATAATTTGTGGCACCTGTCATTGTTCTTATTTTGAATTACCAGATTCAGTTAGCCGTGGGACCCAATTTCCGACCTGACCCAAGAATATTTTATAATAAATAAAAAATACGCTCACGCCATCCCAGAAGGGTCTCCGAAGGGGTAAGCAGCGGTGTTGTACAACATTTCATCGAATTTATATTCGTATACAAAATCATTTTTATAATAAAAAATTGAATTCCAAGATGTAACCTACCCTTCTTGGAAGGCGTTAGTATCAAAAACACATTCTGCGAGCAATTTTCCCTTTTCAGGGTGAATTATTTATGTAGATTAGACATTAAAAATGCACTGTCAAAGACAATTTTGCGTTTTTAATTATTATTAGTATTACCTACAGTGAGGCCGTCAAGAGCTGTGGTGGCCTTGGGGTTTGAGCAGACGCCTGCTGCGCAAGCGAAGCAAGATCGAATCCCAACGGGACCTGTCTGTACCAATGAGCTTTTCTAAAAAAACTTATGTAAAGCGATTTCACACTACGGTGAAGGAAAACATCGTGAGGAAACCTGCACATGTTTGAGAAATAATTTAAAGACGTTTGTATAGTGCCTGAGACGGCGATAGACTCACCATCTGTCACGTTGGCACTTAATCATCTTCGGTGAAAAGTGGGTGTTGTTCACCTCAACCTGGGGTAGGTATTCGGGGAATACAGGCGTGAGCATATGTATGTATGTATATACCGACAGTGGGAGTTGATGAAAATGAACCATCCATCTTAAGGAATCTAGAACAGTGCCTTATATTTCTTAGATATCCGATTGAAATAAGCTCACAAAACATCAATTTCCAATAGCCGAAAATCGGCCGGTCGCACCATACAGGCGTTAACTTAAACCGTATATCAAACCTTTATGGCGGGACCGGGAGAAAAATGAAAAAGAGCGATGCGCGTTCGATAATAACGAACTACCGGCCACTTAACGTACCTACAGTTTATTATACTGCCTTCAGTAGGTCGAAGTTGGCCGTATCGACAATACGGTGAAGCGATTCGAAATGATCAACGAGCCGACCGGGGCCATTCGTTTGTTTGTTTTCCCGGGGACAAAGGACTATTGGTGAATTCCTTGTTTAGACGAGACCAGTTGAACGTGTTTAATTAGGACTCTGATTCATTCGGCGTTTTATGTTGCAGTTTACAAGATTGTTGCGTAAAAAAACGCATTTATGCAAAAAAAAAATATGACTTCAAAATCTACACATACATATGCTCACGCCTGTATTCCCCGAAGGGGTAGGCAGAAGTGTTGTTATCACAACACCCACTTTTCGCCGAATTTGATTAAGTGCCAACGTGACAGATGGTGAGTCTATCGCCGTCTCAGGCACTAAACATACGTCATTGAATTACTTCTCAGAAATATGCAGGTGTCATCACGATGTTTTCCTTCACCGAAAAGCACGTGGTGTGAAATCACTGTACATAAGTTTTTTTAGAAAAACTCATTGGTACAGGCCCCGCTGGGATTCGAACTTGCGTCGCTTGCGTAGCAGGCGACTGCTCTAACCCCAAGGCCACCACGACTATTTTTTGTAATATCTATATATTATAATCGCTGGTATTGTGGTAAAGTATGATTGCAAAAACATTATAGTTAGGTACGGGAGCTCGTGGCACATTTGCAATTGCGCATATCATTCGATCAGCGAAGTTAAGCAACCCTAATCCTAGCCAGTAATTGGATGGGTGACCGCCCGAGTCCCTCATATCCCGATAAAATCCCATGTACAGTAAAAATATCAAGATCACGAATGGATAGCGGTCAAAAGTAAATCTGCGGCTTTCATCGAAGCATTGTTTACGCTACAACTTTTTTTAATTGTGGGAAACCACTCAAAACAAACACGAGCAAAGCGATTCCCCAATCGTACTACGACAATATTTGTTGAAACAACATCTACATCATTGGGCTGAGTAAATGTTGCCAGTCCTCGATAAACAGAGCTATTGTAGTCGCGTTTGCTGAGACAGCTTCGGATTAACTTTCCGTTAATGATACACAGCGGGGCCTGTACCAATGAGTTCTAATAAAAAACTTATGTACAGTGATTTCACACCACGTGCTTTACGGTGAAGGAATACATCGTGAGGAAACCTGCATATTTCTGAGAAGTAATTCAATGACGTATGCAAAGTGTCTGACACGGCGATGGACTCACCATCCATCACGTTGGCACTTAATCATCTTCGGTGAAAAGTGGGTGTTTTGATCGCAACACCTCTGCCTACCCCTTCGGGTAAGACAGGCGTGAACATATGTATGTATGTATGTACACACAAAATAGTTTATTTTCATCAAATCCGTTCATTCTAGGAAATAGGTACGCGGCGGACTACTTTGATCTATAACCATACGATACTTTCTATAAAAAAGTATAGAAGGTCTAGGCAATAAAGCTTATTATTCCATTTTTGGTCAAAGCTAAGCTTAACCTATTCAGTGGAAATGACAACAACTTTTTTCACACAAAATAAAAATTGTTGGTTCATTTCTAAATCAACAATAAAAAAGTAGATTTTATCAAAATATGTATCCGCCACATTTATTAAAGCCCGTAATAGAACCTAGAACTTTTTAAAACAATTTGAATTCGAAATTAGAACACAATTTTTTATTTGAGAGCCGTGGTAGCCTTGGGGTTAGACCAGTCGCCTGCTACTACGTAAGCGACGCATGTTCGAATCTCAACCTCTCTCGATCTTTTTTTTAAAAACTAATGTGCAGTGATTTCACACCACGTAAAGGTTAACATCGTGAGGAAACCTTCATATGTCTGATATAGTGCCTTAGACGACGATAGACTCACCATCTGTCACGTTATGTATTTTGTATGCGAGTTGTGTTTGACGGAGTCAGTTCAAATAACAAAATATGAACGGAACTGTCCTACGCTATACGACTAGCTAACAAAGAGCCCTGGATATCTAACATTGTAATACTTAATACTAACACAGCTCGGGTCACGTTAATTAGGTCGGTATATAAATAATGTAGTACTACAAATCATAATTGAAGTGAAATTCATTGCAGCACGGGGAGTTGTTTATTAACATAATGTGCATACAGACACAGTACTGCCGCTGTTTCGACTACTAAACACTATTATAATTGCATCACCATGAATTAGCTGTTGTAATCTAATGAATAATATTATTAATAACAAGTCAAATTCGGGCCTATATTTACTAAAAATAGGTTAATGCGAAATTTCAATACTATTTCTATAACGAAATAGATGCATCTTCGCACGCTCTCATCGCTCAAAGGTAATGTTAGTTCTATTTTTTTTCGTTTTTATCCTATATCATACAAAAACTCATACACACATACACATAATACATTAATTGCATGTCGCTGCTCCATCCAGTTGCACTTACATATGTTACATTTATCATGTACTTAAATAATGTACGAGTGTTCACTGTGTGTGTAAAATAAATGAACTTGCTAAATGTATATTTTCAGTCAACCGAAAGGCTAAAAATCAAAACCTCATTGCGAGCAAACACTGAACTGTGTTTACTATTCTGTAAATAAAAAGTCGAGGCGAGGCAATATCGAGCTCTGTCAAAGCTCAAGAGCGGAAGAGAGGGAAAAAAGAGAATCAATCGAGGGAGCCCGATAGTGGCCATTAAAATATCGTTGAATTTCAAAAGGTGGAGACATTCGGAATACCGATAGTTGGACCGGCCCGATGCCAAGACGTATCGGTGTTCGTTGGGGGCGAAATGGACTTTTGATGTAAGTTTAGAACGCACTCGCTCCAATGCTCGCGACGTTTTGATACTGCATCGATTGATGTGAGTGTCCAATGTCGATTCTAAATTCGAAAGCGTGATGCATTAGACATTGATAGAACGACACGTTTGAACAATTCTATTTTATAAAAATAAATATATAAAACTTTTTTAAAAAAGAATGGGAGAAAGGATTTTTTTACGACTGACCCCCGCGACCTTTACTTTTACCCCGACGTATGGTTTGAGTCGTTATAGTGCGAAGAGGTAGCGCATCGATATCGGGTATTTTTCACTTCACCGGCTTCATCCCCTTAAGGCCGTCCCGAGACATCCCCCACCTTTTAACGAACGTGCCAACTCGCTCGGATAATGTCACTATTACGGAATCCCGACTTTTGAAAGTATTTGGATTATCAGATACTTACAATAATATTATGTACCTACAAGGTTTCTTCTTGATTGTACCTTATGGTTCGCAGTTGAAGTGCTAAATTAGTAAAACTGTTTTTAATATTTTTTTCTATACTAAGCTACTTGAAGTATTTATCCCAACATACTACTTTTAATCAAACATATTAACTACTACTAATTTAACGACAATCAAATAGCCTTTAAAAACTACCTCCACAGCGGCTTCGCTAATCAATAGCACTTTTCAGACACATGAATAGTCGATTTCAAATTAATCGGGTTCCCTTTTCATAAATCGAGTCTAGTCGCTGCCGTCAGAATAAGCCGGCGCTTTGTATTCAGCACACACCGCCGGGGCCGAAAGGCGTATTCTTAGCTAATTGTGAATCCCATCGTCCCAACCTTGAGAGCTTTGCGCCTTTAATTTAACTCAAGTGCCTTCACCAAATAACAGGATCGAACTTAAATGAGGAATTGGGTATTCAAGACCGACTATGTCGTTATAATGATACTATATTCGAAATTTGAATGTTTTGATGAATTTGTGTGATTACCGGTGGGGTAAAATGGCTTAGTGGTTGGGGTAAGTTGACAATACTTATTAATAAATTTAGTGCAAATAAAATCACAATGTCTTCTTATCTCGCTAATCGAAATTCTTAATCTTACCAAAACATATAGTTAAAACTTGCTATCTTAAGCGGGTTGGGCTAATCGCTTCGCCATCGGAGCACCGACGGATTTAACAATTTTAATTCCAGATTCAAACAAACCAAGCATACCCGCTTTTCTCCAAATTTAGGAGTCTACGTTGAAAGTCTTAAAAACTTTCTTGGGATTTATTCGTAAAGTGAATGTAGGGTGTCCTTTATGTTAAAAGTTAGTCTCAGAGATTTCTACTGTCTCCTGATTGTGAACTTGAATAGTTTCGTTTAACATAGGTCTGCTCTATAATATTAAGTATTCGCTTGATATATCGTCCATTTTTTATTACGAAGGTATGTAAGTTGTAAAATTGATTGAAATTGCTACGTGTAAACAAATATACATAGGGCTTACCATGATAGAATTTAGCAGAGCGCGTTAAGCACTGAGTTTCGTCGTTTAATTTTGACACCGTAAAATTAAACGTCAAATCTAAGGAGTTCTTAACACACACTGCTTAAACGATCATACTAGGCCCCCAGTGCTATGTAATGAAACTTCAAAATGATCCTTGCATCATCACCTTCCGATCATCTTCAAAACTAGATTTTCCCATAAAGAGGATAATTATATTTTTTGGCTTAAGTAATTGTACTAGGAATAATCAAGAATCATTCGAACCGATTAGATGCTTATGCTTAACGAACTGTGATTATTTGCCACTAATATAAGCAAAAATAATCAATAAGTATTACTCGCAAACGTAACCTCATCTAATAATAATTACAGAATGTAAAGCCCTCCTTATGGACCCTCGTTCAGGGTTGAATAATCACACGCAGGGTTGGACATTACATAGGGCTGAGCCGTGAACTAGTAGAGGCTATAATCGCGTGAACAACCCAACCAGCTCTTGGGTCAAGTAATGATTGGTGTCCAGTGTAAGCTGTGCGAAGTTTTATCTGTATCTGAAGTGAATATGGACAGGAATATGGTAGTTTATCACCGATGAAGAAATATGTTTGTGTGATGTGAAGCGTGCTTAAAGTCTTAGAGATAACTACTTATATTCCATATAAGTGTTTATATTGATTCCACACGATAGAAGCTTAGTTTAGGGCAGCGTCGATTTGTTTAAAACATAATATTATGTTGGTAATATGGGATATGAACCCATGATCTCCGACAAAGGGTGCAGTTGTTCTGCTAATTCAACTACTCATATGTGTCCCTAGATTTTGGAACCACGGCCAGTCTTATATGATTAAGTGCTAACGAGACAGAGGGTGAGTCCATCGCCGTATCAGGCATTATAAACATCATTACTTCTCAGACATATCCAGGTTTCCTCACTATGTTTTCCTTCAGCATAAAGCACCTGGTTTGAAGTCCCTGCACATAAGATTTTAGAAAAACTCATTGGTGCATGCAGGCCCCGCTGGGATTCGAACTTGCATCGCTTGCGTAGAAGGCAACTGCTTAAACCCCGAGGCCACCACGGCATATCTATAGTGGCATCGCATAGCTTCGCCCGTGTTATACAACTGCATTATACCGACACTGGACACGCAAATATTAATACATTTAGTAATCACCAGTCACGATCATTAATTAACTTGAATTAAAATTAAACGCGTGAAAATAAAACTTCAATAATCGAATAAATTTTGTAGAGAGTTTGAGTAATTGAAAAACGTGAAAGGAATTACGTATTTAAAGAATTTTCGAATCAAAAAAGAATAATGGTTTGAAAATCTATTTAGTACTCTAAAGTAATATCCATAGAGTTACAACTAGTATATGCTCCTATTCGTATTACACTATGCAGTCTATAAAGACGTCTATTAGATAAAGAAAGGGTGATTCTCGCAAAACGACCAGCCCTTAGCGTATAAATAAATAAAGTGTGTGCACTACAGATAAGATAGGCGACAATTCAGTTAAACTGCGTATTGCTGGGACAAACATTGGAATCGCATTTCGCAAGGCAGATGTATTCGACTATGCTTGGAGCATATTCGTGCGCGTTTTATTCCATCGTAAACGCTGCTCTTTAAACGAGGCATACTTATTTGATTTTTTTATAAGAATACTATTATGTTTACTGCTTTACTAAATAATATAATCTAAAGTACAAGGAATTTGTTAAACTGTTTTGAAGAGTTTATCTCGTGACTGTACCTCTCCTCATTTCTAATAATGAATGCACTTCGGGACACAGTGTATGAAGATTTTTTCAACGTTACCCCAAGAATTCTGGACTTATTCTGGCGGGCCGGAGTGTAATACCACCTCATATTCGGGTTGGTATCTTTTGTTCCATGCATAAATATGTCTAGGTAGCTAATATGACTACATCGCGATATGACTGAATCGCGAATAGACTACATCTTCTCGTTATGATTAGGTTGACTGATGACAACTAACTGATTCGCGGTTTGACATCTTGGTTGGACCAAATAATATTACACAACATATATTGATACCGACTCTCATATTCAAGACAGAGAAATTGCTGCAAATACTGTTTGACAAACTCAAACTTATCAAAAACATATTCTTCTTAAAGAAAATATAACTTGTATTCATTGCATATACGAAAGTAATTCATAACTCTTAATCCTCATTCAATTAGTCTAGAGACTTAACGAAGAGTAATAACAGTTTATTAAATATAGTGATTTCTTCAAGAACTTTCGAGAAAGTATTCGTTTGTGTAACTAAAAAGTTAATTGGGTCTGAAACAGAATTTCTTTGACCCCTCAAAAGTTTTGTAGGTCTCAGACTTTTGAATGTCAGAAGCTATGTTAATGGCCACTCTGGACTATATGCTGCTTTACAATGACATCTATACAAATATTATAAATAGGAAAGATTTGTATGTAAGTATATTTGTAACGAACTGCTTCAAAAATTACTGGACCGATTTGAAAAATTATTTCACCATTTAATTAATATAAGATATATTTATCCCGGTACTTTCACGGGAACGGGAACTGCGTGACGTCCGTTAGTTATAGATTTTTTTGGCATGTGGGAGTTTTGTATGTGAAAGCGAGAGCATGACGTACATCATATTGTAGTCCGTTACTACCTTAAGATGCACCTTTAGAATGTAATTTAATGAAAGAGAATCTTTATATTTATATATTACACCAATTTATTCCAAACAAAATTCAACCTAATACCAACCTGTATTGATGATTTCATATCGAAGTAGTTCCATAATATGTATGACGTTAAATGTAACTTTTCCGAAGCAAAAACGCCGAAGGGTTGTGTCTACTATCACAGAACTAAGTCGCCATTGTAGGACACAATTGAATTGAGCGATTGCTCGTATGATTTAGATAGAAAGCTTTTACTGTACAGGGAAAACATATGGATTTGTATGTCACGTGTAATTTAAAGACTACTGTAACTTTGTACATTATTATCTATCTGGGCATTCAAAGAATCGGCGTTAATTTCAAGATTTAATATTCCATAACAATAAAACGTATAAAATTCTCGTATACTGCAACCGTTTCCAGTTTTGTTTTACGATGATGTATGTTCACGTTCCTTAGACTGGTTTATGTGCTGTCGTTAAAAAACTATTGACTTCTGATTGCTGAAGTCTATGGTTTACCAGAGAGCAAGCAATTTATTAATAGCGAAAACGCAATAATGATGAAATTAAATCGGTAGGTATATTTGAAACTATAAAAAAATATTATAATCTATTTGACATCTAACTTAGGGAAAACTTAGATTAGAAGTGAATATTAAAAATAAATCAGTGATTTTTTCGAATGTGAAGTGCTTTTCACCTTCTATAAATCTCTACTAATAAATAAAGGCTTATTCCCGGACATCCATGATTCTGTTACCACCACCTCCACGGCTTTTGTTTTGACAAATAAATTCTTACGATATCCAAGAAATTTAATTGTCGTTGTGCTCGCGGGCATTAATGAATGAATCTAGGAATCTAAGAATCTAGGATATCTGGGAATAAGGGTAAATAAAGATATAGCAAATTTATTTTTTGTTTCTCGATTGTGCACGCGAATGAATCCGCGGGGCACGGCAAGGGTTGTTTACGCTGCGTGTATTAGGATCATAGCTTTGACGGTATCAAAATGAAACATCAAAGCTCAGAAGTTCTTAATACGCTCTGCCTAAACGAACGATGGTAAGCCCCCAGTTTGAAAAAAAAAACATACAGTTGAATAAATAACCTCCTCCTGTTTTGAAGTCGGTTAAAAATAAAATGATCTATCAAACGAAACGTCAATATTTTCGTACAAAACCAAAGGCAACAAACATTGACGTTTCGTGTCAAACTAACAGCAGTAACGGACACAATGGGTGCACGCGGTAACTTTGGCGAGGCGTATTGATGCTATCGATCAGAGATGGCGAACCTTTACATATCAACGTGATGCTTTCTAAAGTAATTTTTAATGATCTCAAAACTGATCACTGATCACAATTTTTTTTTAAGAAATTAAAAAGCTTTGAAATCAAAACATTTATTGAATCCAAGTGGATATATATTTCTGGCGATGGTTGAATCTAAGCCCACTACAAATAATAATTGACCAGTTCTATTTCCTCCTAAAATGCTGTCCCGTGGAAGCTTTCCGTTATGATTCAAGAGCACCACAATATAAATACATACACCTATACAGTACACTTAAAAATCTTAAATCACAAGTTAATCACAAAGTTATGAGATCCATGGTGTGCCGTTTACGAACAAACCTCGAGGATAATATACTCAACACATACTTACACTTCGATTTCATTCTAACACAATTTACATACATAGGTATCGAAGCTACGATCAAGTATGGATAGTACAAATCAATAGTATCCCACATGAAGCCCATAAAGGCTTTTTTGACTCAGTTTGGTCTTTGACAGATTATCAAAAATCCAGACTAGGGGTCTGCCAGCGAGCCATGAAATGTAATATAATGGGAGTCAGATTAACAGACCGCAATCGAAATAGTACTCTACTGGTGATCAATGCTGGTCATCAAGCTGCTGAACTGAAATGGGACTGGGTTGGGCACGTGTGTCGTATGTCAGACGAACAGTGGGCTAAACAAACCACACTACAGACCCCTCCGAAAACAACGCGCAGACGTGGCAGGCCGAGAAAAATATGGCAGGATGAACTCGACGCCTACCTGAAAAACTGGCCTGCGATAGCCCTGGATCGGAAGGGATGGAAAGAGGGAAGGGAGGACTTTGCCCAGCAGTGGGACACATCGGGCTTTAAATAAATAAAATAATAATATGAAATAATTAAAAAGCCTTGAGTTGATCGCATTTTTTTTAATTACAACAAAAAATAAGAACATTTTTAAATCTTTCCATTTTCTGACGAAATTTTGTAGTGCACAATTAACGTTCAGTGACGTGCCCAAAATATTACTTCGCGTGCCATTGGTTCGCCATCCCTGTTATAGATGGTATTGGCTTAGGGTCCCGCGGGATTGCATCGATGCTATTATTGTGCATTGCCACTGTAATATGAGTCACGTGGCCTTCCATTCATACAAAAATCCATTTAAATTTAGTGGATGAAATATTTTCGTTCACTCTTGTTATTGATAAATTATCATCATCAAAATTGATGTATAAGAATGAGTATGGTTATTATCAAGGCGGGTCAATACGCAAGGCGCTGCAAATGTTGTATGTCAAGTTTGCTGTGATAAAGTAATAAAAAACAAAAAGAGTCTAATGAAAGAATTAATAAAATAATAATAAAATAAAATAATGAAAGAAAGAAAAGCCGTGGTGGCCGATGGGTTTGAGCAGTCGCCTGCTACGCAAGCCACACGAGATGCAGTGATTTTACACCACGTGCTTTACGATGATAGAAAAATCGTATATCTTCATTTATTAGAGAAGTAATTCAAACTCGTATGTGTCACCATCTGTCACGTTGACACTTAATCTTATAATTATATTGCTATGGGATGGGAGATCAGACCCTCGTCTCATGCGGACCCTCGTCTTCTCGATATTCTTGTATGCTGCTGAAACCTGGACATTAAAAGCCTGTGTGCGTTCGAGGATTGACGCATTCGAAATGTGGTGCTGGCGTCGAATGCTACAAATATCTTGGACACAGTACCGGAGAAATGAGTCAATCCTCAGGCAGCTTAACATTACACAACGAGGCTATCAACAACCTGTCTACAAAGAGTCATTAAGTTCTTCGGGCACACAGCACGACGCGATCCAGACAGCCTAGAAAGGCTGATGATTACGGGACGGGAAGAGGGCAAAAGAAGCAGGGGTCGTTCGCCAACACGATGGACGGATGCGACCCAGGCTGCAACGAGGACTACTCTTCAGGCTACCATCCAGATGGCACAAAATAGAGAGGCTTGGAAAGCAATGTTAATGCAGACGTCCCTCAGTCATGAGGTTACGACTAAGAAGAAGATGGAAAGGTTGTCAAGTCGAGTCAAACTGTAAGGCGCTGTTAATTGTAAAGTTTGATATACTTAATTAATGAGAAACAAAAGGGCCTAATGATAAACTGACTAAAGAGCCCACATAAATATTTGATTGAAGGAAATGCAATGGAAACATTTACATTGTTAACAACAACACAATCTCGGACCTGAAATATTAATCATAACTCCATCAACCCTTGACTTGGGCTTACAGATACAAATCCTTTAAAACTTTTACAAGGAAACATTTCATCTCGAGCAATCCCGAGATTACGTCAAAACTTGTAATCAGGAGTTTAAAAAACGTTGAATATTTTAACGGGAGCGAACTAAAGGAAAACTTGGGTTAATCCGTTGTTTAGCTGCGGATTACCGGTTCGCTTATCAGCTGGCACTGAGGGAGCTTTTTTACTCGTCTAGTTTCAATTTAGTGTCGGTTAATTCCGTTGCTAAGTGCTCGACTTAATTTATATCCATCCGCAATTTATCCCCGGGATTAATGTAATGAAAGTCACGCGGCGGGCTCGTGCTAATTGCCACTCCTGATTGTCTAAATAAAAATATACCGGTGCGTTCAGGTAGGAAACCGTTTACGTAATTGGACGTAACGCTTGCTATTTGAACCTCAGCCAAATCTCCATAAGCACATATTATAATACCGTGGACATGGAGTGAAGAGCCTATCCCGTTAGTTTTAGGGGAATTTGAAATCTTGGCGGCTTACATACATATGCTCACGTCTGTAGTCTGTATTCCCCGGAAGGGGTAGAAAATGTTGAAGTAACAACGTGGCAGATGGTGAGCCCATCGCCGTCTCAGGCACTATATGCAGGTATGCCGTATAGCACGTGCGGAATGACTATACATATTTTTTTTTAGAATACCCAGTTTTATGCTTAGAAAACGTTTTTAAACCACACCCTAAGAGAGTGTGAAGGAAAATTTGTATATACGAAATGCGAAGGATAATAGCATAAAAAATAACTAAATAAGTACACAATAAACCCACACGTGTATGTTATATCAGGCGGTAAATCTCGCACGTGTCGAAGTTCTATTTACGCTAACTTTTTTATTGTGATATTCGTTACCAACTTCGAAAATTGGCCTTCAAACATTGGCCTTTAGAAACCTGCCAGTAGCACTCTTCTATAGGCAATGATACCACAGACAACGCAGATTTAAATGATTAAAAAATAATAAATAAAATCATATTTAAATTACGAATGCTCTACTAATTTACCTCGACGTCAGAGCCAGTTCAAATGAACGACACCGCCCCACATTTTACGCCTTTTAACTTATTATATGCCAACCAAAACTCCTGAGCACTCCTGATATTTCTGGCAAATCTCCAGTGCCAATAAACTTCCAATTCGTATAAAATATACGGATAAAATTTGTGAGATTTCAAGACTGCTTTCGGGGCAGTGTGTGCGTTCTTATTCACATAAAAAGGGGAAAGTATTCGATTCGTTCGCAATACAATCAACATTACACGCGTGGCAGCTGTGTAGCCCTAAATTACGGCCCGCTTAGCCGTAACGAAGGGTTCTTTGGGAAAGAAGGAGAAAAAATACAAGGATCAAATTGACAGTTTAATCTGGGAAATTGCAAGCTAGGCTGCATGAGGGTGGTGCATTTGGCTCGTGAACATTCGATAAAAAAAGCATGTTACATAGTAGCGGCAATGTTTTTCGAATTTTGAATTAATATTTTTAATTTATGACCGCTACAAATAACTTTGTTCTTTTTTTAAATCAAAACGGAACCGTTAAGAAATATTCCACTATAATATAATAATTCTGTATTTAAATTTAAAAATACACAATTCCTTATTGGAACGTGATCCCATAAACTTTTCTTAACAAATATTGGAACGGTATAAAATTTACATTTATTTTTTATTCATCGTGCGACCTCAAGCACCGAAAACACGGAATTCGACTAATCTCACGATATTTCGTGAAAGTTTAAACTTAGATCTGTGCCACCTGATTGTTTATGAATAAAAAAGTTAATGTTATTCCAGTTTTAAATATAAATGAGATATTTCAATTGTATTCTTCATAGCTATATTCTTATTGTCTGCTTGCTTCGTCTAGGGTCACCGTTATGAATTGCTAGAATAAACTTTGCAAATAAATAACTGCGTGCTTAAACACTAAACAAAAACGCGATACTTTTTCACAAAAGATAACTTTGACAAATGTTTCCGTTATTCGTTATGGTGACTTACCTAAAAACTTTTACAGATTTATATTTATTCCGTGCTTTCTATACTTTGTAGCGTCAAACTGGAAAGAAATAAAGTTATGTGCTAAATAAAACGTTCTCTATACATGTATATCCATACATACATACAGTATATACAGTTAAATAAAATTGAAATTTTCACTAAATATATAATATACGGTACTTGAATGAAAAAGCAATTTAACATTTTTTATCAGTTTGTCTGTATTACAAGTTGTAACTTAGGTTACTTGTAGGGTTCTGTGGGTCTTAAGTCTAAGCGGGTGAAACCGCGGGGCACAGCTAGTATTTAATAAAACGTTATTATCAATATACTTTATTTACATTTGTCTAAGTATCATCGAACAAACAATAATACTAATAACTCCGAAGATCGGGCCCATCAAATATTTACTACGGTCATGACGGAATACGTAATACGTTTACCGAGTGAAATATTCAAAAGCAATCACCGTTCAGAAAAAAGTTTTTTATGTTAAGCGAGCAACTTGGCATTTCGGAGTTCGCTCCGTTTCCGAACGCACCTTGCTATTTTTTTTTAATTTTATATGCATCAGTTAAAAAGTTTGGGATTCCTTATTCAATTATTGGAATCGGTCGGGTCACACCGTTTGATACAAAGGTGGGTTTATTTATACTATAACCCGTGTTTACACGTCAATCTGACACGTGTGGTGAGATCCATCCCCGCACGTGTTGATAACAATAACACCGCGATCAAAGACCTTTATCTGACGCTGTCTCGACTTGTGATTAAATTATAATTAACACAGGGCAATGCGGTTAGTTTCTTATGTTACCGTTCTGATATTTTTGTGTTTGTATAATTTGAATAACGGTGAAACTGGATGTTAAGTGAGATTTGCTTGTCTATACTTATAACGAATTGGCTCAAAAATTACTGGACCGATTTTAAAAATTCTTTCACTCTTTGAATGCTACATTATCACTGATTAATATAGGCTACATTTTATCCTCGTACTCCTACGGGAACGGGAAATACGCGGGTGAAACCGCGTGACGTCCGCTAGTATAGAAATACTAATATAATGTTAATATTACTTTAAGTATTGTATTACACTAGCCATGCCCCGCGGTTTCACCCGGTTTGCATACCCTTAGTTTTTTATTAAAAGTAGGCAAAACTTTCTTCCCCAATTTGGGGGTAGAATTAATCAAAATCCTTCCTTAGCGGATGCCCGATCCGTCCGTCTGTGTTGATCGATAGATCACTATGTCAGTCAGTCACCTTTGAGTTATATATATTTAGATTAAACAAGTCAATAGATTGTGCAGTATCTATTGCAAAAAACAATATCTACGCATCTAGATAAAAAATGCAGGTATGTAGGTGCACTATAGGTGCCGTCATTAATTATGAGCGCTGACCTTGAATGAGCAGTAGTCATTATATGAGTCCGTCTCTGTCTGTCTGTATGGCGCGACGCGAATAAAATACATAACTAGGTAACTTTAAGGTATCATAGCCTCTTTAAAAGGGTTAAAAGACAATTCCCGAAGTCTCACAGGTTTCTAGCAAAAAAATATCAGGGAATTTTGTTTATTGATCCTCTTTCGTCCCCTTTGCAGAGCAAAGAACATAAGCCAATACGGGAGTACGATCAAATACGGGCAGGGAATTAGACGGTGAGATGTGGGGAGCTGGGGACCTTGCTCCACATGCCCTTTATTACCCGTAATCAAGAAGGATCTATGTAAAAACTGAATTTGCTATTGTGGCTCTTTTGTCTTTGAGGGAGTGCGAACATGTGGAGTAATGTGGTGATTTAGAATAAGCGTCTGGAATAAAATTATAAATTCAAATTCAAATTCAAAATATCTTTATTTGATTACATTTCTTACAAAATACTTTCAAACGAAAACTGTATTATACAGGATTATAAATGTTATCACCGAGTTCGGAAAGTTACTTTTGTTGAGAAGAACCCGGCAAGAAACTCAACAATTACTCTTTTAAAAAATATTATACAATGTTGTTGGTTACAGTATTTATATCTCACACAGTTTCAATGCTCAATTGTCAAAAAAAAACTAAAATATTACATATATTTGTGAGCATGGCAAAATTCCAGCCAGTCAAAGCAAAAATCAAATTAAGATTAATTAATTGTAGCAAAAGTACCGTGCCAATGGGATAGGTATGTGTCGTCAAGAGTTTTGGCTGCTGGCATTGAATGCGCAGTAGTCATTATATGAGGTAGCTCTGTCTGTCTGTATGTCAATACTACCCTTTTACATCTAAGCTGTTCAAACACAACCCAGGGTGCTCATGTATAAATATATCGTATATACCAAGCAAACAAAGCTTCGCTGTGCATCCGAAGTCGTAGGCAAAAGCTAGACAAAACTGAATTACATTTATGAGGCTGAGAATGATTTTCAATTATTCTGACAGTTGAAATAGAATAAGAAAGAATAAGAGACCAATTTAAGCCAGGCAAGTCAGCCTGTCATTCTATTAGCGTAGTTATCAGACGGCGCAAAATTGCATTTGAATTGACAGTAGATATTATAAAGAATTTCACGTTAAAATCACTATTTTATACGGTATAAATATTATTTTTACAAGCAGTAAGGAACCCAGGCCTATTATATATATATGCTCACGCCATCCCAGAAGGGTCCCCGAAGGGGTAAGCAGAGGTGTTGTAACAACACCCACATTTCACCGAATATGATCAAGTGCCAACGTGACAGAGGGTGAGTCCATCGCCGTCTCAGACACTACACATACGTCTTTGAATTACTTCTCAGACATATGCAGGTTTCCTCACGATGTTTTCCTTCACCGTAAAGTACGTGGTGTGAAATAACAGCACATAAGTTTTTTTTTTTGGAAAATTCATTGGTGCATGCCCCGTTGGGATGGGAACTTGCGTCGCTTGCGTAGCAGCCGTCTTCTCAAACCTCAAAACCACCACGACTCTCTTACTACATCTCTTTTATTTACCGTCCATATAATGTAGATTTGTCGTTATGAAATATGTCGGTAAAACACGTGAATGACGTATACGCGTGTGTGTGTGAGTGTGTCATTTCAAAGGATTTGTTCCTAGATTCCTAAGTGAGTCTCAAGCTTATTTTTAAGCTGTGGTAGTGATCTCGGATTATTTTATTGTCCCAGGCGATTTTATAGGAAAAGTATTTATTTTAAAAATTATTATAAAACCAATATTATTCAAACAGTTACATACTAAAATTTGTTTCATTTTATTATGCGCGTATTTGAAAAAAATAACTAGCTTCTGTCGCTTTGCCCGAATTTTACATATGATAAGCTTATGTGAAAACGAAATTGGATGAATTGTTATTCACTTTTATAGTTAGGGACACACAATCAAAATGATCTTCAGTAAAAAAACAGTAGGACTCATAATTTTCATGGTTTTGATCTTATCTATTTGTATTTCTTTCTCAACCTAGTTCTCAGATCAAAAATGAAATAGTTAATTTTCCATCTGAACCTAAGTAGATATTGTTAGAAAATATGTATTCTCTACCAAGATCTTTCAATTGATAAGAACCTAGTCCGTTCACTAGAATTTTAAGAAAAAGTCTGAACTATCTTTATAGAGTGTTGATAACAGTTATTATATGAAACTAGTCAACTGTAAATTCGTAGAAGGCCTTAGACTTAGCAAGAATAAATGTCTTTGTGGGTTTTGCACGCACTTTATTCGAAGTCGCTTTTGTGTTTATACCGAAAAAAAGAGCAATATTATTACGAGATTTAAAAATATTCACGTGGTAAAATACATTGGAATATTATACTTAAGTATTTTTTCATATCAGTAAAATTACTTACGTGTAAAAGTCTAAACCTATTTTTAGTTTTAAGTATTATATATAACATAGTATAGTATGTATTTCAAACTAAATCAATTTCTAAATTGTCTTACATTTCATTTATTAGAATTGCATACAATAGCTTAAAATATTTTATCGTAAGTACTTTTTGAAATGTTGCATGGAGTTTTTTGCTGAAGTTGGATTGATAACAAGATTTTAATAATCTCACGATTAATATCAAACACATAAAACTAGATATCACAAACAAACATAACAAAAAACGTCTAATTAACAATCCGCATGCTCACAAAAAGTACCAGGCTCGCAGTTCGGCCAGGAGATCTCTTAAACCGAGCCGCCAATAAAGGGGGTTACACACAGACAGATGCGGGGTCCCCTGTGTGCCGCGGCGCCTGAGGGCTCATTCGAACACGATCCGTTAGTTAGTTACGAGTGTGTCGGGGGGACGTAGGGTGACTTAACTGAGGGACGTTATAGCCTTTATGGACGATTTGAGACACCGATGGCTCCACGCTAAGAGGGTTGGCAGCTACTGAATTCTTAGCCTCTTAAATTACAGTTTAATCGATGGTGGCGTTAAATTGGGTGCAGCTACACTGTTTAATGGTACACTTACTGCGTACACTAACGTTGTATCTAAACACGGAGCTCAAATTAGACAGCTTATATTCTTTTCTGAATCCCCTGAAGGGGTATCCTTTCCTTTCCTTTATTTATTTAATGGCGATGAGCTTAAATAAAACTATTCCGCCAATGTCGTCATGTCGTAGTTGATTTTCAAATAAACTTTTTTAAGGCATCATTTCACTACCCTCTGTGTTATTTGAACTAACGGAAATATTTGTTTACATGCTGTATTTATCTACTTAAATATATTATGTCCGACACCAGGGGTTACCAAAAATGTTACGATAAGCGAGATAGCATCGCCCAGCAATTTGTCCGCTTAATTTATGGCCCGCTCATAATTAAAGTTATCTATCGTGGGGCCCCAGAACATCCGGATAAAGCATGTAATTAAATATCGATGTTTATTGATTATGTGACAGCTGGATGCAATTTTGGAGTAGTGATTTAGATTGAGAGCCGATCTCTAATGAAGACATAAATAAACTGACTTCCAAACCCGTTAAATGCTACCTTACTTTTATACAAACCTAGATCGATTCACGTGATGAAAACCGTTGCGATGTTGAAACGACTTAGTCGTCGACAGTGTTTTCGTATCCATTATATCAAGGAAGCAATGGAATAGCTCAGTTGTAAAAAATCGAATCGAGCTATCGATCGAATGAATTTAATGGTTCAACGTATTTCGATTGTTTAGTTTACATAAATCAAGGCTTAAGAGTAGGTCTTAGTTGGTCAATAAAAGGCTCAAAGCGGCTCCTTACCGCGCAAAATAAATGGTAGAGTAACTCCAAGGTTTTTAGGAGGTCGTTTGAATCATACATTGTCATCGTATTTTACGAATTATTTTTTAGGACAACTCTATTCTTATATTAGCAACGCACGAACGAAATCATGAGATTCATTCAAATGTAGAGTAAATTATTTTATATTCAAAAAATCTATCAACTCACTATTAATATAGTGTGTAATAACTTCTGCTGTGTCTGATTCTGTACGATTATTCCGCGACGGATTTTCAACAACATAATGTCCTATACGACAGTTTAGGTAAGTTACTATAACTTGAAATAATTAGAGATCGCTGAATACAAGGTTGTCTTATAACAGCGTTTCTGCGCTCGCTACACAGATGGCGCAAATCGCCAACAAATGCGATGTTTGAGTACAAATACACGAGAACCTAAATCGCGAAATAAGAGTTTTGGAGCATTGCAGTCTAAATACAAGTTTCCAACTAGAACTGGGGCCGCGGTTCCCCAGGCATGACCGCCTGAATGGGGATGACCATGATCACTTGCTGCAATCTTAATATTATTGTTGAGAAACCTCAAGAACGAGAAACATATGCCCATGCCTGTATTCCCCGAAGGGGTAGGCAGAGGTGTTGTAATCACAACACCCACATTTCACCGAAGATGATTAAGTGCCAACGTGACAGATGGTGAGTCTATCGCCGTCTCAGGCACTATACATACGTCTTTGAATAACTTCTTCGAAATATGCAGGTTTCCTCACGATGTTTTCCTTCACCGTAAAGCACGTTGTGTGAAATCACTGTACATAAAGTTTTTAGAAAAACTCATTGGTACGGGCCCCGCTGGGATTCGAACTTGCGTCGCTTGCGTAGCAGGCGACTACTCAAACCCCGAGGCCACCACGGCTCAAGAACGAGAAAGCATGATTTAATTTAAACATAAACAAATTTAATATCTACATAGGGTGCACAATCCTTGGTATTCGAAACGACGGCAAAAAAAAAATTGTACTTTAAAGTAGACGGAGTGCAAACAGCTTTTAAGTCCACCCTGTGTGCACACCGCTCTAGGATTACCCCGAGACTGACAGTGTGTGCTGCTTAGGATTTTACACTACTTTGTAAATTAATACAATATAAAAAGAGTACTTGTGCATTCTAGTAGTCAAATTCGTTTCAGTACCTTCAGAGCCTATTCACTATTCACAGATAAATAAAATTGAAATGTATTTTTGTAATTCCAAAACTACACCTTTTGACTAAATGTGTATGAAACTATACACGGTACTGATATAGAAAAACCAATTTACATTTCTTTGTCTGTCTGTTTGTTCCGGCTAATCTCCGAAACCTCTCGACCGATTTAAGCGGGACTTTCACTGGTAGATAGCTAATTTTACAATGAGTAATTTTGCGTCTAATTTAAAAAATCAGGGTTCCACGGATGAAGTTAAGTCTACGCGGGTGAAACCGCAGGGCACAGCTAGTCTTTAATATAAACGTTATAACTAAGTAGGTTGGAATCTTTTTTACACTTTGTAAATAAATATAAAACTGCTGCAAGTAGACGAGTAAGGAAGCAAATAAGATGCCATTTATAGAACAAATACGTATTGCGAGTTACTATACGTGTAGTAAGAAGACTTCTATGTATTATATGTATATATATATAACTAGCTGTGCCCGGCAAACGTTGTATTGCCATATATTTTTTTGGGGTGGACTACCCCTAACATTTAGGGGGATGAAAAATAGATGTTGGCCGATTCTCATAGATACCAGATAAGCACAAAAAATTTCATCAAAATCGGTCAAGCCGTTTCGGCAACGAAAACTGTGACACGAGAATTTTATATATTTGATGTCTGATATATAAATCTGAATCTCGGAAACGGATTTTAATGAAATTTTGTGTGTATGGGGTTTCAGGGGTAAAAAATAGATCTAAGTAGCTAGGTTTCATTTTGTGAAAAAATAGTTTTGACCATGTTTTCAGGCACTGAACAACTCATACAATACGACGGTAAATTTTGCCGACATCTGTCAAGTTAGCTCAGACGTGAGGCTTCCCTACGGGCGATAACGAAACTAGAGTATCCCGGTTCGAGACTAACGTTCACCGGTACAATTAATTATTTTTTGTTTCCAACAAAGAATCCGAGAACATCCCGGTCAGCCAGGTTCTTAAATATTGAGTGAATAACTTTTTTGCCACTGTGACTTTCGTAGTTCATTTGAATAATAAATATATATATATATATATATATATATTATAGTTAACTTTGATAATACGAATTAGCCTGAGTGCGATGATAAATAGACTATAGTGTTCTCAGATAAATAGGCTATATAGAACTGAAATATTTTTTCAAATCGAAACAGTAGTTCCTGAGATTAGCACTTTATGCTATAAATTGCTTTAAAAGCGGTCTAAGTTTGTTAAATAGCCCGTGATAGCCTGGTTGTTTGAGGAATCACATGATTCTTGAAGGACGCAAGTTCCAACATCGGTTTTCACCAATAAGTTTTTCGTTTAAGAGTTAAAGTTCTTTCATATAACATATATCATGTTACGGAGATCATCACATGTATATTTAAATAATATAACAAGCTATTGATAAACAATTCAAAGCGGAATAAAAACAATACGAAATACCATTCCTTAGAACATTTCGCTTGAATTTCTATAAAACGAAACAAACCCATTTACCCGAAGCATTGAAGGCAACATCAATAATCCGCTTACAGGATCTAAAGTTCCACAGTAACGACCGCTAGAAGTATGAAAGAGTCAACGAGCCGCATTCAGCTCAGTCTAGAAAGAGTAATAACAACAAAGGACAATGTTTCCAAATCAGTTCTGTTTACCTTGTTCATAATATCCTTCCTGCGCTATTATAATACATAAATTCTGACAAAACACAAAGGAAACCGCGGCGCGAACTTAAAATCGAGGAGCGAAACTCACGTTACAAAGTCAGGAAGGAACCGTCCCCGAAGTTTGTCCGAAAAACCGGGAAAAAACCCCCAAATTTAGGCCAACATTCTGTTTCCGCCGGCCGAGGGTCGCGTAAATATTATTCGGCCCTTTTCTTTTATTCCCTTTGTTTTAGACGCTTTATTATTTGCGGTCAGAGGTGAGACGAGTGTAAGTTAACACACCGACGGCGGGATATTAAATGTATACATATACTAGCTTTAACTGTGACTTTGTCGGCTCTGAGCGTGAAGCAGCCAGACAGACAATTTAATTACTCACAGAATTACAGCACATATCAGTTAGATCATAATGTATATATGTGCAGAAGGGCAACTGTGATCGCTTAAGCTGCGCGTTTTAAGAACCTGTTAGCTTTGACTTTTAATTTTACGTTATAACTATTTATGCATCTATACATCAATACTTATTATGTATATGTATAATATATACAGATAAATTAAATTGAAGAGTCTGTTTGCGATGTCAATAAACAGGCTTTAACTAAATGCATGTATGAAAATATATACGGTAATAACATAAAAAAACCTTTTCCAAAAAACTATTTTTCTCTGTCTGTTTGTTCCGGGTTATATCCGAAACGGCTCGACCAATTTTAACGGGACTTTCACTGGCAAAAAGCTGGTGCTACAAGGAGTAACTTACTTACTTTTATTTAGAAAGCATATTAGGGTTCCACGAAAAATGGATGAAACGAAATCTACGCGGGTTAGTTCTTAATAAGCTCCGCTCAAAACGATGATGGTAGGCACCGAGGTGACATAACGAGCTATGAGCGCTCAGTAAAAATAGTGGGGGTAACATCGCATGTATTTTAGTCGCGTCGCGCCTAACGCTCATAAAATACTGCGCATTCAAAGTCTGCGCTCTTAACTCGTGACGACGTTTTTCTTACATACATACATATGCTCACGCCTGTATTCCCCGAAGGGTTAGGCAGAGGTGTTGTAATCACAACACCCACTTTTCACCGAAGATGATTAAGTGCCAACGTGACAGATGGTGAGTCCATCGCCGTCTCAGACACTTTACATACGTCATTGAATTACTTCTCAGAAATATGCAGGTTTCCTCACGATGTTTTCCATCACCGTAAAGCACGTGGTGTGAAATCACTGTACATTAGTTTTTTTTGAAAAACTCATTGGTCAAACTCACCCCGCTGGGATTTGAACTTGCGTCGCTTGCGTAGCAGGCAACTGCTCAAACCTCAAGGCCACCACGGCTGTTTTTCTTAAACGTATAAATGCTCTCTTTATTAATACGTAACGTATAATGATAATGTATTTTTTTTTAATATTATGTATACGACCCACCAAATGTAAATCTAAAATCATACCAAAACCACACAATAATGAACCTTAAGCAATGTTTTAAACTTCTCGCTTTTGTATAAAGAAAACAAAAAGAAACTCGCCTAATTTATTTTTCTTTATCTTCGGTACTTCAAAGCGAAGGGAACCTCAGCGAGAGTAATTGACAAATTTGAAGAAATAATAAGACGCGGAAAGAATTGAACCGAAAAAAAACATTGGGGGCTTTTCGTTCTCCTATACACCAAACCGCTAAGCCCTTGGCTACGTAGAGATGTAGAGATGTATGGAGATAGACTGGCATGACTTGCCGCTAATTAGACTTGAAGGCCAATAACCTTTTGTATCCTAATACAAGTATTAAAATAGAAAATTGAAACTCTCATAACATATTATTGGGTCTGTCTGTTATATCGTCTTGTGTACTAATATCTATACACACAGATAAATAAAATTTAATTGCATGAAGTATATTCGGTACTATTACTTCAATATATTTATATTTAGTATGGCTAATAATCACTGGCAGATAATTTTAATTAAAAGTAGCCTAAGTTAATCCTTGTGACATTAGCTATCTGCCAGTGAAAGTCCCGTCAAAATCAGTCCAGCCATTTCAGAGATTACACGGAACAAACAGACAGACAGAAAGAAAAAAATATATATATCATTACCGCGTACATATGATCATATGCATTTAGTGAACGGATTTTTTTTTGTAATTACAAACGGATACTTAAATTTTATTTATCTGTATAGATATAGGTAAACTCTAGACAAAAATACTAGTGCAAAATTTGACAGTTAGTTGCCCAGTAAACGAGCATTTGGCGTCTTAGTATTTCGACCCCTTGGGTTTTTATGAAACTCCACGTTCTGCGTGAATAAAGTATGATCGGTAATTTCAGTGATATTTCGGCATGAACTGTAACATCTGGCATGTTATTGGACATCATAGTTTTATGCGTAGGGCCTGGAACCTTCGAGGGTGATAAAGTAGGAACTATTGAAACAGGGTGACCTGAATGCAATTTTTTTACAGCGAAAGGTGTTACTGAATATGCTTACATTAGTACAAAATTACAGAGAACTACCGACAGAATCAGATTCAAATTCATTTGTCCATAATTCTATACTAAAATATAAAGCAGAAGAGTTTATATGAACGCGCTAATCACTGGTCGCTAGCACGCTAGGGATGGTCCAATTTGAAAAAATATTTCAGTGTTAGATTATATTTCAGATAACGAGGAAGGTTCACGTAGGTATCACGCTACACCCAATAGCCAGGGTCTAAGAATTTGGTTATGGTAAGAGGCGACTAAAAGGGGGCCGGAGGGCCTGCTGGCGGTGGTCGGGGTGGAAGCTTTGAAGGTGGCTCGCGCTGCCTTACACAGCGAGGTTTCCAGCGACGGCCATACAGCTGCCCCGGGGATGCCCCGGCAGAGTGTGGGGGGACACCGGTGCGATCTATCAGAGTACCCGGAGTCCCCCCTGAGCACTGAGGATGGCCACCGGGGGTGTTTTTGTACGGTAAGAATCCCACATAACCCGACCTGCCTCTCTCAGGGCGGTTGGGGACCTTTTGAAGGTTTCCCCCTCGTCAATAAAAAAAAAGGTATCACGCTAAGACCCATCGCGGGTTAAAATTAGCGTAAGTCTAAAGTAGCTATTCTCAAGAACATTGTTCGGAGCAGATATGAAGTAAGCAAAACCTTACGAGTTTACGGCATTTGATGAGCAAGTTTATGAACTCCAAAAATCACTTACCAGCATGTTGGTTGTATCAGTGGGGCCAGGAGAGGGAGTTGCAGTCTTCTGTAACAATAATTATAAATAAATAAATATGCTCACGCCATCACAGAAGGGTCCTTGAGAGGCAAAGGATGAAACATTCACTTTACACCGAAGATGATTGCGTACCAACGTGATACAGGGTGAGTCCATCGCCGTCTCAGGCACTATACAAACGTTTTAGAATTACTTCTCAGATATAGATATTTAGTATGTTTCCTCGATGTTTTCCTTCGCCGTTAAACGCGTGGTTTGACATCACTGCATCTTATACATAATTACTCAGAAGCTATAAGTTAAGGCTTAATAGTTATCAGAAAAATATTTAAAATAAATCTAAGTCAATTACAAACTACAGGCATTTAAAGGAAAGGAAATATTTCACGCTATGCGATAGAGTTTAATCACACGTTATTAAAAAAATATATCATTTGTAATCCCGAACGATTGTTTAATGTTAAACATACTTTTTCTGGATTTTTTTAATATTTTTAAGTGCGTACTTATATCACATTGTCACAAGGAGCTTATAATATGTATACTGTGAGTAACATAGAGGGTAACAAGGAACAGCGAAATACACGTGCGATAAATTCACTGCTTTTTAGAATATTCAAAATAGATTCGTGTCTACCCTTGTAAAGAAATTACGTAATCAGTACACATGGAACACGTACGCAATTTACAGAGCTATAATCCCTTTTACATAATCTGGCCATTGTTGTTTAAAACGACATTAACCAGAATATAATGTCTAAACTGTCCTAACGAAAGGGGCTAACAATTAAAAGGACCATTTTAATGTTTAACGGTGAGATATACAAATTCTTTTACACCACTCACACATATAAAGCTACATGTATGTACAGTGATACGGCGAGTACACACCACTGCCCATATATCACGCATACGTGTCATTTTTTTAACTTTTTCGTTACAGTGTAGAAACGTGGCTGTTTTTAGCACTTTTAATATAATAGTTGCCAGTTCTGTGACGCGCACGAGAATTTTAATAAATTGTCGACGTGGTCACTGAGCAAAACATTCTGGAATTGATGTTTACATTAATGTTTATGTTTAATGTCTACTTTTTTAACAAAATTAATGACAGTATAAACTGGCATTCATTAATGTTGAGTCTAGACATAATAACAAAACACCACGGCAAACAGAATTAAAATAAAAAACGTTTTATATTAACCCTAACTTGATAAATTAGTCATAATTTTTTTAAGATTCATCGCTCCTAATCAATAATAATTTTAATATGTTAACGTCTATAGCAACTTTTGTGTTTATTTTGTAGAATATATTGTTCGTTAAACCTAATTTTAATTGAATAGTGTGTGTTAATTTTGATAGAGATGATTTCATGAATCGCACGAGTTCTCGAACGAAGTTGAAATCAGATTAAAAATATTTGCATCACAAAGGTTTTTACAACACCAATCTGCATGAAACACATTAATTATCACAACGAAAATTTAATAATGCGAGTGATTGATGTAAGTTCATTTGAAAGAGTTAACGGTTTAAACAATTAAGTGAAATTAATGATAGCAAAGTAAATAACGCTTAGCATTTCGGCGTGAAAGAATTCCACACTAATTACTCTTCGAGGAGAGAAGAGACGTCGTTAAAAAGGCCGCAACTGTAAACTCGGACATTTTACAGATACGTCGGCCCTGATTTATACTTCCGTGCCGTCAGTAGGAACAAACACCTACTCCGTGGCGGTGAAAAATTATCTCTAGAGCCTGTGTCGAGACAACCGCAGCGCAGCGGTGGATAAATAAAATGTTCATATTTATCCAAGACTGGAGACGCGCGATGGCGAGAGGTTAATCGTCTCGATGCATCGCGATTGTTTTCAATCGTAGTCGATAGTAACGAGTCGTGACTCGTGTGTGGTCGCCACCCATTGAACACGGTTCGATTCGCGATGCATCGCGGAGGCCGACGATCGGTTCCATTCGGCTAGATTTAGGGCGACTCGCTTGCATCAAAACAATCGAAAAAACTCGCGATTGTTTCATCACCATGGCAAGTCGATGATTGACTCTATGGTACATTTGACCGACTAAGATGGTTTCGATTGTTGAAACATCTCGCAATCGCGCATCGCTATTCAAGACTAACTTAATCAGCGCCTTCCTGGGTTCTATAAAGCTTTTAAGAGGCGTTGTGGCCGGCTTGAGTAGTCCTGTGACGCAAGCGAAGCAAATTCAAATCCCAGCGGTCTGAAACTGTGGCCTAACCATAAGCACTCATTGCCATCATAGATCCATTGTGTGACAGCGACGGACTTATTAAACGTCATATACATTTGTCTCATATTATTACCATATTAGAACTATGATAATAATTGAGCATGTGAGAATTTTAATATTTAATTAAAGGATTAAATAGTGTCAAAAGTCACAAAAAATTATTCAACATAAGGGACACTTGGAACACTTACTGAACGTAAATTTTCTTACGATAACTTAGGTTAATTTACTAACGTTTCGGAACGGCGAAACAAACTCTCCGGTTTTTTTATCTGCCATCTACATGTAAATTCACAATACATATTCTATATAGGTCATTTATTTTAGATATCCTATCGATACTGCCAACCCACAAGGCACTTAATTACGTTTATCATAACTGTCAAAATGGTGTGATAAACTCACCAAATAGAACTCCTCTAAGCCAGCACTGGAGTCCTGGAAGACAATACACGAGGCTAAGCCCAGATGCGACGGTAAGCCATAATCTATTAAGCAATAATAGGTGCAGTTCGGCGCAAGGTGCTTACTTACGACTAATTGGCGGGGACAAAGGACCCCGGACAAAGCTGGCACGACCCGGCTAATGGCTGAGACATCTTTATTGTACATTGGATCGCCATTATCACTGCAACTAATACACGGGCGGTTATTTCAAACGCTATTTCATGTTCTACCGTTCCGCGCGATTTTACTCGTGTAGGATTAACAATAAAAGTTATGTTACTTAGCGATAATATATTTATATTTATAAAAATTACAATAGGTCTAGCCATTTCCAGAGATTAGAGAACAAATTGTTTTTTTAAACGCTCTAATATTTTCATATGCATTTAGTGAAAAGCTGTAAATTTGGAATTACAAACATACACTTCAAGTTTTATGCTTGATTTCAGGGATCCTTAATATTTTTTCAAAATAAATTTAGTCTAAGTTACTCCTTGAAACATCAGCTATCTGCCAGTGAAAGTCCCGAGATAAGCCGGAATAAACTAACAGACTAAAAGAAAATTATTTTTTTTCTTTATTTCCTTATTTATAATCCTTGCTTTAAAGTGCGTTTAGAGAAAAGCTGTAATTTTGGAATTACAAACAGACACTTCAATGTTATATATATTTGTAAAAATGTATAGATATAGATAAAATACCCGTCACGTTGAATAAGGAGGTAAAAGTAGCACTAGGGGATCTACAATCGTTTAAACTCAGCTTTGACGTTTAATTTTACGGTACCAAAATGAAACATCAAAGCTCAGGGACAAGGTTAAGTGAGGAGTTCCATTAGCTGCACTGAAAAGAGTGCAAACCTTGAATGACGAAAGCGACACAAATATATAAACTCTGTCACGAGTTTGCCACCGTTTTCTGAAACTATACTCGCTAGCGTCACTTACAATATTTGTATGAGACATTTTTAGTTCTTCGCGTCACCGCTGGGAGTCGCTGCACGGTGGCAAACCCGTGATATGGGTACAGATGATAGTTCTCATTCGAAAAAACAATGATTGATTGCAAAGTGTTGTACAGTCGTGTTGCATCGACGTAACATCAATTAAAATCCCAATCCAACCCGATCCAGGATTACCTGACGAACGTTTGAAATCTAGCTATAAATATAGGATGCGCTAATGCGTTTCACGCACGCGATAAATGTTTCCCTACCAAGATAGGAATAGACTGACAACAGATTGCTTTGCAAATATAGTCCTTATTGATTTACGTTCATTGCTTTAGAAATAGCCAACATAACTATGTACATTGTGGGTACAAATGCACACCTTGCCTCCGGCGACAGGCTTAAATAAACGCCGAGCTCCTCTGCTAAGGAACTTGCCTCTTTGTAGATTACACCGCTCCTCCGATGTAATATCTCGACGTTGTTTCTCGTTTACTTTACAGAAATGAAATAAAGTAACGATAAGTTTTCTTATGAATCAAGATTTAATTAAATATTAGAATGTCTGCGTAGATGCTTAATTTTGCTAAGCATCAATATAATTTGGGTATAATTAACGATATATAGTTTTTTAACGTAAATTCCAGCCAAATCGTTTCAGCGATGCCGTGAAAAGATAAAACATAGACAGACCACAAAGATACTCTGGCATTTATAATATTAGTACTGAATAAATATGCATGAATGTAGAAGAAGCGCAAGAAGTATGCTAGGATCATAGTATATGGCGCACAGTAGTCTCTGCCTATCCCCGTGGGTTACAGTCGAGAGCAAATGTACGTATCATCATCTCCCTGGCCTTATCCCATACATTGTTGGGGTCGGCACTTGATTCAACCCGATGTGGCTGATCACCTGATTTTTATACGAAGCGACTGTCATCTGACCTTCGTAACCCCTTTAACGAGAAAAATCTGTGATAAACCAGTTTTCAGACTATTTAGGCCTCCGACTGACCTGTAATGATTACCAAAGATGATAAATTGGCAACCGGGACCGACGGCTTAACGTACCCTCCGAGGCACGGAGGGAACTCGGTGGTCACCCATCCAATTACTGGCTAGGGTTAGGGTTGCTTAAATTCGCTGATCAAATGTACGTATGTAAGTATAAATAAAAATCACCTCGAAAATCCTTAACAGAGTAAACACATAATAATTCCATGGAACAATACCGTTGTCTGTCATTCCCCAACGTCCAATCTCGTCTGAATATAAAGTCTAATGCGTCACAACTCACGGCGTGTTCTACCGACGCGAGTCGACAGAATTTAACCCCATTGTGCTGTTTCGCTCATAAGCTGTCAAAACCGCTTGGCTGCGAGTAGCTAGTGAACGTATAACGATATTTTGACGTGCTGCGCCCCGGGCTCTGCCGCAGACAGCCAGGAATTCGACCGGGAGATGGGTAATGCATAAAATTTCATAGTTGACGCGGGACCGCGACACTAGCGCCATCTTAACGCGACACAATGATATATTGTCTATTACTCCGATGTCACGGAGGACGTGCTGTCTGAATACGATATAAACTGTACGTTCTGGGAAATCATGTATCAAACGAGATATGATTTTAACCTGTTACCCCCGTATTACAAACTAACGGCGTCACGCGGTTTCACCCGTGTAGTTCTAGATGAAGGAGAAGGATAAAATAAAGCCTATGTTACTCGCTGTGTAGAACGGCGGGGCACAGCTACTTTTTTATAATTTTTTTTTTTAAAAACATGCAGTCGTATTGGCAACCACCTGCTTTTCATGAAGTCGGTTAAAAATCTTACACAAATAATATTTTTCAAATAAGAACTACAATTTATTACTCAGCAATAAGTACCTATTTTCTATCAAAAACAACAACGACATGATTCGTGCGCCCAAAACAAAAAGGTCACAACTCAACGTTTCCATTTTTAATATCGCGAGTGTTGGAAATGATTATTTTATTAAAATTGTCGCGACAGGTGAGCCCCAGGGACCGGGCCGATAGCGAGACGGGACTAAATCAAAATAACTCCACATTTCCACCATTCGCTCCCGTTTCACTCACTTCGCTCCGAGCCGTCCTCCCAGTTTTTGCATAATACCTTACCTTTTATTGATCCATTCAATCGTTAAGACGAATTTCTTTTTACCAATGTATTTTCATTGTACGGAAATGTTTGAGAGATTATTATTTGCGGGAGTGTTATTATTTCTCCGTCAATACCTCTCGGTGTCGATTACCAAGATTAATATTGGCACTCTCCTGAATAAGGTATTCTGTATGCTATTTTTCTATTTTGTGAATCTATATAAATATTACAATCTGTTTTTTTTATGCACTTGGTACAAGATAAATCTGTAGGAATATTATTAAAATATAACTAAGACTATTCTGTTCGAGTTTCGAGGGTCAACAGAAGAACAATCATACATAATTTTATTTCTTAATTACATACATACATATGCTCACGCCTGTATTCCCCGAAGGGGTAGGCAGAGGTGTTGTAATCACAACACCCACTTTTCACCGAAGATAATTAAGTGCCAACGTGACAGATGGTGGGTCCATCGCCATCTCAGACACTCTCAGAATTACTTCTCAGAAATATGCAGGTTTCCTCAAGATGTTATCCTTCACCGTACAGCACCGTGATGTGAAATCACTGTACATAAGTTTTTTAGAAAAACTCATTGGTACAGGCCCCGCTGGGATTCGAACTTACGTCGCTTGCGTAGCAGGCGACTGCTCAAACCTCAAGGCCTCCACGGCTCCATAATTTCTAAATGAAAGTTTCGTTAATTCTGGAAAAAAAACAATGAAAGAAAAATGTTAAAACACAAACTAAGCGTCAAAGGTAAATCCTTTTGTGCGTAAAATAATTTACAAATCAAGGTGTATTCTTTGCGAAACGGTAGGTAATTCCCGATCAACGGGCCTACCATCATCGGTTTAAGCAGAGCTTATTAAGAACTTCTGAGCTTTGACGTTTCAATTTGATACCGTAAAATTAAACGACAAAGCCAAGAAGTTCTTAATACGCACTGCTTAAACGATCATAGTTGGCCAACAGGTATGAAGAAAACATTTTTTTTGGTTCCAGATAAATGATACAAATAAATCTTACAGCCTGTGGCACTTGAACCCCTTTTAGCTGATACCTCCTTACAACATTTGTGAAGACATAATTAATCTTTTGAGTCAACCATCCCACTGCACACGGTACAGAAGCAAAAAGTACAAAATGAACAGATAAAACACGGCTATAGAATACATTACGATCTATTGTTCTCTCATAAAGTTGTCAGTGTCATTCGTTGTGAGTAGGCGGACTGGTCCTAGCCTGTCCTGTGTAATTGAGACGAATTATGCTTTATTTCATATCACATACTACCAGTGCCCCGCGGTTTCACTCGCGTACACTTATTTTCATGGGTGACCCATGGAACCCTAGTGTTTTTTTAATGAAAGTAGTAACTCAGGCTAAATTAGGCCGTTTCGGAGATTAAACAGACAGACAGACAGACATTTCTCGTGGCACAGTTGCTATTACGCACATCATTCGATCAGCGAAGTTAAGCAACCCTAAGCCTAGCCAGTAATTGGATGGGTGGCCCGAGTTCCCTCCGTGCCTCGGAGAGCACGTTAAGCCGTCGGTCCCGGTTGCCAATTTATCATCTTTGGCAATCGTTACAGGTCATTCGGAGGTCTAAAATAGTCTGACAACTGGTTTAACCCAGATCACAGATTTTCCTCGTTAAAGGGGTTGCGAAGGTCAGATGGCAGTCGCTTCGTATAAAAATCAGGTGATCAGCCACATCGGGTTGAATCAAGTGCCGACCCCAACAATGTATGGGATAAGGCCAGGGAGATGATATACTTTCGTATGCATTTAGTGAAAAGCATTTTGAAGTTACACACAGACACTTCAATTTTATTTATCTTTATAGAAGATAGATAACACAAGTATACTATTTTATTGTGCAGTGACATTGTTTAAGGCTAGCCGCTCACTCAACAATATGGAGTGTGTGCGGCATACCTGACAAATGAAAATTTCTTTCCTCCTGACGAACATACACAACAGAAAATGAATTAGCAAATAGTTGCCGTTCTTTATCCCAAACTTTCTTCATGTTGCAACGTTTACGAATTTCGTTACGTATTAGTGTGTCTGGGAATGTGTTGGTGAAATAAATGCTTTTTATCTTGAAACATATCATCTGAATTTAAAGAATGAGATCATTATGTCATTAATATGACGTTATCCTTACCGCGTTATGGTCATCATAATGTCATAAACGCAGTAACATCTATCTCATCACTAGTAACGAGAAACCACAATCTCATATAGGTATAATCTATACAGATAAATAAAATTGAAGTGTCTGTTTGTAATTCCAAAATAACATATATGAAAATATACACGGTACCTATATTGAAAAACCGATTTAAAAAAAATTCGTTATTTATTTTGTCAGACTGCCTGTTTTTGGCATCCAGATATCTTTATACTTCTAGACTTACGGCTGTTTTCAATATTCTATCTATCTGTCATTTTGGTTACTAAAGATAAGCAAATCTATCTTTTGGCCCTTACTTTCATTTCAATAACCTATCGCTAGTCATTATCTATCGATCTCTTCTATAGCGTCGGGAGGACTGTTAGCCTACCAAAGATAGGCACGTCATACAAATCGGGCTTACTAGCGTTGCAATATGAGTTTGTAGCAAATATTTAATTTAATAAACTATCGAATCCATCGAAGTTGAACCGAGCAAAATATCTCACTTTCCAATTCAATGTAAATCGAGTACAATATTACGGTGTTTCATTCGAGACTTGGACACTTAACGCGAGTATAATGTCACGGAAAATGTGACATTAACGCCTACCCGTAATGTCGAATATGACAATATTGTCGCCACGATTTCGTTTAACTCTTTAATGACTTCATTTATATAACGACGCACTCTCGACACGAATTGGTTTTTTATTTTATTTCGATATCTCTTCCTCATCACCGTGTCATTTCAAAGACGATTCTTTCAAATTCTATGATCAATTTTATTTATTTAACTGTACAGTGAAAAAGAAAAATATAATAAAAATAAAAATTATGAATAAAACACGGAATTTTAATTAGTGTCTGCGGGAATGGTGCCCAGTAAGCTGGCTGCGTTACCTCGCTGGATCGCTAAACTAATCCTCTGACCGAGGTAAGAACCAGCTCGACCCTCACTAGAGTCGTCAACCAGGCGTTTTGAAAGATCCTTAAAAAGGACTTTCGCATTTGATCCCATGGCCCCAAAGTCTCAACCCCAAACGGCAGAAATATACAATTATGACTCAATAATATATAATATAAATATATAGTACCTGGTTGACCGAACTGTGCTCGGTTTCTTTATCTCAGAAAAAACTTAACTTTTTCCCCACATAAGAATAAAGCTCGAGGTTTTCACAAAAAATAAGTTAGTTGAAAAAAAAATGTAATAATCGAACCGGCGAACGTCAGTCTCGAACCCGGGTACTCCTACTATCGTTATCGCCCCGTAAGCTGGCCTCACAATTTTATTTACTGTCGAATTGTAATGATATTTTATGAATTTTGCTAGATAATTTTTTTGCCTGCTGAGTTTCTTGCCGGTTCTTCTCAGAAGGCTAGTTTCCGAAACGGTGGTAAATTCTGCGACATTCATCAGTGCCTTGCTAGGGCCAGAACTGAATAAATCAATTTCAAAAATCAATCAGTTTTTAAATAATTAGTAGAGGTAATTACGAACATCAATTAAATATTTTCCGTTATGTATTTTTACTGGAAATGTTTGAAAGTTGATTGAAACCCAGTTTGTATTTTAAGTACTATTTCTATGTATCTATTTTTATCTATTTTAAATGGACCTACAGACATCTTGAACAGACATACGCAGACATACTTTCATGTCATTTTTGACAAATCTCCGTGGTTTCTTTCAATGTTACTTAAATAACCATGCTTGTAACAAATTGTAAGATTTATAAAAAAAAAACAAAGCTCAAATTGTACAGCAAAACTAGTTTTAAATTCTCAAACTGCAATGTTTAAAATAGAAACCAAAATATTGCTGGCATGAAAATCTTGGCAAGAATTTAGATATGCATGTTAACAAGAATAAGAATGTATCTGTAATGATATTCACCCGGAGTGTCTGTAGATTTGGTGCGAATACCTGTAGGGCTAAAAAGGCCACTTTGGGAGAATCATAATGTGATCCGAATATGATTAATCATCGAAATGACAAAATGGTCACTTCGGTGCAATTCACCTGTTTCACACTTTCCAATGAAGATTCCTAAAATGGTTCACAAAATATTTATTGCTTTTGTGACAAATAAAGCAGCATAAAAAGCTAGTTAGGGACTAACATCTACAGTTATTGTAATCATTCGTGAATTATAATATGACTTGCACCTAAGTGATCATTTTGTCATTTCGATGATGAATCATATTCGGATCAAATTATGATTCTCCCAAGGTGGCCTTTTTAGACCTACTGAGCATTGTAAGAAATCGGAATCCTGTTCTATTTGGCAAGATTCCACCCGCTTTCTTCATTCAGTTCGTTATAATGTTTGATTTGAGTATGATTGCACTAGATTTTAAGATATTTAGGGCATTCATATGCTCACGCCCGTATTCCCCAAAAGGGTAGGCAGAGGTATTGTAATCACAACACCCACTTTTCACCGAAGATGATTAAGTGCCAACATGACAGATGGTGAGTCCATCGCCGTCTCAGACACTTTACAAACTTTACAACAAAAATAAAGCTTAAGAAGTTAGACTAATAAATAAAAAGAAAGTGGCACTATTAAAAACACGATTATTGTCCATTTTATTCAATGCTCATAAACATAGAGTATGTATGATGTAGGAAGATTAGGTATTATCTAGAAACCTAATAATATAAAAGTGTAATGATGATTACAAAATTATTATTGCATAAACCTCAGTAGAGTGCACTGATGGTCCTCAATGCTTTCCCTGTTACATCGTTACGGCTCATTTGTTGCTAAATTACAGCAAAAAATACATCTGTTATTATGAAAGTTGTTGTCAAAATGAAATAAAAATATTTTGCATTCAAATTTGGTCATTCTATGTTATTTGTTCTTTGACAGAAAGTGATATGTAATTGCTGGTAGAATATTTTACATATATACAGATAAATAAAAATGGAATTTTCAAAAAAATTCTCTGTCCGTCTGTTTGTTCCGGGTAATCTCCGAAACGGCTGGACCGATTTGAATGGGACGTTCACTGGCGGATAGCTAATATTACAAGGAGTAACTTAGGCTAAAATTACCCATAAAATTAAGTCTACGCGAGCAAATCCGCGGGGCACAGCTAGTAACATAATCAAAAATATTTTTTCAAATGATAATTTGATTAAGACATGCATAGAAAGTGGTCATCGCCTACGGATAGCAACACCAATTCGGTTTCGAATTTAAATAACATCAATGTTTCCAACACAAATAAAAACCACAATCCAAATATAAATGCGATCTTCATCTTCACTGCATAATAACTGGATCTATCTTTGAATTGATCAGTTTTACTATCGCGTATAAAATATACGACTATTCTATGGCATCGGCTGTCGATGCCATAAACTTTCCTTTTCAGATCAATTTGGCTATCTTACTGTTATCTACGAAATTGTGATATACTAGTTCATTCCACTGTTTCACCTCACGAAGTTCAAAATATTTATATTTGATTAGATTTCTTACAAAGTACTTTCAAATCGTCAGAAGGATAAAAAGATACATTATTATACATACATATGCTTACGCCTGTATTCCCCGAAGGGGTAGGCAGAAGTGTTGTTATCACAACACCCACTTTTCACCGAATTTGATTAAGTGCCAACGTGACAGATGGTGAGTTTATCGCCGTCTCAGGCACTATACTTTGAATTACTTCTCAGAAATATGCAGGTTTCCTCACGATGTTTTTCCTTCGCCGTAAAGCACGTGGTGTGAAATCACTGCACATAAATTATTTGATTGTACGAGCCCCGCTGGGATACGAACATGCTTCACTTGCGTAGCAGGCTACTGCTCGAACCCCGAGGACACCGTGGCTCTTTTCTTTACTATACCATATAATGGTAGCTTATTATGTCTGAAAGGTAAGTCAAAGACATGTATGTATAGTGCATGAGAATGCGATGGACTCACCATCTGTCACGTTGGCACTTAATCATCTTCGGTGTAATGTGGGTGTCGATATTCGGGGAATACAAGCGTAAGCATTATGTATGCAGTATATGGTTGCAATCTTTTCTAAGGTCCCCGGACATCTCCGAACCTCTCTCCCGAATCAACGTCACGAAAAATATTTTATTCTATATAGAAAGTCCCTTTTTCTATATTTCCTCCTTTTTGAATTCAAGAAGAGGTTCCAACTAGTTCAGTGTTTAGATTTGCAAACGAACCGAGGAGATCGGAATATTTATCGACTAGTTAGACTACGTGGGCATCATTATCAGTGAAGGTCGCGTTGATTTATAGTGACGTGCATCTTGAGTTATCGATACAGGGGGGCTGATTGGCCGACGGGTTTTACGAACACCGTGTTTAGCAATTTTGTATACATTTTCATTTAAACATGTTTATTTGTGAACAACTATTTCTTCATAGGAATGATTTATTATCTATGTTCTCGACTTTTGAATACTTTTGTATGTTTACATTTTTATGAGTTTCAATAATTTATTCAGATTTCATGTTATTATCTATACAGATAAATAAAACTGAAGTATCTGTTTGTTGTTTCAAATCAACAGCGTTTCACTAAATGCATCATGAAAATATATATGGTAATTACAAAAAAAAACCATAAAAAAATTTTTTTTGTCTGTTTTTCCGGATATTTCTCTGAAACGGCAGAAAGCCAATATTACATGTGATAGCTTAAGATACTTTTATTTAAAAAAAACTAGCGTTCATTGAATATAAAGATACCCATAAATTATATACGGGTGAAACCGCGGCTCACTGCTACATTAAGTAATGAAAATAGTAATTCCAAATGCCGATACGTCAGGTCATCATACCAGAAGTGTCCCCAAAAGGGTACGCAGACACATCACACACTTATCAACAATTACAAGCGACGCAAGTTCGAATCTCGACGGGGCCTATATCAATGAGTTTTTCAAAAATCTTGCTTTCATAAAACCACGTGCTTTACGGTGAATATAGCCCATATTTCTCGCTGATAATGTAAGTATCCATTGCTGAAGGAATTTTTCAAAGCGGTCCAGTACTTTTTGAGCCAATTTGTTACAAACATACTTACATACAAATCTTTTCTCTTTATCATCTCCCTGGCCTTATCCCATACACTGTTGAGGTCGGCACTTGATTCAACCCGATGTGGCTGATCACTTGATTTTTATGCGAGACCACTGCCATCTGACCTTCGCAACCTCTTTAACGAGGAAAATCTGTGATCTGGGTTAACCCAGTTGTCATACTATATTAGACCTTTGTGACTAATCTATGATACTTAGATACTTATTTGCTCTTATTTGAAAGACGTAACTATCGTGCCAAAGACGACGATAGACTCACCGTCTGTCACGTTGGCACTTAAACATGTTCGTGAAATGTGAGTGTTCTTGTTGCAACACCTCTGCTTACTCCTTCGGGGTAACCCTTCTAGGATAGTATGAGCATATTTAAGTATTTTATTTTAAGAAATATAGTTTCGATTTACAAGTAAATGTGTGCAAAACGTTCTAAATGGAGGCTAAATTGGAACACATGTCCTCCGAATCCAAAAACATGTTTTGAAACCTCAATTTTCGTAGGCTAGAAAGATTGCCCGGTTGCATGTACCTACGTAGTCTTGAAGTCGAGCAATTGGCTCGAAGCCAACTCCCACAGGTTCCCTTCCCGGACTCAATGTATTGCATGCGAATAGTCTTTTATAGTTTTTGTCAAGTCTGCTCCGTGTAATTTAATACCGTCTTGTAGAATAGTGGGTTATTTCTTAAGGAATCTCGCTTTATTTTGGTATTGCGACGAGGAAACAAGTAAATACATTGCCAGATAAAATACAGTAACTCCATTCAAGCGTGAGCATATGTAAAAAAATTGCGTAGTCTATGAATGTTGTAACGTTACGTATACATACTTCTGTCATAGAAGCTTATTGCAAGATAGGGGTGTCATTGATCATCGAAATCAATTAGGACTTCACTTCTCCCCCCCCCCCCCCCTAAAAACTTATGATATATAGATTTCACACCACGTCCTTTACGGTAACGGAAACAACGTGAGGAGATCTGAATATGCCTGAGAAGTAATTCAAAGACGTATGCATAGTGCCTGTGACGGCGTAAAGCTCACCATTTGCCACGTTGGCACTAAATCATCTATGGTTAACTAACCCTTCGGGGAACACAAGCGTAAGAATATGTAGGAAGGTATGCATTATAAGGCCGCCATCTTCATGTGTGGATTTACAGTCCCCACTCGGCCAGCTCCGAATTTCCTGTTTATCCAACTTACGGTCATATTCTGAATTTATTAGAATGAAAACAGGCGTTGTAAGTGAGCCATTGATTTTATTGCGTGGCCCGTGTTTCGCCGCGCCAGTTACGGGCTAATGGGCCAATTGGATTTGAAACACTTCAATGGAACCGCAACCAACTGCGTTCCCTTCCATTTTTTTCTGTCGTTAGCAATAACTATTATTTGCTCTTATTCTTTGTCTACGAAATTGTACCCAGAATATTTCGCAGCGATACGGGCTTGTTTTAAATATTCTCCGTTGGTAATGGCGTCATAAAATACAGTATACAATCGTTCTTGAGTACGTTGTTGGCTATAAAAAAACTACGTTTACGGACGACAAAAGCACGCCACTGGGGGTTAATCGCGCCATCGGAGCTGCAATAATCGCGTTCACAACTCTGTTCGAGGTCGGGGGTATCCCGATTCCCGCCTGTTCGCACAACGGTTATTTCGCTTGCTGTCTGCTGCAATGTTGGCAGAGAGAAGGCATTCCGCAACTGTTTATTTTTTGTTTTAATATTTTGGGGTGTTTGAAAATTCGAGCGAAGTGTTTGCTTATTTTTTTAAACGTATATTTTAATTATCGTCGGTATAATTAGCCCCGTGCGAGCGGCGAGGGGGTTTTTACACGTTGTAACCCTAATGGAAAACACGTATTATTTTCGTGTTAATATTTTTTTAACGTACATACACGTGGAGAGTAATGCTCATACCCCCAAGCACATCAGTTTGGGCTCATAAAAAATACGAGTCATATAATTGTATCCGTTGGAAGTAGGTACTAGTTGAATTTTTAAATCTTGTCGTTAGTTACTTTTGCTCATCGGACGCTTAGGTATTCCAAGATTTTCATATATCTGCAGTTCACCCCTAAACGAACTTCACAACCTACCTTCGTTATGTTCTTCGAAGCAGTCGAAGAAGCGTGTAGGCCGTGGGGCTTTAGCAGTTACGCAAGTTAGAATCTTAGTGGGACCTGTACCAAATAATGGCAACTAAAAATTAACAATAGGTAAATAACCACAAATTCCTCAAATATCATATAAATAATATCTGTTTGTATGTATTTAAAATATATATATCAAGCAAAATATATTTTGTTATACATAATATCCCTCCCTGCAAGCAAACTCATGCGTTTGTAATCCCTTTAAACTTACACATGAAACGATTCCGATACTGCGGAATGTAACTTGGGTAAGCTCCGCGCATACCATTGCAACGTTGTTTCGAAGGAAAACCGCGCTGCTTTCTGACTGCGGAATACCCCAAAGTATTCCAGATGCAGAATACTTTTTGAGGTTTAACGGTATTGTATTGGAATATTCTCATTACGTACAGTTTTCAGTCATGGTTGAATAGAAAAATGTTTGTTTGGACAAATATTGTCCTTCATTCAGCCATAAATCAAACTATCCATTTCACAACAATTATTTGTAGACTATGATATGTTATGTTGGATGGAATACTCAAAAATAGTTGAGTACAAGTGTCGTAAAACTGTTTTATAATGGTAAATAACCCGTATTCGGATGAAACACAAGTAACAGCTATTCACTCACTTACTCAAACAAATCTATTTAAAAAAATCTGTAGTACTGTTCTTTCCGGCTTGACCAATTATAACGGGACTTTCCCAGGCAGATAGCAATATGCTTTTACATAAGAAAATCACTAATGTTAATTCTACGTGGATAAAACCGCGGGGAAAGGCTAGACTTTCTATAAACAAAGGAACTTATGAAAGAAGAAAAAATTAAAACTGAGCCAGATACGTCAAACGTATTTGTTCAGTCGACTAACGATCTTTGCATAATGTAGGCTCTACGTCTTTGACAGAGCTTCCTACAATTCCTTCAATAAATCGAGCGCACTCATGTGCGAATGTAAGAAGTTTTCGGTGGCCCAATTTGAACGGTTAATAGGTTATTTTCTACTTTGGAGTGTGATTAAACTGGGTGTTATCGAGCCAATCGATCCGTTTGTAAAGTAGGTCGTGAACATTCGCTTCGCAGTTACACACACACGCATAACAATTTAAGTGTGTGTGTAACAGAGAGCCGTAGAAAAGTTCGCATTCATGCCTCCGACCGAATAGAGTACCTACGAGTAAGTACTAGGCATTATGTTCTGCACTCGAACCACAATTATGATCACAATGGACGGCAGGAAGTGGTCTTGAGATTCTAGTGGCCTTATTTTTATATGATTTGTACTATAGATATATTATATTGGATTGGATAATGGAATTCGACAAGCTTTTCAGAGTAAACTGCGGAAAATAGTAGAACACTAAGTGCTTCACTATTACTACGAGGCATCATTTGTCTATACTGATAAATAAAATTGACGTGTGTTTGTTGCAACTTGACAGCTTTTCACTAAATAAATTTCAAAGTATACTTAATACACAGTACCTATTCACAAAAAAACTAATATTAAAAAATCTTTTTTTTTTTTTTTTTGATACGACTTGGCCGACATTAATTAAAAATAAAATGGAATAACGTAATGAAGTCACCCATGAAATTCTACGCGGGTGAAACAGCGGGGCACAGCTAGTAGTGAATTACGTGATATTATTTTAGCAATATAAACAAAAAATCGTAGTAGCGATTAATATGGCACTGACGGTGGAAGACAGTAACATAATGGTTGCCATAGAGTAGACATTGTGACGGTGGCTGAAAGGCAATGGATGCAATTAACACAGGAACAGCACTGGTCGATTAGAAAAACCCTTGAAAAGTGAGGACTTTTCAGGCATTGGGACTAAAAAGCTGGTTAATATGAAAGATTGCGTGCCAAATCAAACAAATGATCACATGGCGGTATGTCCACTCTTTTATTGTATATAATGATAGTATATCAGTAAATACTGATAATTTTAAACACTAAAAGCGGATGTCATAATAGTAGAGCATTTACATATTTATGAAAACGCAACCACAGCGCAACCATGTTACAAGTGACGCTATCTAGAGCTTATACTATTAAATAACCTGCTATCAGCCATCAATGTTTTGTCAAACTTTTTTCTATTATAGGAAACTATAAATTCCTTTATTTTACCTCGAACATCAATCTGGTTGGGAGACAAAACGCTTTTGTGTCGTATTTTATATCATTGTTCGCTAATGGCGCCGTGGGTGGACATTTCTCACCTGACAACAATACCGCATAATGCAGGAATGAGGTCCTGGTGACGTCAGTCTTGAAAAAATAGGATTAGTAGATAAATCTGTGGCTTATAAATTTGTTATACTACAACAGTGCCAAACAATCGCTCTGTAAAATATAATAGTAAGCGTCTATGACTTACGCATTGCCTTTTAAGAACGATAGTGTATCTGCTAACATAATAAAAACAATTATTGATAGAGCGAAGGTTCCAATTCTACTATTCCTCTTTTGAGAATCGCGTATTCTTAAGAGATACCTGCGCTATTAGTCTTAAAAAAATGGATCGCTTCATCCAGTCCTGAATAAGCCTTCAGTGCTTAAGTATGAGGTTCCTAGCTTTGATTATTTAATCAATCTGATTTGTGTATTTTTTAATCTGGTTTTTCTTCCAGACAGTTCTGTTGTCAGTCACAATAAACGCGAGCGTTTATTATAAATAAACGACCACATCTGCATCCCATGGGGGTAGAGCACAATTTGGCACACGCAACGATGCTCACAACGCTAGCCTTCCACATGCATACATCATTCCATGCACTTCCGTAGGTCTCCCTAATAAAGTGGCGAAACAAAGTAAGATAAATCCGGGAGCACGCGAGCAGACTCCTAAATTAAAACACCTTCATGAAATATTAACGTGGACATAAGGCCGCGTCGTGTGGATTCAAATATGCGACCGCACCGTGAAAGGTCGCCGCGCCTCTGTTATGCTAAGCTATGCTGAGATACTGCACGATGGATGTGCGTATAACTCATGAGCGTTTACTGAAGAAAATGTATGCCCAGAAACAGGACAGACACTTCAAAAATTTTTTTATATAAGTATCATAGATATATTTTCACCAATGGGAGACAAATAAAATACCAAAATCATTTATATTTCGACTGCTGCCTATGCCAATTACCTTGTATGTTTATTGGTCGCAAGCGCTACTGCGGAACACGATTTCCTGGGATCCCCGAGTCGGGCGAAATGCTATTGGGTTTTTCATTATGTTATTTCCCAGTAACGCCAAGGAGGCTGGACTAGTGCCCGGTTAATAGCAATAAGCTCAGCCCCTATTACGTGTAACATAGCTGGAGAAATGTGTACTATAAACTCACCTTGGCCTTGACCCTTTCGGGGAATACATGCGTGAGAGTGTATTTGTCTTTCAAAATATACTTTTGCAACTGGGTTCAAATGACAAACCATCTCATATATATGTGGAATCAAGGACCTTTTTTTTATCGATCGCTAACGCTCCTGCTTCCGCTACCACTTGTGTTGCACACCAACCACCTAGCACAAGAATGGACGCATGGCGTCGTGGCGCATAAATAAAGGTAACTTTACACAGGTGCAGTGCAGGCTCACCCGATACCAACGGGTATGCGTATTTATGCATGCGATGTGCCTCAGACGCATTGTGGATTCCCTTTATTTGTACTAGGGAATAATCTACGGAATGTTCCTTTGTGGCCGATTTTCAGACTAGTATCTAGAGGCTTAGAGTATTTATTGCTTTGTATTATATTGTTGTTGGATGCGAAGGAGGAAGTGTTCAGATCGTAACAAACAATTATTCTGCACTGATACATTATGCTCTCCATTATAGAAGACAGATATATTACAAAATCCACTATACAATGAAATTAAAAGACTCTGAAGATAACTCTGTCACCATCTATAAGACACCCAAAACATCAAATATATTGATAGATTTCTCTTCATCGTAATGGTACAGTACCATGAGCTCTTATCAATATGATAATTTTATACAATGAGACACTTGTTTATGACATGACAGATCTGCCGCGTAATTCTGTAAAGTTTAGAAAACGATAAAGTTCGATTACGTATCTTTGACACCGACACTTGTCATCGAGTGCGACGATGAGAAATATCATAAGAGCTCGTAGTTGGTCCGCAGAACTAAATTTTCAAAGAGATTCACAATCAGCAACAACTCAACCTTATACGCACAGAATACAATATTATTAAAACACGTATATATTAACCTCGCTCATGTCTTGCCTAGTCTGTTCGACAGGTTTCCTGTCACTTGACCATTTAACTACTAACACACTAAGTATTAAACAAAACTAAACTAATATCCCTACCAATATTCCGAGCGGCGCGTGAGTGCGTGCGCAGACGCGTGAATTAGTCGCGCGTGCCCGTAGCTGATGTGCGTGGGCATTATGACCCCATGAATGGATCTGTATAATACTTGTATTTATTTTTATTTAAGGAAAATAAAGAAAAAACAGAATGCAATCACACAGCGAGCTTTTCGGTGAATGAAAACTTTCATACGTCTCATACGTCTATCAAGAAATTCAACGACGTATATGAAGTCTAACCTGAAAGGCGGCGACAGATTTCACTTTCTCCACGTTCTTTGATTTTTAATGACAAATAGCTGTAGATTTTAAATCTACTTAATACTTCAGGAAACCTTTGCATTAAGACGTATAAATAAATGTACTGGAAATAAATTGTGAAAACCAATGGTTTCGCTTGAAAGTACACGGTTTAAATAACCATACATTGATTCAAAATCCTTGGGTAGAATGCTTGGCATAATGTTATTCTAAATTTATTCTGTTACAACTGTTGTATTGAATAGTATTACCATTCATAAGGTTGCTAGAGACCTCTTTAAAAGATATAAAGGGGTTTTATAGTGTTAGCTGGAAAGGTAAATGGTTCATTCAGTCTGGTTTTCAGTTTATGCCCGTTTTATGTCACTTAAAATGATTGGTTTTGACATAAAAACAAAACTACACAACGTTGCTAAAGTAATGACAACTCCATCCCGCGAAATTGGCACTTTTAAAGTAAGCTCACGCCTTCCCAAAGGACAGAGTGCCTAGTGCGAGGTTTTTTTAAATCGCGACGCGATTCCCTCAGATGGAACTTTATTATACAAGTACTGGGCCCTCAGCTAGGTTACATAACCAATTATTTAGCGAAGATTAGGTTCTAAAATGGGAGAGTTCCTGATTACCATTAATCAGGTTTTTGCCAATGTTTTGTTTTGAAACGTGACGATGTAACGACGTGAAGAACTACAATATCTCATACATATATTGTGGCTGACGCTGGCGACTATACATTGCGAAAGCAGTGCTAAACTCGTAATAAGGGTATTGAAAACTCGTCTCACTAGATAGCTTAATAATTTAATTAGTATCATTGTAGGCTTCCTTATTATAATTGATAACAATAGAAATATTACAACACAGAGATACGGTCGGCAGTTTCCGGGTATATTCGAATTTAGCGCATTGGAAATAGAAATTATTTTCGAACAAATTAACAAGTTGAAAATTAATTGCAGGGCGAGATAATTAAGAAGCGCTTTATGATAGTACGTTTTAATTCAATTCCGATGTTTGCGAGTTCACATTGTAGGTAATAAGTTTTTATTTGATGCTCAAAATTTAATAAGGCCTCAATTTATTACACTGTCTACCATCAAACTTTTATTACCCTTCTCTTAAGAGGCCGATTTGGATGCGCGAAGATAGGATGAGAAGAAAGGAAAAGAATCTAATATTTAGAACGAAGACCACGCATTCTACTGAATATAGTTACAAAAATCAGATTATAGGATTCAATAGCGAAGAACCATAGAAAAATATAAAATGTACTAATCATCTAATAAAAGACGTACATACTATATATATACATACACATGCTCACGCTTGTATTCCCCGAAGCGGTAGGCAAAGGTGTTGTAATCACTTTTCACCGAAGATGATTATGTGCCAAAGTGACAGATGGTGAGTCTATCGCCGTCTCAAGCACTACACATACCTCTTTGAATTACTTCTCAGAAATATGCAGGTTTCACGATGTTTTCCTTCACCGTAAAAGACGTGGTGTGAAATCACTGTACATAAGTTTTTTTAGAAAAACTCATTGTTACAGGCCCCGCTGGGATTCGATATTGCGTCGCTTGTGTAGCAGGCGACAGCTTAAACCTCAAGACCACCACGGCTCTTTTGTCATACTAAATAAATGACAATTATTCAATTAAAAAGAACCGGGATATTTACTTCAAAAAACAGTTTCAGATAACCTCGTGGCACAGTTGCTATTGCGCATATCATTCGATCAGCGAAGTTAAGCAACCCTAACCTAGCCAGTAATTGGATGGGTGACCCCCCGAGTTCCTCAATGCCTCGGAGACAACGTTAAGCCGTCGGTCCTGGTTGCCAATTTATCATCTTTGGCAATCGTTACAGATCAGTCGGTGGCCAAAAATTGTCTGACAACTGGCTTAACCCAGATCACAGATTTTCCTCGTCAAGAGGGTTGCGAAGGTCAGATGGCAGTCGCTGCGTATAAAATCAGGCGATCAGTCACATCGGGTTGAATCAAGTGCTAAATCCAACAGTGTATGGGATATGTCCAGGGAGATGATGACACATAGCAATTTTCAAGTTACATCTGAACATATGATTTATATCATATCATAGGCTTTACCTGCTAATCGTGCATTTTGAATATGAATCTAATTCCGCGTCACCGACTCTTAATGTAAATACCAGCTCAAAAAGATTTAAAGTAAGATTAAAAACCATTAATAAACTATTAGAAGGCTATGAACATTGCCCGCTCGAGCTCAGAAATGTACAGGATTAATCCCAAAACCGCAAAACTTTCCGGGAAATTTCTGCGTCTGATTTTTGCGACCTTTAGAAGCTAATATTTGGTTAGGCACTCACCTTACATAGCAGTGGCTCTGTTTGGCTTCTCATCTCAGGCCAATGTTGTGTAGAGATCTGGAAATAACGGGAAATAATACATTACTTTCGTTTATTCGAGGCTAGCTTAATTTTATGGGTGGCTTAATTTAATCTTTTTTTAAATAAATGTAGCCTACACTTCTCTTTATACCTCTTTGTAACATTAGTTACCTGACAGTGGAAGTCCCGTAAAATCGGTCCAGCCGTTTCGGTGATTAGACGGAAAAAAATGAATTGGTTTCTCAAAGGCAATACCCCGTATACTTCATATACATTTAGTTAAAAGGTGTAATTTTGGAATTGCAAACAGACATTTAAATTTTATTTATCTGTATAGAGTATAGATTAATCATCACTGGTATACAAAATTAGACCTTCAGAAAGGCATTTTTCAAGCATCTAAGTTATGCTATTCAGATCTATTTATTTCGACTCCGTGGACTTTATATAATACTATATAAAGTCCACGGACAAAGGTGACTGACTGACTGACTGACATGTGATCTATCCACGCACAGCCCAAACTACTGAACGGATCGGGCTGAAATTTGGCATGCAGGTAGATGCTATGACGTAGGCATCCGCTAAGAAAGGATTTTAATTAATTTCACCCCCAAGGGATAAAATAGGGGATGAAAGATAGTATGAAACTTTGTCAATTTTAAAACTAAATCTACTTCCATCCTCAGTATGCCTGTCCATTCAGCTCACATTTACATCATCTATTCATTCATTGAACTCAAGTTCTCTGGTATTTCTTAGCACAAAAAAATATTCAATAGATTAAAAAGTTCTTGAGAAATTAAAAACAATTTTTTTTAATTGACTTAAATTATCGCCAGCTTTAATCTTTGTAAACATTATCGAAATGTCCCTTTCAGCTTTCTTGTAAGCTTGATGAATAGCCTTGGGAGCGACGAGTCATACTTTTATTTCGTCCTTTTCGCTAATGAGCTAAAGGGCAACCCTACCGTTTTAAATAATAAAGTCACTAGGCATTTGTACAATTAAGGAGCTTGTTAAATAGACATTAATAATGTTAAGTTTTGAGAATATTTCATCATTATCATCCTCCTGCCCTTATCCCATATTATTTGTGTGTCCCTTCCATTCCACTCTATCAGCCGTCATTTCTGTATTCACTCCCATTCTAGTCATATCATCTTTCACAATGTTCGAAATATACAAGATAGCTGTGCCCCGCGGTTTCATCCGCGTAGACTTGTCTCAGCCCGATCGGTTTAAAAATTACAAAGTTTCATACAAACTTTCATCCCCTATTTTATCCCCTTGGGGGTCATTAATTAAGCAGAATCCGTCCATTTCTTAGCGGATGCCTACTTCATAACATCTACCTGCATTTCAGCTCGATCTGTCCAGTAGTTTGGGCTGTGCGTTGATAGATCACTATGTCAGTTAGTCAGTCAGTCACCTTTGAGTTATATATATTTAGTTTTCTGACTGTGTTTTTTTTGTTAATTGTTCGATGCTGCACTTCTAACTTCCCAACTGTACGATGGACAAACCCACTGCACGATGGACAGGGTTACCGTGAAATAAAAGCTAGCAGTAAAATAAATCGTTAAAGACAATATAGTCGAAGGACCATCAATCAAGGGGTCGCCACAACAATATACCCTCTTAATAATGAGCTGGGCGAGGGTAGCCGCACATTCTCGCGTATTTTACTAAGTTTCGTTTAGCACGCGAAGGTTCGGCCGTGCAAGTATTTAGCGAGTTTGTCGTGACTCCATCCGATGATGGCCAGTAATTAGTGACTTGCGTGGGTCGTTAGTCTGCCCTCTGAAAGGGCCGGAGTTTGGACCTTTTTGCCCGTCATTCGTTGTTATAGACTTTTAGGGAGTTATACGAATCGACATATTGTTCAACATTATGGATCTGCAAAGTACTAGGCAAAGGTATGAATTGTAATTGTAATTATTGCTTTCGCGGAATCTAAATATAAGTTAGTTACTCTTTATGGCATCTGCTATCTAGCAGTGAAATTCTCGGTAAAATCAGTCTAGCCGTTTCAGAGAATACCTGACACAAACAAGCAGATATATTTTTTTATGTTAGTACCTACCGTATATACTTTCATATTATTACGCATTTCGTGAGAAGTTGATAATTTGGAATTACAAACAGACACATCAATTGTATTTTCCTGTATAGATTAAGATTTTATTGTTTTTTACATTCCCAGATCCCAAAATAGTATGTTTAACAGCAGTTATCGATATTCGACAATAACAATTGAAATGCAAACACGACATTTTGTGCAGCATCAATTATTTGTATATTTTGCAAACGAAATTAATCGAAACACAATTTAATTCAATTATAATTTCAATTGATCGAAGTGGCCGCTGCACAATTAGCAGAAAATTAAATTTTCAAAATGGTCAATTTAAATTATAATATTATCCACTTTAACATTTTGTACATGACAATTATTTGTTAGCGTTTAATTATGACGATCACAGTTTTTATTCAATCTCGTGTAGAAATATTTTATTTGTTCATCTATATCTACACAGAACAGAAGTTAAGTGTCTGTTTGTAATTCCAAAATAACAGCTTTTCACTAAACGCAATACACGAAAGAATATACGGTACTATCATAAAAATAAATTTTACAAAAAATTACTCTATCCTACTGTTTATTCCGAATAATCTCTGAAATGGCTTTCAACGGGACATTCATTGGCAGAAAGCTAAACTTTATAAAAAAAACATTATGAGGTTCCGCGGGAATTAAATTAAATCCAGGCGCGTGAGTCCGCAGGGCATAGCTAGTTTTGTTAATAAATGTTGCATCGTTCATGTATTCATGCACATTAAACAAAGTGGAAGACAATTAAATATAACGCCACGTGAAACAGATAATAAATTCGACAAAAACCTCTTCTTGTCACACATGTCAACTATTCGCGCAATAAACGAAACATGTCAACCGCGTTACGTCAACGTAACAGCTGTCAAAGGCGACACGCAGTTCCGCGACGGGACAAGTGGAAATGCGGAGAATTCACTATTATGGGTGGTGTCTTTTCTTTTAAGACAAATTCAGTTACTCCAAACTTTCAGTAAAGATTATATCTATTCTACGATCCACTTTACCATTGTTTATTTACGTAATGGATATCCACATGAAAAAAGGGACATAACTATAACAAGGTCCTATTTAGTTGAAGAAATTGTTACACATGACATTTGCTGTCACATACTAATTTCGCGTTCGAAATACACATTAAAACTTGTAGGTTGAATACATTCATAACATTACAGAAGTAGATATCAGTTATTTTTATCCCACAAACAAAATAACTCCCCAAATTAGCTTTTAAAACTACTTAAATGTTAGGAAACGTAAAAAAAAACGCCGATCAAATATTCCCAGTAATAAAACAAGTTCCATCGCATAACTGTCGTGTCAAAAGTTTAAAGATTGAAAGGCAATAGGCATTAATCACTCGGTTGTTACTTTGAGTGGAAAATCCACAAATCATCTTCTCTTTTTATCTTGATCTATGGCCGGTGACAAGTTGACTTGCGGGTAGGGTGCAAGTTAGAAAAATAAGTAAATTTTATTTATTTTTCACGTACCCATAGATGCCTGAGGCCTGAGTCATGCGTTGACGTAAAAGCAGATTTATATCGAAACACCTCCACCTGTCGGCCTGCGGATGACAATATTTGGATCCTATACAAATTTCTGTTTAGGTCAACGCGATCACTTGTGACAGCGATTTTAAGGAAACTCGCACTTGGCACTTTGAGCATTTCTTTACGCCGTGCATATACAGGATGTCGGGGAAATAGGACAGCTGTTAATGATAGCTGTTAAATATGTGATAGAGTATAATTTTCGGGAGCAAATAAAATTAAGACATGACGTTCAAAGTTGACCATATCAAGACCTTATTCTGGCATAAAAATCAGCGCAAACGTAGAGTTATTCACGTAAAATGAAACTACGTTTTATTTTTTTCTCCCACTAATAGTTCCTGAAATAAATCCAAACCATTAACCTTCTCCTTAATTTAACAAGTTGAATTACCGCGTACGTAATGTAGGTAAACGCGGCCGCGCGTTCATTCAATCTCTTAAGGCGGCAAGCTCTTCGGCCCTTAGCAACCATAGCCTATATTTATGTAATCGTTGGAGCTAGATATTTCACGACTTCAAAATAGTGATATCTTCATAAAGCCCCACAATTTCTAGAAGACAACTGATCTTTTTTTCCAACAGTGTATACAGAGACAGATTCATTAAATTACTACTGCGCATTCAAGGACTTAAAAGGGGGTAAAGAAATTACTCCTTCGAATTTCAAAGTTGTCCGACTGAGGACTACTTATTATGTCTTTCAGCGAAATGGCACTATCTATAGTATTGTATCCCTGCGGTGAGCGCGGTTCCGTCCCAAGGAAGAAAGTAGGATGTGAATTATAGACACTGGGGCCCTACCATGACCTATTATTGCCATGATAGTTTGAGTTATATTATGAGACAGACGTATATGACGCGGTATATCTGTCGCTGTTGAACTATCATTGCAATAAGACCTCAAGGTCACAGGAGTAGGAGAGAATATACTTTAAAATTATTATAAATAAGCATTTTATATTCCCTTTGCTCCAACCACACCGCTTGGAACCGGTATGTACGCAGCGCTCCACCTGGCGAGTGAATCACTGATTTTACTACAAACCAGTTTAGGGCTGTCTCCCACACATTCCTTTAATTAACCCTGATTTGGCAGAATACATGGCATTTTGTCATCAATTGTATTATCATTGGCAGGTTCACGATATCTCTGTAATTGAAACAAGTTAAAAACTTTTACTTTTGTTCTTTCCTCAATTGACTTTTAGTTACTAATTCTGTGTGGAATTTCTAAAAAATATGAATTGCAAATAAATATTTCTTCACCGTTAAAAATACAAGCGAACTTATGTACCTACCTAATTACGTACTAAACATTTACATAGATGTAAAAAGCGAGTCAGTGAAAATTCATATTCACACTACTAACTAACCAGTGGGCCGAAACGATACTAAATGTATGACATAAATCAGAAACTTTACGTATGTCATTCCCGTACATTTTGTATTGTTTATCCAGAGTCTAAAGATAGGAGAAAATTAATACATTTACCGAACATTCTATTAAATAGTTGCGCTCTAAATTATTTGATACAAATGCGAATTTTAATACATAAGTAAGTTACAATGCGAATCCATAATCAATCTCCGCTTAAAGCAGCAAGTGCCAACCCTATCTTGTATCTTGTCCCTTTTTTCCGTCTTTAAATAACATCTTACATTAAATACCATTCATGCGTACATTCATGTTTCTACATTATAAGTTCCGAACGATTTAATTCAACTGTGGGATAGTTAATTGCGCAAGAGTTGATGCTTATCGAATTATTTGTAGCTTATTTATGTATATTAGGCTTATCTCATCGTAAGTTTAGAAATACTTTTAATATGCAAAGCTAAAAATAAGGCTTTCATTGAACTTTGAGACTTTACAAAAGCTATTGAGAGTGACTTTTGTCTTTCAGCACATATACTCCACCTAAAAAATATCCTCATCACAGACTTGGATATGGACAATTTGTTTGTGGTCCATACTTATAAATTTATTTACCGATCTCTTCATAACTCATACACTTCCAATGTTCCTAATTTTTAAGTTGTTCAAAATGTCTCTTTTCCTCCAAATACCAAAAGAAAAAAAAATAAAATGAATCTTTGAAATTGAATAAAACATTGTTGATCGAATGAATAATTTTATGATACTGTCTCTTAGTTGCAAGTTGAAGAATGATGTGGTGACCGATGAAATGCGATTGACGAAAGAAATTTATACAGCGAATGCGAGCGGAAGTGTCGGCAGAGGGCGTCCAAGGAAGAACTACTATGACCAAATTAATAGTATTTTTCAGAATGATCAAATTCGGAGCACTCGTAATCGAAAGAAGTATTTAAAGATCGTAGCATGTGGCAAACGGTGGTCTCTGTTACCCTCATGGGATACTGGCGTGAGCATATGTATGTATGCATAAAATATGCTATAAAAACATTTTATAATGTAAGCTCACCAGAAAAGCTGAAATTCAGGGATTAAACCATTTGTGCTCTCGTTAAGCCCCTACTTCTCATTTAAAACCGTTGCTGTCATTGCGCAAATTGCACGCCCATGATTGGCTGTTACGAGTTGTCTCGCGGCGAGATCATTCCGAAACGTCAATCCTTGCAAATGACGTCATTTGACGTTTCAATTAAGGTTGTTTAATTATTGCCGCTGGTATTCCTGACTGATAATTAGGATGCCATTCAACTTATTACGTTTTCAAACCTGTTAAGATAATTTTATCAATTTTATCAAATTTGATGAAAATATAAATAGATTTACTTACTATTATCGTTACAGCAGTGGAGTCTTACTTACTTCTTAGCCTAGAAGCTTAATTTTAGTATCACGAAATGAAACGTTAAATATAGGAAGTTCTTAATACGCTCTGCTTAGACCGATGATGGTGGACCCCCAGTTCGCTTGATGGTAAGCAGCTACTGCAGCCTATGAATAATGAAATCTCTGATCTTTATCTTTGCTTCAAACAGTGTAAAAACGTACAACCCAGGTGAACGCAATTTGTTTTAAATAAAGTTAAGAAGCCCAGACAGGCCTCTAATTGGCTATTAATAAATAATATGGCAGACGAAATCAAAAGGCAGATACGAAAGAGCGCAACCGGCGCCGGCAGTAATAGCCTCGACCGAGACGTTTCCGTAGGGCTGCTGGAGACAGTGGATCGACATGCAATCGGAGATAGCGTGCTGCAGATTGGCAGCCATATATATCTATGAAAGGCGAGATTGGAATCGATTAAATTAAGTTTAGATTATTGCTTTCTAGCTTCCGTGTGGTAGGTATTAACTTGTTGATAATAATATAAACCCACAGGAACCTAATATTTTTCCGGAATAAATAGTATCATCAAACAACAGAAAAGCTGGTTTTAAGAAAATCACAATATTTTTTTCGCGTACTCCTCGGAAGCCTCATTTGTTACCCATATTGTGGTACTAATGAAAAAATGAACTAGTCCGCCATACTGGAATTTAAAATGACGTCATCCAAAATTCCACCTGAACTACATACGTTGCAAGAAAATAAAAAGCTACAATTAAATATGTGACGTGTAAAAGCGTTTGAGATCCAAAAATAGCGTTCTGGTAAAAGCAAGGAAGTCATCAACATATACAATTCCCTTGAGGATATATCCTCAGGCCACTTGATGAAGGTAAGTCCATCATCGCTTTCAAAACAAACAAGGTGTGTTCCCTCAGACTTACCCTCACGTAATCCCTTGTTTATTTTCATACTAAGCCCGTAAATTCTCCCGTATAAGTAAAAGGGTAACGCAAGGACGACTTCTAAGTCGATACTCTATAATCACTGTACCTAACTCCTCAAATACTCCCAGAACAAGCCGGCAGATCCAGCCCATAGGGAAGATTTAGTAGTCCTCTGGTTTCGGAAATGCCTTACCCAGTAGGTCAATTCACCAACTAGCCAGTGCATAGCAAGTGCATATTAGGTAACGCATGGTCTCGGCTTCTGATTTACAGTACCTACTTATCACGTCGTCGGATAAGTTCATCTTATGAAGATGTTATTTTGCCCCGTAATGACTTGATAGTGCTCCCGTAATGCACACGTATAGAACTAGCGCGTATAAGGATTAAGTCCGGCTCTTATTGGTAGCAACTTTAGAGCAGTTTGCTTACTATAAGATGATCTGTATTCACATTTCTGCTTGTGAAGTCAATAATCAATTTTTCCAAATTATTGTCCATAGGTTGTTCCGTCTCACTAAGTCGGTTAGGTCTGAATTGTATGTGTTGTTGTACGCAGGTGTTGCCTTTATGTGCATAGGCTATGCCGAACTAACACATACAGACTAAGCAATACGCATGGACACACGACTGAGAACTTTTTTTTTCTTTTATGTTTTTTAATTTGCTTCATATTGCATTAGTCTGAGACCTGAGTGTTAGTAAGTAAAACAATGAATTGTTAGGGTGACCTTTAGATTCATTATGGTACACTCAAGGCTGCCCTTCTGTATGTTTTGATTTTGTGGTATAACACTCTGTAGTTTATAATTAAGCTGTGCACGCGCAGGTCGGGTAGCGGGACTGGTGCGTCACATACTATAATTAACTTAGGATTGATGTGGTGGAACAGGTTCTAAGAAGCAATGATTGTATTACTATTCAGGGTTTGACGAGACGTAATTCTTACTAAAAGTATTTTTGTAGCAGGATCAAGAAGGAATCGCTACAAACTATCTCGATCATAACGACAGTTCTATTTTGTCGATGGCATCTCATCGAAAAATACCGTAATGAAAAGCATGACTCATGAATGTACTCCATCTTATTTTTTATTAATATAAATTTTTAAAAAACAAAATTTTTTCGATAAACAATCTTTGAATAATTATATTTAAATGTAATTGTGATGATCGCGTGGCTATATATCAAGCCTTCCACGATGAATGGGCTACCTAACACTGATATATTTTTTCAAATCGGTCCAGCAGTTGTTCAGCGTTGCGCGTTCAGGCAAGCAAACAACCAAACTATTCACCTAATATTATTAAGTATAAGATGTTACAGACGGTTATTAGCTTAGAGAGGAAGAGAGTGAAGTTACGTAGGTACAATTATGATCTAACTTGAAGGTAGTATCTTATCTATGTTAGTGTTTCCAGAGGTGCGGAATCTAGACGTCTAATTTTCTTATGTAACCCATTTCTAGAAACCACTTATATAACAAAACTCAAGACAAATTCACCAACACAAAATCGGTTGTACCATTTAGAGGCTTAACCATATCGAATCGTAACTTGCCGATATCGAGTCGTAATTCGATTCTAATGTTTGACCTGGAGATTGGTTTCGGGCGATGACTGTGGAATTAGATATTTCGATGAGCTAAGCATTAGTATGATTGATGCGCTTTTCATTCACACTGACTCGATTCATTCTCGTAATGTGTGGGAATATCGATGGTTAATCGAGTCGAATGATTGTTACATTTTCAGGTTACGAAGTCAGAAAGTTCTTCTAGGTTTTTGGTTCAACTGAGCAATAATATGTTTTTGTGGCTTTCTGCCAACTACACTCATTTAAGCAGCGCGTATTAAGAACTATTTAGCTTTGACGATTAATTGTACATTACCAAAATGAACCGTCAAAGCTAAGAAGTTCTTAATACGCGCTGCTTAAATCGATGATGGTAAGCCGCCATCTCTACAACGTTCATAAGGCCTTGTCAGGCCTTAACTTTCATATATTTTTTTTTATCAATCTATACACTATTTTGAACAAGGAATATAATATTCCTTTAGTAGTAAGACTGAAAACTCTGAACACACGAATAGTCGTCGACTCTATTGTCTACAAAGCATCGTTTTCAGCCATAATAAAGACAGCGTAAAATTTATATGCATCGAATTCTCGCTGTGAAATGCGAAAATATATCATCGCAAGAACAATATAAAGATGCAATCACTTTGTGACAGAACAATCGCGCAGGTATTCCCGATCCCGACAACATCGAGATTGCATCTATACGGGAATTTTATTTAAAAACACAACTGGAAAACAACTTGGCAGGAATAAAGTTGGGAACTAGTGCACGTACCAAACGGCACAGTGTATAAGTGTAAGTAAGCCGGGGTCGGAGCGAGTTCGGATTGCATACTAAGCAGGATCGATCGAATCGAATTTGTCAAAAATCGGATTTACATGTGCAGTGCGCGCAGCACTAGCTTGTTTTGTTTTTGAATGAAATCGATTTCGGTTTTGCAGATAGAATGTCAGCTCTTTTATGTTTTAAAAGGATTTGCAGTTTTATTTTGCAAAGATTGGATTATTAATGAATCATCACATTCTGAAGAGCCGTGATGACCTTGGGGTTGGAGCAGTCGCCTGCTACGACGCATGAATGCCAGCGGGGACTGTACCAATGAGTTTTTTTTAAAACTTGTGTGTAGTGATTTCACACCACGTACTTTATGGTGAAGGAAAACATCGTCTGAGAATTATTTCAAAGACGTATGTATAGTGCCTGAGACGGCGATAGACTGCCTATCTCTCACGTTGGCACATAATCGTCTTCGGTGAAAAGTGGGTGTTGTTATTACAACACCTCTGCCTACCCCCGGGGAATACAGGCGTGAGCATATGTATGTATGCCCTAACTGGTTACCTAGTCGGTTGGAAGAATAAAAACATTATTATTTAACACCATTTATTATCCTAGAAAAATAGTTTAGTCTATACATCTTTATCTATACAGGCAAATAAAATGGAAGTGTCTGTTTGTAATTTAAAATTAACAGCTTTTCTATTAATGCATATGAAATTATACAATTATTACATTAATATTGAATTAAGACAATTTCAAATATTTTTCTCCGGCTGTCTGTGTGTTTATTTCGGATAATCTGTCCGGGTACTTTTATATAGGTCTACGCGAGTGAAGCCGCGGGACACAGCTATCAACAATAGCAAACAGTATATATAAAATAGATTCGCAGAATTCACAAAAAGAAACATCAGAAATCTTCATCGTCAAACTCAAATCCGGGGTTTGATTCCCAAGCGGCAGTTTGTTTTTTTACTCCATCACGGCGGTTCCCAGGGGTACAGGCAGGAATCTCCGTGAAGAATCTAATACACTACAAATGGAAGACGAGCGTGAAAAACGGGATAATTCGAAACGAAACGAAATTATGTTTACTGATGCTGTTTTTGTGTGAAGTGCCTACTGAATATTGATTTTAGGGATCGTTCCGATTCAGAAACATGGGCGGCATGTTTTGTTTGTTCTATTAATAATACATTTTCAATCAAATACACTTCTTTGGTACACATATTTTAAGACCAAATCTATTTTACCTAGGCAGTTATTAAAGCAATAGAATCTGTACATAACTCATTAATAAAAATAACCGTGAGATATTATTTCATAATCTTCTTTCTATTTTCTTAATCATAGTATATTAATTCCACTCCCTTAACCAGACAGTCCACAGAAGTATAAATATAAATTGTACAAGCAGTTAGGAATCTATGAATAAATCATTCAAAATTATACACTCACATAGACGCACACATCTACGAGATTATAAAGAGAACAGCAGTGTTTTTAAGATTTTTTTATAAAACGACAAATTATATTATTTTGACATTAAATAAAACAGTATTTTTTTTTTATCTTTAAGATAGACAACCTTCACGCTCAATGGAACAAACGTTCTTATTTCAAAAAATGGGCCTTCCTATTATTGAATAGTATTATTGAATTTCCTTTTCGAATCTTTGCATTAACTGTGGCATAATGCAAAGATTCGAAAAGGAAACGAATCAAAAGAAAGTTGCACACGAGATGACATTCTCGCCACGACTAATCGGTGTTGACATACGTCAAACGGGGGTGACAAGGAATTTTGGCGGGATTCCTCTTATATCCAATTTCATTACCGACAGAGGGAAGTTATTGGATCGGAATGACGCAAAATGAAATACTGTGTCTTGCGAAAACGTCGCGAAATACCGGTGCATTTAATGTTTATTTAAGAGGGTGGCTTGAGGGGTTTGCGTACTTACACGTGCTTACGTGAATACTGAACGTATAGAATGCTTTTGTCAATGTTAATAACAATTTAGAATATTGTTTAATCTACAATTTTTTTTGACTATAGTATATAATATAAAAATGCGTTATTTTTCACACATTGTGTTCAAAATGATTCATACAGTTTCGGCCCTGGTAAAGCGTTTATGAACGTCGAAGAACTCAAGATCGGTGCGGAAACTAGCCTTTTGAGAAATACCAACAAGAAACTCAGCTGGCATAAAATCTATTCTGTAATGGTTAAATAAAAATAAGCAAATATAATATTCTCCGAATAACTTTTACTAAATATTTCAAAACTAAAGCGGGCGTAAAAGGCTTATTAATTTCCTATTAAATGCTCTGACATAGCAATATTTTATCTTAATATAATAACGGGTAATCATAAAAATATTACCTACACGACTAGTGTGTCCACCTTACCACAAAGAGCTATAGATTACAACTAGTGTGAAGCGGTAATTATAGACCGCTAGCCTGCAATTATTGCGCAATATCTTGCATGCCACTAACCGGCTGTAAGCGGATTACACCGGTTGCAAGCAGTTACGAGGGGATGTGATAGCAATTATGTTATAGGTGGATTGTATTAATGGTACGGCTTTGTATAATTGATATTGTTGATTTTAATTATTATTTAGATATTTCACAATACGAGTGGTGGTTTGAGTAATCATATTAATTATTTAGCCTCAACTTTCACTCAAATTACATTACTTTTATTTTGAACTCGTTGGTCTAGTGGTCACACAGAACACAAAGTCCTAGGTAACTTCGTCCAAGTAATGGTTTAAATCCCTATGTCATTCAAAAATTGGTGAGACAAACAGACAAAATCTTATTAAGCCACAAGACAGCGCCTCATTTCAGTTAGATCACTCAATGACTACTTATACTCAATCTGCAAATGATCATCATTATTTTAAATATTAATATAGTAATAATATAATAATGGTGAAAAGTGGGTGTTGTGATCACAACACCGCTGCCTACCCCTTCGGGGAATACAGGCGTGAGCATATGTATATATGTAATATAGATTAAAATTATTTAACATATTCCGCTCTTACATTATGTAACAAAAGATTTTCAAAAGCTCTCTCTGTTTTCACAAGATTGTATAATTTGAAACATAAATATTACAGTTTAACTAAAAGCACGTTGATAAAAGTATAAAGAGCTGGAATTGTGGAATGAATTATGAAAATTACACAGCGCGTACGGGACGTCGTTTGCGTGGAATTATCCTCGCTAATAAGGATTAATCATGGTCGCCGTACACGCAGGTGGTGCGGGAGGCAAATCCTTCATAAATATATTTGATTTGACACTTTCATTGTTTAGCTGGTAAACCATTTCAAATACGTTTCCATTTATTTTATTAATACACTAGTTTGCGTCCGGGCTACGTCTACAACGCAATTAGGTTTCCCTTGGGACTGGAATTTCGGAAAACCTTTCCTTATTGTATACCTACACCTCACCAAAAACACACCCTCTAAATTTCACGTCCCTAGTCATCATCTCCCTGGCTTTATCCCATACATTGTTGGGTCGGCACTTGATTCAACCCGATGTGGCTGATCACCTGATTTTTATACGAAGGGACTGCCATCTGACCTTCGCAACCCCTTTTACGAGGAAAATCTGTGATCTGTGGTAAATCAATTGTCAGACTATTTTAGGCCTCCGACTGACCTGTAACGATTGCCAAAGATGATAAATTGGCAACCGGGACCGACGGCTTAACGTGCTCTCCGAGGCATAGAGGGAACTCGAGTGGTCACCCATCCAATTGCTGGATAGGGCTAGGGTTGCTTAACTTCACTGATCGAATGATATACGCAATAGCAACTGTGCCACGAGCTCCTCTGTATGTAAGGGCATCTTTACAGATATAAACATAAAATAAGTTGACCGTCCTAAAGTTCATCTCAGCTCGGACTCGACTCGGTCTAGCTTGAGTCGAAATAATTATAGATTTTCCACGAGTGTACCAAGTATATATTTTTTAAGTTTATGTAAACAGTTAGGTGCTTACATAAATACACTATCAGGATATAAGGGTCTTACATCTCGACCTTAGCGACCTTCCTATGCCGGACCTAATAGATAAACAGTTTGATGTATGCGCCCCAGGCGGCATCCGGCTTTGACGGGTTTATATACGATTACAACTTGCGGACCCAGCCGATGGACAAAGGGATCCTATCGATGGCTGTATTATTTCCCTATCACTGCTCTACCATGATTGATTGAGAATACGATGTATCGATGTATTTTAGGTGTAAGATATGTAGTACTAACAAATTTTAAGCTGAAAATACTGAATCGTCTAAAGCATGTCACAGGTGACGTCACGATTAATGAGGTCTTGTAATAACAACACCGAAGATGATTAAGTGCCAACGTGACAGATAGTGAGTCCATCGCCGTTTCAGGCACTATATATACATTATGTCTTTGAATTATTTTGTTTTAGAAAACATCATATTAACATTCGCATATTATACATCCCTATTCCCTATTTAAGAGTACATTCTACAACGAAACTAGAGAGCTGAATCGGGGAAAGTTTCGAAGAATTTTCAAATTCATATTCGGATGAGGTCATATATCAGAATTTCAGCGTTCGGTTTGAATTACAGTTAGATTTATAGCTCGCATGCGGCCTAATCCGGCATTACGTGTTGTGAACTCATACAGAGGGTAATAGCAATTGAAGCGACTGAAATAACTAGTTATTTATGAAAGGAAGGGACGAAAGAACCAATCCATCCGTAGTGAATAAATAAACATGAGACAGGGAAACACTTTATACAATTTATTGGGTTATGACTGTTACTATATTTTATGACAAATACAGAATTGCTTATAGTGGGCGCTCGTGGTACTGTTTCGATTGAGCATAATATAATATATATGTGGGATTTAAATAGAAATAAATATAAAGGTTTGACTGAATGTTCTTTACTTCGTCTTTAACACATCTTAAAATAAATACGTCTTAAAATAATAAAATAGTAAATACGTCTTTCGTCGTCCGTCTTTCACGTCGTCCACCATCGTTCTGTCATCTGTCACATCTTATTTCTTCTTCTATTCTTACACGCTGCCTATCATGCTAACATAAAACCTCTTTCCACATATATATATAGTATGTGTGGGGTCACCATTGTAGATCGAATCAAAAACAGTCTGATAAGAGACTGTTGCAAGTTGAAGAATGATGTGGTGACCGGAATTGAAAAAAGTATGTTGAGATGGTTTTGATATATCGAAAGGATATATAACAAAATAAATTTATAGAGCGAATGGGACTGGAAGTGTCGGTAGAGGGCGTCCAAGGAAGAACTACTATGACCAAATTAATAGTATATTTCAGAAAGTTCAAATTCGGAGCACTCGTAACCAAAGAAAGTGTATGAAAAGATGCATGAATGTGGATAAAGCGAAAGAAGTATGTAAGGATCGTAGCATGTGGCAAACCGTGGTCTCTGCCTACCCCCATGGGATACAGGCGTGAGTATATGTATGTATGTATGTATAATATATTTGAAGGCCTACTCGCTTTATCAGAAAAACAAAGTTTCGGGCGAAAGTTCGCAAAGTTGCCACCACTTCGTGTTCGTTCTTAAATTACGTCTTTACGTGGACCGCTACAAAATTATTTTTCGTTTATATATTCTACTAAGATGACCTTAAATATATTATTAAACGTCCAAAATTCTTTAATAAAAACAAAGCTATACTGAAACTAAGTTTGGTTGTCGTGTGTTTGTGTACTTTCGTTTTCGGAGAAAGAGAGTAGACCCTCTGATCAGCCAGAAGACTATGAAAGTCTTACTACAGTAGAAGTGGTTCCGAAGGTCTTAGAAGTGCGTAAGTAAATATCAGGTGATCAGCCGTTTTGGTGTATCTACGCTAATATTATAAAGAGGAAAGATTACCTACATAAGAATGCTACATTCCAAATAATATTCTTCATTCTAAATAAATAAAAAAATTTGCCTTGAGGTTTGAGCAGTCGCCTGCTACGCAAGCGACGCGACCAATGAGTTTTTCTAAAAAACTTAAGTACAGTGATTTCACACCACGTGCTTTACGGTGAAGGAAAACATCGTGAGGAAACCTGCATATTTCTGAGAAGTAATTCAATGACGTATGTAAAGTGTCTGAGACGGCGATGGACTCACCATCTGTCACGTTGGCACTTAATCATCTTCGGTGAAAAGTGGGTGTTGTGATTACAGCACCTCTGCCTAACCCCTTCGGGGAATACAGGCGTGAGCATACGTATGTATGTATGTAATATAGGTTATATTTTATCCCCGTGTTCCCACGGGAACGGGAACTACGCGGGTGAAACCGCGTGAGGTTCGCTGGTTCTAAAATATATGGTTCGAAAAAGGAATCTTTCTATTTCGTCTAAATCGATAATGACTAACATTTTAGTCCTGGGTTTATATAACTTCTGCAAGCAGTGAGGTAAGTGTTCAAGTTACCATAATACCATTCATTTCTGGCTAAGTTCTACTTGTTTTCACCAAAAAACAATGCCCAATCACTTTACTTAGTGTAAATACAAAATTATTTACCAGCCACATTGTCGGGTAAATTTTGGACGCATGCGAAATCTAAAAGGGCAGCATAATCTTGGGCGTTGAAAACAATTGTAGTATTATGTTTCCCGTAAATACGACCAATAAGGAAAAGTATTCGACGGAAAACACGATTCGGCCATACACTCCTGTAATAAAGGAATATAACAATATTTAGGTTTTCTTGGGAAAGCTTGCTGAACGTCGCTTCTGTTATCGAAGTAACCTTCAGGGATGAGACTCAGGGACAGATATTAACGCAATTATAGCGAGGGCGGCGAATGTATTTATCATCTTATTATGATATTTTTTGTAAGCGTTTATTTATACATGCTGTTATTATGATAATTTTCGCTAATAATCTCCAGTGGAAGAATTTTTATGATCCATACAGATAAATAAAATTGAAGTGTCTATTTCTATTAGCTTTCACTAAATGCATATGAAAGTATATACGGTACTGAAATAAAAAAAAACAATTTTTTAAAGTTATTCTCAGTCTGTTCCGGGTAAACTCTGAAACGGCAAGATCGATGTACCTTGCATCGCGATTCTAGTAAGAAATTAACGATTCCCGACACCAAATGACACCGCGAAACTAACAACCGTTATGGCTGCAATCAAAATGGGTGACAGTTGTCAATAACAGTTGTTATGACAGCTTTAATACTGGCACAACTGATCGGTATTACTACGCATAATTGTGTCGCTTGAGATGACCAGCCTCCACAAGCAGCACCTGTTCACAAGTATGACGAGAATGATGTGAGAACCTATACTTGCGGCTCTGTACATGCTGCGTGGCTGACTCTTCATAGATATACCCCAAAATGTGTCTTGGCACGCGAACCAAGATCCAAAGAGATATAAAGCCTAATATTTTAATATCTTCGAGTTGTCTCCTAACAAAAAATAATGTCGACCCAAATAAGCTTCAAGTAGGTTAACTACCAGATATTATTGTGTCACTACATGTGGCGTTCTTGTCGTAATAGCCAATTTGCTCATAACTTATGGGCATTAGAGCACTCTCTGACATAGGGGGGGCTTGAGGGTGCTTTGACTTCCTCAGTTATCGATGGCGAAAGCAAAAAAATATTGAATGTATTTACGAGACGATCATGACACAGTTTCGCGTCTTCGCGTCCATATACATCTTCAAAATGTTCAAAACAATATCTTTGTTTGGTCGGCTAATGTCGGTTGCCAATTTATCATCTTTAGCAATCGTTACAGGTCGGTCAGTAGCCTAAAATAGCAACTGATTAAACACAGATCACAGATTTTCCTCTTTAAAAGAGTTACGAAGGTCAGATGGCAGTCGCTTAGTATAAAAATCAAGTGATCAGCCACATCGGGTTGTATCAATTGCAGACCACAACAATGTATGGATAAGGCCAGGGACGACGATGATGGTCGGCTAATGTCAGTCACAATTTTTTTTTTCATATTCATATATGTATTGCAAGGTAGTTTCATATTTAACACAATATAAAATTGATCACTTATAGCGGCAATAACTTCAACCCTGTTAAGGCAATGTGAAACAACTTATACTTAGTTAAAAAATATAGTCAAAGTCAAAGTCAAAGTCAAAAGTATCTTTATTCGATTAGACTTTTTACAAATTACTTTCAAATCGTCAGAATGACATAATTATACAGGATTATACATGCTACCGCCAGGTTCGGAAGGTTGCTTTTACTGAGAAGAACCTGGCAAGAAACTCAGTAATTACTCTTTTCAAAAATATTATACAATTTAAAGAATACCAAATAAATAATTAAAAAAACGTACGAATAAAATTTACCTCATGTTAATTACTCCTTTTACTGATAGATGTTATAAGGCAACTCTTCTATCTATTATAATATTATAAAGAGGAAAGGTTTGTATGTATGTTTGTCAAATTGGCTCAAAAAGTACTGGACCGATTTAAAAAAATCTTTCACCGTTTCATTGCTACATTATCACTGATTAATATAGGCTATACTTTATCCCCGTACTCCCACGGGAACGGCAACTACGCGGGGGAAACCGCTTAACGTCTTCTAGTGTCAGATAAAAACATGAGTTTACGTGGACATCGGGAGTAGCTACTCTATACAAATAAATATAATTTTTAGGTACTGAATTTACCGTCATGAAGTTGAATGAGAAGGGTATTGAACCTTTTTGTCAACATGTGACGTAATTACAGTTTAAAATCCTCCGGGGACAACAGCTGGAACATTCTCTAACTATTGGATCAACATTATGGCACTGCTACAAGGTGACGTCGCGAGTTAAGAGCGCTCAGCGAAAATAGTGAGCTTTCGCGTGTATTTTATTCGCATCCAGGCAGAGAGAGATGGACTCATACAATTTCTACTGCGCGTTCAAGGTCTCTCATAGCTCGTGGCAGGACCTGCATTGAATAAATACAATATGAGATATATGTATTTGCAGTCTAATGTTTTTTGAGATGCTATTGCAGCATATTCTATCCTATAAAGCGTAAAAAACTATTAATCAACCATTTGAGTCAACTATAAGAGTGGTGGCAATGAAAAATTGCTACAATATCGTTACAATCCGAAGGTAAATTTCGCCGACTTCTGTCAAGTTACGATAGCTCAGACTGGAGGCTTCCATTCCAGCCTATCGGGTGATAACGAAATAAGGCTGTACCGCGGTTCAAGGCCAAGATCGTTCAGTTCGCGTTTTTTTTCTGAATTTATTTTCTATTTGGTTTTTTACGAGAAAACGTCAAGTAATTTATTTTCTGAGAATAAGAAATCAAGCACAGCTCGGTTAACCAGGTACTTAGCCGTAAACCGTTACCCAATAATCGACAGTTTAATATAAACCACCAATTCACACCGTATTCAGTGTAATTAACAAGTTAAGTGAACTTAGTTCCTAAACATAACAAGTCCTTGGAACTTGATATTCATAGAGCACTTCAAGTTCGCTAAGTTAACACTTTAAATTTCCCGGAGGAGCATTATTTTCACATAAATCAACCCTTCCTCGGGTCTCCGGGACCCGGTCCCCATGTGATTAATTGATTAATCAAAGGTTTCACGAGTAATTTTAATGATTTATAGCCGTATCAGTGTAACACACGCTTTCTTAAACATGATCATTAATCGGCTCTGAACTTTGTTTAACCTACAAAAGGTAACGAGCTTTATGAAAAGACCAATCCATATTCATATTATTAACTAGCTGTGCCCGCGGTTTCACACGCGTAGACTTAATATAAAAGGGTTCGCGGAACCCCAATGTTTTTTTTTAAATAAAAGTAGCCTAATTTACTTAAATTGTAAAATGTACTATCTTGCCAGTGAAAGTCCGACAGACAGACATCAAGCACTTGAAGAATCATTACGCGCAAAAAGCCACTGGTAAAAGCTAGGAATAAATATAATAATTGCCAATATGGTAGTTAAGGCGAAAAAATATGATTATTTAAAATATAAATCATTGAGGTACTGAGTTAAAGTTCCATAGCATGCGTAACCTCTAGCCTTCCCAAGTCTTCTTCAATAAAAACTTACATGTTCAAAGACACCGCCATGCTTTGATATCGGTTTATAATAACAGTACTACTTATATATGCTAACGCCGTCCCAGAAGGCTCCCCGAAGGGGTAAGCAGAGGTGTTGTAACAACAACATCCACATTTCACCGAATATGATATAAGTGGCAACGTCCAGAAGGCGAGTCCATCGCCGTCTCAGGCCTTTACATACGTCTTTGAATTTCTTCTCAGACATATGCAGGTTTCCTCACGATGTTTTCCTTCACCGTAAAGCACATAAGGTTTTTGAAAAACTTTTGGATTGGAACTTGCGTCGCTTGCGTAGCAGGCGACTAATCAATCCCCAAAGCCACCACGGCTCACTACAGTACTACAAATACCTGAAAACACAAATCTTTTCATCAAAAGACTCCAAACGAGTAATATAAAAAGGCCAGTAACAAAAACCGCGTGTGAATTTCAACGAAAGCAAAAAGGAGGATATCAAACGGCTATCGACAGCCAATGTCAATAAAGTCGTTTACAAAGGGCACCAGGAATCGAGTGAATCAATTTCAAAACCTTTAATTGGCCCTGCTAGGGATGACGGCCCTTTTTGATGTCCCATTCTTTGCTTCCCCTTCGACTTAAGAAAATAGTCACGGCGTCAATGTCCCTTGTAGAATTTAATTGATAACAGGAATTTCTTTCTCGGATTCTCCGGATAGCTTAGCTGTTATCCTGTGATCCTGACATTTGTGATATTGGAAGTTTTTTGATACCTGTCCCGGATATATCTTAAATGAAAAAACCCATAATTTCTTTTCCAAACCTAGCTCTTACCGCAATGATAGTTCAATTGTGCGACAGTGACATAATATTAGTCAAACGTAGGAAATGAGCTCATGGTATGGCCCCTGGGTCTCTAGACAAAGTAACATCATCCTCACGCTTCCTTAATAGAAACCATACAAATTGTATGGCAATGACATGTATCACGTGACTGATTTAGGTCTCATTTCGTATCGTTTCTACTAGCGCGAACGCGAGAGAATGCTACTTTGTCTAGAAAAACTGAAGCATCCTCGGAGGGGTAGGCAGAGGTGCTTTTTACCGAACATGATTTGATCCCAGCGCGACATATGGTGAGGCGCCGTATAAGACACAGTCATCTGCAGGTTTCCACAGCAATTTTTCATCATCGAAAAGCTTGTCGTGACATCCCCACTCTCGTCGCTTGCATAGCAAGTCGACTTACTCGGCCATCAAGGCCATCATATTCCTAAAATATCTCAAGTCACAATTTGATCGGTATCCTTAGAAGCTTCATTTGTCTCTGTATGTTATTGCGAAATAATAAACGATCCGAATGAACATGTTCACATTGAACTTTAATTAAAACGAGACCTAACGCAATAACCAAGCGGTTAGCTAGTGATTTTGGGATAACATAATTGTGGGTTTATTAAAACGGTAATCAAAATATTCGGTGCACATTGCGTGTACACCGGGCATTATCGCATCACCCCTGTAATGTTTGGTAAGCGGATGCAGCCAGGGCAGGGCTGCGATTGAAATAAATGATTTGATAATTCGATATTTGAGGCCTTGTATTAAAATCATTTGTTACAATATCAGATTAATAGGCTAAGCAAAAGTTTGATTTGTCGCTCAATCGACCAAACTAATAGCATTTGGTTGGTCGTTTCAATCTGTCTAAATCATAGTATGTAGTCATTAAGAGGCGGTCTATCCATTTAAACTTCAGCCGCGGCCAAGGGGACACGTTTAAAACGTCCGTAATCAAATTTGCTTCGAGACTTTAAGGGTTACAGCCTTCAACTTTGAGCAGCCCTAATAAATTATATTGCCGACAAAACTGCTCCCGAGTGCGACACAGCTCGTTGGCTTATCTAATTGGTTCAAATTCGACTCGACCCGGCTTATAATTGGGCTGGATTCGTGAGCCTTATGCGCTACGTAAATTAGTCGAAATTCGAACGGCGGATTAGGATCGTCGCGAAACCGCACTAGCCTACAAACATGGATAATAAGTTTAGCCTTAATGAAGATACCACACGGAAAACAAATTTTGGCGTCTCGAAACTGAAACTTTGGAGTTTGAGTTCCTCAGAAGGCTTGGGTACAAGGAAATTCTTGCTTAATTAACGTAACTTGTGCACGCGTTTCGTTTTCAAATTATTTACACGTAGAGGTGTCAGACTGATTAAAGCGGCCTGACACGACTCACTAATTACAGCTCACTGGGGCTGTTACATGTTCCACTGTATATTTGTGTTATTTTATCGAATTCCAATTATGTATTTCGCTTTAGGTATACTAAGGTCTCGCTTCAAAATAGATTAAGGAAGTATCGTCATCAGTCCATACGAATGCTGCTTATTTTATTTTATTGGTTCGATCTGGCAATAGTGCTTCCATTGTAACCTTATCATGATACCGTTCGTTCAATATGAAATTCTTTAGTCTCAGATATTTTACCAATTGTACTTCTTACGAGTATGTTTTAGTTTGACTAATTGTAAGTAGATGGCGTGAGTTATGATTTAGATCGCGCTATTGAAAGTTGTATTGTGATACATAAATATGTTTGGAACCATTAATTTTTATCCCCAATTTGACGGAGCATTATCACAATCGTTTGATTATCAACCCTGGTGTTTTTAATTTGACCCCCTCAAACAGATATAATCATGCATGCAGATTGCAGAGTTTCGCGATGTTTTCCTACGCCCTTAAACTGGTAATGTGAAGTCACTGCGCTTAAGTTTTTACAAAAACTCCTGCCTTATCAAATGAACGCTGCCTTGAAACACACGCAACATAAATTACACAAAGCGTATAAGAACCAAGAAGCTCGGTTTGTTCAACGAATTCCTCGACAAAGCGAATTCCCCAAGATTCCCAATTAAACGTGCGACACTCCATCCGTCGAACTTCGCACTAACTTCACAATCTTGGCGACGCGCTCCGAAAGAATTCCTCACTAATTAGTATAAGTTTATGCATGCCAACTAGTTTCAAGTCGGGGCTTTAATTACCATCGCGTCAATCACTTTTATTCCCAAGTTTGCGCCCAATTTGAGATTTTTTCACCCAGTTCCGAGTGTTTCGGGATAAATCCGGCAGTTACTGGTAGATTAACGATGTAGCCGGGTAGGTATCGCATTTTTGTGGCCCGAGCCGGGCTTAGGAGATTGACTAATGAATTTTTGTTGTGAATTAATCGAGAATGGTCGAAGAGACGGAGATTCTTAAACCATTCTAAGAATGCCAAAGCCGGGACTTTGTTAAAACGTTACGTAAACGAGGACTGCTGAGTCAATATCTAATCATAAATTGGGTTAAAAACAAATAAAATTACTTATAATAAATTAAATGAATTGCTAAGAAGTTCTTTGAATAAACAATTTCGGTAAATCGTTGACTAATTCTTTAGATAAATAAATACGCCGTTACTTATTCGATTATATCATTGCACATTCGAATAATCGAGACATCACACGGGGTGTGAACTGCATAGCGGAGCTCATTCCAAGCAAATCGCGATATCGCAGCCACGGCTACCATGGGCACAAAATAACAACGTACAAGGCATGCTCACATATGTTGGCAGTAAAGTGCACACTCCGGTGCCTCTCTCACCAAACATAATAACTTTTTTAACTTGATCCAAGATCTTTGTATGAGATGTATGACTAGAACAAAAATGGAAAACAAGCGTATGGTCCGCCTGATGTGAAGCAACTACTGCAGCCTATGATCATGACCAACACCGTATAATATAATACTTGAGTGTCACTCAAGTATTATACGCCCATCTTATAAAGAACTAGAGGACGTTATGCAGTTTCACCCGCGTAGTTCCCGTTCTCGCGGGAGTACGGGGATAAAATCTAGGCTACATTTCCTGTTGATAATTTAGCTATCCATAGCTGAAAGAAGTTTTCATATCGGTCCAGTATTTTTTGAGCCAATTCGTTGCAAACATACTTTTATACAAATCTTTCCTCTTTATGATATTAGTATAGAAGTATAGATTGCTGTGCCACCATATAACACGGTAAAATATTCCCACTATAGGCTAGCACAGCTCCACTACACTCTGGAGCACTGGCGTCTGGTAATCAGATAGAGGTGGTTATTTGACTGTCTGTAAGGTGGATTCCAAATTATGCAGGAAGCCATTCTTGTGTATGTTTAATTTTTGTGCTATCGGTACTCGGACGTAGCCAAAGGCGTTAGTTCCCTCGTTTGGCTCCTTAGAAGGTAATTTAGCGCAGGCGATAATAGTCCCTCGGTCGACTAAAAACGTACGAGAATCGCGGTGATTAAAAATAATTAGCGCTCGAGCTTAGCTTTGTCGGTCGTTGGGACTCGTTTCACCCATTTAGTTTGTTCCTGGAGGCCCGTGTGTGGAATTCTTTGATATTGTTCTCACATTTAAGTTATAGAATAAGGAAATGCATTCAATACAAATGTAATCATATGACATTCAATCCTTTTTGGCATATTAATGTCAAACGTATTTAATAGTCTATAGATAGCTATAGATAGATGTCTGTTAGCAATTACAAATGAATAGCTTTTCACTATATGCATAATATGAAAATATACGGTTCATCCCTGAAATATCAGATTCCAATTTTTTTTCAGTATGTCTGTTTTTTCCAGCTATTCATTGAAATGGCTGGATTTATTTTCTTGGCATATAGTTGATGTTGCCAGGTTTAACTTAAGCTAAGTATATAAAAAAAAATATTTTTATTAAATGTCCGCGAAAGCCACCCGTGAAATTAAGTCTACGCGGGTGAAACCGCGGGGCACAGCTAGTATTGATTATTGAGGTTAATGGCACAGATACTATTTCGCATTTCATGTAAGTCAGTTCAGCGAGTAAAACAACCAAGCAAGTAGTTGGATGGGTGACCACTGACTCCGAGTCCCCTCTGCACTCCGAGTGACTCGGAGAGAACACGTTTAGAAGTCTGACGACAGGTGCTGGGTCTGGATGCCGACCCCAACAATTTATAGTGTTCATCTACGAAAATAAGAATCATTTAGAGAATATCAGAATAAACCTTTCAACAGACACACACACCAAACAAAATAATTACTTACATTTATGAAAATAAACAACAAAATAGAGACTGCCAATTATTGCCGAAATTCCGAAACAGTTTCGCTCTATTGACGAGAATTATGTTAACGTCGGCTTCCAAGAAAATTCGCAAACACAGCATTGATTTGTTTATTATTTACCTAATTATTACTTGAATCAACAAAGTCCTATTATACATACATTATAAACGAGAGGCTGAATTTAGGAGGTTTGACGAGTTTCATAATGGAGATATGTAACAAATGTGTCCGGGACACAAACTGATCTTCTTTGTGCCTTTAATACACTTTGAAAATTATGAATAAAGGAATGAGGAGCTCGTGGCACAGTTGCTATTGCGCATATCAGCGAAGTTAAGCAACATTAAGCCTAGCCAGTAATTGGATGGGTGACCGCCCGAGTTCCCTCCGTGCCTCGGAGAGTTAAGCTTTGTAAGTTACGTTAAGCCGTCGGTCCCGGTTGCCAATTTATCATCTTTGGCAATCGCTACAGGTCAGTCGGAGGCCCAAAATAGTCTGACAACTGGTTTAACCCAGATAACAGATTTTCCTCGTTAAAGGGGTTGCGAAGGTCAGATGGCAGTCGCTTCGTATATAAATCAGGTGACCAGCCACATCGGGTTGAATCAAGTGCCGACCCCAACAATGTATGGGATAAGGCCAGGGCGATGATGAGATGATACACATTATGCTAAGACTGGTCATAGTATTCATATGAATGCCGAAAGTCGTGGAGACCTTGGGGTTTGACCAGTAGCCTGCTATGCAAGCGACGCAAGTTCGAATCGAAGTGTATGTACCAATGAGTTTTTCTAAAAACTTATGTGCAGTGATTTCACACCACGTGCTTTACAGTGAAGAAAATCATCGTGAGGAACCCTGCACATGTTTGAGATGCAATTAAACAACGTATGTATAGTGCCTGAGACGGCGACAGACTCACCATCCGACACGTTTGCACTTAATCATGTTCGGTGAAAAGTGGGTGTTGTTATTACAACACCGCTGCCTACCCCTTCGGAGAATACAGGCGTGAGCATATGTATAAATGGTCTAAATTCCATACTGTTCGTTAGGTAGGGGTGCTTCGAAAGTTACGAATATGGCCTTACCGAAAAACATTCTTTTGTTTTCTACTTATGTTGAGGATGCTCGATCGCAATTCTAAATAATTGTTTAAAATTTTCACCAACATCCATTTACCTAAATACCTATTTTATTATTGTCATTTTGAGTTGAATGCGATAGGATGTGCCGCATATAACCACAGACTAACAAAACAAAATGTGTTCCTGACTGAATAGAATTGTGATTGCACTTTTTGAATCGCTGTCCAAGTTGTCACAGATTAAATATAAACTTTAACAGCGTTTGTGTTGGTAGCTGGTACCGGCAATATCCGCTGACAACTTTGTAGACGAGACGACGTACATACATACATTGTATGGTTTCTGAGAACACACGGAGCAATTTTTATTGCGATTACGCGCGTGTTTTTAATACAATTCAAATAAACAAACAGTATGTACAGTTATGCAAAGGTATATTTGATAGTGTAAGGTTATTGGGAGCTCTAACAGCATCATTATATTTTCCTCCCGCTTTTATTCCATGCTATTTGGGGATGGCATTGATCTTATTATCAAAACAAGGCATTTCATAAACACGATCAAGTAAGATTCTGAACTAAAGACTAAGTTTGGGCAGTCAATTTGTAATTCAATATTTTAGACACTTTCAAAGGTCAAGGGTATCTGGAACTTGAAACTAGCCATACCAGAATGTTTTTTTTCATATAAATTAGCTATTTATATTTAAAGACTTCGATAATATTTTTTTAATTAGCTTCAATCAGAAATAAGAGACATCGTGTAGTACTGTTTAGGCCACGTAAAGATTTGTATAGGCTATATGGCCGGGCCATATTTGAACATAATTCTATTTTATTTATCCCTATATCTGCTTGTTACTACTGTTACCGCCTTACTACACACTATATTGCAGCCCTAAAATTAGTTGCCCTAAAATTATGACCCGTTTAGAAACACACTTCACGAAATTATTTATCTATCAAAATGTTCAAAAAGTATATAAGGAGAAGGTCGATTTAAAGTCGATTTAATTAGTCTCTTAAGAAAAAAAAATCCTATTAACCACCAAATCTTCTTAACATAAAATTGTCATTTTGACGTGCATTTTGTCCAAAAAATTGCTGCGATTTTTCAATTTAAAGTCGCGCTGTGTGTTTTACATTACATAGCATAAACCTACCTACATCGGCTTCGTCCTACGGTGTCTGGGTGAAGATTTGTCATCTCTCCGTGTGACGACGTTAAGTCTCCTGTGCATTACATTCTTAGGGTTCCGTACCCAAAGGGTTAAAAACGGGACCCTATTACCTAAGACTTCGCTGTCCATCTGTCACCAGACTGGATCATGATACGTAGTTTGACAGTTGACATTTTTGCAAACGATGTATTTCTGCTGCCGCTATAGAAACAAATACAAAAAAGCTGAATAAAATTAATATTTAAGGTGGCTCTCATACAACGAACGTGATTATTTTGATCGTGTAAGTAACTGCGCCCTGCCGTTTCACCCACGTAGAGTTCTGCCACGGCTATATATGAAATTGTATTGGTGATTTGAAACCCCTACAATAAATTAAGTTCGCACAACTTTTTCACGTTTATTAGACACGTGAGCGCAGCACACGACATCACATGATATACTTCCAGAAAGAAACAAAAAAACATACTATGAAAATACAATTGAATTGACCTCTACACGCTTAATAGATAACATCGTACCAACTCAGAAACCTTCGTGGGCTCATGCACATCACTGCTGAAGATCATTACATGATCAAAAGCATTATATACGACTCTACAAGAGCATACAGACAAATATTAATTTGTATATATAGATGGTACAGAACCGTACGTCCGCGAGTCTGACTCGCACTTGGTCGGTTTTTTGGTAACCGATCTCCTTTACCTATTGGGGCCAGACGAGGTTTAACACGTCTTGAAATTGGCCGCTTATATATAGGGTGAGTCGAATTGACGTTGCTTGACTTAGAGCTCTTATTATTTGCCTTGTACACTTATGTCAATAAATAGTTTTATTGAAAACGACCCATCTTATTATATTGAGAAAATAAGCGTATGAAATAGGTATACGCAATACAATATATTCAGTGGAAGGACTTTACCTGCTAGTAAAATATTTATTCTATCAAGTAAATGCGAGTATGTATAATATTTATATAACAGTATAAATATACGCTTAGCTTACAAAGCAGTATGGAATTTAGATCACATTATTGAAAAAATAAGTGAGGGTTGTCACTCGCAAAGTTTTTAATGTATACTCCGTAATTTACTGCCAGACTAGAGTAGTTTTAAAAATGTTTGTAGAACACCGTATACGTGATCGGTCACGACGTGACACCCCTAACTGGCATTACGCTGGCACCAGTTAACATCTCGTAGATGCACGTGCCCGTGTGTGTCATTTCGATTTGTTCCAAGATTCCGTACTGTTTGTAGAAAGCTTATATTTATTGTGTCTATGTATAACATTAAACTAGAAACATTGCTATGTTTATCTATTGGGCCATATCTAAATTCGGGCCATATCACGATCAATGAATATAAATGAAAGCAGAGAAAAGCCCATATTCGAGGCGAATTAAAAAAGAAGACGATGCCCGTCGGCGGCTACACAAAAGAAATATTACTTATTTCTTTCGGCCGACAACTCGGTAATCACATTTGCTTTTGTTCGTTTCGGCCCTTTCATTCGCTTAATCGCGTTATTTCGGGACTTTGCCGAACAATCTTCGGGCGGACAATTTATGAATGACAGCGGAACGGCACGCATGTACATTGGATTATCAGACTGAACATTCAGATGTTTGTATCTCAGTACACACGAGATAGATTTGAGCTATTTATTGGCAGCTGTTGGTTGAATGATGTAAGGCAAAGCTGTTAAATGAAATGAAAATAATTTATTCAGTTTAGGCCCTGGTAAGGCACCGGTTCGGAAAGTAGCATTCTGAGTAGAACCAGCAAGAAACTCAGCTGGCATTATGTACATTCCATTACGTAGTAAATTGTGATTAATTACAATAAAATTCATATAGAACTATTCACATAGGTAACATAATCTTGTGAGTATTTTTATGGAATACCAATCTGAAATTGATGACCTCTAACCACAGACTATATTTAAGTTTCCTATCACAGTTTAAATATAAACTATACACGTAATTAGGAACAAATTGTTCGAAATGACTAAATAATAAATGACACTCACACAAATTTGCATCTACCAGAAAACGAGGGGAATTGGCGAAATAAAAAGTTAATATTAAAATCTCTAACATTGACAACCCTCACACTTTATGAAGCAAACGTTCTTATTTCAAAAATAGGTCTAGATTTCTTACTGCTTTTATGCTTAAGCAACTACTGTGCAAGTACGCTGGACTGGCTGGCTGAAATGTCAGTGTCAATGTCACTAATGTTATGAGTGTTGCAAGTACAAATAACAGGAATAAAAACCGTATTTTATTGTAATTTTTTTTTTACAATATACCTTTTATTAAGTAAAACTTAGAATGTTTGAAGCAACGAAAATCTTTCACTTGAACCAACCGTTAAATGCGAGAGGCAGGAAGGAAGCAGAGCGCACAACAAGATAGTTACCTACCCGGAAACCGCTGGAGGTACCTACCTAATTTTCTGTTTGTCTAATACATTATCTTATATTTTCTGGGAGAACTTTGCGTGCGAGAAATTGTATTTATTGGGCCGGGAAACATAGAATTGTCGGGAATAAGGTTAGTTAAGGGCACTTCGAGGTTGGGCATTTACTTCTTAAGATATTAGGTTATTTAATACATGTTTCTATGTGCGTATGGAAAAATTTCCACCGATTCGGAAATCAGCCTTCTGAGAACTGGGAAGAAACACAGTCTCTTGTAGATTACATCAAAACAATCATCATCGCCCTGGCCTTATCCCATACATTGTTGTGGTCGGCACTTGACACAACCCGATCACCTGATTTTTATACGAAGCGACTGCCATCTGACCTTTGCAACCCCTTTAACGAGGAAAATCTGTGGTCTGGGTTAAACCAGTTGTCAGACTATTTTAGGCCTCCGACCGACCTGTAACGATTGCAAAAGATGATAAATTGGCAACCTTAATTATATCAAAGCAATATGAAACTATAATATTATACATACATAGGTAGGCACTTTAACTTTCACAATGTTGAAAATATTGGTGCCGTGGTGGCCTCGGGGTTAGAGCAGTCGGCTGCTACGCAAGCGACGCAAGTTCGAATCCCAGCGGGGCCTGTACCAATGAGTTTTTCTAAAAAACTTATGTACAGTGATTTCACACCACATGCTTTACGGTGAAGGAAAACATCGTGAGGAAACCTGCATATGTCTGAGAAGTGATTCAAAGACGTATGTATAGTGCCTGAGACGGCGATAGACTCACCATCTGTCACGTTGGCACTTAATCAAATTCGTGAGCATATGTGTATGTATGTAATATTGAAAATGTTATCAGCATGGCCGGTGTAATATGTAAATCGATCATCAACCTATTAAGTCAGAGGTTGTCATAATAAAATATGCTCATGCCTATGTAGGTAGGTGTAATTATAGTTCACTCAGTAATTCACTTTCCCATATAATAGGGGGAGCCTATTTCATTTAACCGCGCACTACTGGATACTCCAGACTGTAACTGGGAAATAAAAAAAAACTTAAGCTCCAACAACACTTTGCCCGATCCGGGGATCAAACCAAAGACGACCAATGAGGGTGTCTGAACAAAATAAAAAAATAAAAAAAAAATTTTTTTCCTAAATATTTTTTTCTGTGATATCAACTTAGCTAACACAACACACACACCCTCTATAACGCTTAACCTTCGACAGTACCTACTCTCAACAACTGCTAAATGCAAATGGCGGTAACGCAAATTCCATGCATTATGCTGCCAGAGCAAAATGTCTTTATAAGACCGTGTTAAAGCTTAGGTATTTGCGATGACGTCACTACCGGGCCGGTAAGTAAAGAGTAATAAAGTCGATTGAGTGATATAAAATAACACATTCTGAACACGATTAGTGTAGGTATTCAATATCCCAAGCTAACGAACAATTGCCACACGGAAAAAACTACCAATGCGAACATTTAATTAAGTGTTGAAATCGACTCGGCTTTTTATATTTGGATCTAACGCAATAAAAAAAAAAACTAGCGAACTAAACTACGTGTTTTGCTTATTGACTTTAACAAATCATTCAGTCACTTGTTCCATTGCACAATATTTTATTTTAAGTAAACATTGTGGCTACGCAACAAGTATTGACAGGATCAAAAATGTTTTTTTTTTACTGGCAGCCCAAATGAGGAAACGAAATAGACAATCGAATAAAAAACTTAATTCAAATTTTAAGACACCATCCAATTCTATATTTAAATTGTCCCCGCCCACCTGCCGATGATGTCAGAGGATTAGAGTTGCGCCTCGGTAATTGCGTTCGAAATATGATTCGGGATATCGATTCGAATCTCAAAATCGTTCGCAACGATTCGCTTGCGTGCCGAATGAACACAACTCGCTTTGAGTAATGATACTTTGTCTCGTTCCGTTTTATTTATTGGCATTCGTGTAATATTACAGTGGATAAAGTGCATTTATTTTATTAAATGTGAGAATACAGGCCGATGATTGCATTTTATGCTAAGTAAGATGATAAATAGCAATTTGATCAGGATTGTTTGTTATTTTATAGAATGCTATAAGAGAACATAATGACGATGAAGTTAGTAATGAGGTGAACAGGTTCTATGTTAAAATAATTATATTAATCTAAAGATGACATCAGCCCGAGACACTTTTTCATGGTCTGTCGCGTTTCGAGTTCGTCATTAAATTGCAAATTGTTGCAAAGAGTTGAGCATGATTGTTTCCAGTTTACAGTCTGATTTAAATATTGTAAACTTTTTTTGAAATCTAGTTGTACTGAATACATGGATTTTAAGTCTCGTAAGTAACACAACATTTTAGTTCTTGATCTTAGCCCAAATAAAAAAAAAATTTTGTTTGGGCACAAATATGTTAACATGCCATAATAGTTTCGCCTCGAATACTATTTCCGATGCATTCTGTCATAGCTTTGTTTGCACAATGAAACGCAAACAAAGGGAGTGTCTATTAACCTGTCCAAAAACATAATTCAATCCTACAATGAGGCAACATTAAAGCCGGTGTGACGTAATGAAAATTTCATTGACACCGTCATAATTTTTTCCACGGCCCGTTTTTACAGCGGGCAACTTTTGTTATTCTCGCATACGGGAAAATAGCTCGAGTGACCGGCTCGTAAAAATGTAAATTAGAGTTAAAATCGTGTGCGTGGTGCAACACTAACGACGTTATGCCGGAGGTTTTAAATACTTAATAATTTTTCTTTTTTCCCGCGGTTAAATTAACTTTCTTTGTTTGCTCGCGTGCATTGTTTATGGTGTTATTAAAAAGTTTGGTTCTATTCTCTTTGTTTTTAATATGTTAATTTGCGAACGGTAGTGCTTTTAATGGTTAGTATTTATGTTAATTTTAATAGAGTTTTTAGAGTTGACGGCTTAATTATCAAACACGGGTAGTGTCGTGTGACTCGTGTAGCTGTAACTATGAAATTTAGTTTTTTACTAGCAAATACAATTTTTTTTTTAAATAAAAGTAGCTTAAGTTACTCTTTGTAACATCAGTTATCTGCCAGTGAAAGTCCGGTAAATCGGGCCAGCCGTCTCAGAGATACATATATGCATATTCTCACGCCTGTATTCCCCGAAGGGATAAGCAGAGGTATTGTAACAACACCCACTTTTCACCGAAGATAATTGAGTGCCAACGTGGCACTTGCCGTCTCAGGCACTATACGTACGTCTTTGAATTACTTCTCAGAAATATGCAGGTTTCCTCACGATGTTTTCCTTCACCGTAAAGCACGTGGTGTAAAATCACTGTACATAAGTTTTTAAGAAAAACTCATTGGTACAGGCCCCGCTGGGATTCGAACTTGCGTCGCTTGCGTAGCAGGCGACTGCTCAAACCCCGAGGCCACCACGTTAGGTTTAGATATTAAAATCGAAACTCCCAACCAAAAACTCTTTGGGTAATAAAAGCCTATTCACACGTAAACCCCGGCTATGGCGTATAGACATACCCGTTGTATGAGCAGCCCGGGAACAAAGCTGCGCTGACTTTTAGCCGGGTTAATTAAAATGTCAACAACACTTATTAATCAAAACGACGCTACGATACATTCGCTTTGAGACTGTGCAATTTTTAACACACAAGTTCGTTCGTTATTTACCATTAGTAAAATTAGATTTTCTTTAAATATGACTGCTTTTTTATTTTTGAATATTATTACTTTTTACAAAGTATTTTCAGAAGAATGACATAATTATACAGGATTATACATAATACCGCCAGGTTCGGAAGGTTGCTTTTACTGAGAAGAACCTGGCAAGAAACTCAGTAATTACTCTTTTCAAAAATAGTATTCTTTTTAAAATACAAAATAATCAATAAAGAAATGTAAAATTAACCAGAATTAGTAAAACATATTTTTCATATTTATAACTAACTAGCGGACGTCACGCGGTTTCACCCGCGTAGTTCTCGTTCCAGTGCGACTAGTCCCATCAGTGATAATGTAGCATTCAAATGGTAAAAGAATTCCAGTACTTTTTGAGCCAATTCGTTACTAACACACATACAATCTCTCTTTATAAGAGTAGTATAGATTCCATTATGATTATGAAATCAGATTGTCGATCTCGTACACTTTCTTATAAGAAAATAAAATAAATAATTCTAGACAGGTTAATGCCTTTATAGTCGTAGAAAGTACAATAAAAGGTAATACCTAGCATCCATTTTCATCTTCCCACCAACACTAACGTCTTAACCAGACCGCCATACGTTTCGCGTAATGCAATATCCTCATAATAATACGATTACAGAACGCACCCACATCACTCGTATCGCACAGCGAGCTGTGACGTGGCGGCTACGTCATCAATCACGCGAGGGTGGGGGGGTATATAAGCGGCCGATGCGCCCTATTGCGGGGCATTCTTCATTAGAGTGCTGCCGTGGAGACATGTCAACAGTTATTAATCATAATGGTCACTAGATACGTTATTGCTTCAAATTAATGGCTGCTTCTTGTAGTTCCTTGTGAAATATAATAAAACGCCTGGGTTCGATACATATGCTCACGCCTGTATTCCCTGAAGGGGTAGGCAGAGGTGTTTAACAAAGAACACCAACTTTTCATCGAATATAATTAAGGGCCAATAAATGGTCTTTGAATTACTTCTCAGACATTTGCAGGTTTCCTCGCGAAGTTCTCCTTCACCAGAAAACATGTGGTGTGTAATCACTAGACATAGGTTTTTAGGAAAACTCATTGGTACAGGGCCCGCTGGGATCCGAACCGAAGCTTGGGTTCAATCTCTGTGTAAAGCTAAATTTTATTGGATTTTTCCAATGGCCCACTAGCAGTCTGGATGAGTGCCCGGCTAGAGGTAATAGGCTCGCTCCCCATTACATGGGCTAAAACATAACTGGAAAAATTTAGAAGTACCATGAACACACCCCTGCCAACCCTTTCGGGCAATACAGGCCAGAGCATTATGTATGTATTCATGCACATAATGACCAGTTGCATAAAAGCCGTGATGACGGAGAATCTTCAGCAGTATGTGTGTACCGATGAGTTTTTCTTAAACTTAATTGCAATGATGTCACATCTCAAGCTAAGTAGCTTTACGGTGATGGAAAACATCTTGCAGAAACCTGCATATTTCTGAGAAGAATTCCATAAGTCGTAATAGTGCCTGTGACGGCAATGCACTCACGACTTCTCACGTTGGGATCGTCTTCGGTGTATGAGTGTTGCCTTTGCATTGGACCCTTCTGGGAAGACGTGAACATATTTTTTTAACGATATCAGATATAAATAATCGATTAACATGGTAGGTACGGACTCCAATATCCGGGATAATCTAAAGGCCATAGTTCAAACAGTTAATTCGAAACCGCAGTTCAAAATAATCCAATCAAGACGTTTGTTTAATATCACCTCTAATAAAACAAATGATCCGTTTAAATGCCGTGACCCTGGTCTGCGGTTATTGGCTTATTGGTCTTAGGTTTATTTTGATGTTATTATAGTCGGCTTACGATAAGTTTGAACTAGATTAGAGCCAGTTTGCGGTTTCAATTCTGCAATTAATTGGGCAATTAATAGAAGCAAAAGGCCATTCAAATATTTAGCTTATCTATCAGCTACTACTTTTCATCCGCGTTATGATTTTGAGTGCCCTATGTCTGTCCTTGTTCTATTATTGTTTGTCTCTATTACCAATTATAACAACATTATTATGGTTCAGCTGTAAAAAGTTCATAGGCAAGCAACAAGATGGCGCCACGCGTCAGATAGATCGCGCAATGATTGCTTTTCACATGTATATGGATACATACATACGCCTGTATTCCCCAAAGGGGTAGGCAGAGGTGTTGATATCACAACACCCACTATTCACCGAATATCATAATGATTAATATGTAGGTTTCCTCACGATGTTTGCCTTCACCGTAAAGCACGTGGTGTGAAATCACTCTACATATGTCGGTACAGGCCCCACTGGCATTTGAACTTGCGTCGCTTGCGTAGCAGGCGACTGCTCAAACCTCAAGGCCACCACGGCATGTATATGGATTTTAAGGCTTTTAAATCTATCTTTAGTTATAATAATTCAAACAACAGAGATCGTCTTCTGCCACTAGTTCTATACGACAAAAATACAAATTTTCATCTCTCAATACTTCTCGTCTGACAAGGCACGTCTAAAGTGCACATCTATTATAAATATTTCTTTCTTTTGAAGGCACAGTCCAAGCCGGTGCTATCAGACTATACAGCTGCAATTTCAGCGTGTTACGAGTACGTGGCTTAGCTCGAACTTCGGTGAAACTTGATACATAAATCTCTTTTTCAACCGCATGTCATTCTTAAACGGTTTTGTTTTTGTATGTTTTGTTTTACTTACTGGCTATTAAATTGCCTGATTTCAGTTTACAGCAATCGTATTATAATAGTCGTAATCTTGGCAATTGTATTGCGCCAATATTCTATTTTCTTACATGTTATTGGTAATGACCGCAACCTTCGTAATCTCTTCCTAGTGTTAATAAATAATTAGGCCTGAAAGGTCAACGCCATATAGAATATTTTTCAGGAACTCCAGCTCAGCCTTTAAGTTAAGGTGGCAAGTGTTCCATGTTAAATGGGTTTATCGACGCCCGGCCGGACTGCGATCCTTGCCGAGTAACTTTGGAACAACGAAAGAACTTCGCCGCACGTGATGTGACTTTATGCAGGGGCGCTACTATTGGTTATCCGTTCACTATTGATGGAGAGATCGACAAATGTGCGAGTTTTCGATTTCACTTTACCAGCTATTAGCACAATAGACAAAGATCTGTAGAAGTTTCCAAAGAAATATTTCAACATATTCAGATTTTAAACCTACGCATCATAGGTACAATAATATACATACATATGCTCACGCCTGTATTCCCTGAAGGGGTAGGCAGAGGTATACCCCACATCTTGCCTCACATGTTTAAGTCTCATGTAATACAGGGCGAGCTTAATGCCACTAACCGAGTACCTACATATCCAGACACCGGGAAGCTGGGAAATTAAAGATGAAAAAATGTAATATCACTTTGCCCGAACGAATGGAACGAATCCAAAGCCGCGTCTAGCAGTAACACTTGCGACCACTAGACCAGCGCGGCAGTCTAAACAAGTTACTTAATGAGACGGTATGTTTTAGCGAGAAAATACATATTGCAAGTAATTTACTAGAGTCCGGAGAGAGAGTTAAAAGACGGCCATGTTGGAACGATCCATTGTTCACATAGCTAACACTTTGTGACTTCGTAAACTTGTAGTAACGTTTTATAAATTGCTGGATACATGACAGCGAAATGTTCAGAAAAAGGGTGTTATATTTTCAACGAAAACATAGTTGGACGTACTACGTGCTGTAAAAAGGACTGGAGTGAAAGTTTATTTAAAAACTTTATTACAAGGCTTCCAAAAGAAATTGTACTTACTTTGTATTCTTCGTTAGCTGTCTCAACTTTTAGGGCTTAAATAATTCTGGCGTCCTCTTAAATGAGACAATTTGAATGATGATAAAAGTAAACAGTTTCTTGATTATAATTTCATTATGTTCATCCAGTTTTAGCAATATATTATCTACCTTATTAGTGAAATATTTATTCCGCATTATGCTGGTATTATTAGTGCAAATCTCCTAAGGCGTTTACTTTAACTTACTGGTATCAGCCAGCGACCCAATGAGTCTGATGAGCATTTTTCTTTGTCTTGTTTGGTATGTATTTACAAAAAAGAACTAATCCGTAGTCTGGTATCCATAATACGAGCTTTCTTTTGGAACTAGATGGCACTGTATGATAATATTCGAGCATTATTTATTTATAGAGGTCTGGCCTACCGCTCTTTAATTAACATTCCACAATTAGTCAGTAGCACTTAAATCCGTACAAGCTACTTCGCGTGCGTTACCAGCAGCACCGGCGATAGCAATCGCCGATAGCAGTCACGCGAGCCGTGCTAACTAACGATAGCAGATTTGACAGCGGTGTGATAAGGAACGTTGTATCATTGACTTTAGCACGTAAGAATATATTTATTCCTCTAGGTATTTTCTTCCCGTGATGAGTTGGACAACGTTGTGGGAAGAGAAAGTAATTTTGCTCATACTCAGTAAAGCGACGATCGTCCAGCCAGGCGGATGTCATAACTGTTGTAGTTGGAAACTTGTGTGTACAATGCAATGCGCTCGAAAACTCTTATTGCGCGATTTAGGTGCTCGTGTATTTGTACTCAAACTTTGAAATTGTTAGCGAGAAGCGCCATCTATGTAGCGAGTGGAGAAACTCTGCAACAACGTGATTTTGTGGTGTAGTTCTATCAAGCATGGGTTAAAGATGTCTATCAAGACCATGATGCCAGTACATCATTGTCTGTATTGGTAGTATGAATGGGTATATCTCTAATTAGTACTGATTAGCTGGTAAGTTTCCAAATGTTTGACGTCTAAATAGAAGACGGGATACTCTCTGGGAGATAGCGGGTTTTATAAGGATCAACTGATGAACTTCTTTACTAAAATTTAGGTTTTCTGCATTTGGGTTATTTTAAATCACCTCAGATTTGATGGGCGGTTTCATCAAAAAAAAAAGGCGCAACTAGCTAGTAACACAAAAAATAATAATACCCAAGTATCTTCATCACTTAAATAATACTCCAGTTTCAGCAAATTCTAGGGAAGCAATGTAATTCAATTAATTTTGTACTCTGTTTATTATTCTTCGCCTAATTGACTGTACCTCCCTTGAATTATTATCTCTAGAAACGAGAATATTGTGTTTAGTCTTTTTATCAAAGTATCGAAATACGATTTCTTGGTAGTTGATTTCTTGTTGAAATCTCGTTATGAATATAATATAGATATGATAGCCTTGATTCCAAATGTAAGTGTCTCCGTTGGAATCAGAAGGCTGATAACCTTTGAACTCCTTCAAAGGTCACGTCTTTCGATTCAGAATTCCGGTTTATTTTTAAACTATGGTTTAAACACTGAAGGTCTTAAAAATGGTTTCAAATTATTAATTTTCCCATAGTGAAATATCTAAAATTAAAATTTTAATTCCAATTTTTGATTACTGAGATAAACAGACAGATTTTTCTGCTTTATAATAGTAGCAAGTTAGAAAGGCATGGAATTCGCAGCCATTTTCATTGTAGTAAAGCATAGTCGTAGAAATCCGCAGTAATCGTAAATTACTTCAGAAGAGACAAGTGCAAGACCTAAGTTTATCTTGGAATCTGCATTGTTCCTCCCTAACGGCTTAAGTCCTGAGATATTTTCAACAAGCCATAAGAAGTCAACCTTAACAAGAGTGCAATAAGTGCTAATTTGCTTAGCAGGTCATAATTTAGTTCTAGGAATGAATAAATATACACAGACGTCCCAGTGTCCCTAAGGATTTTCATTGTCTCAGCAAATTGGAGAGCAACAAAACTCTAAAGTATTGCCACTAAATTCTGGGAGACAATTGCTTAATCCGTCTTGTGTGTTTCTGTTGGGGTGTCCATTTGTTAGGAGCTTGTCAAATCCAGGAGCATCAGGATATTTGTCATCAAGTGGCCGGACAAAGGAAGGCGGTGATTGAGTCGTTGGATCCCCGTAAACCGGTGACGAGGAGACAATACAAATTGTCCATTGTCCTGAAAATATTGTCCCAATTGATGGTCGACTGATAGATTGGCCAAACAGGAATGGTAATATTTTGCGTGCGTGATAAGGTTGCTGATTTATTAGTTGCGCAGAAAGATTTCGGAAAAACTCTGCCTCAAGAAGTAAACAACTATATGCCATATTTACATAACAAGCTTGCTATCTCAAAGCCTGCATCATCGAAGACATTGATACTTACGGGGTGAAAACATGGCATACTTGTTAAAATTCATTTACAACTCTTTACTTTGCAAAGACTATCTCGTTGGTCTAGTGGTCGAAAACGCTACTGGGGAACACAAGCTTCTGGGTTCAATGTCCGAGTCGAGCAAACTGTTATTAGGTTTTTCCATCTGTAAGCCCTAAGTGTGTGGTTGATGGCAATAGGCTCGCCCCCTATTCCAGAGACTATAAATTACTGAGGAAATGTGGGTGATCTATAAATACCCCTGCCTACCCCTTCAGTGAATGTGAATATAGGCGAGAGCATATATATATCTTGACATTGAAATGAAACAGTTGATAACTATGAAGTCTAACAAGAAACAAGAAACACCAACACCAAACTCATTCCAAATTTGAAATGTATATTATCTTGAAAGCCCTTTCATCGTCGACCTTAACGTTTTCGCACAATAGGGATAAGTGTAAGTTATCACAAATGTTATTGTCGGATAGAAGCCAACACAATCTCCAATCAACATTCTGCCAAATTCACCGCCATCTCTTTTATTGCGTCCTATGACTTCCCTCAACGTTAGGGGACGTCCCCATACCTCCTTCTATCTGCATTACCGCCTATTTCCTAATACGATTTGGTGTGCATCAAAAAATGTTTCCGCTTGTCTGAGAAGGGCGGCTTTGTTTTTGATCTACCGTCCAGAAGCTATTGAGTTAAATATATTGGAATTACTCTATCTTATGGGGACCTTATATCCCATCGCGCTGTAAGTCATTGGCAATGGAACGATTCCTTAAGGTATACTGGATATCTGATATGTGTTGATTTACAAAGGTTCTTTGTAGCGAAGCGAGCAAATAATGCATCACTACAAGGAACCTTAACAGGCAGGTGTTACAAATACACCGTAGTGATGTAGCAAAGACATGTTTGAATCTTACAAATAAACCTATCACTATCAAGAAATACGAGTTCATCAATCGATGAATTCCTTTTTTCAGAAACCTATCCAGTATCTTCAGTCAATACATCAAAATTATGAGAAATAATGAAGACATTAATCACGGAATTCGGACTACTGGTTATCGATAGCGATCGCTCGGAGCGTTCGATTCTAATACCGGTAATGGAAGCAACTTCATTCGATTTTCCGAATCGTTTGCGCCGCGGAGATAACGAGAAATGTCTCGTCCATCGTTTCACTTGCATCCGAGGGGTGGTTGGTAGAATTACAACCACTGGCTTTAATGTAGCCCTAGTACCCATTACAAAGGCTTTGACGATGATTTCATTATCAGTACTTGGTTTTTCAATTACACTTTTGTAAGTGCTATTGGCCACGTCGGTGACTTTGAATGTGATGCTAAAGTTTTAAGACTACGCTTGGTGTTACCGTCATATTTGAAAGAAGCAAAAATATATATAGCTCAGACATACAGAGACCAACTCATAAAATAACTAATGCGCATTCTAGGCAGGGCCTAATAACTCGTCACGGCACGGCACCTGTTTATATTAATAAGCATTTTCAAACGTATTCAAGATCAAATTGTATATAGCAATATAAGCTTACCAGGAGAAGGTTCCACACTGAACAGGTACTGTCATCCCAGCTGAATCTGAAAAAAAAGGTTGTTTTAGTTTTTGTGTTTAGAAATTTCTCTAAAAAAATAACAATACACTGTCATGTAGCATATATATATATATATATATATATATATATATATATATATAAGTATAATACGCTAAATTCTATAGAGGGCCTCGTGGCACCGTTGCTATTGCGCAATAGCAACTGATCGCGATTATTTGGATGGGTGACTTGTCGAGTACCTCCGAACCTCAGAGTTAATTTAACATCTCTGGCAATCGTTACAATTCAGTCGGAAGCATAAGAAAGTCTAACAACTGGTTTAACCTTGACCACCGATTTTCGTTGGTTGTTTGCGAAGGTTAGATGGCAGTCGATTTTAAAAAAAATGGTGTCCAGCCTCACCGGGTTGCATTAAAAGCCGACCGCACCAATGTACGAATAACGACGGCAAATTCCATTATATGTGAAATGTTATAACTTGATGTGAATGTAAGTCAACTTATGACAGTTATATGCAAGTATAACAAAACAATACGAAATATATCGATGAAAAACGCCTCGCATCTAACCATATTACTATACAATGACATCACCAGTGGACAAACAACGTAATTTATATTCTAGACAAGCTTCGAACTCGCTATCGAGATGAGATCGACCTACGCAATGCTAGATAAACAGATTTATATTAATCAGTTGGTTCGTTTTTGTTTGGGTCTATTGTTAGATATCATTTTATTATCCATGTTGATAATATATTTGATAATACGACGTGCTGACTCGCTAGTCGTTCAAAGTATTGGGCGCATGCCATCATCGGTTTAAGAAGAGCGTATTCAGAACTTCTGAGCATTGACGATTCATTTTTGTACCGTAAAATTAAACGCCAAAGCTAAGAAGCTCTTAATTCGCGCTGCTTAAACGATAGTTGGCCCCCAGTAAGGCATTGCGAGAATTCCTGCCTATTGTCGCTAAACTGGTTAACCTTTCACAGCTGTTATTGGCTTACAATCAGGTGTATTCCTAGAGGTCTTTGCACTCTAGTGATAGTACACGAGGTCGTTAGCATCCTCGAGTTATTGGTTTTTTCCATCTGTAATTCCCCAGTAACAGCCGGAGTCTGGATAAATGCCCCATTAATGGCAATAGGCTCGTTGACATGGAACTAAGACGTAACTGGCGAAATGTTGATGTACTATACGTACATATGTGCTTACCCCTTCGGGGAATACAAAAACGAGCATATATGTACGTAGCGCATAAGTTAGTATTTTTAATTAGGCAATTTTCAGTCGTGTTGCAGTATTCAAGGAATGATTATGTACAACCCATAAAGTTGGACCCTTTTATTTACACAGGGCACAGTGATAACATTCTTATAAGTTAGGCAAGCGACATACGGCATTGGTCGAGGGCTTAAGCTGCAGTAGCCGCTTAATATCGGGCTGACTGTAAGCGACTTTGTAAAGTAACAAACTACCAGTATAAAAATGCGTCGGAGAAAAGCTTTTCGATGTGTAAATTAATCTATGAACTCCTTTTGGGACCTATGTGATATGAACGGCAGAATGATTTTGTAACAAACGTCAGGGCGTTTCTCAATTCTGTTTGTTCATCATATACCCAATGTGATATGTTATAAATGCCACTTACGAGCAATCACTTATTATGGGCTATAATCAGGTGTTACTTTGCGGAGAGTACATCTTTATGGTTGTATAAATAGAGATAAGTTACGAATTAGTGCTTGAAGGTGAAAATTGTTAAACTTATAAACTGCGTGGGAACAAATCTTGCTTAACCAGTGTCAAATCAAATTGCTTGCTTTATCAACCTCACAATAGATTAATGTATTTCGCAATGTCTCCGGGCAATAAGGTACAAATACATTGAAGTCTTTGTTTGTCGGATTAATGACGTAATTTAAATGATGATATCATTTTATTAGCTCCTATTAGCTGTGAATGAGTTACACTAGTAAGGACTTTGAATTGTATGCTTACGCTTTATTATAATGTTAACATATTCTTCTTGAGACATAAGACCAAAGGTGACTTGTAATTCGCATATTAATTTTATTCCTTGCATATTATTTATATATTTGATTATTATTATAAAATAATAATTTATCGTAACAACTATAAAATAGTGCCTTAAATCAAAAGGTTAAGGTTTTACACAGACTTCGACCAAATCTAGTACCTAGATGTATCTGCTTACATGGTTTCCATAAGAGTTGTTTGTCTCAGACGTATAGAGAGCAGATATTATTTGAAGAAAATTACGTATTTTACGGTAATGTCTCTACAACCATAAATCTAAAAATCGAGATTATTGTTAATTAAATTAACCTGACACTCGATAAAGCAAACGTTAACATTTCAAAAATTTGGTTCAGGTTCCAAACTGCTGATTAATCTATACAGATATATAAAATTTAAGTGTCTGTTTGTAATTCCAAAATAATAGCTTTCCACTAAATGCATATTAAAGAATATATGGTACTGACTTAAAAAAAACAAATTACCTAATTGTTTCTCTGTCTGTCTATCTGTTTGTTCCAGGTAATCTCTGATTTTAACGGGACTTTCACTAGCATATAACAAATATCACATCGAGTAACTTAGGCTACTAATAATAAAAAACATTTAGGGTTCCGCGAGAATGAAATTAAATGTACGCGGGTGAAACCGCTGGACACAGCTAGTCTTAAGATACCTCTCAAGTACTTGGTCTGAGACCACAAAGTTCGGAGCTAATGTATCAAATATTTGCTTGTAAAACGTAGGTCTTTGTGATGTCTCCTCAAGCGTGTTCGACCCACATGTGTAACCACAACTTGTTGACTCCCCCGTGTTTACCTGTCACTAATTACATAGTTGTTGCATCTATTAGCGTCGCCGGCGTATGCAAATTGTTCGCATTATGCATAGCCGCGCGCCGCGTCGCTGCACTGCTTAATTTTCCTTGGGAAAAATATAATGCTGCCATTTTTAAGAGTTCGTTTTTGACTATAGATTTTTTGACAAGGCGAAGAAATTCCAAATAAAAACTTGAATTTGAAATTTAGCTTATAATACCTTTTATATATAATTTCTAGGCCTTCTTAAATCTATACATTTATACATATTAATAAAATTTAAGTGTCTGTTTGTAATTTCAAATTAACAGCTTACCACTAAATGCATATGAAAACATATTCTGTAATTACATAAAATGTATATATTTACATAAACCTATGTCTGTCTGTTTGTTCCGGATAATCTGGGAAACGGCTGGATCGATTTAAACGGGACTACTTTTTTTTAAGGGAATCCTCGAATATAATAATAAATCATGAAACAAATAATGAGATGTACATAGTTCTGGAGTCTGACCTAACTATATGACAATTAGTAAGGAAGTATTACAATATAAATATAGCTGCTGGCGTGACATACATACTTAGTATAGTTCCTTTTCAACAAGTTTCCTTAAGAGCATACATATATACATACATATGCTCCCGCCTGTATCCTATGGGGGTAGGCAGAGACCATCGTTCGCCACATGCTACGATCCTTACATACTTCTTTCGCTTCATCCACATTCATGCAACTCTTTATACAGTTCCTTCATTTACGAGTGCTCCGAATTTGACCTTTCTGAATAATACTATTCATTTGGTCATAGTAGTTCTTCCTTGGACGCCCTTTCCTTAAGAAGTAGCTCGTTGTTTAAGATATAATGTATTGACGAATATTACCCGAATATATTTTCTACTTGACGTTTTCCCATGGGACATCTTACTTGGGGATATCTTTTTTGCGCTATTTAAGGCTGAATCACATGTTTTATGTAAAATTATACATACATATGCTCACGCCTGTACTCCCCGGGGTAGGCAGAGGTGTTGTTAACACAACACCCACTTTTCACTGAAGATGATTAAGTGCCAACGTGACAGATGTTGAGTCTATGGCCGTCTCAGGCACTATACATACGCCTTTGAATTACTTCTCAGAAATATGCAGGTTTCCGCACGATGTTTTCCTTCACCGTATAGCACGTGGTGTGAAATCACTGTACATAAGTTTTTTAGAAAGACTCATTGGCACAGGCCCCGCTGGGATTCGAACTTGCGTCGCTAGCGTAGCAGGCTACTGCTCAAACCCCGAGGCCACCACGGCTGTTTCTTCGACTTCTTAGGTAACGTAATTTGAGCAAGTATTCTATTTTGACAACAATTAAATTATGATTGCAATTGAATACTAAATATTAGTGGCGACAGTCGGATGATGGGTTTATTTACATCGGCAATCATGAATACGTAAGAAGGTTTACGCGGGTAATGTTATATTACAATAGCCTTAAGCGCTTAAGAAAACCTCTTTCCCATTGTACTAAATCGATTATTATTACGCTTTTCCGGACCCAAGCTTAAGCTAATCAAGCGTCGCGGTCCCCTGCGATCCCGTATAAATCCCGGGATCCCGGTCGAATCCCGGTCGCGGGACTAATGTCGCGGCCGCCGGACAAATAGACCGTTGGATTAGCGACGCCTTGATTAACTAAACCGAGTGGCGTTTGCTCTTGTTTGTTATGCACCCCTGGTACTTTTGGATTAGAACACGTACTGTGTCAGACATGCATTAGCAGAATATAATATATGTATATATGCTCACGCCATCTCAAAAGGGTCCCCGATGGGGTAAGCATATATGTTGTAGCAATAAGACTCACTTTTCACCGAAGATGATTAAGAGACAGACGGTGAGTACATCGCCGGCAGTTGAATTAGGTACTTCTCAGACATATATGCAGGTTTCCTCACGATGTTAGCTTCACCGTAAAGCACATGGAGCGAAATTACAGCACTTAACACAGAAAAACTCATAGGTGTAGGCCGCTGGGATTCGAACTTGCTTGCGTAGCAGGCGACCGCCTATATAAGATATAAGAACTATATAACTATATAAGATTTCTAAGAATATAATGAGAGACTGTATTTATGAAGATTTCTAAGAATATAATGAGAGACTGTACTTATGACAGAGTGTTGATGGGCCTGTGATATACAGACTGTCATCTCAAGCTACGCATTTAGATATAAGTAAAACTACTGGACCTTTACTTTATGTTAAATTTTATCGACACGTGTGCATTGGAACTGTGTCCATGGGCTTATATTTCTTAAGAGATTTATTTTGTATTTTAAAAATTGTATAATATTTTTGTAAAGAGTCAGGTCTTGCCAGGTTCTTCTCAGTAAAAACAACCTTCCGAACCTGGCGGTAGTATGTATAATCCTGTATAATTTAGTCATTCTGACGTTTTAAAAGTAGTTTGTAAAATGACTAATCGAATATATATCGAATATATCGAATACTTTTGACTTTGTCAGAGATATACCCATAAAACATCTACCGCGCATTCAAGATCTGTACCCCTATCACGGGATTGCCACCGTTTTTGTACTCTATACTCGCTAGCGTCTCCGCCAAATTAGTATGAGAAATTGTGCAGCGACTCCCAGCGGTGACGTGAAGAACAAAAATATACATACATACATATGCTCACGCCTGTATCCCATGGGGGTAGGCAGAGACCACCGTTTGCCATATCCTTACATACTTCTTTCACTTCATCCACATTCATGCATCTTTTCATACACTTTCGTCGGTTACGAGTGCTCCGAATTTGACCTTTCTGAAAAATACAATTTATTTGGTCATAGTAGTTCTTCCTTGGACGCCCTCTACCGACACTTCGGGTCACATTCGCTCTATATATTTCTTTCGTCAATCGCTAAACTAAAATATCTCATACAAATATTGCGAGTGAGTGTAGATTACGTAAACGGTGGCAAACCCGTGATAGGGGTACAGCGCTCCTGCTTCAATCAAAGAACTCAGCATTACAAGGGTCAGTGTCATTTAATAATGGCGACGATGTGCAAGGTGGAGATTTAATCCAGTGAGGCAGTGTAGCTTTGTTATGAATTGAAGCGGAAGTCCACAGTATGAATCATGTTATGAAGAGTCGTTGCGGATGCACGCAATCTGTGATACGGGCCGTAATGGATGGAATTACGAGTTGTATGATGGTTCAGTCGGTGATAGCTTAATCACCCACGACAGGTTATTTTGCTCACATGTATTACACGATTTCGTTTCGAGCTGGAATTTTATTAATGATTTATTCAGTTTAGGCACTTATGGACGTCGAAGAATTGACCACCGGTTCGGAAATTAGCGTTCTGAGAAGAACCGGCAAGAAACTCAGCTGGCATCATGGAGATTTCATACATAGCCAATAATGATTATATCTATAGCGGACGTCACGCGGGGATAAAATATAGCCTATGTTACTGGCGGATAATGTAGCTATCTATTCTTGAAAGAATTTTCAAGATCGGTCCAGTACTTTTTGAGTCCATTCGTTACAAATATACAAATCATTCCTATTTATATTATTAGTATACGACGCACCAAACTCAAAATTGTTGGTCAAGATTCTTTGACTTTGATCAGAGTATAGATTAAAATACGTCAGAAACATTGAACTATTGAATAGTAATGTTATTTCAAGTCGTACTTGGTATATCAAGAGGGCCTCAGGCCACAAGCACAAGGGACATTTATTGATATTCAAATCAACAACACTCTTTATTTAAAAGTCTAAAGAAAACAATTACGGTGGACAGTTATAAAGTGTTTACCAAACAAATATTTTGGAGTCCCGTGTAGCGAGTCATTGAATGTATGACACTGTTAGAGGAAGGTCATTTGACAAGGACACTAACGGGATTATTGTCACACGATTTGGAGACGAGCCAGCGTTGCAATTTTAGCAATTTTTTTTGCAATTGTCAACATGTTTAATGCCATAACAGTTTTTACAGAGGAGCTCGTGGCACAGTTGCTATTGCGCATATCATTCGACCAGCGAAGTTAAGCAACCCTAAGCCTAGCCAGTAATTGGATGGGTGACCGCCCGAGTTCCCTCCGTGCCTCGGAGAGCACGTTAAGCTGTCGGTCCCGGTTGCCAATTTATCATCTTTGGTAATCGTTACAGGTCGGTCGGAGGCCTAAAATAGTGTGCCAACTGGTTTGACCCAGATTTTCCTCGTTAATAGGGTTGCGAAGGTCAGATGGCAGTCGCTTCTTATAAAAATCAGGTGATCAGCCACATCTGGTTGAATCAAGTGCCGACCCCAACAATGTATGGGATAAGGCCAGGGACGATGATGAACAGTATTAACAGTTGAATACTGCACTGTGGCATGACTTTCAAGCGTTTGATAACACTTCTATTATAGTATCAGATGAAATCCTTACAATTCGAGGTAATTTTAATTATAATAATATCAGTAATTGGGTCTAGACAAGACTATTCTTGCGTCATGTTTAAAATTACTTATTTAATAATTTGATACTTACAGCTCCTGACAATACAACAAATACAATAATCAAACCTTAAAAATATAATCTTATAACTAAAATATACTATTAAAAGGAGTTTTTCATTATAACTTAGTCTGCATTAAGACATAAAAATATACAACACAATATAGTGAAAGAGTGTATTGTATCTACTGCAAGGAAACCCGATTACTGCTAAGAAATGTTCGACATAAAATGTAAGATCCGGTTTCCAGCATTTTATAGGTGCAGAAAAGTTGTTTCCAACTCAATGAAAATAAATCAATACTTACCTACTGCTCGCTGCGGGAACTTTATAAAATTAATATCTCCCTGTTCCCACCTGCTGTTCAACTAATGGCGAAAAAACAATCCGATAGAGCTCACAATCGCTAAATTCCCCTCCTGCCTGGGAATCGAACCCAGGAAATCCGCTGGTAATGGTGTTACCGTTGCACCAATGCGTCTAACGGGACTCTTCAAGTACATTCGTATGAACGCACAATTATATTACGACCGGAACACAGAGATTGCTTCAATTATTGTGTAACTTAAGAACCAGCGTATCAATACTAGATATGAAAACAATTCAAAAGAGCCAGAGGTCAACGAAAGCTGGTGTGTTTTTGATATACATTTCATATATCTAAGTCATCATTCATACACTTTGCGCCGTCACGATCCGCCTGGGGCTTAATCTAATTTAAATTCATCCGGCCAACTTAAAAAGTCTACTTAATTTGACGAGATGTAGCCACGGAGACGCTTCTGTACTCTGTCGGGTAGCATCTTAAGGCGCGTGAGGGCGCATTGACCGCCCTATTTATGGGGTAGCCGCCTTTGAATTTATTTATGAAGCCTCCATTACTGGGCGCGGTGCCTTTAATTGTAAATATGCCCTATTGAAACCGGCAATGGTACACGTCGTTAGCGATGCGCTCGTAAAAGTCAGCTTCGTGATAGTTCATACCCTTTTCACTTTGCAATTAACATTAGTTTGTTATGCAATCATAAAGTTGAGAGCTTAAAAGGTAATGTTAGTACTAGTACTCAAGTAATTCTTGGAATTGGATATGTCATTGGGTCTTCTCAGTGACCTAACAAAACTTGATTGTGCAATAATCCACTAAAAGCGAAGTATATATTTGGGCAATGTTTGTAGAAACATCAGTCTACGAACCAATTAACATGCGCCTGGTCTTGGCACATGCGTTGCATTCACACCCTCTCTCAAACAGAAAGTTTCCGTTCATTGCCAATTTATCGGCACTTCGCTTCGGCTTTTTACAAGTGTATCCTCGTTAAGCTGGTAATGAATAGCGTGGCATGCGGACACTCCGTTTTTGCCTCGCAGGTGGTAGCGGCCTCTCGCATTAAATAGATTGATGTCGGGTGCTCTTGCATACACTTAGTGTAATTAAAATCTTTAAAGATTTACACTGAATTCGGCTTTTACGATTTTCGCTTTTCCGAATGCTTTGAGGTGGTTATCGGAGAATTTTGAGGTTCGTGGTCATTTTAAACGAAATATTCGGTTTTATTTTGTGGAGTTGATTGAAATTCAAAACATTTTGTCGAATGTGTGCAGTAGGTAAAGGTATTACTTTGAAATCCGTTACCACCGTAACATTGTCAGTAAATCAAACCATCTAAAACATTTCGAGAACGGTTCCATTAGATAGGTTTGTCTAAAAAATCTAGATCTTAAATATCCAGATCATTCCAGATATGAATGGATATTTCATGTAAGAATTAAGATAAACTCAGTTCATATATTATAAGCAGTTGCAATAATATCTCGTACATCAAGCCGATTGATGGCGTGCTCAAATTATAAGGGGCTGCGAATACAAATATGAAGAATAATGATCCTGATTAGCGAGCGTGACTTTGTATGAATATGGCTGACATAGACATCATCGGCAGGGTGCAATTAGATTAGCGGATGCCTACGTATAACATCTACCTGCATGCCAAATGTCAGCCCGATCCGTCCAGTGGTTTGGGCTGTGCGTTGATAGATCACTATGTCAGTCAGTCACATCATATTTCCCACCGTTTAAACCTTCCCTGAACTTTAACAAATTTATCAATACCAAAATCACCCGAATCAATCCTGCCATTCTCAAGTTTTAGCGAGACTAACGAACAGCAATTCATTTATATATATATAGAAGATACAAGAATTGCTCGTTTAAAGGTATAAGATTATATAAATTCCATCTCCAATCCCTCAAACGTAGTACATAATTTTGAACATCTTTTGTATTGTCTTTATATAAGTAGCGGTTATTGCGCAACCAAGTTAACAACGTGTCGTGTCATCACACGAGTCGTCTTTCATACGCTCCCACGCAAATTGTCGGCATTATAATATCAAACTACGGCTGGTAACACCATTTAGATGTGTTTACACGACTCGAAGCGCATTAAACGATCGCTATTAAGAAAGCGTTGCGTGCTTATGATTTATTGTAGCCGCATTTTATGGTAATTTTCTACACATTACTTTTTAAAGTCTTATAAAATTATATAGGCTCAGTAAGTGCCTAATCAAATTTCGAGTATCTTTTTATGTTTTCTTTCTTTTCATATCGATTTTATTGCGTATTTATAAAGTTGGAGTGTTCGAGATTAAGGCGTGCGTACAATGACGTTTCATATACCATGAATAAGGTTATATTTTTGATTACTATATTTTACATATTTTTGGGTTGTTCCAATAATCCGCATCAATGGGGAATACTAGAAAAAAAAGTAGCAAAATCCCCATTGCGATCGAAAGCAGCTCGGAACCGGGATCGACATTTTGATATGATTTCTAAGGCTATTACGGGATTTTCTTAGCTTCACGGGATTTTTTCCATTTTATGGCATTTCTAAAAAAAGCATACAACGAAAATAAACTAAGAAACTGGCCAGAATTCTTTGTGTCGAATATTTTACTCATCACTTAGCACTTCAACTTTCTCCAGAACATTAGGATCTTTTGTCGCCTAATATTTCAAAACTGGTTAACTGGCCGTTTATAATACATTAACTTGACTCGATTTACCTCATTATGGGACTGGCAACATCTAATAAGGGGTCACTGTACTGTGAATTGAATAAAAAATGGACACACATTCGCCCCACATGCCGCGCACTCACGCTCTTGAACCGTCAACTTTTATTAATTTCCATGTTTTTTTTTTCAACTCAAGTAGGGCGATATTAGGGAAGAGCTGAATGTTTAATAACGTATCGATAAGGCTTAATGGATCTCGTAATATAATCTATCAAACCACGGATCGAACAGCCAAAAAGTGTGACTGAAGTGTGAATATGGGTATGAATATTCACTGAGGATGCGAAAAGCTACCGCGAAAAAGAGACTCGATAATATTATACTATGAAAACTTTTAGTTGGTCCAACCCTACTTGTATCAGACTTGATACTTCGGGATGCGTGTGTCTAATGCGGGTAGATAGAATTTGTCTACACATTGTATGTAATATTCCTATAGCAAGACACTGGTGCACCGGATTTAATGTTGGTAGCCTAAAATATACAAATAATATAAGAATGATTCCTGAAATCTCCGTATCTACAGAATTACAAGGTCTATAAGACGACCAAGGTGGACAGCTATTGAGCTATTTTAGCATTTATGGCAAGCAAAGCGCGAATGTAAGAGACCGCTAGATGGAAAAAAATTTACAAAAAATTTAATTTACGTTTGTCGATTTAATCAATGCTTTGTAAGAATATACGTGAAAAACAACAAGTACATGTGTATTGCGAAGAAGGAACTTTATTGAATAGTTAAATAATCATTAATAACTTATTATAAAGCCATCACTATCCCGCTCCATCAACGCCATGAACCTCGGAGCATGATAAAGCAAACGCGCAATTGGAGCGATCCGTCACCTAATAAAGCTTAAATTGTGTAATCCGTGATATTATCCTATTAAATTCTATGTAAGCGTTAATTTGCCGGCGTTGATCATGAGATGCATCCGTTCACTGGGAATTATAATTAAATATGTAATGTGGGAACAAGCAAGGGTTTTAATGTAGAATGAACAGTTTTGAAATTCGCTTACCATAACAAGGAAGAGATATTTGTTGTCTAAGTGTGTCATTGAAAGCATCATATCTTGGTTTGTTAACGTCATGTGACAAGAGCTTTACAGGACGGAGACATCGCCAGGATACCTTGGTCCTGGATAAGTTGTAAGCACAAGCCTTTCAAGGATCTCGAAGAGGTAGGCAGAGAGGCAGAGGTGAACAACCACTGTTCACCGTATATGATTTGGTGCTAATGCTAACGTCACACAATCCATTGCCGTTTCGGGTACTTAAGGCATGGAGTCAGGTTTCGAATTTCATCTCAGAATCGCACATATTCACAATGTTGTCTGAAACACGGTAGAAAAACGGTTATCTTCATACTTGCGTCGCTTTCGCAGCAGTCGACTCTTCGCCAATTGGCCTTCATCAGCATAAGTGAGTGTTAAACGTAGAATACTCTTCACCAAGTTAGTGTAACTATTTCTCACAAGATGGCGTTATATCTTTTTAGATCGCACTGTCGAAAGTCTCTTTTCATAACGTATATAGCACACACATTTCCTTACTTAAGTCCGGTTAAGCAGTGGAGATCAAGTGGGAATCAATAAATACCAGGACTGCCCAAGTTACGGTGTTTCATTCAACCAACCAAGGTCTGCTCCGACTGATCCTGGCTCCCAGGCCTAATTTGTCATACAGTGAGATACTAAAATCAACTTATGTGAAGATTTGTCACTTAAAGTCGGCATAGAAACTCCACTTACGGGTCACTTGTCACTGTCACACAGACATTCTACCGTGGCAATAAGAGTTCTTAAGGTAAGGCTCCAGATAGTAATTAACGTTCAACGCATCTCTCACATCATATACAACGAGTCCTTTCAAAGTTTGATTCCGAAAGATAAAATATATTAAATTTAAAAGAAAAACTGAACTGGATCGCGTCTAATCCAATTAGAACCTGAATGCATTACAGAACACAAAGATGTCTTGAATGAAAGTAATGAAAAATATGGATCGTTACGTCGCAGAATGAAACGGCTTTGACGATGGAAAGAAAGTTATTCAAGAGAATATTCTAGATTCAACATTATACTTTTAAAGACTCAGTCCGTAAATAGTCGTTCAATATAGGATTTGTGAGATTACAAGATTAAAGGAGAAAATATATTTGAATTATACATAATTGAATCGGGGATTCATTTCATACATAAGTATGTACTGATAACGTTTGGCTGGTTTGGACAAGTTATAGGTATTCGGTGCTTGATAAGGTTCCCAAGATGTTTGCCAATCCCACGCTTTCTAAGTTGCCGATGAAACACGTGTTTGAACATGTTTATCGAAATCCACATTAGTCCTACTGGCCCAAAGACTTCTATGACTTCACTAAGTTTGAATAATTTGAAAATATTATCAACACTCTCTGGTTGTTTGGAAATGTGTTGATCCCATCTTTGGATTTCAATCATAACCCTCTTTCGAAAAAGTGTCAATACAACTGAGCATAAGTTTTCGATATAATTTTTATTATTCATTCGTTAGTTCTCAGCCGCAAGTACTGTTGTATGTACATGTAAAAAAATTGTCGACATTCGATCACTATTTAATGTCGCTCGAGATGTATTGACCCGCAAGATTTGGTATTCACAAAACCCGCTTGCGAGACAATATCAAAACATTTCGATGTCAAAATATTTACTTGTTGCACTGTTATCAACTTAAATATCCGGTCCTCACCCAATTTTATTAGTTGCTATGACTATAGCAACATATTTTCGGAAACAATCCTCATACTTGTTTGCATTTTCTTTCCATCGTATCCAAAGGCTTTATCATCAACCAGAGTAAAGTAATTGCAAATGTCTGCCATTTCAATAAATACAGCTTCCCCGCTCTCATTTGTGTCTTGAACCTTATCCTCTAAGACAAAGGGCTCATCACAATGCTTGAGGAGAAGTGGCGCCGACTGCTCCCTTGTAATCTGCATCGATTGTTTCAATTGGATCCTTAGCTGTTCTGGCACGAGATGAATTTGAATAGCGGTTCGGAAGTTTGTGTGACAAAATTGACAGAAGTAGTCAGTGGGTGAAGGTTACGTGCTTTGAATTTGAAATATGCGGATGATTGGTTTCATTTTTCGTCAACTTAAACATTCTCATTTTCAGTATCTTATCTCTTTTTCTTAAATTAAACTATCCTTTAAGCGTGACTTTTGAAATAACTTCTTATTTATTTTTATATATTTATATACCAACATAGATAGCAAAATGATTACGTTTTCCTAAATCGGTATGTGCTCTTCATATCTGACATTTCCAATTTGTAATATTAATACAGATGTCTGTCCTACCCACAAATTGTCACCAAAAGTAGGTGTAATAACACCCATAAATGCAATACAAATTGGTGGTAGTGACAGCAAATATGTCTGCCAGACGACCCCAGTATCGTCTCGTTTCCCGCCGGCTCGTATATGTATTGTATACTTCTATACACAAAAGTGTTATTGTTACATAAATATACATCATTTAAGCGCACATTACCCTCAATTCCGTAGACAAAGCAGTAGGCATAAACACCGGCATACCACTGAGGCATTGTTGAGCACAATTTCAAATATTACAGCTCGGCACACGTAAATTCTCGGCTTTAATTTTGATACCCTAAGATTCAGTTCAAAGGGAAAGATTATTGTCTTTAAAGGGAGAGTTTAAATCAACGTCATCAATCGAGACCCCCTTGGCGTGTATCTCCTTTTGACTCTCCTATTACTACTTCGGGAACTGTTAAGTATATCTTAAAGATTTTATTTAGATAGATAGCTTTAGTTTGCGTTGCTATAATAAAACCTTTATCACTCATCAATAATGTAGCATTATATTGGTGAAATAACTTAAAAATCGGACCAGTAGTTTTTATAGATTATACATGCGCGGTAGCATGTATAATTACGACACCTCTGCCTACCCCTTCGGGGAATACAGGCGTGAGTATATATATAGCATATATATTCATTTGTATAATATATTTTTTTTCAAAAGAGTAATTGTTGAGTTTCTTGCCGGGTTCTTCTCAACAAAAGCTACCTTCCGAACCCGGTGGTAACATTTATAATCATGTATAATGTATATTGTGTCCTTCTGACGATTTGAAAGTACTTTGTAAGAAGTCTAATCAAATAAAGATATTTTGATTTTGATTTTGATTTCGGCTTGACAACGCCTACGTGTTTTATTTTAATGCACTTTAATATAACCCATAGTGTAATAAAAGTGCGATAAGTTACGATCCCCTTCGGATCAAACTCGGAGCAGTTCGCGGCCTTTGGGGATTAGTAAAACATTATAGTATACTTCATGTGAGCTTCGAGTGTAACGGTGTGTATACATGTATACGATTACGTATGTGTGCTAAGTTGTTAAAGTTAGAGACGATTTTAGGGTTGAGAGCAACGGAACGGGAAAGTGTATTAAAAAGTTAGTACTGAGTAATAAGTCGAGTTGAGACGAAAATTCTGCAAACACAATACGAAAGGCTAACATTGGAAGGTATTTAACAAGTCCTGGTTGCTCAGATATATTATAATACTAGATGTGTCTCGCGGGTTCAGCCACGTAGGCTTAATTTACGGGTAACTTACTGCATTGCGTGGAAACTTTTTTTTTTAAATTCATAAGTTACAATCGACCCAGTCGTTTGGTAGATTGGCCGTAACAATGAGAGATAGAGATTATTTTATAAATAGTTTTTTTTTATCTCAGTACCGTACCTATATACTTTTATATGCATATAGTGAAAAGCTGCTTCTTTGGAATTTCAGATAGACACTTCAATTTTATTAAGCGTATATTTAAATTAATTCGTTAACAACCAGAAAATCGAAAATGAGAGTAAAAATCTCAAAGGGTATTTTTGCAAACTATTGAAATATACTGCACCAAAACTGACGTTGAAATTGTTATGTGTATATATACATATATATTGTAGGTTGTTTGGTACGTATGTTTACTTTCCCTTATAAGAGCGCAGTATGAAAGGATTTTCTATAAGAAAGGAGCCGAACAAAGGGAGAAATGGGGTGTAAACATTGTAATGCCACGGACCCCAAGACACTGGAGGAGTTGTGAAGGAAAATAATCCTTTTGGGAATACTATTTTAGATTTAATCAAGGAATACCGAAAAAAAATCAAATTTAAAAACCCATTGCTATTACTACATAGTTAATTAAATCGAATAACTGATGCTTTCGTGCTGAATCGAGTTGATAATCGATTCGGGCACGTTTGATTACTAGTGTTTGCTCGTTTGTGCCCGCTGATTGCGAAACGTCAAATTGAATAATCGTAGTGCAATTATTGCCGTCAACATTTTGGTTGTTTACGTCCATTTGTTACTCGCAACGATTTACATAACATGGGCTTTTGTTTGCGAATGTCCAATGTTCCAATACATTCCATTCAACATTACACATAGCTGTACTTACATATAAATTAAAAATGCAATGACAAAATGAATGGGCCAATAAACAAAAAAGCATATTCTGCTTGACTCTGGTTAATGCATCCATTTTCAAAAAGAATAAAATCCTGAAAACTTAATCTTTTCTCGCTCAGAGAATCAGCATTGCTATTCAACGTGGAAATGCTGCCAGCCTTCTTGGCACGATCCCGAGAGACACCGATTTGGGCCAAGTTTTCTGCTTGTAATTAGTTTTTAGTTACTTATTTATTATTAATAAATGTATCTATACAGATAAATAAAATTAAAGTGTCTGCTTGTTAGTCCAAATCCAAAACAGCTTATCATAAAATAAATATGAAAGTTCGTCCGTCTGTCTGTCAGTCACCTTGTTTGTTACCGATCTTAACGGGACTTTCACTGACATATAGTTAATGTTACAAGCAGTTACTTAGGCTATGTTTATTTAAAAAAGACATTCTGTATGTCTGTGTCTACGCGGGTAAATTGTATTCCCCGAAGGGGTAGGCAGAGGTGTTGTAACCACAACACCCACTTTTCACCGAAGATGATTAAGTGCCAACGTGACAGATGGTGAGTCCATCGCCGTCTCAGACACTTTACATACGTCATTGAATTACTTCTCAGAAATATGCAGGTTTCCTCACGATGTTCCCTTCACCGTCATATCATAGCAACCCAATAAAAACTCAAATGAATCACAACAAACAACAGGTGCTCCCTCATCCTGCAGATGGTATAACCTCTATATTCGATGTATAAACGCAACAGTTTTATTATTCCAACGGCGTTTACGTACCAACGTCAAAACGCGAGTGCCAGCACGCGACAAAATTAAACGGTAAGCGGCTGTCAGTCGGCGAAACGAATTGTGCCTGCAAAGTTAAGGTATACCCCAAATAAATCTACAGAAGTACCTATTCTACAACAAGGGGATGACTTATGAAATGCCATTTTTTAAGATATCTTTTCCTGGTTAAAGAATTGCGTCACTGACCTCAACTACGAAAGTTATTAGACGAAGAAGGATTAGGTATTCGCCTATTCTAACGTATTTTTTTGAGATTTATTTTAGAATACTTAATTTTTTTTTAAATAGCCTTGGGGGCCGTGGGTTTGAACAGTCGTCTACTACGCAAGTTCGAATCCCAGCGGGGCCTGTACCAAAGAGTTTTTCTAAAACTTATGTTCAGTGATTTCACCCCACGTGCTGAAGAAAAACATCGTGAGGAAACCTGCATATGTCTGATAAGTAATTCAAAGACGAATGTATAGTGCCTGAGACGGCGATTGACTCACGTATCATTTTGGCACTTGATCAAAATTATGTATGTCTATTGTATGAATCAAAAAATACTTTTCACAGCTACTTTCTTCAAATGATTTCGATTGGTAAATAACTGCTAAAAGCTACAAGTTGAACACTGTAAGGCAAGTATGAAGAAAGTTGGTTCTCGTACGCCCTCGAGGTGAATGAAACGACATCTCGTATTATGTAAGTAACGTAACTGTGTTTTTATTCAACGCCGTTGAATGTGGGGACTCCCTTAGAGCGCATATACAGGATTGAATCTCATTATGTAACGCGCACAAGTACCGGGGGACTAACTTGTAAAAATATTTTATGCGAAAAATAAATTGGATCGCTGTGAGACTGCACGTTTTTATGTAAAATAAACAATTACAGATTTCATATTTGAGTGAACTTGTTACCATAAAAAGTGCATATTGTTTTCCGAATATTATTTAAATTTCGGTATCTCGCGATTCAGTTGGAGAGGAATATACGTGAACTAAAAAAATATGCTTTCCCATCAAATCAGAAGTTTGTAGTTTCTTAGGTACACCAACAAACATACTTTTCGCTTAAAAAGAGTAGAAAATATCTATACAGGAGCATTTCAGGAATTACCTGATTAAAGTTCAAAAAAATATTTTTATAATGGGTATTCACCGAAGAAGGCTTTATAACATCATGCTGCGACCAATAGGAGCGAAGCATTAATAGAATATTTTTACAAAAACAAGAAAGATATATAAGTAATTTTATTAGTAATCCTACGTGAGTAACACCGCGTGGCAAATAGATATTTATTGACGTGGATTTTATTCCATTAATATAAGACGGAACCGTTTCGCAGCGATTAAAATTCTATGTAAATTGGGCACGTGATAGGACTTTCGATTTAAAATGCAGTAAGTATGATCCCTCGGCTCATTCGGCATGCATATTGAGATTGTCGCACGCAATCAGCTGAGCAAACGCTAAAATGTTTCGAGCAAACATAAACAAACCAGTTTGTACCGAGTCCGCGCAACGGGGTCGAAACGAACGGTCCAATTAGGAACCCACCAATAATGAGTTGTCAAAACAAGGGCTCCACGCAATTCGCATCGGTTTAACCCCTACTTACCGTTAATAAAGCCCATTTTTGATTGCAGCCTATATCCATAATCTGTTAAATTTAATGCTAAAGTTGAATTGTGAAAGTTCGGACTCGTGGCGTGGGATTGGTTTTAAGTTTTGAAGCGAATTCGCCAATTAGTGTGTTCGCTTTTTTGGAGTCTAATATCAATTCGAGTTCGTTTATGTTACACGAACATTAGCACAAGTCAAAACTAATATATAATAGCCACTGGAAAATAATCGAAGAGCTACATAATAGGGTTGAACTGAATTTCACTTCTTCATCTAGCTAGGGCTTTATTTTATTATTACCTATCATTCTATGTGACGTTACTGTGATAGCTATTTTTCAATCTACTCAAATGTTACTTAAGTAAGTCGTTATTATTCATCGCTTTGTTACATACAAAGTTCAACATGAATTTATTTCGCAAAATGCATCTTACCATTATGGCAAAACTTTTCCAAATCGCTCCCTACAGGGAAATCTCCCATGAAAGCATGCCGTTGGCAAGTTTTTGCGACAATATGAAACGTCTACTTTAATAGCCGTATTATTAATCTTGAATATAATTTCCCGTCGGGTGATGGATGGTGACTGATGGCGGGACTCCAGAACTTGTATATTGAGTGAGGTTAAATCGACCATAGAGTAGGTGGGCGGAGAGTGGTCTTTTGTTTGAACTTGAAGGATAAATTACTTGACACGCATGTCCTTTTGTATATTGATCAGGCTCCACTACATTCAGACACTAATTGTACTGTTCTTTAACAAAGTATATAACTAAGGATAGATACTGCTTTGAATTAAAGTGTGTTTTCTATTCTATCTTCGTTTCGATCCCATAATTCGCTCAAGCACATGGCGGTCGCTTCGTATAATAGTCAGGTGATCAACCACGTCGGGTTCAATCAAAAAAAAAGTGCCAGCCCCAACAATGTATGGGATAAGGCCAAGGACATGATGGTGAATTAGGTCATTTAGATACTAGATGAATGTGTATATAACTGTGCATTCATTTATATGGATGAAATACACAATAAATAAAAAACTGGTAGGGCACTTTTGAACAAGGAATCGCTCTTCTGTGAATAATCTTTGACAAGTCCATAGCTAATGATGCGAGAGGTTATTCTCCGAATTGAACGGATTGCGTGACTTAATTTGGTTTAGGAGGAGTATGCCTTCGCCATTTACTTAAACTTTAAAGTTGTTTCGAAGAAACTTACTACTTTATCTATATAGAACATAGATTTAATTAAATTTTTTTAATTTAATTAAATATTGACATTGTAGACAAAGTTGTGGTTGAAGACGGAATAAAGTAAAATTTATAAGTATGAAGAGCCGAATAAAGGAAGAGCCGTGGTGGCCTTGAGGTTTAAGCAGTCGACTACTACGCAAGCGACGCAAGTTCGTATCCCAGCGGGGCCTGTACCAATGAGTTTTTCTAAAAAACTTATGTACAGTGATTTCACACCACGTGCTTTACGGTGAAGGAAAATATCGTGAGGAAACCTGCATATTTCTGAGAAGTAATTCAATGACGTATGTAAAGTGTCTGAGACGGCGATGGACTCACCATCTGTCACGTTGGCACTTAATCATCTTCGGTGAAAAGTGGGTGTTGTGATTACAGCACCTCTGCTTACCCCTTTGGGGAATACAGGCGTGAGCATATGTATGTTAAAAGTACGAGTGGCGTTCGATTCCAATGATATAGGTACGGAAAATATGCTGATAAATTGATTTGTAATCTTCGAACGGTGCAAATAATCGCTTATCAGGTATCACTGTGTTCCGATTTCTCAGAACACTATCACATCAAAATCACACAATACAACGCAGTAACAATAAAACCGCTCAGCGACCGAACCGTGAATTCAGTTTCAAGTTTCAAGATAAAAAGGGTTTTAAAAACATGAGTCACTAAGGTCGCTAAATCAGTACCTTATATGTATAATACTACTAGTGGACGTCACGCGGTTTCACCCTCATAGTACCCGTTCCCGTGGGAGTACGGGGATAAAATATAGCCTATCTTACTCGCTGATGATGTAGCTATCCATTACTGAAAAAATTTTCAAGATCGGTCTATTACTTTTTGAGCCAATTCGTTACAAACATACTTATATATGCGCAATAGCAACTGCGCCTCGAGCTCTTCATCAATCATAATATGCCGCTTGATTTCAAGTCATTTTCACATTCCCAGTTTTGATTCAATTGTTTATTATGTATATTATCTAGCCTCTGCTATTGACTTCGAGAAGAACTCATTTGAAGCCCCAATAATATTATTGAATATCGAGAAAAAAAATTACGAAAATTACGAAGAGCCGTGGTGGCCTTGAGGTTTGAGCAGTCGCCTGCTACGCAAGTTCGAATCCCAGAGGGGCCTGTACCAATGAGTATTTCTAAAAAACTTATGTACAGTGATTTCACACCACGTGCTTTACGATGAAGGAAAACATCGTGAGGAAACCTGCATATTTCTGAGAAGTAATTCGTATGTAAAGTGTCGGAGACGGCGATAGACTCACCATCTGTCACATTGGCACTTAATCATCTTCGGTGAAAAGTGGGTGTTGTGATTACAACACCTCTGCCTACCCCATCGGAGAATACAGGCGTGATAACAGCGCTTTTAGTCAAGTCTTTTTCGAGCAGAAAACTATTAATGATAACTAAATATTTACCGTTAATAACTCCGTTTCAGTCGCCTTACCTGTAAACAAGAGTACACATTAGTGACTGGTACAACTCAAAGCTCTGAGAAATAAGTGGTCTATTCAGGCATTTTTCTGTGTAGGTAACAAATTGTAAAGACCCCGTCTCGTCGCAGCAGCTTTCAAACACTCAAGCACAGCTGCTGAGTTAATGGTACAAGTGATGAGAACAACGCTGCTGTTCCAAAGGTAGTCAACGCTATTTTTTAAGATGCTAAAACATATGTTGGCCTGTGTACATTTACAAGCTAAAATAAAATGTTACTGAGAATTTGCATATTATGTTATCGAAGAATGTGCAAAGGCCATATTAACTGCGAATAAAACTAATAATTATTTACTATAACGGGGTGAATAGAATATTCGATGGGGTGAGTAGAAACACAAGAGTAAATGTCAAAGTTTCCCCAGACGCGCAGAAATAATATTATATGATCAGTCTTCCTCCTCTGCGATGTATCAAGTCCTCCGATTTGATTAAACAATATTTTCAAGCCATCGTTTCTGGCGCGTAAAAGCCTGTAACCTTCGCCCCGCGTAACCTCTGGCGAATGTAGGGTGTGCTAAAAATAGGTCTTCGTTTAAATGAAAGCTTTTCAACGTAAGGTAGCTGTGTGTGTGGTTTTGACTTTACAGCAATAACCGTCTTTCACCATCAAAATTGGGTAAATTGAAGGGAGCAAATTAGTAGATCAAAGAGAAGTTCAGTTTTCATTAGTATTTATTGTATTCAGCACAGCATGGATAATACGACGCCGTTAGCTTTTTATTTTCCCTATAATATTGTAAAAGAATATCAAAAAGTGGAAAAATCTGTAATGGGTGAACAGTGAGTGGATCTATCGATACACAGACAAACCCTCTCAATAAGTTCCCTATTAAAAACGTACAGAAGGCCTGTTTCCACACATTGGCCGCAACAGACTCACACACACATAAACGCATTCTCACTCTGAAAATAACTCTGAAAATCCTGTAAAGTACCTGCTCGAATGAGCCTTCTCAAATCATATCAGCGTACAGGTTTCGACATGATTTTTTTTATGTTGGCTAATTTGCCGAACAACAGCGTATGTTTCGAACGAAAAAAAAAACACACAGCCGCAATTCTAAAACAATTTCAGCTTTGAGGCATCAAACCCTGTACTTGGGACAAAGCGATTCTCGTATGCACTACTCTGTGTGCGTGTTACGATTGATCACCAATTTAGGAAGCCGCCTTTCTGTTATCTTTGAATTTTGTGTTACCAGTCATACACATTGTTCATACATAATAAATGCTGCCCCGTTTCCGTCTGTCTTCCTGCTTGAGAATAAAAGATGCGCTCTGTTGCGCTCTTTCAAATACAGGATACGTATTGGATATGCGACGTCAGAACAATATATAAGTATTCTAATAAACAGAGTAGAATTTAAAGAGCACTAATTGTTTTATCCCCACCCTCCCCTAAGTTTTTGTAGATTTGATGGGGAAGGCTGTATTGGCACACCATCGATATTGGGAGCTGCCCGACTAAGGACTGTACCTCTACCTAACCGAAGATCGCAGTCAAATAACTAACCTTTGAGTAGTGATGTGATTTACCTTGAGTAAAGAGGGCAGTGCTCCATGGAGGGGAGGTGAGAGTGAAACATGGAACAGGATTTCATTGTTTATAAGGTAAGTACCGTGCGAGTGACACTTGGTGTAACAAGCATTCATAGCCTGCAGTAGCCGCTTTAGTCACCATCAGTAGCACATATAAAAAAGCCGTTTTTAGGGCCAACGAGACAGTTAGTTTATCAGTCGTTCACATAAATTCAAATTCAAAAATATCTTTATTTGAGTAGACTTTTAACAAAATACTTTCGAATCGTTACAATGACATGATTACACAGGATTATACATACTACTGGCAGGTTCGGAAGGTTGCTTTTACTGAGAATAATATTGTCTCAACTCTTCTTTTTTTACGAGGTGTAACCCTCATGGGAGAGGCAGATCGGGGTATGTGGGCTTCTTACCGCACTAAATGCCCACCGGTGGCCATCCTCAGTGCTCAGGTGGGACTCCGAGTACCTACTATGCATAAACGTATCCTATCTTATAGGTGTCTTCACCTCTCGCGAAAAGGTTACAAACAAACAAAGACTTTTTTCATTCATAACATTCCTCCCAAATTAACTAGATGTAAGTTAAATAGCACCTTGTCATGTCTCAAGTGTCAAAGCAAGCTGCGAGCGTCAGCAAGAGCGACACAGAGGCGCCAATTTCTACCACATTCTACTTCCATGCGCTTTGCAGTATTGTCAGAGAGTATTATAAAAGAAAGTCAACTTTGTACAAATTATTAAACAAAGTCTTCAGATACCCAATATGTGCCCATCAACGTTTGTTATGGCCCAGAACAAACGTATTCGAATTAGTATAGCTACATTACTGCCAAAGAAATTTAAAGGCTATTAAATATAATAATGCTGCAATGCCTCAATATCAACGTCCCGGAGCGATACATGTGGAGGCGACGCCACCCGTCACTACTAGTCGTGTCAACCTCCAGGACTAACCTCCTAGCCAAAACACCACTCATCAAAGCCATACACACTGTAAACGAGCTTTATTTCAGATTTGAAATTTTTTCATACAATTTGTGTGAATTCACGAAAGTGTCACTAAATATTGTTAGTTATGCTTAATTTTCTTTCTTTACTTTGTATTTTTTAGTTTTTCTAATGTAATTAATAAGTTAGTGCTTTTATAAATATATGAGCAGCACTACCGCATTGGAACATCCTGTAATGGTAGATGTAAGCTTTTATTAATATTAAAAAAAAAATAATGGAGATCAAGAAGTACTTACAGTTAAGCAGGACGACGTTCAGCATAGTCTGATTTACTTGTGATTAAAGTATTGATTGAGACCAGTTTTAGTACCTTATTAGAAAACATCCTTTTTATTTAGCAGCGTCTAATCTTTGACGCAGTGTGATATTACATTCACCACAGATTTCATACGCTCCGTGGAGATTCGCCGCGACGTGCAGAGTCGGGTTACGCGCTAGTCAATAAGGGGCTCCCAAGTGTGGACTCGTGTTTCGAATAAAAAAGGCATATTGTTTCCCGTCACGAAGGAGACACTCGCTATATTGCTATGATATTGAATCCTTTAGCGCCTTCTCGTCCTTGGCACGTGAATCAATTCCCGAATTATCCCGATGTATTAAAGAAACCTTATGTCAAAAGCAAGAGTTAATATTCCTATGCGGTGCGAGATTTTCGCAGATGCTTATTGGGCGGCAATATGTCTTCTAAATTTTAATTTATTGGTTAGCGACATAAACTCAATTAATTACAATCCCGGGTTCTTCTAGGATACGACGTGAAGATATTGTCAGCCTACTTTAAAATAAATATATATCTAGCTAGCTGTGCCCGGCAAACGTTGTATTGCCATATTTTTTTTGGGGTGGACTACACCTAACATTTAGGGGGATGAAAAATAGATATTGGCCGATTCTCATAGATACCGGATAAGCACAAAAATTTTCATTAAAATCGGTCAAGCCGTTTCGGAGGAGTATGGCAACAAAAACTGTGACACGAGAATTTTATATATTAGATATCTATCGTGCAGCGACAAAGGTTATTTGCCAGCTATCTACAACCCTAGCAGGTATTGTGCAACACTTCCGCGATAATATTTTCACAAAAAGATATACCAACATAAGATATGCTTATGCCTGTAAGTAAGGAGAATGAACCCAAGCCCTCGTGCTCCAAAGCGCCTTGCGCAGACCACTAGACCAAAGCAGTATCTTGTGTGTTGCTTACATAATCTCTTCGTCCAGATTCATGCATCTCTTCTTCCACTTACTTGGGTTAAAAGTGCTCCGTATTTAAATCATCTTTAGCGGCCCTCATCTGACACATTCGCTCTAAAGTATTCCTTAGGATCATACTTTTTCACTCATCCTTTCGATGTCTATAAATCTTACCCCATTCTAGTAACCTAAAGATAGATTCAACGAAAACAACGATAATAAATAATTAACGAATTATAAAAACAAGTGACGACGCACATAAATGGGTATTAACATATTATAAAGCCATCGTTAACCGAAGTACCATACGTGGGACGCATTTATATGTAGCCATTGTCTTAAGGACACACTTAGAATGGATGAAGCGATAGCTAAGGGGTGGATAGGATTTTATACCGTATATTAACAGACGCAATCGTCAGAATTAATTTGATTGACACATGGTTTTCGTCTACAATATTCACTTTAAATTAACAAAAAGGGGTGTGTCTAATAACCCCAACTCATTCCATATTCGCCCCAATCGCAAAGTGACCTCACTGCCTTTTTGAAATACCTTTCAAAGGCAGAACACATTATATGCCATTGTTTCTCGAATTTCAATCATCATAAAACTTTAACATCAGCCTACCGTGCACTAAACGAATGGCCATCGCTTTTAACAACCTACTTAACGGTAAAATGTATAGCGAAACAAATAGTAGGGTCAACTTGGCAACCTTTTCGAACTTCCTCATAAATAGATAAGAAACAAAATATATATTCCCACAGGAGAGGAGGAGGAATAAGATCATATGAGCCTCCAGAGGACATAGGGGTAAGTGTGAATTTACACACACGCTGGTACTTACAGAAATGTCTTGATCTACTACTGTGAAATTATTGATACTATGGGTTAACTATGATTTTTTTTGAAATGTCAAAGCTTAGAATTAAATCTATAATCCGCCCTGCGCTACATAGTTCGCCTTGATCTTGACACCATCGACTTAAAGATGCTTATTTTAAATCTAGACAATCAAAGCTTAATTTTTTTAATAAGTATTACTGAACAGTGGTTTTGCATACAATAGTTTCGGTAACGGCTCTTGTTGCGTCCAAATTCCCTTCAAAACGGTTCAATCAATAGCTAGACATTTTGGGTGTTTCCATAGCGACTCAACTCCGTCTATGAAAGTATCAATACATTCACAGAGTTTCAGAGTGTCTCATACATCTAGAGACACAACCATTAGACTATTTTATGCTTTATATAAGAACTACATCAAATAATATATGGCTGGTCTATTACATATACATACATATGCTCACGCCTGTATTCCCCGAAGGGGTAGGCAGAGGTGTTGAAATCACAACACCCACTTTTCACCGAAGATGATTAAGTGCCAACGTGACAGATGATGAGCTATCGCCGTCTCGGACACTTTACATACGTCATTGAATTACTTCTTAGACATATTCAGGTTTCCTCACAATGTTTTCCTTGACAGCGCGTGATGTGAAATTCATATAAGTTTTTAGAAAAACTCATTGGTGCAGGCCCCGCTGGGATTCGAACTTGCGTCACTTGCGTAGCAGGCGAGTGCTAAAACCCCGAGGCCACCACGGCTACTAAATAAAATATTAAAACAGAGTTGAGTAATAAAATCGAGTAAAGTAAAAGCAATAATTCACAATAACGACTTGGCATTGTCAGTAGGTACTAAACGTCGCAGAATCGCCTGTTACGAGTGCACAGTCGTGTATAGTCTGGGGCTTAAGCCACAGAATAAATAACAGTATAACATACAGTACAGCCACTCCTTTCAAAATCTGTCAAATGCCTACTTTCGTGAAAACTATGTCAATTACTGTGTGTGATATTAACAGAGAAGGCATTTAGTACTGCATTTTTTAATATGATTCCAAATAAATAAAAGCTTTTTACTAAATGCATAATTATGGAAGTATATACGGTACCTACATGCAAGAAAAATATTAGAATTTTCCTGCCCCTGTCATAAGTCTACGTGTTTCGATTCTCCCGAACCGATTTCAACAGGACTTTTAGTGATCGATAGCTAATGTTAGGTACATGAAGTTAGACTTTTGTTTTGTTTTAATTCGGGTCTGCGAAATAAAGTTAACCTTGAAGTTAAAACTTCGCGGGTGTAACCGCGGGGCAAAGCCAGGCCAAATGTAGTTTAACGGCATTTTAATACCAGCTGTCACATAATTTTTCATCCAATCCGACCGTCAGCATCCGCATGCAATTCGATTTTACGACTGGAAAGCATTAAATCGATATGCCATTCGATTCCCGGATTGAACACGATATTATTATCTTTTGATTGAAGACGCACTTCGATAGTGGGAATCGATAAGTATCGATAAAATTTAATGTAAGCAAAAGACAGCTCACGATAAAATCGATTTTTAATCCGCTTTCCATTTTATCTCGGTTTCAACGCTTAGCGTTAACTAGGTGTGCCCCCCGGTTTCGTTCATCGTTTCTTTTTTTTACAGGTACTTACGAAAAATACTTTATATGAGTCATATCCCACTGGGGCTCTGAAATATCGGTTGCTACGTAGATAGTAAAAAAATTTTTAAGGATTAAGCTATTTTAGATTTTAATCCGGACAATCTAACAGACAGGAAAACATTTTATAAACACGTATTTCAATCTGGTATAATTAAGTGTAGTGCAAATAACCATGACATTGTTATAGTACGGACAACTTTGTAAAATGTCTTTTCTCAAAAAATGGTGAAGAAAAATACGAACACTAGGCACTCGAACCCACGACCTCTGCAAACTGTGCAGTTTCCCTGTCAACTGAGCTACGCGTGATTCTACCATCATGTCATCATGTATGTTATATTCAGTAGCTGTGCCCCGTGGAACCGTAATATTTTTAAATAAAAGCCTAAGTTACTTTTTAGAACATTAGCTATATGCCACTTCTGCTAGTGGAAGTCCCGTTATAATCGGTCCTAAAATATACCCAGCTAAAGTCAGTATTCTGTCTGTCCATAGACAGGACATTAAACACACAAATGGGACATAATGGGGTACCAATGAATAACAAATCTGGCGGCGCGGCGGCCCACGCGCATCTTGTCTCAATTTACTAGGCTGGGTGACCTTCAATTAAGAGTTGAAGTAAGTTTTTCCCCTTAAGGTGTAACTGTTGCGAATTTCGATTATTCCAAAACTAAAATAAGGTTTTGCAAATTACAAACGAGTGACTGCAAAGTGATGGAACATAATTATGAGGTTAAAAGAGCCGTGGTAGCCGTGGGGTTTGATCAGTCACCGGTGACGCAAGCGACGCAAGTTCAATTTCCAGCGGCCTGTACCAATCAGTTTTTATATAAACTTAGTTGTAGTAATTTACCCCACATGCTTTACCGTGAAAGAAAACTGAGTCAGTCTGAAAAGTAATACAAAGACATATGCATAATGCTCAGACGGCGATGGACTCACCCTCAGTCACATTAGCACTTTAGGTAATGATTTTGGGTGAAAAGTGGGTGTTGTGGTTTACCTCTGCTCACCCCTTCGGGACCCTTCTGGGATGGCGTGCATATTATTAAGAGGTTAATTAATAAAAGTCTGAAAAATAATAATTTATTAAATATTTTAAAATCCAGAAACAATTGCACCTAAAATATCTGAACCTGAAAATAAAATAAATAAATATGCACACGCCATCCCAGAAGGGTTCCCGAAGGAGTAAGCGGCGGTAAAGTAAGAGGTGTTGTAAAGACCCACATTTCACCGAACATTATTAAGTGCCAACGTGACAGAGGGTGAGTCCATCGCCGTCTCAGGCACAATACATACGTCTTTGAATTACTTCTAAGACATATGCAGGTTTCCTCACGATGTTTTCTCCGCAAAGCACGTGGTGTGAAATCACTGCACATAAGTTTATAGAGAAAACTCATTGGTACAGGCCCCGCTGGGATTCAAACTTGCGTAGCAGGCGGCTGCTCAAACGTCAAGGCCACGACGGCTCTCGAAACTTAGTTAAACTTTATTTAAAGCTGCAATTAATATTGGAAACTGGACACCGGGACACTGTGATCTCAATGAGCCTATACGATACAAAACTCCCTAATTGGAGATATTTCACTGTATATTAATGTACCGTAGCTCACCTCCGCACTCAGAAAGTTGTTAATATTCTCTTTTACGAGGTATAAATTCAAATTATTAGTTATTATATTATCGTATGTCGATAATAGCTCGCCTATTTAACCTGAACGGGCTTCGTTAAATGGGATTCTTAGGGAATCTTGTTTCGAGTTTTGTAATTTAAGAGAAGTATCGACTATCGTGTCACATGAGTGTCAATATGTTCAAGTCAGAAGAGATGTAGGTAGGCAGTGTTACCACGCCCAGTTTTCATCGAAGATTAGGTACAGGCGCTGTCAGGAGTTGGGCGCTTATCTACATACATACAGGCATTTTTTGATGATTTTCGACATGATGCTAGCTGAGTTTCTTGCCGGTTCTTCTCAGAAGGCTAGTTTTCGAACCGGTGGTAAATTCCTCGACATTCATAAGTGCCTTACGTGTTATACCATGCGGGTAAAACCAAAGGGTGAAGCTACTTTCGTAAAATAAAACAAATATCAAATACTAAGGTCCTTATAGCCTGAGAGCGAACAAAATATTTAGATGCTCGATCGCCACGTGTAAGAATGAAAGTATGTCATGATAGCGATATAAACGAATGAATCGTTCCTTGTAATCGATCAATCGGTGGCCTCATTCGATTATGAGAAGTGGGGACATATTGATTTATACGAAAGACATTATTGAGTTCGAGTTTATTTATTAATGTTTACCAATTTACATGAAAACACGTATATTTTAAAACTGGGGTAGATTTTGTTTACGGCTTCTGACTAAACAATATTTATACATACTTGTGAAGGGTATGCTGATGATGGCTGGCTGGCAATCGCGTCTTATTTGTGAACAGGTGCCGCTTATGAGGGCTGGTCATCTCAAGTTACGCATTTAGATATAACTACTAGACTTTTCTTTATGTTAATTTTTATCGACATTGGTGCATTGGAACTTTGTCAATGGGCTTACATTTCTTAATTGATTATTTTGTATTTCTAATATTGAATAATATTAATAATAATTGTATAATTTTTGAAGGGTAATTACTGAGTTTCTTGCCTGGTTCTTCTCAGTAAAAGCAACCTTCCGAACCTGGCGGTTACATGTAATCCCGTATAATTATGTCATTCTGACGATTTGAAAGTACTTTGTAAAAAGTCTGATCGAATAAAGATATTTTTGACTTGAATGGTACTTAAGGAAAACATCGTGAGGAAACCTGCATATGTACCGAGAATTTATTTCAGAAGTAGGTATGTAGTGCTTGAGACGGCGATAGACTCACCAATACGTTGGCAATGAACCATCATCGGTGAAAAGTGGGTGTTGTTCTATGCAACACCTCTGCCTCTGTTCGGAGAAATTAAATTCTCCGTTTCTGTTAAAGTAAAAAAATAATACAAAATAAACGCAGACATTGTGAAGCCGGAATAACAAGTTATTTATAATATATGTTGACCTCCTGCACTCTTGACATTGTTACTTAGATATCGTTAACATGCATGTTACATGCACATCTCGCGTCTTATCTGACATACAAACGACTCATACAACCATTTTTTTTATAGATTTCGAGCAAACTGTATATAGCTGGGGATTGTACCTCCACCTTGCAGGAGGTTGCAATAATAACACCTTGTAAGCTCCAGTGTTGTTACCTAGATTTCGTCACGAGATATGAGCGCTCAGCGAAAATAGTGGGGTATAAGTATTGCGCATTCATTTTATTCCTGTCGCGCGATATACAGACAGACTCATAGAATTACTATTGTGCATTCAATGTCAGCACTCATAGCTCGTGACTGCACTCGTAAGTATTTTGTTAGCCAACATTATTGTATAAAATAGCCGTGCCCTGCGGTTTCACCCGCGTAGATTTAATTTGATTCCCGCGGAACCCTTATGTATTTATAAAATAAACTTGTAACACTAGCTATCTGCCAGTTAAAATTGGTCCAGCCGTTTTAGAGATTACCCGGAACAACAGATTTTGAAAATTTGCTTTTTTACTCTGTGCCGTATGTATGTACTTTCATATGCATTTAGTGATAAGCTTTTATTTTGGAATAACAAACAAACACTTAAATTTTATTTATCTCATAAAAAAAATATAAATATCTTTATTTGATTAGACTTTTAACAATGTACTTTCAAATCGTCAGAACGACACGACACGATTATACATACCGCCAGGTTCGGAAGGTTGCTTTTACTGAGAAGAACCTGGCAAGAAACTCAGTAATTACTGTTTTCAAAAAAGTGAATAATTTTTTTTATAGATAATCAGTAATACATAGTTCAAACACACATTTTTGTGTGAATAAGTCAAAACTAAATATAACTCAAGTAAATATCTTCACAGAAGGCGAAATGCATTCCACTTTCTACAACTTGATAACTGGTTTTGTAAGAAGATTTAAAGTCGTCACTCCGATCCCAGATTGATTGGCCTTGTTAAAGTAAAAGACGCTATGTTTTTCCTCGCGACAGTTTATTTTCATTAAAACAGTTTTGTCTCATTCGCTGTTGAGACCCTTGGTCCGTGGGGTCCTCACGCTATAAGGCTTTTTAAGGAAACAGTTTCTACAATTAAAATTGTTGTCCCATTCGGTATCCAGACCCTTCATCCTAACGATATAAGGCTATTTAAAGAAATAACAAAAAGGTTAGTCGACATCACGGGAGACCGAAGGGTTGGCAGCTACCTCCGACAAAGAATTAGTCTTGCCATCCAAAGGGGGAATGCTGCCAGTATCTTCGGAACCTTGCCTACAGGGACTCCTTTTAATAATAAATTTTAGTTATAACATTATATATTTTAACACACAAGACGGTTTATGCCCACAACTACGTCCGTCTTAACCTTGAATGAGCAGTAGTATTTTTATTCGTAGATTACCTGTGCTCTGCGGGTTCACCCGCGTCGATTTAATTTCATTCAACCCTAAATGTTCTTTTTTAAATAAAAATAGCCTATGTTACTCCTTGTAGCATTAGCTATCTGTCAGTGAAAGTCCCGCGGTCCCGCCATTTCAGAGATTACCCGGAACGAACAGACAGACAGACAGAATTTTTTTTAAAATAGGTTTTTCTATATCAGTACCGTGTATACTTTCATATACATTTAGTGAATATCTGTTGTTTTGGAATTAAAAACAGACACTTCAATTTTATTTATCTGTATTGATATCTGTCTGAGCGATCATAGCTCGTGCGTCAAGGCACTAGACTCACTAGACAATGTAATATTCTCTCGCGCTTGCGCTAATAGAAACAATAAAAAAATAATGGAAATTATATATGTCACATGCCTCATTTATGTTTATTTTACTTTGTCTAGGCCAGACACCTACCTACTAAGGCTAAGTTATATTTGAAGGCTTATTGAGTTTACAAAATTCATGAGATCATCATCTTCCTGGCCTTATCCCATACACTGTTGGGGTCGGCACTTGATTCAATCCGATAAGGTTGATCACTTGATTTTTATACGAAGCGACTGCCATCTGACCTTCGCAACCCCTTTGACGAGGAAAATCTATGACCTGGGTTAAACCAGTTGTCAGACTATTTCAGGCCTCCGACTGACCTGTAACGACTACCAAAGATGATAAATTGGCAGCCGGAGCCGACGGCTTAACTAACGTGCTCTCCGAGGCACGGTGGGAACTCGGGCGGTGATATAGAGGTAAGGTTGCTTAACTTCGCTGATCGAATGATTTGCGCAATAACAACTGTGCCACGAGCTCCTCCTCATGAGATACGGACATGAATTTATAGGATGCAGTACATAATATCGTTGGTAAGGCGGTGAACACACAGTGTATTCAAAGTGTTATCGACTCCGGGTGCTACTTTAGATAAAAACGATTGTGTAAACACCGGCTTAGGCGTAAGGCGTTATACAGGATAGCGTAACAGAGGAGCTGTGTATTGTACGTGGAAATAGGTCAAATAGGATTTAATATTAGATCTCTCTCAAGTAATATGCTTTTTATTTCCCTCTATAGTGATAAAAAGGTAAAAATGTCATAGTGACGTGCTTGAGAAGTGTATGCCAATGAATAGCTAAATCTAAAATGGCGTCCCCAATTATTGAAAAAAAAATGGTGTTAGGCACCGATTTTGACGCTATATTTGGCATCAACTTCAAAAGAAAGTAATTTATTTGAGGATACAGGCAACTGGAACCTCTAAGAACTAGAACCGCGGTCCCAGTCGCCTGACAGCATTTTTGAATTGGTCGACTGGGACCACATACTTAAGTAGCTTTAATGTACAGTAAAGGCCGTGGTGGCCTTGAGGTTTGAGCAGTCGCCTGCTACGCAAGCAACGCAAGTTCGAATCCCAGCGGGGCCTGTACCTATGAGTTTTTGTAAAAAAAAAAACTTATGTACAGTAATTTCACACCACGTGCTTTACGGTGAAGGAAAATATCGTGAGTAAACCTGCATATATCTGAGAAGTAATTCAATGACGTATGTAAAGTGTCTGAGACGGCGATGGACTCACGCTCTGTCACGTTGGCACTTAATCATCTTCGGTGAAAAGTGGGTGCTGTGATTACAACACCTCTGCCTACCCCTTCGGGGAATACAGGCGTGAGTATTTGTGTATGTGTGTACAATAAACAGAAAAATCTTAACGTTATACAACAAAATCACAATAATTATTTAATTTACTCTTTAAGATGACGGTTTCACTTTAAAAAAAATAATTATCGCGCTTTTCAGTGACTTGCAAAGTGCACCTACACCAATAACAGCTCGCCTAGGTGTAAAGTTCTCATCAATACGAATTAATCAAGCCCAAACACTAGGTACTTGCTGTAAATCGTTGAGGAGTTCCTTCGACTGTCTTTCGGCTCCATCATCAGATCGACTCTACACCTTCATTAAAATGTAGTGCTTCAAATACTTATTGTTAACTAATGCACTCGTCGCGAGTAAGATTAACAAACATAACTCCTTCTTTTCTTGAAGTCGGTTAAAATAAGATTTGAATAATAATATTGATAACGGTACTATATGTTGTATAATGCAACAAAAAACAGTACAAATTTGTATTAAAATTCATTCCATACAATAAATACATAAATTACTGTGGACTTTAATTAAAAAGTTCAAGTCTAATGTAAATTTTATATGAAATAAAATGCAAATTAATTAATTAGTTTAAATTATAATTAGTGAACCTCCAGTATTATTTATGACTCTATCCATTCGTTATCACTAAATTATTCGTGTATTTGAGAGCACTAGTTCGCGTGGATCGAGCTTCGAATGTCGTAAAAAAGATAGGTTCTAACAATTGATTTCAAATAGGAATATTAAGGAATATGCTTATCATTTAAATATGTAGCAACGTATAATATCATCGAATAATATTATTACCGTTACATCTATACAATTACACAGATAAATATATTATAGCTTTTCATATAATATGAAAGGTACCTACTGTACTTACTGATTTAAAAATAAAAACAAATTTAAAAAAAAAATATCTGTGTGTCTGTTTGCTTGTTTCGGTGAATCTCCAAAATGGCTTGACCGATTTTAACGAGACTTTCTCTGGTATATAGTTAATTTTCAAGGAGTGTCTTAGGCCACTTATATAAAACATTAAATAATTAAGAATTAAATTAAATCTGCGCGAGACAGAGTTAGCTTAATCTAAATATTAAATCAGATTCAATTGAAAATGCGATTTCAAAAATTATATGGATTGTAAAGGGAATTTTATATATGATACAATTACCTGACTTAACTTACTACGCGGGCGAAGTCGCGTGTGGAAGCAAGTATTATAGGACCTACAATTTAGTATTTATTTTCCAAACCCATTTCGATTCGAAAAAACGTTAGTGACTCAACTCAAACCCCTCCGCACGCACACAGATAAGGAAATAGTATACGGTGTCAGTTAATATTTATCGAATAGTGTAAGTTTCGCAACTTCGGGTCGTGTGTTTGATCAACACACAATACCTTATCACGATATCGTATTGTACATATCGGTCATCGACACAACCATTTGCGTACACGTGTGTTTGACTATCGACACTAAACTAAACGCATACAAAATGTCCGCTCCCGATGAGGCTGTGAATGCGCTCAGTGGTAATTTTTTGGGTTTAGATGGCATGATTTACAATAGACATTGGTCAATTGTTCAAGATAGAAAAACAACTGGAAGTAAATTTATCCAGATCCAAATCCTTTAAACAGATCCAATTCGCAAGGAGAATGTCAGAAAGGAATTAACTGATGATACAAAAATGGCCACGTCAATATATTTATGCAATTAGTAGTCATCGAAGATCCTCGTAGGCGTACGTGTGCAGAGAGTTCACCTTTTGTTACATTTCTATTTTACACTAGTGATGTTCTTCGGTCAATATTGTACGATAACGATCGGGGTTTTCTTTGAAGTTTGTTGAAAGTGAAAGATAGTTTCGCCTACGCGTTTCACACATTCGGCTTTGAATGGATTATGTTCAGGTCATTGTATAGAATACAACGTGAAAAACTACGTTGGTTACAATAATATTACAAAAAATATATATATTTGAAACGTAACGACGACCATCTAAGTGTACCGTTACTGTAAAAAAAAAACAAGAAATAAATGAATATACTCACGCCATCCCCGAAGGGGTAAGCAGATGTGTTACAACAACACCCACTTTTCTCCGAAGATGAGTAAGTGACAACGTGACAGAGGGTGAGTCTATCGCCGTCTCAGGCACTATACATACGTCTTTGAATTATTTCTCAGACATATGCAGGTTCCCTTCACTGTAAAGCACTTGAGGTGAAATTACTGTAGGTACTTAAGTCCTTAGAAAAACTCATTCGGATTCGAACTTGCGTCGTTCGCGTAGCAGGCGACTGTTCGACCCCATGGCCACCACGGCTCTTATTGTAAGCGCATTTTATTCAACATTAAAACCTCTTAAAGCATATTTGTAAGTAGCAAAATAGCTAATAAATATAAAGGAAACATATTTTTAAAATTGTCCTCTTAAATAATTCCTTAGAACCAGGAAATACCTAAGTTTAGTTTATATAAAAGCACCTTGCGTAGACACAAAGCCTGCATTCTATAAAATGCCGATAATACTGCCTCGGCTTTGTGCATTGTATACATGCACATATATGTATGTGCATATACAGTGCATGGTTCACAAGTCGAGTACGGTAAGCATAAATCCTTGCAAAAGTAAACCAGTTTATTCTACTCTTTAACTGAATGTGTAGGTGATTTTGTTTGCTGAGAAACGGAATTTGTCTTTGTTGGACTAAGAATGTAGCGAAAATAGATTCTCGAGTGTCGATTCTACCATGTATTAGGTTAATTAGATATCTCTACCCCTATCACGGGTTTGCCACCGTTTTCGTAATCTATACTCGCTAGCATCTCCGTCGAATATTAGTATGAGAAATTGTGCAGCGACTCCCAGCGGTGACGTGAAGAACAAAGATATCCCATACAAATATTGCGAGTGACGCTAGCGAGTATAGATTATGAAAACGGTGACAAACTCGTGATAGGGGTACAGATGGTGTAGAAATACTGCTTATAGATGCCGTAGCATAACTAAAATGCCGTTATCTGACATCTGGTAGATTATTAATTTAATGCTATTATAACGAGAAACAAGAATTATCGATCTGTGTTTTCGAATTCTCAATACCTTGAATAGTTTTGGAAATAATCCAAGTAATTAAGTCAATAAAAAGTCACATCGATTGAAATTTTTACAGCAGTTTTTGCATGTTATTCATTGCATAAATGAGCTATCTAACACTGAAAGACTTTTTCCAACAAATCCTACCAGAGAGAGATTTTTCGGTGCCAAAATTAAACGTTAAAGCTCAGAAGTTCTTAATACGCTCTGATTAAACCGATTATAGTAGACCCCCAGTAGTTCCTGAGATTAGCACGAACAAACATATATATATGCTCACGCTTGTATCCCATGGGGGCAGAGACCACCGTTTGCCACATGCTACGATCCTTACATACTTCTTTCGCTTCATCCACATTCATGCATCTCTTCATACACTTTCTTCGGTTACGAGTGCTCCGAATTTGACCTTACTGAAAAATACTGTTAATTTGGTCATAGTAGTTCTTCCTTGGACGCCCTCTACCGACACTTACGGTCACATTCACTATATAAATTTCTTACAAATAATCTCTTCAGCTTTATACTAGCTGTGCCCTGAGATTTCAACCGCGTAGATTTAATTTAATTCCCGCGGAACCCTAAATGTTTTTTAAATAAAAGTACCCTAGGGTACTCCTTGTAACATTAGCTGTCTGCTAGTAAAAGTCCGATTAAAATCTGTCCAGCCGTTTCAGAGCTTACCCAGAACAGACAGACAGAGATTAATTTTGAAAATAGATTTTATTTATTTCAGTACCGTATATACTTTCATATGCATTTAGTGAAAAGCTGTTATTTTGGAATTACAAACAGACACTTCCATTTTATTTATCTGTATAGATATAGATTCTACGAAATGTATTATTTAATCTATTTCTCTCTATACCCCAAAGCTCGCATCGAAACGATAGACGATAGCTCAATGGAACGAACGGTCTAGGCTACGTATATTCTGCGAACATTGTTCAATTTAGCTGAACAAGTACGTGGAATCCTTCGTCCGGGCAAACACGGTCTTCGCTTTATAGGTACATGTAAAATTTACTACCACTTATAACAGCTTTTAACTAGACATAACCGGATTAAAGTCGACTTTACGAACGCCTAGTGTTATGGAAGTAACACTATTTTATTGACACATAAACATGTCGAACATGAAATATGTTGCTGCGCCCGTCGTTACGAACCTTACTTCACTACGGTATAGGAAAGTTATGTCTGTCAATCTTGAAATCTGCCGTAAGCCGTGGTGGCCTTCAGGTTTGAGTAGTCGCCTGCTACGCAAGCGACGCAAGTTCCAATCCCAGCGGGGTCTGTACCAATGAGTTTTTCTAAAAAAAACTTATGTACAGTGATTTCACACCACGTGCTGCGGTGAAGGAAAACATCGTGAGGAAACCTGCATATATCTGAGAAGTAATTCAATGACGTATGTAAAGTGTCTGAGACGGCGATGGACTCACCATCGGTCACGTTGGCACTTAATCATCTTCGGTGAAAAGTGGGTGTTGTGATTACTACACCTCTGCCTACCTCTTCGGGGAATACAGGCGTGAGCATATGTATGTATGATCTTAAAATCTTAGAATTAGAAATATTTTTTTATCTCCATCGCAGACAAATTCACCTCGAAGAGGGAGCTCTTGGCTCGATCAATCGAACAGTGAAGTTAAGCAACTCTAACCAGACCATTTAAGAACCAAAGCCAGTTGTTGGATCGGTGACCGCCCGAGTTCCCTCCGTGCTCAGAGAGCACGTTAAGCCGTCGGTCTAGTTTGCAAATATAACATCTTTGGTAATCGTTACAGATCAGTCGGAGGCCTAAGAGAGTCCGATTAGGGGGGGTAAAAGGGGTTAGGAAGGTCCGATGGCAGTCGCTACGTATAAAACACCAGGTGATCAGCCACATCGGGTTGAATCAAGTGCCGACCCCACCAATGTATGGGATTAAGTCAGGGAGATGATGAGGAATATTCCCCCTTATCACAAAACAGTTCAGCCCATCTCTATTTGTGATAAGGATTTCAAAAGCATGCACATAATTCCAGCTGAGTTTCTTGCCGGTTTTACTCATACGACATTCATAAGTGCCTTACCAGGGCCTAAACTGAATAAATCATTTTCATAAGGAATGGACATAGTTTTAATCCGAGTTTGTTTTTTTTTAGTTTAAACAATGGTTTGTTATAAGGGGGTATAATATGTAGGATGCCTCACGATGCTATCCTTCATCGTAACGCTAGTCACCCCCTCGCAACACGTGACCGCTGTCTGTCAGCTGTTGATGTTTTGTTAAGCTAATAGAAATTGATAATACCACCCTCGCGGATAAATTGATTCAACACAATGACATAACCCCTCCACTAGTCAAATACATACAAATGGTGCATTCATCAAAATCTATTGAAGCTCATTTTCACATCGCTTCGGTGTTAATAAGGAGAGGGGACTACAACATTACAATTTAGGGGATTAATAATTTCGGGACTTTCTCGTTTACCGAATAAAATCGATATGGTAGATTACGGATGCCGTTTGCTAATCACAGATAAAAAAGTTAGGTGTCTGCTGATAGTATGAATGGTAGTAATATAAATATAATTTCATGTTTGAAACGGCAGTACTGATTAAAACGGGACTTTCACTGACAGATAGCTGATCTTATAAGGAATACTTAGGATAATTTTACTATCTACTTAATATAGTTCTTATGATATCCCGACGCAGGTAAATTCGTAGATACAGGTTGGTGGGTCATTGATTGATTGATTTGACATGATGTCAAAAACATGGCTGTCACGTTGTCAGAGTAACTGTGACTGACATTAGCAAGCGCGATATATATATATATATACGCTCACGCCAGTTTTCCCCGAAGGGGTAGGCAGAGGTGTTATAATAACAAGATTTCACCGAAGCTGATTTAGTGCCAACGTGACAGATGGCGAGTCCATTGCCGTCTCAGCCACTATACATACGTCTTTGAATTTCTTCTCAGACATATCCAGGTTTCCTCACGATGTTTTCCTTTACAGTAATGCACGTGGCGTGAAATCACAGCACAAATAGTGTATCTTCAAGAAGCTCTAGAAATTAATACTTATAGTCAGGTTTGCAAGCAAATTGTTAAGATAAAATAAATATAGGTGACGGTCGTCCCACAAATAGATAATCACAATTAACACAATTTGTCGTAAACAAGCGCCGGTTGTAACACGCGAGTATCTCATTACTGACGATTGGTCGGGCCATCTGTCGGGAACCGAGATACCAAGTGATTGATTGGTATTGTACCGAGCCACAATAGGGGTGTATATTTACTACTTACGCCTATACAGATAAATTTATTTAAGTTTCTGTTTGTAATTAAAAATTAGGATTTCACAAAATGAACATGAAAGTATATACGGTAACTCATAAAAAAAACATTTATTAACTATGTATGTCTGTCTGTTTGTTCCGGCTAATGTCTAAAACGGCTGGACAGATTGTAAAGTACATTCCCTGGCAGATAGCTGATGTTACAAAGAGTAACTTAGGAAACTATTTAAAAAAATTGTACCGATGCGCAGAGCTAGTTAACAATAACATTGGGTATCTCTACCTTAGTCGTAGCTTTGTGATACACAAATCAGAAGACTACAAATAGTCTATTTAATATACTGAATTATGTTAATTTTATCGACATTTGTGCATTGGAGCTGTGTCCATGAGCTTATGTTTCTTTAGTGATTTATTTTGTACTCTAAAAATTGTATATTTTTTTGAAAAGAGTAATAACTGAGTTTCTTGCCAGGATCTTCTTGACTTTACTTTGAATTAATTTTGGTATGCAAGCTTGTTTATGACAATACATTATCTATGTGAGGTCATTCTAATTCCAATATGGCGGATCATCCAAGATGGCGGTCAAGTAATTTTTTCTGCACTACCACAGCATGGGTATCAAATAGAAGGGCTTGCTTAGGAGAACACAAAAATATTGGTGCGATATTTTCATAAAAGCTTTTAATAAGAAGTAATATATTGAAATGGCTCATATTCTATAAAGACACCAGCCATGCTTAAAAGCCCGCCTGTAATTTATCAAAGCTCTTTCATTTCATCCTTCATATTCTCTCGAATCACAATAAATGTATCTCTTGTGCATTTAAATTTGAATTAATATCACAAAACACACATGTTAAATTAAACCAAGTTCCACGAACCAAGTCCACGAAATATTTAAGTAACAAATTACATTATGTTATTAAAAATACACGCTGTATTTTTACAACCCTTCGCTGCGTGCAAGCTTTTACGAATAGCATCTTACCTCGTTTTAAATGAAGCATAATATTATATGACGCGAAAATATAATTTGCAAACTCATTCTTTAAAAAAAAAATAGAAATGCTTGAAGAGCCGTGGTGGCCGCGATAGCGACGCAATTTCGAATCCAGACGTGCCTGTATTAATGAAATTTTCAAGTGATTTCACACCGCGTGCTTTACGGTAAAGGAAAACATCGTGAGGAAACCTGCATATGTCTGAGAAGTAATACAAAGACATGAATGAGACGGCGATAGACCTACCATCTGTCACGTTGGCACTCATCATCTTCGGTGAAAAATGGGTGTTGTTATTACAATACCTATCTGCGTACCCTTTCGGGAATACAAGCGTGAGCATATTATGTGTGTAGAGCATTTTACGTAATCATTTACATGTCAGTAGTAAAAAAGTCAAAGGTTTACGCGCACAAATAAAATCTAAATCGATCCACTAAAAGTTGACATAGAGCTGGTAAGTATGAAAACAATTTACCAAACCCATGTTGACATTCAGAAGTAATTCATCCTCTAGCCTTAATACCGTTATTTATCGTTTTCTTTTGTGAAATCTAATTACCGTATAGCCTTGCCACCTTCCACACAATCAGTCGTTCTATTACCCACCTGGTTGGACGATTCGTTTACCCACAGCAGTATTATTTGTTTGTTAGTATGTCAAGCGAAGCTTTACCTGAAACAAAGAATAAGATTGTCAATTTTTAAATATCATCAGCTGGACCTGACACATAAAAATCATCTTTATTCAAAAGTGACAACCTTTTGTCACTCTATACTGTTCCAGTTGAGACAAACTAGGTCAATAGATTCGAAGATATTACACACATACATATCACGCCTGTCTTCCCCGAAGAGGTAGGCAGAGATGTACTTGTAGTACATGCCAGTAATGTTTAAGTCTCGTGTAGTAGGGACCACCAGCAGTAGCCCATGAGGCCACTAGATCAGCGAGTCAGTCACTAGATATTTACATCTTCATATATCCATCCCATCCAAATATCAATTACGTCCTGACGGTGTCACTCATACATAGCTATCCACCGTTTGACTGGCTGAACGGACACTCTTTTAACGACACGACACCCGTTTGATCGACACAGTGTGCACGGCCCGGCATGCGCGTAATTGGGTGCACGTGCAAAATTGTTGTGGAAAGGTTGAAACGTGGTCACATAGACCGGTGCTTTGTGCCGTGGCATAGTTTTAATAGTTGCAGCGGAGGGGTTAAATCGTGTGGTTATTTAGATGCTGCATTGTGTTTTAAAAATATTTTTTTTACACTTGATGATTTTTGCATTTTTTTTTTCATTTGGCTACACCACGTTACTCACCGTCACTTATAAATAAATATAATTTAAATGTGTGTTTGTAATGCTAATATAAAGTAGGTACTTCCTACTTTATATTACAGAAAAATCTCATAAATGGGTAATTGTGTATTCTTTCGTTCATTAGTATGGGATTTGGCCTTCAAGCTATTTATGACGATAAAACAATCAATTTTAAGGAATAAATATGTAAATTATATATTTATTCCTTATAATAAATATATAATTGTTTTTAAAACAAACACACAAAAACTTTTTTCCATACAAATAAACCCATACATCGTGTATAAAACAGAACTCCCACGTGAGAATGAATGAAAAATAACTCATTGTTTTTAACTTGCGAGACAAGATCCGACAACCTCAACTCAAAGTTAAACTTCACAATTAATCAACGTATTGTTGAATCCGAATCGGAAGCAATCGATACTCACATTCGAATACAAACTTCACTAGATTCCATATCAATTTGGTTTCGAAGTATCGATTAAGCAACATAATTGATTCGATGTCGGTGGTATCAGATATTCGAGTTATTATTCGAAAGGTCATACTATTGTTTTCGGTAAATGTTTTATTGTTCCATGTCTAGCGTGATTGCATTTAAAATGAGGAGGGCGTCGGTTATTTCAAATTCGATTTTTATTCGATTAGTGTTTCGTTTTAGAATCGATTATTGGTCGATGGATTTGGAATGTTAAATGTTAACAAGATTAGGTAGTATTATTGTGTATTGTAAATTAAACTTATTACTTAAAAAAATGCTGATTTGAAAATGTTAATCGAATTCAGTTTTTTATTAAATATCGAGATTCCGGACATTCATGAACCGAATACCTCGTATCCATAAAAATACAATAATAAAAAAAGTTGAAAAAAAATCTGGCAATAAAAAGTGTCGACTTCTAAAACCGGCCGACGGATATACGACCGCAGAGAATGACAGACAACCCTCGCGAATATCACAACTAGGGTTGCCGTCAGCGTTGGCTACTAGTAATATAAAATATAAACGTTACTGAAGAGCTGCTTCCAACAATGATCAAGTTCCTTACTTGCCATATTAAACAGATTTTTTCTTCCAAAAATTTTTTTTAATTTGATTTGACTTAACAGATTACTTTAAAATCGTCAGATCAGCTTTATGCAGGATTCGGAAGGTCGCTGCAAAGAAGTCGACAGGGAACTCCAATCTATTTAATTCCTGTTTGAAAAAAATATTTTTTTTGACATTAGTTTCGAGTATATAAATAAAAATAAAAAAAATAATTGTAAGTGCGCGTTCGGCAATCACGTCTGGTTAATACCAGTTATATTAGCCAAATATTGTAATATAGAGCTAGACGTTGTACGAGTCTTAAATAGACAAGTATAAGAGTCTGGCCTTCTGTATATTTTTATTTCGTACTAGTGTTGCTACCCTTCGGATGAAAAAAGATAATAACAATCCATACAATGAAATAAGCAATGGCACCAAGTTGTTAAACCGTAAATAGTAATAATAGGGGTAGGAAAGTCAACAGTTGCGAATGCTGGTTTTTGTCCCTCGTTCCTATATTATTTTATATATAAAAAAAAAACTTTAATCTGATTGATAGATGCAATTATTTTTTCAAACGAAACTACTGCAAGTAATTTTACGGGGATGTTCTTTAAATATGTATATTACGAGACTAGGACGTTAAGTAAGTAATTATATATTATATGTATATATATAGACTAGCTGTACCCTGCGGTTTCACTCGCGTAGACTTTAGGCCCGCGGAACGTTAATGTTTTTTTTTTATTTAAAGTTATTCCTTGTAACATTAGCTATCCGCCATTGAAAGTTCCGTTAAAATCGGTCCAGCCGTAATATTTGTTTTTTTTCTTTGTCTATATCGTGTATCTTATTTAGTGAATAGCTGTTATTTTTTAATAACAAGCTCCAATTTTATTTATATGGATATAGGTGTGAACCAAAACCCACACAGATCAAACAAAAAATAACTCAAGGTAAGCTAAGATAGAGAAGTTTAAGTTTGTGTGTGTTAAATAGAAAAAAATATATTCTTATTCTAAATTTAAATCTTTATTTGATTTTTTTAAATTTAGCATTCGTGCATAAAAGAAGAATTTCAAAAGTTGAGTTATGATAACAAAAAGCATTCTAAATCTAAATTTAAATTATTGAATTAAAATGCTTTTAAATTTAGAATTCAAGGATGTTTGATATGAAGACAATAATTATTTAAAAGTACAATATAACCAGTATTATTTTGAGATGTTTGGCCAACCTTGGCGGTATTTATCCAGAGAGCATGGTAGCTCAATTAAGTAACTTCTGTCTCGTGTATGTAGACACGCAAAGATAATAAACATACAGAGGTGACATTATCTGAGCCCCGAGGGTATTAGGCACTTATTATAATAATATTATTTCATGTTTATCTACACAGATAAATAATATTCAAGTGTCTGTTTGTAATTCCAGATACACAGCTTATCACTCAAAGCATACGAAAATACTTGAGTACATTTTTTTTTATAATTCTTTTTCTGTAGGTATGTCTGTTGTCACGGCTAAATCTGAAACGGCTAGACCGATTTTAGTGAGACTTTCACAGGCAGATAGCTGATGTTATAAAGAGTTATTTAGAAAAAAATGTGTTCCGCGAAATAAAGCCACCCACGGTAGTCTACGCGAAACCGCGGGGCATAGCTAGTTTGTAATAATAACGATATGATTCATCAGTTCCACCGAAATTGAATCTATACATACATATATATATACATATAGAAAGAAAAATATACCTGATATATACCGACCTGTGAAGGAAAACATCGTGAGGACACCTGCATATTTCTGAGAAGTAATTCAAAGACGTATGTATAGTGCCTGAGACAGCGATATACTCACCATCTGTCACGTTGACACCTAATCAAATTCGGTGAAAAGTGGGTGTTGTGATAACAACACCTCTGCCCACCCTTCGGGGAATACAGGCGTGAGCATATGTATGTATGTATACTGACCTTAGTCAAATACTAGCCAGGATTTTTTTTATAAGCTGAACAGTTAGAATTTAAAGCTTTTCGAAGAACGAATCCATTAGATATAATAATCTCACGTTCTTTTCAGAGCTTATAGAGATTTTTCTTTCGTTTTTTGTTAGTTAAAAATACAAATCACGGTAAATAATTGCCGCGATGGCCGCCATTCCATCCATCATCCTTATATTTTACGAGGGTTGCGCAATGTAATGGGGGTAAGACAGATTGCAAGTTTTAAATTTCAAACTCGTCAATAAAATATTTATACATCTGCTCGTTCAGATATTTTTCTATTAATAAAAATATCATATAACATATTATGTTCATAGTAAGGAAGATGTCCTAAGCATGTAAAAGAGGCATCAATACGAAAACGTCCCAATTATGACGTGTATTCACTTTACGCGCACTAATGACATAAAAACAACTGCTTATTTTATTGTATAAACTATCATTTAAACTATGCTGTGTAATTAAGCCGTGGTGGCCTTGGGGTTTGAGCAGTCAACAACGCGACGTAAATTCAAATCCCAGCAGGTCCTGTACCAGTGAGTTTTTCTAAGAACTTATGTGCATTGATTTCACACCACGTGCTTTACGGTGAAGGGAAAATATTGCGAGGAAACCTGCATATTTCTGAGATGTAATTCAAAGACGTTTGTATAGTGCCTGAGACTGCGATAGACTCACCGTCTATCACGTTGGCACTTAATCATCTTCGGTGAAAAGTGGGTGCCGTTATTGTAACACCTCTGTCTACCCCTTCGGAGAATACAGGCGTGAGCATATGTATGTGTGTAAGAATTATTAATAAAATATAAACAGAATGTAAAAGCTGAAGCGCACTAGTCAGTTAATCTCAGCAAATTCAATTTACAAATATTAGAACAAAATGTTGGCCAGAGGAGGCCAAACATTGGTCGAGCGTACGTTAACCCCGCCATGTGAGTGTTCCACATTCAATTAAATATTCAATCGTCAGTATCTGCGCCCCGCTGCGGCAAGCATTGTATGCTGCGCACTGCGATTAATACCAATTTTGAACCTACAAATTATTCGAGCGCTTCCTTGGCGCTGCATACTATCAAAGATTAGAAAACTCGTAGATATGCTCATTACATTTTTGATAATTTTGGCTAGATAGGTTAGTAACAATCAAACTATCATATCAAAAAAAATTTTATATTTAAACTCATATGTACTTTTAGCTTCACTATAGCCAGAGGCTACTTAAAATTCACTCTAAATTTTTAAATCCGTTTTTATTCTATGAAACACTTAACTTACCGAATGCATCATCAAACATACCCTGTTATTACCCTGTCCCGAGTAGATATGTCCGAAGAATTATAAGTAATTACGACCGCTAGATCTTGGCTCCGATTGAACCTGCCTAGTAGGCGTGGCGATTCTACATTTGAATGACAGCATTCTTTGTTCGTGGTGAATTTGAAAAAAGAATGTTTTGTTTTATTAAAGGTATTAGAGTGTTCAATTATTTTTGAATCCATTGTTACAAGCGATGGCCAGTACTTTTTAATACTCTAAATAGATTTTTATAATTTCATTCAAAGAATCTTACCATAAACTCTCATTGCCATGGTTTTTAGAAAATCTCATTGGGTCAGGCCCTGCTGCCCACCACGGCCATTAAAGAATCAAGTATTAAGAGTCTTAATAAAAATTACAAATCAATTTATAATACATCCTCGACACAAATATAATCAACTATCAAATTTATAATCTGATCCAAATTTAAAGGTCGCCCGTTGTATGGCGTATTCTCAAATTTGATGACAGACATTCAATTTAAAAAGGTTAAGACTTTATTAAAGGTAAGTAAGTAAGTAAGCTTTAGTATCTGAGACTTTTTTTTATAAAAAACTAGCTGTGCCCCCCGGTTTCACCCGCGTACATTTTGTTTTATATAATATATCGGCTTAAAATTGACAAAGTTTCATACAAACTTTCATCCCCTATTTTATCCCCTTGGGGGTAGAATTAATCAAAATCCTTCATTCTTAGCGGATGCCTACGTGATAACATCTACTTGCATGCCAAATTTCAGCCCGATCCGTCCAGTGGTTTGGGCTGTGCGTTGATAGATCACTATGTCAGTCAGTCAGTGACATCATATTTCCCACCGTTTAACCCTTCCCTGAACTTCAACAAATTTATCAATACCAAAATCACCCGAATCTGTCCAGCCATTCTCAAGTTTTAGCGAGACTAACGAACAGCAATTCATTTTTATATATATAGATATTAAGGATCCGCGAAATGATACTAAATCTACGCGCGTGAAACCGCAGGGCACAGCTAGTTAGAACATTAAAAAACGTATTCCATCCAATATCTGTCAGAATAGTGAATTTGGTAACAATTCTGAATTACGAGCACATAGGTAAGGGAAGGTAGATACAGATGCCTTCACGAGTTTGAGCGCTTAGCAATAATACCCAAAAATATAACTAGGCCAGCCCTCAAAATGTGTAACGGTAACTGTAGGTAGGTATTAAAAAAATCAAGGAATAAGATAACATTGGGTTATGTCGGTAGAGGGCGTCCAAGGAAGAATGACCAAATTAATAGTATTTTTCAGAATGGTCTAATTCGGAGCACTCGTAACCGAAGAAAGTGCATGAAGAGATGCATGAATGTGGATGAAGCGAAAGAAGTATGTAAGGATCGTAGCATGTGGCAAACGGTGGTCTCTGCCTACCCCCATGGGATACAGGCGTGAGCATATGTATGTGTGTATGAAATATCGGATAGAATGAGGAAACACTACCTAGAATAATTCTCAAAAATGGTCAGGAATAATACGAACACGAGGCGGGACTCAAACCTCTGCAAACCTTGCAGAGGTCGTGCTTACGCTCTGCTTAAACCGATGATGGTAAAACGCTAGTCTTTACTTTAACTTATCTATGAAAAATATGATGTTAATTAACAGGTCACCTATAGAAGCATTAATCATTTTGACGTCCGGATCCAAAGGTCGCGCGCCCCCGGGAGAGGGCGCATTATATTTTCCTCCTGATTAAATTTGTTACGAGTTTCAAGTTGCCCCAAAATTCGTCTTGGACGAGAAATAAAGTTCGTTCGCTACAATCCACGCTCTCAGATATACAGGCCGGGATTCATGGAGATATGAAATGAAACGTAACTGTTTTCTTTTCCCCGCTATTTAGAATTCCCAGTGTATACTTTTAAATCTATACAGATAAATAAATTTGAAGTGTCTGTTTGTAATTTCAAATAAACGATTTTTGACTTGAAATCGCAATATGAATTGAACCTAAGTGACCATTTTGTCATTTCGATAATGAGTCATATTCGGATCGCATTATGATTCGCCTTTTTAGACCTACTGACTTTTAACTACAATTTATCTACTAAGTACATTAATTACACTATCTTCAAAGTCAAAGTCAAAGTCAAAGTCAAAAGTATCTTTATTCGATTAGACTTTTACAAAGCACTTTCAAATCGTCAGAATGACACAATTATACAGGATTATACATGCTACCGCCAGGTTCGGAAGGTTGCTTTTACTGAGAAGAACCTGGCGAGAAACTCAGTAAGTACTCTTTTCAAAAATATTATACAATTTAAAGAATACAAAGTAAATAATTTAAGAATCGTAAGCTCATGGACAATGTTCCAATGCACAAATGTCGATAAAAATTTACATAACAAAAAGTCTAATACATCTACTTATAACTTCATCTACACACATACATATGCTCACGCCTGTATTCCCCGAAGGGATAGGCAGAGGTATTGTAATAACAACACCCACTTTTCAACGAAGATGATTAAGTGCCAACGTGACAGATGGTGAGTCCATCGCCGTCTCAGACACTTTACATACGTCTTTGAATTACTTCTCAGAAATATGCAGGTGTCCTCACGATGTTTTCCTTTACCGTAAAGCACGTGGTATGAAATCACTGCACATAAGTTTTTTAGAAAAACTCATTGGTACAGACCCCACTGGGATTCGAACTTGCGTCGCTTGCGTAGCAGGCGACTGCTCAAACCTCAAGGCCACAGCTCTACATCTACACTACTAGATTTGCTTTTTTGTGTGTATGTGCAGTATTCCGTAATTCGCACTCAAGTGTAATAGCATGAATCACATTGTGGAAATCAAATCAAACCACTCATTTGTATTGACGTGTTTGTAATGGTTTACCATTAAGTAATTTTCCTTGCAAACAATTTACCGAGACATTTAATTATACGTGTAAATGTTGTGAATTATTATTATGACAAACAAGGATCTTCAAATACATTTACATAATATTTACTCACTGTGTATGGTTCATTAACCCTATCACGGGTTTGCCACCGTTTTCGCAATCTATACTCGCTAGCGTCACTCGCAAAATTAGTATGAGATATTTTAGTTCTTCACGTCACCGCTGGCCCCGTCCTCTGCTGGAGCCGGCGCGCGCCGAGCCACTAGCCTCAAACATTTCCCTAAATAATACCACTCAGATCCAGCTCTCTAGCTCATTCCCCAGCAACGCCCTAAGCCGAGGTCCGAGCCCCGCACCGGGGTGCTGTTGTGTGCTTAGTTTTTAAGTTTAAGCTCGGCTGGAGGCTCTTGGGTTTCGCTCTATAGTCCGGTTAAGCAGTGGAGGTAACTCCCCCTACACACTACGAGAGATCATATCGTAAAAAAAAACGTCACCGCTGGGAGTCGCTGCACAATTTCTCATACTAATATTCGGCGGAGACGCTAGCGAGTATAGATTACGAAAACAGTGGCAAACCCGTGATAGAGGTACTGTTCCTATTAGGTACCTACGGTATGGGAAGGAATGTCTAATCTTTGTTCAATAAAGATCATGATTACTAGCTGTGCCCGGCTGTTTCACCCGCGTAGTCTCTATTTTTACCCGACTTCAAAAAAAGGAAGTTATCAATTCGATTTTATGTTTTTTTATTCACATGGGTGGCTTTTTCGAGGACAGCTATTTTTATTTAGAAAATAAATGTAGCCTAATTTATTCCTTGCTATCTCCCGGTAAAGGTGCTGCCGTTTCAGATTTTACCAAAGAGCAAACAACAAAGAGGCAGATAGAGAAAAGAATTGAAATTTGTAATTTTATTTTTCTTTCATAATAATATGCATTTTGTTAAAAGCTGTTATTTTCGAATAACAAATAGACACTTCCATTTTACTTATTTAATGCTATCTTTACAATCTATCTTCGCAATCTTTGCAGCTTTTGAATTCAGTGAATACATCAATAGTTATTAATGTTATAATGTTGCTATCATTGAAATAAGACAACCTTTTTTAATTCAGTTGCGGCTATTCACATATTAGAATATAAACTCAACTGAATTAAAAAAGGATCATCGCACGACCGAAATATTGTTTGCAATAAAATACTGATCGGAATAACGTATTTCTTCTTAAATACATTTTCGATATCGTTTCTAAAAGCATATAGTACTTACTTTTAATCAAATAAGGCGAGAATGAGAACTTCGTTACCGAAAAAATAACGTAACGCAACATAACACTAAACTGCCATAACAGCCATAACAGCCAAGGTCGCATGCCGGGACCGATATTTCCCTCGCACGATAAAAGTAGCCATTTTCTTTGTAATCCGCGTCACGTGTACCGTTGATAAGTAGTTGGTACGTGTGGGGGGTTATTTGCATTCCTTAGGCTCGACTCACTTCGATTAGTACACGCGAAGATGTTTCGGCAGCTTGACAATATCGCACTCTCAAACGATAGGGGCTCAATACAAAAATCAATTTTCGTTACTAATTGCATTCATAGATCTTCCAGTTTGAATTAATATCTTTTACAGTAATTATTTTACTAGTTTCGAGTACAATACAAATTTTTGATATATTACAAAACGAAAAAAAAAAGCCGTGGTGGCCTTGGGGTTAGAGCAGTCGCTTGCTACGTAAGCGACGCAAGTTCGAATCTCAGCGCGACCTGTACCAATGAGATTTTCTAAAAAACTTATGTGCAGTTATTTCACATCACGTGCTTTACGGTGAAGGAAAACATCGTGAGAAAACCTGCATATGTCTGAGAAGTAATTCAAAGACGTATGTATAGTGCCTGAGACGGCGATGGACTCACCCTCTGTCACGTTGGTACTTGATCACGATGAAATGTGGGTGTTGTTATAACACCTCTGCGGACCCTTCTGGGATGGCGTGAGATTTTAAAAAACAAATTTTATTGACTATAAATTTAAAATTTGGTTAAAGCATACATTTTTGGTCTGCTTATGATCTTAACAAATTTTCGCAAAATTTGGACCCTCATCGTTCTGAGTGTGCGATATGTCAGTTACGTAACTATGTTGCCAAATTAGGCGATTGAGTGTTTAAATATTCAATGATTTCTTGTGTGAAAAAAAACGCCCTTATGAATGACGAAAATTGACCGCCGGCTCGGAAACTAGCCTTCCGAGAAGAAACTTAGATATCATAATATATGTCGGCCAACACATCTATACTGATAGTATCAAGAGGAACATTTGGTTTGTTTGTATTGAATAGGCTCCAACACTACTAGACCGATCTTGAAAATTCTTCTTAAAAAGCTACATCATCAGCGAGTAACATAGGCTGCATTATATCCCCGTTTACTCCCGGGCACGGGAAGGTGAAACCGCGTGACGATACCTAATTTTTTTTAATGTTTGTTGGTTTGTAAACATGGATGTAGGTTGAAATTAATTGAAAAAGTAAATACAGACGAAATCTGTTGCAAGTGTGAAAATTCTCATGAGTCTTAGAATAGTCGCCAATTGCTCAACTGCGATATCGTAGTTACCAAGTAAGTTGTAAGTTAAACATGATAACATTCGTGTATATTACACACAGTATGACAACATCAAAGAATGATAGAACAAATATAATGCTAATGATTACTTGCAACGTATGGCCTTCCGAGAGTTCTTAGAATTAACGCTTTTATGCTACTCTCCTTCTCTGTCACACGCGCACAGACGTAATGGGTGAGAACGAGAGGTCGCCAAACAGGTGTGTTTGGCGTGATTATGAAGGTGTCATATTCAACGGTTTCTTTATGTCGATATTTGCTGAAGAGGGTTAAAGTGAAGCTTGTTTGAATTTAGAAGTTGGGCAATCAATACTCTCTTAAAGGTCCATTTATAGGTGTCATAACCGATTCAAGAAAAAAAATGATGCTTAAAAACTAAAACCCTAAAAATTATGAAGGAATGACAATTATAACCCCTCCTTTTTCTTCGTCGTAGTCGGGTTATACTAGCAAATCTACTTCATTATCATCATCTCCCTGATGATAAATATTTGTCCCATTCGGAGTCGAGACCCTTGGTCCGTGGGGTCCTAGCGCTATTAGGTTTTATAAAGAAATAACCGAAAGGTTAGTCGACATCACAGGAGACCGGAGAGCTGGCACGACTGGAGGAGCTACCTCGGTCAAAGAATTAGTCTTGCCATCCAAAGGGGGAATGCTGCCAGTATCTTCGGTACCTTGCCTTCAGGGACTTCTTTTAATAATATATTTTAGTTATAAGATTATATATTTTTAAGGTTTTTAGTTATTAGATTATATTTATAAGGTTTTTAGCTATATGTATATCCAATACAATAAACATTAATTAAAAAAGATAAACAATGATACAATATATGTCTATGTAGATTTTTTATTGCCAATTTATCATCTTTGGCAATCGTTACAGGTCAGTCGGAGGCCTAAAACAGTCCGACAACTGGTTTAATCCAGATCACAGATTTTCCTCATTAAAGAGGTTGCGAAAAAATCAAGTGATCAGCCACATCGGGTTGAATCAAGTGCCGACCTCAACAGTGTATGGGATAAGGCCAGGGAGATGATGATATACGTCGGTAGTTTCAAGGATTACCTCCTACATACAAACCTGTTAATAGTATGAGCATTTCGCACCCTCAGAATGATAAGGGCTCAACTCAAAATTTTGCGAAAACGAATTAAGATCATTTCTTAACTCGTTTTTTTACTGCAGGAATTTAAAAAAAATCCAAATTCAAAAATCATTTATCGACAAAACACAACCTAGACTTTACAATAAAAATATTCTCATTGTACTCAAATCTAATAAAATAATAACTGTTAATATGAATCCAAACTTGCTGATCTATTGATTTTTATTGAGCCTCTATCATTCTTAAGGTGCGATATATAAAAATAATCTTAAAGTATTGTGGCATTTTATACAGGCAGGTAATTAGTAAATGTTATTCGCAAATATTGTTTGCTGAAATATGCAAACATATTTCAGCTAAAATAAATTATTCAGCATGACTAAGTACAACAGACTATCATTATATCACACGATATAAACTGATCCTATTAGTAGGAATGAGTCAATATTGTTTTAAATTTAAGTGCTAACGTAGTCATGAATTTTAATGTGAACGCGACGTGTCTGTCTATTCCACCTTTACGACGTAAATAGCAGAATAATTAAATTCCAAACTACCTTCATACATTTCAAAAACATAAAACTAACATAACCTAAGTCAATTCATAACTCGTAAAAATGAGAATGTTTATTTTAAATTTAGAACTGACAGCGCCATGACAGCTGTCTGGCGGCCATTATCCTTCACAAAGCCGCGGAAGAGCAAATGAACCGTTAAAAATAACAATTTACCCGTGTTTTAACACGTAGTTTTGTTAGCTACCAATAATTATTACTGAGCATTTAGTTACGGTCTATTACACGAACGGATGCTCAGTTTTTCGTTGCCTAACTATATTTGGTAATATTTAATCGAGTGTGACATATGGGGTAACTTATTACGTCATTGTTTACTTTAGGTTGGTAGCGCGTGTTAAAAAACCGAGTGAGTTCAAGGAAAAAACGATCACAGGAGGACTCACGTCATTGGCGAGCGCATTTTTAAAGTTTATTTTTCGGCGCGCACCTGCCAGTGTTGCCCCTCGAGATCGATAAAAATAACCTTTTTATATGTTGTTTAAGTAAAAACCCATTAACGGTTGTATTAAAAAACAACCAGACTGAGTAACACGAGGTTGGAACGATGTGAATTTAACGACGTTTTTGTTATGACCCCTATCGAGTAGGTTGGCTTGTGGTAAGAATGAAGATATTCGTTAGAACACGGCTTTATTAACAAACATTCTGTTACTGGGCTAATTTTTATAGTTCTTAATTGAGCTGTAAATTTTAATGTCAGAGAAATTGAGGCAATTGGATTCAATTCTTTAGAGACTGGAAAGTGAGAATATTAAATACTAGCGGCCGTGGGTCCCGTTCCTGTGGGAGTACGGGGATAAAAGCCTACGTTTACCGGATCTGTCACGTTGGCACTTAATCAAATTCGGTTAAAAGTGGGTGTTGTGATTATAACACCTCTGCCTACCCCTTCGGGGAATACAGGCGTGAGCATATGTATGTATGTTCACAGGCGATTTCGTTAACGTAAAAAGATGTTAATACTTAATACCGCGTTATTCTCTAAGTTTTGTCAGCGTCGCACTCGATGTCGACTGACGGTTTTAAAGTAACGATTGAATTTCTAATGGTTGAAACCTTACAGAATAATGAGAGTTAGAACTGTAGCTCAAATTTTTTTTTGCTACACCCACTTACGTGTGTGGTAGGTATCTATGGATGGGTCTTCAAAAATGATATTTAGGTTATATTTCTAAACTGAATAGTTAGAGAGACACTTCCCATGTGACAAAATGTATCCCCCCCTGTAACTCCTAAAATAAGAGAATGATAAATCTAAAACAAAAATATGATGTGCATTACCATGCAAACTTCCACCAAAAATTGGTTTGAACGAGATCTAGTAAGAAGTAGCTACTTTGATACGTCATAAATCGAAAACCGCTAAGGAACCCTTTATGAGCGAGTCGGACTCGCACTTGACATGACGTTTAAAATGGACGTTGGACAACATTATGCTCTACAAAACAATTCGGGAAATCTGAAAAGGTTTTGCCTCGGAGAGCACGTTAAGCCGTCGGTCCCGGTTGCCAATTTATCATCTTTGGCAGTCGTTACAGGTCAGTCGGAGGCCTAAAATAGTCTGACAACTGGTTTAACCCAGATCACAGATTTTCCTCGTCAAAGGGGTTGCGAAGGTCAGACGGCAGTCGCTTCGTATAAAAATCAAGTGATCAGCCACATCGGGTTGAATCAAGTGCCGACTCCAACAATGTATGGGATAAGGCCAGGGACGATGATGATATTTATAAAACTAACCCATTTATTACGAAGCAATAATACAATACTGTTTGTTTTCGATTGAAATATGATAAAAGCGAGATTTAGGCTACACAATGGGTCCAGGATTATGGCAAACAATAGTGGGATGAAATTAATATTCGATATTCGCAGAATTTCTTGGATCCTGGTATAGTAGGTAGTAGGAGTTGAAACCTCTTTGTCTAAATATACGTCTATACTTTTTAGGCGGATATTCTTGGCCCGGAAGGTCTAGTGCGAGTTTTTCAGTACCGCCGTCACAAGTCACCGCGTCGACGTAAACGCAGATTTGTATAGTATCGAATCAACGCCATCTGTCAACCTAAAGATGACGCTATAGTGAGCGTTTACTATTGCGAACAAATCTGCGTTTACGTCGATGCGATGACTTGTGACGGCGGCTTTGAGAATACTCGCACAAGATATTCAGAGCTTCCATTGGTGGTCCTTATAAATAAAAAAATATGTAAACAGTCCCTTAACATATACAATTATAATACATATATGTATTTGGCATTTCAAAAAAGGAGTAGGTTATCAATAGACTGTATGTTTTTTTGTCAAAATGTGGTTTTTTTCTGATTTCAAAAAAAAAATAATCCAACAGATTTTAGAATTTCATACAGATTTGATTTTTGCATATAGGTATGCAGAATCAAAGACAATTTAATTACGTCACGAGTTAAGAGCGCTCAGTGTAAATAGTATTTCGTATGAATTCTATTCGCGTCGCGTCACACTACAATGCGCCGTAGTCATTTTGTGACAGACTCATTAAATGATACATTCAATGTCAGCGCTCATAGCTCCTGACGGCCCCTGTACACACATTCTTATAATGCGCACATGATACCATAGAAAGTAATTGCCTTTCCAGCCTATTCTTCCGAAGACTAATAAAATACTCCAATATCCAACCCGTGGATGCCATAAAAACTTTCCTATTCTCCTAAGGAGCCAATCAATACGAATTTCACATTTGACCTTTGGCTTCTCCACCTTCGAAAATTAAGTACCTTAGTAACCTACCTACCGGAGGAGCTCGTGGCACAGATGTTATTGCGCTTATCATTCGATCCTCTGTCGCGTTGGCACTTAATCATATTCGGTTAAATATGGGTGTTGTCACAACCCCTCTGCTTACCCCTTCAGGGACCCTTCCGGGATGGCGTGAGCATGTATATTTTATTTGGTTACCTAGTCGTTTCACCGAGATCCTATTGAAGGAATTGCATCACTGCACATACGATTTGGGTTGTGCATAAACTCTTATCGACAAGTAGATGACCCTATCGACCTCTATCGATATTCGTCTTAACATTTTTTTAGTAACCTATTTTCCGATATGCTGCGGCACGACTTCACTATCGCTTCTCAACGACCATTTGTGTTTTCGCAAAAATACTGAAGAACGCAGTTATACGGTATCTAAATGGTGTGTGGTTTCTAAGTGCTACGCAGCTTTCTAATCTTGTATTTCAATTATTTTTTAAGTGTCTGTTTGTAATTCCACATTAACATCTTTTCACTAAATGCATTTATGAAAGTATATTCAGTACCTACATAAAAAGCGGATTAACTTTATCGATTTATTTTACAGATTAATTTGTTCGATTTTTAAAGGGACTTGAGCTCCCAGTCAATAAATATATATAACTCAAAGGTGACCGACTGACTGACTGACATAGTGATCTATCAACGCACAGCCCAAACCACTGGACGGATTTGGTATGCAGGTAGATGCTATGACGGATTTTTATTAATTCTACCCCCAAGGGGATAAAATACGAGGTTAATGATTGAAGTCCATAACTAGCTGATTTCACAAGAAATAAAATAGGCTACTTTTATTGTAAGAATAATATAGTTCAGCTTAATAAATCTACGTAAGTATGTATTCAATATTTTCAATCTGTCTGGTTATGTCTAAATGTTAACCCAATTGTTTACAAAACACTTCAAGCTCCCTTTGATCATTGTTTATCGCACCTTCTAAGAAAAACATGTCGGCTAATGATTAGAATAGGCACCTAACAATCTTAACAAACACACTTTATAGGAAGGTAACAGTTAAATTTAAATAGATTACGTTAACCCACTTATTTAGAAATTATTTCATGTCCATGTGAGCCTCGGGGTTAGAGCAGTCGCCTGGTACGCAAGCGACGCAAGTTCGAATCCCAGCGGGGCCTGTACCAATGAGTTTTTCTAAAAAGCTTATGTATAGTGATTTCACACCACGTGCTTTACGGTGAAGGAAAACATCGTGAGGAAACCTGCACATTTCTGAGAAGTAATTCGAAGACGTATGTATTGTGCCTGAGACGGCGATAGACTCAGCATCTGTCACGTTGGCACTTAATAAAAAAAAAATCGGTGAAAAGTGGGTGTTGTGATAACAACACCTCTGCCTACCCCTTCGGGGAATACAGGCGTGAGCATATGTATGTATGTATTTCATGTTATGTTTGAAACCCTTCAATACAACGTAACACTTATACCAGGGGAAGTAGGTACCTTAGAAAATTTTAATAATTAACTGCTCCCCCGGGGACCACTGAGCACCTATATAGGGGACGAATCTACAATGTTTATTGTAAGGTACGAATATTGGGGGCCCAGTGGGTCCTGACCAGTTCCTATATTTGTCAGTAGGTAGCTATGGATTATTATTTACATCTTGTAAACTACTGGAGATGTATTGACGCAAACCTCTGTGGCCTGTCTGCAATTTGGCTTAAAGCCAAAATAAACCAGAATAGACCAGATTAGAATAGATGTTCGAAATTAAACATATTTATTCTATATTCAGAAACATTGACTGACCAGTACGACTGATTTGTTTCAAACAATTTTTATGTTAAGATTTACCTATACTTATCTATTAAAATAGGGACGTATGAGGGTCAAGACACACTGGGCCCTTAGCATTCGTCTCTTAGGGAAAAAGTTGTAGATTCGGCCCCTATATAGGCGCACATTGGTCCCCCGGGAGGAGAACAGTTAATTATTAATATATTTTAAGGTACTCGTATCTCTCTCGTATCTCCTGGTATAAATGTTAACATTGAACCTACCTCCTTAAACTCCTGACGTCCTAGTACTTATATAGATAAGGGGACGAGTTGGCACCTCCAAAATTTAAGGGGACTAGAGGGCAGAGGGTGCGAATTTCAGGGGACGAGTGGGTCCTGACCCACGCATGAAGTGGTATGTAGGTAGGTCTATGCAGAGTAGAGACTTTAAGGCGCATGTATTTGTCTTTCACGTATGACTTTTAAGATATTTTCAAATTGATATACCACGCTCTTTATAGCATGCTCTTTGACAAAGATATCTATGTAAGTAGTATAGTGTGTATAGTAAGTAGATATACCCGTGCTTGTGTTATTTTGGAGTTTTCTAGCTTGACCTAACTTTTGTAGGGTGTGACTTTCCGCTTTACCATAGCTAAGTATTATATTGTAGATTATTGTCTTTTGACATCACCTAAGTTTGCGTCACGTTAATTTACAATGATAAAAATACAAATTATAATCACTTATAAGAACTATCGACTTGGCAAAAAAGTAACAAAAAATGGCTACCAACTATAATCGTAAACAAAAAATTACCTACCTACCTAGACTTACTTACAATAATTCTAGTAATTTCCACATTGGATTTAATGATATTCTAAATCGTATTCACAAATCTAAACATATATGCACAGGCCTTTATCCATTGGGGGTAGGCATTACATACTTACACATATGCTCACACCTGTATTCCCAGAAGGGGTAAGCATAGGTGTTGTTATCACAACACCCACTTTTCACCGAATTTTGATTAAGTGCCAACGTGACAGATGGTGAGTCTATTGCAGTCTCAGGCACTATACGTACGTCTTTGAATTACTTCTCAGAAATATGCAGGTTTCCTCACGATGTTATCCTTCACCGTAAAGCACGTGGTGTGAAATCACTGTACATAAGTTTTTTAGAAAAACTCATTGGTACAGGCCCCGCTGGGATTCCAGCTTGCGTCGCTTGCGTAGCAGGCGACTGCTCTAACCCCGAGGCCACCACGGCTCTTGGCATTACATACTTCTTTCGCTTTATTCATGCATCTCTTCATACACTTTCTTCGGTTACGAGTGCAAGTCTAAATATCATATTTATTATACAACAATCTTTATAAGACACAGTGTAATCTCCCTTTGATTGTATTTGAAACAATTAATAACCACACGTGCTAAATTTACATAAACTGTTGTGAGGTAGTTTACAACTACCGACAAATTCGTCTCACCTTGGCTCTATTACTCATGCTTACCTACTTTACAAATCCTCTTATCTCACTTGCGCAAACAAACATGTAGGTACTTCAAAAGATTCACGAACTAACCTCTCTCATGTGCGTTTGTGGAATATCCGGAACGGCACCAAACGTTTTTCCAAATAATTTGCACTCACTTAAAAATCAGAACATACACCGGACGGAATTGTAATATAATAACACATCACATATCACACTAACCGACGATATAAACGTATCAAATCCAGTACTTTACGTTCGTAACTCCACACGTAAGCACGTGAGTTAGTCACAGATTATCTTAAAATATCGTGTTATTGGAATTATCGGAGACTATGTACGTATATTCTCCGAGCAAGCAACACGTGCTCACGCCACGCAAGCGACCGAGCAACTGAGGAGAGCGGAACGAACGAATCAAAACGGACGGACGGAACGAGGCGAATGAGACGGGACCGGCGAACGAATGAAATGGCGAGCAGTGAGCGCAAGGGGTGCTCACTGCGTGCAAGTTTCAAAACCCACCCCCGAGCATTAAACACGCGTTTTACTTCACTTAAGTACCTCATTTTAAACGCATTCCCTCATTCATATCATAATCAAATAACAATAATGAAACATTTGTTAGAAGAATTATATTTGTCCCACTTACATAACACCTATAGTAAATCGATGATATTAGCTATTAAAATATGATTCGTTTGATATTGTTTATAAATATATAAATAAAGCTTTTCTTTGCTTGGCATTTTATTGAATTTTTGAACATGATTTTCACCCCTTATAAATCGACAGATTGATTTGAAACTCAGCACACTTCAAGGACCGATGACAATGCAATAATTTGTATAGTTTGTCCGTCTATCCAGGATCGTGACCAGGATTGAAAGGATATTTTTAAAACTATTTGAAACATGATAAATCTGAATATGGGAGATTTTTCTCACAACAGCTGTTCCTTTTGAAAAGGTCAGATTTTGTCATGTGATGTAATACAGTTGTGGCGTAGGTCTTGTAGCTATATGTATATAATAACAAACATGTCGGTCGACATCTCATCATCATCATCATCTTAATGCGGTGCAAAAATTCTAAGTTGACAAACTCACCACTGGTTTATTTAAAAAAAGCATGTTGTAGTAAAAAAACGCTAGTAACGCGCAGACAGACAAAACGATATTAATGGTTATATTTTAGTTCACCACCTGCTTTTGTTGTGAAGGTTATTGAAAGGCACAACACAAAGATTACAATGGGTAGATAAAATGGCGGAATTGAAGTTTGGATTGAACACATCGTGAGAATTGTTTGGTAAGATAGATGTATGTACGAGAAGGTTATAAATATACTGTTCCATAGAAAGATCAGTCTGTCGCTCTTTTAAAGATGCGAGTAAGGAAGCAAAGTGTATTCCTTCATAATCACACCATTTTTTTTAATAAATATTAGCCTAAGTTACTCCTTGTAACATTAGTTATCCGCCAGTGAAAGTCCAGTTCAAATCGGTCCAGCCGTTTCGGAGATTAGCCAGACTAAACAGAGAGAAGAATTACAGTACTACAGAAATTAGTTTTATGTCAGTACCGTTATGAAGGTATACACTTTCATATGTATGTAGTCAAAAGGTGTAATTTTGGAATTACATACAGACACTATTAATTTATGATACTGAAGTGTATATATTATATAATAAGTAACTAAAAACTAATTACAAGTAGAAAACTTGGCCCAAATCGGTGTCTCTCGGGATCGTGCCAAGAAGGCTGGCAGCATTGCCACGTTGAATAGCAATGCTGATTCTCTGAGCGAGAATAATAATATAACACTTAATAATTTTTTTATCTGTTTGATAAGATTGTATGGTAGTGACATAAATCAGTCACGTGACATATGTCATTCCCGTACATTTTGCATCGCTTCTATAGGCGAAGCGTGAGAATAATGTTGCTTTGTGTACAGGCGCAGAGGTGCTTAGAATTTCGTACGTCTTTGTGAGTGTTCTATTGCGAAAGATTTATTCCTAGTTTCCATACTGTAAATAATAAGCTTATATGTACTGTGTTAGGGGTCTCGTATATGTGCCGTCAGTCACTACAGATTACTATTTGCTTCCCGCCATGCAGTTTATACTCCAATAGCACCGAGCTATGTTCCTCCTGCGTTTATGCTTGTAGTTAAATCGTATTGCTGTTCGCTTTACGATGCTATTATTTTATTTCCTTTACCAGGATAATTATTTTCTTGCTCGAACTGGTATAACCTTACTTGGATCGTAAGCCCAATTTATGTTGCATAAATGTGGGTGTCACAGAAAATTCTATATTCAGGTAAACGTTATAATATTTATCTATATCCATCACGTTCGAAATTGCCGTGGTGGCCTTGTGGTTTGAGCAGTCGCCTGCTACGCAAGCGACGCGATTTCGAATCCAAGCGAGGCCATTGAATTTTTCTAAAAACTTATGTGCAGTGATTTCACACCACGTGCTTTACGGTGAAGGAAAACAGCGTGAGGAAACCTTCATGTAACAAAGACGTATAGTGCATGTCATGTTGGCACTTAATCATATTCGGTGAAATGTGGGTGTTGTTATTACAACACGTCTGCTTACCCCTTCGGAGATGCCGTGATCATCTTTATTATTATTTTACTAGCTGTGTCCCGCGGTTTCACCCGCGTAGTTTTAGTTTTATATAATATATTGGATTAAAATTGACAAAGTCTCATACAAACTTTCATCCCCTATTTTTCAATTTCAAAATCCTTTCTTAGCGGATGCCTACGTCATAACATCTACCTGCATGCCAAATTTCAGCCCGATCCGTCCAGATCCCTATTCCGGTCAGTCAGTCAGTCACCTTTGAGTTACATATATTTAGATTTACATTTATATATATTTAGATGACACTCTTGGTGTTACAAGCGTTTGCAGCAGCCGCTTACCTTCAGGACTGTTCTCTTGTTAGATGTATTAATAGGGTGTTACCGGGAGAAATAGCGGGTCTGTTTTGTCGGGCATCATCAAATTGAATTGATATCCCGACAACTGAGTAGTCTAAGCACGTTCTTCCCCAACAAACAATCCAATCAATAACCTACCTGTGTATACCTCCCCTATCTATGTCTATACCTCCCCTATCTGTGCCTATGACCCCTGTTCCGAATACATATTAAAATAACTGGGAAAAAAATCACCGGATACATTATATATCAAGATTGCGATCGGGCGCGCGTGCATTCCCCGATTTTATTATGCATGTCCGTGTAAAACGTATAGAGGCAATTTGTCACTGACTGTGGAAGGAACAATAGAGGGGAACTCAACTGGATCACACACATTGCTCTAGAGGCTGAGGGATTGTCCAGGAATGGCATACGATGGAGTTTTCTAGACGCTCTTATCTAGAGTACCTTTACGAATAAATGAAATTGAATTTGCTGTTTATACTGTAGATATTCACAGGGTAGGCAACGCGCGCGTGATGCCCCTGGTATTGCAATCGACCATAGATTGCGGTTACCACTTACCATCAGGTAGGTCGCATGCCTGTTTGACACTTAAAGTCCCATTTATCTGATTATTAAGATTAACCCCCGAAACTGCTAAACCAACTATACGACGTATTCACTGGCTGATACTTAGAAGTTGTTACTGAGAACTTCTTGAGGTCACTTATATTTTGACCAAAAATTTGGGTTGCGGGCAAAAAACAAACCCTATCACTGTGAAACCGCAGGGAACACACAGAAACAATTCCCTGTACCATACAATACAATATGCTTTATTGCACACCATTACACTGTGGCCCGATCGTTCAGGCCTCAATGAAAATGAAAAATAATGAATTAAGGCCACTGTGTATACGGGACACAACGTAATGCACCCCAAATTAAGTACAAATATTGACTATAATTTCTATACCTGGCCCAAATCGGTGTCTCTCGGGATGGCAGCATTGCCACGTTGAATAGCAATGCTGATTCTCTGAGGCGGTTCTCAATTCGAACTCCTGCCTCTTTTGGTTCTGAAATGAGGAGGCTGGGGTCAGATTGTAGAACGTTTATTATAGTATACAAGTACTTTGAACACGTAAGTTTTTTTTAAGTTAAGTTTCCTCACGATGTTTTCCTTCACCGTAAAGCACGTGGTGTGAAAATTCATCGCCTCAATCATCGCTGGGATTCAATCTTGCGTCGCATACGTAGCAGGCGACTGCTCAAACCCTGAGGCCACCACGGCACATAATCTTCATCCTGGTTAAGTCTAATCTAAGTCCAAACTAAATTTTGTCATAATCGGGATTATGTATAACTGCGTTAATTAATCCCTACCGGCTATTTGTGCAGATCTAATTTGCACTTAGAGGATTCAGGAGGTCTATCATGCAACTAATCAGTTTCGCAAACGTGATGCGATCGCAACGAAGGGATTATCAAAGCAAATTATAAACGTTAACAACACCAAACCCTTTTCTGAATATATACTGTAGTTGCTTAGGAAAACTAGACGTGGAATTCAGTTAAAGATCCATGGTAGCCGGTGGGGATTTGAGCAGTTGCCTGCTATGGAAGCGACGCAAGTTCGAATCTCACCGGGGCCTGTACAGCTGAGTTTTTCTAAAAACTTATGTGCAGTTATTTTTCCACACGTCCAGTGAAGGATAATATCGTGGTGAAACCTGCATATGTCTGAGAAGTAATTCAAAGACGGAATATGGTGCCTGAGACGGCGATAGACTCACCATCTTTCATGTTGACACTTAATCATCTTCGGTGAAACGTGGGTACTGTTGTTACAACACTTCTGCCTACCCTTTCGGAGAATACAGACATGAGCAAATAAATATACTGATACCAAAAATGTTTTTTGTTTTACAATTGTATGAGAAAACATCATCCGGGGGCCCTTAAGCCAACCTTCCTAATACAACCTTTTAACAAACCTCTCTGATAGTCATCTCTCATTATCGTAGCTTGCCTTCAAAACGTAAACACGGAAATAAAATCTTCCACAACACCGGTTTAAATTGGACCACGACTTTTGGGCTTAGCTTTGCATTTTTCAGGCCTTTTTAGGGACTCGCAACACAAGATTTTCAATTTCAAAACGTCAACAAAATTCCAAGTTAACTACCTCTATGTCAAATTGACTTTGACAGAAGAAGAAACAGAGAAACGAACGATACGAATGGCTAGTTGCATGCTCATCTAATCACAATTTAATTTGCGAATTCAAAACTGCTATTATTATGCTTTTCAATCCTACTGTAAGCAATATTACTTCAATGTGAACATATAAATGGTAAGATTCTCTTTATCACCACTATCATCATCCACATACCCTCAAAGCTCATCCCAAGTATAGAGTTCGGGAAATACAACTATGTATTTAATTTGTCTTAATAAGCCATCATCTCTGTTTTCACAATAACCACTCCACATACCATTAAACGAACTACATATACACATATGCTCACGTCTGTATCCCATGGGGGTAGGCAGAGCCCATCGGTTGCCACATGCTACGATCCTTGCATACTTGTTTCGCTTCATCCACATTCATGCATCTCTTCATACACTTTCTTCGGTTACAAGTGCTCCGGATTTGATCGTTTTGAAAAATACTATTTATTTGGTCATAGTAGTTCTTCCTTGGACGCCCTCTACCGACACTTCCGGTCACATTCGCTCTATAAATTTGTTTCGTTAATCGCCTTTCACTCATCTTTTCGATACGTCCAAACCATCTCAACATACTTTTTTCAATTCTGGTCGCACGTCATGTTTCTACTTGGCACTGTCACACTATTTTCCAATGTATTTACAATGGTGATCGAATGGAAAATTGTGTTTGACCTTCAAATTAAACGAACTCTCTAAAAAAAATGTTCACTAAAACACACTGCGAAAATCCCAACTGCTCTGCATGACGTGAAAGTTGCCATAATCCAACGACTTAATTTCCCCAAACAATAAAATGTTCATTTTTCCTACCCGGGGCAATTGCTCCGAAATTATTATGCCAAACGCATAACTTGCCACGATTTGTTCCTTTACTACAGTTTTAATTTGAAACTCGTGTTTGGCCCGTATTCCGGTTCACTCGATACGTTCCATTTCATTAGGCATTTTGATGATGAATTGAAATGCTTTTTGTTGCCTTTGGTTCAATTACGGCATCGTTTAAACAATAAACACAAGTTTGTTTGTAAACAAAAGCGTCTAAGCTTAAATAAGCAACGTTAAGCTTATCAAGGAAAGTATGAAACCTAAACTATTTTAAAAAACAGAGTAAACGAGAAGAGAACATTAGTACCAAATATAAAAAACAGAAGAGGAAAAATGATTGGTCACGTTTTACGGCATGACGGCTTTAAAAAACTATTATGGAAGGTAAAATAGAAAGAAGGCGTGGCCAGAGACGACCAAGAATTAGGTACATCAAACAATTGAAGGATAAAATGACCGTCACGTCGTATAAGGAGGTCAAAGGAGCACTGGACAGGAACAAGTGGAGGAGCTTCATCAGCTGCACCGACAAGAGAGCAAGCTCTAAAAGCAGAAAAATATGTTGAAAATTCACGCTCTTAAAAGTATGAAACAAATGATGATCAGAGGATAGCCATGATCTTATGCCACTATACTGTTGTATAATGTATTGTTTTGTTAGAGCACGTGTTCAACGTGATACCTCAATTGTCAAATTAATATAAGTAGTTTTGGAGTTCTGAGGGAACAGATGAACATAGATGCAAAAATACCGGTTAAAATCATAACCTACCTTTTTGCTTCACCGTAGTAGGGTAAAAACCGTGCATTCGCAGTGTCTAGGTTTATTTTCAATCACTATAAAAAAGCAATAAATCAAGGGTTATAAATTAGTTTCGAACAGAACATTATGGAACATTTCCATAATGTTTCAATGTAGAAGGTAAACTTTAAGCATCTACCACAGTATAAATACAAGCAGTAAGGAATCAAAGTAATTTTTTGTAATAAGAACGTTTACTCCATTGAGCGTGAGGATTATCAATCTGAAAGATTTTAAAATTTACTTTTTTTTACTGGCAAAGTTAGGTAGTTTCGTCGTTTTGAACTTTGGAAATGTCAATAAAACACTTGAATGACGTATACGCGATCAGCCACGACGTGAAACCTCTTACTGTCATACGCCTATTCCGCTTATTTGCTCTAGAATTCTTCCCAGATTCCTAACTGCTACTTAAACTGTGCCTTTACCCAACATAAGTAAACAAGTTAAGTCTTATAACCAACGTCTCAGACTCAACTATTACACCGTAAAATTACTCGACTAATATCCCGATGAAGCAATAAGGGGCATGCCATCTGCCCGTATCGAGCAATCAACATTTAAGGGGACATTACACGTACTCGGAATTTCTCCGATGCGAGATCGAGATAGCTGGAAGTACCTTACATTTGTTTCCTATGATTTCAATAAGCTGACTCCCCCTGTATAAATAATGCATGACGAATTCAGTACCGACCCGTATTCCGATAACGATCGATAAAAATTACTCTACAAGGGAAACTGTATTGGTTACACGCAACGTTTTTGAATTTTTATCGCCATTCCCAATGATTGATTGTTTGTTGACTACATAAAACGATGTCACTTAATTGTTTTGACTGAAGTTGATCGTATCAACTTTTGGTGTTTGCGAATTGACTGTTCATCTCATCAAATATACAGAGTCAGACATTTTAGGCGCGTTTTGGCAGCATATTATGGTACTCAGAGATTCATTTTATTATGTAAATTAAAGGCTTAGAAATTTTTTAGCGTATTTGTGGCAAACGTGAGTCCTGGGTTGGATACCTAGTAGCAGCCTGGAATCTGGATTAAATATATGATCACTCCATCCCAGAAGGATCCACGAAGGGGTAAGCAGGGGCACGATTCACCGAATACGATTAAATGCCAACGCGACAGAGGGTGAGACCATCGCCGTCTCAGGCACTATATATGCGTCTTTGTCAGAAAAATGCAGGTTTTATCACGATGTACTTCTTCACCATCTGGATTAGTGTTCGGTTAGTGGCAATTGGCGTACTCCCTATAACTGACGAAATGTTAGTATACTTTAAGTACTGAATAGAATTGTAATCAGATATGTATATCTCACACAATTGTGTTTCACAGTGAAGTAGTGTTGATCACTCTCTGCTCATTAATCCAACACAGTTCGACAATAAACTACGTCTCACAAAACGTATAAGCAAACATTACAGAACAACAGTTCGTTCGGCTGACTCAATCACGCAATCGGAACCTTTAATACCGGAATATATTCTGTATTGCCAGTGCTTTAAATTCATAATCGCCTGAGTAAATTTGGAGGATTGAAGCATGCAAATTGATTTTATTAAATGTTTGTATAACGCCGATTTAAAAGTCGCTACAGATTTGGGTCAGCGCTCGTAAGTTTTATTGGGCTTGAATATTTTAACACTATTTGATTCACATCAATGGGGGCATGAAATTCGTTAATATTTAATGGAATTAATGAAAAATTTTCGTTCGCGAGTATACATTGTGAATATATAGACATTATATTATAAAGTGAAAAGATTTGTATGTAAGTATGTTTGTAACGAACTAAAATTCTTTGAGCAATGGATAGCTAAATAATCAGCGAGTAACATAGGCGTTATTTTATCCCCGTACTGCCGCGGGAACAGGAACTACGCGGGTGAAACCGCGTGACGTCCGCTAGTGTTGAATAAAAGAGTTTGGTGAATATTACTTACACTCTTTGGCAAGCTTTTTCTCGTCGTTATTTCTGCAAAGCCTTCTATGTTGTTCAAGAATGGAGGTATTAAATAAATACAGAGGAACTTGGTTAGGACTTATGCGACCCGGGGGCCTTCCAGCATAGGTTTAAGAAGAGCGCAATAAGAACTAACTAGTCCGAGCTTTGACGTTTCATCTTGTTACAGTAAAATTAAACTTCAAAGTTAAGAAGTGCTTAATACGCGCTGCTTAAACGATCATAGTTGATCCCTGAATTCCATATGTGCTAGATCCAGTGAGTTTTAAAAAATGTTATTTGAAGATGATGAATAATATTTTCATTCATCTGAATTAAACGATGAATCACAAGTACTAACAACCAGACATGGCACAACTCCCGTAAGATATTATAATTAAATGAATGAGTCAGCAGTTACATTAAACAGGTCATAAAAACCGCGATGAAAAAATTCTGACATCTACTTAACCATTGAACATTGCAACGGTATTGTAAAGCAAAGTACATATTTGTGATTTTTTTAGTGTTGTTCAGAGCCTTATTTTTCGATAATACATTTACGTTTCCAAATCTGCCCGCGATTTTGTCCGCGTGGAATAGTTGCTTTGGGCTAACGCTAATTCTAACCCGCGATTAGTCCTATAAGCGTGAGGATATAGAGCTTTCGTCGATAAATATCATCATATCACAGATCTTTCACAAATTTCAAATCGGACCAGTATTTCCTGATTAGTCCGTTCAAGCAAACAAACTTACTCTCCAGCTTTATATATTAGTAGAGAAACTTACAAACAATGTCTTACTGGAGTCTGTGTATGTACCAATCTGCTACCTTCTCTTAGATTCAAATTGAAGTGAATAAAGTCGACTCAATTATTTATCTTAGCGTGTCCATGGGTACACCACTTAAAGTATTTTTATTTAAGCTAGCACGGCCTAGGATAGCATCAAGATCACTAACTTTAGTTAGAAAGCTGGGCAGCATAAGATAAGATTCACTAATTACTCTTTCTATCGACACTGCACCTGTTTCTGAAAGAACAACACTATTCACAAATCGCAATGTACTTTCTCTTAATTTCTTTAGATCGCTTTTACTTTAGCTCCCGGCCGAAAAGTTAATATTGTTTTTACTTTTTCGAATACAACCACATTAATGCCGAAAATTGCACAATGGCTCTAAGTTTGGCAACATTGGGTCTTTTTGTGAGTCCTAATTGCAGGCTTTAGGACCTAAAAACTAATTCTCGCCATAACAAGTATGGCGCTGTTTGTGGGGGCTGGTCATCTCACGATACACAATTATACGTAGTACCCACTTTTGGTTTTTATATATATTTTTTAACTATATTAATAATAAATAGGTAACTTAAAACTAATTACAAGTAGAAAACTTGGCCCAAATCGGTGTCTCTCGGGATCGTGCCAAGAAGGCTGGCAGCATTGCCACGTTGAATAGCAATGCTGATTCTCTGAGCGAGAAAAGCCCCAGCCCGCTTGTCACGAGAAGCTTCTACCAGACGACGTGCAACCTCTTTGAAAAGTTGATGAGCATCTGGACCCTAAGGTCCCAGAGTTTCAACCGCAAACGCAGAAAATATGTATCCTTGACGATTTTTTAACGATTTTGTGCACTAGAACTGTACCCATGGGTTTCTAATTTTTTTTATGATTTGTAGTAATTACTGAGTTTCTTGCCAGGTAAAAGCAACCTTTGAATCTTGCGGTAGTATGTATAATCCTGTGTAATCGTGTCGTGCTGACGATTTGAAAGTACTTTGTTAAAAGTCTAATCAAATAAAGATATTTTAAATTTTGAATGGTTTTGCGAGCCGCCTTTGCCCCTTTTAAGACTATTGATAAGTTATAATGAAATAGACTCAAATATTTTCAATTTATAAAGCTAGCTCGCTCACTCAATTTATTCAAGAATTCTTTTTAATTTGATTTTTTCATACGATTCTTCAAACATTTTCTTTCAATCAAGTTTTTTGTTACCTGCCCTTTTAAATTGACGCACTAATATACATTTTGCAATTGATTTTAGGTTGTTAGATTACTATTTTTTCAAGGGGTTCAAGGGCAGTTATCTCTACCATAAATTTACTTAATATTACTGGCAGCCAGAACTTGTGATGTCAATGATAACGTCATGTCAGAATTCAAACATATCACAATCTACACAAAAAAATGTTCTCACGGCGCTCTATGAACTAACGTGATAATATACATACAATGCTCACGCCTATTTTCCCCAAAGGGGTAGGCAGAGGTGCACTATAGTACACTAACATTTATCCAGACATGTTTTTTAAATGTCCCATGTAGTTGGAGGCGAGCCTAGTCCATCATGTGTCATACAAGAAGAGAATAGAATAGAATCGTAAAGATTTATTTTATTAAGATCATCATCATCATCCCTGGTCTTATCCCATACATAATTGGGGTCGGCACTTGAATCAACCCGATGCGGCTGATCACCTGATTTTTATACGAAGCGACTGCCATCTGACCTTCGCAACCCCTTTAACGGGTAAATTCGCTGATCTGGTTTAATACGTTTGGTTTGACCTGTACCGATTGCCAACGGCTTAAAATACCCCCCAAGGCACGGAGGGAACCCGAGCGGTCACCCATCCTATTACTTGCTTAACTGATCGATAATATGCGCCATAGCACCGGCGCTCGAGCTCTTCTACAACGTAACTACCACAAGAATTTAACAGATGATACGCCGTTAGTTTCAAAGTTCAATATTTTTGGTATGAGAAAGATAGAATTAAATTTTTTTAACTTTAAATATCGCCCTTAATTTGCAAGGACATCATAGTACAAGACGCCAAAACAATTAAAAAGCTTTCAATTCTAAATCAGCTACTTACCAGTATAATAAATATCGGAATGAAAACAATGCTATGTACTACGCATTAAAATTCAAAATGCGCCGATACTGATCTCTAACATTGGACAATGGAGGGCGATATAAATCATTGTACCGTGGTCGGTTTAAAATTCAATATTTTTATTACGAAAGAAATCAAAAGAAAAGTCCACGTGCGGCCGGATGTAGGACTCAAAGGGACTTTACTATTGAAAGACCCTTTTGAAGCAAACTCGCGGTTTCATGCCAAAACAAGACGTATTGTCATCGAGTAAACCCTACATAACATCCGCTGGATCCTTACTACCTTAACTCCGGTCGATAAAGTTTAAAATCCAATACCGTTTTTCAATGGTACACTGAAGGTGAACAAAGTTAATTTAACTTTTAATTTTAAGATACACAATCATTATCACGGTTGGGTAAAGTTGAAATTCGAATGGCAGTGTATTTTCGAGTGAATGATTTTTGAAGTCCACATCGCTCATTGACGCGCTCCAGTCCCGGACGGAACTCGTAAAATCGAAACAGAGCGCCGATATAAAAGGAAGGCAGATGAATATCGAGATGAGAAAACCGCTATTATGCATGGGACACATGGGTGGCTGGATCGGACAGCATTTGGGAATTAAACTAACGACCTCACTACCGCTAAAAGAGGTTTAAATTTGAAAGAAGATTATAATACCGCATTAGGTATTCTTCTGGTGAGATTTGTTTTTGCGTTTACTTTATCCGTACATTTTAAAGGTCCATCAATAAAAATAAAAATTACGAAACAAAAATATGACACGTTGATATCCTTGGTAATAAACTGAGAAGAATGTTGCAATTCGAAAAATGCTGTTCCAAAAATCCAAAATATTAAAGTTTACTATCCGAACGACACTGTGGTATGTCCCAATAAAAGAGCAACCAGACGCGTCAGTTTTATTCTTAGCAAAAAAAGAGTTGCGCGATTTAATTCTCCTCTCTCGTTCCCTCGTGAAAATTTCTTTCAATAGCACATTTCACTGTTCCCTCGACCAACTTTAAGAAGTTGTACATCTTTGGCGCTGTTAATTCGTCTGTCTTTGAAGCTGAGATGTGCCGGTAAGATGCTCTCGAAACAATAGCGATGGCCAGTTGAGAGTTCCAGCGATCCTTTGAGTTGAGCAATGTTCGATGCTTGTGTTTTAAATTGTTTGATTCAATTTGCGCTGATGGAACTTTGATCTTTTATGAAGCATTCTAGTTTAAACTGGTGTATTTGAATCGTTCGAAGCAAAGGAACAGGTACCGTAACGAGTTTTGAGCGCTCAGCGAAAGTAATAGGTTCTAACAAACCTATACATACATTTGTATTCCTCGAAGTAGCCTTGCAGAGGTGTACTTATATAACAACCACATGTCGCCATCTATGTTTTAAATGTACAGGAAGAACCCATTAACGGGGTACTACTCCAAACTCCGGGCTGCTTCTGAGAAATTAGATTTAGTAAAACTCAATATCGCTTTGTCGGACTTGGTGTCGAACCCATGACCTAGTCTTCCGCAGTAGCTCATGCGACCACTAGACTAACGAGGCAGCCAAAGTAAGTCAGCTCTAAAAATATTAAGTGTGGAGTCAAATTTGGTCATGTTGCACATAAGTAGACGATCACTTGAATACAAATGGCATACCAACAGAACGACTTAGGTCAGTTCAATGATAATTCTACACAAAGCCAAGCGTGTGCAAGGGAACTAATCAACAATATGTATACGTAACATACATAGAGCATCTGAGAATTCCGTCTGCGAGAAGATACCTAGATAGCTTTGCAGTCAGAGTCGCTGTTGTTGGGCCGTATACATTGTTTTGCCTCAATATTGACAAACGAGCGTATATTCCTTCCGACGTACCATATTTCAGAACGGATATCTCTCGTATCTCCTACTATTGCTTATTACTTAAGAGCCGTGACGGCCGAATGGTTTGATTCAGTCGACGGCTACACAAGTTCCACGCTCACTGATCTAAATCTAAACTAATTTTTAGATACTATAGTGCTGTGATGACCAAGATCTTTAGGGTTAAAGAAACATGGTAAAACGCAACCTGCATATGTGTAAATTAAAAGACACGTACAATGTCCGAAACGGCGATGGACTCACTCTTTGTCCCGCTGGAACATAACCAATCATCTTCAAAAATCTTCTTTTTTATGGTGTAGCCTCTGCTTAGCACAGTTACAGGCGGCATCACGAGTTACAGGCGCTCAGCGAAAATAGTAGAGTAATTGTAATACGCATGTATTTTAATAGAGGCTCATAAAATGACTAAGTACTGCGTTACCTATGTCCCTGTATGTACGTAACTGCTTATATAATATTCAGTATCATTCCACTAATTGTATCCGATACTCCGAAAGCTCTTCGGGTAAAAAATGTGTATCAAATTCTCATAGCAGTGAAAGAAAAAGCAAGCGTAAAACATCCTCGACAAAAATCCGAATAAAGAATCCATTTCCATCCGCATTCGTTATTGTAGCGTCCATTATTTTGCTTTTTTCGCTACCGTCCATAGGCATTATATAAGGGTCTGATTAGGTATCGTGCAGATGGTCAACGATGGCAACAACCAAATGTAATATGTTTTTATGATTATCCAAATTATCATCGGCATCAGCCCACATGCTGTTATTAACAAAATAATCAGAACAAGAGAATCTGGTATCTGCGTAAAGAAAAGCGCAACTTTAAAGAAGTTGTTCTCAGATCAAAAGGCTGATTTCCAAACGAAGGGTACTTTTGAACGTTCATCCACTAGGAACTCAACTTAATTCCTAAATCAATCTCATAGCATTATAAACAAGGCGAAGCATGGAAGAGTGTTTTTTTTAGAGCAAATTTATACCTCGTTACTGCAGTTAAGGTGATTCTTCCTTAAACTTTAGTTAATATATGTAACAGGCACCCGGCCGATGATGAACGACGATTATGAGAGAGATGTATGACATATATGTGGTATTGAAATGAGTTTGTATGCGATAAAAATAGGCAAAATGTGCTCAGAAAGATTAGAAGAGTAAGTAAGATGTGACGGATGACAGAACGATGGAGGACGACGTGAAAGACGGATGACGTATTGATAATTTTTTTATTTTAAGATGTGTTTATTTACGTTATCATATTGAGAAGATTCAATCAAACATTCAAAGTTATTCTGATATAAACCCCACACATATATACATTTGCATTAAGTCTGTCACTGTCACACAGCCAAAGTATATGCAGCCTTGTTAAATAGCGATGTAAAGTGACTATCATCCTCAAATTGCTGACAATCTGCAATATACCTATTTCGGCCCGGAATGCGGAATCGCGGACCGTTTGAAAGGAATCGCTGTTTATTATATCGTTGCGCAAGGTTTTCGCGAAATGATGAATTACTCTTGTTGATCTCTTTCGAGATTAGATATTTGGCGTGTTTCAACAACTTCCGGTACTCATCCTTGTGTGAACTTTGACGGACACACTTCATGCAAACTAACCTTATTTTGAAGGAAAAACAAATGTACAGCCTGACCATGAGCTCTTATTGCGATGATAGTTCAGCTGTGACAGTGATAGATGTATACACGTCCAATACATCTGTCTCATAATAAGAGTAAAACTATCATGGTAATAAGAGCTAAGGCATGGTAAGGCCCCAAGTTTTTCCAGAAAGCTGTAAACCGTGAAGACATTTTTGACCTGCTTCAAACCATAGATTACAAAACAGAAGATGCTTAGCATGCTTCCAATTCAGTGCTACTATTCCTGGGTAATTTGTTGTTATAAAAATGTATTGAGTCCTAAATCTAATGTGGATTGATTTGTCAAAACTTTGGGCAAAACAACGTGAATGGTAACTAATTCTTTGCAACCTGATTTCGCAAGATCAATACTACATCCCAAACCATATAGCTTAGCCGTGGTAAAAAAATGTGGACTACCTGCCGTTAAGTACCTGTTACAAACAAAAGGACTTTTTCTCTCTCTGTACCTTATCTCTAAACTTAACAGGTAAGGCTTATGCAATTTGTGAACTAAAGAATGGATAATGGTTTCTTAAGTGATGATTGCTTTCAAAAGACCGATCGTGGAAGGGTTATTGTTACTCCATTTTGCTTTAATCTTTGAATAGTATAAATGAAAGTCGCCTTTAACGTTCAAAATTATTATGTCTGTTAGAACGCATCGTGTTTCTTAACGTTGTTATGGACCTTGATACGATTTTTACAAATTTACAGGAGAATTCCGATGGGCTGTAGCTAAAATAATTCCATATTATACCAATAGAAAGTAGAAAAAAGTGAGGACGTCGTGGCACAGTTGCCGTTGCGCATATCATTCGACCATCGAAGTTTAAACCCAAACCCAAGCCAATAGTTGGATGGGCGACCGCCCGAGTTCCCTCCGTGCCTCGGAGAGCACGGTAAGCCGTGGGTCCCGGTTGCCAATTTTGCATCTTTGGAAATCGGTGCAGGAGGCCTAAGAGAGTCTGACAACTGGTTAAACCAGATTACCGATTTTCCTCGTGAAAGGGGTTACGAAGGTCAGATGCCAGTCGCTTCGTATACAAATCTGGTGATCAGCCACATCGGGATGATCAAGTCCCGACCCTATGTATGGAATAAGGCCAGGGAGATGATGAGAAAGTAGAGAAAAGTCAATGTTTTGCAATAATCCTCAATAATCTTAACCTGAAGCAGGGTCGCCTGCGCTAATATAAGTATATATAGATACAACGTGTAGTGAAATTACATAAAACAGGCCCGTGACACATATCATTCCCATACATTAGGTATCGTTTTATAAGCGAAGCTAGAGGATAATGTAGTTACAACACCCAAGCTTCGAAAACACCGCTATGTCCTACCTCCCTCCTATTCGCTACTCACTGTCAAAGGTTTTGTCAAATTAGTGTAAGATCCTGATAATCCAATAAGTTATCACCAGATAGTAATCGGAAATCTTGACACACATTTAATGTCAATTTACAAAATCCCGACCGATGTAACAAAAGATTTAGGAAGACCTTGTAACTTTCCAGCAAAAAAATGCTACCTGAGTTCTTTAGTTATTGTTGAACCTTCAGAAATGAGTCCTGTGGCAGGAGGTGGGAATAATTTATTACCTCATCAATATGTTCCTTATAGACGATGTTACTTCGGTAAAGAGACTTGCGGGTCTTGCTTCTACGATTGCTATGTGTGTTGAAATAATAAACATATTTTAGAAAATTGTATTTGCTCATTTACTGCAGCTTAGCATTAATAATTCTGATTGTCATGTTATCTTTGTCCTTCTAACTCTTCTTTCTGCCTTCTTTGTAAGAAGTGTAATCAAAGAAATATTAATACTGCATGCATACATATGCTCACGCCTGTATTCCCCGAAGGGGTAGGCAGAGGTGTTGTAATCACAACACCCACTTTTCACCGTGGATGATTAAGTGCCAACGTGCAGGTGGCGATTCCATCGCCGACTCAGACACTTTACATACGTCATTGAATTATTTCTCAGAAATATGCAAGTTTCCTCATGATGTTTTTCTTCACCGTAAAGCACGTGGTTTGAAATCACTGTACATAAGTTTTTGAGAAGAACTCATTGTACCGCTGGGATTCTGCGTCTGGTGGAACTTGCGTCGCTTGCGTAGCAGGCGACTGCTCGAACCGCAAGGCCACCACGAGAAAATAGAAAATAGAAATATGAATAATACATATTTAATATATTCTGATTCTTGTAAATCTGACTAGTAGTCAATTTCATGTTTGGTGAAAAAAAAATCTCTGTTGATTCAGGAGCTTTTAATTTATAGGCATTCGGGAAGCTAGAAGCATCTGAAAGCTGATCAAATGTGATATATTACTTTGGTAAAAGGTATAACAACCGCATAATATTAAATTGTCGATACACTCACCATATGTCACGTTGGCACTTAATCATCATCGGTGAAAAGTGTGTGTTGTTATTACAACAACTCTATCTAATCCTTCGGGGAATACAGGCGTGAGCATATATGTAAATAGTGAATCCCCAATATTTACTTTACTTTTGATATATCCCTGAGCACAACATTTGTTTCATTGTGTGCGTTGTACTTTACTGTTAAGTAAGCTATACCTAAGTGCTTAAAGTAACGAACAGTATATCAATCTTTGATATTATAAACAAGTTTCTCACAATATCGATTAGTTTACTAATCAAAAGCCGAAACTGCTTCTAAAGTGGACCAGTAAAGGCCTCATTATTCTCAATCAATAGCTCAGTGCTTTGTGCGAAGAGATGCTTTGGCGGCGATCGGAATTATTTACCGACATGGCTAAAATATAAATGTAAAAGAAGGTCGACTTCTCCTATTGATCTTCCCAACGCATAAACACTTGTAAACAATCACATAAAGATAGAGGGATCCAATGTCGAGTCTGAACTGACGACAGGTTTAATTTTTTTCTTTCAATTCTTATAACCGAATACCTTACTAAGAGGCATTAATATGTATAAGGTAGTATTGCAGGTGTGCCATCATGCAAAATATTTAGAGATTATCTGTCACTAAATGCATAGCTCAGGTGCCCAGAGGCGGCTCATGACCCTCCGATAGATATTAGCCGCCATACAGACCACAAGCTAGCGCATGTCATCATCATCAATGTATGGGGCATATTGTCTCGTTTCCTTTTCCTTGTCTACAGGCCCTGGAACGTTAGAGCGTTAAAGTTTAATGTATGGAAGTCGACCTTCCGAACGTTTCTATTCTATGGTATCGTTAGGGGCTATAATCCTACGCTTGAAATAAAACTGCAAAGGAGCACTTCTCTTTAAGCCGGGGAAATTTTAAGTGTAAATGCTGCTGTTACGTCCGTGCTTTTAGTTACCGTGTTTGGTATTTTTAAAATGGCTTTTGTGTGTGAAAGAATAATGTTCTTTATTTACGTAAGCATCAAGGATACATAATGTAAACGGCGTGAACGGTCAAACTAAACTGTCATCTAATGTGCCTAATATATTTTAATTTGTGGAAATGTGTACTTTGTTAAAGAGGTCATCGGTTTAAGCAGAGCGTATTAAGAGCTTCGGAGTTTTAGCGTTCCATTTTTGTACCGTGAATTCAAATTTCGAAGCTGAGAAGTTTTTAATACGTGCTGCTTAAACGATGCTAGTTGACCCTCTGGTCTCGTCACGCATTATGAGTTAGCTTCATAATTGAATGAGTCTGGATAAAAACATGCGCAGTATCCCAACTATATTTCACTGGGCGTTCTTTACACGTGACGGGACCAGGGGCCAACTACGCTCGTTTAAGCAGTGTATATTAAGAACTTCTTAGCTTTGACGTTTAATTTTAATGTGCCAAGATGAAACGTCAAAGCTCGTTAGTTTTAAATTCGCTCGGCTTAAACCGATGATGGAAGGCCTACCTAGTTTGAAAATGAAATATCTATTTATAAAATTATTTGAAAAGGTATACTTCAAATACGAGCAATCCTATAAAATCTATAACAATACGAACCACAAAAACGTACACGGTCCCTTTAAAAGATCCATTCTTAGCGTTAACTTTATTTTCTTCTTTCAATGGTTCATCATGAAAGGGCGAATATCCTTCAGGGAAGGGATTATCGTCAATTGTAGGGTGTATTTGCATAGGACAGGCTTCGGGACGGACCGAGTGGCCGCGGGCTCGGAGATGTGACGCTACCCTATTTGGGATCGCGCGGATGTCCATTGCCACTGTTTGTTCGTGACAAGAAAAACTATTCCAGAAGGGTCCCGAATGGATCAGCTCCCCAAAAGACTATGTACCAACGTGACAGATCGTGAGTCTATCGCGGTCTCATGCACTATATCCCGTCACGAGCTTTGAGCGCTACCGAGCGAATCTTCCATAGCACAGTTATGTATCAATTAAGTTGTTTCATATTTGTCTTTGACAACTCTTCTGTTACATTCAATCATATGATCTCTCTTATGCACAAATTAAGCGCATTTATCGGCACTACTTTCGCTGACCGCACAAAACGTCTTTGATTTTCCTTCAACGTAAACCTTGTAGCTGAATTCACAGCTCCTACGGTAAAAATAAGAAAACATTATATAAAACGTTCATCTATACTTCGTACTTCAATAATTAGCTAAGTAGGTGTTACAATGAAAACAAAACCCGGTCAAGTGTTGGTTATTCTCGCGCACCAAACATGAGCTTGGTACATTTTTTTCTGGACTATGTTACCTGCTATAAGTTGTGTTTGTCTAGTGCCTGAGACGGCGATAGCATCACCATATGTACGTTGACACTTAATCATCTTCTGTAAAAATTCATCATCCTCCTGCCCTTTTCCCATGTTATTTGGGGTCGGCGCAATGTGTTCTCCTCTTCCATTTCTCTCTATCAGCCGTCATATCACTCCTATTCTAGCCATATCATCTTTCACACAATCCATCCATCGTTTCTTAGGTCTTTCTTTCTCCTTGTAACCATCCACATTCATAAACAAAACTTTTTTGGCAACCTTATCCTCCATTATCCAAAATTGGGTATTGTCATTACAACTCTGCTTACCCTTACGGGGACCATATGTAATATCTAAGATGTAGCCTGCCACTATCAGGAAGCCCTTACATATTATCCTTCAACGATCAATGAATGAAATTTACTGGGTGTAAAATGATGTTTATCGGTATACAATGCACACAGACCAGATAACATTTTCCTATACAACCTGCGGCGGTCGTGGCATACCAATAACGCCTCTAACGTCCCACGTTGTACCACGTCCCACGACGTCAAATGTACCCGAACTATGTACCAAAAACTGCACACATTTTATGCTACGTTGAATTCAAGCCGCGGGCCAATCGGCGGAATGAAAGATCTCAGAAATTCGAGCTCCAGTCACATCTAAGCGAATAAGGTCGCATACTTTTTGCAATATTTAAAGTTACTTGAGACAGCTATTTTAGCTTTTACCTTGCAACGATGTTTTTAACTAGCGGACGTCACGCGGTTTCACCCGCGTAGTTCCCGTTTCTGTGGGAGTATGGGAATAAACCTATATTTTTTTCTGATAATGTAGCTATCCATTGTTGAAATAAATTTTCAAATCAGTCCAGTACTTACAAATCATCCCTCTTTATAATATTAGTATGAAATATAGATAATTGTTGCAGATGAATCTTGAAAGGTGAAAAATTAAAAAATATTTAAAAATTATTAATGTAAGGTTCCATAAGACAATCCAAAGATAAGAATAGTTCTGTCCCTTTTTTTGTTGATTGATGAAAATTTGCTTCTCGATTAGTTTGGATAAAATTAGTTTATTACTTGGATTAGCACATAAGATATTCTTTATCACGATAAAACAGTAGGTCGTACTAAAAAACAAAATATTAGTATAGTTTACAGACTTCAGGATAGGTCCCTATTTTAACGTACTCTTTTTAATATGAATTTGAATGTTAAACCTCACCTTTATTGCGTCTTCATGAACGATTGCATTGTAGACGCTTGGGTGTGTTATGCTCTTTATGTTGTCGTGATTGGCGAGTCGTGAGATCCCCTTTACGATTCTTAGACAGTTTAGATAGATCGGCGTTGTTTTATGTTCTTGTTTATGGATTAGAAACTGTTTTGAAGCGATTCTAAACAAATTAAACGTTATCGATCATATAAATACGGCCGAATTTGAGACCCAATTGTTAAGGTTTTAAAACGTTTAAAATTTCAAAAGGCCATAGTAATTTCGGTTCAATGAGAATTAACCCAGAATAGGTAATAACCCAGTATTGGTGGTTTCCAATCTCCCATATTACCATGGAAACCCCAATATCAGTTGTTCTAACAAGGTTTTTTAACACTATGGTTAACGTCAAAAACTATTGAGAAAAAAACCGCCCAATTTTCCCTCATTCCAATTCATTCGGCATTCAATTCAGTAAATCCTTGGAAAAATCTATCAGATCACACAATTCAGTTCAATCAATTATCCAAAGGACCTGTGCTTAGCAATTGCGAGCAGCTGAAAATTTTCAATTTGCGCATAAAATTCTAAGTATTACTGGTTCATTAGCAATACAATCAAGTTCTGAACGAAAAGGTTTTCGATTTAGTTTGCAAGTTGGAGTTACTCGGATGGAGTTTCCGTATCCATAGTCATAGAATTTGCAGTTCCGTCTGTGGTTCTATATTACTAAATTAATATACGTACTTGGGAGAACTTACTTCCAAACGCTCAAGTACCAACCGGATTTTTAATCTCGATTCAAGAGATTCGAGAAAAAGAGCCTAGTAATTATAAATAAAATAACTATAAAAATAAAGACACTATATCCCAGAAAGGATCCCGGAAGAGGCAAGCAGAGATGTTGTAATAACAACACCAACATTTCACCGAAGATGATTAATTGCCAACGTGACAGATGGTGAAATACTTCTCAAAAGGTTTCCTCACCATGTTTGATGAGTGTTCACGTGCAGCAATCGGCCCACAAATTTCACGTAAAATTCAAAATAACGTGAAGAAACCAGAAAATTTGTATCACCTTTTCCTACCCTACCTTATCCTTAGCTTCTGCTTGCGTCTTTGCCCAGACGAAGACCATGCAGTTCCAATTCATCTTGAGAAATCTACGGGAATGGTTTGGGATGAGCACAGGTTTACTATATAGAGCAGCTGTTAATATATTTAAGCTTCTAATAGGGGATAGCAGCATGAGAAGAAGCTGCTCTCGCGTATCTATCATCTCACATCTTACTTACTCACATATAAATGAATGAGAAAGCACGTTTTGATCAAACTAGAATAGGGTCGTAGGATTAGGAGGCGATAATGAGGGAAGTAGGTGCAGTTTGGTTTTCATTTTCCTCAAAGATACCCGATTGCATATGGACACACGTTCCTTCGAGATGGGATAACTTTCGATTGAGATGTCTTGGGTTTCATTTCAGATGTTTGGTTTTAGATTACTTGGGACTTTTATTCTTAACTAAAGCTTGGTCTATTTGAAGTTAGAGGTTATGTTTTAAGGTTAACGCACACTTATCAGCTAGGCGGCAGCGTCATTTGAACTCGAGGCGTTCAAATTTATTTTGTACGAAACTTCCTATCCCACGTGTATACTAATCAGCATCTCAATCATTCAGCTATCCTGGGGATAAGTTCCTAAGTAAAGGCGGAAACGGTGGATATGTGTGCGATTACCTCTAGTCACTTTAAATATTTGAAAATGGTCCATTTATAATTTATAAGGTTTAAAATAATTACCACGTTTTCAAGACACCATTTCTCAAAGTGTAATAAAATCAGGTACAACACTACTCTTAGCATTGTGATTTTCTATACGTCCAGTAAGTGCAGTCCCCAGTCAGTAAGCTCTTAATTTCGATCCCATTAGGCACTAAGGTAAAGGCACCTATGTTGGACGCGGATCAATCATGGACATTTTTTGTTTTTTCTTCCAAAATTAAGGAAACGCGTAGTATTTTTTTTCAAACGTCAATACCGATCAGTTGTGCCAGTATTAAAGCTGTCATAACAACTGTTTTTGACAAATTACACCCATTTTAATTGCGGCCATAACGGTTGTTAGTTTCGCGGTATCATTTGGTATCGGCAATCGCAATTTCTTACTAGAATTGCGATGCAGTGTACATGTTAAGTTTATCATCTTATTTTGTGTCTGGTGTATCATCGTTGTTGAAATTAATATTATTTAACGATTTATCAATAACAAAGCATCAATTTTATAATATAACCCATACTATAAATTATCATTTTAGCCCTAAAGCACAACACTGGATTTTTATTGTCCATTAATGCTGCCTAAGTAGGAGTGTTGTTTATTTATATTATTTCATTGTACTAACTACTAAACTGAAATTAAACATTGAATTCTGATTAAGAAAAGAGCTTTTAATTTACCTCCAAAGTGTTAAGAATGTATGTTGAAAAATAAAGAAATAACAGAGGAAATATGAAAAAAAATCGCTTATACTGTCCATGACTGGTGACTCTACCGTTTTACCTGAGATTCATTTAACTCCCAACTTTATAAACAATTGCACACACTTTTGCGTACTCTACTAAAGTAACGGAAGCCTAATTTAGAAAGCTCAGTCGGAAACAGAAGGGGAACTTAAATTGCCCCTTAGTTGCTTTATCTCTACGAAGTTGAAACTTTTCGTTCTAAGACTCGAGCGATCCGTTTTCGGAATGCAGTTTTCAACTTTCATGTATGATGATGATAGTTCAGTAAACGAAGCACAGACACAGGTAAAGGTTAAGGGCACTTGTTGCATAGCAAATATATCTTAGTTTTAAGTTCATTTTTAGGACAGTGCACACGCTTCTATAATAAATTACCAACAGAAATTGTAAACTAGCACTTCAATAAATTTAAAGAGACCATCAAAGCAGTTTTGCTCAAAAATTGATACCTATTATACTGTAAGTGATTATATTTGTGATAAGGAAGCCTGGGATGTATCTTTGTCGGAAAATTATTGTAAATAATCCCATTGGCACTGTGCTTTTGCTACAATTAATTAATCTTAGTTTGATCTTTGCTTTGACTGGCTGGAATTTGCCATGCTCACAAATATTTGTAATATTTTAGTTATTATATTTGACAATTGAGCATTTCAACTGTGTCCATGGGCTTATATTCATGAGATATAAATACTGTAACCAAAAACATTGTATAATATATATATTTTTTTAAAAGAGTAATTGTCGAGTTTCTTGCCGGGTTCTTCTCAACAAAAGCTACCTTCCGAACCCGGTGGTAACATTTATAATCATGTATAATGTATTTTGTGTCTTTCTGACGATTTGAAAGTATTTTGTAAGAAGTCTAATCAAATAGATATTTTGAATTTTGAATTTTGAAACTAAGATCATCATCTCCCTGGCTTTATCTCATACATTGTTCGGGTCGGCACTTGATTCAACCCGATGTGGCTGATTACCTGATTTTTATACGAAGAAACTTCCGTCTCACCTTCGCAACCCCTTTAACGAGGAAAATCTGTGATCTGGGTTAAACCAGTTGTCAGACTATTTTAGGCTTCCGACCGACCTGTAACGATTGTCAAAGATGATAAATTGGCAACCGGGACCGACGGCTTAACGTGCTCTCCGAGGCACGGAGGGAACTCGGGCGGTCACCCATCCAATTACTGGCTAGGGTTGCTTAACTTCGCTGATCGAATGACATACGCAATAGCAACTGCGCCACGAGCTCCTGAAGTTCAAACTAAGATAAGATATAGTTATTTAAAGTAAGAAGGCTTGAGACTACGAATACCATACAATCTTCTTCAGAAGTAAAGGTACAGTGGTGACACTTTTAAGTTACACATTCTATAGGGGTGTCGAATCCATTTGTTTACTCAAATGTTGAAAAGTATACCCTAACTAGCTTCTGCCCGCGACTTCCTCCACGGTCGGACACGCGGAAGCCCGCGATTGTTCTGAGCGTGATAATGTAGCCTTCCTCGATAAATGGGCTATTTATCAATGAAATATTTTTTGTAGACTAAGTAAATTTATCCTCACTCTTCGCTACGGGAATAACATCTGTCACGTGACTGATTTTATGGAGTTACCATACATTTTTTATCGACTCTATTAGCGCAGGCGCCAGAAAATGTTACATCGTTTAAGCCTACAGAAGTTCCTGAGATTAGCGCTGTCAAGCAAACAGACAAACTCTTCAGTTTTATCCACTAGTGTAGATAACAATGATAACTTTATATAGTTTAAAGCTTAGCCTTATATTCTGAACCTGGAGAGACAAGTAAATAGCGAGCTCAGCACAATTCCAACTTGAACATTGTTCTATGAATTGCTACAAAGTATAGCAACATAATAAAATCTTAGGTTATAGAGCCGTAAGATGCACCGGGGTGGAGAAACAATTTGCACAACAAAGTTGCTTTTATTCATGCATACCTACTAAGTATTTTATCGGCTTGGGAATTATCTAGCGTTCTCTTAATTGTTAGGGTCGGCACTCCAATCGTCCTAATGTGGGTCACCTGACCTTCACACGAAGCAACCACTTGACATTTACATACACTTTAGCGGAAAATGTATCGTGGGCTCAACTAGTCTGACATAGTGATCTATCAACGCACAGCCCAAACCACTGGACGTATCGGGCTGAAATTTGACATGCAGGTAGATGTTATGACGTAGGCATCCGCTAAGAAAGGATTTTGATTAATTGTATCCCCAAGGGGATAAAATAGGGGATGAAAGTTTGTTTGAAACTTTGTGAAAATTGAACAGATATATTATATAAAACTATATTTACGCGGGTGAAACCGCGGGGCACAACTAGTAAAATCAATAAAACAAATAAATATGCTCACGCCATCCCAAGAGGGGGTAAGCAGAGTAATAACCGAGTTTTCAACTAATCTATCTTGTCTTTGAATTATTTCTCAGACCTTCCTTACGATGTTTTCCTTCAACGTAAAGCTCATCGTGTGGCTCAAACTACAGCCACTACCAGCTCTGGTTGCTAAACTAGTTGTCACATTATTTTAAGTTTCTGTCTGACTAGTAACGATTATCAAGGATCCCGGTTAAACAGCGTGACAACAGGTCTGGATAACTGCGCTGGCTCCCAACCACTCGGTCACCGCGGCTGTTTTTAATTGATATCACCTCAAATTAAAAAGCATTACGCACAAGAGACAATGGATGGGAAACGTGTGAATTAATTATATGAAAATGCGAGAACACCGCATTGAAATCGCTTTGATATATAATAATATAAATATATATCTCGATAATAATGTTGGAACGGTGATAATCCAGCGCAAGTTATTAAATTCAACGATGCTGTTTTATGGCCGACCACAATAATAGCTGTTCCGATATGCATTTCAATTACGCTCTATATACAACTACCAAACCCAGAAGAGACTTTTTGATGTATATATTATGTCGAGTCCATATATGTCCATATTTTATGTCGAGGAGCTCGTGGCACAGTTGCTATTGCGCATATCATTCGATCAGCGAAGTTAAGCAACCCTAACCCTAGCCAGTAATTCGATGGGTGACCGCCCGAGTTCCCTCCGTGCCTCGAAGAGCACGTTAAGCCGTCGGGCCCGGTTGCCAATTTATCATCTTTGGCAATCGTTACAGGTCGGTCGGAGGCCTAAAAAATTGTCTGACAACTGGTTTAACCCAGATCACAGATATTCCTCATCAAAGGGTTTATATAGGATCGTAAACGCAGATTTATATAGGATCGAAACAGCGACATCTATCGGACCTCAGACGACACTATTTTGTCCCCATACAAAACTCGCACTAAGCACTCAGTTATTGAGTGACAAAGTGAAAGACGAAAAATATATCATGCACATCTCACTATGAGAAACTATAAATGAACGTCGACTCAAAAGATACTGAACTGATAATGATCATTAAAACAATAGCGTTTAAAGTCGATATTCCAATACAGAACACTATTAAGAACCTAATCACTTTTCTAATGACATTCAAACGACTGCTAACTGCTATATCGTTGTGATAAGTGTATTAGATACATTTAGATAGTACCTAAGTAGGTAAGTAAAAGGGTTTAATGTATTGAAGTAGATAGGTATGCATTCCATATAAGTAGATAAGCAGTGCTTACCATTTGTGATGATTGAATACACTGGTGACGTGTGTATGTGTCGATAGCTAAACGTATGTACCTACGCCGCGCCACATTGGTATGTACTTGACCTACTGCCTACCTACCTACTCATTGTTTCTGCCTACCCTCTGAAAATCCAATGCACGCCCCTGATTAATGTTGGACTGTAACATCGACTCACAGAAGATGCTACTTGAGTGTTGTGTTCCTGCGGTGAGAAAGGTCGCTATAGCGGGATTCTTTCGTTTCACTGTATTGGCACAGTGATGAGCTCGTGACGCAGTTGTTATTGAGCATATCTATATAGGAACCCCAACCCCAGCCAAGCCCAAACCCAGCCCGAGTTGCCTCCGTGCCTTGTAGAGCAAGGCCACCAATGACATCTTTGGCAATCGTTACAGGTCAGTCAGAAGCCTAAGAAAGCCGGACGATTGGTTTTACCTAGATCACCGATTATCCTTGCAATAGGCTTGCGAAGGTCATATGGCAGTCTAAAAATCAGGCGCATCGGGTTGAATGAAGTGACGACCCTACAATGTATGCGATAAGGCCAGGGAGCTGATGATATCGGCCCAGAAGCCAAATAAAAATTAAAAAAAAAACGTAGACGTGGTTAGCTTTCATCAGATTTGTCGCAAGAAACCTCTTTATTGGTTGGGTACCTACGAGTACTTACTTTATTAAGTTACCTAAGTTGCAGTTAGTATTTCCTTTCTTGTTGTGTGACGAGGCGAACTGAGTATGCGTTAGTTATTGAAAAGAAATTTTTTCGCGAAGGTATAAGGTACTGGTAATTATGGCAATTTTGTCTAATGAGTGCTATTTTGCAAATTTGTAATGTTTGCTTTGCAGGAAATGTCTTAAATACGTAGATCTACCTAAAAAGTCGTAGGCTTGGCAACGCTGGTCCAGGCAAAGCGCGAATGAACTCGACCCATGGGTCGTTATGCTTAATCTCTTAAATTTCTTCATAAACTGTATAAAAATTCTGTTGTGTCTAGAAATTTGTCGGTGCCACATGAATGTATGTCTCAAGTTTAACATAATCTGTAACTAGGACCAGTAGCCTAACCTCTTTGCATGACAACATTTCCCACCGACATTCCATTACAAGTGGGTCAAAAGCTTCTCAGATGCCACTGTATATAACATTAGGTGTGGCTTAAGAAGGTACATACGAACATAAAAGTGTTGCTGATTGACTGATCTTGAATTGAACCTTACATCATTGTTTGAAAGTCGTATCTTCACTGATAATTTTACTTCGTTTATAATTACGCACATGATGTCGTAAATTGTTTTTTATGTGTATTGAAATTAAGATCTTATTTTATAGAAGATAGAGTGTTATTAAAATTTGTTTTTGCTAATGTAAATATTGTCTTACGTGACTCTTTAGAGGTGTCAATCGTTTGACACAGATGTATCGTTGGTCTAAAAAAATCACCTTATTGTGAACCTTAACATGTTGACAATAGGGTTGTTTTCATCACAGCATTAGAAAGGTAAACGGTCTTGATGTTTTGGTCGCGCTTTAATATTATAGAGTGCTGTACACGCTTATCAATAAAATTGCTACGAAGAGTCAGGTTGCCAACGTGATGGAATAGAATTGCAATTTATTTACTGTGAACTATAGAAACAGGATCGTGGTAGGCAATTTGGTTTGTTAATTCGTCTGCTAAGCAAGCGACACAAATTCCAATCCTAATATCTATGATGATGATATAATATACACTGTATCTACACAGATAAATAAAATTGAAATGTCTGTTTGTAATTCCAAAGCAACGGCTTTTCACTCGATTAATGAGATATATAAGGTACTGACATAAAATAACCAACCACGTCTGGACCGATTTTAACGGGAGTTTTACTGGTAGATAGCAAATTTTACAAAGCTATTTAAAAAATAGCATTTAGGGTTCGGCGGGAATGAAATTAAATCTACGCGGGCGGAACCACAGGGCACAGCTAGTATATTATATAGCTGAAGAATTAGCTTGTTTGTTTGTTTGGAAGCGCAAATCAGGAATTACTGGTCTGATTTGAAAATGTATTTCAGTGTTAGATAGCCTATTTATCGAGGAAGGCTATAGGCTATATCATCACGCTAAGGCCAATTGCAGGTTAAAGTAAGTAAGCCGTGGTGGCCTCGCGGTTTGAGCAGTCGCCTGCTACGCAAGCGACGCAAGTTCGAATCCCAGCGGGGCCTGTACCAATGAGTTTTTCTAAAAAACTTATGTAAAGTGATTTCACACCACGTCCTTTACGGTGAAGGAAAACATTGTGAGGAAACCTGCTTATTTCTGAGAAGTAATTCAAAGACGTATGTATAATCTCTGAGACGGCGATAGACTCACCACCTGTCACGTTGGCACTTAATCAAATTCGATGAAAAGTGGGTGTTGTGATAACAACACCTCTGCCTACACCGTCGGGGAATACATACGTGAGCATATGTATTAACACAATGTAACTATTTCATGTGGATGAGGAGAATCTAGTTATTTTTATAAAAACAAGGTTCTGAGATATCACGAGCTTTGCGGTGAAGGTTGAATAAACATAATGACGAAACATGCATGTCCGAGAAGAAATTCAAAGACGTTAATAGAGTTTTTGATGGCGATGGACTCTTCATTCACGTATGCATCTAATCTTCTATTACCGAACCAGTAACCAGCTTGCAAAAATAGGTATCCAAAAAGTAAAACGTCACAACTCAATAACTACCATATTTCCTGGCAATAATTTTTTATTCGCCACCTTTAACTGGATTCCGTGGAGCGATTCAAGTTAAGCAGCGATAAGTTTTTATTCATCCGGAATTGAATTCGCGAAAAACGTATATTGTAGTTGGGAATAAAACGACAACCGTGCGGGAATATCCATTTAAACAACAATTTTAACGGAATGCGGTGGAGATGCTGATGTTAAAAAATATATATATTTAATGGAAATCCAGATTATTACCACAAAATGTTTTTTGGTTGCTGTGAATAAAAAAATTCGACATGGAATTTTAAAGGTAATATTAAATTATTTTTATTTTACTTAAACTGAATTCTAATTAAATCGTAATTCGTTACGATATCATTGTAATTTTAACATAAAAAACAATTTTAAACAATGCATTTGAAACAGATCTGTTTTTTTAAAACGTACATACATATGCTCACGCCTGTATTCCCCGAAGGAGTAGGCAGAGGTGTTTTCACAATACCCACTTTTCACCGAATTTGATTAAATGCCAACGTGACAGATGGTGAGTCTATCGCCGTCTCAGACACTATACATATGTCTTTGAATTACTTCTCAGAAATATGCAGGTTTCCTCACGATGTTTTCCTTCACCGTAAAGCACGTGGTGTGAAATCACTGTACTTAAGTTTTTTAGAAAAACTCATTGGTACAGGCCCCGCAGGCGGCAGGCGACTGCTCAAACCCCGAGGCCACCACGGCTCGGCTTTTTTAAACGTATTTCAAACAATAATACGTAAGTAACACAAATGCAATAAATATAAATAAAAAATAAAAAAAATAATAGTTTTTAAAATCTATCAAAAAATGCTAACAAAATATTAACGCACCTTGATAATTTAATTACTAAATAATGTTAAAGGGGAGATTGCTTTTTTCTTTGGCTTTTACGCTTGCTCTCAACCGATCATCATATAACATTTTGCACACACGTTGCCTTTAGTTAGCTCTTTTACAATCTAATTTCCTTAATTAACAGCAGCATTTAGGACTCAAAAAGCTGTGTCTAAATAGTGCCATATTTAAAAAAATTGTGCCACTATATTTCAGAAATATCGAATATTTTTTTAGTACAGCCTAGATCTCGATAACGACTTGCCCTAGGATGATACTTTTACTGCCAAAAAATAGAGCCTTCGAGATGCGAATTTTCAGCAAATCGCAGTTGCTACATAAATACCTATATAATGCAGCAAAAGTATTATGATCAAAGACTTTAATTTTCTGTTTATTAGATATTTTATTAAAATTGATTTCTATTGACATTTTTATACCGTGCTCACAATGTGTACCTCAGTGAGGTTCTTTACAATATAAATATTGTTTTGCTGCAAAAAGCTGGAATGTTTTATGAATAATAAAATGCATTTACACGGATATTGGCAACGTATTATGTTTAATATGTTACCTGAAGAATTGTTTAACAGATACTTACATATAAGAAGATATGTGTGATAAATTATAATATAAAAATCTAATATTGCAGATATATTACAATTTATTAATAATAAATAAGTAACTAAAAACTAATTACAAGTAGAAAACTTGGCCCAAATCGGTGTCTCTCGGGATCGTGCCAAGATGGCTGGCAGCATTGCCACGTTGAATAGGAATGCTGATTCTCTGAGCGAGAAAATCCCCAGCCCGCTTGTCACGAGAGGCTTCTACCAGACGACGTGCAACCTCTTTGAAAAGTTGATGAGTAGATATTAGATTTTTACCTTTAATTACTTATTCCACTCACAAATGTTTCTTCAGTCCTGAGTAATCAAGCACATACCTGAAACAGAGTAACGAAATGTTATAAGTTTTATGTTTGCTTAAACTAACTTTAAGTGACGATTTTTGGTTTTTTAATAACCGCGTATCCCTCATTCTAATTAAAGCTATATTTATTCCAAGTTCCAGCAAAATCGGTTCAGCGGTTAGCCGTGCAAAAGGTATTCACATACTTATATACCCGCAAGGTGGCACAAGTCATCATCAGATACTTAATGATCTGATCCAACTGAACTTAAATCTGTAAAGAGTTATTGATGGAACATTATCCCCATGTATATATACAGATAATTAAAATTTAAGTGTATATTTATAGCTATTAATTAATTGCATTATTAATAAATGTATGTTGTTGAAAAAGTGAGGAGCTCGTGGCACAGTTGCTATTGCGCATATCATTCGATCAGCGAAGTTAAGCAACCCTACCCCTAGCCAGTAATTGGATGGGTGACCGCCTGAGTTCCCTCCGTGCCTCGGAGAGCACGTTAAGCCGTCGGTCCCGGTTGCCAATTTATCATCTTTGGCAGTCGTTACACCGACCCCAACAGTGTATGGGATAAGGCCAGGGAGAAGAAATTTTTGGTAAAGGAAAAAATATGTTTTCTTAAGTTCGTCTCTGTCTGACTGGAAAATTTAAACTGGACTTTCTCTGGCAAGTAGGATAGTTATAAGGAGTAACTTGGGCTACTTTTATTCTATTTGAAAAAAAAAACAACACTTAGGATATCGCGAAATACGATAACACGTGAAATGAAGTCTACGCGGTTGAAACCGCTATTATCTATTATAAAAATGAAAATGAAAATTATTTACTCAGTTAAGGCCCTGTTAAGGCACTTATGAATGTCGAAGAATGTATAAATATAACATATTAATATGAATACCAAATACTTATGGCAAAAGAATTCACTTAAATATTAAACAGAACATCCATAAACTTGAACGGTTGGAAGATACACAAGGTAATTTATACTTTATGTGCGTGACATAATTAACATTCAAGACCCAGCTTCAAAGAAATAGTCTAGGTCATGTAATCAGTATTTCAGAATCTTCGTAAGTTATGTTTGATATATTGTTTGCCGACATAACTTCTAGACAGCCTTTTGACACAGAAAAGAACATTATAGTCAAGAATAACAAAACAAGCTCCTTTGAAAATGTAGACCATTATTACACCTACTCAGTCTGGAAAGTTGGTGATATAAAGAGTAACGAAGGATCGTTTAAATATACGAACGATCCCAGTATATTTTTTACAACAATATTATGCAGGATACAATATAAAAGAACCCGTCGGATCCGCAAACATCATCGTAAGCATATCTCAAAACTCGGGGCATAGGTACCATATCCATAACGCGCGCAACGGGGTTTAATTCATCGGTTATTGGTCGTATTTCTCGATATTATTTCCGAATATTTTCGGGTTTTTCGTCCTGTATTCCAGTTTGGACGCTCGTAAAAACCGGGATGATCCGGGCCCATCGATGCTTCACGCTGATATGAGAGATTCGCTCTGGCTTTTATGTTAGATGCAAGGCACGAGTTATAGGCGTTGGTTGCTGTTCCCTGAAACCTATTCTATTTGGTCTTAGATACCTATTAATTTTGTCAAGTTTCTACAGCCTCTGTTAGGGTCAAGGTTATAAGCACTAGATGAAGCTAATTGAGTAGCAATTTCAAGAGAGCACTATCTTTATAGCCTACATTATAGCTGTAATAATAATAATAATGATCTCCTACCGAATTTCGGTTACGGCGGCGAATCTCAACGAGGATCAGCAACTGCGCAGGAGATATTATATTGCACCTGTGTGCGGAAATACAGGTGCACTCTTTATTCCCTCACTCTCATAGTCCGATAGGACGGCAATCCGACACGACCGAAGAGAGATCAGGCGTAGGACCAACGGCTTAACGTGCTTTCCGAGGCACGGGGGTGGAAAAACCGCCAACTTCCAAACTCCGGGCATTTATTTGAATTTCTTGACAGAAAAACCTATATTTTTGACCCGACCTGGGAATCGAACCAGGAACCTCGTGAGCAGGCAAACTTTGATAACCACTAGACCAACGAGGCAGTTATAGCTGTAGACGACACAAATATTGAGATTTTTTTGGCTAATGTAGAAAAAAAAATATCTCTGTGTTCAGGGGCCCGTACTATAACCATAATTGTTAATGCTCATATCATTGAATCCGCGAAATGAAGTAATCCTACCCCAGGCCAGTAGTTAGGTAGGTGACCACCCGAATTCCCTCCGTGCCTCTATTATGCTGTCTGTCCAGGTTGCCAATTTAGCATCTTTGGCAAACGTTATAGGAGGCCTAAGAGAGTCTGACAACTGGTTTAAACTAATTATCGGTTTTCTTCGTAAAATGGGTTGCGATGATCAGATGACAGTTGTTCGTATTAAATCAGGTGATCAGCCTCATCTTGAATCAAGTGCCCCAACAATGTATGGTATAAGTCCAGGAAAATTATTTTTGATACGATCTACCTGCTGTATTGAGAGATGAGACGGTTAAACTCGCATACTGTCTCATCCGCTGTCGTCAGTAATCTGAGCCAAGTCTTGCAATTCCGTGAGCTCAGTAATATATCAAAATTTTAAAGTTCAAGCCCGATGCGAGCACGTGAGACGTTGATTGAAACTCATATATTTTGGAATTTAATCTAAAGGCAACATGTTTACTCAGCCAATAAACTCTGACAGTCTAGATTGAAGATTCATTCGCTATCTTCTATGATGCTATAAATCTCTCACCAACCGATTCTCTTACATGCTTACTGGTGTAAATAGGTTCTACGTTTATAAGAAATGGACTTACATGGAAATAAAGGGTCCTGAAATAATTTGTTCAAAATTTTATATTTTGAGTTGTGTCGGTGTGTCTCATGAATTTACGTGAGTCTAATATCACTTTCTAATTAACTAATGAAATTTTCATATTTACGTCATTATACATTGTAGTTTATTTACATAAACAACTAGATAATTGTAATATGTAATAGAAAGAAAAAATAACTACATTCGTTCAATTGAGAACGCACCTGAACCGAGGAAAACAGGTCGATTCCCAGGATTTGGCAGGAATAAGCCGGGATAATTCATTTATCCCGGTCCAATCATCCATCGGGCAGGAATTAGCTTTCTTAGTAGGTGTCTTAACTTGGCAAATTAGTTTTCGTGGGCTGTTCATGTGTGGGTGACGAGTTGTCAGCAAGGCGCGACAACATTATCCTTACAAATTATTTACTTCTCGCGTTCTATATTAGAGCTTTACAAAACCGTATATATTCGGTACCGAGTAACGAAACGATATACTATGTAACTATATATTACTCGCATTTTATTACTCGTATTATGGGTTGGTAATTTTTTACATTTTCTGTCTGTCTGTCTATTTGTTCCGGGTAAACTCTGAAACGTCTGATTTCTAGGGACTTTCACTGACAGGTAGTTAATGTTACAAGGAGTAATTTAGGACATTTATTTTAAGTAAGGGCTTCGTGAAAAAATCACCCATAAAATTAAGTCTACGCGGGTAAAAGTGCGGGGCACATCTAGCATATATATAATATAAAAATGAAAATAGAGTTTATTTTCACTCTTTAGTTATTCGGGTTGAACATATGTTTGTTAGCATAAAATGAAATATTCAGATGATTTTCGACAGAATAAAATTATGTACCTCCTGTTGCACTACTTAAACATACTTATATACATACATGCATATGCTCACGCCTGTATTCCCCGAAGGGCTAGGCAGAGGTGTTGTTATCACACCACCCACTTTTCACCGAATTTGATTAAGTGCCAACGTGACAGATGGTGAGTCTATCGCCGTCTCAGGCACTTTACATACGTCTTTGAATTACTTCTCAGAAATATGCAGGTTTCCTCACGATGTTTTCCTTCACCGTAAAGCACGTGGTGTGAAATCACTGTACATAAGTTATTTATAAATCTCATTGGTACAGGCCCCGCTGGGATTCGAATTTGCGTCGCTTGCGTAGCAGGCGACTGCTCAAACATTAATAAATATCTCTGTCATTATCCACCTTGCTTTTAATAATAATAAGAGCTATATTATAAAGCCAGTGCTGCAGTCTAGCAGTAAGCAGTTGGTGTGCTTTCCACGTCACGTATACATTTGATTGTGCATCGGATCCCCTGAGTGCTGTGAGAACTCGTGAGAAGCAAGTTAGCTGGTAAATTCTTTCCGAGTCGAATTCAGTGTGCGGTCTTTGAATACGTGAAGGAGATGGTTTGCTTTTGCTCCATACTTGAGAATGGTCCTTGTAGGGGACATCACGCTTTACATACAATAAAAGAATAAAAAATTCCGGTGAACGTCAGTCTCGAACCGGGGTACTCTAGTTTCGTTTTCGTAAGCTGGATACCTCACCTTTGAGCTACCATAACTTGACAGATGTAGGTGAAATTTGCTGTCGTATTGTAATATCATTACATGTTATGAGTTTTTCAGTGCCTCAAAACATGATAAAAACGATGTTTTCCATAAATGAAACCAAGCTAGATCAATATTTTGCCTCTGAAGCCCTCTACATGCAAAATTTCATGAAAACCGATGGAGCCGTTTCCGAGATTCCGATTATATATATACAAGAATTGCTCGTTTAAAGATACAAGATACATACATATGCTCATGCCTGTATTCCCCGAACGAGTAAGCAGAGGTGCTATAACAACAACACCCACATTCCACCGAAGATGAATAAGTGCCAATGTGACAGATGGTGAGCCTGTCGCAATTTCAGGCGTCTTTCAAAGTAAAGCACGTGGGGTGCAAATACTGCACGGACCGCTGGGATTCGAACTTGCGTCGCTTGAGTATCAGATGACTGCTCAAACCGCACGGCCATCACAGCATTAAAAGCATTTCATTAAAAAAATCTACAGTCACTGTTATGCCATTTATAATGTGTGGGAGATGTCAATCAAACACCGGCCGAGCTTAGACTGTCTTTATTCAAGTACCCACCACATATCAATATTAATATAAAGTAAAGTCACCTACAGTCACGATTGTTCTGTATTAAACCTACCTGGTAAACGTTATTAATCGGCGATATTTTAAATATTATTTATTTATCCACACGCCTGCAGGCAAATTGGACAAAAAATGTATCGTCAGATTCTAAAAACATTTACAAAGCCGGAATATTCGTGAAAAAGGCACGTTTTATATTTTCACTTTCACCTTTCCACGCCAAGCGTAACGACCTCTACAAAAATATCTTGTTTTGTGTAAAACGAGCCAATGTGTATGGACTTTCCGGAAAAACCTGTATTTCCCTTTTAACTTTCCACGTAATCTAGAGCGATTCTGGAATATTTTTGAAAAACAAGTTGAAGAGCTGTTCGAAACACCATAAAACCTTAAGTATTTATTTCCAAAAAAATATTCGTCAGTTTAAAAAGCCGGGTTCTTATATGCATACATTCTAATCTTAAATATATATAATTCAAAGGTGACACCACTGGACGGATCGGGCTGACATTTGGCATGCAGGTAGATGTTACGACGTAGGCATCCGCTAAGAAAGGATTTTGATTAATTCTACCCCCAAGGGGATAAAATAGCGGATGACATTTTGCGGGTGAAACCGCGGGGCACAGATAGTTCTTGGAATAAAGCCGTACCACGTTGAACAATATATCTGACGAAATGTAAGTGTACTCAAAGTACACTGATGCCTACCACTTCGGGGAATAAAGGCGTGAGCAAATATCAACTATCTGCCAGTGAAAGTCCCGTTTAAATCGGTGCAACATGGTACACACAGACAGACAGATTTAAAAAAAAAATATTTTTTATGTTATTAAGTTTTATTTATGTAACTACCTAGGGAATGCATATACTGAAAAGTTGTTATTTTGAAATTACTAATAGACACTTCAGTTGTATTTATCTGTATGTCCATGTACATATAGAAGATGCAGTTTCACCAAGTGAAACAGCAGAGTAAGATCCAGGATATGAGTTAGTCTCAACCCTTTTCCACATAAAGTCCGCACGGATTTTCTTCAAACCATAAAAATTAACCCCCAGTGCGATATCTCACAACCTCTGGTTAGTGCCAGATTGCCTAATAGTGACTGTTGACCGTCCGCGCACGCCTTTAGATTAGTTGAATGTTTTATGCGTCAGTGGACACTTTATACCCACCATTAACTTGTAACGGTTATGCCGGGCCGAATGGGCCCTAGTGACGTACCCAAGTATTGGTTTATCGCGTGATTAACTATTACGATCCTTGTTTGGAAATGGGCTGGTATCTTATCTTTAAATTGGTTTTTATTTAGATACTAGCTGTACCCCGTGGTTTTACTCGCGTAACGTGGGGACCCTAATGTTTTTTTTTAAATAAAAGTAGCCTAAGTTATTCCTTGTAACATTAGGTATTTGCCAGTGGAATTCCCGCTAAAATCGGTCTAGCCGTTTCGGAGATTACTTTTACATGTCAGTACCGTACATACTTTCATATGGATTAGTGTAGATAGTGAAAATCTGTTATTGATCTCTTTAGGGTATAGATATAGATGTATGGATATACTAGGAAGTTCAAAGTTCAAACTTCAAAATATATTGATTAAACTTCTTACAAAGTACTTTCAAAACAAGGACGCAAAAAAAATATTATACATGATTATAAATGTTACCACCGGGTTTGGAAGGTTGCTTTCGTTGAGAAGAACCCGGCAAGAAACTTAACAATTACACTTTTAAAAAATATTTTATAATGTTATTAAGAGCCGTGGTGGCCTTGAGGTTTGAGCAGTGGCCTGCTACGCAAGCGACGCAAGTTGGAATCCCAACGGGGCCTTTACCAATGTGTTTTTCTAAAAAACTTATGTACAGTGATTTCACACCACGTGCTTTAGGGTGAAGGAAAACATCATGAGCAAACCTGCATATTTCTGAGAAGTAATTCAATGACGTATGTAAAGTGTCTGAGACGGCGATGGAATCACCATCTGTCACGTTGGCACTTAATCATCTTCGGTGAAAAGTGGGTGTTGTGATTACAACACCTCTGCCTACCCCTCCCTTCAGGGAATACAGGCGTGAGCATATGTATGTATGTATGCATACATGTTATTATGTAGATGTAGATTAAGTAGATGTCTAGACTATAAAGATTATCTGTATATATCTGTGTATGTATTGATATGGATGTATGGATAACACAGATAACAATGACATCACCCAATAGCCAGGGTCTAAGAATATGGCTATGGTATCCCCTGCCTGTCGTAAGAGGCGACTAAAAGGGAGCCGGAGGGCCTGCTGGCGGTGGTCGGGGTGGGAGCTTTGACCACCGGCGCGGGCCCGGGAAGGTGGCAGCGCGATGTGGCTCGCGCTGCCTTGCACAGCGAGGTCTCTAGGGGCGGCCCTACAGCTGCCCCGGGGATGTGCCCCGGCAAAGTGTGGGGGGACACCGGTGCGTTCTATTAGAGTACCGGAGTCCCCCCTGAGCACTGAGGACGGCCACCGGGGGGGTTTTAGTGCGGTAAAAATCCCACATACCCCGATCTGCCTCTCCCAGGGCGGTCGGGGACCTTTTGAAGGTTTCCCCCTCGTCAACAAAAAAAAAAAAAAGATAATAATGACATAGATTGTTGTTACCACATGTTAAAACCCATATTTGGGGTACAGAACTAAAGCAGATGAATTGATAGTCAGTCTAGCTGTGTGTAATCACTCGGAAATTGCACATAACTCATCCCATTTCACTCCTGATGGAACTGACGTCCTCACTTCCTGTTGGAAGGTGCCTCGGGAATGTTACATGTGTAGGAATATTGCTCTTTGAGTGCTGTTTGTTGGTTCAAAATATCTTTATTTTGTAAGACTTCTTACAAAGTCCTTTAAATCTTAAGGAGACAACACTGTTTTCACGCCCTCACTTCGCTTTGGTACGGATTTTTAATTAAATTTAATAGTAAATCAATAAGGTATTTAATAAGATAAGGATTAATGCTGTATTGGTTAAAAATCACTTCGAAAATTAGCCATTATATGTCGTTAAAAGTAAATGACAATTTTTTTTTATCGTGGGATATTCATAAAAGATAGACAATATATCATGGTGGAGTTTTTTGTAGACCTTTTCAATGGGTACAATACTTAGTACATTATTTTTATAAATCTCGTAGGGTTCGGCCTGCGTTTGCAATGTAAGCGGAAATTTTTTTTATTTACAACATCACATTAAAATCCTCAAAAATAAGAGCATTTCTCCACTATTTAATGGATGCATATAAACCTTCCCCTTCACTCACTATATCTATTAAAAATACCGCATCAAAATGCGTTGCGTATTTTTATAGATTTAAGCGTACATAGGGACAGAAAAAGCGACTTTGTTCCATACTATGTAGTGATGGACACTAGCCGTGCCCTGCGATTTCACCCGTTTAAGGTCCGCGGAGCCCTACTTATTAGCGTTCTCTCCTTGTAATATTAGCTATCCGCTACTGAAAGTCCCGTTGGCGACTGCGGTTTCAGTTGCCAGTATCCTCTTATAATCGATCCAGCAATTTCGGCGATTAGGCGAAACAAACAGATGGACAGAAAAAAAAACATTAGTTTTTCTATGTCAGTACCGTGTATACTTTCAAATGCATTTAGTAAAAAGATCTTTATTTAGAATTACAAACAGACACTTCAATTTTATTTATCTGTATATTTAGATATAGATGTGTAGTATTCTAGATGTACGTACATTGAATTCTATCTCGATCACGAAATAATCAACCCCTACCGTGTTATACAGTATACAGGCTGTCCCAATATTCGCGTTGAAGATCATAACACGCGCCTCTTCCGACCAAAGATGGCGAGCGAGATATTTATTTAATGTTACCGTTTTGCTTTTAATAAGGCGATAAACCTTGGTGGGGTGACGAAGAATGACGTCATTAAACTTGTAAATTCGCCACGTTTGCCATAATCTCGCCACGGGGAGTCAGTTTGGTTATTTTTAATGGCAACATTTTTATAGGAAGCCAAGGTTCCTTCAAATTTATGTGTAATTTGATTAGATTACTGAATTTATTGAGCTTGCCTTTGTGGACTCGTAAGGCGATGTTTTTAATGGAATTACTCAATGGAAGCATCTTTGTAAAGTTTGTCTTTATATTGAAATACTTCATTGTTAATTTTCGTGTAATCTTCAGCCTATTCACACATGCACATTCAATTAAATGCAAGTCAAATTATTTGCTTGTAAGGAAAATAATCTAAGTATATATAACTCAAAGGTGACTGACTGACTGACTGACATAGTGATCTATCAACGCACAGCCCAAACCACTGGATGGATTGAAAAGCGGACTGAAAATGCAGGTAGATGTTATGACGTGGGCATCCGCTAAGAAAGGATTTTGATTCATTCTAACCCCAAGGAGATAAAATAGGGGATGAAAGTTTGTATGAAACTTTGTCAATTTTAAACCGGTATCTATATATATATATATAAAGGAAAATCGTGTTAGTTACAATATTAATAACTCAAGAACGGCTGAACCGATTTGGCTGAAAATTGGTGGGGAGGTAGCTTAGAAACAGGAGATGGACATAGGATACTATATCCCGAACTATACATACAGATAAAAAATATGAAGTGTCTGTTAGTCATTTCAAATTAACAGCTTTTCACCTAATGCATATTTTAGTATATAAGGTACATACAGCAAAAATAAATTTGTACATTTTCTCTGGCTTTCTGTCTGTCTGTTTGCTGGGTTAACTCTGAAAAGTCTGGACCGATTTCCACGGAACACAAGGAGTAACTCAGGGTATTTTTTTTGGTTAGGGTTCCGTGAAAATATCCACTCATAAAATTAAGTCTACGCGGGTGAATCCGCGGGACACAGCTAGTGAAGTATAAGTGTGGATTATATTATAGAAATTGCAGTAATTTATCATATTATTTAAAGGACGTGGTCTAAACAGTTTTAATTAAAGGAACTAACGTCTGCCCGCAACTTCGTGCTTCTGGAATAGTTACTTTGGGCTAACGCTAATTTTAATCCGATGTTGGTCTTACCGTGATGATAGCCTATAACCTTCCTTGATTAATGGGCTATATAACACTGAAGTTTACCTAAGATTTGTATGTAAGTATGTTTGTAACAAATTGGCTCAAAAATACTGGACCGATTTTAAAAATTCTTTTACCATTTGAATACTAAATTATCACTGATTAATATAGTCTATATTTTATTCCCGTACTCTTACGGGAACGGGAATTACACGGATGAAACCGCGTGACGTCCGTTAGTAATAAATAAAGCTGAAGAGGTTGGTTCATTGTTTGCTTGAACGGGCTAATTTCAGGAACAACTGGTCCAATTTGATCAATTATTTCAGTGTTAGATAGCCCAGTTATTGAGGAAGGCTTTCGGCTATATATATATATATATCATCATACTAGGGCCAATCGTGGATTAAAGTTAGCTTTAGTAACTATTCGACGCGGATGATCTCGCGCGCAAAAGTTAGCACTAATATTAAAAAACTAGTAAATAAATATTGAAGTAAATATGAGTGTGGAAAAGAAAAGTGAACTCTTTTCTTAAAGGATTGGTTAAGAGTGGAGTTTTATTACAAAAAATACTACATATGCTCACCCCTGTATACCCCGAAGGGGTAGGCAGAGGTGTTGTAATCACAACACCTATTTTTCACCGAACATGATTAAGTGCCAACGTGACAGATGGTGGGTCCATCGCCGTCTCGGACACTTTACATACGTCATTGAATTACTTCTCAGAAATAAGCAGGTTTCATCACGATGTTTTCCTTCACCGTAAAGCACGTGGTGTGAAATCACTATACATACGTTTTTTAGAAAAACTTAATGGTACAGGCCCCGCTGGGATTCGAACATGCGTCGCTTGCGTAGCAGGCGACTGCAAACCTCAAGGCCACTACGGCTAATAAAAAAATACTTCCAAGTACTAATGTTCATCAGATCACAAACATGGTATGGTAGGAGTTTAAATATTTCACTCACGCGCCAAAAAAGCTTGCTCGTATAAAGCCCAGTGATATATTATGTTTTTATCGCAAATTCACCCAGTCCCAGGTGCTCCGACATTCAATATACTTAGCTTTTTCTTGGGAAGTGGGTTTCCCTATTAGCAATAACAATGTATAAACACGTTTTTGCCCTGAGTGGCCCTAAGTGAACCTTATTTGGAAGGATTACGCCACTTCGTAACTTACGTAGTTTGTCAGATGTTTCGCGGTTTTTGGAAGGGTTACGCTGGTTAAGGGTTAGTTAGATAGTATAGTTTGCTTAACACGTTCGCAATGTCCATAATTTATCGCGCTATATTTGTTCCAATATTGCATTCTGTAGGGTATATTTGTGGCGTCTCGTCGTTCTAAATGTGCAACTTTCCAGGAGACCAAAGAACCGTTTAGCTTTTCAAGGAACTGTGTTTAACCGATGTATGACCCTAAGTTGTGAGATTCAATTAAAATTATTTAAAAGGTTTGACTGGAATCTTCTTTACTTCGTCTACTAACTATAATAACTTAAATAACCACACAAACAAAAGCCGTGGTGGCCTTGAGGTTTGAGCAGTCGCCTGCTACGCAAGCGACGCAAGTTCGAATCCCGGCGGGGCCTGTACCAATGAGTTTTTCTAAAAATCTTATGTATAGTGATTTCACACCACGTGATTTACAGTGAAGGAAAACATCGTGAGGAAACCTGCATATTTCTGAGAAGTAATTAAATGACGTATGTAAAGTGTCTAAGACGGCGATGGACTCACCATCTGTCACGTTGGCACTTAATCATCTTCGGTGAAATGTTACCACACCTATGCCTACACCTTCGGGGAATACAGGCGTGAAGATATGTATGTATGTATGTATGTATGTATGTATGTATGTATGTATTCAATATTTAAAAGCACTTCTATATAATTAAGGTCTGGTCTCGTTCTGACGATAAGTTCAAAAAAATTATTCTCTTGGAAGGCTTTTTTTTTAATATATCGGTGTGATTTGATCTTACGGCTAGCTCTAGATCTAAGCCTAATATCCTAGAGAGATGGAACTAATCACGTCTTATATATTCATATTTCTTTATATTGTAGCACGGAAGCAAAATTGATAAAGCCTATGTAACAACTGAAAGTAATCTTGCAGAAAGGCTTTCGCGTCTGCCAGTGACGTATTTTCACGATGAGGCCATTGTATTAGCGGATAGTGATATAATATTATTAAGTAAATATATATTTTACTTGAATTGTGATTGGAATGCTACTTTGATGTTTATGATTACAAAAATACGAACAAGGGGCGGGGCTTGAACCCACGACCTCTGCAAACGGTGCAGTTGCTCTGCCAAGTGAGCTACTCGGGTTTACATCTCATGCGAGTCATGCGTCGAATTTTTCTCTTAAGGGGAAATCATGCCTCATGCGTCATAGGAAGGGAAAAGTGCGCTTTTAGAATGTTGCAAAGCGCTGCATACCGTGAACTTCACGGTATGCTCGTATTTATATTTTTCATTAGTTCAGACGTTATTTCAGAACGAATAGCAACCGTGGTAGGAACTTTGTGAACTTTCTACCGAAGCATGGTTTTTCGTAAAAAGCGAGTACGCCCACAGGGTTATACTTTGCAAGTAGGTTTCCTTGTATTGCGGCAAGATTGTATTCTTGTACAAGCAACCTTGAACAACCCTACGATAGAATAAATCTCAAAAATAGGCTATCACTTTTTTTTTAGCTCGATCGTTTGTAACTAAGCTCTCTCAAGCATTTCCCAAACGATTATTTCATGGCTCCACTGCCATATTTTTGAAAATTATATTGGAACGGAATTGTATACATATATTAGGATTAACAATAAAAACATCATTTGCATTTAGTGCCAAGCTGTTAATATGGAATTACAAACAGACACTTCAATTATTTGTGTATAGATAGCTAGTAGGTGCGAATGAATACCTACTTATGGATGAACAATTATGAATACAGCAATATTTACTATAAAGTGAAACATTTACGCTATAACATGAACTACAGAATAAGTACTTATCCAAATATACAAATTATCATATCGCATACCAAAATCTATTCTATGCGGCTCACCTGGGTAGAAGGATTACCCAAAATAGAAAAAAAATCCTTCGTTCACTTTTTGCTCCCGTCCGTGAAAATATTGACAGAACGAATTAGTTTGACTGGAATATTTCAGGTTAAAAATTTTGTTAAACGCTTTGGGAGTTTTTATTTGGTCCCTAATATTGACCTTTGCGTACAATTTGGTAAGGTGGTGTATTTTGTGATAATAACTGTCTTCCAAAACTTGATTTCTAGCAACTACGAAAAAGATGTTGCAAGCGTATCGCAGACTGTCGCCACGAGTTTCGCGCTCGGGGCGACAGTTTGCGATACGATTAAAGTCCAGCGCTCAAAACTCGTGGCGTTATTTGGCTGCTCTCGTCTGTAAAGTGGTACAGTCCCTAGTTTTTGGAAATTTCGCAAATTTCCCACCGCGGTGCTTATTCGTTCTTAAATTAAGTCCGCACGTGTTTTGATAGAAAATTCTTTGAAGTTAATATATTTTAAACCTCCTTAAATTAAATTATTAAACAAAAAAAATAAACAAAGCGTTTCTCATACCACGCTTGGATTTCGTTCGTTTGCGCATTTTCGTTTTCGGAGAAAGAGAGTAGATCCCCTGGACCTGTAGACAAAGTAACACTATCCTCACGCTTCGAAAATATATGGGTATATCATACGTCACGCGACTGATTTATGTAATTTCCATATATTTGATATCGCTTCTATTAGCGCAAGCGTTAGACAATGTTACTATGTCGAAGCCTACTGGTAGACTCAAAATTCGAACAGGAGATCCCGTTATACGCTACCTGTTTTATAGTATGTGCTGTGTGTCATAATAAAAGTTATTTTGTAATCGATATTCCCACTATCTTAACATCTCTAGGTCTAAAAAGGCCACTTTGGGAGAATCGTAATGTGAATTTCACCTAAATGACCATTTTGTCATTTCGATGAAGAATCATATTCGGATCACATTTTGATTCTCCCAAAGTGGCCTTTTTAGACCCACTGTACATCATACGTATTCCTACCAACAAAAGGCACTCATGTCGAAACTGTATACACACAACGATTCTTCAATTCCCTTATCTTTTACTTTTAAAAGCATTTGACAATTGAATAAAATATCCAATCTGTCATAGCATTGTAACAATATTGTTCATTGTATGAAACTGGTTGTTCATACAATTTGAATGAGCAATATGAATTATTGGATGTGTTTCTTGTCCTCAAATGTTGCGTAACAGTACCCCTATCACGGGTTTGTCACCGTTTTCGTAATCTACACTCGCTAGCGACACTCGCAATATTTGTATGAGATATTTTAGTTCTTCACGTCACCGCTGGGAGTCGCTGCACAATTTCTCATACTAATATTCGGCGGAGATGCTAGCGAGTATAGATTACGAAAACGGTGGGAAACCCGTGATAGGGGTACAAAATGTGTATTACACATTCACCATTTTGTTTGTTCGTCAAGTGTCTGTTTGTGATTCCAAAATAAAAAAAAATCACTAAGTACATTTTTTAAATTATTTCTCTGTGTATATCTGTATGTTTATTCCGGCTGATCTCCAAAACGGCTGGACCGATTTTAACGGGACTTCCACTGGTGGATAGCTAATTTTGTTTGGGCTACTTTTAATTAAAAAAAAATGGGTTATGCGGGTTCCCCATGACGGGCACAGCTAGTTCTATATTATCACAGGAGAATCTGTGCTAATATTATAATGAAAATAAAAATAAAATGCAATGCGAAATATTTAGTGTAATGTGCGTCATAACATACATAATACGATCGTACGTCTACGTTCTGATTTAATGTATAGAAAATATTCCATTGCGGTTATAATAGCTCAATGTACGCCAATTAAAACCAATCGAATTTTAATTTCAATTAAAATACTTTTCTGTTGTTAATCAAAAGGCCGAACTTTCCAAAGCCTACACTCAAAAGTCGCAACACTAAATCCTACTTTGGAAAGTTGGAAAGGGGAGGACATTTTAAAATCCTACCCTTACTTAAAGTTTATTACTTAGAGATCGGAATGAAAGCATTTTACCGAGCACAAACAGGTATTTGGTGCATTCGTGCGGTCGTCTCAAAGGGTCCGCGGCGGAGGTAAGCACGAGTAGGCTGTATAGGATTTATTACGTTTACAGAAAAAGTTCTTTTTAGGCTTCCTAAAGGTACTTATGAAGTTAATGTGACTCTAGGTCCTCTAGTCTGACTGCCTGTTCGTCTTAGTTTATTATTATTTTCCTTCTTTCCAACCCTTCCGATCCAAGGCTATCTCCGGCCAGTTTTTAAGGTAAGCGGCGAGTTCGTCCTGCCATCTTTTTCTCGGCCTGCCACGTCTGCGCGTCACATTCGGAGGGGTCCAGTCCGTCTTAGTTAGCCAATTGAAATTTTCACAAATCATGTATTTCTCTATTGCCGCTATGAAAACAAATACAAAAATCTGATAAAGTATGTGATATTTTTTAAATATATATTTTAATGGTACGGACGGAACCCTACGTCCGCGAGTCCAGGTTGAACTTGGCGGTTTTATTTTGGCAATTGCTCTGCCCCCTGAGCTTGAGCTGGCTTCTAAATAACACATACATACATACATATGGTCACGCTTGTATTCCCCGAAGGGGTAGGCAGAGATGTTGTAATCACAACACCCACTTTTCACCGAAGATGATTAAGTGCCAACGTGACAGATGGTGAGTCCATCGCCGTCATAGATACTATACATACGTCATTGAATTACTTCTCAGAAATATGCAGGTTTCTTCACGATGTTTTCCTTCATCGTAAAGCACGTGGTGTGAATTCACTGTACATAAGTTTTTTAGAAAAACTCATTGGTACAGGCCCTGCTGGGATTCGAATTTGCGTCGCTTGCGTAGAAGGCGACTGCTCAAACCTCAAGGCCACCACAGCTTTTTGTAACTCAATAGCTTCTAAATAAATCTCAACAACCTATAGCTTACTTTGCAATCAGCTACATATAATCAAATAATGTAGATTATAAACATATGTCCAAAATTTTCTCCAGAATTATGGAGTCAATGGTGGTAGGAATTCAGTGTTTAATGACTGGGCAGGGGGCAGTGTTGTGCGAGGAGCATTGCTTCGCTAAGCGGATTTGCTGACTCTAAATTGAATTCTAAGCTGCGTAATGCTCCTTGAAGAAGGGCTCTCAACGGTCAGTTTAAGGGTGTTTTGACGGATGTTAACCTAATAAGAATATATATATACACGCCATCCCAGAAGGGTCCCCGAAGGGGTAAGCAGAGGTGTTGTAACAACACCCACATTTCACCGAATATGATGAAGTGCCAACGTGACAGAGGGTGAGTCCATCGCCGTCCTAGGCACTATACGTACGTCTTTGAATTACTTCTCAGAAATATACAGGTTTTTTCACGATGTTTTCCTTCACCGTAAAGCACGTGGTGTGATCCTAACCTAATAAGAATATACACTTAATTTCAACGGGTCAGGACCCACTGGGCTCCCAATTTTCGTCCCTATATAGGTGCCCATTGTCCCCAGGGGAGGTGAGCAGTCAATCTATACTTCTATACAGATGAATAAGGGTGCTTTATGTCCCAAAACTTTGTAATTCCAAAATAAAAGCTTTTGACTAAATGCATAAGAATACACGATATTGACACAGCAAAACCTATTCTTAAAGTCTGTCTGTCCGTTTTATCTCAATGAGAGATACATTTATTTAAAATAACAACCTTATTTCACCGAATATGGTTAAATATCATCATGATACAGGTTGAGTCCATCGCCGTATCAGGCACTATACATACGAATTTGAATTACTTCTCAGACATATGCAGGTTTTTTTCACGATGTTTTCCTTCACCGTAAAGCTCGTTGGGTGAAGTTACTGCACTATATTTATTAATGTTTCAAGTTATTAAAAGATTGGGATTTAACAATAGAATTTAGATATACAGATTATTGTAAATCTCGACAGTGATCCGAATTCATTGCTCTCGACATTATTACGATTTGCATTTGAAGCATATAATCCTGCATCGTCATTTGAAAGAAACTTAATGAGTATAACTCCTAAGTGCACCGTGAGAGCCGTGGTGGCCTTGAGGTTTGAGCAGTCGCCTGATACGCAAGTTCGAATCCCAGCGGGGCCTGTACCACTGAGTTTTTCTAAAAAACGTATGTACAGTGATTTCACACCACGTGCTTTACGGTGAAGGAAAACATCGTGAGGAAACCTGCATATTTCTGAGAAGTAATTCAATGACGTATGTAAAGTGTCTGAGACGGCGATGGACTCACCATCTGTCACGTTGGCACTTAATCATCTTGAGTGAAGAGTGGGTGTTGTGATTAAAACACCTTTGCCTACCCCTGTATGTATGTCCTTAGTACACATTAATTCGTCTCCTTGACTGGTTTTTTTAATTATCTTCAAAGCTATTTAATTCATTTAATGTTATTACTCTCATGTGAAGCGTTAAGGAGATCGTTATTTGTGTACGTGACGCTATGCATTTCAGGGATTAAAATTAAGTACAAGGGTCTGTTTAGGGGTCCCGCAGGATATAAGGACCCAGTCAATTAACATAAATTATTATATTAGTAACGAATCTATAAATTTTAGCTTTTCATTATACTATACATACTCTCTTCTCTATATAGATAAATAAAATTGAAGTGTCTGTTTGTAATTCCAAAATAACAGATTTTCACTTAATGTATATGAAAGAATATACGGTACTGACATGAAACAAACCAATTAAAAAAAAAAACTCTATCTGTCAGTCCGTCTGTCCGTCTCTCTGTAAAAGGCTGGACTATTTTAAACGGGACGCAAACACAGGTGCACTCTTTATTCCCTCACTCTCATAGTCCGATGGGAGGCAAGCCGACACGACCGGAGAGATCACGCGTAAGACCAACGGCTTAACGTGCTTTCCGAGGCACGGGGGTGGAAACACCGCCAACTTCCAAACTCCGGGCATTCTATTGCGAATTTCTTTACGGAAAAACCCAATATCAATTTTTGACAAGACCCGGTACCTCGTGATTGGCAGGCGAACGTACTAACCACTAGACCAAAGAGGCTGAAGGTTCTAATACTTACTTACCCTAACAAAAGAAAGTATGGCACGGGCTGTTGCCAGCGGTTAGCAGTTCGCAAACACGTTTTTGTGAAGTTGGCAAACACAAAACGCACATTGATTACAAATTGAATATCTACACTCTATACACCATACAGATAAACAAAATTCACGTGTCTGTTTGTAATACCAAATAGCTTTTCACTTAATGCATATGAAAGTATACTGGGCAGGGCATTAAAAAAAATAAAAAAAAAATCTCTGTCTTCCTGTCGATCTGTCTGTCTGTCTGTTTGTTCCGGCTAATCTCTGAAACGGCTGGGCCGATTTTACCAGGACATTTACTGGCAGATAGCTAATGTTTCAAGGTGTAACTTAGGCCAATTTTATCTGGAAAATAAATTAGGGTTCCGCGAGTCAAAGCACGAAGCTAAGTCTACGCGGATGAAACCGCAGCGCACAGCTAGCTTTATTATATATTTAAACAGCCTAGAGGTTTGAGCAGTTGCCTGCAACGACGACGTTAGTTCGAATCCCAGCGGGGCCTGTACCAATGAGATTTTCTAAAAAAACTTATGTACAGTGATTTTACACCACGTGCTTTACGATGAAGGAAAACATCGTGAGGAAACCTGCATATTTCTGAGAAGTAATTCAATGACGTATGTAAAGTGTCTGAGACAGCGATAGACTCACAATCTGTCACGTTGGCACTGGTGAAAAAATCTAACCCCATGTTAACAAAAATATTTAATCCAAGATTAGGCTTATATTGGACTTAAAATGTGTGCTGTATCAAGAAAAATCTAAATATATATAACTCAAAGGTGACTGACTGACTGACATAGTGATCTATCAACACACAGCCAAACCACTGGACGGATCGGGCTGAAATTTGGCATACAGGTATGAAGATTTTGATTAATTCTACCCCCAAGAGGATAAAATAGGAGATGAAAGTTCGTATGAAACTTTGTCAATTTTAAACCGATATATTATATAAAACTAAATATACGCAGGTGAAACCGCTGGGCACAGCTAGAATAATATATACTTTATATAAGTAGAGACACATGCCGGTTGCCACCCATTAAAAAACATTATATATCCATCAGGTTAGGGCTCGGAAAGTGAAAACAAAGTTGGCAACATTTCATTTCCCCTTTTAATATACAGCTAAGCTCAGCTCACAAAGTATAGCTATTAGCTACACGTATAGTGCCAAATACCGTTTGGAGGTTCTTAAATTTAGTTTCTCGACTATACCGCGGCATTCGGTCTGCAGGTGTACCGACTCTTAACAACTAGTTCCGTGGTGAAATGATGATATTACTAAAGTATTGCACTCCCCTACTAGTGGTTTAAATATCTAAGGGCAGACAAAAATGAGTTCTGTTTAACACGCTTTAGAATCTTACACGTCATCATCATCTCATCATCATCCCATACATTGTTGGGGTCGGCACTTGGTTCAAACCCGATGCGGCTGATCACCTGATCACCCCTTTAACGAGGAAAATCTGTGATCTGAGTTAAACCAGTTGTCAGACTGTTTTAGGCCTCCGACTGACCTTTAACGATTGCCAAAGACGATAAATTGGCAACCGGGGCCGACTGCTTATCGTGCTCTCCGAGGCACGGAGGAAGCTCAGGCGATCACCCATCCAATAACTGGCTAGGGCTAGAGTTGCTTAACTTCGCTGATCGAATGATATGCGCAATAGCAACTGTGCTACGAGCTCCTCCGCTTTAGAATCTTACACGTCATATTGAATGATAACTACCTCGTTGGTCTAGTGGTTAGCAAGTTTGCCTGCAGATCACGAATTCACCCCCGTACCTCGGAAAGCACTTTAAGCCGTTGGACCTACGCCTGATCACTCTCCGTGTAGGATTGCCGTCCCATCGGAATATGAGAGTGAGGGAGTAAAGAGTGTACCTGTGTTTGCACACACACATGTGCACTATAATATTTCCTGTAACCGAAATTCGGTAGACCATTATTATATTAAATGTCTAAAGAGAGGTTCATAAGGATCTACCATTCGAAATTTGGAATTGTCTGATTGGACTGAACTCGCCTACAAGGTTTTCTTAAGCAACAGCAGCTACAGCATTCTTCCATAAGACACTCCTTAAGGGCAGCCCCGGATCTGCGTGGGGACGAAACAGAGCATTCGCAATGGAAGGTTTATTCAGGGATATCAAATAATAGAATAGTAATTTAGAAAAATAAAAATATTACTTGTGTCATGTGATTTTAAAAGAAACCCACACATTAAAAAAAAATTACTACCGGTTCCAAAGCGTAGATTCAGGGCTGATTCAGAGTTGAGCGTGGGTCTGTAATTTATTTTTCTGGTTGCAGCAAATACCACAGGTCCTGTAGACAAAGTAACATTATCCTCATGCTTTGCTAGTAGAAACGATACGAAATACACGGGAATTACATATTTCACGTGACCGTTTTATGTAATTTCCATAATTTTATTACCGTTTCTATTAGCGCAAGCGCAAGAGAATGTTACTTTGGTAGGCCTACAGGTAGGTCGTTCGCTTGTCAGCCATCTTGTTTTATAGTGTCTCACAATTTAATCACTCAATCGAGTTCCAGGAGTAGGGCATAGTATGCGAGCGTATGTCACGGCTTTATACTCCTTCGGGTGCATTCGCAGTGAATTTTATACTTGGAATAAAACTTGCGCAATATTCCAGTACTCTGGGGCTGGTGCTTGATGAGCTCCCAAGTGCAATAGTTTTTTAATTATAAATTTTAAGTGGTATTCACTATGTAGGCCCTTAGCTACCATAGCATATAACTCTGTAATCTTTGGAGCTAGATATTTTACGACTTCAACATAGCGATATATTCATAATACTCTACAACTTCTAGAAGACAACTGTTCCTTTTTCTCCAACATCCTGTATATATAATAAAAATATATATTTTATTCAGGGCTGAGTCTCGGAAACGGCTGGACGGATTTTAGCGGGACTAACTGCGTCCACCCAATTTTAGTATTTTTATAACCTCTCCAATAACGTATAGTCAAATACCGCAGGAAGGAAATAACTATAATGGAAAGCAGTTTACAGATCTGTAAATCCTTACTTGTCGAGTAACAACTATATTCATATGCGATAAAATGTTATTTATGTATGTACATTTAACAAACATCTTCATTTCCTTTCGTAGTGGCTGGAATCGGGATCTACGTATGAGATATTTATTCCCGACACTTGGAAAGCGTCTGCAAATAAATTGTTGTCGCACAGTAAGTATATTAGTGCATGCATTACTGGTACTTTTAATGTTTATATTTATTAAAGTGTTGGATTTTGCTTGTTTATAAAATGTATATTTCCCCGTTTCATATCTATACATACAGCTGAATAATTCAAGTGTTTCTTTGTAATTCCATATTAATAACAGTTTTCAGCATACATACATATGCTCACGCCTGTATTCCCCGAAGGAGTAGGCAGAGGTGTTGCAATCACAACACCCACTTTTCATCGAAGATGATTAAGTGCCAACGTGACAGATGGTGAGTCCATCGCCGTTTCAGACACTATACATACGTCATTGAATTACTTCTCAGAAATGTGCAGGTTTCCTCACGATGTTTTCCGTCACCGTAAAGCACGTGGTGTGAAATCACTGTACATAAGTTTTTTAGAAAAACTCATTGGTACAGGCCCGCTGGGATTCGAACTTGCCTCTGACTGCTCAAACCTCAAGGCCACCACGGCTCTTTAACTTCACTTTCAGTTTTCAACAGAATGTAAAAAACCCTGTATATCTGTCTGCTTGTTCCAGCTAATCTCTGAAATGGTTAGACCGATTTTTATGCGATTTTTACTGGCACATAGCTGATGGTACTAGGCGCTATTTAAGATACTTCTATTAAATTAAAAAACTAAGGTCCCGCGAAGTCATCCATGAAATTCAGTCTACGCTGCTACAACCGCGGAACACTAGTACGATAATAACTTTCTATGTAATTGAGTAGATGATGGCTTGTATTTATAATTTTCTCGCAGAAAACTAGCAAATTTTCGAGTGAAAGCACCTACGTGGCCTTATATAGCGCTTGACGACACAAAAAAACAATATTTCCCCCCGTCCTCTGCTAGGGCCGGCGCGCGCCGTGCCACTAGCCTTAAACTCGTCCCTAAATAATACCACTCGGATCCAGTTCTCTAGCTCATCCCCCAGCGACGCCCTAAGCCGAGGTCCGAGCCCCGCACCCGGGTGCCCTTAGCTGTGTTGCTTAGTTTTTAAGTTTAAGCTCGGCTGGAGGCCCTTGGTTCTCGCCCCTTAGTCCGGTTAAGCAGTGGAGGTCACTCCACCCTACCAACTGCGAGAGACCATATACAAAAAAAATATCTAAAAGTTTAATAGCTCTGCCAGTTTGCAATTTTTAATCATACTAGCAAGTGCAAGCTCGCGGCGTTATTTTAATGCAATGCAAGTCTTAAGGAAATTTACATATTATCAAGGCAATAGTCTTATTTCAGCCTCAAACCGAAAAATATAAATGTAACGTAAGGACGTCCTACATTGGTCGAGTATCGCCGCACGCAAATACGCTTAGTAGAATCTCAGACTAAGTCGGGCTTATTCTTCCCAGGAGTAACATGAGAGTATTTTTTTTTCGATATGGTCTCTCGCAGTTGGTAGGGGGGAGTTACCTCCACTGTTTAACCGGACTAAGAGGCGAGAACCAAGGGCCTCCAGCCGAGCTTAAACTTAAAAACTAAGCAACACAGCTAAGGGCACCCCGGTGCGGAGCTCGGACCTCGGCTTAGGGCGTCGCTGGGGGATGAGCTAGGGAGCTGGATCTGAGTGGTATTATTTAGAGATATGAGAGTAAATGGTCGTTAGCATTATATACATACTATTTAATTGATTTATTCCCCCTAAACCATATACTAATATAGTCCTAGGCCGAGTTAGGTCTAGTCCTCGTTTAAACCATGTTGGGAAAGCAGGCACTGTTACATATATTATATCTGTCTCATATAGCAGTAAGTTGTTAATAAGAGGTCATGGTGGGCCCCTGAGAAGGCACTTAAGAAAGCAGATAAAATTATTTTCAGGTTTGGAAACTAGCCTTTTGACAACACATTTTTAAGGCTATATTTTGTGCCTATATCCTTACACACATGACTTACAATTCGCCTGAGGCACATACCTACTGCTAAACAACCTCATTACTACCACATAAATATAAATGTAAGCGAATGTACTCCTTATCACACAAGTTTTAAGATACGCCAACACTTTTGTCAACAGAAACAGTAAAATAAGTTTGTTCACAACGCAAAGTTTACTTTATCGTTGTGAAACAAGAAATACGTTGTATTTTAGCGTTTATTCGCTTGTGATAAGGTTGTTAAGTGATGTTTTTGAGCTAGTTTGCGAAGAGATATGCAGCGGCGGGAAGTTGTATGAAAACTGTCGGCTGATTGCAAAGTTGCAACTTTGATTTGTATCGCGCGGGACTCGGTATGTCAAGTTTATGACGCTTTCCTCATTTTGTTCTAAGTTGGGAATAAAGTTTCTTATAACGCTTGTCAGTCATGACTTCAAACTGGGATTATTTATAAAAAAAACCTTAAACCGTATTGAAAAATCACGCATAGACTTGCTTCAATAAATTTTCGCCGAAATTGCGTAACGACCACATTATCACGTGTAACGTTTCTATTTTATGTGCGTATTCGTCTGCGTTGACTGTTTTTAAAGACCCCAATAAGAATTATTTATCTACTACCAGCATATCTTTATTTTATTACAGCGGTTTAGCCCTGAAAAGGTTTATTCTTAACAAATATCTAAGGACATTCACATAATTATGAGTGTCTGGAAGACCGAGTTAGCGCGTTATTTTTTTTTATAAATCGTAAATTATTTTAAGGAATGAATTAAATATCAGCTGATGTAATATAATTAAATTAAATTAATAACATGGATATGTTAGTGTAATGCAAATAATTATAATCTAATACTGAAAATTAATTATAATAATAATTTTCATGAAAATCGTTGGAGCCGTTTCCGAGATTCACATTACATATTTACAAGAAATGCTTGTTTAAAGGTATTATATATGGATATATACATAGAACTTCACATACAGAAATAATATCATTTATTAATGTAAGACACATAACAAGTAATTTAGAAATATTTTGTCCGTCGCGCGTCGTTAAGTTGAGTAGAAAGATATGCCAAAATGTAAGTAATGCTAAAACTTTTTTATTTCACCCTCGTCTCCCTTCATGTCGCTTAGCCACTCATTAACACAAGTATGCATAAGCACCAACATTGTCACGTCTCACGCTTGACGGTTCGCTTTGTTTTTTTCTAGCTCGTTAAGCTGAGAGTGTTGTGTCTATATTATTAGTTATATCATATATCGTCATGTAGTTGTGTTGTGGCAATGCTCATTAAGAGTGTATGTAATTGTGTTTATAAGCTACTTTTACATACATACATATGCTCACACCCGTATTTCCCGAAGGGGTAGGCGGATGTATTATAATAATAACACCCACTTTTCCCCGAAGATGATTACGTGCTAAAGTTTTAAGAAAAACTCATTGGTACAGGCCGCTGCGATTGAAACTTGCGTCGCTTGCGTAGCAGACGAGTATTGGAACCACACGCCCACCACGGCTCTCTCTTTATATTCTACTAGTTGACGCGGTGAACTTTGTGTCACCCTTTCCTTTGCTTATTATTTATGTTTTTCAGCATTTAAAGTTCACGGAAGGAACTTTCATAAATATATCAAAATCAAAATAACCCAAATTGGTCCAGCCATTCTCAAGTTTTAGCGAGACTAACGAACATCAATTCATTTTTATATAGATCGATTTGTCTCACCTTTTATAACAGCTACTTGACAACCAACGACCGCTTAAAATTGTCAAAACAGCCGGTTAATTCAGAACGAAAGCAACAAAATAAATAAAAAAAACCGCAAACTGCCGCAGACATCTGTTACTCATTTGCCTTTTCACTTCCAATTATTATTTTTTACATTATTCCGAGGGCACTGTGACTTTTAAAACGCGGTTATGGTATAGTGTAATTATCTGAACTGATTCGTTTATTAAACTGTGTATTTTGGGATCACTTGCAGAAAACGGTATAATGTGGATTTTTTGCAAAAAATATACTTAATTTTGAATATAAGCTTAACGTCTTGATTTATTCATATTCACATTTTCACACACATAGATATATGAACTTAATTATAATGCTTAGGTATAACTTATAACTAACAACCCTGTTAGAGCACAGCAATTGGAGAGGCACTATTATTATTTCTATATACATATCTATCTATTACATTATGAACTTTCATGTTTATTGTTTTTGCTTAGTTGAAGTTAAGTTTACCTATCATCACAGTAAAAATATCTTATATTAAATAATGTTCAAAGTAAAACCGGCAGCGTTCTCGGCCCGGAAAAGTTGTTTTATGTCAATTAATAACAGTTGATATGATTGGCTCATCGAAATCAAAATATAAATGTAAGCCTACTAAGCAGTATGGAATATAAATATTTTTTTAATCCACCGTTAAGGCTACTTTTTAAAATAGTGAACATTATTATCTGTCAAAGTAACATCAAGTTGGCAATTTGAAGTTTAGAAAATTTAACACGTAGATGGATTTTTTGACAGCGAGGAATCCAATGGGTTCCTCCACATACTTTTAACAATTTACAAGATATTTTTCTCAACAATCACTTGACATTGGCAGTATTATTTAAGCTCATCGCCATTAAATAAATAAAGGAAAGGAAAGGAACACGTAAATGACGTGACACCCCTTATTTGACTTTATTATTATAATTATTATTTTACACTTCACGCCAAGGCCGTTTATTATATCGTTGATATGTGCGTAAGTGTGTCAATTCGAACAATATGTTCCTGGATTCCATAGGGCCTGTAGTAAGCATATATTTATATTTTAACTGTCTTTGATAAGTCAAAAACGTTTTCTAAAGGCTGAATTAAGGTTTAGGTAAATGGACTGCATAGATAGACGTGGAAGACGAGCTTAAGGTAATTTTTAACAAAATCATATGTATTTATGTAAGTGAGCCTAAGAGTAGAAATAAAAAAAAATCATTGCTATTTAAAAATAAACATCTTGTTAGAACAATGTTTCATTCTAGCAACGATTCACAGACCGGAAAATTGGGGCCCATTAAGAGTTACTAAGCTTTATTTTTTTCCACCCCTCCCCCCTCTTTGGTGGTAATTAAATGACAATTACTGGATTCCGTAGAGATTTTTCCTGTTTCCACCGTGACGATCTACTTTAGTTAGATGGTTAACCAAATTGAATTAGAGACAACTTTGGTTAATTTAGAGAAGTTATAAATCTAACAAAAATATTTAATCCAAGATTAGGCTAATATTGGACTTAAAATGTGTGTTGTATCAACAAAAATCTAAATATATATAACTCAAAGGTGACTGACTGACTGATAGTTGATGTTATGACGTAGGCATAGGCATTTTGATTAATTTTACCACCAAGGGGATGAAATAGGGGATGAAAGTTTGTAGAAACTTTGTCATTTCGAACCGATCGGGCTGAGACAAGTCTACGCGGGTGAAACTGCAAGTATAGGTAGCATAAATGATTTCTAACATCTTATGAGAATCTGTCTATGTATATATCTATATCTATACAGATAAATAAAATCAGTTTGTCTGTCTGTCTGCTTGTTACGGCTAATCTCCGATTTTATCAGCTACCGATTTTAACGGGGTAAAATTGGATATAAGATTAAGCGGATAGCTAATTTTACAAGGAGTAATTTAGGCCACTTTTATTTCGAAAAAACCATGAAGGTTCCGTGGGCCACCCATTAAATTAAGTCTACGCTGTTAGCCCAAAGACTAAATAGCCAAAATATTCCCCTGGGCGAGATCGCGGGCAGAAGTTAGCTTAAGAATAATCTTACCAGGTGTCAAGGATGTGGTAACCACCACATTTATTTGACATTTTTTTTATCCTTTTATCGCAAAGCCCGCAAACTGTCAATGAACCATGACAGGTGGTCGATTTGGTACTGTTACCGTGAGTCATTGATATATTGAATACTGCTGCATAGTAATAACTGTGCCCCAAGCTAATATGCATTGCTTTACAGAGATGATAAACTCAATACGTCAAACATGATATTAACCCAAGGCTTGACGGCATAATTATGGTAGTCTCGAACGGATGCAGTCACTTTTTAAAGTAATATCACAAAGTTAATAATAACAAGAGCCGTGGTTGCCTTGGGGTTTGTGCAGTCGCCTGCTACGCAAGCGACGCAAGTTCAAATCCCAGCTGGGCTTGAACCTATGAGATTTTATAAGGAAAACATCGTGAGGGGCTTGCATATGTCTGAGAAGTAATTCAAAGACGAATGTATAGTGTCCAAGACGGCGATGAACTCACCATCTGTCACGTTCGCACTAAATAATCTTCCGTGAAAAGTGGGTGTTGTGATTACAACACCTCTGCCTACCCCCTTCGGGGAATGCAGGCGTGAGCATATGTATGTATGTTAATAATAGCAGAAAGTCAGCTCCCATTCAATAGTGGTAACAGGGGCATAATCCTTATTAATTTTGGATTGGTAACTATATTGCTATGCGGTTTAACCTACACAGGATTTCATGGATATGTTATTTTGCGCCTAAGCCAGCTCTGCCTTTTAACATCGGCTACCTGAAACTTAGTCATATCAGAACTGGTCCATTTGTTCATTAGTCGAAATTAAGCTTTGCGTTGCTAGTAGTAGAACAGCAAGGTATCAGGGGCGGTGGAATTGCTGCGTACGTGCTATGGGGAAGTACTGCTTACCCGAAGCTTACCCGATGCTTTGCTAATGCATAAAGGATCACGTCTTCATCATCATCGCCCTGGCCTTATCCCATACATTGTTGGGGTCGGCACTTGATTCAACCCGATGTGGATCACTTGATTTTTATACGAAGCGACTGCCATCTGACCTTCGCAACCCCTTTAACGAGGAAAATCTGGGATCTTGGTTAAACACGTTGTCAGACTATTTTAGGCTTCCGACTGACCTGTAACGATTGCCAAAGATGATAAATTGGCAACCGGGATCGACGGCTTAACGTGCTCTCCGAGGCACGGAGGGAACTCGGGCAGTCACCCATCCAATTACTGGCTAGGCTTAGGGTTGCTTAACTTCGCTGATCGAATGATATGCGCAATAGCAACTGTTCCACGAGCTCCTTCTCTCTTATGTCTTTTGTTCTGTATATATGTTCTAGAATCGGTAGCAGATAGAAACAGTAATAGCTCAATGGTACTGGCAATCATAAAAAATAACAGATGTCGTTCAATCGTTTAATTTCATTAGACGTCTCATAGCCTGTAATTTCGTTCAGACACTTCATGTATTTCTTTCATATTTTATTGACTCCAATGTGTTGTCTATTTTCGATTTGACATTTGTATGACACGTAGATTGGACGTATTTATTTATGTTTCTTTTTTAACTAGTTGTCTTGTTACTTTGTAGTTACTGACTTACCATACAAGTACCTACGCTGGACTGTTACATAGAAAAATCATCTATCAACATTTTATGTAATCAAAATATCTTAATCTTCAAAAAATCATTCATTTTAGACCAACGAAGTAGACTACTTATTGACATACACATGTTCAGAACTTCTCCAAAAACTATTCGAACGCCTACATTAATATGATAATGTTTGTAAGTTTGTATATAGGACGTTAGCTTCGAAACCACGCATACGATGTCAAAAATTATTTTATAGATATTTCGCACTACTGTAACTACCCTTGCCTGACCCGGAGGAAGGCCAGCGTAAGCGTGGAGGACAGCTTCTCCGGTATAGAGACGTGCTAAAGCGGCACCTGAAGAAGTGTTGCATAGAGCCAACTCATTTTGAGCATCTCGCAGCAAAGAGACCAGAGTGGAGGACTTTCATTAACAATAAAATCACGAAATTTGAAGTCAAACGGCGCTTTGAGCTTGATGCGAAACGCGACGAATTGAAAGCCCGACCACCTGCGGCTATCAACTACAATTTTGTGAACGGTGTGCTCACATGTCCGCAATGCGTGAGAACGTTCCAAAAGAAGATTGAATACATAAGCAATCATCATCATCATCATCATCATCAACTACCCTTGTAGGTGAACATAGGCTGATAACAACGCACACGGGCGAAGCCGCAGGTGGAAGCTAGTTTGCTGATACAACTTTTAAGCCTTGCCTCATACCATACTGTCATTCCAAAGGTATTTTAAAAAGGAAAAATAAAATCACTCGGCAGTTGCGTATCCGTTTATAATCTGTAACTCTTACCCTCATACATCAATTTTGGCAGTTGTATAAATCGTCGCTGGTCATTCCACCGTTCCCACATCGGTCATCGGTGAACTATGTAAAGCTGGCAACATTAGGTCACTAAGTGAGTTTTTATCGTTTTATTGGCAACATTTTTTATTGCTAGTAAAAATATTGCCATTTGGGTTTTAAGAGAGTGAATTATTAGTTTTCGCGAAATTGTGAGTCATAAGTAGGTGGTTGGGTTTCTAACTTTGTAAGCCGTCGCGTCTGTAGAAGAGTTCTCAAAGAGGTAGGCAGATATATTACAAACCTACTTTTTACCTAAGATGTTTTTGACATTGATTATTGATGATTCGATACCAATGTAACAGTACGTTGGCGGTTTTCTAGAATAGTGTAATAGTAATTTCGCCATCTTAGAAGGGTCCCCAAAGGGTATGCAGAGGTGTAACAACAAAACCTATATTTTACCAAAGATGATTACGTACCGGGATTGGTGGCAGCGAAGGTCAGATGGCAGTCGCTTCGTATAAAATTCAGGTGATCAGCTACATCGTGTTGAATCAAGTGCCGACTTCAACAATGTCTCATACATTGTTGTAATAAGGACGGGGAAATGATGGTGATGTATTTGGTTATATGATGGATATTAATGATCCTCTCCAAGTGTATAATTTCAACGAGCGCCAGACTCCAAATATCTGCTCCTGAAGATATGGTTTATAGTTTGATCATCCGCTTCATTTAATCATAATAACTAAACATAAATCTGCATTAAATTAATCGGCTGCAGTGCACCGGTTAATCATATTCCGCTGCGCAACACATAATAAAAAGGATATAGAAAGTCGGCCCTTTTGGTTGATTATGGCTGAGCCATGAAGACTACTACGGATCTTTGCAAGCTTGCACAATATTTAGTCGTATGAATCCGTACAGGCGTAATTACTATTATATTTTTCCTTATTCCTGAATAATGTAACTAAAATTACGCCAATTATTCTTATATTATTCAGGTGATATGACGTGTGCACGACTCATACGATAATTAGGACACCTAAGCGCGATCGCCTAGTCTTGGTCTATTGGGACGATGTTTCAATGCACGTTATATAGTTGTGCGCGTGAATTACCAGAGTTATCTACACTGATAATTCTGCAACTCCCTAATTATACTTCGAGGACCTTTATTGTATGGAAGCTGGCCTTCAGTATGCGTTTTTTTTCGTGTGGTGGCATCTTGATTACACAATCCGACTTGGGAGTGATGTGCCTCTCTAATGGTCGGGTTAGAGCTCCGAATATGATTAAAGTGAATTTGATTCTGCAACTGAGTGCGTAAAGATCATAATTGCTTGGCATTCCGTAATGTGCATACATTCAAAGTGAAACTTGAATTTGGAAAATCAAATTGATTTAATTTTCATTTACATCTATATAAAAAATAAATAAAATTTGAGCGTCTGTTTGTTTCAATCATGGAATTAGAAACAGACCCTTCAATTGTATTTATATGTATAGATCCGCGAAAAAAAACTCACCGATGAAGTTAAATCTACGAGGGTGAAGCTGTGGCACAGATAGAACAAAACAAGAAGCTAAATAGAGGGCCGTGGTGGCCTCGGGGTTAGAGCAGTCGCCTGCTATGCAAGCGACGCAAGTTCGAATCCCAGCGGGGCCTGTACCAATGAGTTTTTCTAAAAAACTTACGTACAGTGATTTCATACCACGTGCTTTACGGCGAAGGAAAACATCGTGAGGTAACCTGCATATGTCTGAGAAGTAATTCAAAGACGTATGTATGGTGCGTGAGACGGCGATAGACTCACCATCTGTCACGTTGGCACTTAATCAAATTCGGTGAAAAGTGGGTGTTGTGATTATAACACCTCTGCCTACCCGTTCGGGGAATACAGGCGTGAGCATATGTATGTATGTAAGAAGCTAAATAAACAAATATATTTCTTGAACAACGTTCGATACTCCCTGGATATGCGCGCCATATTCCCGTTTTACGGCCAAATTTTTAGATAGCCCAATAAATAGCAAAACGGAGGTAACATAAACTGAATTTAGCATTAAGCGTTTTATCGAGACGGACCGAACGTAAAAATAGCCTTTGGTAGACTTAAACTCTTCTACTATACAACCTTTTTGCAACAAATATTAGTAACACACTATCCATTGCGCGTGAATCACTGCAAAGCTCACCCGTTGTTCTCACTCGGCGAGCAATGTATTATAAATGGTAAATTTTTGGGTAAGATACGACTTCTGGGACGATTCTAAAGTGACTATTAATGGACGTTACATCGTGAAGTTGTATCTTCGCACCCAAAAATGCTTGGGAATTGATTTATTTGCCAACATTGTAATGAAAATGTGGTATTCAATGCGGGTATATGAATAAGGCAGTTCTTTGAATTTCGAATGCGGCAAGCGATCTTAAGCAAAGAAAAGTATGATGGACAGCAAAAGGCTAAATTATATATATACAAAAATATTGTATTTGCAATTTCTTTTTCTACTTATTTTATTATAAAAATTATAATTATGTTTTAAGAGTGAGAAATTATTAGTATTAATCACTTTATTATCGCTAAAACCACCTCTTTCAGAAAATCTTCAGGTATTGAAGAGAGAAGATAGTGGATATGATGAATGGGTATGAGTGTCAGATAGAGTTCCGGTTTTTTTTTAATTTTAACATTGTTATGCTCACGCCTGTATCCCTAGGTTTTTACTGAATACCAATATTTGTATTGCTTTAGTGAAATATTTCTTACTACTTACAAATGTTTTTAATAACTTAAAAGGACAAGATTTTTTTTATAACTTCATCTCGTTTTTCATTTTTTAATGACGCTCCAATAAATTGCCTAAATCGCTCGTTTAAATTAATTATAAATTAATATTAAATACATTTATTCAAATTGTTTTTAGTAACAATTGCGTCTTAACCCGTACGATCCGATATCGACCATATCCCGTTGGAACTAAAAGTATTTATCGTACAAGCACGTCGTACCCCTCGAAACATCCATTCAGTAACATTATTTATTGGTAAACTTGTTACTTTGTGCGAACCGTCCTTTGTTGTCGGTATATGTGGAGTTTTGTAACGAATAATTTTTATTACCTTCCGCGCTTTTGTTCGTGACTGTACTTACCTACTTGTTATTTAATCCTTGAACTGTTAGTGTTTGAAAAAAAATCATAGTTTTATATGACTGACCGAAATGCCTGAAGGCGTAACGACCAACTATTTGTTTAGCTGTCTGAAACCGATTTTGACAGGGCCTTAATCACCATCTATCATCGTCCCTGGCCTTATCCCATACATTGTTGGGGTCGGCACTTGATTCAACCCGATGTGGCTGATCACCAAATTTTTATACCAAGCGACTGCCATCTGACCTTCACAAACCCTTTAACTAGGAAAATCTGTGATTTGGGTTAAACCAGTTATCAGACTATTTTAGGCTTCCGACTGACCTGTAACGATTGCCAAAGATGATAAATTGGCAACCGGGACCGACGGCTTAACGTGCTCTCCGAGGCACGGAGGGAACTCGGGCGGTCACCCATCCAGCTACTGGCTACGGTTAGGATCGAATGATATGCGCAATAGCAACTGTGCCACGAGCTCCTCAACAGGGCATTTATATAATATTTTTTTTTAAATTAGAAATAGAATAACTCCGGTAAAATTCACGCCGTTGAAACCGCGTAACTATGCTATGTATAAAAAATATTTTTATTTGATCTAAAGCCAAGCAAAACGTATTGCTGTATAGAGTCAGTATTATAAACACTAGTCTAGACTCTGATTTCTTGGCAATGCGGTCATGAATACTAACAAAGTAATCTACATTCATAATGGTTATTAGTACAGACGAGAGATGTCCTAGATGCACACATCGCGTTGTTCACAATTCATATGTATCGCATTATATTAGTTCACTCAAGTTCACTAGATGGCGCTTGTCATAATTAGATCGCGCTATGAAGATTCTCTACGCAATATGTAAATAGGACAAATAGTTCACAATAAATGAGATCGAATCCAAGGAGTTTGTATTCAGTTCAATTCGCATTGGTGTTTTATTCATTTCCAATCAAATCCAACGCGAACCAGTTCAGTTCATGTCACTAATACTGATCAATTGATCTCCATCGTGCTCAACACACATCTTGATATGTCTGGCACTTAAATTAGTACTTAAACGATCCTTGATAGCCGTGGGGTTCAAATAGCGGATTGTACCGGTGAGTTTTTCTAAAAATTCAAGTATAGGCATTTCAGCCCACGTGTTTACGGTGAAGGATCATAGTGAGGCAGTCTGCATGTCTAAGAAGTAATTCAAAGACGAGGCGAGGCTCGTCGCGAACTCTAAGTCATTGACTACCCGTCTCTTGCTAAAGCTGGCGCGTGCCGAGCTGAATACCACTGAGATCCAGCTCCCTAGCTCATCCCCTAGCATCGCCCTAAGCCGAGGTCCGAGCCTGGCACCGGGGCGTCCTTAGCTTTGTTGCTTAGATTTTAACTTTAAGGTCGGCTGAAGGCCCTTGGGTCTCCCGTTTTTTTAGGTAGCTCCCACTTAGCAACTACGAGAGACCATATCCTAAAAATGTGTTACACTAATTGAAGTAGAGCAGCAATAATTATTGCAACGAGAAAGAGACACGGTTATATGACGCGTTTAAATCTGTCACCTTCACTTGCCGAACAATTTAAAGCAGTAACTGTGTTCGTACAACTTTTTAATTAGCGCGGTCAGAAAGCCGAAAAATGCGCAAGAAATATGTCAGTAACAGCCTTTTTAATGGAATGAGCTAAATTCGAGGCAAAAGGAGAAGCACTTATTATGAACCGAATGCTCTTTCGGAGAGATTCACGAGTACCAGCAGTTCGATTCTGGAGTGTTGCATAATAAGGCCTCCATTACTAACTTTTCTCTGCATGCATTTGGAGTTGACCTAACAAAACGTTGAAAAAAGTCTGTTGAGATAGTTTGAACATATCGAAAGGATGAGTGAAAGGCGATTAACGAAAGAAATTTATAGAGCGAATGTGACCGGAAGTGTCGGTGGAGGGCGTCCAAGGAAGAACTACTATGACCAAATTAATAGTATTTTTCACAAAAGTAAAATTCGGCGCACTCGTAACCGAAGAAAGTGTATGAAGAGATGCATGAATGTGGATGAAGCGAAAGAAGTATGTAAGGATCGTAGCATGTGGCAAACGGTGGTCTCTGCCTACCCCCATGGGATACAGGCGTGAGCATATGTATTGTATTTACGAGTGACAGACGAGTTTCAAACGTTCGTTCATACTTGATTCTGTTCCAACTGGTTACGACGTCGCGACGCACTCTATAGCTTGCTTATGTATGGTCCAAGGTTCCCAGTGCTCCGAGACTGAGTGGCGTTCCATGTAAACAGCACTCGTACTACGTGACCGCCTTTTTCATATCATCACACGTTCCCAGAAGGGTTCCCGAAGGGGTAGCTCGTGTAACAATACCTATTTGGCATCGGTGGTCTAATGGTTAGAGTACATTCGCTACAATTGGTGTCACAGATTCGATTTTGGCGTCAATGCAAACATAGATTTTTGTGTTTGATTTCAGTCTGGCTGTTTGGTATGTATATTGTAAATAAGTACTTGTTTAGAGCCGTGGAGGCCGTGAAGTTTAGTAAACGTAACGCAAGTTCGAATCCCAACGGCGTGCAGATATAAGTTTTTCAAAACAAAAAAGTTAAGTTCGCCCCCACGTGTCTTACGGTGAAGGAAGTTACGTGAGGAAACCTGCATATGTCTGAGAGGTGATTAAAAGACATAATTATGTATATTGCCTGAGACGGTGACGGACTCGACCCCTGTCATGTTGTCAGTAAGTAAATCACCTTCGGTGAAAAGTGGGTTACGACACCTCTGCCTTCTCCTTCTGGGAAGCGTGAATGCTCACTAAAAAAAAAGTATATAAGTATTATATAAGTATATAAGGGAGCCGTGGTGGCCTTGAGGTTTGAACAGTCGCCTGCTACGCAAGCGACGCAAGTTCGAATCCCAGCGGGGCCTGTACCAATGAGTTTTTCTAAAAGACAGTGATTTTACACCACGTGCTTTACGGTGAAGGAAAACATCGTGAGGAAACCTGCATATTTCTGAGAAGTAATTCAATGACGTATGTAAAGTGTCTGAGACGGCGATGGACTCACCATCTGTCACGTTGGCACTTAATCATCTTCGGTGAAAAGTGGGTGTTGTGATTACAACACCTCTGCCTACCCCTTCGGGGAATACAGGCGTGAGCATATGTATGTGTGTATATAAGTATTATATCAGTAGTCTGGTTCCCATAGTACAAGTTTTGCTTTGAAACTAATGTCGCAGCTTGATACAGTCTAACCATTAATACGTATTATGTTTCACCGAATATGATTACGCCTAGATAGCTCTTAATTTTTTTGCTCGAGCTTACAAACAATGAAGTTTTGCAAAATTATTATTGTAATAAAATGAGGTGTTTGCGCGTTTGTCCATTAGCGTTGAAACTTTTAATGAAACTCCACGCACTAGGTGCACTTGTCTGGGCCTTGAGCTATGAACTCACTACCAAGGTGAATCTCGTAAAAGATTCTAAATCACGAATGTCTTAGAAACAAAATATCTATCCCATTATTTTTGATGGAACATTGTGCAAAAATGTAGTGGACTTGAAAAGTTTCTTGTCAGCTTTTATAAATGCGTTTTGTACTTGTTTTCAAACTAAATTAGTTTTTCTTATATCATTTATCCTTATACCTACATACTATTTAGCAGAGGTAATAAAACACCCACATTTCACCGAAAATGATTAAGTCTAGCAATGTGGCAGTTGAGTCCGTCACCGTCTCAGGCACTTATATACGTCTGTGAAGTTCTTGCCAGAAATTCCGGCTAAGTAAGTGAAGGTAACTCATCCCTACCAAATGCGAGATACCATATCGTAAAAAAGCCTTCCCAGAAATGTTTTCCTTCACTTATCCAGGTTTGCTCACCGTAAAACTGTTCTATTGGTACCGAGTGGGATTTGAACTTAAATCTGAAGCGTAGTTAGTAACTTCATTCAAATGCACTCTCATCATTGTCCCTGGCCTTATCCCATACATTGTTGGGATCGGCACTTGATTAAACCCAATGTGGCTGATCACCTGATTTTCATACGAAGCGAAAAAAACAAGTTTTCGGACTCTCTTCGGCCTCCGACTGACCTGTAACGATTGCAAATGACGTTAAATTGGCAACCGGCACCGACGGCTTAACGTGCTCTCCGAGACACGGAGGGAACTCGGGCGGTCACTCATCCAAATACTGGCTAGCGTAAGGGTTTTTAATTTCGCTGATCGAATGATATGCGCAATAGCAACTGTGCCACGAGCTCCTCAAATGCACTCTAAAGAAAGCTAAAAATAACAATTTAAGGACCCTCAAAGCTATATGTCATAATCACTTAACTACGGAGAGTCAACAATGACACCCCCCGCAGTGGCATAGAGAGATATTTGAATACTGACTGTTGAGGGAATATAATAAAAAATTGTTAAGCCAATTGAGTTACTATATGAATTGGTGTTGTAATTATACAATTAAAATTATGAAAGTCATAAGTATGTGTTAGGGAGGTCGAAGCTGCATTTGAAGCTTAAATACGTCAATTGGAACTAATAATCATACTATTTTTTCATACCATGAGCGCTTATTGCAATGTTATTACAGTTGTGTGACAGTGACAGATGTATACACGCCAAATACATCTGTTTCATAATAAGAGTAAAACTATCGTGGCAATAAGAGGTTTATAGTAAGGCCCTGAAAGTTTGTGAGTAACACAACAAAAACTACTGAATAGATTTTAATGAAACTATACAATAACATAGCTGACTGGCTGTGCCCTGCTATTTCCTGCTAATTGTTTTTTTTTGTAGCCTATGTTTCTCTATTCTCCATTCTATTTATATTTAGGCAAAAGGTATAATTTTGGAACTACAAACAGACACTTCGATTTAATTTATCTCTATAATATAGATAGTACATCAGAATAACACATACATACATACACATGCTCATGCCTGTATTCCCCGAAGGGCTAGGCAGAGGTGTTGTAATAACATCAGTCACTTTTCACCGAAGATGATTAAGTGCCAACATGACAGAGGGTGAGTCCATCGCCGTCTCAGACACTTTACATACGTCATTTAATTACTTCTCAGAAATATGCCACGATGTTTTCTTTCAGCGTAAAGCATGTGGTGTGAAATCACTGTACAGAAGTTTTTTTGAAAAACTCATTGGTACAGGCCCCGCTGGGATTCGAACTTGCGTCGCTTGCGTAGCAGGCAACCGATCGAACCTCAAGGCCACCACGGCTCGCAAAGTTTCTTGAAATACCTTAGTCCTTAGTTCGTGTAAGATCTCATTGTCTTTAGAATGGTACTCAATCGTAATCGTATTGGACGTTCAGTGGCATATCGTAGCTAGCTCCCAGTTTGGTCCAATGACTGCGTTGTAGAACAATGGGCAGGCTATTCGACCACTAATCCGTCGGCTTAAGTCATTCACAAGCCGAATCAATGTTGGTAAATCAATCTGCCGTGAGTTGGATAACATTGGATTTTGGGGAGATGCATCACGTGCGGGGAGTTTCATCGTGTTTGCTTATTATATTATGGTTTGAAGATATCTCAAAGCTACAGAGACTGCCACAATTAGGATTGACATTTGTATGGTGGAAATTTTCTTTTCGAGTAAACGAAAAGAAAAATATAGAAAACAGAGCAGGAGAAATGATTATACGACATGACGGTTTTATTAAAAACTATTACATACATTTGCTCATGCCTGTATTCCCCGAAGGGGTAGGCAGATGTGTTGTAATCACAACACCCACTTTATAACAATATAATATATAATATAACAATATAATAACAATACCTTTTTGAAATACTTCTCAGAAATATGCAGGTTTCCTCATGATGTTTTCCTTCACCGTAAAGCACGTGGTGTGAAATCGCTGTACATAAGTTTTTTAGATAAACTCATTGGTACAGGCCCCGCTGGGATTCGAACTTGCGTAGCTTGCGTAGCAGGCGACTGCTCAAACCCCAAGGCCACCACGGCTTAAAAACAATAATGGAAGGTTAAATAGAAGGAAGGCGTAGCGGGGGACGACCAAGGCAGCTACACCAAAAAATTGAAGGATCAAATAACACGTCGTATAAGGAGATCAAAGAAACAGAACTTGATAGGAACAAGAGGAGGGAGCTTCATCAGCTGCACCGACAAGAATCTAACTTTGAAATGAAGAAGAAACGCTTTTCCGATATGCTATTTTGAGCATAATCTTAGAAGTCTCTTCGCGAAGGGTATGACGAGATTCAAACAGGATCGGCAACGCGCACGTTATGCTATTTTTCAAACGTCCATTGTCTATAAGCTACGGTAACCGATTATCATCAGGCTGTATGCCTGTTTGTCACCGTAATTGAACCCGAATGGTCTCGCTTCCAAAAGAACTCCCCAACGTGGTTTTCCCAAACCAGTACAGCTTGGGGTTCTTCAAGAAGGGTGTGATTTGTACAGGGTCATAAAAGCGCGCGTTTGCCCCTTGCAAGCGACTATAGGCTGCGGTGATCACTTACCATCAGATGGGCCGCATGCTATTTGCAACCTTCCTCAATTGCATAAATTAAAAAATTACTCAAAAGGCTGATTAACCTTTTGTAGCCAGAATGTCAATACTTTAGAGGTTAACGACAAATTAACAGGATAAAGGTGATTGCAATGTTCCTTAAAATACAGTTTGTAAACCTCTAGTCTTCTTGTCAGCATCTAACCAAACACTGACAAATTGTATTGTATGCAAAATATTGTAAATATTGTTGTGAGGCGTTATTTCGGGAAGCACTCCTTCCGAAACCGCTTACACAATTTGATTTATAGTCCCGACAACCTTTGCTGTACCAACATAATATACGATATAAACTAAATGACCCGCGCTAGGGCCACGAAATATATATTAATAGAAGGTCGGCTTCTGAACATGGCCACGGATGGGAATTGGCAGATGTTTATGTATTCCATTTGTTACTACTGAAATTAGTAATAGGTCGATGTGAACAGTGATTCGTGGTACAGTGGCTTCAACGCATATAATTCGTAAACTACCGATAGTAAAGATAAAGCGATGGTGATGATATTTTTGTACGCTTATTATAAGAGGTAGGCCATAATGGAATCTCCCGTTCTACTGTAGTATCTCTGACGACTAATGTAGGGAGCCGACATTGTATAAGCTTTTTGTTTGAGACTAGTGGCCAGAGAGCGTGGTGACACGGGCCTGAGGTCGCGATGACTAATGGTCATCTGTATTCGCGACAGACCGACCGTAAGATATTGTTACTTCATCTTTTACTCCATTTTCTTTGCGACATAAATGTTTCTTCTTTATATCGTTGTTTTATTATCTATGCTATAATGCTATACAATTTCTGAATAATCGAGCCTTTTGAGAATGTTTGAAATTGGAACGTTTCAAAGTTTAGAATACAAGGGGCCAAGTATGATTGTTTAAGCAGTGCGTATTAAGAACTTCTTAGCTTTGACGTTTATTTTTACAGTACAAAAAGGGTAAATTTTCATAAGTTTTTAATGCAGTCTGCTTAAACCGATGATGGTAAGCCCCAAAATAATTATCAAACCGCGTTTCCTAAACTTCTCCTATGTAATTTATAAGTCAGAAGCTGAAATACTCCCTGTATTTCATAAGTCAGTCAGTCTGTTTGTTTGTTTCACAGATATCTATACAGATAAATAGAATTGAAGTGTCTGTTTGTAACTCTAAATTAACAGCTTTTCATTATTCATATAAAAATATATACGGTAATCACATAAAAACACCAAATTAAAAAAGCAACCTCAGCCTGTCAGTCTGTCTGATTGTTCCGGCTAATTTCCGAAACTGTTGGACCGATTTTGACTTTTCTCTGGCAGATAGCTAATGTTACAAATATTAATATAGGCTAAAAAAAAATTTTAAAACAAATTTCTGAGGGTTACCCATGTAATTAAGTCTACGCTGGTGCCGCGGGCCACAGTTAGTTTAAATATATAATTAAGAGAAAATGCGTTCGTTACGAAGTATGTGTGGGGTCACCATTGTAGATCGTATCAAAAATAGTGTGATAAGAGACAGTTGCAAGTTGAAGAATAATGTGGTGACCAGAATTGAAAAATATATTCTTTATAATTCAAATTAAATAAATAAAATTAATTCTTGTTAATACACATAATATAGGCTAACATAATATTATTAAATTCAAGAACTACATAGCTAAAAACCGTATAAATATAATCTAATAACTAAAAACCTTAAAAATATATAATCTTATAACTAAAATATATTATTAAAAGAAGTCCCTGTAGGCAAGATACCGAAGATACTGGCAGCATTCCCCCTTTGGATGGCAAGACTAATTCTTTGACCGAGGTAGCTGCCAGCTCTCCGGTCTCCTGTGATGTCGACTAACCTTTCGGTTATTTCTTTAAAAAGCCTAATAGCGCTAGGACCCCACGGACCAAGGGTCTCGACTCCGAATGGGACAAAGTCATATTCGGAGCCCAGACCCCTGTATTTGCAGGCTTAGGCTTTTTCAGCCGCTTCACATGCCGCACCAACTCTGTTGTTGGTTCCATGTAGATGGGAAGGGGCCAGCGTGTCTGAACAGGTTGCATCCCATACCAGCACCCGCTCCATCTTCCATGGAATCAAGCTCATACCGTCCGGTCTCTTGCCATCGTCTCTAGCGATACCTGTCGGCTCAAGTAAACTTGGCACGTTGACGGTGGCAAGGGACCGGCGTATGATATCGTTGAGTGCGGCATGTCTTGGGAAGCTGTCTGCACTTTTTTGGCTTGAAAGTCCGTGATGTCCCAGCTTGTCGACATCACTGCCACAGGGACATTTATGGGGAATGCAGACCGGAACCCCGAGCCGTAGACAGGTATGTTAAGATGGTTTGGACATATCGAAAGGATGAGTGAAAGACGATTAACGAATGAAATTTATAGATCGAATGTGACCGGAAGTGTAGGTAGAGGGCGTCCAAGGAAGAACTACTATGACCATATTAATAGTATTTTTCAGAAAGGTCAAATTCGGAGCACTCGTAACCAAAGAAAGTGTACGAAGAGATGCAAGAAAGAAGTATGTAAGGATCGTAGCACGTGGTAAACGGTGGTCTCTGCCTACCCCCATGGGATACAGGCGTGAGCATATGTATGTATGTAATTAAGAGTCTCGATCCATTCTACAGAAATTATCACCATAGTAAGAAACTGAGAAACGGGTCCGCAGTTAAATGAATTCGTTTTGGAAGTGGGTTTCTGCGCAAACCTTTGCTCGAATATGGCACTGGCTGAAGAAAGGTTATTTCAGCGTTGCGTAATATTTGGCCAAAATATAATGGTAACAGAAGAACCTCTTCCTGTATTGTTCTCTACGTCATAAGTGTTGGTGCGCGAGGTACGTCCATTAATTTTCCCACTAAACTCCCATGTGGAAATTTCATGACATCTTTCTTGAGCCTGCCCATCCCCCCCTCACTCTCACGTGGTATGTTAGATGTAAATTAATACGCTAATCTGCGAAAAACGGCTGATTTATTAACAAAAAAAAATTGTTGCTTTTATGTATATATTAAAATGTAAGTGTTTGTTTGTAATTCCAAATCAACATCTATTCATCAAATGGATATGTATGCATATACAGTACATTATACACGTCTGTTTGTTTGTTCGGGCTAATCTCTGAAGAACCAATTGTATCGGTGCATTGACTGGCAGATGGCTATGTTGCAAGGAATAACTCAGGCTAAATTTATATCTTATTTATTGTTAATCCCTTGCGTAGTAAACCGTGGGCCATAGGTACATATGCATACATATGCTCACGCCTGTATCCCATGGGGGTAGGCAGAGACATCCACATTCATACACCTCTTCATACACATCCTTCGGTTACAAGTGCTCCGAATTTGACCTTTCTGATAAATACTATTAATTTGGTCATAGTAGTTCTTCCTTGGACGCCTTCTACCGACACTTCCGGTCACATTCGCTCTATAAATTTCTTTCGTTAATCGCCTTTCAACATACTTTTTTCAATTCTGGTCACCATAGGTAGTATTTACTAAGATTATATAAAACCTCAGTTATCACGCAGTTATACAATGCTGCTTGGCGAAAAGATTACTTACATAATACATAATATGCCCTGAGACCCCCCCACACGGCTACGTGAAATTGTGTGACATTTGGCTTGACCCCACCCTACTTTTGCGAGCTGTCCTTCTGTAACCGTTATTTTGATATAGGTCTCCAGCCGTCAGCTGACTGAACGAACCCGTGTCAAGGCACAGATGTGAGACCCTTGCGTTATGAAACAATGTACATAGGAATTTTAATCCGCCACCTAGAAGGCAAGCGTGCGAACGATAAATCATAAGCGATACTGATTCTGATTGCGCGTTGTACTTTGGGATTTGATTTCCGATGTGGGACCTTTCTCGGCAAGATTTATTTTTTAATACATTATATCTTAGCCGTGGTGGCCTTGACATTTGAGCAGTCGCCTGCTACGCAAGCGACACAAGTTCGAATCCCAGCACGGCCTGTCCCAATGAGTTTTTCTAAAACAATTATGTACAGTGATTTCACACCACGTGCTTTACGATGAAGGAAAACATCGTGAGGAAACCTGCATATTTCTGAGAAGTAATTCAATGACGTATGTAAAGTGTCTGAGACGGCGATGGACTCACCATCTGTCACGTTAGCACTTAATCATCTTCGGTGAAAAGTGGGTGTTGTGATTACAACACCTCTGCCTACCCCTTATATATAATAATACAGGCGTGAGCATATGTATGTATGTGTATTATATCTTAATACTAGATGTGCCCCGTGGTTCAACCCACGTAAAGTTGACGCGCGGAACACTTATGTTTTTTTTAAATAAAAGTAGCTTATGTTACTCTTTGATAAAAGAGATATGTGCCGTTTCGGAGATTAGCTGGAACAAACAGACGGACAGACAATTAAAAAACATATCGGTGAAAAGTGGTTGTTATTATTACAACACCTCTGCCTACCCCTACATTTATTTGATCAGACTTTTAACAAAGTACTTTCAAATCGTCATGACGACTCACCATCCAAGACCGTCAATAATATATGTATCATCATCATCATATCAGCCATAGGACGTCCATTACTGAACATAGGCCTCTCCCAATGATTTCCACCTCACCCGGTTTGCAAGCGGCCTGCATCCAGCGGGTCCCCGCGGCCTTGACCAGATGGTCCGTCCATCTCGCGGGGGGGCGCCCTACGCTGCACTTGCCGGTACGTGGTCTCCACTCGAGAACTCTACTGCCCCAGCGGCCATCAGTCCGTCGAGCAATGTGGCCTGCCCATTGCCACTTAAGCCTGCTAACCCGATTGGCTATGTCAGTTACCTTAGTACGTCTACGGATCTCCTCGTTTCTGTATGAAAATACTGAATTGATAAAATTTACACAAATATTTCAGTCCATTTAGCGTTTGGCCTGTGATTGAGAAACAAACAAACATTAAGACCGAATTTGTGCTACAAACTCCATTAATTAACACCAGATCCAATTGAATATCACTTTGCGAATTTCTGAAATGAACAACCGACGGTACAGCAGTTATCAAACAATTTCGATACAAACCACGCCAAGTTCAAATCTGAGCCCTATATCACTATAATGAACGAGCAGTTTACTGGTCTATACCCCTATCACGGGTTTGCCACTGTTTTCGTAATCTATACTCGCTAGCGTCTCCGCCGAATATTAGTATGAGAAATTGTGCAGCGACTTCCAGCGGTGAAGAACTAAAATATCTCATACAAAGCGAGTGTAGATTATGAAAACGGTGGCAAACCCGTGATAGGGGTACTGTTTATTAGCAGTTGGATTTATGAGATGGGTTGCCAGTACTACACACTAGTTACGTCAAGTTGTTATGTGCTAAGAGAAGATATATGCACCATATTAATTTTGCCATTCCTCAACGCCAACTCTCATCCAGAGATTTGATAAACAGATTCCCTTTTATTACAAAACATTGTTTAAAGCAAGACTATGCCAAACTTGGGCTAAATCTATGTCCGTCCCTTGTTAAATCCGTATCACAGAGGGCCTAGTGCGAGTTTTTCACTGCCGCCGGCACAAGTCACTGCGTTGACGTAAATGCAGATTTGTATAGGATCGAAACAGCGACATCTGTCCGCTTAAATATGACACTATTGTGAGCCCATACATAACTGCGTTTACGTCGACGCGATGACTTGTGACGACGATTTGAGAAAACTCGCACTAGGCACTCAGAAAGAGATACTTTTAAACCAAGGACTATCTTGGTCTTAGTTTTGTAATAGGGGTATAGTCTACACCATATAATTTTTATTGATTTTTTTTGTTTGTGTGTTTGCATTGAATAGGGTCCGAAATTCCTTGACCGATTTGAAAAATTCTTTCAGCAATGGTTAGCTACATCATCAGCCAGTAACAAAGGCTTTATTTCATCCCTGTACTCCCACGGGAACGGGAACTACGCGGGTGAAACCGCGTGACGTCAGTCAGTATTAGATATGAAGGTAAGTACTGACCTTAAATGATTAATTTATCGCTTATCCAATTGAAAACCTGAAACAAGGAAATGTTCACTTTTATAATGCAAATAATAATAATATATAATAACATATTTTACATCTAAAGCTACATATAGTACCACCCCTCAACACAATTTATGACTTCATGCAAGTGTCAAACCCATAAGACCAGTGCGGGGCAACGCAACCGAATCCCGCGAACCCGGGATTGTGATAAATGGACGAATCGCCGGCCAGCTGTTTACAAGACGGAAAAATTGCTAACCCCCCGATACAAGGTCGTTTTGCACTGGGAAATGCAGTTAAGCCGGGATAAATTAAGTTCTGGCTCAGTGCGTTGTTGGTCGAGCGGGTTATACACTGAAGATTAAAACGTGTCGGCACTTTGTTGTCGCCTGGGTATTGTACGACCCTGTTTCTTGATTAAATGTCTGTTTTATTATATGTATCTTTTGATATTGAGCGCATATTTTTTCTATGCGCAGTGCGCGTTTGGCTACATAAAACATTGCGTTGACTTGCCGAGTCGTGGTGGCCTTGAGCAGTCGCTTGCTATCCAAGCGATACAAGTTCGGGCCTGTAGCAATGTGTCTTTCTAAAAAAAGTTATGTATTTCACACCACGTGATTTATGGTGAAGGAAAACATCGTGAGGACACCTGCATATTTCTGAGAAGTAATTCAAAGACGTATGTATAGTGCCTGAGACGACGATAGACTCACCATCTGTCTCGTCGGCACTTAATCATCTTCGGTGAAAAATAGGTGTTGTTATTACAAAACTCTGCCTACCTCTTCGCAAATTAGGCCTGGGCCAGGCTCCGGAATTTAGGCGTGAGCATATGAATGTATGTTTTTAACTTCAATTGTAATTCTAAAACCGCTTTTACTAAATGTATGTGGAAGTATATAAACGATATTTTACATTGAACTTATATTTTTTATTTTTGTTTTACTGGTTAGGTGGTGCGTGGATTTCTTGAATATATCTATGTGGAAAGGCTTGGAGCTGCTGAGACACTTATTGCATTACAAATTAGGCCTGGGAGCCAGGATCAGTCGGAGCAGACCTTGGTTGAAATTAATCTTAAACTTGCGTGGTCCTCATATTTCATGGAACACTCAAGTAATTTATTTAATTTTAATTTACGACATGGTCTCTCGCAGTTGATAGGGGGGAGTTACCTCCACTGCTTAACCGGATTAAAGGGCGAGACCCAACGGCCTCCAGGAACGCTCAAGAAAAATGCTTATATATAATACGAAAATAATCTTTCAACAGCGCGATCTACTCATAAAAATATATCACGCCATCTTGTGTTAAATAGCTGAACTAACTTCATGGTAGGTATTCTTCGCTTAACATTCACATCATTTAACATTTTTCAATGTTCTAAGTTTGAGGACCGAAATTGCATTTTTTCTGTCTTTGTGTGATTATTAATGCGGTTATTAATGAATATTAATGCGGTTCACAGAATGCATCTACTCACCAAGTGTCAACAGTATAGTTCTTATAGTTTCGGAAAAATCAGACTGTGATACGGACGAACAGACAGACGACAGACATGACGATTCTATAAGAGTTCCGTTTTTTGCCATTTTACTACAAAACCGTATAAAGTAGCTATACATTTAAAAAACTATCATAATCACAGTATTCTTAAGTCAAAATATTGCAGGTTAATCAATCTACGTCGCAGTTAGTTGTAATTGGCAGTAATATTTATGATCAATATCGTTAAGGTGAATTTACGGTGTCCTTTTGGGGGCTTCAGGTCGTTCAATGGCGAAAGCTGGCCCCTGACCACCTGCGAGCGAATAATGAACGACGCATTCAAAACTGGTCGCCGTGAAATTGGTAATACTATATGATTGGGTATTGTTAACTTACTGTTACTTAAGGCACTTAAGCTGTAATGAGAAATGAGAGGCTAAGTTGAGGTGCGGTCCGGTGCGATCTATCAGAGTACTCGGAGTCCCCCCTAAGCACGTCGGATGGCCACCGGGGGGTTTAAGTGCTGTAAAAATCCTACCTGAAGCCGTGGTGGCCTTGGGGTTAGAGCAGTCGCCTGCGACGCAAGCGACGCAAGTTCGAATCCCAGCGGGGCCTGTACCAATGAGTATTTCTAACAAAACTTATGTGCAGTTATTACACACCACGTGTTTTACGGTGAAGGAAAACATCGTGAAGAAACCTGCATCCCACATACCCTGACCTGCCTTTCCCAGGGCGGTCGGGGACCTTTTGAAGGTGTCCCTCTCGTCAATAAAAAAAAGACAAAGATGTTTAATTAACATCATACGACTGACGGTTATTTCTGTTGTGGAATGATATTAAGCTTGATCCAAAAAAACATGTAAAAATGTCTCAATGTCTCGTATAAATGTCAGAGAAATTGGTCCAGTTTTATTTAATGATGCTCAAAGGGCAGTGATACATTGCACTTAAACTACAATCTTAAGACATAACTACAGTGGAGCAACAGGGCCATACATACATATGCTCACGCCTGTATTCCCCGAAGGGATAGGCAGAGGTGTTATTATCACAACACCCACTTTTCACCGAATTTGATTAAGTGCCAACGTGACAGATGGTGAGTCTATCGCCGTCTCAGGCACTATACATACGTCTTTGAATTACTTCTCAGAAATATGCAGGTTTCCTCACGATGTTTTCCTTCACCGTAAAGCACGTGATGTGAAATCACTGTAAATAAGTTTTTTTAGAAACACTCATTGGTACAGGCCCCGCTGGGATTCGAACTTGCGACGATTGCGTCGCAGGCGACTGCTCAAACCCCGAGGCCACCACGGCTCTCTCTAGGTATACTTTTTATTGTATAATATGTAATTTTTATAGGAGGTAAGGAGTTGAACTCCTAGCTAAAATCCTATTACATTCATTGATAGTAGAGAAAATGAGGGTCGCTAGTTTTCATATATTCAAGCTTCAATTAATAATTGTTCACAATATATGTTCAGTTTGTTCATATAATTCCATTTACTTCATAATTTCAAGCGAAAGTGTTAAAATGCCAATGTTGTAATGTAGGTCGGTATTTTGCATTCACCGATTAACAAAGTGTTGAAAAGCTGTCAAGAATTTATGCACCAAATTGCGATAAATCAATTCAAAATCAAATTCAAAAATATCTTTATTTGATTAGACTTTTTAACAAAGTATTTTCAAATCGCCGGAACGACACGATTATACATGCTACCGCCAGGTTCGGAAGGTTCCTTTTGCTGAGACGAACCTGGCAAGAAACTCAGAAATTACTCTTTTAAAAAAAAATATTTTGAGTAATACAATATAAATCATAAAAAATATAAGCCCATGGACATAGTTCCAGTGCACAAAAGTCGATTAAAAAAATATGAAAACTAAAAGTAGGTAGGTACTACGTATAATTGTGTAGCTTGAGATGACCAGCCTCCACAAGCAGTACCTGTTCACAAGTATGAAGAGAAATACAGACCAGAATTGAAAAAAATGTGCTTTATAAACTAGATACCTAAAATAAAATAAAAATAAATATGCTCACACCATCCCAGAAGGGTCCCTGAAGGGGTAAGCAGAGGTGTTGTAGCACACCCACATTTCACGGAAGATGATTAAGTGCCAACGTGACAGATGGTGAGTTCATCGTCGTCTCCGGCACTATACATACGTCTTTGATTACTTCTCAGACATGTGCAGGTTTCCTCACGATGTTTTCCTTCACCGTGAAGCACGTGGTGTGAAATCACTGCACATAAGTTTTTAGAAAAACTCATTGGTACAGGACCCACTGGGATTCGAACTTAAGCGTCCTCCACGGCTAAATAAGAGAATAATAAATAACAGTAATAATTGCGGTGTAAACTCTCAGCTGAACTAAATCACTACCAATTTTGTGGTGTGTAGGTGCTAAAATTTACAGCTTCTCGACAACTCGACGATGCCGGTCGAACAATGAAAACTTCGCCGACGGACTAATAAGCGAAGTCCGATCAAATTCGAGTACAGTTCGTGTTAATAACATTTAACTATAACTAGTAGATTATTCAATTATACATGCGACGAACGTGCTTTGATCGTGCTCTTCTATACATATGCTCTCTCGCCTGTATTCTCGAAGGGGTAGGCAGAGGTGTTGTAATCACAACACCCACTTTTCACCGAAAGAAGTTATTCAAAGACAAAGACAAGATATGTATAGTGCCTGAGAAGGCGATAGACTTGCCATCTTTCACGTTGGCAGTCAATCATATTCGGGGACCCTTCTAGGTTGGCGTGAGTAAATTTATTTACGAACAAGCTGTACCGAGTAGACTTAATTTTGAATTAAAGTAGCCTAAGTTACTCCTTGTAACATTCGGTATCTGCTAGCGAAAATTCCGTTAAAAACGATCCAGCAGGGTGGAAGATTAGCCGGAACAAACAGACAGACAGACATAGAAACATACATACATACATATGCTCACGCCTGTATTCTCCGAAGGGGTAGGCAGAGGTGTTGTAAGCACAACACCCACTTTTCACCGAAGATGATTAAGTGCCAACGTGACAAATGGTGAGTCCATCGTCGTCTCAGACACTTTACATACGTCATTGAATTACTTCTCAGAAATATGCAGGTGTCCTCACGATGTTTTCCTTCACCGTAAAGCACGTAGTGTGAAATCACTGTACATAAGTTTTTAGAAAAACTCATCGAACTTGCGTCGCTTGCGTAGCAGGCGACTGCTCAAACCTCAAGGCCACGGCTCTTAGACAAGCTAAGACGACATAGAAAAGCTATTTAAATATACTTTCATTTGCATTTAGTGAGAACCTGTTAATTTGGAATTACAAGCAGACATTTCAATTTTATTTATATGTACACATAAAGTCGTCATAGGTATATACATGCTGTGGTATCCAGATAAACGGGAAACAGCAGTGTTTATTGGCTTTTGAAACTATGAGTTTAGTTCATACGGAAGAGTTTGAAGGGCCCTCGAAAGATATAAATGGACCACAGAATAGTTTGCAAGTTAAGGGCCGTGTTATCTATTACTGTCTCCGGATAGTTAACGAGTTTGTTGGGCTCATGGTATTCACTGCGTTTAACATATTCGGGAGTTTATATAAGTTTAGGATGCCTCGGGGTTGACACGACCTTTAGGCTTATAATTTTATGTATTTATTGAACTATATTTCAATTATATGCAAGATGCAATATATAAGACCCGTGGTGGCCTCGGGGTTAGAGCAGTCGCCTGCTACCAATGAGTTTTTCTAAAAAACCTACGTACAGTGATTTCACACCACGTGCTTTACGGTGAAGGAAAACATCGTGAAGAAGCCTGCATATGAGAAGATAAGTAATTCAAAGACGTATGTATAGTGCCTGAGACGGTGATAGACTCACCATCTGTCACGTTGGCACTTAATCAAATTCGGTGAAAAGTGGGTGTTGTGATTATAACACCTCTGCCTACCCCTTCGGGGAATACAGGCGTGAGCATATGTATGTATGTATGTATGCAATATATATAATAGATAGTTCTTCGCAATATTTTATTTTGAAAAAAGTTCGCGCAGTACAGGTTTGAATGCCAAAGATAGCGGATCAACACATTTTGAGCCAGCCGAAAGGTCACTATAATACTGTGGGGCACTAAATACTGTTAAGTAAGCCACACGAAACTTGGCCCTTATGCCTGGAACGCACGCAGCATTACCACGTTGTATTATATTATTGGCATTTAAAATATTTTTGCCGATTTTGTATTTAAAATTTGTCTTATGTTTTTTATAAATTTAAGGTAGTACAATTCACATGACATTCTCGTCAGATGATAAACATATCATAACAGGCTTAGTAAGTGCGTAACTGACTCAAAAAAATACATACTTACAGTCGATTTGAGTAATTTCAACTTTCATGTTTTACATAAATAGAATCTATTTCATACAATCTAATCATACATATACATATTATATGTTATAAGTACTGTTAACATTGAAGTGTATGTTTGTAATTCCGAACCAACATCTTTGCATTAAATGCATCGGAAAGTATACACGGTACTTAAATCTAAAAAATCTTTTTTTTTTATTTTCTGTGCATGTCCGTCTATCGGCTGGTCCGATTTAAAGGGGACTTTCACTGGCAGCAGTATTACAAGGAGTAACTTAGGCCAATTTTATTTAAGAAAAACATTAGGGTTCTGCGGGTCACCCATGAAATTAACTCAATGCTGGTAAAACCGCGGCGCACAGCTATTTATAGTAAAATTTATATAACCAAAGGAACTTAACGAACCATTATATCTGAGATTGTTAAACAACGAGCTACCCTTCGCTACAATAGCACCCTAAGCTGATAGAAACTGTTATATTCAAATCAACCTCAGATCGAATGAGATTAAAAATCAATTATAAATCACCGTCGGGGACCCCACTCGCTCAGCGGTGCGAAAGATATCTAATCCTTGAAGAATAATGAAAGCTGGGTGCACTGATTAAACTTTAATCGATGCAGAATCGAATTTACTTACGCTTGAATCGATTTTAATCGATTTTCTTTATCAAGTGAATTAAGTTCTGAATGTTTTGTGTTTAAACTTGTTTATGTTTGATTCGAAAGTGTTTTATCTTGTATGTTTAACATTTCGCAACATTTTAGATTTGTGAGATTTTATGCACAAACGAAAATAGACCTAATAGCTGCCTTTATATACGGTACTATTTACAACCAAAAGGAAAACATTGAAAATTAAAATAAATAATCGGCATTTTTCTTACGCTAACTTAGGTGTTATTCATAACCTTAACTCGCGTCTAAACTAACGAAATAAAAACCGGCCAAGTGCGATTCGGTCTCACGCACGTACCATTATCTATAAAGAATAAACAAAATGCGTTTGGTGTATGGGCACCTCTTAACTATTTATTTTAATTTGTTTTTTAGAATTTTTTGTAATAATTTCAACTGTCTAAATATCTTGGTTCATGAGATACAGCCTGGTGACAGCCGGACAGACAGACACACAGACTGCGGAGTCGTAGATATAGGGTGCTGCTTTAACCTAAGAAGTAAACGGTTGTCACTGCCTACCCATGGAATACTTAAACTCAAAAAATATGTACTTTGTAATCATCAGAAGTATTATACATGCTACCGCCAGGTTCGTAAGGTTGCTTTTATTGAGAAGCACCTGGCAAGAAACTCAGTGGATACATACGTAGGCGTGAGCACATGTTACACGTAAGTAAACTCATGTGCAGTTATTTAACACTACGTGCTTTACGGTGAAGGAAAACATCGTGAGGAAACCTGCATATGTTTGAGAAGTAATTCAAAGACGTATAGTGCCTGAGACGGCGATGGACTCACCCTTTGTCACGTTGGCACTTGATTATATTCGGTGAAATGTTGGTGTTACTCTGCTTACCCCTTCGGGGACCATTCTGGGATGGCATGAGTATATTTTTAAAATTTTACACAGTTTAGTTTTTTGGTAGGTAAAACTAGGTAGATATACGGTATAATGCACACTTTCAACTGAAGCATGGAGGTACAGGATGGTCGGTAGACGATAAAGTTGCCTTCCGCCGACACCACAGACGAAATTTTATTGCGAGACTCGTACGAAATTTTATACACCAAATCCTGTACTACAGGAACTAGAATATTAGCATTTTCTTTTCTACCTACTTTTTTAATATTTAGGTTTATAAAAAATAAATTGGAACCAAATTACGTATAAGTACTCCCTGAAGGGTTAGGTAGAGCCTAATAAGCCTTGTTTATTGTTATTTTCACCGAATATTTTTAAGTGCCAACGTGACAGATAGTGTGATGATAAAGCGGATGTTTGCAGGATTCGAACTTGTGTCGTCGCTTGCGTAGCGACTGTTCAAACCTCGCGGCTACAACGGCTCAAAATTACAGTTCTATAGTTACTAGACAGCAGTATATAGAGAAAAAATTTAACCCCGAGTGTGACCGGAGACAAAAAAAGTTACTTAACTTTGTAGCTGCTGATTGAATGATATGCGCAATAGCAACTGTGCCACGAGCTTCTCCAGTTTTAAGACGTAACGTGTCTTTTTACTATAAACAAAATTTTTTTCATGAGACATAACTTTATTTATTTTTCGACTACAAACGAAATAATTATCACTATAAACAACTACATACGTAAGCCTTCCAGATGGCATAAAAAAATGTTTTTTTTCAAGTCAGGTGCTAAGTTCAAATAGCTCGTAGCGTAAGTTAATAACAAGCGACTATAGTCCTATAGTAGGGCCACTAAAATGCACTTGCAGTCGGCATCACGCATGTGAATATTCCGCAGACTGAGTAAACAGCGTTTGCGTAACAGTTATGTATGTATTTTGTACAACAGTATACCAAAATCCTCGCTTCGTAAATATTACTAGTTTTAATAACTTCCAACTGACTTGCCAGTTGGAAGTTATTAAAACGACATTGTTGCACCTTCCCAATAAGACTGGAATATCGAGGAAATTTGTTTGTGCTCTATCTATACTAATATTATAAAGAGGAAAGATTTATTTGTATGTTTGTACCGAATTGGCTTAATAAGTACTCGACCAATTTGTAAAATTCTTTCAGCAATGGATAGAGACATTATCATACATATGCTCACGCCTGTATTCCCCGAAGGTGTAGGCAGAGGTGTTGTTATCACAACACCCACTTTTCACCGAATTTTGATTAAGTTCCAACGTGACAGATGGTGAGTCTATCGCCGTCTCAGGCATTATTTAGAGACATTATCAGAGAGAAATATAGGTTACATTTTATTCCCGTACTCCCACCGGAACGGGAACTACTCGGGTGAAACCGCGTCACGTCTGCTAGTTTTTTATACAAATAAATTCCAAATGTAGGTAGGTATATCAGTTTTATCAAAATTACTTCTTTTTAGATAAATAAATAAATATGCTCATGCAGAAGTGTTTCCAAAGGGGTAAGCAGAGGTGTAAAAACAACACCCACATTTCACCGATTATGATTAAATGTAAACGTGACAGAGGGTGAATCCATCACATACAGTAAAAATATATCTGTATTTTTTTTACAGTGATTTCACACCACGTGCTTTACGGTGAAGGAAAACATCGTGAAGAAACCTGCATATTTCTGAGAAGTAATTCAAAGACGTATGTATGGTGCCTGAGACGGCGATAGACTCACCATCTGTCACGTTGGCACTTAATCAAATTCGGCGAAAAGTGGGTGTTGTGATAACAACACCTCTGCCTACCCCTTCGGGGAATACAGGCGTGAGCATATGCGTATTTTTTTATTTATTTTCGAATAAAAATTGAAAATGTAACAGTCGAAATAATTTTAAATACTTAAACAAGACGCGTAGAAGAAATCGTGGAGAATATATAGCGATTGCTTTAATATAGAAAAATAAAAGTTAAAATGAATAGAAACCTTTAGATAGATAATGAACCTAAAACAAAACATGAACGGATTTCCCAAACCAATTGGAAAATAATTTCCGCCGTTTCCACTCGTGGTGATGTAATCGAATTAGCCCCAAAATCGAAATGGAACTTTGATTAACGCGTCGAATAATGCACTTAGAGCACCCCCTTTACAACTTATGTAACGTGACTTCGCCCGCGTGCTATATACGGATGTCTCGATATCTAGTAGGTTCATAAGTATGCGCTAAAACGAATATGTTTATAACAAGCGGTGCCCCGTGGTTCCATGGGTGGTTTTTATCCCAGGTCCTAGAATTTAAAAAAAGTTCAGTTATTCCTTGTAGCATCAGCTACCGGTCTGTGAAAGCCTCGTTCAAATCGGTCCAGCCGTTTCAGAGATTACCCGCAACAAATAGACAGCAGAATAGGATAAAAACATATTTTTTATATGACTTCCGTATATACTTTTATTTAGTGAAAAGATGTTTATTTGGAGTTATAAACAGACATTTCAATTTAAGTTCTCTATATAGATTATTAATTTGTTTATCAATTATATCGGTCCAAAAAATAAAAATAATACATTATCTTTATTTGATTAGACTTCTTACAAAGTACTTTTAAATCGTCAGAAGGACACAAAAAATAGGTACAATATACAGGATTATAAATGTTACCATAATATAAATATATATCTTATATAGCATCAGTCCATAAGGCACATAAGATTTATTGATCTACACTCGTAATCTACTCAATAATAGAGATTATAAGATTTTTTTATTGGTCATTATTAAAACCACCCATGCTTGTCCAATTTCCATTTGGTAATGAACTAACACATTTTATTGAAATCATTTACAATTTTATTCTCATAGAGAGTGTGAACGGGACTATGGACACGAAATCTTTATCCTTCATCTGGTTTCTGACACTTTTAACGTACAAAACGAAGGCAGGTATGTATTGGCAACTAAATTTATACGAGTCAAACCAACTTCATAAAGAGGAGGTACACCGTTGCGCTACGCAATAGATGGTATTGTCACAAGAGTACAGAGATCAAGCTTAGTATTGCACATGCACTCACACATACGTTTTGCAACGCACCTGCGTACTCACGTGCCATAGTCTGGACTCTGTTGAAGCGTGCGTGAACCCGTCGGTGAGAACCTATGAGTGAGTGTACTGCGCCGATTGTATGACGTTTTGGTAAACTATTTACCTATGGGGTATTGTGTTCATCAGCTTATGTATGTAGGTATATTCTTTGTGGCACTCCAGAAAACTAACGTATGGGGACAGCAAAGAGCTTTTCACCATCAAAACCATTTTGTACGAAACCCTCGGTGCCCCACGCAGACTCATAATTGGCTACATTTATTTCATGAAATTTACAAGATGTTAGCTGACGTTATTGACCGTTCTTTACTAATTCTAGTTTCTTAACCGTTGGTCATTTTCTGAACGTTCATAATTGCCAGTCCAAAATGAATAAAATATTTTTCTTTCTAGTACCTCCAGAAGCTTGCTTCGCTAACTTTAGATGGGACGACTGTGGGAAACCTCCAACACCCGTCATGTATTACTGGAAATCAGGGTCGAGATGCGAAGTAGGTCTGTGGCGAGGCTGCCTTCCCAACATGAATATGTTCGTTGACGAGTACGAATGCGTGTCTACTTGCATATTTGGTCCAAGAGCCGGCGCAGAGGACTTCCATTTCCACCAGCAGTTGAACGAATATGACAACATGATAATTGACGAGACCAGAGAGAAAAACAGCACCGATTACCAGTCGACCCCTGAGATAGATACTACGAATATTACCAGCGATACGGTTAACCCTGAGACCAGTACCGGCGGTGCCAGTGACAGTACAGTTAGTAATACCAGCGACATCACTGAGGAAATTACTACGATTGCAACCGAAAAGGCACCCGAGGCACCCGAGGTTCCCGAGGCACCCGAGGCACCAGAGGAACCAGAACCACCTTCATAATATTCAAATGGCATAAAATATTCACTGCCCTTGACTGTACTTGTTAGTAGGGCTTCTACAAAAATTTGATATTGTACCTATTTTTTTTGTTCATTTTCTTCGAATTTTAATACAGCTATTCTGTAAGGTTTTTCAGCGTGTGTGTATAGTGGGTTTATACGCACACTTACATAATATGCAGGTTTTCTTAGGATGTTTTCATTTCACCGTAAAGCTTCACTTAAGTTTTTAAAAATCTCATTTATACAAATTGCTGGATACAAATAGATAAACTACTGATGATATATAGCCTTCCTCGATAAATGAGCTATTTAACACTGAAATCATTTCTCCAATCGGACGAGTAGTTCCTGTCATTAACGCGTTCACGCAAACAAGGAAACGCTTCAGCTTTTTATACTACTATAGATATAGATATTATATATTGGAACTGAACTCTGGAACGATCTGGGTCGGCTTAAAGTCCTTTGCAGGTGCAGCACTTGATAAATTGAGCGCAAACTTCTAGCTAGAAAATTCTTAAAGCCTGTTAAGTTTGTCGGAAAATATATTGGGTAACCCCGGGTGAAAATATTATGTTTGGTCGAGGATGATTTTAGTAGATACTAGCTGCTGTCCGCGACCCCTACTGCGCAGGATTTATCGTTATATTTTGGTAATTTCACACGATATCGTTCACGTTCACGCCTTTGCGTTAATCGGATGCATACATATATAAGCTATATATTATTGTAAACTTTCATCAAAATCCATTGTATTTTTCCATAAAATATAAATCTATTACTTGCAAACTTTCTAAATCTATATTTATACAGATAAATAAAATTGAAATGTCTGTTTGTAATTACAAATTAACAGCTTTTCACTAAATGCATATGAAAATATATACGGTCTTAAATCTCTCTGACTTTCACTGGCAGAAAGTTGATGTAGTAACTTAAACTACTTTAAAAAAAATACATTAGGGTTCCGCGGGCCACCCACATAAACATTAGGTCTACGAAAACCCGAGGCCCCACTAGTTCTTAATAATATTGGTAGTATTTCTCGCGAGATACACAAGAATTTGTGCTTCAGTGATAGTGAAAATTCAAATTTTAAGCTCCTTCTTGGAGCAATAGATATTCCAGGCATTTTCAAAAAAGGTTGTAAGGCCACAGGTCACAAGTCTTAGCTTAAACATAAAAGTAAATAATTATTTTCTCTCTCAATTGATCTGGGTTGAAACTTCCGAGCTAAATGTTGGTACCGTAAAATTAACCGTATAAGCTAAGAAGTTCTTAATACACGCTGCTTAAACTATCATAGCTAGATAAAAGACAGCGTTATTGTGACTTCTAAAAAGTCAATCAAAATCAAAAATATCTTTATTTGATTAGACTTCTTACAAAGTACTTTCAAATCGTCAGAAGGACACAAAATACATTATACATGATTATAAATGTTACCACCGGGTTCGGAAGGTAGCTTTTGTTGAGAAGAACCCGGCAAGAAACTCAACAATTACTCTTTTAAAAAAATATATATTATACAATGTTTTTGGTTACAGTATTTATATCTCATGAATATAAGCCCATGGACACAGCACAAATGCTCAATTGTCAAATATAATAACTAAAATATTACAAATATTTGTGAGCATGGCAAATTCCAGCCTTAGTCTTAGTCTTACCTACTTCTCGTGCTGTACGTCTCGTAACAGCGACGGTACTATATTGTTAGTGTTCATTAGAGCCGCTACGAGTTTGGTGCACTTGACATAATTTATTCATAAGTTTGGAGTTAAAAACTTTGCTCGTTACCGCCCGCTGGCGCTCGGATGCGTTTAATAAGGTTTTTAGGCAACGCAAATATAAATCTCCATGTTTTGCATGCTTCTTGTAACATTGGTGCTACTTGTAGAGTAACTACATGTATAAATAAAAGCCGTGGGGCCGAATAGGCAGAATAGAAGCTAAATAAGCTAGGGAAAAGTGATTAAGAGCCATTCTAGTTTCTATTGAATGTTAAAGTCATAAAAGGACCGACGAAGGTAAGGAAGATTGCCGGTCCCGTACGGATTCCTGCACCTCATCCACCACCATGAACTCATCTTTCTTGATTTACCCCATGCCGTACTCACTCGGAAAAAGATATTGTTACAATGAATCCCCATCAATGGAGAATACTGGAAAAAAGATCAAAAATCCCCAATGCGATTGAAAGCAGCTCGGAATGGGGATTTTCGGATAAATTTTCCACAAATTCCCATTAGGCTAAAAATTTAATATGGGAAACATTCTGTATAAGAATCACGAAACCTGGTTATTATAGAAATCTAACAAATTTGTATAATAAGGCAAAGTAATTTCAAATATTTATTGTTAAAGGATGAAATTAGGAAGCTTGGAATGTCAAGGAAGCTCCTTTGGAGTCTCGGTACGAGATCGTTTTGGATCTAACGTGCAAGGATACTTACGATACTTAAGTATTAGATCCAAATCCAAAAAAATCCTACTATAAAGTTCAAATCACTCCAAGAAAAATCTAGGTATAAATAGCTCGACCGCTACCGACAAGCAAATAAGTTGGGTTATTAGAATTATCATCAATATATAAATAGCTCCACTGGATGTACCGACAAGCAAAGAAGTTGGGTTACTAGCATTATCTTAAGTACTCAAGGCGGTAGTCAAACTTGTGTTCGAAGGAAGTTCGCATCTCAATTGCATTGCAATTTTGAAGACGCCATAACTTGCCCGCCTCGGTTAGTTCAACAATACCCTGTTCAGAAATTGCGCAAGCCGCTATTGATTGTTAGTTGTTTGCTATATGCGATGTTGCTGATATATTGCCTGCAGTAAGGCCTTCAAATGGGCTCTTAGTGCCATGTTATAGTTCAACTATGTAGCAGAGACAGAAATATATATTAGGTCCTTACATATGAAAATTGCGTTTTGTCGTAGTGGCCACTTTGATCTCAAATATCTCCTCTTTAGTTAGGAATTCTAATTTCAAATGTATACAGCTACTAGCTGTGCCCTGCGATTTCACCCGCGTAGATTTGATTTTATTCCCGCGGAACCCTAATTATTTTTTGATAAGGTAAGGCATACAAATTTCAATGAAGTGGAGAGCCGTGGTGGCGTTGGGGTTTGAGCAGTCGCCTGCTGATCGAATCCCAGAGGGACTTGTACCAATGAGTATTTCTAAAAACTTATGTGCAGTGATTTCGCACAAAGAAACCTGCATATTATGTCTGAGAACTAATTAAAAGACGTATGTATAGTGCCTGAGACGGCGATGGACTCACTCTCTGTCACACTTGCACTTAATCACTGTGAAACGTGGGTGTTGTTTTAAAGATAGAAGCGTATGTATGCTGGTATGAGAGCCGTGGTGGCCTCGGGGCTAGAGCAGTCGCCTGCTACGCAAGCGACGCAAGTTCGAATCCCCAGCGGGGCCTGTACCAATGAGTTTTTCTAAAAAACTTATGTACAGTGATTTCACACCACGTGCTTTACGGTGAAGGAAAACATCCTGAGGAAACCTGCATATTTCTGAGAAGTAATTCAAAGACGTATGTATAGTGCCTGAGACGGCGATAGAGTCACCATCTGTCACGTTGGCACTTAATCAAATCTGGTGAAAAGTGGGTGTTGCGATAACAACACCTCTGCCTACCCCTTCGGGGAATACAGGCGTGAGCATATGTATGTACATCGTACAAACAATTTACTTCAACCAACGTTCAAGAGAGACAAAATAATGCTCAGTGTAGACTAATCCTGACGCTCCTAGTGGCTCCTTCCGAATTTAAGTGGAAACCGACTGCACCACCGTGTACTACAACATACATAATTCATTTTTATTGCCAACGAAGTGTGATATACTGGTGAGTAAGTGTAATGTATTATACTTCAAACAGCTGTTTATAGTTCAGCAGTAAGCTCACCGGCTTATTATTTCTTTGTACCTATTTCATCATCTCCGTGGCCTTATCCCATACATGGTTAGGGTCGGCACTTGATTGTGGCTGATCACCTGATTTTTATACAAAGCGACTGCCATCTGCCCTTCGCAACCTCTTTAACGAGAAAAATCTGTGATCTGGGTTAAACCAGTTGTCAGACTATTTTAGGCCTCCAACTGACCTGTAACGATTGCCAAAGATGATAAGTCACAGTGAAAGTCAAAGTCAAATGTATCTTTATTCGATTAGACTTTTTACAAAGTACTTTCAAATCGTCAGAATGACATAATTATACATGATACCGCCAGGTTCGGAAGGTTGCTTTTACTGAGAAGAACCTGGCAAGAAACTCAGTAATTACTCTTTTCAAAAATATTATACAATTTAAAGAATACAAAGTAAATAATTTAAGAAACGTAAGCTCATGGACAATGTTCTAATGCACAAATGTCGATAAAAATTTACATAACTAAAAATCTAGTACATATACAGGGCTATACAGCCTAACAATAGAATGCCAGTAGCAGAAACCACAACCCACCTGGTCCTGCCACATACAAGTGAGCAACAAAGCATTACATTATAATACGCAATGACTGTCAGCCACAGTTATTTGTCAAAAACACAACGCTCAAATAATATTTTTTTTATCTTGCAACCCAAGCATGTGTGCGGCCCATCCGATGGTAAAGAGATACTGCTTGCCACACCATGGGTGTCACTCTTTATGATTTAAACTTAGATTTAATCCCAAGGATAGACATAATTAAAATACATTACTGTACAAAAAATTATGTAGTACAAGTTGTGCCCCGCGGTTTCCTCCGCGTGGACTTAATTTCATAGATTAAATCAATGTTTTTAGCCTAAATTATTCTTTATAATATTAGCTATACGCTTGTGAAAGTCTCGGTCTAGCCGTTTCGGAGATTTGTCGCAACAAACAGACGGAAAAAATTGCTTGTTTTATTTGTTACTGTATAATATATACATCGTGCATTTAGTAAACAGTTGTTTGGAATTTTTGGAATTACAAATAGACACTTAAGTTTCTGTATCTGTATAGATAAATATTAGTTGACAGTGCTAATGCCGACGATCGGCTCAGGCCTGACTCGGTCTAGGTTAAATCATCCTTAACTTAAAGACGACAACAATTTGTGAAGATTGCGGTAATTTAACGGTTTGTTTCAAAATAATGTCACGAGACGATAACGTAAGAGACAGCACACCTCAGTCCATAGACAAGTGTTGTCTTAGGGAGATCGTCCAGAACGGCGAGAACATTCTCTGTGTTTGCCTTTGGACAGACACGAAATATAACGCTAACAGTAAGACGGCCTCCAAAATTAGGCGCACATTAAGGTGCAACCATATGCAGCCACCCGACGCTCGTTTCCAGCGCCAAGTGTGGTCACATGGCCCCATTTTAAATTTCCCGCGACTCAAAAAGGAACTACGTCATGCAGCCGCTTCTATCACGTATCGCTACATAACACGTGACCACATTTGTCGCCTGTAAACGAGCGTCGAGCAGCTCACATCAGGTTGCAACTTTATTGTAAATAAATGAGCAAAAATATATATATAGAATCTGAATTCCGGAAACGGCTCCAACGATTTTCATAAAATTTTGCATAGGGTTTCAGGGGCAAAAAATAGATCTAGCTAAGTTCCATTTATGCAAAACATAGTTTTGGCCATGTTTTCAGGCACTGAAAAACTCATAAAATATCATTACAATACAGCAAATTTCGCCGACATCTGTTAAGTTATGGTTGCTCAACGGTGAGGCTTCCAGCTCACGGGGCGATAACGAAACTAGAGTACCCGGTTCGAGACTGACGTTCACCGGAAATTGTTATTCTTTTGTTTCCTTTTTTGTGTGAAGAAGAAACCGAGGACAGCTCGGTCAACCAGGTACTATGTATTAAGTTACATATTTAAGCATAATAGATTGGTATTAATTTCGTTTTGTTTTTATTGTTATATTAATTAAAAAAATATATTATGGTTTTTTCAAAACATCGCATTGGTAGAACCAAAATACTGTATGGTGTATAGTAAATAAATAAATTAAAAAATATATATATTGTTTATGTAAAAATCTGCCTTATAGGTCTTCTTTGGCAGACAAGGGTTCCTGGATTCGATCCGTGCGACGGGGAAAATGTTATAGGGTTTTTTCAATTGTAATTTCCCAGCATCCCGGAGTCTGTATTAATGCCCGGTAAATAGCAATAGGCTCATTCTCTATTACATGGGACTTAAACATAACTGGCAAAATATAGGTGCACTGTAAGTTAACCTGTGCCTACTTGAAGAATACTGTGAGCATATGTGTCAAATGTATGTGTGGGATGGTTTTTTGTGTGTTTTTATTTTGTACACTTATTTCTTTGTCTGTCTATGTGTAAGCGCTTATTGCGTTTTATAATAAGAGCATCAGTGTTTGTCGACTCTAATGTAAATTTGAACTATTTTAAAGTATTTTGATTTTGAAGTGACCATTACTTGAGGTTTGATGGATGAGGTAATTATTTACATAATGTTAAAATTGTCTTTGTATTGATTCAAGTTTTTTATAGACGACGTTATAATAATAGCTGGAGTCTAAATTGATCATTTTTGAGCACTTCACCTAGGATATAGCATACTACAAGCAATTAGGAACGAATCGTACGTTGACACACTCACACAGACGCGTAACTACGAGATTTACAGACATTTCACGAAATTTCAAATCGACATTACTTTAGGACTTTGGACTTCAAGAGTAACCTTCAAGCCCAAGTTGAGTTTCCATACTCTTTAGTAAGCTTATAGTTACACTGAGCCGTGGTGGCCTCGAGGTTCGAGCAGTCGCCTGCCACGCAAGCGATGCAAGTTCGAATCTCAGCGAGGCCTGTACCAATGAGTTTTTCTAAAAAACTTATGTACAGTGATTTCACACCACGTGCTTTACGGTGAAGGAAAACATCGTGAGGAAACCTGCATATGTCTGAGAAGTAATTCAATGACGTATGTATAGTGTCTGAGACGGCGATGGACTCACCATCTGTCACGTTGGCACTTAATCATCTTTGGTGAAAAGTGGGTGTTGTTATTACAACACCTCTGCCTACCCCTTCGGGGAATACAGGCGTGAGCATATGTGTGTATGTTATACTGAGGCTTAATGCAATCAATACAAATGTAATAAGAGCCGTGGTGGCCAAGAGGTTCGTGCATAGAAACCTACATATGTCTGAGAAATATTTCAGAGAAGCAACTCAATCAAATCTCAAGCACTATGCATACGGCATAGTGCTTGAGACGGCGCGACGATAGACTCACAAATAGATATGTAATGCAAATTTAAACATTTATACAATTGGTTTGAATCCGCAACGTGTGTACATACATCTGTAGTCCGACTGTGGGTCTATTATCTATGGGATCACGATCAAAACGTTAATTCAAGACCGTTTTGGCATTGAAAATTTCAACATGTTGAACATTAGCACCAAATCTTCGGTGAAAACTGTGTATAGTGGGTTGCCTAATCCCTAGCTATTATTTACCCACAGTAATGAATCATAGACCACGGTCCAGGATTTTATTAACTCGGGGGAGATCTGTAGATACAAGGGTATTAACATAACGAACCAACCAGTCATGCGTGACGCCTTATCTAAGGTTTGGTACCGTTTCGGCCAACATCGTGTTGGGGAAAGATAGCCGTTTACGACCAAAGACGTAAAATATGAGTGATATTTACAAGGGTTTTTTATTCTTCCTTATTGGCCCAAACAATATAATAATGCTATAGTATTAAGTCCGCCTGTGTACATAAGTTCATTAATTTTAAATAAATACATACATACATATAGTCATGATTGTATTCCCCGAAGGTGTAGGCAGAGGTGTTGTAATAACCACACACTTTTCACCGAACATGATTAAGTGTCAACGTGACAGATGGTGAGTCTATCAATTCCTCGCGATGTTTTCCTTCACAGTAAAGCACGCGGTGTGAAATTACCCCACATAAGTTTCTAAAAAAAATCATTGTTGCAGGCAGTTCTATCTATACTACTCTATACTTATATTATAAAGAGGAAAGATTTGTGTGTAAGTATGTTTGTATTGAATAGGCTCCAATTACGAACATCCTGGCGGAGATGGATGCTCGTGTTTACGACCGTCTCCGCCGGGCGGACGGAACCGCGCCTCCTAATGCGGCTGAAGTGCGCAGGCAGGAGCACCGACGTGCGCTTTTGGCGTGGCGGGAGCGGCTGTGTGAGCCGCAGAACACCCGCCAACGCGCTGTCGGTGCAATTTTGCCGAGCCTCGGGCCCTGGCTAAAGAGGAAGGACCACGTCACCTTCCGGCTGACGCAGGTACTCACCGGACACGGGTGTTTCGGTGAGTACCTGAATCGGATCGGTCGCGAACCGACGGCGCAATGCCACCATTGCGGCTGTGACCGGGATTCCGCACAGCACACGCTGGAGCAGTGCCCAGCGTGGAGCTCGGAGCGTCGAGTCCTGGTCACCAGGATCGGGCAGGACCTCTCTCTGCCACGCGTAGTGACGGCTATGCTGGCAGACAGAGAGGCATGGAGGGCCGTAGTCTCCTTCTGCGAGACGGTAATGTCCCAGAAGGAGACCTCCGAGCGGGATCGGGAGAGAGCCGATCCCTCTCGGAGACGACGGCGACGGCGGGGCGGAGGCAACGCACGCCCCGGTCCGTCCACCCAATAGCCAGGGTCTAAGAATATGGCTATGGTATCCCCTGCCTGTCGTAAGAGGCGACTAAAAGGGGGCCGGAGGGCCTGCTGGCGGTGGTCGGGGTGGGAGCTTTGACCACCGGCGCGGGCCCGGGAAGGTGGCAGCGCGATGTGGCTCGCGCTGCCTTGCACAGCGAGGTCTCTAGGGGCGGCCCTACAGCTGCCCCGGGGATGTGCCCCGGCAAAGTGTGGGGGGACACCGGTGCGTTCTATCAGAGTACCCGGAGTCCCCCCTGAGCACTGAGGACGGCCACCGGGGGGGTTTTAGTGCGGTAAGAATCCCACATACCCCGATCTGCCTCTCCCAGGGCGGTCGGGGACCTTTTGAAGGTTTCCCCCTCGTCAACAAAAAAGCTCCAATTACTCCAATAATAATAATAATGATCTCCTACCGAATTTCGGTTACAGCGGCTAATCTCAACGAGGATCAGCCATGTGCGCAGGAGATATTTAAGGCACAAGTGTGTGCGCAAACACAGGTGCACTCTTCTTTATTCCCTCACTGTCATAGTCCGATGGGAGGCAATCCGACACAACCGGAGAGAGATCAGGCGTAGGACCAACGGCTTAACGTGCTTTCCGAGGCACGGGGGTACCGCCAACTTCCAAACTCCGGGCATTTAATTGTGAATTTCTTGGCAGAAATCACAATATTAATTTTTTGACCCGACCCGGGAATCGAACCCTCGTGATCGGCAGACGAACGTACTAACCACTAGACCAACGAGGCAGTTGAAAAAAATATGAATATTATGATATGGTTACAAAGGAGTGTATTGCTCTTATTTATAATATCCAAGATCTTTGTAACAGTCTTATGTGACAAGACATCACTTTGCTTTTAGCTTTCAACCGCTTTTGGAGACAAAAAATATATATTTAAGTGATACAACGACAGTGTTGTTATAAAGTACTATTATACTGAATACATTTATGTAGCGTCATTCAGGGAAAGCCACGTTACATATCATATTAAAGATAAAATTGTAGTGTCTGTTTGTAATTCCATAAATACAGCTTTTTACTAAATGCATATGAAAGTAAGGTACTGAAATTAAAAAAAAAAATTTTTTTTTCTGTCTATCTGTCCGTCTGTTTGTTTCGCCTAATCTCCGAACCGGCTGGACCGATTTGAACGGGACTTTCACTGGCAAATAGCTAATGTTTCGAGAAGTAAGTTTGGCTAAAAAACATTAGGGTTCCGCGGGCCACCCTTGAAATTAAATCTACGCGGGTGAAATCGCGAGGCACAGCTGGTTTTAAACATGAGTAACTATTACAATATGATCCATCACGCCAGTAGTCCGCATGATAGGAAGCGGTAAGCAGCTTATAAACGTTAGTCATGACTGCAAAGCTGTAGGGTGAAGTAAAGTTCCTCATCGGAGTTACGAGATTCGAACGAGAGATATATATACCCTACATCTCTTAAAACTAGACTGCTTGTTGAAAATGTTGCAGCAAATTTATATTGCTAGCTTAGCCCCGTGGTTACCTGCGTATAATTTAACAACTACGAAAGTGTAATCATATATAGAAATCCATTCATTACTTTTTGCGTGAAAGGGTAACAAACATACATTCTTACAAATTTTCGCATTAGTAGGAAAAGGAAATTGACAAGACAAAATATGAAAAATAAAAAAAATATTACATTGACCAAACAGAGCAATGGCTTAACGGGAATCAAACCCGCTAATCGTCCATCAGGCCCGGCGGCACGCCCGGACGCGTTGCGCGCGCGCCGACCGTTCACGCCTTCACACGGGGGTGAGCACAGGCTTTGTGATTATCTACACAGGGTTTATTTAACTTTTATGGTAGGTACTTAGAGTAAGCCGCATCCAGTAATTGGATGGGTGACCGCCCGAGTTCCCTCCATGCCTCGGAGAGCACGTTAAGCCGTCAGTCCCAATTTATCATATTTGGCAATAGTTCAGTCAGTCGGAGGCCTAAAATAGTCTGAAAACTGGATTAACCCAGATCGCAGGTTTTCTCGTTATAGATATTGCGATGGTCAGATGGGAGTCACTTCGTATAAAAATGAGGTGATCAGTCACATTGGGTTGAATCAAATGCGATCGGCATTAATGTATGGGGTAAGGCCAGAAACGATGAAACTTAATTAAAAAACAAATTTAGCTTAAGCAGGTATATACGTACATCATGAATGAATGTAATAATTAAAACATTTTTATCGGGACACGTCTAATCTTTCGTCCAATAGAATAGAATAATTATTTACAGTTAGTTAATATTCCAAATTAATTCTCACACAATTACATAATATTACGGAAGCGATGGTATCTACCCTACGGCAGGGAAACAAGGCTTATCGAAAGGTGGTCACTACACGTTGTTTGAATAACATTATTATACACTAATAATGAGGAATGTGTTGGTTTGTTTACGTTTAGATGGAGTTTTATTCTCTATGCTCTTATCTATGTACAGAGTTAAGAGTTCTGAGTATATATGAATTAAAAAAAATATGAAATATCCCTTATTTTTATAAAAAATATTTCATTCATCATTAATATTTTTCTTTGGGATAGTTTTGAATAAACATCGACCCTTTAATAAGTCCTTACGGCGACATTTAACCACAATTATAAGTAATAAGTATAAGTTAAAAAAGTAAAGGGTTTTTATTTTGATACATACATACATACATATGCTCACGCCTGTATTCCCCGAAGGGGTAGGCAGAGGTGTTGTAATAACAACACCCACTTTTCACCGAAGATGATTAAGTGCCAACGTGACAGATGGTGAGTCCATCGCCGTCTCAGACACTATACATACTGTCCCGGGTGAGGTAGAAGTGAGACTTCGGTACCCGGGAACAGGATAGGTAGTGTGTAGAAATGAGAAGAGTGGTTAATATTTATAAAGTGGGTTCGTTTATTAAACGTCTGTTTCCTTCACTAGTGGTGGTGAGTAGAGGTAGGTGGTAGGAAGGGGAACACTGGCCTGACGTAGGGTCAAGGGTCCGGCTGGGAGCAGCCTGGTCTTCCTCAGGAAGGTAGTTAGCGCCTGGTCCAGGGTAGTGCCTGGACTGGAGGCGGACTGGTCCAGAGGTAGGGTCTGGGCCAGAGGTAGGTACTGCACCGGATGTAGGGTCCGGGCCAGTAGTTAGTGTTGAGTAATAATGTCACCAAGATCCTGGAATGGAACAGCAGGCATTAGCTCGCTCGACCATGCACGGACATGCCCTAGTCGCAGCTCAGCATCCTACCCTATAACCGTAGCACCTAGTCATTGCTGAGCAGCCTCAGCCAGCAGATGTTAGAGTGAACAATATAAGATTGGCACAGCGCTACACAGTTATTAATAGCTACACTTAATAAAAATACATTAGGAACTCACCCCAGCGGGATCGGCAACAAATATATTGTATGTTTAGTACATAGCAGTTAGGTTTTGGCGGGCTTTCCCGACGACGAGTGGAGTGACCACACGCCGCCAAGCCCCGCGTCGCAGTGGCGGCGGGAGATGCGAACGCGCGGCAAAACAAAAGAGCGCGGTGCGCAATCTACTGCGCACAACATTGCCGACAGCTCCCGACGATCCCCGATGCTACGCTCGGATTGAGTCATTGTGCACGATTCTAGCTATTTTATATTTCATTCAATTTATAATTAGTTTAGGTATTTGATAAGATTAGCTTTTAAGTTAGTTTTAGAGGTAATTAAGTTGATATTATGATAGTAGGGTTATAGTTATAGCTAATTAGGAGTAATATGAGTATTTTAATAGAAAATAGATAAATTATTAATTATTTAGTAAAATGTAACGGCACGTACTAGGCGTAACGTTACAGTACTGGGCGACAAGGAGTAGGATTTTGCGTACCTGAGTAAAGTAAAATCCGTCTGCTTACTTTACTCTATACTATTGGAAAACTAGTAAAATAAAAAAAATATTAGTAATAATTACTTTAGTAGAAAATAATAAAAATACAACCAAAATCAAAAGCAAAATGTGTCGGCACATTCATTTAAATAATAACCAAGCTTTTATCAAAGATGGCTGTAATATAGTGTAATATATAGTATGCTAATACAAAATAGATGATCAAAAGCCAGTCTTTCATATTGCGTTCAGTTGAAACATAGTTATATATGCTCAAAGTCAGGTAAATAGATAGTAATGACGGCAGGGTCATCACTCTCAGAATTAGGGTCAGAATCGAGTACATAGAGAAAAGTCCAAAGGTAGGGTTGTCACTTTTAGATTTAAGGTCAGAGTCAGGTACATAGAAGGGAGCAACGATAGGGTTGTCACTTTCAGATTTAGGGTCTAAGTCAGGTACATAGAAGAACGCAACAATAGGGCTGTCACTTTCAGCAGTGTCAGAGTTAGGTATTTTGAAAGGAACAACGGTAGGGTTGTGACTTTCAGTAGTGTCAGAGTTAGGTATTTTGAAAGGAACAACGGTAGGGTTGTGACTTTCAGTAGTGTCAGAGTTAGGTATTTTGAAAGGAACAACGGTAGGGTTGTCACTTTCAGTAATGTCAGAGTTAGGTATTTTGAAAGGTACAACGGTAGGGTTGTGACTTTCAGTAGTGTCAGTTTTAGGTATAGAGTTTGATGGTAGGATATCAAATAAGTAGGTAGGAGCGATTGTAGGGTTGTCACTTACAACGTCAATGTCACAGTCAATGTTAGGGTCAGTTGTAGTATCACAAAATAAATCAGTCGTTAGTGAAGAACTAGTCGGTTCAGGTAGGTCGTTAGACTGAGGAGAAGTCGACTCAATATGTAACACTGGTAGACTAGCAAGCAAAGTATTCCAATCAAAATCTGAATCGGCATTTTGTAGCAATGAGAATATACAATGCATATTATCAGATAGCAAGTAAAATTCATTTTTTAATGAGTTTAACCGTTCAATGATAGAAAGGTCAGAACTGAACACTCTTCTCAAGCGATGGTAAATATGGTTATGAAGAACATAGCATCGGTTAGATATACGGAACTCGTCGCCGCGTTCATAACTACTGGTATCTAAAGTAGTGACGTACGCGTTTAAATCGGCGATAGAATTTAATATAGCATCACAGTCAATCACAGGGTCTAGGCAAGACTCATTAATGTCATCAGCATTACATTGAAGTATAGGTGAGTTCGGTACACTGTGCATTTGTTTACGTAGACCGAACATATCAGAAACTGGTTCAACACCACGAATAGCAACCTCATAAGACAATTCATGCTTTTTGAGCATAAAATATTTAATAGAATGAGTTCCCATTGTAGAAAAGAACAATTATATAAAACAATCATAAAAAATTTAAAATGTGAATTTAGAATCGCAAAAAAAAATTTTATAAAATTTAACAGACAAAAAAAATATTTTAAATCTGTTCTTAAGAAATTATTATTATACAAATATACCTACTACGAGAAAGTGTTACTTCTTTTAGTTAGTTTTAGTAAGCAATAACACAAAGTAGATAGAATTAAAAATTGCGAACTGTTACGTCACAACATAGGTACAATAAAGTGTTACGTAAGTTAGCTCGTCATTATATAACACAAATCAAAATGTAAGCTAAAAGTAAGTATGTGTTATTTAGTTAGCTCAGTAGTTATGTTATTTTAAGTATCAATGACAACACAATAGCAACAAGTAGGTACACACACACACACACACAATAAAATATAGAATATACAAGTAATTAACAAGAAGTACGTACCAGTTCGCTGACGAAGTCACCTCCTCGTTTACAAGAGTGAGGCTGAGCTGAGAGCTGCTGAGCGAGAACAACACTACCACCAGCGATTGGAAACGAGACACAAGAGTTGGGCGCCACTGTCCCGGGTGAGGTAGAAGTGAGACTTCGGTACCCGGGAACAGGATAGGTAGTGTGTAGAAATGAGAAGAGTGGTTAATATTTATAAAGTGGGTTCGTTTATTAAACGTCTGTTTCCTTCACTAGTGGTGGTGAGTAGAGGTAGGTGGTAGGAAGGGGAACACTGGCCTGACGTAGGGTCAAGGGTCCGGCTGGGAGCAGCCTGGTCTTCCTCAGGAAGGTAGTTAGCGCCTGGTCCAGGGTAGTGCCTGGACTGGAGGCGGACTGGTCCAGAGGTAGGGTCTGGGCCAGAGGTAGGTACTGCACCGGATGTAGGGTCCGGGCCAGTAGTTAGTGTTGAGTAATAATGTCACCAAGATCCTGGAATGGAACAGCAGGCATTAGCTCGCTCGACCATGCACGGACATGCCCTAGTCGCAGCTCAGCATCCTACCCTATAACCGTAGCACCTAGTCATTGCTGAGCAGCCTCAGCCAGCAGATGTTAGAGTGAACAATATAAGATTGGCACAGCGCTACACAGTTATTAATAGCTACACTTAATAAAAATACATTAGGAACTCACCCCAGCGGGATCGGCAACAAATATATTGTATGTTTAGTACATAGCAGTTAGGTTTTGGCGGGCTTTCCCGACGACGAGTGGAGTGACCACACGCCGCCAAGCCCCGCGTCGCAGTGGCGGCGGGAGATGCGAACGCGCGGCAAAACAAAAGAGCGCGGTGCGCAATCTACTGCGCACAACATTGCCGACAGCTCCCGACGATCCCCGATGCTACGCTCGGATTGAGTCATTGTGCACGATTCTAGCTATTTTATATTTCATTCAATTTATAATTAGTTTAGGTATTTGATAAGATTAGCTTTTAAGTTAGTTTTAGAGGTAATTAAGTTGATATTATGATAGTAGGGTTATAGTTATAGCTAATTAGGAGTAATATGAGTATTTTAATAGAAAATAGATAAATTATTAATTATTTAGTAAAATGTAACGGCACGTACTAGGCGTAACGTTACAATACGTTAATGAATTACTTCTCAGACATATGCAGGTTTCCTCACGATGTTTTCCTTCACCGTAAAGCACGTGGTGTGAAATCACTGTACATAAGTGTTTTTAGAAAAACTTATTGGTACAGGCCCCGCTGGGAGTCGAACTTGCGTCGCTTGAGTTGCAGGTGACTGCTCAAACCTCAAGGCCACCACGGCTCTTTATTATGATATTTATAGTAAATTGATTAACTGCGCCCACGGACTTTTTTTTAATTAAAATTAGAGAATTAACTCTACCTAACCTAGTTTCTAAGTTACACCTTGTAACATAAGCTATCTGCCAGTGAAAGTCCTGTTAAAATCGGTCCAGCTATTTCAGAGATTACCCACAAACATTACATTACATTACAAACAAACAGATAGAGAAACATTTTGAAAATTTGTTTTTTAAGTACAGTATATGCTTTCATATGAATTTTGTGAAAAGCTGTTATTTTGGAATTGCAAACAGACATTAAAATTGTATTTATTTACATAGATATGAACCAGCCTACCGATGCCTTAAGCCATAAATTTACGCCTAAAAGTCTACAGTCTGTATATACCCAATGAAAAAGTATTTGAGATCCTAATCATTAAGCTATTTATATCGTAGACAAAGAATTTTATAAACAATTACAGAAGCAAACCCGCGGTCAAAGTCCAGTAAATTATAAATCGAGTTTTAATATTCACAGTTGTCGCTCGGAGGGTTTAAATTAATTATTTTCTTTATGAACAGTTAATTAAAATGTAGCAAATGGCCCGGGCTCTCTATGTAAATCGACGGATAGAAATCTTGAATTGAATTAATTGTTTTAGAATTATTTATTGCTTGGTGTTTGGGGACAGCAGACGATTCATTGACCTATTTCTAGTTTCGATTGGGTAGTTTATATTATTGACATACCAACTAGAAAAAGAACGGTAGTGGCCGTGGGTTTTAAGCAGGCACCTGCTGTGCAAGCGATGCAAGTTCGGATCCCAGTGGCCTGTATCAGTGAGTTTTTCTGAGAACTTAAGTGCAGTTATTTCACCCCACGTGCTTTACAGTGAAGGGAAACATCGTGAGGAAACCTGCATATGTCTAAGAAGTAATTCAAAGAAGCATGTATAGTGCCTGAGACGGCGATAGACTCACCCTCTGTTACATCATCCTCCTGCCCTTTTCCCTTGTTATTTGGGGTCGGCGCAATGTGTTCTTCTCTTCCATTTCTCTCTATCAGCCGTCATATCTGTATTCACTCCTATTTTAGCCATATCATCTTTCACACAATCCATCCATCGTTTCTTAGGTCTTCCTTTCCCCTTGTAACCATCCACATTCATAAACAAAACTTTTTTGGCAACATTATCCTCATCCCTCCGCATAACATGTCCATACCACGACAAATGTTTATTCTTCAACTTGTCAGTCAGTGGTGCTACTTTCAGACTTCCCCTTATATTCTCATTCCTTACCTTGTCCAATCTCGTTACGTCACACATCCATCTCAACATCCGCATCCCAGTTGCATGCAGCTTTCTTTCATCCGTCACCTTTGTGGCCCAACATTCTGATCCATACAGGACCACTCACCCTCTGTTACGTTGGCACTAAATTATCTTCGGTGAAAAGTGAGTGTTTTTGTTACAACACTTCTGCTTACGCCTTCGGGGACCGAGAAGCATTACCGTGAGCATAATATATATATGACGCTGTTTCACCAGCGTAGTTCCCGTTCCCGTGAGAGCACGAGGATAAAATATCTATAATATAGAGGCCTTATCCCATACATTGTTGGGGTCGGCACTTGATTCAACCCGATCACCTGATTTTTATACGAAGCGACTGCCATCTGACCTTCGCAACCTCTGTGACAAGGAAAATCTGTGATCTGGGTTAAACCATTTGTCAGACTATTTTAGGCCTCCGACTGAACTGCAACGATTGCCAATGATGTTAAATTGGCAACCGGGACCGACGGCTTAACGTGCTCTCCGAGGCACGGAGGGAACTAGGGCGGTCACCCATTCAATTACTGTCAAAGTCAAAGTCAAAAATATCTTTATTCAATTAGACTTTTTACAAAGTACTTTCAAATCGTCAGAAAGGCATAATTATACAGGATTATACATGCTACCGCTATATATACTGGCTAGGGTTAGGGTTGCTTAACTTCGCCGAATGATATGTTCAATAGCAACTGTGCCACGAGCTCCTTTGATAATGTAGCAACAAATGGTGAAAGAATTGAGGTGGCTTAATGATGGCCTAAACCGCTGGTCCTAGAAACCTGAATTCTTGAAGAAAAAAAAGGTTGTCCGCGATTCTACTCCTAAGGGGGTTAAATGGGGGACTAAAATTTGTCTGCCACTCAAGCAAAACTCCGGGCGCGAGGTAGTGATGAATTAGATAATTGGTGTTTTTCACAAACCTTGCTGCGTTACTAAGCAACTAATCATTGGATAACAGTGCAAACTGAATCAGAAGATTAAATTTACTCAAGTGATTTCCTTTAATATTCGATTTGTAGACATAACGATACTAGATCGGGCAGAAGACCGCATGCTGGTGATACTGGGCGCATTATCTTTGAAGAGTTAGAAGTATTAATTGGAAATATATTAATAATTAAGCGCCAACGAGACAGAGAGTGAGTCTATCACCGTCTCAGACATCTTCGAATTACTTCTCAAACATTTGGCAGGTTTCCTCACGATGTTTTCCTTCACCGTAAAGCACGTGGTGTGTATTCACTGCACATAAGTTTTTAGAAAATTTTACTGGTACATACCTCACTGGGGTTCGAACTTGCTTGCATTAGTCGTCGTTTTATTAGATAAGAACAGATCATCGCAAACGCTTAGTACTTGGAATCATGTGGCCCTGCGTTCGACACCGAGTCGGGCAAAGCGTTATTGGGGTTTTCCATCAGCAATTTTTCTAGTAGCAGCCCGGAGACAGAATTTGTGCTCGGTTAAAGGTCACAGGCTCGCCCCCTAGTACATAGCTAGCGAATTGTATACTATAACTAACCTCTGCCTACCCCTCCGGGCAATTCTGAGCATATTTATTCATGCTTTTTACAGGCGGCATTCGGAGACCTGGGTATTTCCAGGCAGCATAATCTGTCGGCTATATATTACGTTTCGGTAAGAACGTCCTTAGCAACGTCTAGTCACATCCAGCCTTACTCGAGATCTTATCACCAATTCGGTATTCTGCAGACAAAGTGTACAAAATTAAATTGGAGTTCAAGTCAACATGCTCCCTCGGGAACCCTTAATTCAGGTTTACATTCTTAATAATCGCTTTCTTTAGATGGAAAAACCTTAATCTTTCTTCGTCAAATATTAATGTTATTACATTTATTTTAATGCAGATTTTTTTAGGAAAGCATTTCAATAGGAAATAGCAGCTTATTTCGATAACGACTTCGTTAACTTTGGGGTAGGTATGAGTAATTAACAATCAGTAAGTAGTCTAAATATTAAGGTGATAAAGTTTGTAAATAAGGTGTTGGGAGAACTCCGGAGACATCACGTGCCAGTATACGTAGGCATTTCTCACTTAATGAAATTAGGTGAAGTTACTCGATGCATTGGAAATTTCCCTTAAAATATAAGTTTTTTTTTTTACGAATTGAGGACAGTATCAGATTTTGATTCCTCACATATAAATAATCTTCGTTCATAATATAGATAGGGTATGTTTTATTTATATTTCTGTTATTATTTATATTGTATTAAAATTGTAAAATATTTTTTTTGAAAAGAGTAAATAATCAATTTCTTGTCAGGTTCTTCTCAGAAAAGCAACCTTCCGAACCTGGCGGTAGCATATATAATTCTGTGTCAATAAGATAATATTTTGAACTGAATTAAATCCATGAGGACTGTCGCAGGGAAAAGTACTAGTAGGGTATAAAGTCTAAGTCAAAAGTATCTTTATTCGATTACACTTTTTACAAAGTACTTTCAAATCGTCATAATTATACAGGATTATACATGCTACCGCCAGGTTCGGAAGGTTGCTTACTTAACATAAACATGTCTGTATTTTAAGCCTAGCGTTTGATATGTAGTCATATTTTTTTTTAGTTTTTATTGTACAGAATAATTACATACGTAAATTAAGTAACTTAGATACAATTTTTTTTAAAGAAATACAATTATAATGTTCTTTTGTTCGGGATGAGTTACACGACTGCATTGTAAATGTGTATTTTATATGTTGATCTTACAACATAAATATAAAATTCTGGTTACATACGTCTAATAAGATTTTAATCCAAGACATAATAAATAAATAATAACTAACGAGCTATCTCCTGCAATTAGAATCCATTTAGCAATACATCATAAGAAGCATAAAAAAATAATTTCCCAAGAAGGCGTCACGTGACACCAAGGCGTTGGAGTAATAAATCCGACCGAATGAAATACGACACCTCACGGGTAATCTCTCATCTCAACGCCTGTTCCTGAACTCAGCCGTGTAATACCGGGACTGCTTATGTATACTGTGAGACAGGGACGCCAGCGATGTGAGAATATGTCGTGATGTGTGCGGTTACATTGTTAAACGACACGATAGCAGATAGATTATATCTTATTAGCTACCATACCAATAACTGAAGGCTTATTCCCATACGCAAGCAACGCAAGCTCGAATCCCAGCGGGGCCTGTACCAATGAGTTTTTCTAAATAACTTATGTACAGTGATTTCACACCACGCGCTTTACGGTGAAGGAAAACATCGTGAGGAAACCAGCATATTTCTGAGAAGTAATTCAATGACGTTTGTAAAATGTCTGAGAAGGCGATTGACTCACCATCTTTCACGTTGGCACTTAATCATCTTCGGTGAAAAGTGGGTGTTGTGATTACAGAACACCTTTGCCTACTCCTTCGGGGAATACAGGCGTGAGCATATGTATGTATGTATGTTATTCCCATACTTCCACAGTCCATTGCTCTGAAAAATAAACTTTCATACATTACATCCATTATGGATTTGGAATATTGGAGTTCATGACGAAAAGCTTTTTGTGATACCAAATTCCTGTCTAGGACAGACCATATGAGTTAATACCGGAATTTTTATTTTGATACCAGATTATCGACATTATAGTAGAATAAGTAAGAAATATTTCGAACATACTATTAGGTATTATAAGGGATAACAACATTAGTCATAATTTGTCAACACGTCATCGGAAAATCATTTTGCCTTTGACGTCTGTAGTAACAATGGAAACGAGAGAAGTACCGCTCTTATCCGTAACTTAAGCGTAAAGATTTTTGTGAGATAAATAATTTTATTGCATAAATATGTATGATTAATTGTTTTATTGTTGAATGCGGCGTTATTTAATACCTTTTGAGGCCTTCCAGTTCTTATTTATTTTTACTCTACGGCAGCAATAAAGCCTTTATGTCGACTGATGGTAAGCGAAGCGGCTAAGGCAGATCACTATTTGAGGCATCCGCCTGACCTGTAACGAATGCCAAAGATGATGAATTGGCAACCTGGACCGACGGCTTTACGTGCTCTCCGAGGCACGGAGGGGACTCGGCCGGTCACCCATCCAATTACTGGCTAGGGTTAGGGTTTCCTCACGATGTTTTCCTTCACCGTGAAGCACATGGTGTGAAATCACTGTACATAAGTTTATTGTATAACTCTAATCTACTAATGATATTTTTGAGTTTGAGTTGGATAAGGAACCTATCCTAGACGGCAAATACGGCAACACAGGAAACCTCCTAATTGTTGTAAATACAACTTCCTAAACAAGGAGCTTGCACAAAGCACTAAGTTGATTATAATATCCGTGCACAAAACTAAGACATTCCCACTAAGGGGCACAAGTTTAAATAACTAAATACAAGCGTATGCAAACTGCTTTCAAAGGCAGACTATCCGGGAGTTTGGAGCCTACATCTGCTTAGATGAGACTACTATAGGTCCCAACTCAGGCTCCAATACCCTACAATTCTCTTGAAAGATGGAATGTTAATTAAAAGTTATCGCAATTAAAAATATTTATTCAGTTTAAGACCTAGTAAGGCACTTATGAATATAGAAAATTCATCACCGGTTCGGAATCGAGCTTTCTGAGAAGAACCGGCAAGATACTCAGCCAGGCATTATGTACATTTCATCGAAACAAATTCAAATTCAATATCTGTAAGTATAAAATATAATCAATGAAAAAAAGAAGAATACCAGATACAATGCTTTTAAGACCCCTTAAATGTTGTGACGTTGACGTGGCTGAAATGGTGTTGGTCCGCCATCTTTAGCATTTCAACATACCTCTGAAAAAGTATCAAAACTTTGCCGCTCTTATCGACCATTCGATACGAGAATATTAGTGCAGACAATAAATTAGGCCAGAACAATGATACTTTATGCAACTAAGACACGAAAACGTCCCAATTGGGACGAACATATCATATATTCGGCTTACAATATCATTGGGTCAAAAACTAAGCGAACTACGTACATTGTGAAATATGTTTGAACAGCTGTATGTATTAGCGACGCAAGTGAAAATCCCAGCGACATATACTAATGAGTTTCTGTAAAAACTTCATAAATATCATCATCGCCCTGGCCTTATCCCATACATTGTTGGGGTCGGCACTTGATTCAACCCGATGTGGCTGATCACCTGATTTTTATACGAAGCGACTGCCATCTGACCTTCGCAACCCCTGTAACGAGGAAAATCTGTTAAACCAGTTGTCAGACTATTTTAGGCCTCCGACTGACCTGTAACGATTGCCAAAGATGATAAATTGGCAACCGGGACCGACGGCTTAACGTGCTCTCCGAGGCACGGAGGGAACTCGGGTGGTCACCCATCCAATTACTAGCTAGGCTTAGGGTTGCTTAACTTCGCTGATCGAATGATATGCGCAATAGCAATTTTGCCACGAGCTCCTCTACTTCAAAAATATATGAGAATGAAATAAAGACGCACGAACAGAAGAACTGCTTCTTGTGTAAATTTGTTACACAAGTACCCCCTCAACTAGTAGACAGCTGGAACCACAGGTACGACTTGTTCAACAATGGGTTGTAGAATAAATCTGAATACTTAGTATGATGAGTGGATTTATCCGTCTACAATTCCGACTAGCACTCTGAATGTAAGAGATTAGTTAGGTCTCGTTGTTATGATAATGCGGGAAGTGTTGCGAATAAAATAGCCGTTTTTCCTTTTCGTATGTAGGACGCATGTGTATTCATACAACTAGGTGTCATTGACATCCACTTTTCATCATGATTCAAACTCATCGTGGAAATGAAAGCGTTATTGCATCTTTTATTGTCCTCGCATCATACTGCTCCAGATATTACATTTCATTAGGTTTGTTTAGTGTCTTATTACGAGCCTTGAAGGAATATGTTATTTCTTAGGAGGTTCTACATCCAACGCGAGAGTTCCTCTGGTTCCAAGAGTGTGCTCTAAATTGAGGGTGTTGGTACGTTTTGCTAATCTCCAGGACAGTTTAACGTGTCTGATTTGGCATCATGATCTTTTCAATCTTGAAAACTGGGTTTCTAGGCACAGTTAAGCAGCTCCGATCAAGAGTTAGTTGGCCGAGAGCAGGAGCGGTCCTGCCTCGGTGAGCACGTAAAGCCATCGGATACCAATTGAAAATCTTTCGCAATAATTAGAGGGCAGTCAGAAACATGAGTTAGTCTAAGTAAGGAAGGACATTTCGCGCTCATAATGTCCCAAGACTCTCACATAAATAGGGGGGGGGGGGTCGGCTATTGCCATAGACTAGATACGAATTCAGGCTTCAGGCTGCCACTGAGAAATCACAAAGACCCAATAACACTTAGCGCGACTAGGGATATACACCAGGATCTTGTATCCTGCAGAAGCAGCGCTTGTCAACCACTAGAGCAACGAAACGAGGCAGTCGGGGCAGTTCAGAAGTAAGTGTTTTTTGTTGTGCTTTACACCGTTTCAAATTCCGTAGCCAAATGTCAAAAAACGAAACCCTTAGCGATTCGTCATGTCTGTTTGTCTTTTCGTCCGTATTTAACAGCCACATTTTTCCGTAAGTACTTGTACAAATTACTTTGAACGAGATTTAGTAGGCAGTTTTTTTAATATGTTATAAATCGTAAACCACAATGACTGACCGCAAAGAACTACAATAACTTTGCCTGACTTTTATAAGGGATAAAGGGAAGTGTGCGTGTATATAGTATCAAAATATTTTAAATAAAATTGTGGTATTTACTTTTATATTAATTATGTTACTTGCTTCTACGGAACCCTTCATGGGCGAGTCCGACTCACACTTGGTCGCTTTTTTCAGTACATCATCAGACAAATGCCACCCACAACATCATGGACCTGCTGCGTATTCCTCTACAATACAATGAAAATTAGAGCACATATTAAAATTCTCTCTTAATTCTGTGATCTACTTTATGGCCGATTCAACGTTGTAACCAGTTTAGGTGAGTAAGAAATAGTTCAGGAAGTTCCACCGTTATTGACTATTTGTTAGCGATGCTCCTGCTATCCAGTTAGTAAGTTGAGATCAAGTTTGTGCATTTGGGATTAAGGTCTTGATTCAGGAGTTAAAGTGACCGCTTGAAGATCACGAACAATTGCTTCGAGACCCGCTGCAAATTGGCATCATGAAGCCTCATCTTAAAAATTAGAAACGAGCTTTTTATATCTATGGGCCCACTATGATCGTTTCAGCAACGCGTATTAAGGACTTTTTAGCTGTGACGTTTAATTTTACGATAGCAAAAAGAAACGACAAAGTTCCGAAGCTTAATACGCTCTGATTAAAGTAATAATGGAAGGCCCCTTAAGGTATAATTCTTACAGTCAATAACGGATTTACAATATATATATAGAGAACTAGAAAATGTGGGTGAACCATCATACAGGGTTGCATTTACAAAGTTATGAATGGATAATTATTATCTGTGTGAGTGTCAAGTGTGTGTGTTATAGTATATATATGTAGTAGTGAAATGGGGAGTAAGTATGAAACATCCAAGCAAAAATAAATCCACAAAGAACTGTCCCATTAATAACACCAGTGTGTTTCCAGGAATTAAACGAAATGTTTACAGAGCTAACTCTGAAAATAAAATGCGTATAGAAAAAATGTCTCGCTTAATTTACAAATACACCAGTAAACTCATTGTACGCTGGGAGCGGAGAGCTGGTGAGTTTTTACCGCGTTATTATTTCAGTGAACAATGGTTGGTAATAGGCAGGTTTGTTGCAACTGCTAAATGGTTATCTCAGGTTCCTTAGGGGGCACTTTAGGGGCTGGTACAAAGTACGAGATCAGACAAATATTATTTTACTTCATTAGGTAAATATCCGCTTTTCCTTATTGATGAATGAGGTTATGGCAGGGCCCCTGTGTTAAACGTACCCTTCACCAAGTTAGTGTAACTATTTATCACAAGATGGCGTTATATCTTTTTAGATCGCGCTGTTGAAAGTCTCACTCCGTATCGTATATAGCAAGTGCATAATTTCTAAGTGTGGTCGAACCAATAAACACCAGGACTGTCCAAGTTACGGAGTTTTATTCAACCTACCAAGGTCTGCTCCAATTGATCCTGGCTCCCAGGACTAATTTGGCATACACCCAGTCAACCTTTGAGTATAATATTATTATGCAACCATTCATGTGAAAGATCTTTGGCTACGCTTACACCCACTTTTATGTAAGAGGGGGCGAGCTTATTGCCAGAGTTCCGGCTGCTACTGGAAAATTACAGAAGGGAAAACGCAATAACACTATGCCCGGAGTCGAATATAGGACCTCATGTTCCACAATCACGTTTGCGACCAACTAGGCCAACGAGGAAGTCTTAAAAACTGACATACGCCTTGTCAGCTTAAGAAGACTTTAGATAGACCGTATGATTATAGTACCAATATTACTGGTAGCATATTTAAAGAATTTTGAATCATATGACTTGGGCCATAGCATAGTAATTGTTGCGCACCTCCCGGCTTCTTGCCGGCACACTGGCCCCAATCTTGCCACTAAACGGGCTGCACCGAGCCTTGTATTAAGGTTGCTTTAATGGTATGCATGTACGGAATTTTGTAATAAACGGGTGTATATTTTGACTGCTGCGGCACCGACACAGCTAGATATTATTAGCCTGATGTTTTTTGGTGGAAAATCTCTAGCCTTGCTTCTAATTGCCATCGGTGAAAAGTTTATTGTGTGAGTGAGTACAATCCGGTTATAATCGGATACGATCCAATTGACTTCTTTTTTCAAAGTTGTATGTTTATCACAATAACGGCTTTGCTTACCTTAAGGGTAGATTACTTGATTAACTAGCTGTTCTATGCATTTTTATATATGTAGAGATTAACCACTTTCCGTATGGGTTTTGAACATTTTTTTCATCCTACTTTCTTTTTTCTGCCAAGTATTGTCTGGACAATTTGCAAACACAATATTTGTAATAAAAAACCGCCTACCCCTTCTGGGAACACAGGCCGCAATTGATTTTGAGATTACCGAGGCGATAAAGAAAATAAAAATTAAGTTGTACCAATAAAAATAACAAACAAGCTCTCTAGGGAATGTTAAGGTAAAATAATCCTCTAGACTTATCAATAAACCATCTGGTCCAAAAACCAACGACCTCACAATATACCATGCATTTTACAAAACTCCTTTCGCCAACTAAGCCCGGGGCTCATCGGACCACTCCTGTTAACCTGTTAAACAAACAGACAACTGCAATCATGGGCCATAATGCATGAGAAACAAGTCGAGCGAGGACTAGCCTCGAGGTACCAAACATTATTGTATGCAATTTGATCTTGTATTGGCACGTATCATCATCACCCTGGCCTTATCCCATACATTGTTGGGGTCCCGATGTATCTGATCACCTGATTTTTATACGAAGCGACTGTCATCTGACCTTCGCAACCCCTCTTACGAGGAAAATCTGTGATCTGGGTTAAACCTGACCTGTAACGATTACCGAAGATGATAAATTGGCAACCGGGGCCGACGGTTTAACGTGCACTCCGAGACACGGAGGGAACTCGGGCGGTCACCCATCCAACTACTGGCTAGGGTTGGGGTTGCTTAACTTCGCTGATCGAATGATATGCGCAATAGCAACTGTGCCACGAGCTCCTCTTGTTGTAGTATTGGCAGGTATGTGATGTGGATTTTTTTTATAATAATAATATAATGAGGAAGAATTTGAATTTTTGTATGTAACGAATAAACTACATATTCCCCGAAGGGGTAGGCAGAGGTGTTGTAATAAAAACTGCCACTTTTCACTTAAGATGATTAAGTGCCAACGTGACAGATGGTGAGTCTATCGCTGTCTCAAGAACTATACACACGTCAATGAATTACTTCTCAATATGCAGGTTGATCACGCTGTTTTCCTTCACCGTAAAGGAAGTGATATGAAATCACATAACGAATTAACTTTGGTAGTCAAAAGCAATCACTAACAGCGAATAAACATAAAAATAAAAAAGATGTTGCTGTTTCGCTAAATTTGAGAATGGCCGATTTGGCTAATTTTGATCTTTCAGGAAGTTCAGGGAAGGTATCAACGGCGAGGAATATAAATAATAGGTTGAACACATTACACAGAAAATTAATATGTAATTAATATGGGAGTGAATACAAATATGCTGGCTGATAGAGAGAAAAGAGAAGAACGTATTGCGCCAACCACAAATAACACGAGAATATGGGGTAAGGAGTACATAACTACATAAATACATATGTGTTGTGAAGGGTTAGGCAGAGGTGTTGTAATCACAACACCCACTTTTCACCGAAGATGATAAAGTGCCAACGTGACAGATGGTGAGTCCATCGCCGTCTCAGACACATTACATACGTCATTGAACTACTTCTCAGAAATATGCAGGTTTCCTTCATCGTAAAGCACGTGGTGTGAAATCACTGTACATAAGTTTTTTAGAAAAACTCATTGGTACAGGCCCCGCTGGGATTCGAACTTGCGTCGCTTGCGTAGCAGGCGACTGCTCAAACCTCAAGGCCACCACGGCTCTTCATGACTATGATTTACATTTAAATTGAACTCGGGAAATATCCATGAACATGATGCTGACATATAAATAAGGTTAATGGGATGTATCTCTGTGTCATAATCCAAGTCCAAGAAACTGACTTAAATTATTCTCATTCGAATACATCTTGGCAAACTAATTTCGCCGAAATCCTACACTACCACAACAGTGACAAGAACCTTAATATTTAAGCACTTGAGGCTATTTTCGGTTGTTCTAACTATATAATCTTACAAACCTACCAGAAATGTGACAGAACTTTATGTTGTAAGCATTAAAGATTATATTGGCTTGTCATAGTTGCATGTATTATTTTGCATAGTTTGGCCTGATCTAACTGCAGTGGAGTTTGCTGAATTCATGATGAGAACTTCATTTAAAATATGAGATTGGGCAATTATATAAAATTTTGTGTAAATTTATAGCGACTATTACCCAGTTCATTATAACTATTAATTCACCTGTATGTAGAATATTCAAGCTGAAGGTTCTCGGTTTATATTTTTTCAGGGGTCCGTAACTCCAATGGGAAACCTATATAACGTATATATAATGAGTTTCTTGCCGGTTCTTCTCAGAAGGCTAGTTTCCAATCCGGTAGAAAATTTCTCGTGATTCATAAGTGCCTTACTAGGGCCTAAACTGAATAAATAATTTTCATTTTCGTTTTCAATAGTACCTATACCTAATAATTATTTTAGGTTTTTTGTAATTATCATTGTTTACTAAGTAATTAAATGTACATGATGCCAGCTTAGTTTCTTGCCGGTTCTTCTCAAAAGGCTAGTTTCCGAACCGGTGGTAAATTCCTCGACATTCATAAGAGCCTTACCAGGGCCTAAACTGAATAAATCATTTTCATTTCCATAGTTTTGACGAGGATTGATTTAAGAGCCGTGGGTGAGATTAGACTTCTCTTAAACCTTCCTAAGAACATATTTCCCTATCTATACTAATATTATAATGAGGAGAGATATTTAATTTTGTAAGTAACGAATAAAGGCAAAATCTACTAGAGCTATTTGGAAACTTCTTTCTACTATGGATATCTACATTACCTGCAAGTAATATGCTATATTTTATCCCCGTACTCCCACGGGAACGGAAACTACACGAGTGAAACCGCGTGACGTCCGCCAGTCTCTTATAATTTGGGGGCTTATCATAAGTTGTTATTGCCATATACATCTTATACATGTAATATATATCTGTCTCGTATTCATTGTCAATCTATCTTGGCATACAGAGGTCATGACGGCTACCCTAAATTTACTGTGATTTATATTATTCTGTGACCTATACGGCCGTCCCAAGTAAAGAGCATTGACCTTGTATGCACAATCGTTATTTAATAAGTATTTCTCTGTCTGTCTGTATGACGTGACGCGAATATTGTATATGCGCAACACCCGCAGTTACTCCTACTATTTTCGCTGACTCTACCTACCCACCAGGACTTGTAGACAAGTTAACATTGCCCTCACACTTCGCTAATAGAAATCGTGCTTGATTTCTGTCATACCCATACATTATGAACCGTTTCTATTTGCGCAAGCGCGAGAGAATGTTACTTTGTAAAATCTAGAGGCTATTTAAATGTTTTGTCTATTTTTCAACGTATCTCAGTAGAAGCCAGTCTTGCAACTCCCTCGCAGACGAGGCCACCCCAGAACATTAAGCACCCCACACACGTCCGTGTTGTATGTAAAAACGTAAAATATTTCTGGAGTAAAACACGACGTAAGTGTTGCGAACTGGGTCAATTGACTTTACGCTTACTGTGCGCGCCATTATGGGGTCGTATGGAAGTTGCCTGCTTCTACTTCTATGTTACATGTACTTATAATACCCAATAGCTCGACCCATTTGGAAAAAACAATTTCAATGAAAACTACTTACCAAAGAGACTAATTACCAAATTGAATGAATATTATTAGTTCACTCAAGTTCACTAGATGGCGCTTGTCAAAATTAGATCACGGTATCAAGATTCTCTACGCAATATGTAAATAGGACAAATAGTTCACAAAAAATGAGATTGAAAGAAGTATGTAAGGATCGTAGCATGTGGCAAACGGTGGTCTCTGCCTACCCTTATGGGATACAGGCGTGAGCATACGTACTCGTATGTATGAATGTAAATGGGATTGAATTCCAAGAGATCGACAATAAGTTATTATTTAGCTCAGTTCTACTTACTTACGTACTTCAGGGGCCCTACAATCATCGGCATAAGCAGAGCGTATTAAGAAATTCCGAGCTTTGACGTTGCATTTTAGTACCGTAAAATTATACGTCAAAGCTAAGAAGTATTTAATACGCGCTGCTTAAACGATCATCTCCTTGATGCTCTACATTTAAATAGCCCTAGAAGTGACTTTTTGTCCAAATAAGTCTTACTAGCTCGGTCCATGGACCCATCTGCCAAACACCATTGTCTGCACCTATTGCCTCTATGTCTGTTCGAGGCTGCTGTCTTCATACCAGTATTTATGATCGTTATGGCTAATTTTGACCCTGATATATTATTGAAACTTCATGGAAGGTTTAGATTACTAAGTAAAGGAAAATGTTATACGGTTAAGTTCACCGGGACAATATTGAGAAAATAAATAATTTCGAGATAATCTCCACGAAAAATCTACAAATAGATTGTTGCAAGAATCCCATGAACTTTAAAAACTACTCGATTCTCGGCATTTAACAGGTGTCAATCGATTAAAGGTTACGCGATAAGATCGATTATCGCCAGATCGAATAATTCAGATACCGAGTAATCGTGTGCAAGTTGACTTATGACCGCAGCTGGATTTATTTGGTAAACGTGAGAGAATTATTATTACGTAATCTATATCTATACAGATAAATAAAATATAAGTGTTTGTTTCTAATTCCAAAATAACAGCTTTTCACTAAATACATATTATGAAAGTAAGTACGGTACTTAATGTTTTTCTGTCTGTCTGTCTGTTTGTTCCCAAAGCAGCTGGACCGATTTTGCGGGACTTCCACTGGCAGATACCTAATGTCACAAGGGGTAACATAGGCTAGTTTTATTAAAAAAATTAGTTGAATTGAAATTATATCTACACAGGTAAAACTGCGGGGCACAGCTAGTTATTAACAGGAGGAATGAAAGAAATAGAATACTAAGTTCTTAAAATCTTGAGTTAAATTACCGTTTATGCTGCTCTGCCTAGTTTGTGACGGACGCAAGTATTATTGGGATGATTTGTCTGTCCGTCTGTCACCAGACTGTATTTCATGAACTGTGTCCGTGGGCTAGTATATGTATTTTTTGATTTATATTGTATAACTCAAAATTGTAAAATTACTTTTTTTTAAAGAGTTATTAGTGAGTTTCTTGCCAGGTTCTTCTCAGTAAAAGCAACCTTCCGAACCTGGCGGTAGTATGTATAATCCTGCTTAATCTTGTCGTTCTGACGATTTGAAATAACTTTGTTAAAAGTCTAATCAAATAAATATATTTTGAATTTTGAACCGTGATAGTTACACAGTTGACATTTTCATAGATGATGTAGCTGCCGATGCTAACAACAAATACCAAGAAAATAATAAAATTATTAAATTAAACGAACTTACCTACTGACAGAGTATGTAACCTAGCGAGGAGTACGGATGTTACCATCCTTTTTTTTAGCTTTTTAAAGATTTTGTAGTCAAGCGCAATATTCCATAATGCTGCCTAGTGTCCATGATGGTGAAAGAGTAAAATATATGTTATGTAAACCAAAAAGCTTTATTGGTTTTATACGGAGAGCTCTTCTAGCATTCGAATACAAGGGGGAGAAATAAAATAGGTATATTTTTTTAATTCTATGCTTATGATACCATAAGGAATCCGGTAGGAATTGGCTACATTCTCCGGCCTATCTTTAAAGGTGTAAAAGAAAGACACAATTCCTTTTCAAAATTGATGATTTAAGATATTTGAAACTCGCCTACTAAAAACAAAAGTTAAGTACCGCCTTATTTCTGCTAATATGACATTTCACGCTCACTACCGATTATCTCAAAGTACTGCTTATTATCTCCCATTCCGGGCTCATTGCTGGGTTTATTAGGGCCTTAAGACCTCATCTCGTTCTTAAATCAGCAATGTACAAGTAACATTGAAGATATCCACTGAATAGAACTCGCCAAAAGTGCTCAAGTGTTCATTGTATGCATATTCTGTTGATAGCATCTCGGACTTCGTTACTATAAGGACCAGTATACGGTGAGCCGGCTGTGGTCTTTCATCTAGATTAAATGGAATCAACAGCCGAGGGTCATGGTAGCTGGACGATCACTTGCTTTGAAGATTGTATCAAAAGGCATTATTTTGGATAGAGTGTTAAATATATTTGTAGTATCGATTTCTAGGTAAATACATACATCCATTTGATAAACGCCATGGCTAACGATATTGATATTTTTCACCAGAGCCTGCCGAAACTCGCAGAAACAGTAACAAAATATTTAGAAACGCATTCATTACTTAATTAAAATTAGTAATAACTTGTAATGTATTTATGTTTATTGCGTAGTATATAGTACATAGTTAATTAATTATATTTATATAGATATTAAGTTAAATTATTTTTCTAGTTTTTTATTATTTTAAGCAGATTTCAGTTCTTTTATGTTACCTTTAACGACGACTTAGTTATAATACTGTAGTGATGTAGAAATGTTTTTTCAATAAATATAAAAAAATTGAAGTCACTGTTTGTAATTCAAAATAAACAGGGTTGTTCTAGATGCATATGAAAATATTAAAGGTACATGAGTTTCTTCCCAGGTTCTTCTCAGTAAAAGCAAACCGGTGGTAGCGTATAATCCTGTATAGTCATGTAAGTGTGACGAATTGAAAGTACTTCGTTAAAAGTCTAATCAAATAAATATATTTTAAAATTTAGTCTGATAACCAAGATCACAGATTTTCCTCGTTCAAGGGGTTGCGAAGGTCAGATGGCAGACACTTCGTATAAAAATCTGGTGATCAGTCGCATCGGGTTGAATCAAGTGCCGACCCCAACAATGTATGGGATAAGGCCAGAGAGACGAGTCTCATAAAATATTTACGAAAGATATCTAACTCCGTTTGCAAACAAGCTACCTATCTCATACAACAGTTTCTTCTTTAATTCAGTTATAAAAGTTATTTTGTCCCTTTCCTCTTTTGTAATAAAGTTGATATTATAATTTCTTACGGGAGACTTCGAGCTATCTCTTTCCAGCGGGGTATAGGTATCTCTTTTTAACAAATTAGCATTTTGCCCTACAAAGTATTTTTCCTTGGGATAAACTTCTATTTTCGCTTTTTAAATTACGGATTTAGGCCTTATTACGTGTCACAATTCGAAGAGATTTGTAATCTTAAAATTTATTTTTATCAATTGTAATTTGTTTTGCATAATTTCGTGCGTTTGCAAAAACTGAATTTCGGATTTACTTATCTTGAAAATGAAGTTGCCACGAGTTTTTAACTCCCTTAATTTATCCAACCATACCTTTTGGAAATTAGCCGGAACAAACAAATACCTTATACACTTTCATATATATTTGGTGAAAAGCTATGTTATTATTATGGAACTACAGAATAGAAATACACACACTTAAATTTTATTTATCTACATGTATGGATATAGATATAGATGTATAGATTTATTAATGAAAGTAATTAACCGATTCGTTCCAGTTGACGCCTCTCGCGCGTCATGGACATCACCACAAACCTATTGTATATAATAAGTACAGTTTTTTACGCAACACTATTTCGGTGGTAGCTTTTTGCCAAGGGTATGGTTAGGGGTATGGTGGTTCCGGAGGGAGTATCACATAACTAACTACACATGAGTTTTACAAAAACTCTTTGGTAAAGACAGCTGTCTGATTGGAGCCTGCATCGCGTACGTAAAAAGCAATTATTCAAACTACGGCTCGCAAGGCTCAAAAAGAAGGCTCAGATCTATAGGCTAGTTTTTATTTGATTAAGTGGGTAGTCGCATACTTATTGTATTACGTAATCAGGCAGATTCCTCTGTGGGCTAGCGGTAGAATGGTTATATTAAAATGAAATGAAATTAATTTAAATGCTAATGAGTGGTTGGATCTGGAGCCAGTGATGTAGTGTTCCCGCGGGAGCGTGCGGTGCTCCCAAATAAGATAAGATGCAGACAATAGATTGAGTTAAGTTTTTGTGAATTCAAGGTTGGAATGCTTAGTCTAGAGAAGTATAACTATACATGCGAGGAAAGATTCAATCAATTTAAAAAATAAACAAAATACGTGGGTTTTGGGGTTTGAGCAGTCGCCTGCTACGCAAGCGACGCAAAGTCGAGTCCCAGCGGAGGCCTACACCAATGAGTTTTTCTACACCACGTGCTTTATGGTGAAGGAAAACATAGTGAGAAAACCTGCATATTTCTGAGAAGTAATTCAAAAACGTATGTATAGTCACGTTGGCACTTATCATCTTCGGTGAAAAGTTGGTGTTGTTATTACAACACCTCTGCCTACCCTAGCATATGTAACTTTATAAATACATGATCTTTACGCGTTGTATTAGTTTTCGTATACTCCTCAGAAAGCCCTTTCATTAGAGTGTAATAGTATAGCATGGCGCAGAAAATATAACTAGTCCGCCATCTTGGATGGTCCGCCATATTAGAATTACAATGACGTCACAAAGCTAAGGAAGAATTGTCATCAAAATGTGAGCATAATCAGTTAAAGAAAACGGATTTAAAATTGCAGTTGCAAGCCTCCACCTGAACTGAACAAACATACAAAATACCTTCATTTCAGGTAAAGAAAAGTATATCCAGTAATTGTGAATAAACCAGCATTTCATTGTGATATGTGGGTGTTTTAACACCTACCCCTTCTGAGTAGGAGTTACCTATCACTAATTACCTGTTCTCACAAGATTTAAGTTAAAATAATCGAAACAGAAATTTACTAAAATGCATCCAAAGTAAGACTAGTTAATGGGGTCGCACCCTTCACGAATTTCAATTAATATTAAATGAACCTTTTCGCAGACAGCCTTAAGGTATGCAACCAAATTAATCGGGCCACACGAGCCTTTATCAAACCACAGGGCAGACATGTTGGAATTCCAAATTTTTTTTAAAATATTTATTTAACTGTTTTATAATTTTTATTTTGCACGATGTCTGCAATATATATTATATTTATATATTTGCATTTAGTAAATTATAGTTGTTAATTTGAAATTACAAACACACAATTCAATTTTATAATATATCTGTATTGTAAATATTATATATATTAACATACATACATATGCTCACGCCTGTATTTCCCGAAGGGGTAGGCAGAGGTGTTGTAATCACAACACCCACTTTTCACCGAAGATGATTAAGTGCCAACGTGACAGATGGTGAGTCTATCGCCGTCTCAGACACTTAACATACGTCATTGAATTACTTCAGGAAAACATCGTGAGGAAACCTGTGTATGTCTGAGAAGAAATTCAAAAGCGTATGTATAGTGCCTAAGACTGTGATGGACTCACCCTCTGTCACGTTGGCACTTAATCATAATCGCTGTAATGTGGGTGTAGTTGTTACAACACCTCTGCCCCTTCGGGGACCCTTCTGGGATGGCGTGAGCATATTCATTTTATCTGACTGTATAGATAAATGAATATAGATATTTGGTCTACATTCCATACTGCTAAATAATCTTTTTATATATAAGGTGGTGCCAACGTGACAGATGGTGAGTCTATCAACCGTCTCCAAATTAATCCGTAGGTCGTTTTGGACACTTAAGACTCATACGAAGCTAGAGCAAGCAAGTTATACTGCTTTAGGATTAGACCCTACGATTTTATGTATTGTACGACCTTTTAGGGTTCACCTTCACGTCTCATAAAAGGATCACATCTATACTAAAAACGTCTCGAACAGACTTGGTCCTTTCTATAATGCTTTCCAAGCTTCAAATATGGTTCTTTCGGGTAGAAAAGTTTAAGGTAGTGTTTGCGTTTAGATTCTTACATTAGGGTTGCATCATAAACAAGTGTTGTTATATGATTTCAGTCAATTCAATCGCAAGTACTGTTGAAATAAAAGATTAAATATATTTTTTTTCGTTTGGTAAATATATTTATTAATTTAAATCCAGATTTGATTAAGGGCGACATAAGTTCCAATTTAAGACATATCAAAGACCAACAAAATAATTGAGAGATAAGAATTTGTTGATGACGTCTGCGATGGACATCTAGTACATCGACACCTCTTCTGTGAAAAATAGTAGTCTAATGGTAATTTATGACCGATTCGATCAAATAACCCGAGTCGCGAAAAATATTGCTGATTGCAATCAATCATTTTGAAAGATCCGGTTCGCACGAAATTTTACATTAAGTATGTTCATAAATCAATATGAAAAATAGAATTCATATTTTACTCGTATTACATAATATACTGAGAAAGAGCGTTTGAGATTTGGAAATATTCATGCGATCGACCATTGCCGAAGATCTTACGGTTCTCAGATCAGTACAAATACAAATGATTGAACGACCGAAAAGTTCCGGGCCTTTTCGCCGATCAAAACATGAACAATCGAAATCACTAAGAATGAACGATTGTCACAGACCTAAAAGTGGAGTTGTAACACTTCTGACATAGTATATTAATACAAATAAAATACTTTAGCCACACCTCAGACGTAATCACGTTACAGATCATATTAAAATCTATCAAATTCATGAAACAAGCTTGTCAGAAATAGTATTTTCGTGTCTATAAAATTCAATAACCTTCGCGTAAAGTAATTCCGCGTAATATATGCGACGAAGTAAGCACTTTCGCAATATTTACTACATTAAAGTATTGGTAAACAGCGTGTGTGAGGACAAACGTTTGAATATACTTACGTCAACTATGTTTTATATTACCTCCGGTCGTAAATATGTTTTCTTAGCAACATTTACCCCGATATATCGATCGACATGGTCGCCTATGACAGCCTAGTTTTCTATTTCGACTACTGCAAAGCATAGCCGGATTAAGCCAGCGCGGGCCTGTGGGAAATTCGGCCAAGGGGCCCCTGGTTTCAAACGTTTCTTGAGGTAAGTATTATAAAGTCAAAGTCAAAAGTATCTTTATTCGATTAGACTTTTAACAAAGTACTTTCAAATCGTCAGAATGACATAATTATACAGGATTATACATGGTACCGCCAGGTTCGGAAGGTTGCTTTTACTGAGAAGAACCTGGCAAGAAACTCAGTAATTACTCTTTTCAAAAATATTATACAATTTAAAGAATACAAAATAAATAATTTAAGAAACGCAAGCTCATGGACAATGTTCCAATACACTAATGTCGATGAAAATGAACATAACTAAAAATCTAGTACATCTACTTATAACTAAATGCGTAGCTTGAGATGACCAGCCCCCACAAGCAGCACCTTTTCATAAGTATGACGTGAATGCCAGCCATTATGAGCTTATATACAACGCCATAAATAGCCATGTACAACCATATAAAAAGCCATATACAACCTATACCTACGATTAAATGTGACGAAATTGAGATTAAGATTTTCAGGTGGGAATGATGCATAACCTAAGGATCTGCATGCCTTATGGGAGATGTTAGATATTTGACGCGTTGGTGCGCGGGGCCCTTAACATTTGCTACTCTTGCTACATGGCTAATACGGCACTGCTCCTAAGTAAATAAGAAATCAAATCACGTTTACCAAAAAGTCATGGTAATTTATATTCGTTTATTCCAGCAGGTACGATTATCGAACTGCTTTTGAATTTTTCTCCAAGAAGTTACTTAGATAGGTACATTGAACTGTTTCATGAATTTACGCACATATGCACACGCCTGTACTCCCCGAAGTGATAACCAGAGGTGTTGTAATACCAACACCCACTAATCACCGAAGATGATTAAGTGCCAATGAGACAGATGGTGAGTCCATCGCCGTTTCAGGCACTATAGTAATCTATATATACATCTATACTCCATCGCCGTCTACTTAGTATTCATATGTCCTTATGATGTTTTATTTCACTTAAGTTTAGAAAAAACACAGAACTGGCTGCTGGGATTCGAACCTGCGTCGCTTGCTGCTATGCAGGCGGCTGCTCAAACCGTAGGGTTTGCCATATATGATAGCCGTAGGGCTACCACAACTCTTTTAAGGTCTTTGCGAGTATAAATATGTATCACCGATAAATGTATGTATGTGTATTCTTATGGTAATATTTTCATTGTATATAATGGTATTATCACAATATATTTGCGTCCCATTTGCTCACATTGTACTCTGTTAAGTGAATTGTCTTTTTATGTTAATGTTGCGAACAGTGTCGTTAGATGAATTTCCAATTTCATATTGTTTGTCTCTCTAAAATACTATTATGAAGATATTTAATCATAATAACATAGAAGTATACTATATGATCTAGACTTTTGGGCATCAAAAGCCACTTATTTGCAGGTGCCGTCGTTAATTATGAGCGACCAGCAAAAATAGTGTGGATAACTGAATTTTATTCGCGCACCATACAGACAGACAAAGATAGACTAATAAAACTACGGCGCATTCAATGTCAACGCTCATTATTCGTGATGGCACAAAAATATCTTTATTCGATTAGTCTTTAACAAAGTACTTTCAAATCGTTCGAATAACAATAATTATACAGGATTATACATGCTACCGCCAGGTTCGGAAGTTTGCAATAACCTGGCAATAAACTCAGTAATTACTGTTTTCAAAAATATTATACAATTATTATTAATACACAAAATAAATCACATGAGAAATATAAGCTCATGGACACAGTTCCAATGAACAACATAAAATAAAGTCTGACAACTCTACTTAGATATAAATGTATGGCTTGAGATGACCACGTAACCCACTGTTTATAATATTGTCAAAAACCATGCGTGCGAGTGACAATGCATAAAAGTATTTGCTAATAATAAATTATCGTCAAGAAAAATCTCTTTGGACCATCGACTCACCAGTTGCCACTTTGGCAGCTTAACGTCAGTGCGTTGTATCTCTCTCCGTACCCTTTCATCATCATCATCACCTCCCAGACCTGATCCCATACATTGTTGAGGCTGATCACCTGATTTTTATACGAAGCGAGTGCAATCTGACCTTCGCAACTCCTTTGACGAAGGAATCTGTGATCTGGGTTAAACCTGTTGTCAAAATATTTTTGGCCTCCGGCTGATCTGTAACGATTGCCAAAGATGATAAATTGCCAACCGGGACCGACGGCTTCACGTGCTCTCCGAGGCACGGAGGGAACTCGGGCGGTCACCTATCCAATTACTTCGCTGATCGAATGGTTTGCGCAATAGCAACTGTGCCACGAGCTCCTTCCTTTCATCATCATCATCATCATTTATTTAAGATCTAGGCTTTTGTCGGTGAAGCTATCGCCAACCCTCTCCATTGTCCGCTAGCACTTAGTTTTCCTTGTACGACATGATGCTGACTACCCTTTAGGGAACCTATATAGATAAGTGAAAAGGTACCGCGTGCTTCAGCAATTCAAATTATATCGTCTGAAGTGAACTGGTAAATCCCTAAAACCCCACTCGGTTCAAAGCCACAAGCTCCAGGTAAGTTCCTCGACATTATCCCGAATCCAGGACAAACTGAACAACTATAGAATTGGATGTAATTAATTGAATTACGGATGGTATCGAAGGAAGTTTCAGTCGCCTTGCCACAGTATATATCGTATGTGGTACCTCAACTACATAGGAACAACTTGAAACACTGGTAAAGTCGGTTAGGCTTCTTTACACTTAGTGGCTTTTTACTCGGCATGACGTATATTATAAAGTTTTTTTTTAATCTTTACTGAATATGAAATGGGAGTTTGTTCAAATTGTAAACATGTCACTCCCGTAAGGAACACAAAATAATATGGACAATATTACTTAGTAATAATCAACTATAACCAAGGGTGTGCCTTGAGTCCGCTTAGGGCTATATTGTAAGGTCTCAGGATGAGAAGACGGTAAAGCTAAAATGCTGTTACACCAACCAACATTGCTCATTATAATATTTTTATTTAAGGCACAATTCATCGTGTAGTGACTAATTATTTCAGTCCGGACACACTCCACAAGTATGTGGTGTACATCTTCTACCATATAGTGGAAGAGTTTTACTGGTCTGATTTGAAAAATTCTTAGGGTCTTAGATAGCCCATTTATAAAGGAAGCCTATAGTTTATACATTCAATATATAAAACCAATGGTTAAAGTGAGCGTTAGCCCAAAGTAACTCTTCCACGCGGAAGCTACATTTTTATGAGAGACTGACCTTACGGATGGAATCCACAATACAACGAGTTACAAAATCTAGTTCATTTCACCAAGAGCTCATTCACTCATTAAGAGAGTAGGTAATCTGCAAAGTACCTATGACATAGTAACATTTTAAGTCATATTTTTTTTAACAAACTACATAGTAATTTAATGAACAAGATATTTTTCTATGGCTAATTAGTTGGTAAGTACTTAGGTATGATATCCATATCATAACTGAACATTATTCTGTATAATAGACCTTACAGTCTGTGATTAAAATCGTGTCCAGAAAATACTGTGCCCAAAGTATCGGTTTTCACATCCATGCGTTTAAGTGTGGCGCATATGATGAATGTTCGACAACGGACAAAACACGCACAAATCTACTTGGTGTACCGTTTATACTTTATCTCTGACTACACGATACAAACAGGGCCGGCTTAGAATGTAGCATTTAGTATTTGGTATGCGTAACACAGTGTTTTGTTTAATTTTAATTTGTTGTTCGTTTTAATTATTATAATACACGCGGTACGTGACGTTCGGTTGTGTTGCTCTGTTTTTGTAAACACGCGAATCGTGTTCCCGTTTCCTATTGTTCAGCTCGAGGGAATGTACTTACTTTTTCCTTGTTGAATTATGAGGTAATTGTATGATACGCAATAGGTAAATATTTTTTTTACAAATATCTCTTATTATCCCTGGCCTTATCCCATACATTGTTGGGGTCGGTACTTGATACCCGATTAAGCAGAGCGTATTAAGAACTTCTGAGCTTTAACTTATTTTTTTCCGTAACATTAAACGTCAAACTAAGAAGTTCTTAAATCGCTCTGCTTAAACGATTTTGGCCGGCCCCGGCATTGTTTGGATATGTCATCATAAATGTATGGAGGTGACATAATACTCACAACAACATGCGCGTGCTATGTAAGTGTGTCATTTCGAACGATTTGTTTCTTGATTCCATACTGCATGTGGTAACCTTATATTAATTCTATGACCTACATACATTGGGTAAACAGAGGTGCTGAAATCACAACACCCACTTTTCACCGACGATGATCAAGTGCCAACGTGACAGATGGTGCTTCTATCGCCATCTCAGACTCTATTACATACGTTTTTGAATAAATTCTCAGACGTATGCATGTTTCCTCACGATGTTTTCCTTCACCGTAAAGCACGTGGTGTGAAATCCCTGCGTACATACGTTATTAGAAAAACTCATTGGTACAGGCCCCGCTGGGATTGGACCCGTCGCTTGCGTAGCAGGCCACTGCTCAAGCCTCAAGACCACCACGCTTTATTAAATACAAAGTTAAAAACAAATGACGGAATTAGTCAATTGGGATCAAGCGTATCCTGATTGGCTCATAGGATTGAAGTCATAATAGATTACATTCAAAATCCTCGCATTCAATTATGTCATTGTCAGGCGGGCGTGTTAACATGCAAATTGGTCCATTCGAAAATTTCGCGGCCCTTTCCCTTCGCTAATAGGAAATAGTCCTTTTCCGTCCCTTTTGTCTCTTTGGGGCTTTAAAACCTCGTGATCAATAACTCTGGCGGACATTGCTAAGTGGTGTTTGTTTGTTGGGTAAGGTTTACATTCAGATTTAAATTAAATAAATCATTTTCGGACATTATAACATAGCGCCATCTAGCCTGTATACGTCTATACAGATAAATAAAATTTATGAAATTGTTCGTTATTCCAAACTAACTGTGGCCCACGACTTCACACCAGGTTATAATTCCATCGGTGTCTTTATATTACGGGACCCTAATTACTATCCATGGGCTTATATTCATGAGATATAAATACTGTAACCAAAAACATTGTATAATATATATTTTTTAAAAGAGTAATTGTTGAGTTTCTTGCCGGGTTCTTCTCAACAAAAGCTACCTTCCGAACCCGGTGGTAACATTTATAATCATGTATAATGTATTTTGTGTCCTTCTGACGATTTGAAAGTACTTTGTAAGAAGTCTTATCAAATAAAGATAATTTGAATTGAATTTGAATTTATTCCTTAATTAAGCAATGTTTGAAGATACTTTGAGCAATTGAGCAACAGATAACATTATATAATAGGCAACAAAAATTTTTTTGTTGGTGTTTGACACCGATTTTTTTCACATAATTTTTGTTCTTTTTTTGAAGGCGGTTTTAGTTTTGGTGCACCCACACCAGTCACAACCCATTTAGGTGTAAAGTTATCATTAATACGAATTAATCAAGCCCAAACACTGGGTACTTGCTGTAAATCGTTGAGGAGTTCCTTCGACTGTCTTCCATCATCAGATCGACCACACCTTCATTAAATAGTAGTGCTTCAAATACTTAATGAAAATAATTAACGAACGCAGGTCGCCGAAGGTTCCCCTCGATCTCTCATGGATGCCACCATCAGAACTGAACCTCTCCTTTTGAAGTCGGTTAATTAACTTTCAGTAATATTTGTTAAACTTTGTAAATTATCTATTGGAAACAGATGCACTTGCATTAGGCTATCCCAGTAACTGGTATTATTGGGATAAAAACTTTATTTCCGAGGTCTATTTGATTACGGGACCTTTCTCGCCTAATTAATCAAAAATCCAATCAACATTTTTATACATTTTTAAAAACGGAAGGGGAAAGACCCTGCGCACTCAATTCAAAACTAAAATGGTGCATTATTTAAGCCCTTAACTCGTTGAAAATGCCATGACGAATTCAAACTTACAAGTTCCAGTATAAGGTTTGTTTTAGCTTGTGTTATTCTTGTCCACTAGGGACATTGGCAATTAGTTTTAATTAATTATGATGCTGAAATAGGTTCCTTCGAGTGGGCTTGTTAGCTATTACTCATCACTGCAACGCAAATTGGACTTTATTGCATATGGGGAAGGTATATGATATATTTTATTTCGTTAGATTATGTTATAATATTGTCAAATATTTATAACCATGGTAATAAGAGAGATTTTTTTAAATAAATTTGTTTAAAATTTTAATGTTTCTTATTTGTTATTCAATTGAACGAACTTCTTTTTCTTTAAATTCAATGAATGAAAAAAAAGCGTAATTAAGAACAAATAATTATTTACACTCAAAATGCGACGTAGTGTCAATGACATTTTATGTAGGTACAAAATTAATAGTTATAAATTAAATATTTGATAAGTTTATTGAATTTGAATAATATTATGAATTTGGATTATGTAAAAATTTTAGATAATTTCATATTTAGTTTTATTTAATGTTAAAAAATTTTTTTATAGTAAACCTACCGGAAATTATGTGTTCAAAAAAATTAAAATGATTATTCTATTTTAGTATGCTCGTGAAACAATGGCAGTGTATATACCGGTAATTTTTTATCAGCTTGATTAAAAGAGCTGGCTTAGCGTTACTATACCCAGTTATTTATGACCGGGTCGCAGCGAAGACGGGTTAATGGAAAATGCGGGAAAATATTCATTCTCTTGAGCGCGTGGAATTATGTTCTTATTTGGAACGTATTGGGTTATTCAAATTACTTTATTTTTACACAACAAAGGTGGCATACAAGCGTACAGTCTGCCTGATGGTAAGCGGCCACCACAGCTTATGACCATGAGAGTGTCACTCAAGCATTACCCACCTCGGAATCCGTTACGGAATCGTTTTGCTAACATATTACAAGACTAGCTGTGCCCCGCGGTTTCACACGCGTAGTATTAATTTTATTGGTGGGCCGCGGAACTCTAATGTTTTTCTAAAATAAAAGTACCCCAAGTGCATTACCAATATTGAAAAAATTTTAATCTGCCAGTGAAAGTCCCGTCAAAATCGGTTCAGCCGTTTCGGAAATTACCCGGAACTAATAAATAAAAATAAAACATATATATGCTCATGCCTATATTTCCCGAAAAGTTAGTGACAAGGGCTGTAATAACAACACACACTTTTCAATGAAGATGTTTATAAGTGCCAACGTGACAGAGGGTGAGTCTATCGCCGTCACAGGCACTATACATATAGGTACTATACGTTTAATATGCATAATATGCAGGTTTCCTCGTGATGTTTTCCTTCACCGTATAGCACGTGGTGTGGATTCTCTGCTCATAAAAATAGAAAATAGCCTTTATTTCCTCTGACCTATTACAATTTTTTTATTCACTTATTTTTAAACTAATTTTGATTAGTTTTGTTTGTTTCCAAAGCCTGTAGACAAAGTGACTGCTACGGCTGTCTACTGACTTTAAATAAATAAATAAAAAATAAAGAAATATAATAATATTAAAACATAATACAGCCTTCAGGGAACAAAGGTCTACAACGTTTATTTGCAAATTACTACGTCAATCAACAAGAAGCTAACTTCTGGAATATTACTATTAAATTTGTAATTTAATCTAGAGCAAAATGCTTGAGACAAGCCTGTGACGTCACAGGGTAAGGAAAGGGATCTTTCAAATATCCTCTTAATACAAAACATGGATGAAACGCAGGCTAGAATAAATTCAGACAAAAATTTTGTCCTTCTCTTTTTAAGTCCATATTATAGAAAGAGATGCAGCTTTTATACTAAGGATTTTCTTTTGTAATAAGTGAGAGAAAGTCCTTGATTTAAAGTAACTCCATCTCTTTTTGTGATACCGATTTTAAAAGGGATGGACAGATTTTTAGTCGAGTTTGTACCACGTTTTGTGATAAAGGGGATAATATCACATGTACAAGCCACAATTCAAAGTGGTATATAGTCCCAAACTAAGTAACTTTGTATTTTTACAGAGTCGTGGAGGCCTCGGAGTTTGAGCAGTCGCCTGCTACGCAAGCGAAGCAAGTTCGAATCCCAGCGGGGCCTGTACCAATGAGGTGTTCTAAAAAATTATGTGCAGTGATTTCATACCACGTGCTTTAAGGTGAAGGAACCTGTATATGTCTGAGAAGTAATTCAAAGACGTATGTATAGTGCCTGAGATGACGGTAGTCTCCACATCGATCACGTTGGTACTTAATCATCTTCGGTGAAATGTGGGTGTTGTTATTACAACACCTCTGCCTACCCCTCCGGGGAATACAGGTGTAATCATATGTATTTTTATAGTTCTCTCACAATCTTTTGTCCACTGTAATGTTTGTAGACAGTGAATCTAACAAGTTACTAAAACCAACCACTGGACCTGAATAAAAATTGTCTATTTGATAAAATGTGTACTATGTTCTGATCGTTAAAAAGGTAAGGTTGGACAAAAACATATATTTTATTATCATAATGATGGAACGGGATATTACGTGAAAAATTTTCATCCAAATTTTGGTGTAATTCAATAATTTCAGTTCCCGTTCTTGTCATTGTAATTATTATGGTTACGGAATTTTAATGACTCAAAAAATTTAGAGCCAATGTAATAATGATTTGGAAAGTGATCATCATCTCCCTGGCTTTATCCCATACATTATTGGGGTACTTGGTTCAACCCAATGTGTCTGATGACCAGATTTTTATACGAAGCGACTGACATCTGACCTTCGCAACCCCCTTTACGAGGAAAATTGGTAATCAGTATGAGACTATCTTAGGCCTCCGATTGACCTGCAACGATTGCATAAGATCTTGAATTGGCAACCGGGACCTACGGCTTAACGTGCTCTCCAAGGCACGGAGGAAACTCAGGCGGTCACCCATCCAATTACTGGGTAGGGTTAGGGTTGCTTAACTCATCTTATCGCATGATATAAAGTGGGGTGGTCATCCATCGCACTGCTGACTTGGGTTATGGTTGCTTAAACGCTGATCGAATGATATGCGCAATAGCAACTGTGCCACTATATCAACTTGCTTAAAGATATCTTCTTATACAGATAAGTGATGATGATATTGAAGAAACAGAAGAATTATACCAAACTTTGTCAATAAATAATGTTTGAAAGTAATTTCGTGCACTCTCGAAAAGAATTTTCTGATTAGGAATGCGTGAGACTTGAGAAAAAAATAAAAGAGGGAATAATAGAGTTTTGGAATGTGTTAGAACCCTTTTATACTATTCGTAATCTAAGTTCGTATCTCTATAAATATCTATCTTATACATTTAAACGAACAATTCTTGTATATTTAAATATGTATGTATATAATTTGAATCTCGGAAGCGGCTCTAACGATTTTCATGAAACTTTGTAAGCAGGAGGTTTCGGGTGCAAAAAATCATTCTAGATAACTAATTTCTTTTCAAAATGTCAAAGTCTATCAAAAACAAGTCTCGGTCATCCAGGTACCTAACTTTTAATAAAAACAATAAATAAAGAACCACTCTACTCACTGTAATAGTTTCGAATAACGTTCGTAAAAACAGACATAATTTATAATAATAATAATAAATTTGTTTATTTGGCATTCATTATGGCACAGTTTAACTGTCGATGTCATCCGCAGAAGTTATAAACTGTGTTGCGGATGGAAACCTACCTGAAACAAAACAATATGATTGTTCAAAAATAATCTTTTCATTTAGATATATACATATATACATACAGATAAATAAAATTGAAGTGTCTCTTTGTAATTCCAAAATAACAGCTTTTCACTAAATGCATATGAAAGCTTATACGGTACTGACATAAAAAACCGATTTTACACTTTTTTCTCTGTCTGGCTGTTCCGGCTAATCTTTCGAAACGGTTGGACCGATTTCAACGCGATTTTCACTGGGTGATATCGAATTTCACAAGGAGTAACATAGGTTACTTTTTATTAAAAAAAACTTTAGGTTTCTCACTCCCCATCTGTCACGTTGGCACTTAATCAAATTCGGTGAAAAGTGGGTGTTGTGATTACAACACCTCTGCCTACCCCTTGGGGGAATACAGGCGTGAGCATATGTAACTTTAGGTTTATGCGAGTCAGCCATGAAATTAACTCTACTCGGGTAAAACCGCGGGGCACAGCTAGTCATTCCATAAGGAAATCATGACGATTCATACAAACACAATTATTTAAGAATTAATATTCTAGAAGAGCCGTGGTGGTCGAGGGATTTGGGCAGTCGCCTGCTACGCAAGCGATGGAAGTGCGAATCCCAACGGAGCCTGTACAAACGAGATTTTCTAAAAACTGGTGTGCAGCAATTCTCCATGTGCTTTACGGTGAAGGAAATCATTGTGAGAGAACCTGTGTCCGGCTGAGACGGCAAATAACTTACCATCTGTCACATTGGCACTTAATCATCGTCGGTGAAAAGTCGATTCATATTTGGATGCTGATAAGCAATAATGTGTCAACCCACAAAAAGTCAAATTCAAAGGTTTTGATATATTTTGATAATGCATCACGTATTTAACATTCTAAAAAAGTGTTTCAAGTCATCTGAAACATAAAAGTACGTAAAAAATGGATTTATGTCATAAAACAAATCTTAAATCACGTATACAATCATCTTAAGACGCCATTTTCTCAAAACCAAGTTTATGCGGGTTGACACATTATTGCTTATCTGCATCCATTTATGTTTGAAAATACCTACTAGTAATTTTCCGTCTTTATGCAATAGACAGAGGAATTCACAGAACATGAATGTCTTTGTCAAACGTATACAGTAATTCGAAGAGGGAGAGAGGTCGCTAGTGGTCCTCAGGAGGGCAATCATCGGCCGCTCTCATCGTAATCCAGTTATTGAAGATAGAAAGACAAGTCTACTGTCTGTTCAATATGGATCTGTCATACTGGAACTGTTTGTCTATACGTATGGCGAGATGCGAATAAATTGGCTGAACTATTTTGAAAGAACTACAGTTACTTTCTAATTGTGATTTTAACTAACTAGAGCCGTGGTGGCTTTGGGGTTTGAGCAGTCACCTGCTACGTAAGCGACTCAAGTTCGAATCTCAGCGGGGCCTGTACCAATGAGTTTTTCTGAAAACTTAAGTACAGTGATTTCATACCTCGTGCTTCACGGAAGAAAAAAATCGTGAGGAAACCTGCATATTTCTGAAAAATAATTATTGCGCCTCTATCACGCTGGCACTTAATCATCTTCGGTGAAAAGTGGATGTTACAACGCCTACCCCTTCGGGGATACAGGACGTGAGCATATGTAAGTGTGACTTTTACTGGCTAACTAATGTCTGTATGATGTTTCTTTGCTTTTGAGATAAATAAATGGTATTAAAATATCCCCTTAAATGAAATTTGACTGCCTACGAAATGAATTTCTAAGTATCATTTTATTAGGCGCACTAAAGGTTTTGCTTAGTAAATTTCAACAAAGCAGCCACTATTAAATATTATTGAAACGATCCTCGCTTCGTGTCAAATTAATTACTATTGTCTGTTCTGATAAAGGTCATGTGAGGTCAATTCAAATCAAATCAATTTATTAATAATATAAGTACATAACATGTCATATCGCCATCAAATCCCAAACTAAGCAAAGCTTGTACTATGGGTACCAGATAACGGTATATTAATAATATAATATAACTAGCTGTGTCCGGCAAATGTTGTATTGCCATATATTTTTTTGGAGTGGACTACCCCTAACATTTAGGGGGATGAAAATTACATGTTGGCCGATTCTCATAGATACCGGATAAGCACAAAAAATTTCATCAAAATCGGTTAAGACGTTTCGGAGGAGTATGGCAACGAAAACTGTGACACGAGAATTTTATATATTAGATATAATTAGGGTTTGGCGATCCTGCGCACATCCCTATAACGCCGATAAACTATTCCTGTCGGCCAGAAATCCGACTGGAAGAACACGTCACGATATGTTGCAGGCACCTTGAGGACGTAGGACTTGAAATCAGTTTCCCTCGTCGACTCAAGTCTCTGCAAGTGAAACGGTGGCGGGTCTTTATACCAAAACTTGGTCCTTTCTTTTACACATTTATCCAAAACATGTATATATATATATATATATATATATATATATACAGATAAATAAAATTGAAGTGTCTGTTTGTAACTACAAAATAACAGTTTTCCACTAAATGCATATGAAAGTATACACTGACATAGAAAAACCGATTTTAAAATGTTTCTCTGTCTGTTTGTTCCGGCTTATCTCCGAAACGGCTGGACCGATTTTAACGGGACTTTAACGTATAGCTTATGTTATAAGGAGTAACATAGATTACTTTTAATTAAAAAAAAATATGGTTGTTCCGCGGGCCACCCATAAAATTAAGTCTATGGGGGTGAAACCGCAGGGCACAGCTAGTTTATATTAAGGGTAGATATCCGTTGAATTAACATTAGGTCTTATGTAAAATTCAATATGTGGTTTTTAGGTATAATAGAGTGCCCTCACTATATTCTCCAGCATAGAATAAGTTTCATGCTTTTTTTATATGTATTCTAAATAATATTAGTCCATGTTACTCCTTGAAATATCACCTATCTGCTACTGAAAGTCTCATTTAAATCGGTACAGATATTAGCCGGAACAAACAGAGAAAAAATATAAAAAATTGTTTTTATTTTATTTTTGTAGCGTAATTTTAAAAGGTGTGAATTTAGTGAAGAGCTAATAACTGGGGACTACAAATAGACACTAACATTTTATTTAACTATATACATACAGTTTGGAGATAAAATATTAAAAAAAAAACATTGTATCGGTCAAAATCATGCAACTTCAAAGGTAAAGCAAGTTGGTACTTACTTGATACTTCTTTCTCAACAATTTTTTACTTATGAGAATATTTATTAATGTGAAACGGTCATATAATTTGACCCAGTCGCTTCTCAACTATTATATTTATTATTATATTATTTTTATTATTATACGAACCTTGACATTAAACGTGAAATAATTTTCTTTCGTACTCTTTGGTAAATTGAAGTCGACTCACTCTATCGTTAACTATCCACTGTCTATCTTTCAAAGAATAACATATTTGTAAATGAAAATTTGACAGTCGGAAACTGGATTTATACAATGTCAATTTGATCACGTTGTATCGACTTTATTTGAAAAATAATCATAAATAAGTACCTACTTTTTATATTGGGACTTGACACATGACTTAAAAAGAAATTCTTCTTTATATTTGCGGCAGAAAATCTTCAGAGTAACTAAGGAGTTTTTCTTTCAGAGGTTTATTCCTATTAGAGTGTCTCAAAATTATTCAGGACAGTCCTTTATCAGTGGTCTCTAAGGCTTGGTTACACGATAATAATCGTAAAAGCGAAACGGAAATTTGACGATGTTAATAACTATGACTGCGAAATATGTCAATTAAAATTAACAGTACCTGGTTGATGTCACACAAAAAAAAGGAAAAGAAATCCGGTGAACGTCAGTCTCGAAACCGGGGTACTCTAGTTTCGTTATCGCCCTGTAAGCTGGAAGCCTCACCTTTGAGCTACCATAACTTGACAGATGTCGGCGAAATTTGCTGTCAATAAATGTAAATGATACAAATATCGTTACAATAAATAATATACTATGAGTTTTTCAGTACTTGAAAACATGGTCAAAACGATGTTTTCCATAAATGAAACCTAGCTAGATCTATTTTTTGCCCCTAAAACCCCCTACATGCTAAATTTCATGAAAATCGTTGCAGCCGTTTCCGAGATTTCAATTACATATATATATGCAAGAATTGCTCGATTAAAGATATAAGATAAAGTTAAAGTCTAGTACTTCTACTTTTATCGAAATGCGTAGCTTGAGATGACCAGCCCCCACAAGCAGCACCTGTTCACAAGTATGACGTGAATGCCAGCCATTGACCTCCTCAACCATCATAGAGGGAAGTGGACAACCCGTCACCCAGACGCCGTACATAACTATTTAGTTTTGCGTCAAGATTATTTCCTAACATTATAAAAGCCTTAACAAACCTATGCATAAACGATAGCTGTAATCCAAACAACACTTTGCCAATTCAAAATCATTCTTATCTTACATTCCTTTAAAACTTACTTTTGAACGCCCGCTCACTTCCACTCAACACACACTGCACTAACCACTAACGTACTTGAACACGTAAACGTTACGTTACAGCAAAAGTTCACACTCACTGGGGCGGGCGTGCGCTCCGTAGGGCGGGCGGAATTGGACTGACGGTGGGAAGGTTGCAATTGAAATGTGCAGTTGTGACGTGGGAATTGAGGTGTTTGCGGTAAGCGTTTATTCAGCTATGTGTTCACCGTCTTTATGTGATTACCAACAAAGTGGTTGATTGATGAACATTAAATTCACCTGATGGTAAGTGGTCACCTATTGACGAGCAGAAAACATATGATACTGTACCAAGTACATTGATGATAGCCAAGTATGGCAACGAGTTGCTCACTCTAAAAGCAATAATTGTTTTAAATTAAAAGATTAAAAGCCGTGATGGACTTGGGGTTAGAGCAGTCGCCTGGTACACAAGCGACGCAAGTTCACATCCCAGCGGGGTTTGTACTAATGAGTTTTTCTAAAAATACTTATTTGCAGTTATTTCACACCACGTGCTTTGCGGTGAAGGAAAACATCGTGAGGAATCCTGCATATATATACCTGTATAAATCTTCGGTAAAAAGTGAGTGTTGTTATTACAACGCCTCTGCCTACGGAAATGCGAGCATATGTAAGTGTGTAAGTTAGTTCGTAAATAATACCCTAAGCCCACAAGTGCTAGACACATTAATTACACAATACAGCAAAAACTAAAGTGTACTAAGTAACGAAATTCATTGTTCAAGCACTGAATAGAATCTAACATCTCAACAATCAGAGTACAAAAGAACAACATAGTACCAAACCACGCTATTTCATTTCTCAACTAGTGGAAACGAAGGAATCGTTACACAAAATAAAATCGAAACGGAAGGTGGGCTTTCCAAATGATCGTGTTAACTACTATTACCAAATTAATAGTATTTTTCAGAAAGGTCAAATTCGGAGCACTCGTAACCGAAGAATGTGGATGAAGCGAAAGAAGTATGTAAGGATCGTAGCTTTTGGCGAACGGTGGTCTCTGCCTACCCCCATGGGATACATAAGTATGCATACAATGTATGTCGTGTTCTCACGATGGTATTTGCGAACATACAGGGGCCTACCATCATCGATTTAAGCAAAGCGTATGTACGGTACAAAAATGGAACGTCAAAGCTCAGAAGTTGTTAATACGTTCTGCGTTAACCGATGATGATAGGCCCCCAAGACTAGTAAGTATACGGCTGTATGCGTGCGTTTATTTACGCAAAAGCATGGAACCCGACCGTACGTTTACAATTGGTGTTGCTACACAGTAACGTTCCATTAGTGGCCTGTCACCCACTGCGTTCAAAGGAATGAAAAGAAAAGAATGAATGAAAGAAAACGAAAAAGTTCCCGCGTTGATACACATCACTGGATAAATTCACGCATAGGCTTGTTTTGTGGAAAATTCACTTAGCCATGTTATGGTTTTTGTGGAAAGCATTTGACGATTGAAAAGCGCTGGACCTCTGGCCAGCACAGCTCAGGGGGCCTACTTTTATTCAACGAAATACGAAGTTACGTACGAAAGTTCGCAAAGTACCTACCACGGTTCTTATGCGTCTGAACTTGGCCCACGAAAAATCTTTAACATTTAGATATCAAGACAGGGAAGTGATCTTATAAGGGTTCCTTTATACCCGAACCCTAAAAACGAAGTGCGATATAGTAAACCTATTTTATTTTCTTATGTGCAGTGAATTCACACCACGTGATTTACGGTGAAGGAAAACATCGTGAGGAAACGTATGTATATTGCCTGAGACGGCGATAGACTCACCATCTGTCACGATGGCACTTAATCGTCATCGGTCAAAATTGGGTGTTGTTATTACAACACCTCTGCCTACCCCTTCGGGGAAAACAGGCACGAGCAAGTATTCTTAAATTCTAGTTCTGCTTTGTAATTTTTGGCCTCATACCATTTGTGATAACGAATAACAATCGAATCAACGCAGCCATTTTGAAACCACTTGGCGAAATAAAGCGCCGCCAAAAAACGTCTGTTAATACATCTTCTCCAATCAGGGCTTGAGAAAATTTACGAGGTCCCTAAGTAGGCCCTTTATAATATATAAGAGACGATTTATCACAGCACATCGAAGGAAGTGGGATTTGCAAGCGCCTTTAATATGAACACTAAGTGCTTTCGAAATTGCCTTAAAAAATGCGTGGCTGATGCATCGTGCTCTGCCAGCTTCTTATTAACTTTTTTGCGGATTTGGGGCAAAGCTTCTGTGATTTGTTTGGATAAAAGTTTGATTTTGACTAATGAATCGCTTTCTTGGGTATTTTATGTTAGACAGTTTTAAGACTTATGAAAATGAACAATATTTATTCAGTTTGGGCTCCGATAAGGCACTTATGAACGTCCAAAATTTACCACCGGTTTGGAAACTAGCCTTCTGAGAAGAACCGGCAAGAAACTCGGGCATCATGTACATTTCATCGAAACAATATAAATTATTATGTGATGATTTCAATGATTTCACATCACGTGCTTAACGTTGAAAGAAAACATGGTGAGGAAACCTGCATATTTCTGAGAAGTAACTCGAAGACGTATGTATAGTGGCTGAGACGGCGATAGACTCACCATCTGTCACGTTGGCACTTCATCATGTTCGGTGAAAAGTGGGTTGTTATTACATATAAATGTATGTCGATTAATGTCATGTCTGTATTGATGCTCAACCAATCTTCTCGTTAGGGCTTCTTCCGGCTTTTGTTAAGGTATATAACTTAGTGTCCTGAACATCCAAGAAATATATAGTATAAGTATGGTATTAACAAGATTATTATTTTATTACTTGTTGTGGTTTAGGCGGACTTAACGTCATGGGTGGTCTGAATAAAAGTAGTATAAGTAACTCCTCGAAAAATCTGCTATATGATAGTGAAAGTCGTGATCAAATCGATCCAGTTTTTGAGATCACCTTAGCCGGAACAGATAGCGGGAAAGATATTTTTTTCTAAATATTATTTTATGTCATTTGAATTTTATTTATCTAAACTCGGAAACGGCTCGAATGCTTTTATTACCCAGAGTGATTCAGTGATGTGCATCTGTTTTCCCAATATTCAATTACTAATTCTTTCAATTGTACCAAGCAAAAATATGCTTATTGTCAATTCATCAAAGAATATGATCTAATAACTAAAATATATTATTAAAAGGAGTCCCTGTAGGTTCCGAAGATACTGGCAGCATTCTCCCTTTGAATGGCAAGACTAATTCTTTGTCCGAGGTAGCTGCCAGCTCTTCGGTCTCCTGTGATATCGACTAACCTTTTTGTTATTTATATTTTTCAAGGTCTGTTGTTATAGTCACCAATTTATCCAGCAAATCTAGAAATATCTAGAAAATCGTGCGGATTTTCTACAAGTTGTTTGTTTATTCGCTAAACTGTTTCAAGGGATCCATTTCAACAATTCAATTACCAATCACGTGTGCCCGAAAGTGATGTCTGCCTTAGAAACCCGAGTGCCTGAGAAAACTATTTTATTATTGACAAAGAGATAAAAGGTACACATTAAACCTGAATGCTACAATATTGCCCGAATCGATCTCAGAACGTTAGATATTAAATTCCTCTTAGACATATTTTTCATACCTTGCCTTGGGTTTTATGAAAAGCTCGGTAGCGATACGAATTTTTGGGTAAAATCTACCCGACTTCATACGAGCGTATCTTTTGAATTTGAAACTTGAAATTTTTATTTACCGTGCATTTGGAGGAACGATTTCTGAGTGATTGCTTGGAAGAATCTTAAGGATTTTCAGTTTTCATATTTCATTCGATTGTCTAACCACAGTATCTATGTAAGGTTGGTGCGCGGTTGAATTAATATATCTACACTAATATTATAAAGAGGAAAGATTATGTTTGTTTCTTTGCATTGAATAAGCTCCGAAACCAATTGACCGATTTGAAAAATTATTTCAGCAATGGATAGCTACATCATCAGCGAGTAGCATAGGCTTTATTTTATCCCCGTACTCTCACGGGAAAGGGAACTACGCGTGTGTAAGTAGTGTGACGGCCGCTAGTTATACAATAACCATTTTTTTATTTATCCATTTGTCTAGTATGTCTTCATGAAGGAATCAAGTGCTGACCCCAACAATGTATGAGATAAATAGTGCTTAAAATTTAAAAAAAGCTGTTTTTTTGGCTCTTACCGATTTGAATAAACTGTGAAACACTGATAAGGGTAAGTTACCTTTTGAAATGCTTAGAGAAATAAGCACTAAACCAAATCAATAAAAATAAAATGTTCACGCCATTCTAGAAGGGTCCCCGAAGGGGTCAGCAGAGGTGTTGTAACAACAATACCCACATTTTACCGAATATGATTAAGTGCCAACGTGACAGACGTCACCCTATCCATCAGCGTAGGCACTAAACATTCTTCTTTGAATTTCAGACATATGCAGGTTTCCTCACGATGTTTTCTTTCACTTAAAGCACGTGGTGTCAAATTACTGTACATAACTTTCTAGAGCCAACTTAATAAACATTATTGACCGGCCGGCCGCTGGTGTGGGATGCCACGTGTGCCGATACGTTGGCTCCGTCCCATCTCCCCGGCACTCCTGTGGCGGCCGGTGCTGCTGCTGTTCAGCAGGAGTGCCTCAAGCGCCGGAACTATGCTTGCATTGGTCAAGGATACATATTTTCTGCATTTGCGGTTGAAACTCTGGGGCCTTGGGGTCCAGATGCTCATCAACTTTTCAAAGACGTTGCACGTCGTCTGGAAGCTTCTCGTGACAAACGGGCTGGGGCTTTTCTCGCTCAGAGAACCAGCATTGCCATTCAACGTGGCTATGCTGCCTTCTTAACACGATCCCGAGAGACACCGATTTGGGCCAAGTTTTCTACTTGTAATTAGTTTTTAGCTACTTATTAGTTATTATGTACTTAAATCATAAACATTATTACATACATTTCCATTAAGCACACCACTCCGATTCATATATCAAGTTATTGCCGTACATTCAATATGAGGAGGCGAGTATATCTCACAAAATACACAAACGATATTCCGTCTATTTTTCCAGTTCTGTGACGAGAAATGTTAGAGAATAAATGGGAATAAATAAGAAACGGATAGTCGTCATTCGCCTTTATGCTATTTATTTGATAGACTGGGAAGAAATTGTGATTTCTCATGTATATTCTTGCGTGCTTTGACAATCATTCAGGGTTTTAGTATTATCTATACATCTACACATGCACATCTACACAGATAAATTAAATTGAAGTGTCTATTTGTAATTCAAAAATAACAGCTTTTCACTAAATGTAAATGAAAGTAGGTATATACGACACTGGCATGAAAAAAATCAATTTTATAATTTTTCTCTGTCTATCTGTCTGTTCGTAATCCGGCTAACCTATGAAACGGTCCTATTTATCGGGACTTTCCGTGGCAGATAGCAGATTTTATAAGGAGTAACTTAGGTATCGCGGGTTACCCATTAAATTAACTTTACATGGGTAAAACCGCGGGACTCAGCTAGTTCATAAAATATATAGTAATAATTGGGCCAGCTTCACCCCTGTGCCCGAGGCGACAAGCGGTTGATAACAGCATTGCTTGATGCTCGAAATCGTACTGAGTTATAGTCCTTGAAAATAGCATTAATCTTACATTCGTATTTCTATGTATAGTCATAGAAGCCGTGGTGGCTGTGGGGTTTGAGCTGTCGCCTACTACACGACGCATGTTCGAATCCCAGCTGGGCCTGTACTTATGAGTTTTTCTAATAACACCACGTGCTTTACGGTGAAGGAAAACATTGTCAACTAGACATGTGGAGAGCTCCATAAAAAGGACTCCATCACTTAATCCATGGCCCCAAAGAATTCTGAGAATTGCAGATTATATTTTCTACTCTAAAAAAGATAAATAAACGTGCCTAATGAAAATTTACATTTGCCCCGTAATGAATCTTGTCCTATCTGATCGTAAAAATGTAATGTCATTTCTCAAACTAAATCACATTTGCGATGGAACGTGACCTTATTTTGGCTAAGACTAAAATACTCATTTAAGCTGACATCAGCAGATATACTTAGTTTTTAAATCGCTGTGCTGGCAATTTAAGCCGAAGTTGATATGATAGAGTTAAGTTAAAACTTTCAAAGACCTCTCTATTTTAGTAATTTTGTGCCAACTTGGAGTCGTTGGTCTAAAAATTTTATGATGGTATCCTCTGCCTGTCGTAAGAGGCGACTGAAAGGAAGCTGGAGGGCCTGCTGGCGGTGGTCGGGGTGGGAGCTTTGACCACCGAGCCGCGGGGCCGGTAAGGTGGCAGCGCGATGTGGCTCGTGTTGCCTTCCATAGCGAGGTCTCCAGACACCTTATAGAAGTTATTAATACACAAAGGTAATACGGTAAGCCCACAGGACAAGATATAGTAACGCAAACATAAATGTTCTTATCTCCAAGAACAACACTCACAAAAACACAAGTCATTTACATCTGTCTCATAATATGAGTCAAACTATCAGGGGAATAAGAGCTCATTGTAGGGCCCCTATATCTTCACAAATCTAGAAACGTATTCCATCTCTTATTCATGTAGTACGTTATCCCTGTCTAATATCCTGCGGGAGCGAGGTCCTGTCACCCGCGGCGGTTCAAAGACACGTATAAATAACGTCCTACCCGCTAATTACTCTATACATCATTCAATCCGTTTGTGTTTGCATTTTAATTCTAAGTTTAAATATCGTATGTTATTTTAACATTTAAGAAGATATTTCTAGGCTGTTCTCTGTTTAGTTAAGCGTATGAATGATTAAGATATAGACTTTGAACAACATCAAGAGGGGCTCGTGGCACAGTTGCTATAGCGCATATCATTCGATCAGCGAAGTTAAGCAATCCTAACCCTAGCCACTAAAAATGCCTACCTTAAAAATAATGAAATCTTTGTGCTCAAGTCATCACAACTATTCCTCTCAGCGACTCCAATCACACTCCTCCCCTCCATGAAGTACTGACGACCGTATTTACCACAGGAACACAACACTGCTCAAAGGTAGCATTTGGCTGGGATCTTCTGTAAGATCCTCTATCTTGGACACCAGTCGATCAGCTCCAAATATCGTATGGAAGATCCTGTTAACCCCTACCTCTCTTGTGCCTTCAATACATACTTAATTGATTCCACCTGAGGGTTCAATTTGCAAAAATGTAGTAAGCCCGGATAGCATACGGATTAACCCTATCAGTTTAGGGATATTCCAATGGTATACATGAAGGGCAAACGAACCGTCACAATTTTTATATATATAATTAAGGGCCTTCATGAATACAAAGCAACTATCAAGCATCAGCTTAGCTATTCACACGCTCATAAAGTATTCACCAGTTAAAATTTGGTGCCATTCATCGGGTGACAAGTCGCTGAAACTGTATATTTATATACCTCGTTTGTCTAGTGTTCGCAAGTGCTGCGATCTTGGGTTCAATACCTGGGTCGGGCAAAGTGTCAGTGGATTTTGTCATCTACAATTTCTCAGAAACAGACTTCTGGATTAGTATCGGGCGCTAATGTAAAGGCACTTAGATATAACTGCCGAAATGTGGTTATACTATAAAAATACCTCTGCCAACGCCTTTGGGGAATACAGGCTACAGGCAGTGATCATATGTGGTGCCGTCACGAATTAGGGTCAGTCAGAGGCCCAAGAAAATCTGACAACTGGTTTAACTCAGATTGCCGATTTTCCTAGCCTACGGAACTTACTTACTAGCCTAAAATACCCTTACGGAAGTCAGGTGATTTTCGTTCTGCTACCTAGCGGTCACGTTGTATATAAATTAGATTATCAGTCACATCGGGCTAAATCAAGTGCCGTCTGCAAGAACCTACTGCAACTACCTAGTCGCAAATCAGTATCGTGAATAGGCCGAAATAAAGTTATTACCAGACTGAACCATGTAAGTGATGCCATATTCATTACGCGCTCCACGATCACTTATATACCGTGAACACATCAAAACACGCAATGTACTTTACCCAAAACGTTTCACTATTTCCTCATCATTTATTCAGCATTAATGCCGGCTTAAATAGGTTATTAATGCTTAAGATATTTCAGGAAGTTTACAAAGGGTTTGATGAATAAAAGAGGAGATAGAAATTACCGCTAGAGCAGTTCACTGTGGAGTTATAAGTTTGGGTGACATGTATGAAGATTTGATGAATGTGGATGAATCGTAAGATGTCCAAACGTAGAAGGTTTTTGTGACAGAGGCTGGATGATCAGGTAACATTAGACCCAAACGTGGATATCAAATGATAAATCAAAATAATTCAGTTCGCATGGGGGAAAAAACTAGCCTTCTGAATAGAGCTGGCAAGAACGTCACTCAAGCACCAGATTATTTATAAAAAATTGACAGTTTTGTACTAAATGCATATTATGAAAGTAATAATATATACGGTACTCAAAAATTACATAAAAACAGCACAAACTTAATTTTTTTTCTCCGGCTTGTATACGAATCGGATTTTCAATGGCAGATAGAAAATTTTAGGCTACTTTTATTTAAAAAAAGCATTAAATTCAAATATCCTTATTTGATTAGACTTTTAATAAAAAGACGCGAGCGACGCAAGTTCGAATCCCAACGGGGCCTGTACCAATGAGATTTTCTAAAAAACTTATGTACAGTGATTTCACACGACGTGCTTTACGGTGAAGGAAAACATCGTGAGGAAACCTGCATATTTCTGAGAAGTAATTCAATGACGTATGTAAAGTGTTTGAGACGGCTATGGACTGACCATCTGTCACATTCAAATCGTCAGAACGACAAGGTTACACAAGATTATACATATACATATACTAAATTACATACTATCGCCAGGTTCGGGAGGTTGCTTTTACTAAGAAGAACCTGGGGTTCCGCATGAAATTAAGTCTACGCGGGGCACAGCTAGATACTAAATATGTTACAGGGTCCAAACACAAGTTGAGAAAGGCATACTACATAGTAAAGTTGTTTTATAGAGATACCCATTAGTTCAGTTAGACAAACAAGAATGGACTGAGATGTATTAAATCTGTCTGAATTGAGTAAATGTGTACACAGCCCGTTATTTACCGCGTGTTTAAGTATCTTAAATAATGTTTAAATGAATTTAGCTTAGTACGGAACGTTGGACTATGAACATTGGATATGTCATTTGCATTGCATCCAAGTTCCGTTGACATTGACAATGAAACTTAGTTTAGACCGCTTTTTACTTGCTTCATACAAGTTATTGTTATAAATACTCACGCTATCCCAAAAGGGTCCCCGAAGGGGTATTCAGAGATGTTTTTATAACAACACTCACTTTTCACTGAAGATGATTTTCTAATTTATTAAAAAATAATAATAAGTTTTGTATGGCACGGATCGCTGGGCTTTGATCATACGTCATTTGGGTAACAAGCGACTACTAAACTCCACGGCCACCACGGCTGGTCTTTTATTGTTTTCATTGAGTAGCTATTATATTCCATAGAGGTTTCCCTTGCTAGAAGCGTTCTTTCAGGGGCCCTACCATGACCTCTTACTGCCATGATATTTTAACTCTTATCATGAGACAGACATATATGACGTGTATAAGTCTGTCACTGTCATATAGTGGAATTATTATGGCAAGAATATTGAGGGAAGAATATTGAGTAAAGGGTAATTCTACGATACATCACTCATTGATGTGTGTTTTTATATAAATCTGACCTGATCATCTGATGATGCCTGCAATTAATTAATTCATAACTACGGCAAAACACACCATCTGGTAAAAAATTAAAACAAGCAACAATTTTTTTTTTATCTTTTTAAGACTGAAGTCGCAAAAAAGCATGCGGTAAACCTGATAGTAAGTGGTTACCGCAGCTTATAGTCGCTTGCAATCCCACGCGCGCGTCGCCGACCATGTAAATATATCTTTAGGCTATTTACCGCATCCAAGTATTTCATAGCTCCAAGCCCTACCTAATTCAGTCTGTGATGTATCGTCCGCTTAAAGACAAGGGCTCGACTCCATGGTAAAACGACAGTTATACAACTCTTTGCTTCAGTTAAATATACTTTCTTATAAATGGTTGTCCCCATTTCTTAATTTGTTCATTCATGCTGTGAAGGCGTGTGATTTATTGGGCGATTCTCGGATTTGAGGATGTTAGTTTGATTAATTGAAACACATGTGCTCTTAACAATGTAGGTAGATGGCATTTTTGACCACGATTTCGACAGTTTAATAATTATTCAAGTAGGTCCACTGCTGACGCCTGTGTCCCATGGGGGTAGGCAGAGACCACCGTTTGCCACATGCTAAGATCCTTACAATAGAGTTTTACCTATTGCTATCACCAAATTACGTCAAGTTGGTTCCGATGATAATTCGTGGAAAGGAAATAGAAAGACTGATTACGTTTCATGATATCTGTAAATCTAAGCTCTCCTCGTGATTCTCCAGCAAATTTTTCCCTCCTGTGAAATATACCAACCATAAGCTCCTATTACCATGATAGTTTAGTAGTAAAGTTAAGAAGCCTTGGTGGCCTCGGGGTTTGAGCAGTCGCCTGCTACGCAAGCGACGCAAGTTCGAATCCCACCTGAGCCTGTACCAATAAGTTTTTCAAAAAAACTTATGTACAGTGATTTCACACCACGTGTTTTACGGTGAAGGAAAACATCGTGAGCAAACCTACATATGTCTGAGAAGTAATTCAAAGATGTATAGTGCCTGAGACGGCGATAGACTCACCATCTGTCACGTTGGCACTTAATCATATTCGGTGAAAAGTGGATGTTGTGATAACACCACCTCTGCCTACCCCTTCGGGGAATACAGGCGTTAGCTTATGTATAGTTTAGTTGTGTGAATTTCAAAATATCTTTATTTAAGTACACTTTTAACAAAGCGCTTTCTAAACGTAAGAACGTCATGATTATACAGAATTATACATGCTACCGCAGGGTTCAGAAGGTTGCTTTTACTGAGAATTATGTCAATCTATGATGGTAATATGAGGTCATCTTAGAGATTCAGTGTAAATATCATAAAGGTCAGTATATCACCGCCAGTCGTTCAAATTCCGCAGCCAGGCTAAGTAGGTATGTAGATAACATGAAAATGTAATTTATTCCAAGATTACTAAGCTAACCTGTTAATTTCACAGTTTCCGATCCCGGCTATGAAACAATGTTACGAGAGATATAGGGGCGAGACGGAGAAAAATTAAAATTCTCCTCTAGCGAGCTGAAGATGCGATTTTTATTAAAGCAAAAAATGCCGAAAACCTCTGGTTGGAAGGCCAACGGGCCCTGCGGGAGGCTTTTATAAGGCGCACAATAAATCAAGGGCGGGGAAATATTTAAAAGCTTGCCGCACCAAGAATCCACGGTTTTGTCCACTTGGGCCCTGGAGCTTTTCACCTTTTATCTAACTAATTCAAAATGTCTATATCGATAAAGTTATTTATCTAAATTTAAGTGTCTGTTCGTAATTCCAAAAACTTATATATATATAATATGGCTTTGGGGTCCGGATGCTCATCAACGCTCGTGACAAGCGGGCTGGGGCTTTTCTCGCTCAGAGAATCAGCATTGCTATTCAATATGGCAATGCTGCCAGCCTTCTTGGCACGATCCCGAGAGACACCGAATTGGGACAAGTTTTCTACTTGTAATTAGTTTAAGTACTGTTCCTTGTATATAACTTAATTTATTTCTATGGACATAATAAAACAATATTTTAAATTAAAAAAAACAAACCGATACATATTTCTTTAAATATTAAAGGGCCTTTCACGGGCAGATAGCTGATGTTACAAGGAGTACCTCAGGCTTCTTTTATTTAAAATTCGGGTTCCCCGAAAAAAGCATCTCATGAAGTTCAGCCTATTGAGGAGTTCGTGGGACAGCTGCCTCGGAGAGTACGTTAAGCCGTCGTTCCGGATGCTAATTTAACATCTTTAGCAATCGTTACAGGTCGGTTTAACCCAGATTACCGATTTTCCTCGTAGAAGAGATTAGACTAAGGTCAGATGGCAGTCGCTTCTTATAAACATCAGGTGATCAACCACATCGAGTTGAATCAATTGCATACTCAAAAAATTAATAAGGCTGGAGATGGTGATGAAGTTCAATCGATGCGGATAAAACCGCGTTCACCTTACATTAGTTCACCATAATATGAAAAAAGGTCAAACTCAGTAAAAGTCAAGGTCAGTACCAATGAGTTTTTCTGAAACTTAAGTGCAGTGACAACTCACGTGTTTCACGTTGAAGGAAAACATTCCGTAAAAACCTACATCGTGTCTGAGGAGAAATGACATGACGTTTGTATAGCGCCTGAGACGGTGATGAACTTGCCATCTCTCACATAGGGAAATCATTTCGGTGAAAAGTGGGTTTTATATATTACAATTACCGTACTAACTCCATCAGGGACCTTTTTGAGATGGCGTAAGCATACTATTATTATATTAAAAATAAAAATGCTCGAAGCAAGTAAAAAGCGGTCTAAACTAGTTTTCATTGAATGGAACTTGGATGCAGTGCAATGCATGTGACAGAATTTTTTTTTAAATATTAGACTAATCACGCCTGGCCCCAAGTGGAAGCCAGCATATCTAGTGGGCGGCCGCGGTATGGCAGGAGCATGGCTCGTTTCCTGCTTCTTGAAATACATCTTTTTTATATCCGCACCTTATGAAACATACTATCTATGTAATATATAGCTACCTATTGAGTCGGTATCACTCCAGAAACAGGATACCTTTTCAAATGTTCACGTTAGAATTAATATCTTAAGATCATGTCCACTTTAAACTTTAATTATATCTCTTAATACAAACCTGAAGAGTATTGTTGTTTTTCCAATGAAACATCTCTTTCAGAAACTACATTAAGTTGACAGTCGACTCATATTCAAAAGCGGCTCAAATGCCATGACCACCACGGCTTTTTTGTAATATAATATATATTAATAAAATAAATATATATTACAGTTCAGACTATACACTCCTTCAAAAGACTATTGTATGATTATTATATATCTATTAAAATAGTATATTGTATTTTTTGTTCATATATAACCTTATATTATATGTATATTATGTATTATATTTATTTATACCTAGTGCTACTTTCTTTGTCTCCCACACCTGCCATTAATATTAATATTTTTCATTTCGCTGTTTCCTAGTACCCTAAGGTTGTCTGGTAGAGATCGCTCTAGCGATAAGACCGCCTTTTGTCACCATACTTTATTAATATAACTATAATACCTCTACTATATTATGGTGTGCAATAAAGAATATATTATTATTATTATTATACTTTAACTTAAATTTTTATTCCCTCGTAAGATACGAGGATGAGTTTCATTTTCCGCGGGCTTTTGGCCAAACGGAAATGGAAGAAAAAGATGATATGAATTAATGGGATGAAAAGAAAAATATTACTGGATGATATGAAACCTACAATGATAGGAACTTACGTACTATACGGCATGTGCTCAGGATTACGGCTTTTTGGAGTAGTATGTAAGTAAATTTGTGTATGTCTAAGGTTTTGAGGTTTTTATGTAAGGTGTGCTATAACATATGGACTGTTGTTACTCTGTCCACTTAATTATTATTAAAGTTCAATTAAAAAAATGTTATTCAACGAATAGAGTTGGAAATGGAAGAAAGTAGAACTTAGAATTAAAATACTACGAAACCATTACCATCAACACGACCAATTTCAATTCAAAGAATCAGAAAGCCCAGAAGCGTTAACACTTAGCCTGAATAAGCGTAATTATCAAGATTTAACTAGGAACAGTTTCCAACTTGGTTGGTGCGCGTCCAACTTGTGTACCTGCAAAACTTGCCAGCACGGAACTGCTTGGTGTAAAAACAAACTTCACGGGACCGGTGTACCGCGAATATTAAAGTATTTAGTAGCGTTGAAACTGTTATTAGTCTAATACGCTCGTGCTGTAGTAATACGGAGGGTGTTTTGGTATTAAAAGTATTATGTGGTGATTGGAATTGAAAAGGTATGCTGAGATGATTACGTAAGGTGATAGAGCGGTCATGAGCGGAAGTATCGTTTGAGGGCGTCTAAGGAAGTAACTAATGTGCAACTGTAAATAATGTAGTTGTTTCGGATGTACCTTTTTTTTTCATTGCCGAGGGGGAAACCTTCAAAAGGTCCCCAACCGCCCTGGGAGAGGCAGGTCGAGGTATAATAATAATAATATAGTAAACATTTATTTATATAACTTAACTTAATATTCTATAACTTGTAAGTTAAATAAACGTTTATTATATTATGGTATGTGGGCTTCGTGCCGCACTAAAACCCTCCGGTGGCCATCCTCAGGGGGGACTCCGGGAACCCTGATAAATCGCGCCGGTGTCCCCCCACACATTGCCGGGGCACATCCGTATCGCCACCCCTGAAGACCTCGCTGTGCAAGGCAGCGCGAGCCGCATCGCGCTGCCACCTTCCCGGGCCCGCGGCTCGGTGGTCAAAGCTCCCCCAACCACAGCCAGCAGGCCCTCCGACCCCCTTTTAGTATGACATATTCATCATAATTTTTCTTCCACTGTGACATGTTTGCAGTAGTGAATGAGTTAGTGTCAAAACAAGCTGTGAAAGGCACTATAGTTTTAACCTTCTAATAGGCAGACAGCCTCACAAAAGTACAAGCTGAAACGAGATTAAACTCCAGCTAACTCGGTACAAATTGACACTCAACTGATTCGCTACGGTCTACAGAGCAAAATGCAACTTTGCCCAACTATACGCTCGTTTTATAACAATTTACAATAACGTGTTTCATCATACATTTCTAGGGTTCCATACCTTTTAAGGGGCAAAAGGAAAAGATAAAAGTTAATTTTATTGTAGAAATGCATAATATCATGTTGAAATACATACATATTATGCTCACGCGTGTATCCCATGGGGGTACGCAGAGCCCAACGTTTGCCACATGCTACGATCCTTACATACTTCTTTCGCTTCTTCCATATTTATGCATCTCTTCATACACTTCCTTCGGTCACGAGTGCTTCGAATTTGACCTTTATGACCTATTAATTTGGTCATAGTAGTTCTGTCCTGGACACAATCACAGTAAATTTGACATTCGCAAGAGAATCAGAACCAATAGTATAGGACATTATTGCTGACCTTAAATCAAGCAATTTAACAAGAAACTTTGCCTTAACGCACAAGCACGAATACTAGGTTTTGACTTGATTTTGATGAGTGTCACACAAATAGGCAGTCAGACACACGGACAACGAAGGGACGAGTTCATATTAGGTTCTATTTTTCGTTTAGATTAAATCTAATCAACTCATTGATAATACCAACGTTTGATTGAACCGACTACAGGACTTTAGTTACGGGAAACTTACATACATATGCTCACGCCTATATTCCCCGAAGGGTTAGGTAGAGGTGTTGTAATAACAATACCCACTTTTCACCGAAGATGATAAAGTGCTAACGTGACAGATGGTGAGTCCATCGCCATTGGTACAGGCCCCGCTGGGATTCGAACTTGTGTCGCTTGCCTAGCCGGCAAGGCTCAAGGCCACCACGGCACGTGGAAACTTATGACAAAATATGTTTCCACTGCCACCTTTCGAAACCCGAATTAAAATAAGAGATAGAACTATTTAAACCCAGGATTATCTAAAGCGATGTTTTATAAGGTGAAAAGATTTTTAAACTGAACTAAAACCACACCTTAATTCAGATATTGCAAGACTTGTTTACGATCCAATGTGCAAGCCCTACTCTGCGAGATTCGATCAATTCATTCGCCGATTCCATTCGAATTATTCCTTTGATTCGATTTGTAGCACTCCCGGCTTCACGTTGAACGTTTTTGGTTTTTAATTAATAATAGACAGTCACGGGACGAAACACTGTGACACTGTTTGTTAAAACTTCCATTTCGGTTGGTATAAAAGTCCTTAATTCGATTTCGTAGCTACACGATGGATCGTTTGAATGATGGGAATCGGTTAACGGCGTTACGTGAGGCAATTAATGAAATTAAGTACTTAATCGTTTTCATTGTACGAGTAGCGGGCAGTTTTGTGACACGGGATTCTGAGGGATTTTTTTAAATATGGATCTTAATCAAGGATAAATTCTGGGTACATACATACATATGCTCACGCCTGTATTCCGTGGTTGTAGGCAGAGACCACCGTTCGCCACATGCTACGATCCTTACATACTTCTTTCGCTTCATCCACATTGATGCATCTCTTCATACACTTTCTTCGGTTACGAGTGCTCCGAATTTGACCTTTCTGAAAAATAATTTTGGGTTTATGAAGTATTTCTAATGAGCAAGTTTCCGAACCGGTGATAGTTTTCTCGACGTCTATTATAAATTCCTCATCAGGGCTTATCTATTATGTATTATTATTTTTTATTGATTGAGTACAGAAACAGTAGCTCATGATTGAGTCGCAGTTACATGATAATATTATGTGGGTTATGTTATAAATGTGAACGTTTAAATGTATTGATATGTGTTCCTCTTTCGCGCATAATATGCAGGACCGAGGTGTGCTCGCTTTCATTTGCTCACTAAAAAATTAACTTTTCCCACAAAAGAAGAAACTTCACGTTGTCTCATACAAAAAGCAAGTAAAAAAAAAGGAAAAACAATGAAAAAATCGAACCGGAGAACATCTGTCTCGAACCTTGGTAGGTACTCTCTAGTTTCTTTATCGCCCCGTAGGCTGGAAGTCTCACGTCTGAGCTACCATGACTAGATAGATGTCGGCAAAATTTACTATCGTATTGTAATGATATTTTATGAGTTTTTCAGTGTCTGAAAACATGGGCAAAACGATGTTTACCAAAAATGAAACCTAGCTAGATCAATTAATTGTCCCCGAAATCCTCTACATACATATGGGCATATACAAGAATTGCTCGCTAAAAGGTTATAACAAGTAGTGTCCAAAATATAAGGATATTAGTCAAATCTAGTGTGTTTCTTAGCGACATTTATATCCATCTCTTCTACTCATGTGACAGTAGAAATAACAAATGGTAAGGCTTCAGAAAGTAAATATCATCTAAACGTCTCAGCCAACCCTGCAACTGACAAAGTGACTGTATCTAATACAAAATATCTCAAAGTCAAAACATCGCCCGCAGCGAACGAAAGGAGTTCCGTTTAACCCTCGCTCGCTGCAATCAGCCGCTGCAGCCGTAATCCAATGTGCTCGGCCACCGAAACACCCATAAGCATATTTCCAATCAAACCCACAGAGGAATCGAGGTATATACATTCACGATTCTTAATAAAATACGCTGGTAAATTTGATATTGCTCTCACATTTTAACTTTGAACAAACCGTTCTGTGATTTTAAATTCTGTATCCAGGAGGTTATGGTTGGATTTTGAATGTAGGGCGATAAGTTTACGTCGTTTACAAAGGATGGCAACAAAACATCGGATCGTAGCATTGGTGGCGTCTAGTAGGGAACACTGACGTATAAATAACGTAGCACAATAAACCTGGTCTAAATCAAGGAGCATTGTTGAAGGGGTCTTGTTAGCAGTTCCGTGTACGACCGCTGATTTTTTATTTGATATCTCAATAAACCCTTGTGTTTACGGTTACAAACCAGTTTGGCCTGGATTCTTTCTGTGGTATCTGCGTTTTTTGCCCCGGCCCATTGTCCGGCCGTGTTTGATTTATAAATTTATTTAGAGTTTTGTTTGGTTAGGGTTGTAATGAACTTTATTGGTGGTTCGGAATTCAACGCTGCCCCTGCGAGTTTGTTTGACAAACTTTTTATTATTATTTTAGGGGAATATATAAGTTATTTTAATTATTACATAACTTTTTGAAGTCACATATTCACGAACCAACTTTGCAAATTAAAACTTCTCAAAATTCCTCGCAACGGGAATACGCATTTATACTCTAAACATATAAATAAATTGAAGTGTTTGTTTGTAATTCTAACAGCTTCTCACTAAAGGAATATGAATGTATATAGGGTACAGACTTCAAAAAATAAAATTTCGAAATTTTTCTGTCTGTTTGTTCCGGCTAAACTCTGAAACGGCTGGCCCGGTTTTAACGAGAGTTTCAATGGTAGATAGCAAATTTTACAAGGAGTAACTTAGGCTATATTTATTTTAAAAAGAACCTATTTGGTTCCGCGGGTGAAGCCGCGTGGCACAGGTAGTTTTAATCTAAATTTGTACCGTGATTTAAAATACTTCTATACCTCATATAGCGAGGTCCGCGAACGGGTAGGGGTGTAACATCACCCACGTTTCTTAGAAGATGATTAAGGGCTGATGTGGCAGATGGTGAGTCCACCGCCGTTAAAGGCAACGTAAACACGATTGACTCACTTGATTCAGTACTCAAAGAATATTCAGGTCATGATGTTTGCCTTTACCGTTTACCTTGTGCTCTGTTCTAAAGTTTTTAGAACATAATCATCACCTTTCATACATATTCATGCTTACTAAATGAAATAAATTTATCCTTATTCTTATTCTCAAGCTACGCATTTAGCTATAAGTAGACGTACTAGATTTTTAGTTATGTTAATTTGTATCGACATTTGTGCATTGGGACATTGTCCATGAGCTTACGTTTCTTAAATTATTTACTTTGAATTCTTTAAATTGTATAATATTTTCGAAAAGAGTAATTACAGAGTTTCTTGCCAGGTTCTTCTCAGTAAAAGCAACCTTCCGAACCTGGCGGTAGCATGTATAATTCTGTATAATTATGTCATTCTGACGATTTGAAAGTACTTTGTAAAAAGTCTAATCGAATAAAGATACTTTTGACTTTGACTTTGACTTGACTTTATTCTTATCGTTGAGATACAAACGACACCATTATTTATTCACTGAAAAATATCCAAACTACTTTTGAACAAGGAAACATGAATCATAAACCACCAGCAGAGGTAGGAAGCAAAATTGCTGGCAACGCCGCTAGAGTGCACCCACTTTCGCTGTACACATCTGATAATCGCGGGTTCGAGATAAATAACCGCAATTGGCAATTCGCTCACGTAGGTGCCACCATCCTACAGTGCAACGGATCCCGCGGGATAGAATAATAGCATCAGTGGGTTTGGATGCGGTATTCTATCATTTTCTTTACATACATACATAGTTACATACATATGCTCATGCCTGTATTCCCCATAGGGGTAGGCAGAGGTAAATAACAACACCACTTTTCACCAAACATGATTAAGTGCCAAAGAGACAGATACTGAGTAAAATATTTGTAATCAATTAATATGGAAAATAATTTTTCGTATTCACCTCAGCAAGCACTTTCATTCGATACCCATACAGGAAGTGCAGTAGTGTAGAAACAATAACCAGTCCGCCATCTTGGATGATCCGCCATTTTAGATTTAAATTACATTACAGATCAATTGTAACATTCCAACCAGACAATGTTTTTTCTAAAACGGAACTTGCAATGTATCATACATTAATAAATAAAATTAATCATTAAAAAAATTATACATCAGCTGACCATCTCAAATAGCATCTCCATTATTCCGACATCACGAGCCATTTCTTCCACACGATCGCAGGCTTGCGAATAGATTCGGAACATATCGCGGAACAACTTTACTGCACAGTTCACGAAAGAACGATCTTACACGAGGTGCAAGGTTTCCACACATATCTTCTAGTATGTGGACTTGATCGTAAGCACTATGTGGGGGCTCTGGTTTTTACTTTAAACATTTATAATGAATTTCCTTTGCCTTTATATAATTTAAAGGGTTTTTTTTTTTTTTTTTTTATTTATACAGTTACACCATCAATTTATCATAAAAACATTCAATTTGTGGTTACAGATAGGTATAGGACCGTATGATAGACCATTATGGGTGTAAGCAAACAATTCTAACAAATAATTCTTATAACGTAAAATATTATTATAATTATTTAATTATTAACTATTCAAACTCTTCTTACATGACTAATACATAAAATACTTTGATGAGATCAACAATCACTTTATGAGATCAGCTATCACTATGATACATTATATACATTATTAAGGGTCATTTAAGACTAGTAATAATTAGTAACTTCGGATATGAATTGAAACCTTGGACGACACAATACGGTTCTTGAGAAAACTATAGACCAATAAAGCGACAGAAATCACTGCCCAAAAAACGTACACCTTATTCAATCCGGAGGCTAGACGCTAAATTCAAATCTGACCAGTTTTCAGGTCCTTAGTCCATAGCTCTCCAGCTACAGTCCAAACCTGTCTGTTGTTGCTTTTTTTTTCTTGGTTGAGCTTGCGGTCACTATGTAGTTGAATCAGGCCCTGCAAGAGCAAAGCTTACTTCAAGCAAGAGGCAGTACGATATATGTGTAAGGTCTATTATAGAAGGTATTTCTCAAAGTAAAAAAAGTCGCTGATAAAAACTCTACTTACGGTGACTCATTAGTCCCTACATTATTACTATTGATAATCAAATCCAACGCTGTAAATTGAATGCTACATTCAGCACCCAAATAGGAAATCCAGGATTTATTTTAAAGGTCAGGGAACGTTCGTACCAAATCTAATTTTATTCCAACCGAATAAAATTCAAAGGATTCCAATTCAGTACAAATTAACGACGTATTGTTAAAAAAAGTTTATCGCAAATACCCGTTTATTAACAAAAGTTTAAATACAGGGGGAACGTGTTCAAACGCAAGTTTAACCCTTCCGATGATTCGGTTTAATTCTGTTAATTCGATTTTAATGAGTCGCACCAGCTCCAACTGGAAATTTTGCTATTAAGTTTTTGTCCAATCATCGAGAACTGAAATTATTAATGCACATGCCTTTGACCGCTACTTCATCTGCTTAGATTTAGTTTATCTCTGCGGTCGTGAGCCAAACATTGCACCAAAATTGTATCGCAATCGTATGAACGATAAAATGTATATACATTCATATGTATACTTTTCACCGATGACGATAAAGTGCCAAGGTGACCAATAGTGAGTCTATCGCCGTTTTAGGCACTATACATACGTCTTTGAACTAATTCTCAGACTAAATCACGTTATGCGAAATCACTGCCCATAAGTTTATTAGATAAACTCATTGGTACAGGCCCCGCTGAGTTTCGAACTTGCGTCGCTTGCGTAGCAGGTGACTGCTCCAACACCAAGGCCACTACGGCTCTTTCAACGGCTCATAAACACAAATAGGGATCGAATAAATTACGAACACCACAAACTACTTCAGTATAAAATTCAGTATTCAACCCTCCAATACTCGTTTAATCAGCGTTATAAATTCATAGAGCACGCGTCACCCGAAAAACTTAACTCTTCAATGAGATTGTGTTCACTATCAAGATTAACTCCTTTAGGGCGCACACAAACCAACTGTCGTATTATAAGTTAACGCACAGATTATACCCGTGTCATGTTGAGTATCATAAATCAGACCGCCGCGAATTATTTAAATGCCATAATGACTCACGAGTAAAAGTTAAGGGAGCACCCCGTATTTATCACGCCGGACCCCGGATTACGGGTAGGGTTAATAAATGCCGGTTGCACGGAGCGCGGCCATTTTGTTTTTATCAGCGTTTGAAATTCGAATTATGAACGGCGATTCATCTTTGTGGGTGAGGTTTTTTTTGAATTACCATCCGCGTTTTGAGTTAGACCTTTTTTGTTAAAAAGTTTTATGTAAATTCTGCTTTACCCTCGTCGGAGAGCTGGAGTAAAGTTTTAAATTTTAATTATTATAAAATTATAAAATTGTCATACAACTTCTGACAAATAAAACTATTTCATCCTCATCAAAATAACGCCACACAACGACGGTGAATTGTAAATATATTTGTGTATATCACTTATATCGTCGCATAAATCAATTCAACGTTGAAATGGACGCAAACAATATTGGCGGTCGGCATTGTTTATACAATGGACAAAAAGTCCCGGAGTAGGCAGTGAGGGGGTTAGGGCTGGCACTGAATGAAAATTGTGTTGTTCTATTTGTTTCGTAAGTATATAAATTTTGTTAGTACCATGGTGGCCCACCCCTGCTACGTAAGCGACGCAAGTTCGAAACCCAACGAGGCCTGTACCAATGAGTTATTCTAAAAACTTGCATGCAGTAATTTCACACCACGTGCTCGATGAAGGAAAATAACGCGAGGAACCTACATATGTCTGAGAAGTAATTCAAATACGTACGTTTGTATTGTGCTTGAGACGTGTTATTACAACACCTCTGCCTACCCTTCGAGGAATACAGACGTGGGCATTTATGTGATTAAATTAAACTTATATGTATACCACGCTACAAATCAATAAAACCAGGAGTTGTCAGCCCTAGAGAGCAGAGTAGGGTGGCCATTTGTTACAATTTGCCCACCGTGCCCGGATGCGAACCGTCTTAATGGCCAATGCTTTATTTGGCTGCCAAAGATCCCCCTGATGGGGCAACTGTTAGTCTGACTTGATTGTAACACAGTTAACATGTCAATTGTTTACTCAGACTTATTGGTTCCTTTGCAACAATTAAAACTCAATACGAAACTCTAAATTCAACACAACATTTAGTGATGGGATTGTCTGACTATGGTGTTAGGCAAAGTGGCATGAAACATAATAAAACCTTTTGGTCGCTAAGCCTTATGAACTGATCCTGGTAAAATGTTATATTTATCGCAGAAAGTATGATCTCCTACCGAATTTCGGTTACAGCGGCTAATCTCAACGAGGATCAGCCATGTGCGCAGGAGATATTATAGGGCACAAGTGTGTGCGCAAATACAGGTGCACTCTTTATTCTCTCACTCTCATAGTCCGATGGGAGGCAATCCGACACGACCGGAGAGAGATCAGGCGTAGGACCAACGGTGCAACGTGCTTTCCAAGGCACGGGGATGAAATTACCACCAACTTCCAAACTCCGGGCATTAATTGTGAATTTCTTGACATAAAAACCCAATATCTATTTTTGATTCGACCCGGGACGTCGTGATTGGCAGGCGAATTTACTAACCACTAAACGAACAAGGCAGTCCCAGAAAGTACAGGTGTTACAACACCCACTTTTCACTGAATATGATCAAGTGCCAACGTGACAGAGGGTGAGTCCATCGCCGTCTCTGGCACTATACATACGTCTTCGAATTACTTCTCAGAATATGCAGGTTTCCTCACAATGTTGTCCTTCACCGTAAAGCACGTGGTGTGAAATAACTGCACATAAGTTTTTAGAAAAACTCATTGGTACAGTGATTCGAACTTGCGTCGCTTGCGTAGCAGGCGACTGCTCTAACCCCAAGGCCACCACGGCTCACTAACATATTTATGTTATTGAATTTCTTCTCAGCCAGACGCAGGTTTCCTCACGATGTGTTTCCGTACGACGGCTTAAAGGCAATACCAGCAACGTAAAACTTATTGGTAAAGATCGCTTGCGTAGAAGTACGTATGTAGTCAGTATGGCTCCAAATAGTTAATTTTCCACAGCTTTTAATAATGTGTATGGTACATACGTAATCAACTCAAAGACATACAGACATACAAACAAAATAATACATATCCAGGATAAGGGGCCGCAAATCTGAGTTTTTCCTCGTGGTCAAATTATTCCGTCAAACTGATTTGGTGACGAGGAATTCCATTTCCCCATGACCAAGCTCACGGCGAAAACTACATTCGTAACATCGCTAATACGTAATTGAACTTAATTAGATGTAATTATCGAAGGATGCAAAAACTAGAGTCATCCAAGCATTCCCACAGGAGGGGTCTCATTATTGGTGCAATTATCCTAATTCGTGGCCCATAATACGGCTGCTTTGGGGTAGTCGTGTGGAAAAAGTATTTTAAACTTGTTAAATGCTAGCAGTTAGGAGCTATTTAGCTTGTTTCTGAATTTCTGAACGTATATCACAGCGATTGGGAGTGTGTACAGAGACGGCTGATAGTCAAAGTCAAAGTCAAAAATATCTGTATTCGATTAGACTTTTCACAAAATACTTTTAGATCGTCAGAATGGCATAATTATATAGGATTATTCATGCTACCGCCAGGTTCGGAAGGCTGCTTTTACTGAGAAGAACCTGGCAAGAAACTTAGTGATTACTCTTTTTAAAAATATTGTACTATATAAAAGAAAAAAACATAAGCCCATGGACACATTTTCAATGCACAAATGTCGATGAATATTATAAATAAAAGTCTAGTAGTTCAATGGGGTAAGGGCAGGATGATGATGATGATCATACTAGCGACCTCTCTTCACATCGGTTACCATTAGACCATTACAATCTAAGCTTACCATGTTTTGCTTTGACATTCTTAGGCTTAAACGTAAATTAACATAATTAAAACGAAATTCTGCTAAAATGGCTAGATGCCACCAAATGCGAAAAAACTATTATATTTGCCTTTGTAGCAGCGCTTCTTCGCTCGCTACAGAGACGGCGCTTCTCGCTAACGAATGCGAAGTTTGAGTACAAATATATGAAAACCTAAATCGCACAATAAGAGTTTTCAAGCACATTGCAGTATATGTACAAGTTTCCGACTAAAATAGTAGGAGCCGCGGTTCGCTAGACATGACACTGGACTGGCTGCTTTGCTGGGGATGAGCATCACTCGCTCTCCACGCACATACATATAATATATGCTCACGCTCTCCGAAAAGTCCCCGAAGGAGTAGGCAATAAAGTTATATCCCACTTTTCACCAATTAAAAACCTCTGCCTGTCTGTTTGTTTATTCCGGCTAATTTCAGAAATGACGTGAAGGATTTTTAACGGGACCTTCAATGGCAGATAGCTGATTCAACAAAGAATAACATAGGTTAAACTCCATCCATGACATTAAGTCTACGCGGGTGATATCACGGGGAAAAGCTAGTATTGATTGAAGAAATAACACCCTATATGTTAACCAAACAGTTTTACATTTTACAAATCGAATCGAATTAAATCAAACTAACCGATAAAACATCGTGCGATCTCTTAAAGATGCGTTTACATGACGCTTCTTATCATAATAAACTATTTATATATTTTATAAACTACTGAACATTATTTGTAAAAGATTATGCGGACTTCTAAAAATGATTTAAAGACCTAAGGATTGATGGATAGTTTGCGTGAAAGATTGTTTGAAAGGTAGTGAATACAGAAATGATGGCAGATATAAATAAATAGAAGAGAAGAATTATTCGCCGACCACAAATGGCTCGAGATAAGGATATGAGGTACCATTATTAGACTTATATATAATTAAAGATAAGGTAAAAGATCCCGTAACGAGTTAAGAACGAGTACCTTTGAATGCAGTATCACCACCAATTTCTAGGTCCTGTCTATATTTTATTTTTTGCGACTACCTAAAGAGAGTTTCAAATGGAGGAAAAAATCTTAAGTACGCAATTGGTAAACGCTGCCTTAAATAAAACATTTACAACATCGATAGTCCAGTGCAGTTTACAGCCTCACACAAAGTTTAGTGTGGCCATTACTTTTATTTATTGCTTAATTATTATATTGGGCGGTCATCGCGTAGTAATGTTACCTAATTGCGCTTTGATCGTTATTATGGCCCCACCTATAAATTCTTGGAGTTATTGATGGTATTAACTTTGATGAATTAAACGTAAAATGCGGTTGGAAATTTTAAGGAACATTTTATAGGGTTTCGTAAGAGAAGCTGATGCTCGCAGTTTCGCCTGCATTGACTTAATTTCATGGGTGGCCGCAGAACCCTAATGCATAAACTATCTGCCATTGAAAGTCCTATAAAGATTGGTCCAGCCGTTTCGGAGGTTAGCCAATAGAAACAGATACAAATAAAAAATATGTTTAGGAAATAGTTTTTTTTATTTAAGAACCGTATATATACGTTCTTTATAATTAATTTAGTTTGGAATTACAAATATACATTTCAATTTTACTTATCTGTATAAATGTATAGATCACTCAACTAATATTTAACCCTGAAAAGCAGGTGGTTGATATAATGTCCAATTATTTAAAAAAAATTAAAACCACAAATTGCATAGCTTATTTCCGTTCAATAGCTGTTCAAATAACGAGTTATTTGTGGTTGAATTTTTAAATGAGTGTTTTCAAAAATGTATTAAAGTACCTTATTTGTTATAAATAATGTCAAGTACCTAAGTCATTGAACTTTATTTTTTTTCATTCGTAGTTAATAATATTGTCTTTTTGATCATTTACACTGTGGCCTGATCGTTCCGGCCGCAACGAAAATAAAAAATAATAAATTAAGGCCACAGTGTAAATGGGACTTACTTTTCGGGACACGACGTAAAGCACTCCTTTTATCCTTCAGTACGTTTGTTTCATAAAATGAGAAGAAGAACATTAAATGAAAGCAAGTTTATCCGTAGCCATCACTAACTATTAAAAACTGATTGTTCCTAGACAACATTTTGAATGCTTAATCTTTTTATTGATAATAACTACTTAAAACTATTTACAAGTAGAAAACTTGGCCCAAATCGGTGTCTCTCGGGATCGTGCCAAGAAGGCTGGCAGCATTGCCACGTTGAATAGCAATGCTGATTCTCTGAGCGAGAAAAGCCCCAGCCCGCTTGTCACGAGAAGCTTCTACCAGACGACGTGCAACCTCTTTGAAAAGTTGATGAGCATCTGGACCCCAAAGTCCCAGAATTTCAACCCCAAACGCAGAAATTATGGATTTTGATTGCTTATTATTCCACGATGACTGTTACGACGCATTTCATTTCTTACCAGTTCTCCTCAAAAAGCTAGTTTCCGTTGATCAATTCTTCGACGTTCTTAAGTGCCTTACCAGGGCCTAAACTGAATAAATCATTTACATTTTACATACATATGCTCACGCCTGTATCCCAGTAGGAGCCGTGGTGGCCTTGAGGTTTGAGCAGTCGCCTGCTACGCAAGTTCGAATCCCAGCGGGGCCTGTGACAATGAGTTTTTCTAAAAAACTTATTTGCAGTGATTTCACACCACGTGCTTTACGGTGAAGGAAAACATCGTGAGGAGACCTGCATATTTCTGAGAAGTAATTCAATGACGTATGTAAAGTGTCTAAGATGGCGATGGACTCACCATCTGTCACGTTGACACTTAATCATCTTCGGTGAAAAGTGGGTGCTGTAATTACAACACCTCTGCCTACCCCTTCGGGGAATACAGGCGTGAGCATAGGTATGTATCCCATGGGGGTAGGCAGAGACCACCGTTCGCCACAAGCTACGATCCTTACATACTTATTTCGCTTCTTACACATTCATACTTCCTGCGGCTACGAGTGCTCCGAATTGGATCTTTCTGAAAACTACAATTAATTTGGTCATAGTAGTTCTTCCTTGGATGCCCTCTACCGACACTACCGCTCACATTTGCTCAATATTTTTTAGCTTCTTGTATAATTTTATCGCTCTATAATTTTCTTTTTCATTTACAATTTCAACGATACAAGGAAACCAACCCGCCTCCCCCTCAGGACCAAACTGGGGGTCTATAAGGCCTACGTGCGGTCTCGCCTCACGTACGCAGCGCCCGCCTGGTACGCCTTGGCGAGCGAGACAGCCAAGACCTCACTCCAACGTCAACAGTCCGCCGCCCTGCGTACCATCGTGGGCGCGCCTCGGTACGTGAGGAACGCGACGATCGCACGGGACCTCAAGGTCGAGAGCCTGGACGACTTCATCCGCCGCCTGGCCTCCAACATGTTCGCGCGGGCAGACCGGTCGCAGCACCCGCACCTGCGGGACCTCGCGCCTCTGCACGCGCGACCACCGGAAGGCCGGCCCTACGCGCGCGAGCTGCTTCGCGCGCACGACGACTCTTAAGGCGACGACTTCCACGCGACACCGTGAGAACACCTAGTCGCCGCCTGCTCGCTGGTCGTTAGCTGGGCCTCCCCCCACGGGGTCTCACCCGGCTGGCTTGTACCGCGCTGAGGGCGGCGTGAAGAGGATCTCTCACGCGTGCCACACTCACTGGTTGCCAGTGTCCAGGCGACGTCATCGGCCAGCATCCCTCCGGGTGCAGGCGCACCAACCCAACGCCCCGCGCGGATCACCGCGCGGCGATTGACACCACCGTCAGGGGGCCAAAAGCCCCGAAACGGTCTCCCCAGCTCCCCTACAGGGGCTGTGAGACGACATAGTGTGAAGGAAACCAACAACATAAAAAACCCATTTGCGGTCAGGAGTCAAAGATATCCCACCAATTAAACGGAATGACGTCTTAAAACAAGAAAAGGACACGCTATACGTACGACTTAGCGACTTTAATTAATTTAATTAGCCGCCCTGTACATTGGTCCTTTTACGACTTTATTTCTTCTACTCCAGACGTTGAACGTAAATACGTTCCTAACATCAGCAATTTGTAGTGTCTGCGTACAATATTATGTTTTAGCTGAGATTACCCTATGTTGTAAATCATTTGGTATTGTTGTTACTTTTTTAATTATAATTTTTTACACATGCATGCTGATACAATTTTCACTATTGTGATTTTTTTTGTAATTATCATTGTTTACTATGTAATGAAATCAACATGACGCGTTCTTCTCAGAAGGCTAGTTTCCGAAACGGTGGTCAATTCTTCGACATTCAAAAGTGGTTTTTCAGGGCCTAAACTGAATCATATCCATTCAGTGAAAAAAAAAATTGCATTTAAAAATAAAAACAGAGTGATCTTATGAAAAAAAGAGAAACATACGTGATTAATATAGAATTTCCTTCTTTTTTGAAGTCAGCTAATTATGATAGTGAGTTAAGGTTCGAGAGTAAATGTGTACGATTTTTTTTTGACATAAATTCTGAGAGATTTGTAGGCATATGTATATTACCTGAGACGGCGATGAAAATGAAAACGATTTATTCATTGTCGCTTGAACGCGTTAATCGTAGGAACTAGTAGTACGATGAAAAAATCTTTCCATGCCGATGAAGTTGACAGAAGCTAGATTTAAATTAAAATACATGTTTAAAAAAAATCTGACGATTTTGCAACTGTAATTATTTTTATTGCGCGAACTCTCTAGATTTTAACGTTGAAAGATTATGTATGACTTGTCAAGTTTCTTTTGTTCTATTATTTATTGATTATTATATAGATATGAAATTATTAACAGCACACTCTTAACGTTGTTTAGTGTGTAAATAAGTAGTTTCGTTTTTGTACACACACGGCGTTGTACTCATCTAAATCGCGCTATTGAGATTCATCTTTATTTACTTATATATTGGTCAAATCAATATCATGTGGTCAAGCAATGGAAATGACATAAACCAGTCACGTGACATGTGTCATTACCGTACATTTTGTATTGTTTATATTAGCGAAGCGTGATAATAATTTTACTTTGTCTACAAGCCCAGGGTCCTAACTATGAGCTCTTAGTGCAATGATAATTCAGCTGTATGACAGTGACAGATGTATATACGTTAAATACACATGTTTCATAATCAGAGTAAAACTATCATGGAAATAAGAGGTCATGGTAAGGCCCCAGGTCTTGCTGCCCATATTACGACGTTTCGACGAATTGATCCTGACTCCCAGGCATAATTTGTTATGCAAGCACTCTGTAGATTAAGTAGAGACTTGTACGAGTGGTACTTAATGCTGTAAAAATCTGAGAACGTATCTGAGTAAGAGCTAAGTTATTCAGTAGCTAAGCGACGGGATGGAATAACATTTTTAAAAGAATCTAAGAGATAGGTAATACGTGCTGTGAATGGGCGAGACTTAGGTGTCGCAGTACTTAATATCACTATGATAAAATTGAATTACGCCTCGCCGTACCTATGCACCGTTCGTAGAAAAAGTTACCGTCTAATATATATTTTTATACTCCATAATTCTTCGAGAATAGCGCCTGGCAAAGTTGCTATCCCGCATCACCAAAATAAAGGGAAGAAAAGACTACAAGCTATACGTAATATTTTATCCATATCTATACAGATCAATGGAAGTGTCTGTTTGTTATTCCAAATTAAAAGCTTTTACTAAATGCCTTTGAAAGTATATAAACAAAAATATAAAAAGAAATTCAAGTGTTTTTCTCTGTGTCTGTCTGTCTAGTTATTCAGGCTAATCTTTGAAATGGCCTGAAAGGTAGATACTTGATGTTATAAACAGTAACCTAATTTTTATTATAAAAACATTACGTCATCGATAAAGCCACATGTGAAATTATGTCTACGCTGGAGACATCACGGGGCACAGTAGTTTGAAATATATGTATGACACATGATATACATATGTATATGACATACAGTAAGGGAAGAAAACTAACTAACGATGCTGATCTATACTATACTATAGAGGAATGATTCGTATGTAAGTATGTTTGTAACGAATTGGCTCAAAAAGTACAGGACCAATTTGAAAAAGTCTTTCAGCAATGAATAGCTACATTATCAGCGCAAAATAAAGGCTATGTTTTATTCCTGTACTCTTACGGGAACGGGAACTATGCAGGTGAAACCGCGTGACGTCCGGTAGCATTTTATAATTAGGTACGTATATTTTAATCGTGTCTACAACCTCACCAACTGTCCCATAAGTAATCAAGTAATTTATCAATTCCTATCCATCTCTAAGTCGAAGTGTAATATAATCTAACCAGGACTTTAACTTTTTTAATCATTTAGCCTGCCAAGTCTCACTCGGCGTGGCGTCCGCAAAAAGTTTGATTGCGCCTCGTGTGGACAAGACAATTGCTTAGTTTTTGCACTTACACCCTTATAGCTGAGAAATGAAGATTGTTGTACTTACTAATGCCGTTAAATGGAGAGGAGTCGTGGTGGCTGTGAGGTTCGTGCAGTCGCCTTCTATGCAAGCGACGCAAGTTCCAATCCCAGCGTGGTCTGTACCAATGAGTTTCTCAAAAACTTGTGTGCGGTCATTTCACATTAAGGTGAAGGAAAGCATCCTGAGGAAACCTGTATTTGTCTGAAAAGTAATCCAATGACGTATGTATAGTACCTGAGACGGCTATGGACTCACCCTCTGTCACGTTGGCACTTGATCATATTCGGTGAAATGTGGGTGTTGTTACAACTCCTCTGCTTATCCCTTCGGGGACCCTTCTGGGATGGCGTGAGCATATATATATAGTAATTCAAAGCCTGTATAGTGCCTGAGACGGTGATGGACTTACCATAATCACTTAATCATCTTCGGGGAAAAGTGGGTATTGCAATTACAACACTTCTGCATACCGTTTCGGGGAATACATGCGTGAGCATATGTGGAGGTACAATTATATTGAATAGAATCATGTGATACTTGGTCAAGTTTATGTTCATGGTTGCACAAATAGAAATAGCTACGTTTTACTCAGCTTTTAACAAGTGTTATAGCGGTTGCCAGTTCCCAAAGGGGAAGAGCTGTGCTAGCTGTTTTTATCTTGTAATATATTTATGAGGTGGGCAACGCGTGAGTGACACTGGTGGTGGTCATGATCATAGGCTGTGGCCGCTTACCATCAGACGGACGGTACGCTTGTCTGCAACCTTCGATGAAAGAGGTAAGGCATAATGGGATTTCCCGATTGAAATAAGGAACTGCCCGATTGGGGACTGTACTTCCATCTTACAGAAGGTTGCAGCCAAATTATGCTCTCTTGAGTAGTATTTAATTGTTTTCTTGCGGTGATTAAGGTCGCGTGTGCTTCTATTCTTAAGGTAGGTAGGTGCTAGGTAAGCAATGCGCGAGTGACACTCTGGTGTTGGTCATGTTCATAGGCTGCAGTATTCTAGTGCAGTATGCACGTTTCTTTGCCACCTGAGCAGTGTAAAAAAATTGCTTATTATGTTACTTGTAAACCATGTTAACTTAACCTCTATAAAACCTGCCATTAGCTTGCTGAAAGGTGACATGTACCGGAGCCATAGGTCTGTCGATAAAGTTGCGTCACATCACATGATTCGAATATAGGTATATAAAGGGCTTGCAATGCGCCGCATAAGCAAATTATTGGTACCCGCGTTGACTTACGATCCAATTCAAAAATAGAAGGAAATTACCCCCGAAACTTGGAAATTGTGTTACCAAATGCCATTAAAGATAGATCAAAGTGTTCGGGGGCACGCTGCTTAGCATTCCGAAGACGTATGCAAAGATAAGTGAACACTCATATTCGTCGCTCCCACCGATCGCGGCTCCACATAAATTATTCGAAGCAATAAAATTATAATTTTTCGCTTCCCACTGTGGTACAGACGCGTTGAAAATGATAACTAGTACGAGCGGAATCAGATTGGCTTTTCTAGAACTAGTCTCAGAATGTAAGCTTAATTGTAGGTTTTGAAGCATAACACCCAACAATAGAGTTCTTTTTGCGCGTTATTCTGTAAGGCTTCTCAGCGTCGAAGTTGACTTCGAGCGTCGGTTTCAATCTTAGGAAATTGATAAGCTCAATTTCGTATCTTTGAAACTCGACGTCGATTGCGATGCTCAGAAACCTAAATATAGCGCGGCAGTGGTTCCCGTACACCTTTCTTGAAGAATCCTATGCTTTGGAAAACCACGGACATGCCATTCCCTTTGATGAACTAGACACATCATCTCCCTGGCGTTATACCACACGTAATGGGGTCGGCAATTAATTTAACCCAATATGACTGATCACCAGATTTTTATACAAAGTGACTGCCATCTGACCTTCACAACCCCTTTTACGAGGATAATAGCTCATCTAGGTTGGATCAGTCAGATTCTCTTAGTCAGACTCTCTTATTCTCCGTCTGCCCTGTGACGAGCCCAAAGATGTTTAATTTGGCTTAACGTGCTTTCCGAGGTACGGAAGGAACTCGGTCGGTCACCCATCCAATTACTGTCTAGTGTTGGGGTTAATTAAGTTCGCTGATCGAAAATAGCAACCACTAGAACTTCCTCTAGGCACAATGCGAGTTTATTTCTCGACGTTCATATCTGCCTACCAAAACTGTTTAATATATCAATTTTCAAATAGCTCTTTGGTTGATGACACGATTCAACCAACTCAACAAAAACAAAAATTCGATTGATTCATTAATGAGATTCTCGTTTGTTACGAAATTAATCCAATTACCAATTTGCAATTGCAATTAACATTGAAATGCAGTGTCATACCATTGCTCATTATTGCAGTTCAATTATTCTGTTGTATGCTCAATACTTGAAGTCTAGATACACTTTGTTAGTAAATTCTACTCATATTATGTACGTGAAAGTTTGTAAGAATGTATGTTTGGATGTATGTTTGTTACACTTTCACACAAAAACTACTGTATGGATTTTAATGATTGTTTACAATAATATAGCCTATACATCATAATAACGAATAAAGAGCCGTGGTGGCCTCGGAGTAGGAGCAGTCGCCTGCTACGCAAGCGAATCCCAGCGGGGCCTGTACCAATGAGTTTTTCTAAAAAACTTATGTACAGTGATTTCACACCACGTGCTTTACGGTGAAGGAAAACATCGTGAGAAAACCTGCATATTTCTGAGAAGTAATTCAAAGACGTATGTATAGTGCCTGAGACGGCGATAGACTCAAAATCTGTCACGTTGGCCTACCCCTTCGGGGAATACAGGTTATTATGATGTACATACATACATATACTCACATATGTATGTATGTACATCATAATAACACATAGGCATATGTAATAAGTGTCAAGTAACTAGATATAAAACCTAACACGTACAGACGGAGTCGCGGACACCAGCTAGTTGTTAATAAAATATTATTAGTGTCATTGTTATGATAAAGGGTCTAAGGGAAGTTTAATATTTTCTAGTGAAAACTGTAGGTACACTGTTACACAACCTCCAAATTTCCATATTTCAAAAATCCAAATTTATTACGGACTATTTGGCGGTCAGTACATTATAGTAATAAAGCAGGATTTTTTTAGCATGGGAAACCATTTTAGGATACTTCAACCACTCTGAATTCCTTTTGGTCGCTTAGTTTTACACGCCTCTTTAGTGCCTCATCTTGCCACCCCCAGTGACTTAGGAGTTGGACCTTTATATATCCTTATTTTTTTGATAACGAGGGGGAACCTTCAAAAGGTCCCCGACCGCCTGCGAGGCAGATCGGGGTATGTGGGATTCTTAACGCACTAAAACCCCCCCGGTGGCCATCCTCAGTCCTCAGGGGGGACTCCGGGTTCTATCCTTTCTATACCTGGCTGAACACAGCACTCTTAGGCAGTATTATTTGGCTGTGATCCTCTGTAAGTTAAAGGTTCCCCAGTTGGCCTCAAATTTCAAGGAGCTCTCATTATGGCCTAACTCTTACATAACATTAAGTATAAAGTGTGTGCCCGTAGTCATCCTAAAATTCCTGTAACTAAACTAACTATAGCCTGGTTAGAGTAAATTAGGGACTTTGGGTAAGGACTGGCGTACACTACGCAAATAGAGACCGGCCCTAGGGAACCATCAGACATAGACGAATGGCGGGTTAGGAAGGCCACACACTGGGCTTAATTGACTGCGACGGCTCCAGATATATTAATGTGTTTCGAATTTTAAATTTGTCTGGGTTAAATAAGGCATTCGTATTTTGGATCATAGCTAATATTTTTTGGCGCGCGATGGTAAGGTTTAAAAAAGGTATTTAGAATTTTAGATTAAAGATTTTTTTGTTAACATGATAGGGTATTCTGACGAGCTCAGAGGAGCTCGTGGCACAGTTGCTATTGCGCATGTCATTCGATCAGCGAAGTTAAGCAGCCCTAAGCCTAGCCAGTAATTGGATGGGTGATCGCCCGAGCTCCCTCCGTGCCTCGGAGAGCACGTTAAGCCGTCGGTCCCGGTTGCCAATTTATCATCTTTGGCAATCGTTACAGATCAGTCGGAGACCTAAATTAGTCTGACAACTGGTTTAACCCAGATCACAGATTTTCCTCGGTAAAGGGGTTGCGAAGGTCAGATGGCAGTCGCTTCGTATAAAAATCATGTGATCAGCCACATCGGGTTGAATCAAGTGCCGACCCCAACAATGTATGGGATAAGGCCAGGGAGATGATGATGATGGGGTATTCTGACGCTGTTCGAATCTCAAGTGTCAACACTGACTGCCCCGTACTTGACTATGAAATACTTTTATCCACTGAACTTAGGTTTTATACACAGTTAACTACCATGTAACAACCACATAAAAAATATGAAAACATTGAAGTTTCAAATCACGAAATAACTCCGTGGAAGTAGTTAGTTTTACAACGTCGTAAACTAGAAGCGTTCCTACTAATATGTATCCTTTCTTGAGGCGTATAAAGTTTACATTGTAGTAAATCGTAAAGTTACAATTTCACGTTGAAGGAAAACTTGCATGCCTGAGAAGAAAGTCAAAGACGCATGTATGGTGCCTGCCTGTGACGGCGATAGACTCACCAGCTATAACGTTAGCACCTTATAATTTTCAGTGAGAAGTGATGTTAGAAAAATATAGGGTCAGAAGTATTGTAACAACAACACCCACTTTTCACCGTCATCAAGTGCCAACGTGACAGAGAGTCTATCTCCCTCTGAGGCACTATACATACGTCATTGAATTACTTCTCAGACAAAATATGCAGGTTACCTCTCGATGTTTTCCTTCACCGCAAAGCACGTGGGATGAAATTACTGCACTTACCTAAGTTTTTAGTAAAGCTCATTGGTACAGGTCGCTGGGATTCGAACTTGCTTAGCGGGCGACATTGCTTAAACCCCCTGGCCACCACGGCTCTCTTCAGCTCGGTTCAAGTACTCAGCTCTCTTGGTGGTAAGCGTACAGATTTTAAGGTTGTACAATTAGGGCATACACACACAGTACCCACTTGTGTACAGACATGCCTCGTGCCTGTCTGTGACAGATGTGTGATTTATTTGACAGATACTTAAGGCTGGAGTACACACAATGCTTACACACGGTTGCAGATCAATAAAACTGCGGTTAAGTCTTGTGTTGTCTTTAAAGTAAAGTTTTGAAAATTGATTTAGGAAAAATGTGAACACGAGACGGAATTTGTATTCCGTATGCTCGTTCCTAAAAAACTTTTAAGAATTTAGTATATGTCATGCAAAGAATGAGGAGTCAGTAATAAGTGAAATTTTTATTGCATGGAGGGGAAAAGTAAGAGAGGCGTGGCAGTGCTAGCAATAGTTGATGTGATCTTGCAAGCATAATGATTCCATTCTTATGAAGTTGTTATTGCGCTACTGCCACTCTTAGGCTTGGTAAACTAAAGGCAAATTTGATGATAGGTAGGACTTGACGGCAAAATGCGTTGCGCCAAATAACGATGAAAATTTATCTGTCAGTGTCATTTTTTGTATATAACATTAGCAAAATCTAGAACCCGTAAAACGTGGGCGGTTACATTTGATAATTTGAGTGAGTCACGACGTTATATGACAATTTTAAAATGGAGTAAAATTTTTTTTTGCCTAACTAGAGCTTTAATCAAGCTTAGTGGGTCACGACCTAATCAATATTTGTCCCTTAGAATAAAAGTTGTAGATATGTAGGTTGGTTATAGATATACGTATATAAGTTTCCATTGATCCCCTGATAGAAGAACAGTCACTTATTAATATGTTTCAAGGTACACACTCGTCTCCTGGTATAAAAGTTACGTGACGGACATATAGTCGCAAAACATTGAAGCTGCCTCTTTAAGATCCGGACGCCCTAGTACTTTAGATAGATCAGGGGACCAGTGGGCACAGGGTGCGAATTTCTGGGGTCGAGTGGGTCCCGGCTTAGGTAAAGGCTGTAGGCAAGGGCCTACAATCTACATACTGCAGTAGTCTTTGATACTACTGATGACTTTGCCTGCTGGTAAAGACAAACCAGTGCTCCAAGTGTAGATTTTGACACAATGAGGAAAATAGGTAGAAGATATCGTCGACGTACAACCTATACTTGGGACACAGGATACTCAGATCATACTGAAGAAATACTAATTAAAATAAGTTTTCATCATGGACTTTACAAAGAGTGATAAACTCGAAATGCTCGGCAGAAAAACTAAGCTCATGACAACATAATATTACACCTACGCTACCGTGTACTCATAAAGATAATTATAATAAATGTGAAAGCGGCCGGTGTGCACGCAGCGTTAATTAGTGAGACAGGATGGTTCTGCTATTTGTCGGCATCTAATTTGAGCCGTTGACAAGTAGTGGCTGGAAGACAGCTCATAGTGAGGACTTGGCCTTATATTTTACGCGATGCAATATTTCATACTGTGAATTTTACAATTGTGAAGAATGTTTTTCTAATAAACTATCTAAGTATGTAGTTTTGTATGTTACACACTCTTTAAGTTGGTGTCATATACGATTTCATATTCAATTAGAATAAAAAAAATATTACGAATTTATATTCATTTTAATAATTTGTTTGTTTCGCTGTTATATTTCTAAAACTTTCTTTTGGATACCTTGTTGTTTATTGCTGAAAATCCACTCTTTGGAAGAGAACTGTCTCTGGTAAACAGGTTTTCGAAATCAGGGTCGGAATATTTTCGAATAAAACATATCGGTGTTAGTAAAAAAAAAATTTTTTTTTAAATGATATACTTCTTTTGTATCAATGCTGTTGGATTCAGTACCCTTCGATTATTTATGTTCCAAACGCACGAGTTTCTGTGGTCTCCTACCGGTATTTTTTATGAACTACCATCGCCTAATTAACGCCACGTGTGGACAGATACATGGTTGAGGGCGGAATAACTCATATTTTACATATTTATTTATACGTTAAAGTGGTAAAAATATGATTTATTATTACCGAAAACATGCTATAATAATCCCTTTGTGATATAGACACGTTTTGGTGAAGCCAAATGGTCTTTTGTATTAATTGTAATTTTGCCTAGTTTATTTTCTGTTCCTCTTAAAAACACCTACTCGTAGAATTGTACGCTTTGTTAAAAGTATTTTGTTCGTCGTTATATTGAAAACTACCGGACGTCACGCGGTTTCACCCGCGTAGTTCCCGTTCCCGTGAAAGTACGAGGCTAAAATATAGCTTATATTAATTAATGATAGTGTAGCATTATAATGGTGAAAGAATTTTATAATCCGTCCAGTACTTTTTGAGCTAATTCGATACAAACATACAAACCAATCCTCTTTATAATATAAGTATTGAAAATAATTTCTTCGTCCCCCATAAGTTTTGGTACAGTCCCATATAATTCCATCGAAACGACAAATAAATATTCAATTCATAGGCCAAAATAACTCACGTCCGGCGTAAAAGGAATTTTATTAAGTGTCATTAGTTCATATCTCAACATTAAAAAACAGGGGCCCGAGGCGAGGACCCTGCGGGACGCCGAGACGGTCAGTGAGATTTTTTCATATCCATGCACTCAAATAGGCTTGTTATGAACCAGCTGTGAATTAAATTGGAATCGTGTTGGGCTCTTAATGAATTTGTTAGTTAGATACTTCGTATTTTAATAACATTCTGTGGTAGATGCCGGGTCGAAAGTTTCAGTTCGTTCGTAATCACATTGTTTTGTTAATCGTATTGTGATTATTGTCTATTTTTATATTGTATTTGTTCAATTATCTGTTGTTTTGTTTATTTAATTAATCACATTGCTTCTATTCTAAATTGTTTGTCGGTCTAATAGCCTTGTTATCCAGTGTTCAGTGGTCTGCGAACCGAATGGTCGCGGGTTGAGTGCTGAGAGTAGATATTTATACAGTAGTATTTGAACTTTATAGAACTCATGACCTACGAAAGATAGCAGGAGACAATGGATGGAGACAGTTGGAGGAGGCCTACACCTGAGAGGGATCATGACTTTATATTTACATATCTTTAAATTTTATTGTATTTTGTTATGTTAGGATTAATTCAAGGAACAATAAAGGCTTATTATTATAATTATATTTGAGCATTTACCTGGATGTTCTAAGTATGTATGTATATTTATTTTAAGCATATAATAAACGATTTGACTGTCTTGTTACTAGCTAATAATATCCTATTATGGGATTTGGATATTTATGTTGATTTCAATATTTAATCTAGTTAAATCGTAAACATGTAAATTCCCTCCGTCTTATTATGAATTTATTACACTATTCTCTTTGTCGCCAGTGAGATGTAATATATTCAACAATGAGTGTCGGCACCCAAAAGGCTGTCACGTTTGAAGAAGTCATAACTTAATGTGACACGTCCGTAACTTATTATAATGTATGTGTGCCGTGAGATGGCGTTTTTGGTTATCTTTACTTAAATCCAGATCTAACTGGTTTAGATGTAAGTGGAGTTAGAGAAAAAAACTTGAATTATGATATTATTCTGAGGGGAAACAATAAAACGTCTGACTAGGACGTGCCCTGTGGAGAGGGTTATAAACTTAGTGATGTGTGTCAAGGTAAACTAAAACGACGTGCCAGTTTCCCAATATTACTTGTAATAAGAACATCATATATGCTCACGCCCGTATTCCCCGAAGGGGTAGGCAGAGGTGTTGTAATCGCAACACCCACTTTTCACCGAAGATGATTAAGTGCCAACGTGACAGACGGTGAGTCTTACATACGTCATTGAATTAATTCTCAGAAATATGCAGGTTTCCTCACGATGTTTTCCTTCACCGTAAAGCACGTGGTGTGAAATCACTGTACATAATTTTTTTTTAGAAAAACTCATTGGTACAGGACCCGCTGGGATTCGAGCTTGTGTCGCTTGCGTAGCAGGCGACTACTCAAACCTCAAGGCCTCCACGGCTCCTTGTAACAAGAAATGCTATTATATAAAGATTAGTTATTAGGTACGTACTTATTGATTATCCCAATCCTGGAAAAAGTCTTTAACAATCAATGTTAGTGTAAATTTCAAACATTACTCCCTTATTAAAAAATATAGACTACGATAGTCCATAGTTTAAAAGTAACTCCATTTCTTTTTGTGATACGGGTTTAAAAAGGGATGGACATAGTTTTAGTCCATGTAATAAGGGGATTAGAGTTTACCAGCCCAATTATCCTTACGTGTTAAATTGTGTAATTTAAGCCATTTTGATACATTGCAATATATTTATTTTTGTCTTTTTAACCAACTTCAAAAAAGGAGTAAGTTATAAATTCGACTACGTTTGTATTAATGAGAACTTTACACCTAGCTGGGTTATGACTGGTGCAAATGCATTTTGCTAAAAATCCCTACAAAATTATTTTACAAAAAAAAACTGCCTTAAAACATAGAAAAATAAAATTATGCATCACACTCGGTGCCAAACACCCAATTTAAAAGTAAGTAATTTATTTCTCATAATTTTATTTGTTTCTCTTTGGAGGCGATATACATTTTTTAAATTCAAATGCAAGTCCTACTTCAAAATCATTAAGCCATAATACCAGCGCTATAAACAGACAATTCAAATAGAAAGCGGCCTTTAAGCACATAATTCCTATCGTCTTCCAATTCCCACCGTTACCTAATTTGAATATCATCTTCCCGTACACCCCCATTGGCGACAGATCGGCCGATATTATTGTTCTATGGGTGAATGCAAATGAAATTCAAGCTACGTGTCGTGAGAATGAGATTGGGCACCGTATTCTGAGTCGATCGAGATTGTGGGGAAAGATTTATAGTGGTTTTCGAGATTTTCGGTTTGCTTACCAAAAATCTCGAATCTTTTGATTTGGTTATCAACAATTAGGCTGTATTATATCCCAGCTAGCCTTAAATATCGAACTTTTGTTAGGAAGAATGAGCATTGATTTATTTATTAATAGCAGATGAAAAGGCTTGGCTTGTTGATTATGACCTATGGATCTGTGATTAAAAAAATCATCTTTTTATATTTAGTAAAGTTATAGGAACGATTCTTTTTCTGGACTACAAAAGACCTTAGTTTCAACAATGATTATCCTTATAATTAGATAATTTATAACATGATCGACATTAAACAATCGAGTGCTATAGAAATCGGCCTCCTTGTCGCGTTCTCACACAGCTATTCGGTTAACCCCGTGTTAACCTTCCAATAGCGTGAAAACACTAGCACCGAACGGTGGACCTTTAAACCTCAGCAATTATATGGTAGCGATTTCTATGGTTTCACGGTTATGCTTCCTTAAACCTACTTAGTTCGTCTCCCTGGCCTTATTCCATACATTGTTGGGGTCGGCACTTTTTTTTTTTCATCCCCGACCGCCCAGGGAGAGGCAGGTCGGCGTGTATGGGATTCTTACCACACTAAATCCCCGCGGTGGCCATCCTCAGTACTCAGGGGGACTGATAGTTCGCACCGGTGTTCCCCCACACTTCGCCGGGGCACATCCCCGGGGCAGCCACCTTCCTGGGCCCGCGGCTCGGTGGTCAAAGCTCCCACCCCGAACACCGCCAACAGGCCCTTTTAGTCGCCTCTTACGAAAGGCAGGGGATACCATAGCCAAATTCTTAGACCCTGGCTATTGGGTGGACGGCACTTGATTTAACCCGATGCGGCTGAGCACGATTGTCATCTGACCTTCGCACCGAGGAAAATTTGTGATCTAGGTGAAATCAGTTGTCAGACTATTTTAGGCCTCCGACTGAGCTGTCACGATCGCCAAAGATGTTAAATTGACAGCCGGGACCGACTTAACGTTCTCTCCGAGGCACGGAGCGGTATACCATCCAATTACAGGCTTGGGTTAGGGTTGCTAACTTCGCTGGTCGAATGATATGCGCAAAAGCAACTGTGTGACGAGTTCTTCGATTTACTCAAATTAGTATTGGCCTAAACTAAGTAACGGTACTAGAAAAGTTATTAGAAGCGATACAAAATGTATGGAAATTACATAAATCAGGCACGTGACATATGTCATTCCCATACATTTTGTATCGCTTTTCTATGAGAAGCGTATACAGGTCCAGGTAGGTTAGTAGGTACATAATATTATTACTAATATTGAAACATAATTTGTATTATCATGAAAATAATATTTTTCAAACTATTACATACCTCCATACATACATATTCTCACGCCTATATTCCCCGAAAGGGTAGGTTTGGTAACACTCACTTTTCATCGAATATGATTTAGTGCCTGACAGAGGTGAGTCTATCGCCGTCTCAAGCACTATACATATGTCTTTGAATTACTCGTACTTCACAGAAATATGCAGGTTTCCTCACGATGTTTTCCTTCACCGTTAAGCACGTGGTGTAAAATCATACACATTAATACACGCCGCACTGGGTTTCGATCTTGCGTAGTAGGCGACTTCAGGCTATCATCTTCTGTGAAAAGTGGATGTTGTTATTACAACACCTCTGCCTACCCCTTTGGGGAACACAGACGTGAGCACATGTATGTGTTTTATTTAAGGAAAGCTTTACCAAATAATAATAATAATGATCTCCTACCGAATTTCGGTTACGGCGGCTAATCTCAACGAGGATCAGCCATTTACGCAGGAGTTATTATAGTGCACAAGTGTGTGCGCAAACACAGATGCACTCTTTATTCCCTCACTCTCAAGTCCGATGGGACGGCAATCCGACACGACCGGAGAGAGATCAGGCGTAGGACCAACAGCTTAACGTGCTTTCCGAGGCACGGGGGTGGAAACACCGCCAACTTCCAAACTCCGGGCATTTTTACTGTGAATTTCTTGACAGAAAAACCCAATATACATTTTTGACCCGACCCGGGAATCGAACCCGGGACCTCGTGATCGGCAGGCGAACGTACTAACCATTACACCAACGAGGCAGTTAGTTTACCAAATGCACCTAAAGGGTACCATGAACGTAGTCTGCGAATTTGCACCACAGTGATATTGTGTACTTTTATTCTGCAAAAAGCAGTGTTTTTAATCTCCATGCTTTCACAACTCCGCTCCTTTTCAGCTGCAGGCCATTTTAATCTATTTTCCGCTATGCACAGACGGACAAACAAAAACTGGCTAGCATTGTTGCAACTACAAAGTAATTTAGCAGGGGAATTATTGAATTGCTTGTGAAAAAATTGCTCTTAAGACGACAAATTGAAATGTTAACTTTGTATCATGTGTCAAGTGGAAAAACGGTCATTGACCTTTTAGGTAGGCTGGGGTGACCATACATTTTTATTGTGCTTTTATTCGTCAGTCTACAGTACTAATGTCTGCAAAAGAAGTCAGTTTATTATATGTATGACATAAAATTAAGTCTACGCTGGTGAAACCGCGGAGCTCAGCTTTACTTATGTAACTTGGTCCAAATAATTGGTTTTATCGGTTCCATTGCATTTAAAAATAAGTACCTGGTTGACCGAGCTGTGCCCGGTTTCTTCTTCACACAAAAAAAACCGGCGAACGTCAGTCTTGAACCTGGGTACTCTAGTTTCGTTATCGCCCCGTAAGCTGTAAGCCTCACCTTTGAGCTACCATAACTTGACAGATGTCGGCGAAATTTGCCGTCGTATTGTAATGATATTTTATAAGTTTTTCAGTGCCTTAAAACATGGTCAAAACGATGTTTTTCATAAATGAAACCTAGCTAGATACATTTTTTGCACTTGAAACCCCCTAGATGCAAAATTTCATGAAAATCGTTGGAACCGTTTCCGAGATTCAGATTATACATATATATAGAGACGTTTAAAGATATAAGACAAGATTGAACAACGAACAGGGCCCTTACCATGATCTCTTATTGCCATGATAGTTTTACTCTTATTATTAGACAGATGTATATACGTCACATACATATGTCAGTGTCAGACAGCTGAAATATCATTGCAATAAGAGCTCATGGTTGGGCCCCAGAAGACCTTGTTACCTCAACATTTCTAAAATTAATGAAATTATATCATTCCAAATTAACGAATTTTCTGTTCTTCAAATAATAATCTAACAAGAACATAGATCTCATCAATCATCTATAGACACCCTAAAATCGCATAAATACTTCATCTCGAGTGCTTTGTGGTTGTGACAGGGTCCAGTGCGCTGTTGTGCCTCCAGCGAACATGCTCGGACATGGCCCGGATCTGAACTGTATTCTATAGCGGTATTCCATTTCTATACAGACTAATACAATTGTTCCGTCTGTAGATTTGATGTAAAAGCTTTTTATCAAGGAGGTTATTTTTCTTTAAAAAGGAGCCGTGGTGGCCTCGGGGTTTGAGCAGTCGCCTGCTACGCAAGTGACGCAAGTTCGAATCCCAGCGGGGCCTGTACCAATGAGTTTTTCTAAAAAACTTATGTACAGTGATTTCACACCACGTGCTTTACGGTGACGGAAAAGTATGTATGTATTTTTCTTCGTATTATTAATATTTTTAACTATTTACTCCCCAAACATATTTCATCGTGATTGTGACACTTTCAAACGTCATCGACCTTGGGTTATAGTGTGGCTCAGAATGTGTTGATTCGCCATGTTTGGCAATCAACAATAAACCGCCTCGGAAAAAGTATCAACGTTTGTACATTTTCAAACCACCATTCCAGACAGTAGTGTTTAAGTTAACAATAGTATTATCAACCTTGTCTTATACAGCAAAATAGGCTCTCTATCAACAAAAGGTATAAAACTGAATAGGCTGTTCAGAATAGGTTCATGGCATCAAAACCTTGTTTGACTAACAACGCTGTTGAATACAGCCTTCCCCCAGTAATTCAGTCTAGATGAACAGTTTACTTAATAATAAGCGGCAACAAATTTAAAGGTTTTACGACTTAGTAATAGAAATTGTCGGAAATATTGAAGTGACGGATTTGGAACGAGAATTGTTCTCATAAACAGTGAAATTAACGTGAATACAAAGCTTATTGCCCAAATTGAAGAAAATGGAAGGAAATATATCCCCCAAGATTAAGAAGCCTTAATTTTAACACATGCGATAGCAATTTTGTATGTAAAACACGGAGGTCGGCCGTTATTTTAATTCGGTCGAGTTCTAGCAATTTACAAGCCCCGGTCCCCAAGACACGAGCGAGTTTACCCATAAATCATTATACATATTTCCAATATTAATGTCGGTTATGCGATAGTCGGTGTCTGCGACCACCGAACGTGTTTGTATTCTGAAAATGTTGCCATAATAATAGTGGGTACACACGGGTTGGTATTTCATCGAGTAATTTGAAGAATAGAGCCGTGGTGGCCTTGAGGTTTGAGCAGTCGCCTGCTACGCAAGCGACGCAAGTTCGAATCCCAGCGGGGCCTGTACCAATGAGTTTTTCTAAAAAACTTATGTACAGTTATTTCACACCACGTGCTTTACGGTGAAGGAGAACATCGTGAGGAAACCTGCATATGTCTGAGAAGTAATTCCTAGACGTATGTATAGTGTCTGAGACGGCGATGGACTCACCATGTGTCACGTTGGCACTTAATCATTTTCGGTGAAAAGTGGGTGTTGTTATTACAACACTTCTGCCTACCCCTTCGGGGAATACAGGCATGAGCATGTGTATGTATGTATGTAATTTGAAGAAATAAGAGTACAGTGTAAATTATAGTATGATGTAAGTCCTGTCTCCAAAAGTTGCTCTACCCCACAGGGTCCACAGTGTTATACTTTTTATTATTTACTACCTGGGCCGTGCGGTCTTAGATTGAGGATTAACAACAAAAACAATGTAAGTAGGTAAGTGTTAATTTTTTCGATGAACCTTTACAAACTTGTACTTGGGGTATTGTAACTGATTGGGTCCCAAAAAGGTGCAATACCTAATCAAAAATTAATGAGTTTTTACCTTACGGCACAGTTATTTGACTGAAAACCGGTGTATGCATACATATATACAGATAAATAAAATGTGTCTGTTTGTAATTCCAAAATAACAGTGTTTCATAAAAAAAAACACAAAAAATATTTTAAAACAATCTCTGTCTGCCTGACTGTTTGTTCTGGCTAATCTCCGAAGCGGCTGGACCGATACATGCATAGTAATTTTTATTAAAAAAAACTTTTATTTATACAAAGACTCACTTCGGGTCGCTGAGACAGCAAAATTTGTATTTTAAAATAATGGTACTCGCGGGTCACATCTTTTTTGAAATAAAATAAAATCTACATTTCAACATATATCCGTGTCAACTAGACTTATCTAAAAACCTTCACGCGATGCAATATAACACCGTGTGTTTCCACGTGAGACTCCAAATGAGAAATTTATGTTGATACAACGTACATTGTATACTATGATTTATGGCGAAGTTTGGCGAATTTTTAAAGGATATCATTCGATGGTGACTATCCCCTCGCAAGAGGGTGTGATGATTGAATTTTTAACAATGTGTTTTTAACAGTGTTAAGATTATTGCAGTTGATATGAATTCCAAGGCAATTAATACAATGAAATTGCATTTTATAACTTTTTAGTTTGACGAGTTGGTTGGGGTGAGGACTCTGGAATACACTGATGTGCTATAATGCATGTTATACATACTATATACCTATGCGCTATGTAGGCTACAGTACTATATATGTTTTTTTTATTGACTTTTGCTCACTGGAACTGTGTCCACGGGCTAATATTTTTTAAGATTTATTTTGTATTGGGTATCTACTCTAAATTGCAAAAATAAATTTTGCCAAGAGTTACTGAGTTACTTGTCGGGTTGTTTGCAGTAAAATAAACCTTCTGAACCTGGCGGCAGCATGTATAATCATGTCCTTCTGACGTTTTGAAAATACTTTGTTCAAAGTCTAATTAAATAAAGGTATAAACGCAGCAACAAGAAAAACGCCAGCATAATGCCTATAGTAATGAATTGATAACCCATATTATTTGGAAGTCGTTTAAAAAAATCAGTCACATAATTATTATACAGTTCATCAAAACACAAATGTCAGTGGGCAATCAAGAAACGACGGATGCCGTCCGGATCCCCGATGGATTGAAGGAATTCGATTACTCACCGAGTCGATTAAAGGGCCCCAAAACGCGGTCCTATCGAGAGATCTATCGATAAGATACATGTTTAAGTAACACTGCACTAGTGAGCCGGAGTAAGTGGGTTTTAGATGGAAGTAAATAAGGTGATTAAGATTCGATCTAATTATAATACTTTGAGGTTTGTGTTTACTTGTGGTTATTTTTATGACAGACATACATACATATGCTCACGCCTGTATTCCCCGAAGGGGTAGGCAGAGGTTTTGTAATCACAACACCCACTTTTCACCGAATTTGATTAAGTGCCAACGTGACAGATGGTGAGTCTATCGCCGTCTCAGGCACTATACATACGTCTTTGAATTACTTCTCAGAAATATGCAGGTTTCCTTACGATGTTTTCCTTCACCGTAAAACACGTGGTGTGAAATCACTGTACATAAGTTGTTTTACAAAATCTCATTGGTACAGGCCCCGCTGGGATTCGAACTTGCGTCGCTTGCGTAGCAGGCGACTGCTCTAACCTCGAGGCCACCACGGCTCTAAAGAACCCTAAAGTTATTTAAAAAAATACTAGTCTAAGTTACTCCTTGTAACATTAGCTATCTGCCAGCGAAAGTTTGTAAGTACGGCTGTTTGCTACGATGGTTGAGGTCAATGGCTGGCATTCACGTCTTACTTGTGAACAGGTGCTGCTTGTGGGGGCTGGTCATCTCAAGCTACGCATTTAGTTACAAGTAGATGTACTGGATTTTTAGATTTTTTAAATTTTTATTGACATTTGTGCATGTCCGTGAGCTTATGTTTCTTAAATTATTTATTTTGTATTCTCTAAATTGTATAATATTTTTGAAAAGAGTAATTAATTACTGAGTTTCTTGCCAGGTTCTTCTCAGTAAAAAAAAGCAACTTTCCAAACCTGGCGGTAACATGTATAATCCTGTATAATTATGTCATTCTGACGATTTAAAAGTACTTTGTAAAAAGTCTAATCGAATAAAGATATTTTTGACTTTGACTTTGACTTACTCTTTCACATACATACATATTTTTTTTGTCCGTGTGTTTGTGTGTTCCGGCTAAACTCCGAACCAATTTTAACGGGACTTACTGGCAAATAGCTAATGTAACGAGGAATAAGGCTACTTTTATTTAAATAAAACCTGAGTTATTCCCGGGTCACCCATGAAATTGAGCCTACGCGGGTAAAACCGCGGGGCATAGCTAGTATGTTTATAGTTTTGGTATCGTAAACTATTAAATAAACTGCTTACATACCCTTTTCCTGGCCAAAGGTTGAAGAAAATCGAATTAAACGTGGGAAAACACTAAAGCTCCGTTTACAGCCGCTATAAAAATCCCTACACTCTAAATATTTAACATAGCACCTATGTTACAACCGCCGGAAAAAAGTAAATTTACCATTTTCAATGGAAATGTGGTGTATATCCTATTTCTACTGGGTAGTACAGTATTCTACACTAATATTAAACAACAAGAGGAAAGATTTAATTGTTTTTTTTTGTTTGCATTGAATAGGCTCCGAAACTACATGACCGATTTGAAAAATTCTTTCAGCATTTCATAGCTACATCATCAGCGAGTAACAGAGACTATATTTTATCTTCGTACTCCCACGGGAACGGGAACTACGCGGGTGAAACTGCGTGACTTCAGTTTTGACATAAAAATGAACCGGTTTCGCTAAAACATTTTTTTTTGCTTGGTTGCGAGTTTTCGCTAACGCCATCACAATTCACCACGTTGACGTAAACGCAGATTTACATGGGGTCGAAACAGCGCCATCTGTCGGCCCTCAGATGGCACTATTATGATCCCATACAAATCTGCGTTAACGTCAACGCGGTGACATGTGAAAGCGATTTTAAGAAAACTCGCAGTAGGGACTCTGGCCACATTACATTAAAAATCAAAATCAAAAATATCTTTAAAGTACTTTCAAATTGTCAGAATGATATAATTATACAGGATTATGCATCATACTGCCAGGTTCGGAAGCTCGCTTTTACTGAGAAGAACCTAGCAAGAAACTCAGTATTTTTTTACTTTTTAGCTATTACTAACCGCAACAACATAATACCATCCAAAGGGAATCTTTGGCTGCTATCACCTGTAAGGTGGAGCTCCAGTCCCCAATCGGCTAACATGGTGTGCTGATCCCATCTCATGTCCACCTCTCTTGTTAATTCCTATCAAATTCCTTCACCAATCTGAATTACACAATTATACTTTTAGTTATTATTATTTTATCGACTTTTGTGCATTGGAACTGTATCCATGGACTTTAATGGTGTGATTTTTGACGCTATTATGATTCTCTTGATCTGTGCTTCAGCACAGTATCATCGCCCTGTCCTTATCCCATACATTGCTGGGTTGGCACTTGATTCTACCCGATATGACTGAACACCTGGGGCCTTACCATGAGCTCTTATTGCCATGATAATTTTACTCTTATTATGAGACAGATGTATTTGACGTGTATAAGTCTGTCACAGTCACAATACTGAACTATCATTGGAATAAGAGCTCATGGTTGGGCCTCTGAATTTTACGAAGCGACTGCCACCTGACCTTCGCAACTCCTTTCATCGGTGAATCGGTAATCAGCATTAAACCAGTTGTCAGACTTCCTTAAGCCTCTGACTGACCAAGATGTTTAATTGGCAACCGGGACCGGCGGCTTAACGTGCTCTCCGAGGTACGGAGGGTACTCGGGCGGTCACCCATCCAACTAAGCTAAGCTGTATTTTATTTCCTTCCAAACAAAGTCGCGATCTACAAGCTACTTAAAAATAAATGCTGCATAATGCTACAAAAACATTACCCTCATTTGCGAACCGCGATTAGGTTTCCAGGCGAACGATGGGTCTCGAAGATCTAATGAAATCATAATGATTACGCAAAACCACTTAATCGGTGCCCTTACGTTAACGGTGGCTTTATCGACAAATTGAAAATTTTGGAGATCTTTGGAAGAATTTTCATAGAAACCATATAAATATATTGTGTCTAGTAGATCTAGATTTACTTACTATTAAATAGCAAACCATGTTATCCCTAGGGTTGGCAGAGGCTTGTATTTTTAAAAGTAACAGCTTTTCACTAAAGGCGTAGGAAAGTATATACTACATAGTACATAAATAAAAAAAACTCTGTGTCTTTCTGTCTATGTATCTGTTTGTTCAGACTAATCCAAGAAACGGCTGGATCGATTTTAAGGGGGCCTGCACTGGCAGATAGCTAATGTTACAAGCTACAATTATTTAATTGTTTTTTTTTGCGATACAAAGTCACCCATGAAATTATGTCTATGTGAGTAAAGCCGCGGCGGACAGCTTCATATTTTTTTTTAATTTGTATGTTAGAGTTAGATTTAATTACTTTATTATGACTTATATTTTAATAAGTTTCATTATCTGTTATGTTTCATAAAAGTCCGAACTCGCACAAACAAAACACGCGACTGACGAATGTGATATACGAAAGTAAATTTCGCTGACATCTGTCAAGCTATGACAGCTCTGACGTGAAGCTTCCAGTCTTTGGGGCGATAGCAAAACTAGAATACCCCGATTCGAGTCCTTATGTTACCAATCTGATTTTGTCCCTTTTTTATCAACATACATACATTCATACATATGCTCATGCCTGTATCCCATGGGGGTGAAAAAGAAACCAGTTACTTTTCTTCATAGAAGGTAACAAACACTTTTTCTAAAGGGTAAAACATAACGATTTATAAGCAATTCATTGCTTTGATAAACTAATTTAGTACATATTGCCTGAATTTAAACACTTAATATTGAATTATGCGGAACCCCACTGAATTAACAACAATTCTACCCCACTTTAATGTACGTCGAAATTAATGACGTGTTTTGAACAGAAGAAAGATGAACTAAAATATATTTAGCTATCTCATTCCGACGTATGGGTTCATCTCTTTCATATCGCCCCCAAAATAGGGATGTAACGTAATCAAATTAATGACAAAAATGTCGTCTACCGTCTGACAAGTTTAATTTAAATATGCAATGTCATCAAGTGACAGCTATGAAAAACAAAATGAATGACATAATAACCATGGAATGCTCTCATGGTATTGCTACGTTGAATAATAGTTTTAATTTTTCATTCGTTTATCAGCGAGATATAATCTTCCCCATAGAACAGTGACGTTGATAAATTAATTGCGCTTGTTTACTAAATGTTAGTGGCAATTTTTAAATTAAAACATTAAATACGGTAGGTATACTAAATACGAATTTTGTTTATGTCAGAAATTTAAAAAATAAGATTTATTTATTATTTCTTTAGAATACACCGGCTGGCATATTTTAGAATGTTGGTATCAAATAAAAAAAACGCCAAATAACAAAATAAGAATACCTTTCAACCCACATATTTGCTCGTTGTTTAATTAGAGTCATTCTCCGCACCGATAAAATAAATACGCACAACAAATAAACAGAGAGAGAAAAAAGAAAATATATTAGGGGTTCGTTGAAGGCAATCCGGGCTTATGACAGGTGACGCAGCGATCAAAGTCGGCAAAACGGCCAGTCATCGCCAAATGATTATAGGCGATCGGCCTCCTTGTGTGTCAGATCAGTTTCCGACGTTATTGGACGTAGAAAAAATATTGAGCCGCTATTTTTAGAGAGGATTACAGCTATTAAGGTCTGATAGATGACTTTAAATATTTATAAACATTAATGGCATTGTAAGTATCAAGATAAAATATACACCATAGGCGGCGGTGAATGGCTCAGGCCGCGCCATTACAAAGGGTATCTGAAGGGAAGTAGGCAGGAATTCTAATGCACCCAGGTGTTAAAAGTTGTAAAGTGTACTTAATGCAGCTAGGTGAATCAGTTCCTCTTCAAGAATAAAGTGGAACGCTTACTTTCAAGTAGGATTGTATGAATAGTTTCCAAATTTAATAAACCAAATCACTTATTTGTTAAAAGTTAAGAGATATACAAACATTAATTATTTTAAATCTATACTTAATATTATAAAGCTGCAGAGTTTGGTTGTTAGTTTGAACGGTGTAAAATCGAAATCCTCTTTAGGCGTGCGCTGCAAAAACTATTGACAGTAGAACAAAATTATGTACTACGGGTTTGTAGGTCTTATTAAGATCTACAAAAAAATCAGCGAGAGCACATATCTAACTATCATAGTTTAGTCACAATAACCACTTTTACTATCAAAAAAATTTTAAATCGTCTGAAGAATGAAACTACGTTAAATATGTATCATAATATTAATATTATATAAAACTAAATATACGCGGGTGAAACCATGGGGCACAGCTAGTATTTTTAATATATATAAAAATAAAGTAAGAACGCATCCAGTACAATTAAGTGTATTGAAAACCAATTAAAATAGGGGATTCAATTAGAGACACCCAAATGTCAAAAGTTCTAAACTCAATATTAAATTAACCTGCAATCTGTTTAATCGTACTTTATTTTGCTCCTTGAAAAGTCATTATAACATTGTTTACTTCAAAATGGCTTCCTTTCCTTACTGTTGTAGATAAAAGCAGAGCCTTCATCGCCTATTGTAGCCGACTGTAATAGAAAATATTTAATGAAGGCTGTCCTTAGGAATTTCGAGGGGAGAAACTTAATTATATTTTGACAATAAAATGTTAAGGTGGGCCTAAGAAAAGATGGATTGTGTGGATGATGACGTGAATGGAAACGAAGAATACAAAGGATAATGGGATTGGGAAGTGTTTTATGTTGGAAGGCACCGTTGGTTTCGAAGTTGGTTTGCCTACTGCTACGCTTGGTGTCGCGACTTCAACATCCTTTGTACAACCGGAAAAATCTTAAATAGTATGGGAGATCATCATCACCCTGGATTTATCCCATACATTGTTGTGGTTTTTATACGAAGAAATTTTTATACGAAGCGACCGCCATCTGACCATCGCAACCCCTTTAACGAGGAAAATCTGTGATCTGGGTTAAACCAGTTTACAGATTATTTTAGGCGATATGTATATGACTGTCTCGTTGGTCCTGGGTTCGATATGAAAGTACTTTTGTTCCTACATATGTTGTCTAAATCATCATCTCCCTGGCCTTATCCCATACATTGTCGGGGTCGGCACTTGATTCAACCCGATGTGGCTGATCACCTGACTTTTATACGAAGCGACTGCCATCTGATCTTCGCAACCCCTCTAACGATGAAAATCTGTGATCTGGTTTACAGTTGTCAGATTATTTTAGGCCTCCGACTGACCTGTAACGATTGCCAAAGATGATAAATTGGCAACCGGAACCGACGGCTTAACGTGCTCTCCGAGGCACGGAGTGAACTCGATCGGTCACCCATCCAACTACTGGCAAGGGTTACGGTTGCGTAACTTCACTGATCGAATGATATGCGCAATAGAAACTGTGCCACGAGCTCCTCCTTAAATAGTATGGGACAATTGTAATCAATACAGATAAATAACATTTAAGTGTCTGTTTGTGACCAAATGAACAGCTTGGCGTGGAGGTCGCGGGAATTAAAAGCATCGTATTCATAACAGCTGATATGTTGAGAGCCTATATAAGTATCATTCGGGGACCAGGCTGGGAGGCGTCAATATTAATGTCCACTTCCTTCTATGATGGTTGAGGAGGTCAATGGCTGGCATTCACGTCATAATTGTGAACAAATGCTGCTTGTGGGGGCTGGTCATCTGAAGCTACGTATTTAGTTATAAGTAGATGTACAAAACATTTAGTTATATTAATTTTTATCGACGTTTGTGCATTGGAACTTTGTCCATGAGCTTACGTTTCTAAAATTATTTATTTTGTATTCTTTAAATTGAATAATATTTTTAAAAGAGTAATTACTGAGTTTCTTGCCAGGTTCTTCTCAGTAAAAGCAACCTTCCGAACCTGGCGGTATCATGTATAACCCTGTATAGTTATGTCATTCTGACGATTTGAAAATACTTTCTAAAACGTCTAATCGAATAAAGATATTATTGACTTTGATAGACTCACATCTGTCCCGTTGGCACTTAATCATCTTGATATGTTGGTGTGTGTCCCTTCGGGGAATACATATATATGTATGTTAAGCTACTGTGCTGTGTTGCTAGACCTCATCGGCTATAATTTTCGCCTACTATCACGGCAGAGGAGCTCGTGGCACAGTCGCTATTGCGCATATCATTCGATCAGCGAAGTTAAGCAACCCTAAGCCTAGCCAGTAATTGGATGGCTGACCGCCCGAGTTCCCTCCGTGCCTCGGAGAGCACGTTAAGCCGTCGGCCCCGGTTGCTAATTTATCATCTTTGGCAATCGTTACAGGTCAGTCGGGGGCCTAAAATAGTCTGACAACTGGTTTAACCCAGATCACAGGTTTTCCTCGTTAAAGGGTTTGCGAAGGTCAGCTGGCAGTCGCTTCGTATAAAAATCAGGTGATCAGCCACATCGGGTTGAATCAAGTGCCAACCCCAACAATGTATGGGATAAGGCCAGGGCGATGATATCACGGCAGAGTTTACGCTCGTTTGCCACCTCTCTGGTTTAAAAACTTACTTATTCAGGCATTGAACCTTTTCCTTATCCTGAAAAAATCAATTCAGTTCCATCTGTGAACTTGGAATCATGGAATCTTTTAGCTCCAATCGAATCTTATTGGAAAAGTTCGCTCGTATCTAAACGACTTACAGATATAATTTGTAAGTGTTCTTCTCCAAATCGTTTGGCATTAAGTTTCTTTCCTTTCTTTAATTACTTATTGTTGTTTGGAGTTCTCTTTATTATCCATTCGATTGGGGATGTTAAATATTTACAGGATTACTAGCTGTGCCCGGCAAACACTTATCATTTAGGGGTATGAAAAATTGTTGACCGAGTCTCAGACCTACCAGATCTGCACACAAAATTTCATACAAATCCAGTCCAGTATGTATGTAGTAGGAGTAGGGTAACTAGCATTCTGACATGGAAATTTTATATTAGACAAACTTTGTATTGCCATATATTTTTTTGGGGTGGTCATCCTTATCATTTAGGGGTATGAAAAAAAGATGTTGGCAATCATTCCAACCGTTTAGGGGGAGTACGATAACTAACATTAAGACATGGAAATGTTATATATCAGAAGGTAATAGAACTATGACTATTCTATGTCGAAGTGCAGATTATATAATGCAAAATATCTTTATCTGATTAGACATACATATATATTATGCGCACGCCTGTATTCCCCGATGGGATAAGCAGAGGTATTGTAATAACAACACTGACGTTTTACCGAAGATGATTAAGTGCCAACGTGATAGATGGTGAGTCCATCGCCGTCTCAGGCACTATACATACGTCTTCTCCTCACGATGTTTTCCTTCACCGTAAAGCACGTTGTGTGAAATTACTGCACATTAGTTTTTTTTTAGATTAAATCATTGGTACAGGCCTCACTGGGGTTCGAACTTGCGTCACTTGCATAGCAGGCGACTGCTCAAACCACCATCATACAGTGTCCTGTATAGCTACGTATACGTATACGCTATCCAAAATAGTGTGATAAGAGACAATTACAAGTCGAAGAATGATATGGTGACCAGAATTGAAAAAAGTATGTTGAGATGGTTTGGACGTATCGAAAAGAGTGCAAGACGATTAACGAAAGAAATTTATAGAGCGAATGTGACCGGAAGTGTCGGTAGAGGGCGTCCAAGGAACAACTACTATGACCAAAATAATAGTAATTTTCAGAAAGGTCAAATTAGGAGCACTCGTAACCGAAGAAAGTGTATAAAGAGATGCATGAATGTGGATGAAGCGATAGAAGTATGTAAGGATCGTAGCATGTGGCAAACGGTGGTCTCTGCCTACCCCCATGGGATACAGGCGTGAGCATGTACCTACGTTTACGCTAAAAAGCGCGAGTGTAGGAAGTTTTATGTCACCATACAAAACAACGCAAAATGCAAGGTCAAGCGATGACTTTCGAACGTGTCAAAATCTGTATATATACGCTTGAGGCATTGATCGTGAAAGCAGCTCAAATGAAAACTGATAAAATCGCACTTTTCATAAGCGAATTTCCAACCGAGTGGTAAAACTTCCCAAACTAAAATCCGTGCACCGACATCAGTATGTCATAAAGTTGAATCGGAACGTCAAATACCGTATCCCTATCCCGTAGTGATTGTGAGCGGGATTTAAACTATTTTATTGGGGGATCAGGGCGGGGATCATAATTCAGGGACTTGGGTCCCGGCCAAGCGCAGTTTTGATTGCTTCTACACGGTATGTGTTCGGAGTGTGATGCGGCCTTTATTCTGTTAAAATCGTTTAGAAATATATACGTCTGTGTGACCTAGGCCTAATAACATAATATTAAATATTCCATATTTAACGAACGCCGTGATGGTCTTAGGGTTTGAGCAGTCTCCTGCTACGCGAGCGACGCAAGTTCGAATGACTAGTCTAAAAAACTTAATTACAGTAATTTCTCCCACGTATGTATAGTGTCTAAGCCGGCGATAAACTCACCATATGTCACGGTAGCACTTAATCATCGTCGCTGACAAGTGAGTGTTGCTATTACCACACCTGTGCCTACCGCGCCAGGGAATACATATGTATGTTTGTCCATATTTAAATGAAAAAGGTGTTCTGTTAGATTGTGAAATGAGGAAAACCGATAGTAGATATATCCATCGTCACAGTTTAGATAAAAGTTTTATAAAGGGATTGGAAACTGGGCCCTTTTTTAAATAAGACGTTAAGTATTATGCTCCATTGAGTGAGAGGGTTATCAATCACTCTTAAAAAAAATTTACTCTTTTATTTACCGTTAAAATAATATATTTTAGTCGATATTTAGCCTTGAAAAAGTCGGTAAAACACATAAATGACGTCAGTATCCGCGATCGGACACGACGTGACGTCCCGCCTGGAAACCCTATTCTGCTTATAATCTCGTAGATGCGCGCGTCTGAGCGAGTGTATTATTTTATACTTTATGTTCCTCGCTTCCCAACTTTAACTTTATATTTTAACAGTGCCATTGTTCGTTGTAGGTAACCGTTCTAACCTAACCATGGAATTAATGACTGCTACGAATCTAGGTGACGTGTGGCGCCATCTATTGAGTTAATTTAAAAGTTATTATATTTTAAGAGGGGGCCAGATTTGTAAAAAAAAATATAGGTATTTAAAAATAGGCCGTTACCTAAAAATTATAACGTGGTTTTATTCACAATATAAATTAATATTAAAACTTAACAGATAAATAATATGAAAATACCTACACAAATTTTCTAAAATAAATAATTCCATTCCAAATTCCAAGAGCCGTGGTGGCCTTGAGGTTTGAGCAGTCGCCTGCTACGCAAGCGACTCAAGTTCGAATCCCAGCGGGGCCTGTACCAATGAGTTGTTCTAAAAAAACTTATGTACAGTGATTTCACACCACGTGCTTTACGGTGAAGGAAAAAATCGTGAGGAAACCTGCATATGTCTGAGAAGTAATTCAATGACGTATGTATAGTGTCTGAGATGGCGATGGACTCACCATGTGTCACGTTGGCACTTAATCATTTTCGGTGAAAAGTGGGTGTTGTTATTACAACACCTCTGCATACCCCTTCGGGGAATACAGGCGTGAGCATATGTATGTATGTAAATAATTCCATAATTAAAATACTTAGGTATTAAAAAAAACAACGCACTCATTGTTTCACGAACATATTAACTAACATAGAAAGCTTGTTTTGGATATTGGAATAATAAAAAAAAAATCTCTCTTTATAAGTGTTTTATTTATTGTAGTTTTCAAGAAGGTCAGGATCTATTTTAATACTGGCCTTCTATAATTAAAAATAAGAATATGTTATATTTTAAATAGTTTCGATTTTCTTTTGTTTTTTTTCTTAATATTATTGTTATTGCTCTTGTTATTGAATTCACATATTGCTCTTGAAACTTTTATTGTTATTGTATTTATCTGAATATTATCGTTTTGTAAAATATTGACATGGTTTTTATTATCATGTGCCTACACAATTAATAGGTACAATAATTATTTTTTATGAATAAACTTAAGGTTTATTCAATAAGAAGAAAATTAATATTTCATAAACAACAATTTGTACACAAAGTGACATCAGTATTCATAATTCATGTTGGATATAATAACTTTTACCATATTTTTCTTATCTTTACATTTTATAGGTCATAGCGGTCACACAGTCGCACCAAGGAAAGAAGATGGCGTCATATTGCGCAAGCAAATACTTTACCCAAATTTCGTCCATGTCATCATCGCCTCCGTGGCGCAATTGGCTAGCGCGTTCGGCTGTTAACCGAAAGGTTGGTGGTTCGAGCCCACCCGGGGGCGGATTTTTTTTTATATTTTTTTTATTTAAAAAAACCCAAACATGTTTCGTGAAATTAATAATTGCAATTTGATTCGACCTCTTGTTGTGAACTTAACAAAATATTTTTTTGTAAAAGTTCGAGTTACATATGCTAACTGACGTCACGCGGTTTCATCCGCGTAGTTCCCGTTCCCGTGAGAGTACGGGGACAAAATATAGCCTATATTTTTCACTGATAATGTAGCTATCCACTAATGAAAGAATTTTTCAAATCGGTCCAGTACTTTTGGAGCTAATTCGTTACAAACATACTTACATACAAATATTTCCTCTTAATAATATTTTTATAGATAGTTTAATAGTAGGGAGGAAAATACTTAACGTAAATTTTCTCGCAAAAATATAACTGCAATATTTTTAAATTTTTAATGGTGGCAACGTAGTTCCGTAACTAGGTGAGGTCGCAAACATTTTCAATGTGTTCATTAATGCGTTCAGTGCTGGTAACCGGGGCTTACGCGCCCCTTGCCAGTAAATTTATTGTAACTGAGATAAAATGTTGCTTACCTCTGGCTGAAGCTTGTTCAAAGATACACTGTTCTGAACTGACCTATATCTTTGAAATTTTCTAGAGAAAAATATTTAAGAAAAATTTACTAAAACCGTGCTTAGCCTTAGCCAGATAGTTTATGAAGTAATCAAGTAACGATTTATTACTTAACTAGCTGTGTCCTGCAGTTTTACCCGTGTAAATTAAATTTTATCGCGCGGAACCCTAAATGTTTTTTTTTTAATAGGAGCCTAAGTTTATATGACACTAACATAAATAAAAATTAAAATGATTTATTTATTTATTTATACTTTATGCACAAAAGTACAATGGTGGACTTAATGCTATAGCATTTTCCACCGGTCAACCAATTATCATAGAACACAAAAAATAGGTTCATAGATTATAGATAGATTCTTTCTGTCTGTTTGTTTGATGTCTGAAACCGCTGGAATTTAACGGGATTTTCAATGGTAAATAGCTAATATTACAATGAGCAACTTAGGCTAAAACATTAGGGTACCGCGGGCCACCCATGAAATTAAATATGCGGATGAATCCGGGGAGCACGGCTAGTCTAACATAGGCATTTGGGGTGAGAGCCAGAGGTGTTGTAATCACAACACCCACTTTTCACCGAAGATGATTGAGTGCCAACGTGACAGATGGTGAGTCCATCGCCGTCTCAGACACTATACATACGTCATTGAATTACTTCTCAGAAATATGCAGGTTTCCTCACGATGTTTTCCTTCACCGTAAAGCACGTGGTGTGAAATCACTGCAATAAGTTTTTTAGAAAAACTCATTGGTACAGGCCCCGCTGGGAACTTGCGTCGCTTGCCTAGCAGGCCACTGCTCTAACCCCGTGGCCACCACGACTCTAAAATAAATAATTGGGATTGGCGCTTGGGATACAAGAACATCTTCATAAGATGAACTTATCTAACGATGTCGTATGTAGGTACTGGCAATCAGAAGCCGAAACCATGAGTCACCTAATATGCAATTGCGACGCACTGGCCAGATGGCGAATGGACCTGGGTAAGGGGTATCCAAAACCAGAGGACTACAAGCTCTTCCCCATGGGCAAGATCTGCCGGCTTGTTCAGGGAGTATTTGAGGAGTCAGGTACGCAGAGCAAAAGGGCAAGGGCGGCACAAAAGATCCCAAGAGTCGACGTGCTCCCGGGCAACCGGACCCAATAATGTCACAAACAAGATAAGATAAGACAGTCTAACATAAATTATATTTTACAATCTTAAAAACACGTTGCAGCCAGAAACCTCAAGTACAAACAAATGATTTAATAAAAACATTTCCACGTATCATTTATCATATTTAAACACTAAAACGGATTCCGTAACATAATAATAACAGCTTACAATACAACCCCACACGCAAGAACACGCGTGATAAATGACATAACCCCAAATTTCGTTTTTTGAACGTAAGCCATTTTTAAACAATTTTAAACGGAGATAATTGTATGATTTATCGTTCCTTCAAAATGTTGTTTTTAGGGTTACCATAATTATAATGGGATGATTGATAGTTAGTTTTAAATTGACGTTGTTATTTGGACGACTGACTCATTATTTTTTTCCATATGTTTTATGTCTAAGAGGTGCTCGTGGCACAACTAAAGCAACCCTAACCCTAGCCAGTAATTGGATGGGTGACCGCTAGAGTTCCCTCCGTGCCTCGGAGAGCACGTCAAGCCGTCGGTCCCGGTTGATAATTTATCATCTTTAGCAATGGTTGCAGGTCAGTCCGAGGCCTAAAATAGTCTGACAACTGGTCTCACCTAGATTACCGACTTTCCCCGTGAAAGTGGTTGCGAAGTTCAGGTAGCAGTCACTTCGTATAAAAATCAGGTGATCAGCCACATTGGGTTGAATTAAGTGCCGACGACAATGCATGGGATAAGGCCAGGGAGTGATATGTTTTATGTTTAAGAAATGTGAAAATAAGGATTGCCGCACGAGGAAGAGATGCTTAGCGCCTATAGACGATAACATTCTCTCGCGCTGATGCTTATAGAAACGATACAGGATGTATGGATAAATATATCTATACTAATATTGGTGTGGGATGCCACGTGTGTCGATACGTTGGCTCCGTTCCATCTCCCCGGCACTGCTGTGGCGGCCGGTGCTGCTGCTGCTCAGCAGGAGTGCCTCAAGCGCCGGAAATATGCTTGCATTGGTCAAGGATACATATTTTCTGCGTTTGCGGTTGAAACTCTGGGGCCTTGGGGTCCAGATGCTCATCAACTTTTCAAAGAGGTTGCACGTCGTCTGGTAGAAGTTTCTCGTGACAAGCGGGCTGGGGCTTTTCTCGCTCAGAGAATCACCATTGCTATTCAACATGGCAATGCTGCCAGCCTTCTTGGCACGATCCCGAGAGACACCGATTTGGGCCAAGTTTTCTACTTGTAATTAGTTTTTAGCTACTTATCAGTAATACAATAATAAAACCTATCTGTGAAATTATTTACTAATATTGTAAAGTACCTACTAACTTGTGGAGGCTAGTCATCTCAAGCTACACAATTATACGCAGTTTACTTTTAGTTTTTATTTTTTTTATTTCCTTTTGTGCACTGGAACTGTGTCCATTATATATATTTTTTATGATTTATATTGTATTCCTCAAATTGATACAATTACCTTATTTTTTTAAAAGACTAATTACTGAGTTTCTTGCCAGGTTCTTCTCAGTAAAAGCAACCTTCCGAGCCTGGCGGTAGCGTGTATATCTGTGTAATCTTGTCGTTCTGACGATTTGAAAGTAGGTACTTTGTTAAAAGTCTAATCAAATAAAGATATTTTGAATTTGAATTTGAATAACCTTAACCAGTAGTTCATGAGATTAGCGCGTTCAATCAAACAAACTCTGCAGCTTTATAATATTATTAGTAGATGAACAAGTTTATTTGGGAAAACTTTTTGTACATTTCGTTGAGTTTCGAACTCCGCGGGTATCACGGCTATGCACAAAATCATTCACGTCTCAAATACCAAGATAATATTATCTCAACCATTCCGTTTATCTCAAGCAGATAACATAAAATTAAGAAGGCCTTTTAAATCCAAACAAATATGATGTTTAAAACAGATCTCAATTAATTAACTCAGCTACCGATGAAGTAAGGTTACGAACCATTGCGAGGTGTATAGCACCGTCTTTTTCATTCCAATAAAGTAAGAGAGGGAGCACTGTATTATGGAATGATACTAATTAGACCACCCGCTGATACGGTTCTTAATTACTTATTTGGAATACAGATTCGTGTTCTTAATTTAAAGTTGACGTTAGGAGGTAAATGATCTGAATAATTAGGGTAAAATTGAACTTGTGTGAACTAGGCCCGAGAGCATTTGAAGGGAGACTTATTTTATAATAGCTCTGATCCGCGGTTTCGCCCGAGTAGCTTTGATTTCATGGGCTTTATTAAGGTGCTTACCCGTTTAAAAAAATAGTTCCCTAAGTTACTCCTTGTAACATCAGCTGTCTGTCTGTATCAGGGATTAGTCGGAACAGGAAGAAAGTAAGAGATTTTTTTCAAATTGTGTTTCTTCATAGAACTGTGGTGACCTTGGGGTTTGAGCAGTCGCCTGCTAGGCAAGCGACACAATTACGATTAATTTTCTGGAACTATATTAGAGTTTTCTAAAAACTTATGTGCAGTGATTTCACACCATATACTTTACGGTGAAGGAAAAATCACACACATAAGACGTAAGTATGTGAAGTGCCTGAGACGGCGATAGACTCATCATCTGTCACGTTGACACTTCATCATATTCGGTAAAAAATGGGTGTTGTTATTACACAAACTCTGCCTACTCCTTCGGGGAATACAGGCGTGAGCATATCTATGTATGTTGTTTTTCTTAATGTATGTAACGTATTTACTTTCATTTTGTTTTAATTGGGAATTACAGACACACTTCATTGTATTTATCTGTATATGTATATCTACGATTATTATAAAGAAAATAAGGCAATATATTCCAACATACCACCAACATAAGTTGAATACCTGTAACAAAAGTATCTATTAGTGTATATACATAGAGTTAAACATAATATATCTTATTCAACAGTTCCACTGGGAACTAGAAGACTTCATTGGTACCTACATGCTCGGGATTTTAATCTACGCGACAGCTTTAAGGCTTTGGTGCAAGTTGGAAATGGAGAGCGATAAATATATACATAATTACTTAGCCAGCCCAATTCTATAATACATTTAATTACTCAATCAATCTACGAACATAAGCAATAATAACTTGCGCTTTAAATCTTCAACCCTTTAGGGGTCGATATTTCAGGAAACCCTTCTTACCGATATCTAAACCAAGAACACACCCTCCAAATGTCATGTTAGGACCAGCGGCTTAGGCTGTGCGTTGATATATCCGTTTGTCAGTGAGAAACGCCTGTTACGCGCTTGCGACGCAAGTTCGAATCCTAGCGGGGCCTTTACTTAAGTACAGTGATTTCACACCACGTGCTTTACGGTGAAGGAAAACATCGTGAGGAAACCTGCATATTTCTGAGAAGTAATTCAATGACGTATGTAAAGTGTCTGAGACGGCGATGGACTCACCATCTATCACGTTGGCACTTAATCCTCTACGGTGAAAAGTGGGTGTTGTGATAACAACACCTCTGCCTACCTCTTCGGGGAATACAGGTGTGAGCATATGTATGTATGTAGGATTCCCCGTTGTGAGAGCGTCAACAAAAAGCAACGCTCGTAACGCCCACCATACTCCACAGAGACGCTTCTATGGCGAAAGTAGGCGATAAATCTTGGCATTGTCAGCGGCAGATGGCGTCGTGTCCAGGTTTTTACCACTATAACTCGTAACAAAGAGGCTGCTTTTTGCGGCACCTGTCTTTCGCTGGATAGCATAGAATTTAGTGTCCTTCTGTTACTTGTGCGTTTCTAGATTACATTTATGGATTTCAATCATTTTATTATGTCTTTATAATGTTTCTAATAATTGCTATACAATCTAGATTCACTACTTACGTAAAATAAATCCATTAATATATCCATATTGATAAATATAAATCGGAAATCCTCATTATCTATCGAGTATTCAGGCGACTGGGACCGCTAGCTAACTGGAACCGCGTTCCCAGTTGCCTGATTCGTTTTTATTTATTTTTATTATCAGGCAAGTGGGATCACTCGTAATTTTAACCAGCAATCCTTTGTTGCACAGGTCACGTGAGGTATTTCCATGTCAAATGAGGATAATCTTAATATATCTGTCTGTTTGTTCTCTGAAACGGCTGGACCGATTTCAACGGGACTTTCACTTATACGTAATGTTAAAAGAAGTCGATAACTTTTTTTGTTTTAAATAGGACTCCGTGTAATAAGGCCACTACGCTGGTGAAAACTAAATAAATAAAAAAAAATTGCGCATAATAAAAAAATGTTCAATGAGCCACAGAGGCTTTCCTAAAAAGTCAATGTTTATGCGAAAAAATATTTGTTTTTTCTTAGTTCAAAAATGGTTATCTATACATTACGCAAAATGGTGTTTAATCAAATACACAACTGCTATAAAATTCTTATTTGCAAAATATTCATATACCATTAGAAAATTCAGTTCCCCATACATTTTCAAAAGTAAATTGTTCAACAAATTTCAACAGTCAACAAAATCGGCATTGTAACTATTTGCGAGGACATACGATACAATATCATTCAAATAAACAAAACAATACATTTATATTCCAATTAGTTAACGAACTCTGAATAATTAAATTTGAACTCTGTACATTTTCCGGAATAGCATTTTATTTTGAGCATATTTACTCTGATGATTTACATTGATGGGCTAAGCCATTTGTCGATGGATATGTTTTTTTTTATTAAAATCTATACTAATATTATAAATGGAAAAAGTTTGTATTTATGTTTGTCACGAATTGGCTCAAAAAGTGCTAGACCGATATAAAAAAAATTTTCACCATTAGAAGCTACATTGTCACTGATTAATATAGAGTATATTTTATCACCGTACTCCCACGGGAACGCTGAAACCGCGTGACGTCCGTTAGTAGTAGATAAAATGTGTATTTAATCTGACTTTAGTCCTTCGTTAGGTTAAGTAATTTTCGTTCTAGTCAATAACTCTTTGATTTACAAAATCTTAACTACCCAACCTATAGATACTTCGCCAACATTTCAATCCTATCTTATAGTTACTAGCGTGGGTAGAGAGCGCAACAAGCTCATCTCCAGCAAAGAACAGATCTTCCAGCCAAGTGGGTGTCATGTCTGGGGCTCCTACTATTCTTTTTTTTACGATATAGTCTCTCGCAGTTGGTAGGGTGGGTTACCGCCACAAGACTAAAGGGCGAGACCCAAGGGCCTCCAGCCGAGTTTAAACTTAAAACCCAAGCAACACGACTAAGGGCACCCCGGTGCGAGGCTCGGACCTCGGCTTAGGGCGTTGCTGGGGGATGAGCTAGGGAGCTGGATCTGAGTGGTATTATTTAGGGACATGTTTAAGGCTAGTGGCTCGGCGCGCGCCGGCCCTAGCAGAGGGTGGGGGGGACAATGACGTAGAGTTCGCGACGAGCTTCGCCGGCGAGGACGGAACAATGGTCGGTTTGGTGTGTGCTTTTGAGACATTGCTTGCTGCAGCAATGTGATATCATCAGGGTCAATAAGGACATGCCTCGGACGGCGTCAGGAGGAGATTCGAGATGGGGTTCATCGGGCGGCCAGTACTATTAGTGGGTTGGGATGTTTTTCAGCAGATTCGAAAAAGCTCTTAGAGATCCTACAATTCTAGTTGGAAACTTGTATATGTACCGCAATGCGCTTGATAACTCTTATTGCGCGATTTAGGTTCTCGTGTATTTGTACTCAAACATCGCATTTGTTTGCGAGTAGCGCCATCTATGTAGGGAGTGGAGTAACGCTGTTGCACTATCAATGAAAAAAAACATTTGATCCCCAACGTCATCTCGAAGATTTCTTCCTGCCCTATAGAACTTACGGTCTTCAATATTTACTTACAAATAACTACGTTGATATTTTTATCATTATGAAATTATTGGGTTACGAATAAAATTATCAAACTTCAAAAAAAAACAAAGGTTTCAGAATTAAAATGCATACTTTAATTCCTCAAATTAAACAAAGTAATTTCAGTCAGTCAGTTATTGAATTTTACATTGAATTCTATTTGCATAGGCTGCGTCATATCCGCTGTTCGAATAAATAAATTTCGGAATCAAATTACCAGTTAACTTAATTTTATTATAATTTGAATTACTCTATAATTAGAGCCACTCAATAACAACACCCTTATCACTGCTGACACAAGTCGAGAACAATAAAAAATAACCTATTACATCTACACGTCGTATTAACGTGGATTAGATTTGCTTCGAGATAAAGTAGTCCCATTAAAATTACTTTAACATTTTCTATCTATTTATTTTTAGTTTTAAAAAGTGGGTAATGGAAGCTACAGGACCGCACATGTCAAACATAAATTCTTTTAAAACGCGCATTAATAAGCCGGGAACTTCAGAGCCCCCGCTGTTTTGTCCTTTAATGAATAAATTATTTCACTTCAACTTAATGTTCGTGTTTCGTTTAAGGTTCGAGTAATTGTTAGTTGAATTGGTTAAGGACTGTTTTTTTTTAATATATGTACTTTAATTAATTCAAAAAAAAAAAATATTATTTAGGTTTTTTAGATTTTTTGAGCTTTGGCTCGATTTAAAAATATGAGAGTGGCGTCGTTATACCGTTTTATCTTAACATCTATACAAATAACATTTTTCATTCTATTATTATATATTATATTATCATTCCAAAATAACAACTTTTCACTAAATGTATATTGCAAACAGATATTAAAATACCAATTTTTTTAATTTTTCGATGTCCGTCTAGATAGTCAATGTTACAAGGAGCATTTTAGCCTACTTTTATAAAGAAAAATACATGTAGGGTAACGCCGCAATATAATTATATTAACGCGGGCGAAGCCACAAGGCAGGGCACAGCTAATTTTAGAATAAATTATTACGATAACGTCCACATATTATGTCGTTAATGCAATTTTTTTTGTTAAAAAAAGTTTGCGGAATCATTTTTTAACATAACGTGCGTGGATTTAAACTTTAACGAACAGTGAAATTAGTTATGCCGTGATTGGTTTACATAATTATTCATCCTATTAGCCTCAACTCAACCAAACAACGAGCAATCTAACAAGAATTCAGAAAAACATTTATGTATTAGGTTTCAATCAATTAAACCTTTCCGAAAAGTCAAGACTGAAAAATATTTGAACTAAAAATCTAACTACTGGAATTTTGACTTTGTTATCAACAACTGATGTGTTTCGAACATTAAAAAAAAATTTAAATGAATCCTACTAAACTACACTTTATGTGAATGTAAGTTTGTTTGCAACGCTGTAACTCAAAAGCTTCTTTGTATGCATATTCATCGAGGAATTGCAAAATAGGATACATTTTACTAAAAAAAATATTTTGAAATGCGAGCGCAGCCGCGGGTTTAAAATAGTAGCGCGTGGAAAAACGCGACTTTTTTTTTAATTAGCCTAAAATCTTAAGCGTATTTATTTCTATAGAATACTAGCTGTGCCCGGCAAACGTTGTATTGCCATTTTTTTTTTGGGGTGGACTACCCCTAACATTTAGGGGGATGAAAATAGATGTTGGCCGATTCTCATAGATACCGGATAAGCACAAAAAAATTCATCAAAATCGGTCAAGCCGTTTCGGAGGAGTATGGCAACGAAAACTGTGACACGAGAATTTTATAAATTAGATAGTGAAAAAACAATTTCTAGTGTTCCAGCCTCCTTGGTCTCGAAGATATGAAGACGAGACAATGTGTATTAATTAAACATTCGTTGCTGTTATAAAGGGGTAGTTTCCTCAAGGCATCTTACTAAGAGTGTCTAACTTAACTGCGTCGGTTTAAGTTTGTTCATTAACTTTAACAAGATTTTGTGAGCTGACCCTTTGTAGAACAGCGCTGTAATATTAAAATATACTTTTTGAATATTCTTATTTTTTCGTTAGCAGATACGCGAGCGCTGCATACCAATTTGGTCCTGTCCTCCGAGAAGCTGATTTTACAACTATACAGATAAATAAAATTGAAGTGTCTGTTTGTAATTCCAAATTAACAGCTTTTCATAAAATGTATTATTATCATCATCATCATCATCATCTGTTTGTTTTGGCTTATCTCTGAAACGGTGGGACATTCACTTCTTCTTCTTGTGGTGCCTCTCCAGTTATTGAAGGTTGTCTGTCAGTTCGGTGAACTTCTGTGTATCCTTCGCGAGGCGGAAGAGTGCAGCAGCACTGCTGATGCCAGTCCACTCGCGGATATTGCGCAGCCACGACTTCCTCCTTCGGCCTACTGGCCTCTTCCCAGACACTTTGCCCATCATTATAAATTGCAGCAGTTCGTATCTGGCATGTCTCATAATATGTCCCAGGAAACCAACCTTTCTCTGTTTGAGGGTTTGTATGATTTGGCGTTTTTGACCAGCTTGACGGAGAACTTCTTCATTGGTCACTCTATGTGTTCAGCTAATAGCCTTCATACGTCTGTAGATCCACATTTCAAAGGCTTCTGTTCGTTTCCTGGGGTTCTCTTTGATTGTCCAGGCCTCACATCCGTATAGGCCATATATATCAATGTAGAAGGCGAACACGTAGGGTAAACTTTCACTGTCTAGGTTAACTGAGGTTCTGCACAATAACACCCGTGAATAACCCAAGATAGAATTTAGGGACTAAGTATTCATAGTTTTATTAGCCCATTCTCTGTCAATTTCCAAAATAAATACGAAACTAAAAAAAATTTTTTTACAACGAATATTCTGTGTACTGCTTTTTGAAACAATACGAATATGTGCTCAATAAATTTACTTTAAACAATACTATATCTATTATTACGAAAATAATAGCATCTGTGTAATTAATCGACCTATTATCATTTAAACATGTAAACAGCTGTTTAAAAAAACGCCTTACATTACAAGTACTAAATCATAAAACCTTTTGCCAGAAAAATTGTAAAGAAAATTATTGGACTACGTTGAGGTAATTTTTTGAAACCATCAAAGCACAGAGTATTTGCACTCGCGCTGCAACATCGAAGTAAAAAGACCGCTTCAAAATGATCGGAACTGGAAATATTTAATTGCATCGTAATATTTCCAAAGGAGTTCCGACAAGGGCCGGTGGTTCACGAGTATCCTTTGTAAATAGAAACGTTTTTAAAAGCCACGGAAGTTAAGTTACTAAGGGGATTACTTAGGAAGGCGATGGGACCGTTCATTACCAAGTAAGTGAGAACAAATAGGAAGAATGCTCATGAAAATAACAAGGCCCCAAGTCTTTTCTGTTTGCAGCTTGATGTTTACGTGCGTTACAGAAATCGTCGCGTGTTTTGAGCGCTCAGAAAAAAATGTGGGAATAGCTGCGCATAATGTATTCGGGCTCGCTTCATAAAATACTCAAAAAAAAAATACTGCGTATTCAGGGCCAGCGCTCAAACATTGTGACGGCATCTGTGATCTTCTTTAGGATAATGCATATGCTCACGCCTATATACCCCGCAGACCTGGGCCCTTACCATGACCTCTTATTGCCATGTTAGTTTTACTTTTATTATGAAACAGATGTATATGACGTGTATAAGTCTGTCACTGTCACACAGCTGAACTATCATTGCTATAAGAGCTCATGGTTGGACCCCTGCTCTTTTAATATCGCCAGTTATGTTTGAAATATGTGGCGAGCTTATAATCATTTGGCGGACACTAATCCCGAATCATATTTATGCATAAAAAAATTTACTTTATACTCGTTTTTCCTTAGAAATCGTTCTGAAGTACTCTTATATTTCTAAACGATTTTAATAAAATGATTCAATCAGCCGTATTATATTGGTACATAGCAATCGTTATTACTCAAACAAGTCACACATGTTGTCTGCTATGATAAACTCTAAATTCAATCTAAAGTAAGCCCTATTGCCGTTACAATTTGCTTTAAAATCGGTTGGTGACGGCTTTCTACCAAAAAACGCTGCAGATGAATGGACAATACATCGACGTTGAGAATCGTCGAATATTAAAAATCATTCAAGCATTATCGAATTGCTCTTTGCTATTAATTCGAGGTTGGGTCCCAGTGACAGTGGCGCGTCGATTGTACGAAATAGATTTTATAAGGTGACGTCGTCGCCGCGTCGGCAATGAAACCTTGACACTTTTGACCAACAACTTGAAATACGCTTAGGAGGTTAGCCTTGGGGGGTTAAAAACTTTCTTTAATTATAATGTTTTTATATTGTATTGTCTTTGCCAAAATAAGACGCCCATAGCAAACTATATTCTGACTTTCCAAATAATACAAAATTCACAATGTACACATTTTTAATTCAATAAATCTAAAATATCGAAGCTGATATCTACACAGATAAATCAAATGTATGTATCTGTTTGTATTACCATATTAACAACTTTTCTCTCCATGCATATGGATGTATATATGATATTGACACCAACTGTCGAAACACCAATTTTTTTTTTAAATCTCTGTCCGTCTGTTTCTTCCGGCTAATGTCTGATTTTAACGGGACTTTGACTGGCAGTTAGCTGATGTTTCAAGGAGTAACTTAGGCTTATGTTTATTTAAAAAAAAATAAGAGTTCTGGGGGGTCACCCACGAAATTAACATCACGGCTTCGAATGTGACCCCACCCTAACGCAGTGTGGTGAAGTTTCACATAGAGTGGCTTCGTTTTAACCGTAATGGTTTTAAAAAAGCCGGTTTGGATTTTGGCCTTTGTATAGAAGAATAAAATTGTTCTCGAATACACAAATTAATTTCCTTTGAACAATTTCCGTTGTTCCAAATGATTCGTCATATGGCATAATCATGATGGATTATGGGTTTAGATTTCATGAACACGAAGGGGCCTATTAGCATAAGGGTACTAAATAAATCATGCACATATCAAAGGTTTTTTTTTTAAGACCTCAGCTTCAAAAACATCTACTTTTTATCGAAAACTAGCAGTGCTCTGCGGTTTCACTTGCGTAGACTTTATTTTTGTTATGTCTATGAAAAAATAACTTTCTACTTTCCCATCCTATGTCCTTCAGATCAGATTAAGGCAGATCACCAATGAGATGGACGGACCAGATTAAGGCTGTGATGGGTGTTCCTACTATTAACGAATGCTCCCGTAAAGCAGCAGTCCGAAATGAATGGCGCCGTTTTGTTCAGCAAGCCACCAATTTTGACATTACGACCACGACCGCTCTGCCAAGAGTGTAACGATTGAGAAGAACACTTTGTAGACCACAGAACCATTAGGTTTCTACATGGTGATCATGACTTTCTCTATTCCCATTTGTATGCTTGGAGTGCTTTCTTACCGTTCTCAAACAAAGCCAACAATAAAACGCGCCTATCCAAATATTTAAGAGAACACGACCATCGAAATCAATAGGGTCCTTTTAGAGGTGTGTTGACTCAAGCGGTGCTTTTGATCCGGAATATCTACTTCCCATTCAATACATTATTATTGATTGCTGGACCAGAGAGCCGTAGTGGCCTTGAGATTTGAGCAGCCGCCTTCTACGCAAGCAACGCAAGTTAGAATCCCAGCGGGGCCTGTACCAATGAGTGTTTCTAAAAAACTTATGTACAGTAGTTTCACACCACGTGCTTTACGGTGAAGGAAAACATCGTGAGGAAACCGGCATATTTCTGAGAAGTAATTCAATGACGTATGTAAAGTGTCTGACGGCGATGGACTCACCATCTGTCACGTTGGCACTTAATCATCTTCGGTGAAAAGTGGGTGTTATGATTACAATACTCTGCCTACCCCTTCGGGGAATACAGGCGTGACCATATGGACCAGAGAGTCAAGTATGATCCCGTATTAAGAACTCCTTATGTTTTGCAATAAGTTTGAAAGACAATGTGTTCGTAACAACATAGGTACATAAATGAGCGTATCCTTAAATACTTCTTCCGCTTCATCCATATTCATGCATCTCTTCATACACTTCCTTCGGTTATGAGTGCTCCGAATTTGACAATTCTAAAAAATACTATTTATTTGGTCATAGTAGTTCTTCCTTGGACGCCCTCTACCGACACTTCCGGTCACATTCACTCTATAAATTTGTTTCGTTAATCGCCTTTCACTCATCCTTTCGATATGTCCAAACCATCTCAACATACTTTTTTCAATTCTGGTCACCACATCATTCTTCAACTTGCAACTATCTCTTATCACACTATTCTTCATTCGATCTACAATGGTGACCCCCACATACTTCGTAACGATCGCATTTCCATAAAATTGTCATAATCATCGCATAGTTACAATATATTTATTGTGCCCCGCGGTTTCGCTCGCGTAGACTTAATTTTATGGGTGGAGTTTTTCACGGAACCATAACCTAAAAAAATATCCTGAGTAATTACTTGTGAGTGAAAGTCTCGTAGAAATCGGTCCAGACGTTTCAGAGTTTACCCGGAACAAACAAACAGACAGACAGAGAAAATGTCGCCATCCCAGAAGGGTCCCCGAAGGGGTAAGCAGAGGTGTTGTAACAACAATACCCACATTTCACCGAATATGATCAAGTGCCAACGTGACAGAGGGTGAGTCCATCGCCGTCTCAGGCACTATACATACGTCTTTGAATTACTTCTCAGACATATGCAGGTTCCCTCATGATGTTTTCCTTTACCGTAAAGCACGTGGTGTGAAATAACTGCGCATAAGTTTTTTAGAAAACCTCATTGGTACAGGCCCCGCTGGGATTCGAACTTGCGTCGCTTGCGTAGCAGGCGACTGCTCTAACCCCAAGGCCACCACGGCTTCTTTATGTATGTACATTTATATACTTTCATATGCATTAATTGAAAAGCTGTTAATTACATATGGGGATATAGTCTCTCTTGGCTCTATACTCGGTTCAGCCGTCATTGAGTTATTAATACGTGAATGAGTGTAACTATCACGACATTCTTTTAAATATATATATTTAAACTCGCTACAATGGAGGTACCACTACACCCAGTTCATAATGCAGCCGGGTGTTTCCCTCACAAAGTTTGAATAAGATATATGACCGTAAGTTGTAGCATAAAACATAACTTTGCTGAAAGGCTGTCGGCTGCGGAAAATATTTTTATACCGTCATTAGAATTCACGAGTGCGAAACAATAACACCTTTTTTATTTTAGAGTACGTAGAGTACTTGTATATTTTTTAATCTACGAGGTTGATTAACAAATCTAAGGCACAGTACAAATAAAGTTTATTAAACAATATAGATACTGGACCATTTTTTTTGCAAATTCTCCATTATCGCATTTTGTGTCATTTTGTAATCACAAAGTTACACCTTTAGCCTTAATTCATATGAAAGTATGCGTGGTACTGACCTAGAAAAACCGATTGTTTTTTTAATTTCTCAGTTTGTCTGTCCCGGTAATCTCAGAAACGGCTGGACCCATTTTAACGGGACTTTCACTGGCTGATTGTTAATGTATTTGATTGAAAATAGGGTCACTTGGGCCCATATAAAGTTAAGTCTACGCGGATGAAACCACGGGGCACAGCTAGTCTCTCTGAAAGTTTTAAGGTATACTCCAAAATTCAAGTGTCAAATTAATGTCACTTTGAAGCTTAGAGAAACGCCACGTGACATCCCTTCCTGACATGACGCTTAGCTTATAAACTCGTAGATGAGCGCGGCAGTCATTTCGAATGAATTGTTCCAAACTGCTTGTAGTGACCTCATATTTATACTGTGACCAAATAATACCCCAAAATGGTCTTGCAGTGAGTAAGATCATCTGTGAGGATCCCATGAGTGGAGAAGATGTTATGCTACCTATAGATGGATCCTTTCCATAATAATTATGTAAGTAAGTAGGTAGATAATGCTAAAACCCAGTTTGCTTTGCAAGTATTTGCTTACAAGCCGCTTACCATCAGGCAGAATGCACGTATTTTAAAGCCGTTATCGTAAAAAAATTATAAATGACTGTTGATAGATCACGTGGGTAAAGTTAGCGGCGGCCTTACCCATTGCGAGGCCTCGGGAGGCAGGTCTTTGCGAGGCCCTTTGTCCTACGGAAAAGTACTTATGTGATGCGAAAGTAGGCCTGGTAATTTGATAAGTTTTCGTTATGTTTTTTTTATGTATATTTAATAAAAATATAGTTTTAAAAAAATCTGCTTGATGCGAGGCCCCTGCATGAGCGAGGCTCCGGGCGGTTGCCCTGTACGCCACCCCCTAAAGCAAGGTAAGTTACCCCCCACTATGTTCATACGGTGGAAAATATTAAAGCTTTTTGAAAATGGAACACAAAGAAGCATTGCACTCGCTTCTAACACAGAGATCGAATTATGAAACAGAACTTTGCGGTACAACAAATTAAGTTGTAATTGCTATCTCCACACTCTCAAGTAGAATGTACACAATATTTTTCAAACCGATGCCGGACGATTACTTTGTTGACGGCCGCACGTGTCGGAACCTTATTACTGGACGCGCGCGCAATGGAATCGAATGACTTCGAAACTTAACTGCCAGAGCTGCAATTTAAAATAGTTTCGAAAATGGAACATTGCTAGACTCTTAATTGAAATAGTTCGATGTTTGAACTGAAGATTTAACAATTTAATATTTGTTGTGTATATTTTTTTTAAATTAGATTTTTTTTTTCTAAAGTCGACTCCGTTGGTTCAGCCACGTAAGCCGCAGGCCACCAGATTACGTCGGACACCGATGTCTTAACCTCGTTAAAGTCTTAAAGCGTCTTAAAGCGCTGGCTTGACGTCGTTAAAGCCGACATGAGAGAGAACGACCTCACAGAGGAGGATGCCAAAGACCGAGCAAAGTGGAGGAGAGAGAGCAGGAAAGCAGACCCCAGCACCATGCCGGGAAAACGCTAAGACGAAGAAGAAGAATTTGTTTTTTTTGTAGGGTATCGTAGCAGCTGGGGGGGGGGGGGGTCATGGCGAAGCATGTGAAAACATATCACGTGCACCCCACTTCGCGACTTGGAGGAACACCGTGGAGTTTAGTCGGTGCGAGTCCGACATAACCCTCCCGCTGCCCCCGCGGCGGTTGGTGTATCCATAACGGATTCTCCTCGATAAAAAAAAACGGGTCCGTAGCGAAAGGGAACCCTTATGGATTCGTCATGTCCGTCTGTCCGTTCGTATGTCACAGTCACTTTAATCCGAAAATTGCTAAGTAGATGTATTCTGTGAACCACAGTAAGATATTCACACAAAATTAGAAAAAAAAAACAATAAATTCTGGGGATCCCCATACTTATTACTGAAACGCAATTTTTCTTTCAATCCATACGTGTGGGGTGTATATGGATAGATCTTCAAAAATTTATAAAATTGTATATTTTTTTTCTACACTGAATAATTTGCGCTAGAGACACTTCCAAAGTATTAAATGTGTCCCCCCCAGTAACTTCTAAAATAAGAGAATGATTCAAAAAAAAATATATGATATACATTACCATGCAAACTTCGTCCGAAAATTGCTTTGAACAAAATCTAGTATTATATCTATCTAAGTACTTTTTATGATACGTCATAAATTGTAACCCGCTACGAAACCGTTCATGGGCGAGTTCGACTTTCACTTGGCCGCTTTTAATTTGTAACTCGGACTTGGCTCTGTTTTTTATTCTGGATATAGTAAGGTAGAGGGCGTCCAAGGAAGAACTACTATGACCAAATTAATAGTATTTTTCAGAAAGGTCAAATTCGAAGCACTCGTAACCGAAGAAACTGTATGAAGAGATGCATGAATGTGGATGAAGCGAAAGAAGTATGTAAGGATCAGAGCGAATGGTGGTCTCTGCCTACCCCTAAGGGATACATGCGTGAGCGTATTTATGTATGATATAGTAAGGAGTTTTGACTGCAATGTATTGCAACCTTAAAAATTCAACATCAATAGTTGAGAATCCGGAAAAAATCCGTCATCTCGGCTCTCGCTAAATTCTTGAGGAGTTTGTCTTCATACATGTTTAATACTGGGGTTATTTATGTCTCCAGTTCCTCACCGGCGGTTTTATTCTCTCAAACGCCCGGGGCAAGGAAAAATGAAACAACTTTTCACATAAATAAAACTTTTACCTCGAGACATCACGATGACGCGCTAACATTCGGTGGGGTTCGCTTATGAGTTTTGACTTTTTACTAACGATATGCCTTAGGAACGAAAAGATTAATCAGTACTGTGAAAGAACTTTACATAAAGCAAAAAGGCTTTATTATCTACATCTACACAGATAAATAAAATTGAAATGTCTGTTTGTAATACCAAAATAACAACTTTCACTAAATGCATAATGAAAGTGTATACGGTAATGATATAAAAAAATCTATTTTAAAAATTTTCTCTGTCTGTCTGTTTGTTACGGCTAATCTCCGAAACGGTTGGACCAATTTTAACGAGACTTTCAATGGCAGATAGCAAATTTTATAAGGAGTAACATTGGCTTTTATTTGAAAAAACCTTAGGGTTCCGCGGGGCACAGCTAGTAATAAATAAATCATTAAAGATAAATTTTTGAGGCAGAGAATAACTTCACGAAAATATGCATACAATATGTACGATCATCCATACAATTAGAAACATAGAATTAATATTTCAACATACTGCGAGACTTCGAAACAATACTGAAGAAATATAATTATTATTATTTTTTATCTTAATTGTATGAAACGATCGAACCTTGACCGGGCTATTTGAACGACCGAATCACTGAGAATGAACGATTGACACAGGTCTGGTGATTCTCCACCCAATAGCTAGGGTCTAAGAATTTGGCTATGGTATCCCCTGCCTGTCGTAAGAGGCGACTAAAAGGAGGCCGGAGGGTTTGTTGTGATTACCGAGCCGCGGGCCCGAGAAGTTGGCACCGCGATGCCTTGCACAGCGAGGTCTTCAGGGGCGGCGACACAGCTGCCCCGGGGATGTGCCCCGGCAAAGTGTGGGGGGGACACCGGTGCGAGTACCCGGAGTCACCCCTATGCACGGAGGATGGCCAAATTGGGTTAAGTGCGGTAAAAATCCCACTTAATCCGACCCCAGGGCTGTCAGGGACCTTTTGAAGGAATTTATGCGATAGGCAATGCGTAAGTGATACTCCTTGGTTTTGGTCAAGTTCATAGACGTCGCTTTTACTATCAGACGGACTGCACTTTTGCCACCATATCATGGGGAAAACGCAGTGGGTACCAGGATATATACGTAGAGGGATTGTTATTATTATAAAGGCCGTGATGGGCGAGTGGTTTGAGCATTAGCCTACTAAGCAAGCAACGAAATTAACAGGATTTTTCTAAGATCTGAAGTGTATTGATCTCATCCAATATATATACAGATTAATAAAATAGGAGTGTCTGTTTGTAAATCCAAATTAACAGCTTTTCACTAAATGCATACGAAAGTATATACGGTATTCAATGAAAAAAGCCAAAAAACATACAAAATATACAAATAAAAGAATCTGAAAAAAAAAGCCGTGGTGGCCTTGAGGTTTGAGCAGTCGTCTGCTACGCAAGCGACGCAATGTCTCAATGAGTATCAATGAGTTTTTCTAAAAAATTATGTACTACAGTGATTTCACACCACGTGCTGGAGGAAACCTGCATATTTCTGAGAAGTTATTCAATGACGTATGTAAAGTGTCTGAGACGGCGATGGACTCACCATCAGTCACGTTGGCACTTAATCATCTTCGGTGAAGAGTGGGTGTAGTTATTACAACACCACTGCCTACTAATACAGCCTACGAATAAAGGCGTGAGCATATGTATGTAAAAAATCTCTGTCTGTATGTTTGTTTGTTTATGCTTTGATATCTGAGACGATTGGACCGATTTTAACGGGACTTCCAGTGGCAGATACTTAGCTGATATTACGAGTAGTAACTCAGACTTTTTTCTTAAAAATAGGGTTCTTTGAAAGCCATGAATGAAATTGAGTCTACGCGGGTGAATTCGCAAGGCACAGTTACCTAATAATTTAGACACCCAATCTTCAGTGAATCCTTCATGCTGTTACTTAGGTTGTTTCAATAATAAAATTACGAAATAGAACCTACTAAGGAAATAGGAGACTGGTATCAAACGTCTATTATAGTAAATAAATACTTAGAACACGTAATTGGGGTTGCAGAAAGGTATTGCACGCACAGTCGTAACGGTAGGCCCTTTACACGTTCGAAAATCCCCGTAATGATTCTAAAGGTAGACAATATTTCTCAAAATATAGAGTGTTTCCAAAGATACTACTGCTCTATATCGATAAATTGACATTTACATTGACACACAGACTTCCTATGGCATATCCACAGATAAATACAAGGAAGAGCTCGTGGCACAGTTGCTATAATCATTCGATCAGTGAAGTTAAGCAACCCTAAGCCTAGCCAGTAATTGGATGGGTGACCGCCCGAGTTCCCTCCGTGCCTCGGAGAGCACGTTAAGCCGTCGGTCCCGGTTGCCAATTTATCATCTTTGGCAATCGTTACAGGTCAGACGGAGGCCTAAAATAGTCTGACAACTGGTTTAACCCAGATCACAGATTTTCCTCGTTAAAGGGGTTGCGAAGGTCAGATGGCAGTCGCTTCGTATAAAAATCAGGTGATCAGCCACATCGTTTTGAATCAAGTGCCGACCCCAACAATGTATGGGATAAGGCCAGGGACGATGATGATCCACAGATAAATACAAACACGACTATTCGTATACCTATACTCTATGTAACACCTACTTTTTGTGAAGTCGGTTGAAAAGTCACGAGATGTCGGCACTAATTTCAGAAGTGACCTCTCACAAGTCTCACAGTTACTAATTTAAAAGTTTGTTCATTAGAAATTTCTCACAAGAAATCCGCTCCGCTCTCTTTTAATTTCGTTTCTGCTTAATTTCTCGCTGGAAAATAGAAAAATAAAGTTGTTTTTTTTTTAACTTCCGCGTTGGATACTAAACTTTTCGTCAATCACTTTAAATTTGGAATTACATAAGGATTAATGGTGTTTTTTTTTTTATATACAAACTGAGTTTGGAAGAATGGAATTCTACCTCGTTACAAATTGTGATATAGTTTGTTCATCATCTGCAAACAACGTACCTCACATATCACATATGCTCACGCCTGTATTCTCCGTAGGGGTAGGCAGAGGTGTTGTAATAACAACACCCACTTTTAAGTGCCAATTAAGTGCCAACGCGACAGATGGTGAGTCCATCGCCGTCTCAGAAACTATACATACGTCTTTGAATTACTTCTCAACCATATGCAAATGTTTTTCTTCACCATAAAGTACGTGAAATAACTGCACATAAGTTTTTAGAAAAACTCATTAGTACAGGCCCTCTGGGATTCGAGCTTGCGTTGCTTGCGTAGCAGGCGACTGTTCAAACCCCAAGGCCACTAAGGCTCCAATTTTACATTTCATTAGTAATTTATTACAAGATAAACTAATTTAATCAACCATTTATTTAAACTATGTAGCGCAAATGGCCATTAATTTCAAAGCATATTAATTTATAACTTATTATGATAAAATCTTAGTGCTATTGTATTTTATTATTAATTTGAGATTGATATATCACTACTGATAATTTACTTTGGTGTTTGTTAGGTATCTTTAGGTTGGTAATAATATATTTATAAGAACCTACATATATAATTTATGTAATTGTAAGTTTGTATGTAGAAGGTTATCTTAGGTACGTTCATCCGATTAAAATTTTCTAGTGTTTTTAAAACGATTTTGATTGACGACTACTCATAGAGAAATCAAAGTATTTATGTAATCCCCGAAGGGGTAGGCAGAGGTGTTGTAATAACAACAACCACTTTTCACCGAAGATGATTATGTGCCAACGTGACAGATGGTGAGTCTCTCGCCGTCTCAGACACTATACATACGACCTCGAATTACTTCTCAGACATATGCAGGTTTCCTCACCATGTTTTCCTTCACCGTAAAGCACATGGTGTGAAAATCACTGTACATAAGATTTTTTGAAAAACTCATTGGTACAGGCCCCGCTGGGATTCGAACATGCGTCGCTTGCGTAGCAGGCGACTGCTCAAACCTCAAGGCCACCACGGCAGTTTCAAAAATATTTAGAATTTGGAAAGCCTTTTTTAAATTATAAGCTAGAAGCGAGTCACTTTTTTTTAATAAACGTTGAGCTAAGTGACTGGCTGCATTTCAACTGTATGCAAAAAACTTCAAATTTGGAACGTAGAAAAAGGTATACAAATTAAACGGAAAGTTGCCGAGCCGACACGAGGCATGACGAAGTTTGCCGAAGTGGATCGCAGGAACTAACTTTGTTGACACATACCGTTCGCGAAGTTGCGCTCTGTAATTAAAGCGACGAAAACTGTTTTAAGGAATCTTTATTAACTTACTCTTGGAGTTGATTCATTTGTTAACGTTGGTATTCATGTTGTACCTATGTGTGTAAATACAAGTTTGAATAATTTAACGTGACGTCAGTTATACCACAGTATATATTTTTGTTTACGAAGCAGTATGGAATCTGAAGCTATATCTATACAGAAATCCCAAATAACAGCTTTTTACTAAATGCAAATGAAATTATATACGGTACTGTCATAAAATAAATAATTAAAAAAAAAACTGTCGGTCGGTCCACCTGTCAGTCTGTTCCGGCTAATCTCCGGAACGGCTGGACCAATTTTAACTGGACTTTCACTGGCAGATAGCAAATTTTACAAGGAGTAACTTTTTATGTTAGGGGCTCAGCTCGTTATTAAAATACTAGTTGTGCCCCTGCAGATTCACCCGTGTAAATTTAATTTTATTCACGTAGTATAAATGTTTTTTTTTTTAATAAATGTAACCTAAGGTACTCCTTGTAATATTAGTCAGATCTGTATAGATGTATATATATATGATAGATGAACGTATGGTGCATCGAGCGTGACATTTGTCTACTTAATTATTTAAAATTTACTCCTAGGCTTAATATTACTATCAAAGTAATGCCGTGGTGGCCTTGAGGTTTGAGCAGTCGCCTGCTACGCAAGCGACGCAAGTACGAATCCCAGCGGGGCCTGTACCAATGAGTTTTTCTAAATAACTTATGTACATTGATTTCACACCACGTGCTTTACGGTGAAGGAAAACATCATGAGGAAACCTGCATATTTCTGAGAAGTAATTCAATGACGTATGTGAAGTGTCTGAGACGGCGATGGACTCACCATATGCTCACGCCTGTATTCCCCGAAGGGGTAGGCAGAGGTGTTGTAATCACAACACCCACTTTTCACCGAAGATGATTCAGTGCCAACGTGACAGATGGTGAGTCTATCGCCGTCTCAGACACTGTACATACGTCAATGAATTACTTCTCATAAATATGCAGGTTTCCTCACAATGTTTTCCTTCATCGTAAAGCACGTGGTGTGAAATCAATGTACATAAGTTTTTTAGAAAAACTCATTGGTCCTTATCAATCCAGAATTCTCAAAATAGTATTTTCTCTTTAAAACAGGGGCAAAACGGTGGTCAACTGTTATTGTGAAATGGTTTGAGAGATGCCAGGTGTTCGGGAAATAGGCAATCACACGCTGACTGCCGCGGCGCCGGCGCCATTATGAACTTATCAATCCACGCGTACACCGTAAATCGTTCAGGAATTCTATATTTTTCAAACTTGAATCGGGGTTGAAATGAGACGTCGTGATATAAGTAATATGATATGCATGTTCGACTCAACTTTAGCGAAGTATCTATATATAAATGATATCGAAGTGTCTGTTTGTAATTTTCACAAAATGCATTTATGAAAGTAAATAAAAAAAAATATAATATTTTTCTTTATTTGTTCTCAGCCGGTCTGCCTCCTTGTCCTTTTGTTTGTCCCAAGTCTGTCTGTTTGTTGCGGGTAAACTCTTAAACGGCTGGACCGAATTTTACAGGACTTTTACAGCCAGACATACATACATATGCTCACGTCTGCATTCCCCGAAGGGGTAGGCAGAGGTGTTGTAATCGCAACACCCACTTTTCACCGATGATGATTAAGTGCCAACGTGACAGATGGTGAGTCCATCGCCGTCTCAGACACTTTACATACGTCATTGAATTACTTCTCAGAAATATGCAGGTTTCCTCACGATGTTTTCCTTCACCGTAAAGCACGTGGTGTGAAATCACTGTACATAAGTTTTTTAGAAAAACTCATTGGTCCTGTATCGCGGTGGGATTCGAAATGCGTAGCTTGCGTAGCAGGCGACTGCTCAAACCCCGAGGCCACCACGGCTCACTAATACTATTAAGTAAAATAAACACTGAACTTCAACCAGTGACACAGTGCTACCAACTTACCGAATAAATAACGAAGGCGTCATTTCCGATTGCGTACAGAACTTCCTATTTAACTGAATTAAAAGGTTCGACTCCTGATCTTACTAATGAACGAATGTATGTACTTATGTATGTATTTGGCCCTCATCCAATTGTATGGAGTGTGGATAGACGAATTTTAAAATGAAAACTGTAGAACAAGGTGTCAAACAAGATTTGGTTTGAGTAGTCGCCTGCTACGGACGCGACGCAAATTCGAATCCCATCAGGGCCTGTACCAGTGAGTTTTTCTAAAAATATACGTGCATTAATTTCGTGCTCCCGAAGGCGGAATGTTGAGTAAGGTATAAATAGAATCCAGTCGAACTCCTCTTTTAACTAGTTGCCAACCCTACTTGTTAGTGACATTATACAGCGTGAAATAAAACCAGCAACTTGCAAAGGGAGCTTACAAAAGGCTCCTTGCGACGACGGCGCCTGGTTTTGTTTCAGATATTTAATTATATAAGACGGCAGAGCGAGCTCTGGGTTCGTTAGATACTGCAAATCAAGTTGGATGCACTTGACGCGACACTAATGTTATTAACAAACGATATAATAACATCACGCTGTATTTTAGTGCTGGCTTTTTATATTTTTAAAGGCGTTCGGCTCAATTATGTCTGTCACTATGAACAACTTTATATTATACTAGCTGACATACCGAGCCGTGGTGGCCATGAGGTTTGAGCAGTCGCCTGCTACGCAAGCGACGCAAGTTCGAATCCCAGAGTACCAATGAGTTTATCTAAAAATCTTATGTACAGTGATTTCACACCATGTGCCTTACGGTTAAGGAAAACATCGTGAGGAAACTCACATATTTCTGAGAAGTAATTCAATGACGTATGTAAAGTGTCTGAGACGGCGATGGACTCATCATCTGTCACGTCGGCACTTAATCATCTTCAGTGAAAAGTGGTTGTTGTGACAACAACACCTCTGCCTACCCCTTTGGAGAATACAGGCGTGAGCATATGTATGTATGTATGTAGCTGACATACATTCTTTTTACATACCTATGGTGAAATAGGATAGAGGAAAGATTTGTATGTAAATATGTTTGTATTGAATAGGTTCCTAAACTACTGGACCGATTAGAAAAAATGTTTCAGCAATGGATAGCTATGTTATCGGCGAGTAACATAGGCTATATTTTATCCCCGCACTCCCACGGGAACGCGAAACTACACGGGTGAAACCGTATGACGTCCGCTAGTATAATAATATTTTAATACCTTTAAACGAACAGTTATTGTATATGTCTGAATCTTGGAAACGGCTCCAACGTTTATTATAAAAAAAATTTATGTAGGGAGTTTCAGGGGCGAAAAATCGATCTAGCTAGGTTACATATTTTATATTATATATTTTGGAAACATAAAAAAAAACACGATCAAAACGCGGTTCCCCAGGTTATTATTTAAAAAAAACTCATTAAGATGAACCATTAAAAATTTCAATCCTTCTAAAAAAACTAGATACTTAACTTTTGCCTACTTCAACTATTGGCGTGTCCCATTGTCTCCAAATGTTCCGTTCTTAAACAAAATAAGTATGTCACTATCACGATTAAATTTCGCTAGTGACTGAGATGTCTGGAGAAGGGTTAAATATATTTTTCTTATTTTATACATCACGTAAAAATGAACGAAAACGTTGTGGGAGAAAAAACCGGTACAGTCGTGCACACACGTGAGAAATGGACGTGACTGCTGCATAAAGGAGGAAATCAACGGCGGCGCAGGAAACGAGTTGCGACCAGCGGTGGCCAACATTCACCTCTGAATTGTACCAATCAACAAATTTATATTAATGTCTCTGTAATATTTTGTTTAATGGTGTACAATAATACATCTGAAAGGATATTTACATGTCTACATATTAATATGTAAATTCGTATGCTGTATGCTGTCATTCCAAATTGACAGCTTTTCAACAAATAGACGACGAATGATGAAAGTCGTTTTTTTTTATTATCTCTGTCTTTTCGTCTGTTTGTTCGTGCTAAAATAACTGGACAAATATTAAAAAGTCTTTCAACTCAAATTTGATTTAAAAAAAAATTGGATTCTATAAAACTTTTTTTTTTTTTGTTGACGAGGTGGAAACCTTCAAAAGGTCCCCGACCGCCCTGGGAGAGGCAGATCGGGGTATGTGGGATTTTTACCGCACTAAAACCGCCCCGGTGGCCGTCCTCAGTGCTCAGGGGGGACTCCGGGTACTTTGCCGGGGCACATCCCCGGGGCAGTTGTGGCGCCGCCCCTGGAGACCTCGCTGTGCAAGGCAGCGCGAGCCACACCGCGCTGCCTTGCACAGCCTTCCCGGGCCCGCGTCGGTGGTCAAAGCTCCCACCCCGACCACCGCCAGCAGGCCCTCCGGCCCCCTTTTAGTCGCCTCTTACGACAGGCAGGGGATTCCATAGCCATATTCTTAGACCCTGGCTATTTGGTGGGGATTCTATGAAACTAAGTTAACTAAGCCACCATCTAAATTAAGTATACGCGAGTAAAACCGCGGGGTTTCAAATATTTACGTGGATATACGTTTGAATCTTTTTAATCGTGTCTTTCCTTAATAATAGGCAGTGTTTACTTTGTGAGAGGCACTTACATTTGGTGGCTGTTAATCCATTATAATAAAAATGGGAAAACTGTTCTGTCAGTAAAGTTGTCAGATGAAGAAAGCTTTCACAGATTTTAAAAATTTACGCGATTTAACTGACGTATGGCCATTTTATGTGTATTTATTTTTTACACCTGAATTGCCTGAATTAATGAAGCAATTTGCTGAAATTAAATTTAGATTTTAACTACAACACAAACTCAAAAAAATCTTTATTCAATTATATTTTTTTTAAATTTGAATGACACGACTCTGCGAGCTATCGCCAGGTTCGGAAGATTGCTTTTACTGAACCTGGCAACAAACTCAGTAATTACTCTTACAAAAATATATATATTTTTTTTATAAATACAAAATAAATAACGCAGTTTCAATGCACTACTGTCAATAAAATTTAATTATATAATCAAGTCTAAAATGGCATACAAATTATAGATTTAATCTTGTGATAAAGGATGGACATAGGATTCTAAGAATAATCAAGACGTTGACAAAACCGCACGTTAAAACTATTATCATTGTTACTTATGCCAGTGAGTTAAGGTTGATATTTGCTAAGTACAGGATTTTTTTTTCTGTTTGAAAGTTGTATTCAGAATAATTTGATACATACATACATACATATGCTCACGCCTATATTCCCCAAAGGGGTAGGCAGAGGTGTTGTTGTCACAACACCCACTTTACATACGTCATTGAATGACTTCTCAGAAATATGCAGGTTTCCTCACGATGTTTTCCTTCACCGTAAATCACGTGGTGTGAAATCACTGTACATAAGTTTTTTAGAAAAACGCATTGGTACAGGCCCCGCTGGGATTCGAACTTGCGTCGCTTGCGTAGCAGGCGAATGCTCAAAGCTCAAAGCCACCACGGCTCTTTAATAATTTGATGTACGTAAGAATGGAAATAATGAATGTGTCCGCTACACATTACACGAACAATCATTATGTTTTGTAGTGATGGGAGTCCAACCTTATGTTGTCCTTGTTTCCTTGAACGCGCTAATCTCAGAAACTCCTGAAGGCCTAGTGTGAGTGACATCAGGGCCGAAAGATGGCGCTATCTTGATTCAAACAAATCTGCGTTTATGTCAACGCAATGACTTGAGACGGCGATTTTAAGAAAACTCGCAGAAGACACTCTGGTCTCATTTATGGAGGAAGGCTGTATATCATCACGCTAAGACCAATCGAGGGTTAATTTTAGCGCTAACCCAAAGTATTTTTTTTATCTATTCCACGTATACGAAGTCACTAGTTTGTATGATAAATATTTTATTATGTGTATTGTGAGGCCACTGAGCTAATTCAAAACAATTAAGTACCGGAAAGTAAATTCTTATTTTCCTTTTTAATGATATTTTTATATTAACATATCTCCAATTGTAATTCAGCTAAATGAAAATGAAAATCTTCATTTCATTACTCAGTTAATTAAACTGAGATTGTATGTAATTAAATTTTATGAAGCTAAATATTTCGTTAATAAGTCAACTTAATTAAAATATAAAATGTACCTTGGAAAAAGCTTTTAATGTTCGTGTTTCAGTCAAAGCGTTATAATTTTAAAAGCTTTATTAGTGTTGTATATTTTTGTCCAAAACAGAGTACAAAATCATAACATCAGATAAGCCACAAAAGCGTTACTTTGCATTACTCATAAAATTTTATAAGCATTAGGAACACAGCCGTGATGGCCGTGGGGTTTGAGCAGTCACTTCGAATCCCAGCGGGGCCTGTACCAATATTTTTTTCTTAAAACTTTATGTGCAGTGATTTCAACCACATGCATTACGGTGAAGGAAAACATCGTGAGGAAACCTACACATGCGTGAGAAGTAATTCAAAGACGTATGTTTAGTGCCTGAGACGTTGATAGACTCACCGTCTTTCACGTTGGCATTTCATGATATTCGGTGAAAAGTGGGTGTTGTTATCCCCTGACTACCTCTTAGGGAATTTCTTTTGAAAATTCTCTTTCCAAAAGATAGGCACGAGGAAAAGTTTTTTTTTTTTTTAATTAAATAAGGATTTCGGAGGATTGAAACTTTATAGAAAACAACAAATACATAACAGCCCCAGAGCCACGTTATTTTGTCAAGAAATTAAGTAAAGAAACCTCGGGACACAGCATTATTTTCACCTGTGTTATAAAAATATAATAAAAATAATAAAAAACTGTTGCACACGGCTGTACCAATCGAAAATTAATAACAGAGTTCTCTCGCGTTATTTATTGGATGCGCTAATCGGATGAGTGGAGTCGGACGAGCTTACACGGTGTTGCATCGTTCTGTCAAATTAATTGCATTTATTTGTTGCAAGTAGCATATGCCAAGACTTATATTAACACTACTATTACCCCTTTATTACCAAAACATTGCCTAAGATAATATTAGTTTTTGAAAATGAAAGTGCTTTATTCAGTTTAGGCCCTGGTAAGGCACTTATGAATGTCGAGGAATTCACTACCAGTTCGGAAAATAGCCTTCTGAGAAGAACCGGCAAGAAGCTGTATAAGTACCTAGTTACATCTCTTTCAGTGACACCTATTTAAAAAGAGATGAATGTAGTTTTAGTGCGAGTTTGGTCTAGTCTTGGTTTAAATCATGTTTTGTAATAAGTCCAAGGTGTAATTGGATTGAATTTGATATTTTAGTTTTTCAGCGATTTCAAAAAATAATGGTGGTTTCTCAATTCTACCGTATATATTTTTAGAAGTTTTTTTAGAAATTGTCGTTGTTTAACGAAGTAATTTAACGAAGATTGCAATTACATTTATCCCTTCATAGACCCTCGCGGAAGGCGTAAAATAAGATCAAAATATATCACAGAAAATTTACGAAATAACATGTACATCTCTAAGCTTTAGATTGTTTTCGTTACAATTATCCAACCCTTAAGCAGCACCTGTTCACAAATAAGACGTGAACGTCAGCCATATTACATGCTTGAAAGGTCCCAAACAAACACCTCCATGAGACTTTGGGACCTGCGTTTGACAGTGTAAATAATAACAATACCCTCGTACTTTATAAAATACAATGCCCGGAGTTTGGAAGTTGGCGGTGTTTCCACCCTCGTGCCTCGGAAAGCACGTAGCACCGTTGCTCCTCCGCCTGATCTCTCTCCGGTCGTGTCGGATTGCCTCCCATCGGACTATGAGAGTGAGGGAATAAAGAGTGCACCTGTGTTTGCGCACACTCTTGTGCACTATAATATCTCCTGCGCAGATGGCTGATCCCCGTTGAGATTAGCCGCCGTAACCGAAATTCGGTAGGAGATCATTATTATTACTGCGGGACACAGCTAGCTAGAACATAGATAATGGGTGGTAATTGGATAAGATAACTATCGTTTAAGCGTGCTGGCAACACACTATAAATTACGTCTTGTCACCGACTATACCAGTCTAACATTAGTGCTAACGCCTACACGGTTCCCTCGATCATTATGCTAGCCACACACTCGACTATCATCAATACTGAACACCCACAGATCCAATCTTCACTCATTATCCCTAAATTATCTGTTACAGCATTGGATTACCTATTAATAATATTGGAGTTTAATTCGTGGGAACTACGGAATAATTTTGCTGCTGATATCGTAGGGCCTACCATCATCGGTTTAAGCAGAACGTATTAAGGAATTCTGAGCTTTGACGTTATATTTTGGTACCGTATAATTAAATGTCAATGCTAAGAAGTTCTTAATACGCGCTGCTAAAATGATGAAAGTTGGCCTCCAGGTCAGGTCAGGCAATAGTGGTTCGGAAGCTACCAATTACTTTTTGTAAGTTTAATTTGACAGTAATGTTACCTCATGCTTTCGGAATGGTCTCCGAAGTGGTGTTGATTTGACGGAAGAGATGATTTGGTTCCAACGTTACAGATGAGACCATCACTCTCCCAGGCAATAAAGATGTCTTTGAATGTAAAGTTTATTGTGTGAAGCAATTACAAAATTAGAAAAAAATATGTAACGGACTGGTGGGATCAGAAAATATTCACACGTGTTGTTCGCGGAGCAGGCGAGACTGCCCAAGCCAACTTTTCTGGTATAAAAAGAACAGACCATATTTAGTAATCATCTTGAAATGTTTTTTTAAAACCATATCTCAACGACTTAACCCACCTAGCACCAATAAAAGGATAATCTTTTACACCTTTAACTACACTATCTACATCTAAACTTCTACACCTATCATAAAAAGTAAAGCTTTGTATGTATGTAAAAAAGCCGTGGTGGCCTCGGGGTTTGAGCAGTCGCCTGCTACGCAAGCGACGCAAGTTCGCATCCCAGCGGGGCTTGTACCAATGAGTTTTTCTAAAAAACTTATGTACAGTGATTTCTCACCACGTGCTTTTCGGTGAAGGAAAACATCGTGAGGAAACCTGCATATTTCTGAGAAGTAATTCAAAGACGTATGTATAGTGTCTGAGACGGCGATAGACTCACCATCTGTCACGTTGGCACTTAATCAAATTCGGTGAAAAGTGGGTGTTGTGATAACAACACCTCTGCCTACCCCTTCGAGGAATACAGGCGTGAGCATATGTATGTATGTTGTATGTATGTTTGTAATGAATAAACTCAAAAACTATTGTGTCGTTAAGAAAATTATTTCACCATTGGAAAGCTACATCATTAGCAAGTAATATAGGCTTTATTTTATCCCCGTACTCCCACGGGAACGGGTACTACGCGGGTGAAACCGCGTGACGTCCGCTTGTTCGCTATAAATATAACTTACTTATTAGCTTTCTTTTTGTCATCTCAGAAACGAGAAATCCTTTACTAGGACCTGAACAGAATAAATCATTTTCAGCTTCAGCCCAATTGCCGCTGTTAATCCTAATCTTAATCACCCGATGTAAGCTAACACCTCGGCAAATATAGTATCTCAATCAGCCATCCCCGTCCACACCACTATCTACTTCATAAACCCTCTCACTACATTTGAGTTTGGTAATCGTTCGGAACGCTGAGTTATGTGCTATGTGACTTGGTGTCCTATTACTTGGGGCGTAAGTTACAAGATTCAGCGTCAAGTGACACGTATAACCTACTAGAAATGCAAGTAAATATTCAAAACTAGTTAGCTGGTTACCCCTTGTATCATCAACTGTTTGCCAGTGAAATTCTTACTAAAATCGGTCCAACCGTTTTAGTTTTTAGCCGGAATAAACAGACTGACAGGCAGACAGAAAAAAAATTTAAATATAGTTTTGCCTTGAGGTTTGAACAGTCGCCTGCTAAGCAAGCGACGTAAGCTCGAATCCCAGCGGGGCATGTACCAATGAGTTTTATTAAAAAACTTATGTGCCATGATTTCACACCAAGTGCTTTACGGTGAAAGAAAACATCGTGAGGAAACCTGCATATTTCTGAGAAGTAATTCAAAAACGTATGTACAGTGCCTGTGACGGCGATAGACTCACCATCTGTCACGTTGGCACTTAATCACCTTCGGTGAAAAGTGGGTGCTGTGGTTACAACACCTCTGCCTAGCCCTTCGAGCAATACAGGCGTGAGCATATATACATGTTTTATGTAGTTTTGAATTTCTAGCAGACACTTCAATGTTATTCTTCTGTATAGATGTGAAGTATAAATATTCACAAAGGTGTCAAATTGTATTAGCATGCAGTGCTTTTGATTGTGGTTGACCTTTTGGGTAAGCCGAGTTCAAGATAAGTAATAAGATGGTGTTCGTTATAAGCTATTACTTTGCACCACATCCTTCCAAAATTAGGGATTGTCAAATGACGCGGCATTTTACAGCAACGACTAAGCAATGAGATATCTAAGCAATTTCATTAAGGTATACCCCTACCTACTGGAAAAGGAATATGAATTACTTATGAGAAAGATATTTTGAATCTCACGAGTTATAAGTAATCTCATATTGTTTTCTATGTGACACAATACAGTCATTAGTGATTTGATTCCCGCGGAAACCGAAATGTTTTTTTTAATAAGCACCCTAAGTTACTCCCTGTAAAATTAGCTACCCGCCAGTGAAAGTCCCGTTAAAATCGACACAGACGTTTCAGAAATCACACTGAACAAACAGAGATTTCAAACAGACAGACCTAGAAAAATTTAAAATTTGTGTTTTATATCAGTATCGTATACACTTTATTATGCATTTAGTGAAAAGCTGGAATTATAAACAGAAACTTCAATTTTATTTATCTGTATAGATAATGGATTCCTAATCAACAATATTTCCCTTTTATATTCGCTGAAGATGCAGCTTTCCAACTGTGAAATAATGTTTCAATCGGCATTGTCAAATAACCCCACTATTTTTACCGAAGGGTCATAGCTCTTGTTGACATCTGAAGGTACTTATTAATTTTATCACTCAATATGAATTATTTAATTATTTGGAACTATTTCAAGTACATTTTCCAAATGTATACTCATATTCCCTTTTTTACAAATCACACACCAAGATAGTCCATGGTTTAGAATAACTGCATCTCTTTCCGTGATAAAGATTTAAAAAGGGATGGACATAGTGCAAGTCATAGTTCGCTTTAGTCTTCGTTTAAGCTATGTTTCGTAATGAGGGAGATAAAATCCTTTTCACACATTAGTCTATACAAATTGATTCACTTTAAAACAAATTTTGCATCCCTAACCGACGGATTACCATCGTATTAAAACGAATACTATAAAAATGCTATTAGCGGGTAAATGAGAAAAAAGCGTTGTAGAACGCTGCAGAGCTTCAATTAATCAATTACTGTGATGGCTTTGAGCGACAAAAGTTTATAGTGATTCTAAACTAGTCTAGGAAGACCCACACTGCCTCTTAATTTGCATGGAAGCTGAAGGAATAAGGGAAGAAAACGGATTTCTAGAAGTCTTTCAGAAATGGTCGAATTAATTCTGCGACTTCTGATTGTTTGAAGTAGATGTCGATGGAACAGCTTTTTTAATTGAATTAATGGAATTTTACGAGACCTTTACCAGGTCTGGAGGGTGAACTATATATGTAGCATTCACATTGATATATATATACGATAGTTTGTTTGTTTAAACACGCAAATCTCAGGTCTTTTGGTTTGACCTGAAAATATTTTTATGTTTGGATAGGACATGTAAAGATAATTAGTCCCGAATTCTTGGTGTTACGTTGTGGCCTTCTCAAAAAATCTTCATACACTGTGTCCTAAAGTGCTGTGCATATTTGAAATGAGGAGAGGTACAGTCACGAGATAAACTCTTCAAAACAGTTTAACAAATTGCTTGTACAGCTGACTCCATTTTTATTTTTTTATTTGGCACTGTTTTAATCACATGCTTTACGTTGAAGGAAAACATCTGCATTTGTCTGAGAAGCAATTCAAAGACTGTATAATGCCTGAGACGGCGAGACTCACCGTCTGTCATCTTCAGTGAAAAGTGGGTGTTGTTATTACAACTTTTCCGTAACCACTTCGTGGAATACAGGCGTGAGCATATGTATGTATGGTAACGATGACTTTCTGCATCGTAATCGTTAATCATTGTTTTATCGAAGTGCAAACCCGTAATACCCAAGCATAACTGAGAAAATACGTAATTTCCTATAACCTGCCGAGCATGGCTTCCAATGAAACAAAGAATATAAATCGCAGTGACATCATTAAGCAGCTTCCGACTTCCAACTTCATAAAGAATCGAATTGAAAATAAAAGTCAACAGGTCCGGAGCTAAGATGGTGATTCATTTGCCTCCGACTCACCTCCGGACCTAGTCTGTGCCGAGATGAACTATTGTCGTCTTAATAGGTCTCTCTGCGCCATAGTCTTTGGAATGAACAAAGAATTTATAATATTACTAGCTGGTGTTCACGACTCCATCCGCTGTATTTGACTTATCCTTATATTTTGGACAATAGCTTTATAAATTACTAGCCGTAACCCCTGCCACGCTTCACCAAAAAACAATCCTTGATTCGGATTATATATCATGCTAAAATTTCAGCTCGATCGGTGCAGAAATTTTTGGTAGCGTACACCAACATAACATTTTTATATATATAGATAGTCTATGTGTTATTATGATTTATAAGCACACGTGCTTTACGGTAAAGGAAAACATCGAGAGGAAACCTGCATATGTCTGAGAAGTATTTCAAAGACATGTATAGTACCTGAGACGGCTATAGACTCACCATCTGTCACGTTGGCACTTAATCATTTACGGTGAAAAGTACCCCTTCGGGGAATACAGGCGTGATCATATGCATGTACTACGGAAGTAATTATAATTTTCACTATCGGTCGAATCGACCACTTCAAAAAAGAAATTATCCGACCGAACCACCACTACGCTTGGAATAAGCTTATTGCAATCTGTGTCGAAACCGCAAGAATCCAAGTTATCTGGAAGCCTTAAAATACGTTATCAGCTAGAGCCATTGAGTCGCGTGCGTGTTATCAACAACCCACAATTTATTTTCAACCCCAAACGCGCAGATTCTGTTCGGAAGTGACAATATCGTTACCATATTATGTTATGGGAGGCAAAAACCGCTAGCGAAAAATACTAGTAAAATGTGCGTTGTCTACATTTTGAACTGACATTTAGGTGCTTAACATTTGAATATAATTAGTCAAGCTACTAACGACGCAAATTCGAATTCCAGCGGGGCCTGTACCAATGATTCTACACCATGTGCTTTAAGGAATATGTGTCACATGTCTAAGAAGAAATTCAAAGACATATGTATAGCGCCTGAAACGGCGATAGCCTCACCATCTGTCACGTTGGCACCTTCGGTGAAAAGTGAGTGTTGTTATTATAACATCTCTCCTTTCGGGGAATACAGGCGTGAGCGTATGTATGTTGTATTTAGATAAAAGAAAATTAATTATCTTAGAGAGGTCACTCTTGTGACTGGTGCGATTATGGAAAACCGCTGATCTGTGTAGCGTACCACATACCGTGTTTCGACCACCAAGAAGTTACCAATCTATTTGCCCTTATAAAAAATATATTTTTCTTGTCACTAAGGGGTGCGCGAGACAAGCAGCACAGTACATTCCTAAGCTTACTTAGCAGTATGGAAACTAAACTTTAAGAAAGTCTTTAAATACACTCCTTTAATTCCTGTCAATGTAATGTTAATGTACCGATTTGAAATTCTGAAAAACATTTGTTAATAACGTATACGCGATAGGCTACGACGTGACACCCATTACGAACAGAGTGCCTAGTTCGAGTTTTCTTAAAATCACCGTCACAAGTCACTGCGTTGACGTTAACACAGATTTGTATGGGATCAAAGTAGTGCCATCTGAGGGCCGACAGACGGCGCTGTTTTGATCCTATACAGAGCCTATACTGCGTTTACGTCGACGCCGTGACTTGTGACGGCGTCTGAGAAAAACTCGCACTCGGCACACAGCACGCCGCTCGAAGATGCGTGCGTCTGAGTGAGTGTGTCGTTTTGGACGATTTGTCCCTAGATTCCGCACTGATTGTAGCAAGCCTATACATACAGCGCACCCTCAGAACGATAGGGACACGATTTAATTTTTTTTTTCCTTAATCGCAATGAATGCGCTTGAATTTATAACTGAGGCAGTAAATTATTTTACCAGTTTTTAATACAATGTATTTTTATAATGAAAAGTTTAGGTTGTGCATTTTTTGTAGAAATCCATTTTGAGGCCTGTCTACCTTAACATAATTATTAAAACAAATTTTAGAGTTGAGTCCCTATGGTTCTGAGGGTGCGACATATACGGTGACGAAAGTCTGTCTTATTTTCCTCATACAAACATTGTGCGGTGACACATGGAGTATAGCGACTTCCGACATTTACAACAAAGGTGTCAAACTCAATAATTCACCAACGGCGCAACTATGCGTTACTCAAACAGTGTCACCCCGGGAATACCGCCGCGGGTCATTTAGGCAGATAACACACAGATTTATGCGGAGTGATTTTTAACCCCTTTATAACATTAAAGCTGGGTGGGCGACTGATAAATGATACTCTGCGAATTTGTACGTCGACGTCACAGGTCTATCTGTCGCTGTTGTGGGCCTGTCCTTATCAGTATGAACGATTGTTTTGATTGATCCGAGTGCGTTAATCTCCTATGTAGCTGTTTTTGAAACTTGACTATCCATATTCAAATAATCAGCAAAAACTGTTCAGCATCGTAAGGGCTGGACTTCTTATTGACCTCAAAATGGCGCCGCCACACGTTAATTATATCATAATATGCTCACGTACGCCGATATTGCCCAAAAGGTTAGATAGAGCTGTACATACAGTAGGTACACCGACATTTGCCATTAAATCCCTTAATAGGGCGCTAGTATTTTGCCATTAACCGCTAATCGCCGCACTAATCATTTTCTAAGCTGCTAATGGGAAATCACAGATTGAACACCTTCCCGACCCGGACACCGACACCAGGACCTCATGCTCAAGCGTTTGAGATCATTAGACAAACGAGGTAGTGTGTCATAGATTGATCAGATCATAATCTCCCTGGCTCTGTCCCATAAATTGTTGGAGTCGGCACTTGATTCAACCCGATGTGGCGCAACACCTGATTTTTATACGAAGCGACTTGGGCTAAAATCAGTTGTCAGTCTCTCTTAGGCCTAGGACTGGCCTGTAACGATTGCCAAAGATGTTAAATTGGCAACCAGGACCAACGACTCAACGTGCTCTCCGAGGCACGGAGGGAACTCGGGCGGTCTAGAACTAGGATTAGGGTTGCTTAACTTTGCTGATCAAATGATATACGCTACAGCAACTGTGGCACGAGCTCCTCTATAGACTGATCAGATAAGATGATCCAATATTCACGGTTTCTATGCTGTCCGCATCTCATACCAAACAGGATACTTATTTTCCCTTTTTAATGAAAAGAAAAAATTCAAACTGGCTCTGTTGTAAAAGTTATAATGCGATTCTAAATTCAACATGTTCCAATTATTAAGTGTGCCACGTCACATTGTACAACCGTTGCGTGTTCCCGTGACGTCATCGTTAGCGTTTGGGGTGAACATACGATGCCCATGGGAGCGATAAATGCGACAAGTTTATTGCAGATACAGTGTTCCGTGCGCGAGCTGATAAAACTATTAGTTTTCCAAAATGTTTATTAGGATGACGTCAGCCCAACAACAGGGGATAGTAGGGATTCATCTGTTTAAGTTTGCGACCAAAATAAAACGACGTTGACGATAGAAATGATCTAGCTATTAAATAATTTAGCACACGTCACATAGCAGCGGTCCCCTTGCGTTTAACTATTGGACTGTAGATGGCCGGCAGCCTACATGCAGCGTCTGCGCTTACAATTTCGAACACAGACTTTGATAAAACAAGCCACATTGTAACCTTTACATTTATATATGTTTAACATTGCCTACATTCGATTGCGAATTTGGTGGCATTGGTGTCTCTCGAAATATGTTTACCTGCCATGCCAATTCAACCACTTTTTAAGTCAAAAAAAATGCTAGCTCTACTTAGCACTCAGGAGGAACGCCATGGAGTTTAGTCAGTGCCGACCCGACGTAACCCTTCCGCTGGCCCCGCGGCGGTTGTTGGTTACACAATCTTCTAAACACAACTGCTACACCTGGCTCATAGCGATGTAGGCTAAAAATATGGGGAACCAGTTTCGAAATTATATTTGATATTTATGGAAATATCTACTAGACACGCACATCGCCTTCCTCAAAACTTTTCAAAACATACAACTATCAAATGGCTGTTCTGTAGGTGTAAAAGGCCACTTTGCGAGAATCATAATGTGATCCGAATATGATTCATCATCGAAATAACAAAATGGTCACTTTGGTGTAATACATACTATGATTCATGAATGATTAATATTTCGCAAATCACCTGTTCCACACTTTCCTATGAAGATTCCTAAAATGGTCTACAAAATATGAATTGCTTTTGTGACCAATAGCATCATAAAAAGTTAGTTAGGGACTAACATCTACAATTATTGTAATCATTCGTGAATCATAATATGATTGCACTGTGTGGCCATTATCTTGGTGAATTTTCATTTCGATGATGAATAATATTCGGATCACATTATGATTCTCCCAAAGTGGCCTTTTTAGACCAACTGTACTTCCTGGTCCCCATTTCCAATATCGTTAAAAGTTAACACGTCACAAATTAAAATTCGCCTCTTTGAGGTCGTCGGTGAAGAATTCAACGGAAAGACGTTTCGGAACGTATTTTTAATATGACGACGTACAACCATCCATTTTCGTAAATCGAACGCGTCATCAATTAAATTACTTGCCCTATTGTGACGTTTGGAGCGTGTAGCGACGTTACTTGAAAATAATGACAGTTGAAAATCAACCCTAATGCTTTGTTGGAGGGTTTAAATAAGCTGTATTGTTATTGTTGCTGGGGTTGTGTGAGTTGGGCCAGTTCCCCCAAATTTCTTACGAAGGGTAGCTCTTTATGGCGTCTCTTGGGAGCTGTGCTGGATGCAACCGCCTGTAGTCTTGCATTTCAACCGTGTTTGTTTTTATATAAAGGGGGTGGAAATTTTGTTCGACCAACATCACCCTAGGGATGCTAATGGTGATGTTATATTGGACAATGTGCAGAACGCTTTGACAATTACATTTATTGATAGTTACTTAGCAACTTAGTGAAAAATGAAAGCAGGTATATTTTATCATTGATAAGATCGCGGTGGTCGAGAGGTTTGAATTCGCCTGCAACGCAAAGCTTCCATTTATGTGGAGTTTGTTTAAAAACTGTATTGCCTGCAAAATATCTGAGAAAAAATTCTATGTTGTAATGAATTAATTAGTGACTGTGCTGATAGTCTCACCGTTAAAGTGGATGCTAAGTCTCCATCTACCCCTTCAGGGACCCTGCTGAGAAAAAGTGAGAAAATATATATTTTTTTATCTTCTGTAAAGTCCGTTACACCCTACCTTTGTTACCTCAGTAAGGAATCTAGGCCAATTTTTTAAATTCTTATTTACTCTTTAAGTTCCGATGAGAGAGTGAGGGTCATCATCTCTCTGGCTTCAATACATTGTTAGGGTCGGCACTTGATTCAACCCGATGCGGATGATCACCCGTTTTCAAGCCAGTCGGGATCTCTAAAGCCTCCGAACCTGTAACGATTGCCAAAGACGTTAATTTGGCAACGGGGACCGACGGCTTAACGTGTTCTCCGAGGCACGGAGGGAACTCCAGCGGTCACCTGATCGGTACCTACTGACTTGGGCTAGGGTTGCTTAGCTTCATTGAGCGAATGATATGCGCAATAGCAACTGTGCCACGAGCTCCTCATGAGATTGAGGGTAGATAAAAAAAAAACACTTTGTCGTTTTGAAGTTGTGAGAAGTGTCTGTAAAACACGTGATTGACGTACACGACCGACACCTCGTACTTTCATTACGCATATTCCTCTTATTTTATCGTATGCGTCTTTGAGAAAAAAGTGAATTATTCGTTCCTATATTCGTAACCGCTTTTGATGGTGTGATAAATCCGACAGATATCGGCCATGGCGACCACTTTGACCCCTAGTCAGATAAATAGCGCTGATGCGCTCGAAGATGGCTTATGCACACGGAGCAGCAGCAGGATGGCAGCAGGTGGTCGAGCCATTAGCAGGTTGCGTTTGGTATCAAGGTCAGCTTTGCGCTGAACCTTGAACCGCTTGCAAGCCTTATATTCAAGCTGTGTCAGCACCGTGGCTAGAAAACCTGACTTATAAGGGGAACAAAACACTTCCTTATACAGAAGCTTACAAAAACTTGTAAAAAAATAAATACGGCGTAAAATGAACGATAAATCACCAACTTAAGTCCCGTTTCACACTTCAATGACAAATGGGCAGTCTGTCCCCGTCCCGATCCCTCCTGATCGATCCCAGCTCAACGGGATTATATTTAAATTATACAATTCACTTCTTTCTATCTATTTACTCCATCGTAGATTACTTTCAGAGGGTTTATTGATAGATCAATCCGAGCTAGTGGACTCTGCTTGGACCATGTGTAGTGAGGGTGGGATACCCTAAATTTAAGGGTACTTTTTCTGATGGTAGAGATTCTTCATTTCTTGCAAATACACGGTTCATTTCAAAGGGGTGATCAGATACAGGTTTTATCAAGTGCCGACCACAACAATGTGATGATGCGATGATGATAATACGGTACTGACTTAAAAAAACTAATTAAAAAAAAAACTATGTCTGTCTGTCTGTTTGTTCCGGATAATCTCTGAAACGGCTGGACCGATTTCAGCGTAACTTTCAATGGCAGATAGCTAATGCAAGGAGTAATAAAGGCTACTTTTATTACAAATAAATATTTAGGAGACAGCTAGTGAACAAAACTCAGTGCTCTGGCCTTCGAGTAGGTACTTGGGATCAAATAAAATACGATGTACCAAAGAGATGAAAGTTTTTTTTATTATACAGCGAGTCTTAGTATATACGTATACCGTAGAGAATGTCTAGAGCGTGATTCACAATATAATTAGCCCCATCTATCGGCATTGTTATCAGTACTACTCAAACCTACATACTTGGCTTGTACAGCTAGTATTAGTAGAGATTCGACATCATTTAACTCAGTATGAAATGTATGAGAAATTTAAGTATAAACATATGTATGTATGAAATTTATGAGGGCTTCTAACCAACAAAAAAACACCCATATATTAATCTACACTCGTAAATTCACAATGTTACTTTTGTCCCGAAAAATTCACTAACATAACGAAAATCAAAAGCCTCCACACTTTTCCCTTCTCCCGTTCCATACTTGTTTTACATATGAAGCACATTTTCTGTCCCCCTTGACAGTTGAGTTATCTGTAGTGAATGGGTCCCAAATGGGTCCCAATAAGTTGCACTGACCCATCGATGCCTCGATGGACACGTTTAGGGTTCGCACTAAATTGAAAAGAACTTATGGGACGCATATTTTCCCATACGATTGAGAAACCCTACGAATATTACAAAAATGAATATTTGTTTAGTTATTTGATCGGTAATCAACTAAGTATTTGCGTGCGATATATCACCCAAATTAGTCAATAGTTATTTCCTATACAGATAAATAAAATTCCAAACTTACAACTTTTCTAAGTCAAAGTCAAAAATATCTTTATTCGATTAGACTTTTACAAAGTACTTTCAAATCGTCAGAATGACATAATTATACAGGATTATACATACTACCGCCAAGTTCGGAAGGTTGCTTTTACTGAGAAGAACCTGGCAAGAAACTCAGTAATTACTCTTTTCAAAAAATATTATACAATTTAAAGAATACAAAATAAATAATTTAAGAAGAAAGTCTAAATGCATATTAACGTATACATGGTACTGATATAGAAAACCCAATTTCTTTTTTCTCACTTTTTCTGTCTGTCTCTGTTCCGGCCAATCTCTGAAACGGCAAGATCGATTTCAGTGAGATTTTGCAGATAGCGCATGTTAAAAGGAGGAACTTAGCTTACTTTAATTAAAAAAAAACCTTTAGGGTTCAAATTAAATCTACGCGGGTGATACCGCAGGGCAAAGCTAGTAGTAGACGATATAATTTGTATGGATTCAATATATACTACTCAAAGAAAAATCTTTCACGTGGGCACCAAATAATCCTCGAAAGTGGGTGTTGTAACACCTCTAAGTACCCTTTTAGAGGCCCTTCAGAGAAGGCGTGAGCTTTAGCAGTAATGTTCAAATAGGAAACATAACAAAACCTGCTCAACTGACGCTCAAAAGATCTATATGCGTAGAAACAACTCTGCCACGAGGTGCCCCTTAATTTAAATTAGACAATTGCCTATTATTACTTAATAACAGATCGGGCTAGTGGCGTTTCGTCAAAATTCCGTCGTCACTTATTTTCTTCGACTGGGACCGCGAACCAACTGGGACCACGTACCCAGATATCAAGAGATCAAGAATCAGTCTGGTTTCAGGATTATTAAAGCTTGAGGTCTAAACTGTGTGCTCAATTTGTGAGCGGATCTGCCGATCCCCAATTGGCCTCCACAACCACTGATGCCGCTTTAACCATCTTTCATAGATGTAAAATAGGCCTGTAATAAGGCTAAGACAAAGTAACGATTTCCTCGTGTTTGCGTTATTAGAAGCGGTACAAAATGTATGGGAATGACAAAAATCAGACACAATACGCGAGTCTAATGTTACTTTGTCTGCAGTCAAATAATAAAAGAGAAAAGGTCAAGTTGAGAGAAAACTGAACTGAACTATCGAGACAAAAAACTTATATTAAAGCGAAATCAATAAAAAAAAATTTAAGTGACTAATTTACGGAGTGTTACTTCCGTTACCAACTATAATAAAGTAACCATGTGTCGAGCTGCCTGCTACATAACTTCTTAATATTATCATTCCGCTAACAATTGACGAATCTACAGAATGCCGAAGCTCTCCGAGACCATCAGTTCCCCTCATCGCTTCGGGCAGAATGTGGGTACGGTAAATTGGTTAGAATTGTTGTGATACCGAATATTACGCGAAGTTTCCATGATAAATTGCATGGCCGTACCGTAATCTAAGGTTGTCGAAATTAAAGCTGTTAATTATAGTCGATAGCACTTGATTCCTCGTTATTACAGTCTTATTTGCATCTTGGAAATGTGTGATACCTTCTGTTGTTGGATGGATTTTGAACGAAATATAAGGTAGGCTTTGTAATATTGTATAATACAAATTGATGGTGGCATACAACTACCTACCTACTGTCTTTGTAAGCAAATATGATGATCATTTTGTGACCAATGTAAAATAGTTACGCATTTTGGGACAAATTAATTACCACCCCTTATAAGATAAGCGAGTAGAAATGTACATGATGCCAGGTGAGTTTCTGGCCGGTTCTTCTCAGAAGGCTAGTTTCCTAACCGGTGGTTAGTTCTTCGACGGTCATTGTATCTATGAGTACATACATACAGTTGCAATTACTTTCAAAGTAAAATAATGGTAGGTTTTGCTACTGAATGCCAAATACAATAAAAGCAAGCGAGCAAGCAGTACCTACTCGTATATCTCCCGAAGAATCGATTTAAAAGTAATATAATTTTTCTTTACAACATTAATTTAATAAATTTTTATTAATGGAAGGCCAATATCCTGGACACGAAGGAGGCAATAGGCAATTTGCTGTCTAGGCACTGCCTACTCTATGAGATCCCAATTTCCATTGCCTCAAAATGGCCGGAGTGTAAAACATTGAATCAAATAACAACATAACACCAGAGTTCTAAAGTTAAGTAAGAATTATTAATCCACATTACTCGGCTCCCTCACTTTCCCTCACTTTAATATATTCGTCACAGCATTAGTGGGAATGGTGTATTTGCCCTCTAGGTGGCCATTAAATATCGCGCACAACATTTGAAATAGTTCCCCTAACAATATGCACAAAACTTAGTCGTGTTCTGCATCCGAATTACCTTAGGGAATATCCGTAGACGTGGAGTGACGGAGTTACATTTACTAGAAACGGCACTTGTGCCCCAAGGTGACGCCGGGCATGACATGAAGCCTGCCTTCCTCATTTTCTATGTGAACGTTAAAAAGCGCCCCAAGCGGCGAATGTAGGAAGTTCTTCGTCTCCGTACAAAAAAATGCACAACGCGAGGTCAAGCGACGACGTTCAAAGGTGTTGTGATATTTGGGACATTGGCTAGCTTTGACAGCGTACCTACGTCAGAGAAAAACTAAATTTATTGGATATTTTGACTTTTATGAACTGTAAAAGGCATCTTATCTTAAACTTATTCATGTCATTATATTAACGGGTGCCTGAGTAGCAGATCAGCTATCATAAGAGATTCAAAACAAAAATGAATAAATAAAAGTTACATATTATTATTATATTATTATCCTTTTAAAAAATATTGCACAAATGAGAACCGTGGTGGCTTCGGGTTTAGAGCAGTCATCTGCTACGCAAGCGACGCAAGTTCGAATCCCAGCGGGGCCTGTACCAATAAATTTTTCTAAAACACTTATGTACAGTGATTTCACACCACGTGCTTTACGGTGAAGGAAAACATCGTGAGGAAACCTGCATATTTCTGAGAAATAATTCATAGAAATATGTATAGTGCCTGAGACGGCGATAGACTCACCATTTGTCACGTTGGCACTTAATCAAATTCGGTGAAAAGTGGGTGTTGTGATAACAACACCTCTGCCTACCCCTTCGGGGAATACAGGCGTGAGCATATGTATGTATTGCACAAATTTACAAGCCACATCTTAAACGGTAAATTTATTACACCGGTATGTTACGTTACGTTCAAAAAGGATTAATTACTTACTTTTTTCTTTGTGTATAGTTAAAAGTAAAAAGAGTTACTTCCAGTAAACAAAACATCTTTGACGCAAAAGCAGCACAAAGGCCCCCTAGTAAACCCTGTATTATCTAATTTTGTCTTGTTTCTAACAGAAACAGTTTTTAACGTCTCTATACACAGCTGGTAAAAAACTACCCCTTTGTCTTGAATAAATAAAGAATACAAGAAAAAAATATTTAAAGCAACATTCACTGCGCATGTATTTGCTATTTGTAAAACTGTAGGCGTTATAGCGAATTTACAGATATTTTACATACAGACAATGTGCTCACGCCTGTATCCCACGGGATGAGGTAGAAACCACTGCTTGCTACATGTTACGATCTTAACACAGTTATTTATGTTGCGTCGTCCACATTCGTACTTTTATGCAGTTCCTTCAGGTAAAGTCTTTTGTCGTTATCAAAATATATTTACCTATGTGGTACAGGTGTCGTAATGTATGCGTATGTATTCTATTCGCGTCGCGCCATACAGGCAGAGAGAGACAGATTCATAAAATGACTACTGCGCTTTCAAGGTCAGCGCTCATAACTTATAACGTAGTGATTATTATTGTAACAAGGTTTCATTGTATATCTTTTTTTATAAAGCTTTTTGGACGAGCGCTGTATATACATACATTTACTCAAACTTGAATTCCCTGAAGGGGTAGGCAGAGGTGTTATAATTACAACACCCGCTTTTCACCGAAGATGCCAACGTGACTCTATCGCTGTCTCAGGCACTAAATTGTCTTCGAAATACTTCTCAGTAGGTTTCCTCCGATGTTTTCCTTAACGTTAAGCATGCGGTGTAAAATCACTGCACATAAGTTTTTAGAAAAACTCATTGGTACAGGCCCCGCTGGCACGAGCGCTGTGCTTCTGAATATACCTTATGTATTGGGTATTGTGGAACAATCTTACCAACAACCAAAAAAACCAATAGGTACCTTGGGACTTCAATTTATACTGATCTCTCTAAATAGGGGTTCTTCCTTAATGACCCTAGGCTCATTTAACTAATCGCATTAAAGAAAAGGGTGCTAACTGATCGCGTGGAAAACTGTTTTTATTTGCACTTATAAAAGCATTGGGTAAAATAGTATGAAGGTATCTTTTGTATGTTTTTATTCCGCCTATCTAGTGTAGGTACGTAACACTGCAAATTAAAGAACATTTCATCTATACATATATAGATACAGATAAATAAAATTGGAGTGTCTGTTTGTAATTCCAAAATAACAGATTTTCACAAAATGTATATGAAAGTAGTCAACCTAGTAGAACCTACGGTACTGACGTAGAAAAACATTTTTTTAATTTTTTTGGCTGTCTATCCGTTTGTCTGTCTGTCAATCGTCTGTTTGTAGCTAATGTTACAAGGAGTAAATAAGGCTACTTTTAATATTAAAAAAATTTGGTTTCCGCATTAACAAATTAAATCTACGCGGGTAAAACCGCAGGGCACAGCTAGTACTTATAATAAAAACGATCCACATTATCACACTCACACAAAAATAATATGGCACGTAGTTATTTCAACTAAGTAAGTATTTTGGCTGAAAATTCAGTCCGAACATCGTCTCGTTTCACAAAATAAATTAAATGTACCTCCCAAACAGTCGCGTCTATGCACCAGTGAGTACTTCAAACACATACTGCAGCGTCTGCTAGGTATAATATTTGGTATAATTTTTAATTCCACCCCTCGTCTCGCCGGGAGCGCCTTTATGTTTGCATTCAACTCGAATGACTTGGGTTAAGTAATTGCTAACGCTTTTTGCGTAGGCGCTCTACCTGCTTGTGAAGAGAAATTCGTTTTTTTAATTCTAATGTGATTAAAAGTACTTTAATAATATATGGAGATGCTGATTTCACTATATTATCAAAATGTGTTCGTGATTTTTCCTAGATATCGCAAATTTTGATTGCCCAGCGGATTCACCAGCGTAGATTTAATTTCAGTCCCGCGGAACTCTAAATGTTTTTTTTTTCAATAAGAGCTGCGAGTGAAATTCCCGTTAAAATCGGTTCAGAGATTACCAGGAACAAACACACAGACAGAGATTTTTTTTTAATATTTTTATGTCTATACCGTATGTGCTTTCATATGAAAGTTATAAGTATATATAGGTATAAGTATATTCCAAAATAACAGATTTTCACTAAATGTATATACATTTAGTGAAAATCTGTTATTTTGGAATTACAAACAGACACTATAATTTTTATTTATCTGTTTAGATGAATAGATGAGGTCCATTGCCTTAATCTATGATGTGATCCATATTGATTTTCTTTCTGATTATAAAACAATACAATATAAAATATTTATTATGGTATTTTTACTGTGCCTGACTGCCGGACCTTAATGAAATATTTTTCATAAAACATAACAGTGCCGGAATAAATGTTATGCTTTAAAATCTTCTATCTACAATGAGTAATCTACAATGGTAGCTTATGGTGGTCAATATTTTCATCCCTTAACAATGTAATTTTTCCAAACTCCGGCCCTTTTGTACGTTTATTTACCTACTAGCAGAACTCCCTATTAATAAAAAATAATTGTTTCCGTTTATTACGTCATTCCCGTTGAATCACAATGTTTAGACTTCAATAATATATTCTTGACACGCAAAGGTTTTTTATTCGTCATAAATATTGCATTTAATTGGTAGGGGTGGCTCTTTATTGGAAGGTGTAGGTTTGTTTGTCGATTTGTTAACTTAATTGTTTAGACTGTTTTGTAGTCCGTTATATTTTGATGTAAAGTTGAATCAGTTATGACGAGAATAATCAGAGGGGAATGTGAATGCAGGCTAGTTTAACTTTTTAAATACAGTTAAGTACCTTCACGAGCTGTGAGAGCTGACCAAGTCTTTCGAATATTCGCATCCGCATCCGCAAATGCGGAATATTCAAATTAATTCAGACATCTGCATCCTCATCAATCAATGCGGAGTTTTTGTGGATTTAGATTGACATCAACAAGTAACAACAGTTATTGATGCACTTAAAATTAATATAATTGTTTTTTTTTTCCAAATCTCAAAATCCGCATTCGCGGATGTGAACTTCTAATAATCCGCATCCGCATCTGCATACGCGGATGTCAAAATTTTTGCATCCGTAACAACCCTGGAACTGACCTTGCATCATCATCGCCCTGGCCTTATCCCATACATTGTTGGGGTCGGCACTTGATTCAACCCGATGTGGCTGATCACCTGATTTTTATACGAAGCGACTGCCATCTGACCTTCGCAACCCTTTAACGAGGAAAATCTGTGATCTGGGTTAAACCAGTTGTCAGATTATTTTAGGCCTCCGACTGACCCGATTGCCAAAGATGATAAATTGGCAACCGGGACCGACGGCTTAACGTGCTCTCCGAGGCACGGAGGGAACTCGGGCGGTCACCCATCCAATTACTGATCGATTGTAATGCGCAATAGCAACTGTGCCACGAGGAGCTGACCTTGCATATGACATTTTTTAGGTCTTGTATGTGTGCAAGTATCGTGCGACGCGAACAAATACATGCATGCACCTTTAAAAAACTGCTATGAAATATAAAGCCTTAACATACCTTTCAACTAAATAAAAATCCTTCCTTGTACAAACTACAGGAGCTATAAATCGGAACACGGAGCAAGTATACGACGGTAACTAATGGAGCGACTGAACACAGGCAAAGTTTTAAATTAGTAACGAATTGTGAGGATATCGCGCGGAAAATTGACGCACCAGAAAAGTGCCTCCAGTCGTTCTCTGAATGGTATTGGAAGTTTTCTGCTTACCCACCGTCGTACATACTGTATTAGATCTATGAGGTTACTATGCCATCAACGTATAAAGATTAACATATTTGATGTTAGAGATAAAGTTTTTTTTATCTATGGTACGCAAATTTCATGTTTTCAAAGGGAAGAATTTTCCTTCTTCTCTTGCTGGATACGTCACAAAAGGGCTATTTCGGTTTATCAAACTATTTACTTCATTCTTAGTAGTCAGGCGTAAAGCGACTCGACGTAGAGCGACTGGACGTATAGAGACTCTACTTACAAGACTTACTAGGGGAATAATACAAGATCTCATATTGAAAATTAAGAACTCCCAATAATACTAAATATATATATACGCTCACGCCATCCCAGATGGGTCCCCGAAGGGGTAAGCAGAGGTGTTGAAACAACACCCACATTTCACCGAATATGATTAAGTGTCAACGTAACAGAGGTGAGTTCATCGCCATCTCAGACACTATACGTCTTTGGATTACTTCTCAAGCATATGCAGGTTTCCTCACGATGTTTTCCTTCACTGTAAAGCACGTGGTGTGAAATAACTGCAGATAAGTTTTTGAGAAAAACTCATTGGTACAGGCCCCGCTGGGATCCGAACTTGCATCGCTTGCGTAGCAGGCGACTGCTCTAACCCCAAGGCCACCACGGCTTAATACTAAATATATTGGAAATTTTGGTTTTCAAGCGGTCCAGTCCCAGCTTAAAGATGGGACTGAATGAAGTTCCTTAGAAGGTTTATGTTTCCTAAGCAGTTCCTATCTAATATATAAAATTCTCGTGTCACAGTTTTCGTTGCCATACTCCTCCGAAACGGCTTGACCGATTTTGATGAATTTTTTTATGCTTATCCGGTATCTATGAGAATCGGCCAACATCTATTTTTCATCCCCCTAAATGTTAGGGGTAGTTCACCCAAAAAAAAAATATGGCAATACAACGTTTGCCGGGCACAGCTAGTCTATTAATAATATTCCTATATATAACAAATGAAAACTACAACATCCCTAAACAAACAAAACTATATTAAACGGAGAAGCAGAACATCAAACAGCCTGTATAAAGCCTAATTTCTTATAAAATATGAGTTCCCATTTCTTGAGCTTGGCTATGGGCGCGTCGGAAGCTACCTTCTTGCTCCTTTTGTACTTTCTGAAGAACTCTCCATCCATTTTGATCCGCTGGTCGCAATTGTCTCTGGTGCCTGGGACCTGGTCTGGTTCGCTCCGGTGGACGGATCGGGGGTAGAACAGCCATCTCTTGGACCCAAGTCCATCACTTTTGAGGATCTCCTGGATACGGTCCTGGCGCTTCTTCGTGGCCAAGTATTTGGGAGTGTTCTTTTTGTGTTTACTTGCTGGAGTGGGGAAAGTGTGACAGTTTGAAAGAAGCCTACATACATACATACATATGCTCACACGCCTGTATTCCCCGAATGGGTAGGCAGAGGTGTTGTTATCACAACACCCACTTTTCACCGAAGATGATTAATCGCCAACGTGACAGATGGTGAGTCCATCGCCGTCTCAGACACTTTACATACGTCATTGAATTACTTCTCAGAAATATGCAGGTTTCCTCACGATGTTTTCCTTCACCGTAAAGCACGTGGTGTGAAATCACTGTACTTAAGTTTTTTTTTTATAGAAACACTCGTTGTTACAGGCCCCCTGGGATTCGAACTTGCGTCGCTTGCGTAGCAGGCGACTGCTCAAACCTCAAGGCCACCACGGCTCTCGAAAGAAGAAGCTTAATGTTGTATAAGGATATCAATTCCTTAAGTTAAGTAGAAAACTATACCCATAGATCATTGCACGAGTCAGAAAGTCTTGTTAAAATCGAACGAGCCTTTTCAGAGATTAACCGGAACAATCAGACAAACAGACAGAGAAAGAAGTTTAAAAAAATATATATGTACCGTATATATTTCAAATACATTCTGAGAAAAGCTGTTCATTTTCAATTACATAAAAAACATTGCATATAGCATAGCACTGTATATTTGTAGATAGCAATTTTTAAGCCGTGGTGGCGTTGAGGTTTGAGCAGTCGCCTGCTACGCAAGCGACGCAAGTTCGAATTCCAGCGGGGCCTGTACCAATGAGTTTTTCTATAAAAAAAAAAGACTTTAGTAGTGATTTCACACGGCGTGCTTTACGGTGAAGGAAAACATCGTGAGGAAACCTGCATATGTCTGAGAAGTAATTCCATGACGTATGTAAAGTGTCTGAGACGGCGATGGACTCAACATCTGTCACGTTGGCCCTTAATCATCTTCGGTGAAAAGTGGGTGTTGTGATTACAATGTATGCATATGTGAGCATATGTATGTATGTATGTGTAGCAATTTTTACTTATTCCAATGATTAATATAGTAACGACGAGTTAAGATCACTCACGTGTTAAATACAGCACTCGAAAGGCGTCTAGGAAGCTAGGCTCTTTGCAGTTGATATCCCTGTGCCGACTGACAGACCTACTGCGGCTGATCGTTCTGGTGTCTGATCGTGACCGGGACTTCGTTTTCGATCGGGACCTAGACTTCGACCGACTCCTGGACCGAGACTTGGAGCCGCTCACACTTCTAGATCGAGACCTCTTGCCGACCCTTGTTTTACGACTGCGGTGCTTTGGTCTACTGGAAGAATTGAAAATGAAAATGTTTTTCCAGTTTAGGTCCTGGTGAGGGACTTATTAATGTCGAAGAATTGACCATTTCAAGTAAAGTAAAGCACGTAGTGTGAAATCACTGCACATAAGTTTTTAGAAAAACTCATTGGAACAGGCCCCGCTGGGATTCGAACTTGCGTCGCTTGCGTAGCAGGCGACTGCTTAAACCTCAAGGCCACCACGGCATATGAATTTCATTGTAATTAATCATTATGTACTATGCTATAAAATACAGATTCCAGCTGAGTTTCTGGCTGGTTCTTCTCAGAAAGCTAGTTTCCGAACCAGTGGTTAATTCTTCTAAATTCATAAGTGCCTTCCCAGGGCCTAAACTGAATAAATCATTTTTGATTTCATAATGTCAAACCTTCTATCCCGGTCTTCATTCAAGGGACCCAGTCCGTAGTATTCCCCAAATCCGTCCCCGTGGTCCGGATAGTCCCCCTCGGGGGGTCGCATCGGCGGGAACGGTGGGGGATAAGGGTAACCATAGCCTTCCATTCACTATCACATAAAAGTTATCAATTTAAATTTTGCTACAAAATTTTTCATCCCATGCGTCACTGTCAAATTTTGTATTCTTAATTTTTGGGTCAATTTGAGGTTTTATTGATTCAACCCAAAATCAGACTAACAATAAATATAAGAGATTTGACAACGAGGAATCCAATGGGTTCCTCCACATATTTTTAACAATTTACAAGATATTTTTCTCAACAACTTGACATTGGCGGAATAGTTTTACTTAAGCTCATCGCCATTAAATAAATAAAGGAAAGGAAAGGAGGTTTTATTCTACTGCTTGATAAGTACAGTAACTAGAATACCCAAGCTTGAATAAAATAGGTATAATGAAAAATAATAAAACAGAATTATAGAAAGCTTTTATGAAAATGTCCTATAAATATGGAAAAATAATTTCGTTTTCAGGCTCAAGCCATTTGATTTTGAAATTCATACTGTGACAGTGCAGCATAAATAACTAGTCCGCCATCTTGGATGATCCGCCATATTGGAATTAGAAAATTGTAAAATGGACTAATATCTGGAACTGCCAGATGGATGTAGACTTCAGGGTTTCTAGTCTATACATGTTTGAAGCTAGCTGAGCTTCAAATATTTACATTCTTTAAGTAAGTCGACACGGGCACTGCTCAGTATAAAATTCAAAGACAAAATCAATTATGGTGATTGAAAGGGTATGCGGGAGGGAAACTTGAACTTTTTCAAAAGAGTCATAAGACTCATTATTATCTACAATTCAATATCGAAGTAACAAAGCGAATAAATTAAGTCCATGACATTGTTATCGTTAAAATTTACGACTCGACCGAATTACAATCGAATAAAAAATCGAGTAACTTTCCGATTTGAACTGAACAATTAAAGAAGTAAAATAAATTGGGGATCGATGAATGCCTAATGGGCGGCCTCCATTAGATGGTTTCAGGGAATATTTAAAAAGAAAAAAATTCTACTCCTCTGGGAAGTTTTAAAACTGACTACACAGATGTAAAGGCATTCAATTCGTTCGAGAAAGTGGAAAATACTTTATTACAGACTAAAATACGAGACCTTTTAAACGTTTAGTTGGCATACATATGTATTCCCCGAAGGGGTAGGCAGATGTGTACTTGTAGTACCTACAACCACATTTAGCCAGTTTTAATTTAATGTAGGTAAGAGAGGGGCAGAGGGGCTCGTGGCTCAGTTGCTATTGCGTACATCATTCAATCAGCGAAGTTAAGCAACCCTAACCCTAGCCAGTAATTGGTTCCCGAGTTCCCTCCGTGCCTAGGAGAGCACGTTAAGCAGTCGGTCCCGGTTGACAATTTATCATCTTTGGCAATCGTTACAGGTCAGTCGGAGGCCTAAAATAGTCTGACAGCTGGTTTAACTCAGATCACAGATTTTCCTCGTTAAAGGGTTACGAAGGTCAGATGGCAGTCGCTTCGTTTAAAAATCAAGTGATCAGCCGCATCGGGTTGAATCAAGTGCCGACCCCAACAATGTATGAAGGATGAAGGCCAGGGAGATGATGATGTAGGTAATAGGGGCGATAAACTGGACTCTTATCCATTCTATGCTTTATCTATATCTATATCTATACATATACAGAGAAATAAAATTGAAGTGCCGGTTTGTGATTTCAAAATAACAGCTTTTGACTAAATGCCTATTAAATTATATACGGTAACGACATAAAAAAACAATTCTAAAAAACATCTCTGTGTGTCTGTTTGTACCGGCTAACAACTAAGATAAAATAAATATGTTCACGCCATCCCAGAAGGGTCCTAAAATGGTTAAGAGGTGCTGTAATAACCACACCCACTTTTCACCGAAGATGATTAAGTGCCAACGTGAGAGATGATGAGTCTATCGCAGTCTCAGGCATTAAAAGACATATGTTTGTCAGGATTGTCTCACGATGATTTCCTTCACCGTAAAGCAAGTAGTGTGAAATCACAGTACCTAAGTTTTTTTAGAAAAACTCATTGGTACTGGCCTTGCTGGGTTTCGAACGTGCGTCGCTTGCGTAGCAGGCGACTGCTCAAACCTCGAGGCCACCACGGCTCTAAACAAGGCATTTCATTTACAATTACAAGACGTATCTTTGAATGACTTCTCAGACACATACAGGATTGTCTCAATGTGTACCTTCAAAGTAAACCTTTGCACTAAAGTCTTTTATAAGTCAGCAGTCACATCCAGTGTATCTTACTGACTCTGTAACATCCAACTGCAGTTTTATAACTTCAATGTAAGCGGTCAAGTCCTCATTGACTTTTTAATATTCCACAAGTTTTCAACATTTGAACTTTATCGCAACTAGCGATAATTATTACAACATTCATACTTACTTACACATTTATTTTATTTATCTGTATATAATATAGAGAGATGGTTTGGACATATCGAAAGGATGAGTGAAAGGCGATTAACGAATGAAATTTATAGATCGAATGTGACCGGAAGTGACGGTAGAGGGCGTCCAAGGAACAACTATTATGACCAAATTAATAGTCTTTTTCAGAAAGGTCAAATTCGGAGCTCTCGTAACTGAAGAGATGCATGAATGTGGATGAAGCGAAAGAAGTATGTAAGGATCGTAGCATGTGGCAAACGGTGGTCTCTGCCTACCCCCATGGGATACAGGCGTGAGCATAGTTGTATAATTTTACATTCAAATTAAATTACATAGTAAACATAACTGATTTTAACCCATAAGAATTATTTACCACCGCGTTAGACTATTTCCAATTAATTCAGCTGAAAATATACGAAAACATGTTGATTCGCTGAAAGTTTCGTATTTCCACGCTCTAATTGCGATTAAGGCTGATTTTATCGAACCAACTAACTGAATTTTCAGATCCAATAGAGCTGTTACTAGTGAAGTATCATTAGGTAGGAAAACATTTTTATGAAGCATTTTAGGTTTGTTTGAATCAGAAATAGTGAAGCCGTGGTGGCCTTGAGGTTTGAGCAGTCGCCTGCTATGCAAGCGACGCAAGTTCGAATCCCAGCGGGGCCTGTACCAATGAGTTTTTCTAGAAAACTTATGTACAGTGATTTCAGACCACCTGCTTTACGGTGAAGGAAAACATCGTGAGGAAACCAGCATATTTCTAAGAAGCAATTCAATGACGTATGTATAGTGCCTGAGACGGCGATAGACTCACCCTCTGTCACGTTGGCACTTAATCATCTTCGGTGAAAAGTGGGTGTTGTGATTACAACACCTCTGCCTACCCCTTCGGGGAATACAGGCGTGAGCATATGTATGTTTGTGTAGAAATAGTGAGATTGAAGGAAAATGTTAAAAAACTTAAATATTTAGAGATATATAATCTGTGGATATGAATTAGAATACGGTTTCACCCGCATAAATTTAGTTTTATATAATACTAGCTGTGCCCCGCTGTTTCACCCACCTAAAGTTAATTTTATGGATGACCCCGCGGAACACAAATGTTTTTTTTAAATAAGAGTACTATAAGTTACTCCTTTTAATTACCTATCCGCCAGTGAAAGTCCCGTTCAAATCGGTCCAGCCGTTTTGGAGTTTAAAGAATAAACAGACGGACAGGCACACGAATTTTTTTTAAAAAATATTAGGTTTTCTATATCAGTACCGTGTATACTTTCATATGTATTTAGTGAAAAGGTGTAATTTTGGAATTACAAACAGACACTTCAATTTTATTTATCTGTATCTGTAACAGAGTATAGATATTGATTAATATTACGATACACATTTAACGTAGTTTCTTTCTTCAGACGATTTAATATTTTTTATGAACATTAAAGCGGTTATTGTGACTAAACTATGATAGTTAGATATGTGCTCTCGCGGATATTTTTGTAAATCTTAATAAGACCTACAAACCCGTAGTACATAATTTTGCCGTATTGTCAATAGCTTTTGCAGCGCACCCCTACATAGATTTTCGATTTTCCAACTTGGGTTACAAAATCGCAATTTTCTTACCAAACGCAATTTTTGTTGAAAATAAATATAGTCTCTATATTTGTTCCGACTAATATCCGAAACGGCTAGACCGATGCTAACGAGACTTTCACTAGTAAATAGCTAATTTGACAAGGAGTATATTACGCTACTATTTTTTATTTTAAAAAAAACTAAGGTGCAGCGGGGCCCACCCATAAAATTAACTTAATTATGAATTACAAACTGACACGCCAATATAATAACCTTAAACGAGCAATTCTTGTATATATATATAATCTGAATCTCGGAAAGTCTCCAACGATTTTCATGAAAGTATGTGGTTTCAGGGGCAAAAAAATTTTTGAAAACTCATACAATATTGAGGCATTGAAAACTCATATAATATCATTACAATACGACAAAAAATTCAGCTGACATCTGTCCAGTTATTGCACCTCAAACGTGAGGTTTCCAGCTTACGGCGACAACGAAACTAGAGTATCCTGGTTCGAGACTGACGTTCACCAGTTATTTTTTTTCTTTTATTACTTTCCTTTTTTTTTAGCATAGGTATATATATGAGCAAAAGTCATTGAAAAGAAATCGAGCACAGTTCGGTCAACCAAGTTATTTTATTTATCTGTATAGATATAACATTTGTGTGCGTCCATAGTAGTACCAAAGTGCTTTGTTTCACCTTTTTGTCCCTTATCGATCTCACCTATCATTAGGCAGTGCCGACCCTCCGAGAGGGCTGAGTACCATCCACGCTTGCTTCACTTTAAACCCTCCACTCAGTAAGTTGTGCTTCGATCTCACTTATTTCGTGCCCTCTTTTTCTAACTTGCCAAGTGTTTATTATATGCGTTATGGTATGGATGTCCTTCTTACTTATCCCACCTACATAGTTCACGTTCCTGTGGGAGTACGGGAATAAAATATAGCCTATGTTACTCGCTGATGATGTAGCTATCCATTGCTGATAGAATTTTCAAGATCAGTACGTCTAAAAAGGTCACTTAGGGAGAGTCATAATGCGATCCGAATATGATTCATCATCGAAATGACAAAATGGTCACTTTGGTGCAATTCATATTATGATTCACGAATGATTACAATAATTGTAGATGTTAGTCCCTAACTAACTTTTTACACTGTCATTGTCACAAAAGCAATTACTACTTTGTGGACTATTTTAGGAATTGCGAAATATTAATCATTATATTATGAATTGCACGTAAGTAACCATTTTGCCATTTCGATGATGAATCATATTCGGATCACATTATGATTCTCCCAAAGTGGTCTTTTTAGGTCCAGTACTTTTTGAGCTAATTCATTATAAACACACTTACATACAAATCTTTCCTCTTTATAATATGAGTATAGATTGAGTTGCGATATGTATGATGGCCGGCTTTCTCGTTATACTTGTGAACAGGTGCTGCTAGTGGGGGCTGGTCATCTCAAGCTACACAATTATTCGTACTTATTTTTAGTTTTAAATTTTTTTTATATCGACTTTTGTGATCTGGAACTGTGTCCATGTGCTTATATATATTTTTTATGATTTATATTGTATTACTCAAAGCTGTAAAATTATTTTTTTAAAACTAGTAAGTATTCTCAATAAAAGCAACCTTCCGAACCTGGAGGTGGCATGTATAATCCTATGTGATCGTATCATTCTGACGATTTTAAAGTGCTTTGTAAAAAGTCTAATCGAATAAAGATATTTTTGAATTTTGAATTAGACTAGTTTTAGAAGTTAGTTAGCCCTAATTGAACCAACCGTTGCGCCTTACCCAGTTTCGAAAACTATAGAATGAAAAATAATTTTAAAAGCTTTAAAATGAGCATTCGGTAAACATTCCAGCTTGGAATTCGCCCGCAGCTCGCTAAGCACACCAACTTGGCACTTAGCTACTGCTCTAATGACGCCCCTCGTATTGTACCAACTTTCCCCGCCTGTATGAATATGGACGAGCGGGCTTTGTGTATCTCTTCTTGAAAAACCCCACAAAAAATTCTACTTACCCCATTCAATTCTACCACACGAATAGGAGCTCTATTTGAAGCACCATAAGGATTCCGGTCGGTTTTGAAAGGTTATTTGTAAGTTGGTTGGATTTTTTTTTTATTTATGTTTCACCTTATTTTACCACGCCTTGCTCCGTCCTATTCACCCCGGCCCATTTGCGCGCTGAAGATCCTAAAGAAATACGCTCTAATTGAATCTACGTCTCTTGAATACATCTTACAGTGGATTTTGAGTGAGATTTGGGTTAGATGATGGTACTCCTATCGCATTATTTTAATCTATACACATAAATAAAATTGAAGTGTCTGTTTTGTAATTCCAAAGTTACAGCTTTTCACTAAATGCATATGAAAGTGTACACGGTAATGATAGAAGAACCATTTTTTTTATAAATATCTCTCTGTTTGTTCTGGCTAATCTCCGAAACGGCTGGGCCGATTTAAACGGGACTTTCACTGGCAGATAGCTAATGTTACAAGGAGTAACATAGGCTACTATTAATAAATAAAAATCCGCCACTCATGAAATTAAGCTTACGCTGGTGATACGGTGGGAAACAGCTAGTCAGGGAATAAAAATACATAAATCTCTTTCTAACCGACCTTAAGAAAGAAGCTTTGTGATTCAGCTGAGTAGTTTTGCTCACTACTATGTTAGCTTACATCCCTACTATGATCGATTAAGCAGCGCGTATTAAGAATCTCTTAGTTTTGACGTTTAATTTTACGGTAGAAAAATGAAACGTCAACGCTCAGAAGTTCTTAACACGCTCGGTTTAAACCGATTATGGTAGAGCTAGGTGGTAAAGGAAAACATCATTTCCCTGGCCTTATCCCATACATTGTTGGGGTCGGCACTTGATTCAACCCGATGTGGATCACCTGATTTTTATACGAAGCGACTACCATCTGACCTTCGTAACCCCTTTAACAAGGAAAATCTGTGATCTGGGTTAAACCAGTTGTCAGACTATTTTAGGCCTCTGACTAACCTGTAACGATTGCCAAAGATGATAAATTGGCAAAGGAACACATCATGAGGAAATCTGTATATGTCTGATAAGGAATTCAATGATGTATGTATGTATAGTGCTTGAAACGGCGATTTAGCTCCTTTACAACACGTAAGAAACACCAGCTGAATAACAAACATAAACGGCGTGAACATAAATAGGGAGTCTATTAAAGGAGGAGTGAAAGGCGATTAACGAAAGAAATTTATAGAGCGAATGTGACCGGAAGTGTCGGTAGAGGGCGCCCAAGGAACAACTACTATGACCAAATTAATAGTATTTTTCAGAAAGGTCAAATTCGGAGCACACGTAACCGAAGAAACTGTATGAAGAGATGCATGAAGGTGGATGCAGCGAAAGAAGTATGCAAGGATCGTAGCATGTGGCAAACGGTGGTCTCTGCCTACCTCTGCTCTGCTCTGGATACAGGCGTGAGCATATGTATGTATGTATGTCTATTAAAGCGGAACAGTCTCCTAGAAGTCGTAGGGTTTACGACACTCACACACAAAACATGTTTTATAAGGGACTTACACTCACTTAGAAATATGGTTTTAAGGGATTATTAAAAGAACCTCAAATATGAGGCAAAACCCCGATTTAGATTCATGTACACCATTCGTTACAGCTATTATATGAAAATAAGGTCCAAATTGGGATAACTTTGAAAATCAATTAAATAGCGAAAAATAAGAATGAAAAAAACAAAATAGCCGTGGTGGCCTTGAGGCTTGAGCAGTCGCCTGCTACGCTAGCACAGCGTGACCCAATGAATTTTTCTAAATAATTTATGTACACTGATTTTCATACCACCAGCTTTACGGTGAAGGAAAACATCGTGAGGAAACCTGCATATGTCTGAGAAGTAATTCAAAAGACATATGTATAGTGCCTGAGACGGCGATAGACACATCTATCACGTTGGCACTTAATCATCTTCGGTGAAAAGTGGGTGTTTCTAAACACCTCTACCTACTCCTTCGGGGAATACAGGCGTGAGCATATGTAAGGAAGAAATTTTTATTTTCCTATCCGATATTTTCAACAGCAGTTAATTTTTTTGTGGTCTCCCGTTACATTTATTTTATTCAAATATAGAAAAAATATTTGCAAGTACTTAACCCATATAAAGTGCGCGATACAAAAACCTTTTCCATCACAGTGTATCATTACAAATTCTCGCAGATCTCAAAACGGGATTTGAATACTGACCAATATGTTTGCGCAAACGATGACGTCAGTGACAAACCCATGTCACTCCCTAACAAGGAGAGGACTTTAAGAACACTTAGTGACATACACACGCGAGGTTTTTGCACAAATAAACGCTACTTTAGTACTTTGTTGGGTATTTTTTTAAATGTTACCCCACTAACTAGTAAATGAAGATATATATGCCTTATCTTCTACAACACACTACAGATAAACAAAATTAAAGTGTTTGTTTGTAATTCCAAATGAACATCTTTTCGTTAAATGCCTTATTTGAAACATGCGATACTAATATATATTGTTTTATTTTTTTCTTTGGCTGTCTGTTTGTTGCGGGTAGTATAGGAAAAGTCGAGACTGATTGTAATGGGATTTTCATGGACAGGTTTATAAAAAAATCTATTTTGCGAAATAAAGCCTCCCATGAAATTAAGTTCCGTTAAACTGCCGGGCAAAGCTTATTTATAATATGTTGAATTAGGTCACTCAAGTTGATCAGAGAAGTTCTTTAACAACACAAATTATCTTAATTATAAGTATATTTAATTTAATTGTATATTTAAATATACATGTATATTTTTTTAGAAGAACTAAAATTTGATAAACTATGGCATGTGGTAAATAAGTGTTTTGTCTATTGTATGAGACTAATGAATGCATGTTGTAAGGTGTTTAAAAATATAGAAAAAAATACAGCGTTTTACCTTCGCATAATCGTAGCATTTTTATGTAGCCAGCGTAAATCTCTTTTAAACAATCGCCCACGTTACATTAAGCATTTAGAATCAAATATTTTACGTTAAATTCAACTCTATTTATACGCAAATAGGGTCGATGAAGACGAAATGGCGGCACGTAAGATTGGTTTTCGGCATTAGCGTGACAAGGGGATATGCGATTGTGGGTTGAAATCACGAATTCACGGATGTAGCGATGGGATTACATTTTTTGAGAGTTAGTAATTAATTATTTGTTCAACTTCTCCTTCGGGAACGTACGGGTTTGTATGAAATATAATGATTTATGGTGTTTGAAACTTTTTGTGATGGAATTTCAGCGTTTACTTTTTTTTCATTTCATTCCAATATTGTTTGCATTCGGTGCGTATACAGGCAGACAGAAAAGTTGACACATTTTCTCCTTCATTCATGTTAAAAAATATCCTGTGTCCGTGATTTAGCCCGCTGTAGTTTTTATAACGAAACTTGGAATACGTTTTCAAGAACCAATCGCTTCGCATCGTTCCCACATTTCTGGATATTTGACCAAATGTTTGACTCAAATTAATTAGATCTTGGAAGCCAGTATCATTAAGAGCAGACCTTGGTAGATTGGAAAGAAATGCCGAACTGGACAGTCCTGTAGGCCTAGAGAAAGTAATATTCCTTCGCGCTTGCGCTAATAGAAACGATAAAAAATATATGGAAATTACACGTGACGACTAGCGAAGCGTGAGGATAATGTCACTTTGTCAATAGGCCCTGGTATTTATTGGATCAACAACTCATGGTTTTGACAACTCTAATATTGACCACAAAGTGACTTGAGCACACATCGACTATTGTCATCGAAGTATATAGGGAACTTAAAGAGAATCTCAACATCGAGATATAGAATAGTAAAGCGCCATCTTGTGAGCAGATAAGTAACTACTTTCATACATAGTACGCTAAACACTGGTTTTACACGAGCTCTTAACTTTATTTAGTAAAAAAATACAATTAGCATCATGTCTGTTTTTCTACTTCACGAATAAAATAAATATTTGTTTTCCGAACATTAAAATAAATTACTTACTCGCTCTTCTAGTTTTATATCCATTTGTATTTCTCATTTACGCACTTATTTATTTAAGAGAACATCAAAAAAGGTAATTTACTCCAACACGCAAATCCTTCGTCAGTCATGTTTTGAGATAATTATAATTATCGTGGAAATAATTAATGAGGAAATATTATTACGGAAAATGTAATTATTAAACGTCAAGAAAAATAACATACAGGGGGTGATAAAACGAATTTCTATTAATAATTAAAGTGGATTCGGATCAAAGGAATGGGATTCAGGTTAGCAATGAGAGATGCCATAGATTAGAAAATCCTTCCATTTGTAGAACGTAATTATATCAGTCTTGAGATTCCATAAGCACTTCATTCACGATGAGCCTTATTTAAATTCACATAATAATTTGAAATAAGCAATCAGTCTTCTAGAAATCTTGTTTACCTATTTTTTTTTTAATTTACCCCCCACTTAGCGATCAGAGGGCGTATGTCAGTTTTTCGCTGCCGCCGTCACAAGTACATAACGTTAGCGTAAACGCAGATTTGTATGAGATCTCAATGCCATCTTTGGTCCGACAGATGGCGCTGTTTCGATCCTATACGAATCTGCGTTTACGTCAACGCGGTTACTAGTGACACTCAGCTGACTTGTAAAATGCGCTGCGATGGTAAAAGATGAAGAATTAATTTGATATAACAGAAGAAGCTTGAACTATGAATAAACATTCAAAAGCTAATGAGGTTGAGACAAATTAAGTTATTTTGTAAGTAATTATTAGCAGCTGGAACGTTAAATGCTGGAACAATAAGACAGACGTCTGTTGCTTATAATAATAGTGGCTAATTCCATTAATCATCGCAACAATCGTGTAATTTATATTAATTTGCGTTAATAGGATAGCGGTAGGGTGACCATGAATCACATTATTATTTTTGGGGTAATTTATAATATTTAATTTTATCTCAATGTATCAGTTTTTTCAATGTTTTATTTGTTTTTTTTTGAATACACAGAACTATTTCTTCGAAAGTTCTTCAAAAAAGTTGTCACTTACGTATTGTTGACTTTTTTTGGAATTGATATATCTCTATTACTATTAAGACCGTCGTTACCTGCATGCAGTTTGCTAAAAACCTGTGACGAATACGTCTCATTAAAAAAAAATAACTTTTCTCGACCCCTAGCCACCCCACAATACATGACGGATTACAACTTGTATAACATAACATAGTATTACGTAGCATTTATACATGTGTATATCCCTCACCACAATAAATCATTAGCAACGCCGAGCGCCGATCCGTAAAAAAGCAATTTCTCCATCACACGAAATTACTCATTACCGTAGTTTTTTGGCAACTAAGAGAATTAATTAGTGAGAGATGCCGGCAACAGGTGAATGAGATATTTTTTCGTTAACGATAAGGAAATATGTCGAGAGGAACGATGAAGATCAAGGGAAATCTCAGGCTATAACTTAATTACCCTTAGAACCGTCTAAAAGTAATATTATGAAGAAACCTGCATATATCCGTAAATTTATTTAGACGTATGTATAGTGACTGAGATGGCTATGAACTTGCCATCGACCTCCTCCTTCGGGGTTCCTTCCGGGAAGACGTGAACTGATCGTGCTTATAGATGATCACAGATTATTTAAAAATTACGTGTTTTTCCTCATTAAATTTTCTTTATTTTATTTTTTTAATTTATTTTTAAGATAAGTCCCGTCAAATTTATTGTGGTCACCCTATTTTTTGCACTTCGAAACAAAGTAAAGTACATAAAATATTAAATTGTTCAAGAATAATGATTTATGCTGTGAAATAATTTAAATAGCCTTATTATGTAAGTGATTTACGTTTCAAATTATTATGTGCGTTTAATACGTATGGGTTATTTGCAAAATATATTTTACGTTTGTGTATCATGTGAATATATTAAAATGTGGAGATATATACGGAGATATATGTGATAATATAAATTCTCGAAATAAATTACTTATAAATATGATCAGTGACTGTTTAATGTAATATGTATGTAAGTAGTTAATCATCTTCTCACAAGATGGCGCTGTATTATTTTACATCTCGATGACGAGATTCTCTATGATTACCAATATATATGAAGACAAAAGTAATGCGTAGTTAAATCATTATCAGGGTCGTCGATTCAATGAATGTCAGGACTACCCAATTATAATAAATAATACATATATAATATTATGTGTGACAGATACACAACAACAGGCATAGATATTTAATTCATTCATTCATATGCTCACGCCTGTATTCCCCGAAGGGGTAGGCAGAGGTGTTGTAATCACAACACCCACTTTTCACCGAAGATGATTAAGTGCCAACGTGACAGATGGTGAGTCCATCGCCGTCTCAGACACTTTACATACGTCATTGAATTACTTCTAGAAATATGCAGGTTTCCTGACGATGTTTTCCTTCACCGTAAAGCACGTGGTGTGAAATCACTGTACATAAGTTTTTTTAGAAAAACTCATTGGTACAGGCCCCGCTGGGATTTGAACTTGCGTCGCTTCCGTAGCAGGCGACTGCTCAAACATCAAGGCCACCACGGCTCTTTTAGATATTTAATAAAAAGATAATACGCATATGAATATGAAGGACTTGCCAGGGCGGGTGTGGATTATTACATCAGATGTTGAAGTGCACTTAATCATTTTAAAGAGGAAAGATTTGTATGTAAGTATGTTTGTATTTAATAGTACTCTCACGGGAACGGGAACTACACGGGTGAAACCGTGAGGCGTCCGCTAGTATGTTATACACTGACAATATTGTAAATACTGTTTTAGAAGGCGCCATATTACGTAAATAATAAATAAATTTCGTCACAATATCCGCATTTGTAAAATCAGCACCAACGTAAACAAAACCTAGTCACGCAAAAGAGAGAACGAATAATTATTTTAAAATAAATCTTGCCTTCGCCTTTTTATACCGAATAAGTGCTCTAATTAAGGAAATACATAAAACAAAACTGTAAACGGGCCACAAAGATATGAAAATACACTAGAACCATCAAAACGAAATTACGCAATGTTGAGAACTCGCGCGATCTATTGTAACGTGATTTCGCTACATAAAAAGGCAAGTTCGTCTGTCCGACTGTCTTATAAATCACTTTACATCTCCACGCTCGCAAACTTTTCAATTACAAGCTTTGAGTGGAAGCGAGATTGGATGTACGAAGATGACTAAGTTCAAGGGATATGGTATATTCATTAAAAAAACTTGCTGTGCCCTGCAAACGTTGTATTGCCATATATTTTTTGGATTGGATCACAGTTATCATTTTAGAGTATGAAAATGTTTGTCTGATTGCTGTTGGCCGATTCTCAGACCTACCCGATTTGAACACAAATATTTCTTATAAATCGGCATAGCCGTTTCGGAGGAGTTTGGTAAGCACTGTGACACGAAAATTTTATATATTACATAGAAAATTAATAAAAGAAACGTTCTCACGTATTCATGTCTCCCCAGAAAGATCCCGAAAGAATGGTCATAGGATAGGAGTGTTATGAAAGTAGAGAGTAAGTATTCCACCTGTATAAACGATAAGTTTGACATTGTAGAAAAGTAATGAAAAACCATATCTTAAAATTGTTTATTTACCTATACACAAAACATAAATAAGTTAGTATATGCAATACTTAGGACGGTGTTATAACACCCAGGAAATGTATGTGTTTGTGAAAATTACATAATGCAAAAATTTGGATGTACTGAACCGATTTAGAACATATTTTTACTTATAGAAAGCCAATCTTATGTCTGAATGGCATAGACCGAAAATGAGAATACTTTTTGGTGGTGAGCTAGCAAGAAATGAACCAATCCCACATGTTAATTTTTGAATCAATTCTTTTATAAATCAACATTGCCACATCCGAATATGTCCCACGAAATTTCGTAAGTCAATGATCTACTGGCCCCGTGGCAATCTGAAGAAACACAGAGCGGTGCCTTAATAGAAATTTGAATAAAATCAATTTATTTTAACACGGTCTGCGTTTATCGCACTCTTAATAGATTGCTCTGAGAGTAATAAATGAACTTACTTGGCCCAAGATTTTTTGGAAAACTTATTTAACTTAACATTCTGTGACGTTTTAAGCCTTCTGATGAAAATAGCACTTATTTTTTATGAGTGCTTAAGACCCAAACAGGGCGTGTAGACAAAGTAACGCCAGAAGAAACGATTTTAAATGCACGGGAATGACATAAGTTCTATCACAACAAACAAAAAATATTTAACTTTTCAGGAATGCAAAAAAACCGTTTAATTTTTCATCAAGCATGTAAACTTGCGGTTATTCCAAGAGCTAGTGAACATAATAAGTTAATATGTCCAGGCTCCTGTGTTTTATTCGTCAAACGAGGCGGCTATTACGGTCCAAATATGACTTATTATATATTATATGACGATATATCACACGCCTGATTTATGTAATTTCCACAGATCTTTCGCGTTTCTATTCGCGTAAGCGCGAGAGAATGTTCCTTAGTCTAGAGAAGAGAAACAGTATTAATTCTCTGCGATGAGTGTTTCAGGCCAACAAGGTCCATGCACAATTCGTGCGCATTAAATTGTAACACTTTTCAAGTTTGTAGTTGTTAACTGTACCACATTAGTACCCGGAGGCGGCACAGATGTTCGGGAAACTTGCTTCCCACTACCGATTTACACCCGATACTTGCTTAATTGAGTTTCGACAGCTATTTATTTACTAAAACGATTATCCACGTTGCGTTATCAACAGCTGTTGGGTTTCACACTAAGCAAGGTCGGGTCATAGATTACTTGGGATCACAAAGGCCAGTTTGAAAGACTCGATCTGGGTGCTAAGTGCGAGTTTCCTAAATACCACCGCAGATTATTATGAGATTGAAACAGAGTGCGAGTGCGAGTTTTCTTAAAATCGCCGTTACAAATCATCGCGTTAACGTAAACGCAGATTTGTATGGGATCAAAATAGTGCCATCTGAGGGCCGACAGATGGCGCTGTTTCGATCATATACGAATCTGCGTTTACGTCGACGCGATGACTTGTGACGGCGGCAGTGGAAATCTCGCAATAGGCACACTGAGTTAACGCGACGGCGGCGGTGAGAAAACACGCACTTGGCTCTCTGTATTCAAAGAATGCGTATAAACATGCTTTATCGTTGACTGTATCGTTTACGTATCTTCTTCATTTTGTATGGAAACGTAAAACTTTCAACACTCGTCGCTAGAGAGAGGCCTCTGTTGGGAAATACAAAATAAAGAAAACATGTAAACGATATAGTCACCGTTTAAGCACCTTAAAGCCTATATACGTTATATATGTAGATATAGTAATAGTACTTTTAGTGTAGTGCGTAAACTTAAAAAAACTTAAAAATAATTAATAAGTCCCCGAAGGGGTAAGCAGAGGTGTTGTCACAACAACACCCACATTACACCGAATATGATTAAGTGTCATCGTGACAGATGAGTCTTTCGTCGTCTCAGGCACTATGCATGCGTCTTTGAATTACTTCTCAGAGATATGCAGGTTTCCTCACGATGTTTTCCTCCGCCGTATAGCACGTAGTATAAAATCACTGTACTTAAGTTTTTTGTAAAACTCATTGGTACAAGCAGTACGCAAACCCCAAGTTGCTCAAAAACCATCCCTCAAAAAACCTGTTACACTTCAATCTTCCTCAACAGCCTTAAGATCATCGTGAAACGCAAATTAGATATCCCATTGAGGCAAACATTCTTACGGAACCCGGATGACTCTTAAAATCCCTTCTACCCAGAAACTATGCTAGTCTTTGACCAAGATGTAAATTGTCCCGTATTTGAAATGCAATTTGTGTATTGTATTTGAGAATAGGGCGACTCACCCCCGCCTGAGTTATAGTCCGAGGGCTGTTTTTATTACAACTTACTTCTATGCACAAGTGAGGGTCTGCGGTTTGAGTGGAATTACTAAGCATCATAATATGTTCCCAAGGTTAAGGACTTTAAGTCCCATTTGTCATGGTGCTAAGTCCAAACTCAAATTAGAAATGCATTTTTCGCTTTGAATATCCGTTCTCCAGTGTAGGCTAGTATCGACACGTTTAAATGCTGTCGACATGCGATTGCGTATTATGGCATTCAAGTACAACCCGCAAAAATATCGACATATTTTGGCCCACGCATAAATGCATGGTCATTCGCGAATCGACAACTCTTAATCTCGATTTTGGCACTGTACTGGTGGATAATGAGAAACTCGTGTGGATTGAAATCACAAAACCACCTACTAGTGACTGAACCACCACAAGCGGCCGTCATAACAGGAGAGTATTTATATATTTATGAAAACGTAACCATAGTGCGATGTAATTAACAAGTAACGCCATCTAGGACGTTTACGATTAAACAACTGCACAGTAAAAGTTGTAAGAGCAACTGCACGGTTTGCAGAGGTCATGGGTTCGAGTTTCACCTCGTACTCGTACCAGTTCGTATTTTTCTTGACCATGTCTATAGCGGGATCTCCACAAAAAAAATTGCAGCACGTGACGGTATCTATAGAATTGTGTTAAAAAAAGATAAAACGTGCCTCAGACGGCGATAGACTAACTATCTGTCACGTTGACGCTAAATCATCTTCGTTGAAAAAGTGTATGTGTCAACCACAACGTAACAGATGGTGACTGCATCTTCGTCTCAAGCACTATACGTAACTGAATTCCGTCTCAGATATACGCAGGTTTACTCACTAATTGCCTTCACCATAAAGGTAGTGATAGGTCTAATACCAGCGGGAACTTGTCGCTCCCTAAATAGCAGTACCCAAAGGGAGTACCCAAATACTCGGCCGCAGATCCAATGATTCCAATGTAATCTCTGAACTAATCTTTAACTGCCTCTTTGGTCTAGTGGTTAGTACGTTCGCCTGCCGATTACGAGGTCCCGGGTCAAAAATTGATATTGGGTTTTTCCGTAAAGAAATTCACAATGAAATGCGCGGAGTTTGGAAGATGGCGGTGTTTCCACCCCCGTGCCTCGGAGAGCACGTTGCACCGTTGGTCCTACGCCTGATCTCTCTCCGGTCGTGTCTGATTGCCTCCCATCGGACTATGAGAGTGAGGGAATAAAGAGTGCACCTGTGTTTGCGCACACACTTGTGCACTATAATATCTCCTGCGGCAGATGGCTAATTCTCGTTGAGATTAGCCGCCGTAACCGAAATTCGGTAGGAGACACTTATATAATCTCTGAACAAAAGTACTATACAACTACTAATACTAGTACAGTTTAATAGATACTTAGCACTTAAAACAGCTGAACCGAAATACTAGGTATTTTCTTAGCAATCTGTGTTCCAATCTTAGGCCCAACATGTGTTAGTAATGACTTTGCTCCACGATATTAAATCGTTAAACATTGTTTATATCTACACTAAAAGTATTTTAAGACTAACTGAGCCCTGCGGTTTTACGCGGTGGCTTTATTTCGCGGGACCGTAATTTCTTTTTTAAATAAAATATAGATAAGCTATTCCCTGCAATGAGATATCATCCAGTGAAAATCTCGTTAAAATCGATCCAGACGTTTTAGAGATTAGCAGGGACAGAGGTTTTATTAAAAATCGTTTTTATTTATTTACGTTCCGTAAATACTTTCATAACTGCAAAAAGAAATTTTGATTATATGTATCTGTATAGATATTGATTTTCTTCCAATATTAGCTGTAATATGGTTTCTTTAAAACTGTGACTTTAAAGTTACCTATTGCTTATATTCAACGAAAAACATTTGAGATACTATAATTTAAGTAATAAGCTTAGTAATTTAATTTTCAAACAGCACGTAGCGGCGATAAACTAATTGTAACAAGCTCGTAGACCAACCATCTAGCTATATATAAAATGGTTGCTATTTTTCAAGGTACATATCTTAGAGAGCCATAATAGCCGTGGGGTTTGAGCAGTCGCCTGCTACGCAAGCGACGTAAATTCGAATCCCAGCGGGGTCTGCACCTATGAGTTTTTCTAAAAAACTTATGTACAGTGATTTCACACCACATGTTTTAGTAAAACTCATTGGTACAGGCCGCTGGGATTCGAACTTGCGTCGCTTGCGTAGCAGGCGACTGCTCAAACCTCAAGGCCACCACGGCGGTATATATACATTTAAGCGTTATTTAGTGACATGATTCAATTAATACAAGCATGAGTTTACTTACTATGACAGTCTTAGTGAGGTATCATGTACATTGTTTCATATAAGTAGAGCTCTATCATAGCGATATTCCACAAAACAAACGCACTCCTATAATAAATCTAATACATAGCGATCTAGTTATTTGTCTCTGGAAAGCACGTGCCGATTTTATAGCACAGTACAGTACTCGTAAATTGATATTGGTCTGTCTGTGAACCTTGTTTGGGGCGAACGGCTTCAATTGTACTCCGAATGGGAGTGCGAAAAATGCGTCCTGTTCTATAGGATTATATTGATTAATAAAAAGAAAAAGGTAGAAGGCCTTCGTATCTTATATTATATATATATATATATATATATATATATATATATATATGCTCACGCCATCCCAGAAGGGTCCCCGAAGGGGTAAGCAGAGGTGTTGTAACAACACCCACATTTCACCGATTATGATCAAGTGCCAACGTGACAGAGGTCGAGTCCATCGCCGTCTCAGGCACTATACATACGTCTTTGAATTACTTCTCAGACATATGCAGGTTTCCTCACGATGTTTTCCTTCACCGTAAAACACGTGGTGTGATATAAGTGCACATAAGTTTTTTAGAAAAACTGATTAGTACAGGCCCCGCTGGGATTCGAACTTGCGTCGCTTGCGTAGCAGGCGACTGCTCTAGCCCCAAGGCCACCACGGCTTTTTTACGTCATACGACAGCCCCTTAAATATTTATTTGCCTGGTGGGAATTTGCCATGCTCACAAATATTTGTAATATTTTAGTTATTATTCAAAGTCAAAGTCAAAAGTATCTTTATTCGATTAGACTTTTACAAAGCACTTTCAAATCGTCAGAATGACACAATTATACAGGATCATACATGCTACCGCCAGGTTCGGAAGGTTGCTTTTACTGAGAAGAACCTGGCAAGAAACTCAGTAATTACTCTTTTCAAAAATATTATACAATTTAAAGAATACAAAATAAATAATTTAAAAAATAAATAATTTAAAAAACGTAAGCTCATGTACAATGTTCCAATGCACAAATGTCGATAAAAATTAACGTAACTAAAAATCTAGTACATCTACTTATAACTAAATGCGTAGCTTGAGATGACCAGCCCCCACAAGCAGCACCTGTTCACAAGTATGACGTGAATGCCAGCCATTGACCTCCTCAACCATCATAGGGGGAAGTGGACAACCCGTCATCCAGACGCCGCCGCAAGCAAAGGCATTTTAGTGAGCTTGACAACTCAAGCCAGTCAAACAAAGGTCATAACTAATAAATATTAAGAATTGTAACATAAGTACATTGTCCATGAGACTACTTACAATATTTATCTGGTAATACATTATTCCAAGTTTCTTTATCACATATATAATCACTAACTGTATAATAACCCTTTTTAAGTAACACGGATTTTACAGTCTCTTTAAATTTATCAAAGGGTAAATTTACAATACATGTAGGTAACTTATTATAAAAGCGTATACATTGCCCTAAAAATGATCCCTGGACTTTCTGTAAGCGGTGTGTAGGTACTAATATTTTATTTTTGTGCCTTGTGTTGACATTATGTACATAACACTTCTTTTGAAATTCATAAATTGAAGTGTCTGTTTGTTGTTCCAAATTCACAGTTGTTCACTGAATGCATATGAAAGTATATACTGTAGGTACTGACATAAAGAAAACGAATATTTTATTTTCCCTGTCTGTCTGTCTGTTTGTTCCGGCTAAACTCCTAAACGGCTGTACTGATTTTACCGGGACTTTCACTGGCAGATAGCTAATGTTACAAGGAGTAACTTGGTACTTTAATTTTAGAAAAACATTAGGGAGTTTAAGTTGTCCACTTATGAAATTAAGTCTTAAAGTCGGGTGAAACCGCGGGGTGCAGCTAGTACTAATATATAAAGCTTATATTTTCATTCTTTGTACATTACTAGTTCCGTTGCCAGTTATGTATAAAGGTACCGTTTAGTTTAAACCTTTGGTGTAGTAGCATTTCCTCAGGGGTATTATCACTGTTGACAATTGACTGTTAGTTTCCTAGGACAGGATTATTTATCTGAGTGAAGCCAATTCAGGTCAGCTTGGCCATACTGATTCACCATGAGGACGCTGACCCCCTAAAGCATGAAAATTTCTTCCTACATTACTAATAATGAATCTTGGTTATGTACAAAGAACAAGGGACCTAATCTTATTTAAAAGCAGCTCTTGCGATACGCAAACCCTATTTATTATCTGAACCCTGACAGTTGAAAATCCATGAAATATGTTCAAAATTACCGTTTCAAATGGTTTTCTTAATAAATGAAAATTACCTAGGAGTGGCAATCGTGTAATTTATAGGGGGCCGTCACCCCCAATTTTATCGAAGGAAAATACATCTTTTTTGATCCCAACCTCTTTGTCAACGTCTGCCGGCGATTCAGTTGAAATGGGAACGATTTGATATAAACTCAAATGGTCTGCCATCAGCGGACCGGGAGGTAAGGTTTTCCTAAAACAAACACCTGGGAGGTATCGAAAGACGAATGTTTATGTACCTTCATTGACACTCGATGTTTTCAATAAACTATTTACTATTATACTATACTACTATTTCAGTAGAATAAAATACTATGAAAATTATTTTTCAATCCCTCTCAGGCACAATACGATGTTTAGAGACAATTGAAAGTAGAAGAATGATGTGGTAACCAGAATTGAAAGAAATATGTTAAGATGGCTCAGACATATCGAAAGGATGAGTGAAAAGCGATTAACAAAACAAATTTATAGAGCGAATGTGAGCGGAGGTGTCGGTAGAGGGCGTCCAAGGAAGAACTACTATGACCAAATTAATAGTATTTTTCAGAAAGGTCAAATTCGGAGCACTCGCATGATCGCAGCAAGTGTATGATGAATATGGATAAAACAAAATAAGTATGTAAGGACCGTAGCATGTGGCAAACGGTCGTCTTTGCCTATCCCTATGGGATAAAGACGGGAACATATGTATATATGCATGTATTCTCAGACACGTTCATTTTTCATCACTATTTTTTCCATCACCGTAAAGCACGCGGAGTGGATAACTTAATGTCAAAGGCCCCTGGGATTCAAACTTGCGTCGTTTGCGTAGCAGGCGGTTTGAACTCGATGGCCAACGCGGCTAGTTTTGTATTATAGTAAAAACCATTGTTTTAACAATCTTCGCAACACATAGATGAAATCAATGAACAAAACTAACTCCGTCTAGTCTTCACTCACACGCACTAATTCACAAACACGCTACACTAACCCTGTTTGCTAACACGCGCGACCAGTCAATTTCCTCGGATGGGGTATAAATCTACCCGGGTCTCATCTTAGCGCGGAAATACAGACCCGACCACTCGGTTAGAGTTATATATAGTCTGTTTTAACAGGGAAATGCTGGTACTTTTTCACTTGATGCCTTGTTATTTTCTGTGTTTTGTTTGAATAAGGGCTGTGTGTGGATAAAAGGGTTGATACCATATGTGTCTCATGCTCATGCAACATGGGACGTATATAATAAGGGTACCAATACAGACAAATAACATTTAAATTCCAAATTGACAGCTTTTCAATAAATGTCACGTGCTTTACGGTGAAGGAAAACATCGTGAGGAAACCTGCATATTTATGAGAAGTGACCCACCATCTGTCACGTTGGCACTTAATAATCTTCGGTGAAAAGTGTGTGTTGTGATTACAACACCTCTGCCTACCCGGGGAATACAGGAGTGAGCAAATGTATGTATGTATGTATTTAATTTTTTTTTTATTCAAAGTCAGTCTCTGCCTGTTTGTTTCGGCTAATGCAGGCACCTGCAGACAGCAATAGAATGTAAGTATTCTAAGTTACAAGGAGTAACTTAGAATACTAACTTTTTTGGGTTCTGCAAAATGAAGCCTGTCATAAAATTATGTCTACGCGGATGCAACTGCGGGACACATTTAGTAACGCATAATTTTTTTAGGCAATTCATTAGTCAACGTCAAAGTCAAAAATATCATCAGAATTACATAATTTTACAGGATTATACATGCTACCGCCAGGTTCGAAAGGTTGCTTTTACTGACAAGAATCTTACAAGAAACTCAGAAATGAATCGTTTCTTTATTTACTTGAAAGAGCTAATCTCAGGAACTGGTCCCATTTGAAAAATCTTTCAGTGTTAGATAGCCCATTTATCAAGGGAATATACATATAGGCTTATATAGTAACACGCTAAGACTAATCGCGAGTTAAAGTTAGCGTTCGCCCAAACTAACTATCCCACGCGGGCGACAGTAGACGACACAATACAAATACCCATAAAAATCATCATCGCCCTGGCCTTATCCCATACATTGTTGGGGTCGGCACTTGATTCAACCCGATGTGGCTGATCACCTGATTTTTATACGAAGCGACTGCCATCTGACCTTCGTAATAAAGGGGTTACGAGGAAAATCTGTGATCTGGGTTAAACCAGTTGTCAGACTATTTTAGGCCTCCGACTGCTCTGTAACGATTGCCAAAGATGATAAATTGGCAACCGGGACCGACGGCTTAATGAACTCGGGCGGTCACCCATCCAATTACTGGCTAGGCTTAGGGTTGCTTAACTTCGCTGATCGAATGATATGCGCAATAGCAACTGTGCCACGAGCTCCTCCTCAAATACACATAAAAATATACCTACTTTATTGTAATACCTCCTTCACCAATGCAAGGCTATTATGCTATATCTCACATTATACACGCGACACAGTGCATGCGACGCGAGTGTGATTCTATTTCACGCGCAAATGGAGCGATGCGACAGGACAGAATTTATGCGAACACTGGTGCCGCGGCCGTGTTCACTATGCACTATGAGGATATAATGCTTTTCATTGAATATTGGTGAATAAGACAGCTATGAAGTAGATAGAAGCGAATTGAGTACAACCTTTGAGTATCTAATAGCTTTAAACGATCGAATCTTGTCATCTCCCTGACCTACACATTGTTGGGGTCGGAACTTGACTAAACCCTTCGTAACCCCTTTTACGAGGAAAATCGGCTATCTGGGTTAAACCATTTGTCCGACTCTCTTAGGCCTCCGACCTGTAACGATTGCCAAAGATGTAACGAGCAAATCAGATGCAACGATTTTAATGAAATTTTGTATACATTCACGGCGAAAAATTTATATAGCAAGTTTTGTTTTTTTTTTATATAATAAAACCGAGCAAATATGTTTAAGTGCCAACGTGGCAGATGGTGAGTCCATCGCCATCTCAGGTACGACAAATGCAGGTTCCCGATATTTTCCTTCACCGTGAAGCTCGTGGTGTGTAATTTAATAAGTTTTTAGAAAACCTACTCGAACTTGCGTCCCTTGTGTAGCAGGCGACTGTTCATACCTAACGGCCACCGCAGCAAAATTTCTTCACAGACATGGTAAGCAGACTTGCTCACGATGTTTTAATTTTCAGAAAACAGAGCCACATCAAAGTCAATAAACCGATATATTATTGACTTACACTTAATGAAGTTACCCTGACTCAATTGTTTGACATAACTTATTATCTTTGTAGATACGTACTTGGAAAATATGCCGGGAAAGACAATATTTTCGCTTATCTCGAGTAATTTATGCGAAAACTTGACGAAACTTGGTCACTTAGAGACGAACAGTTTCAGATGTCGATTGAGATAAAATCACACTTTTGCGGGTTGTACATTTCTTCCCTAAAACCCTTGGGGTGTTTTGGAAAAAATCACAATATATTATGATTGTTACATCTGTACGAATCGTACATGAGTATGTTTTAGTTTTATTCTTTGTTAGTAGATGGCGTTAGTAGTAAAATAGATCGCGCCATAGAAGTTTGTATCGCGTTACATAAATACGGCTACACTTGATATGTTTTCTTCCACCCGACGCCGTCCGAGGCATGTCCTTATTGACCCTGACGACGATATCACATTGCTTCAGCAAGCAATGTCTCAAAAGCACACACCAAACCGACCATTGTTCCGTCCTCGCCGGCGAGGCTCGTCGCGAACTCTACGTCATCGTCCCCCCCGTCCTCTGCTAGGGCCGGCGCGCGCCGAGCCACTAGCCTTAAACATGTCCCTAAATAATACCACTCAGATCCAGCTCCCTAGCTCATCCCCCAGCAACGCCCTAAGCCGAGGTCCGAACCCCGCACCGGGGTGCCCTTAGCTGTGTTGCTTAGTTTTTAAGTTTAAGCTCGGCTGGAGGCCCTTGGGTCTCGCCCTTTAGTCCGGTTAAGCAGTGGAGGTAACTCCCCCCTACCAACTGCGAGAGACCATGTCCAAAAAAAAAAAAAAAAAAATATGTTTTCTTCCACTCAGATCCAGCTCCCTAGCTCATCCCCCAGCAACGCCCTAAGCCGAGATCCGAGCCCCGCACCGGGGTGCTTAGCTGTGTTGCTTAGTATTTAAGTATAAGCTCGGCTGGAGGCCCTTGGGTCTCGCCCTTTAGTCCGGTTAAGCAGTGGAGGTAACTCCCCCCTACCAACTGCGAGAGACCATATCCAAAAAAAAAAAATATATGTTTTCTTCTTCTTTGACGTAACATTATAACAAATCTTTGGACCCTAGCTTTATTTAGTTCCTGCAATTGGAAGGCCAGCTTGATGCCCAAACAACTTCGTATTTATTGTTACTGGTTTGAACTTTTTTCGCCATATGGTTCCTGGAGTCCAATTCAGTTCAAACTTTATCTACAAATAATTTTAGCAGTCGATTGACGGACTAAGCAAAATAGCTCGTATTATTAACCTATGTCTATACATATATATAGATAAATGCAATTTAACTGTATGTTTGTTATTCCAAATAACATTTTTAAAAATCAGTTTGTCAATCTGTCTGCTTGTTCCAGCTAATCTCCGAAACCGCTGGACCGATTTTCGGGAATTGGCAGATGGCTAATGTTGCAAGGAGTAACTCAGGCTAAAGTAGCCTATCTGTAAAAAATAATAGGGTTCCGCATCCGCATGAAATCGGGTGAAACTGTGGGGCTCAGTTAGTATATAATATTTTTATAATCTTTATTCCATCTTTCGCGATCCACCCTCCAAATTTCCACCCGCGGTATTTTTTTCTTAGCAATTATAGTCACGAAAACCCTCTATAAACATATAAATATGTATGTCGGTACGTGTCACCAGAGTTCCCTCCATAATTTAATATAAATAACCGCCCATTGCTCCTTGTGCCACTTTTATAATGCGTCGGCATGTAATGCAACTAGGGAGAGCGGGATTTATATAGAGTTGATGATACTACAATAAATAATATTTTGAGTATGACGTACATACCCACCTTATTTTTAAATACCGTCCTTCTACTCAAAGCTGTCTTTATTCCAAATATCACCTAAATTTGATCTGCGGCTTAGTTGTCAAATAAAAAAATGGGTCCCCGTAAGGGTAAGCCTCTGCACCACCTCTGTGTTGTAACAACAAAACCCACATTTCACCGAATATGATTAAGTGCCAATGTGACAGAGGGTGAGTCCTTTGTAGTCTCAGCCACTATACATACGTCTTTGAATTACTTTTCCGAGGGCTAGTGCGAGTTTTGTCACAAGTTATCGCGTCGACGTAAACGCAGATTTGAAACAGCACCGTCTATCGCCCTAAAGACACACTATTGTAAGCCCATACAAATCTGCGTTTACGTCAACGCGATGACTTGTGACGGCGATTTAAAGAAAACTTGCACTACGCACTCAGGTTTCCTCACGATGTTTTCCTTCATCGTAAAGCACAACTGTACTTACCTTTTTTTTTAAACTCATTAGTGCAGAACGCTGGTCAAAATCAAAACAACCACGGCTCTCTTACACTTTATTTTCTTTGATTTTGAGCCCAAACATCTCTATAAAAATAATTTAATAGACGGTACACCCTCGCTACCGCAGGGGCGACAAACACAACATCAGGCTCGTTTCATAATCGTTCACTACAGACACGTTAAACACAGGAGGCTATAAAAATTGCGCAAAAACCATAAATTCTCCAGCAATATTCAATTATAGTTGTACCATTGGGGCACGCACACATGCAATTCTTAATTGTGTTATGAGCGTGTGTGCTTCGTGATTAATAATACTTAGAGATATTAAACATATTCCCTTATATACTAGCTTTGCCCTGCGGTTTTACTCGTTTAGAGTATATTTCATTTTTTTAAGTAAAAGTTACTTATTGTAATATGCGATTGCGACGCACTGGCCAGATGGCGAATGGACCTACTAGGTAAGGCGTATCCGAAACCAGAGGACTACAAGCTCTTCCCCATGGGCAAGATCTGCCGGCTTGTTCAGGGAGTATTTGAGGAGTCAGGTACGTAGAGCTAAAGGGCAAGGCCGGCACAAAAGATCCCAAGGGTCGACGTGCTTCCGGGCAATTGGACCCAATAATGCAACAGACAAGATAAGATAAGATATTATTGTAACATAAGCCTGCTAGCAGTCTTGAAGGTTAGCTGGAACAAACAGCGGCGGCCTTGGGGCTTGGGCAGACCAATGAGTTTTCTAAAAACTTATGTTAAGTGATTTCACACCACGTGCTTTATGGTGAAGGAAAACATCGTGAAAAAACCTGCATATGTCTGAAAAGTAATTCAAAGACGTATTTATAGTGCCTGAAGCGGCGATAGACTCACTCTATCACGTTGGCGCTGAATCATCTTCGGTGAAATGTGGGTGTTGTTGTTACACCACCTTTGCCTACCCCTTCGGGGAATACAGGCGTGAGCATATATGAGCATGTATATAGTGACAAGCTGTGAATTGTAAATCACAAGCAGACACTTCAATTTGATTTATCTGTATAGATTAGTTTTACCTCTGTTGTGTTCGCTAACGATGTTGAAACTTTATGCCTATTTGCTTAAATTATGTGAAATCATTTTCGAGCACTATTTGGATATTAATTAAATTTGAATAAAGGAACAATTTGATTGTTTCAATAATGTTGATTTAAATGTTGCAGTATAAAGATCTAATGATTGAAATGCGATCTGTCAGACTGGCTGTTTTTTAAGATTTACAGCGAAGCACTAGGAATAATATTGATCTTGAAATCGCTAGAACTTAGTTAGTACTAGTTTTCATTAAACTTTGTAATATAATTCGTTATTTATTTTCCACTGGAACTAAAAAGTACTAACTGAATTTGTTACGTTATTTATATTTCGCTATTTTCACATACTCGATTACTTTTCCTATCAAAATGGAACGTAGCCCACGTGGCTAGTACATTAATATCGTGAGACTGACAGCGTGTAACGGCAAATAATTCCATTTGGCGACGCGTGCGCCACGTCCGCGCCACGGCCACGCCACGGTCACGTCACGGCCCCACGACTAATCCACCGAGGACACATTTGTCACGCGACTCAGCCACACTCGTGCCACATCTGTCATTTGCTCTCGAGTTGCCCTCTTGGTCAAAGAATATGTTTTTCTTAGTAGAAGTAACTTGTGAAATTCCTTTAATTTTTATACTAATAAGAAGTCACGTTAGTCTGTATGTATGTAGGAGATAGTCCTCGAAACTACCTTTTGATTCTACAAACTTTTCATTTGATATTTAGTGTACTAATTTAGTGCCATTATTTACTTCGCGTCGGTGTACTTTTTCTCTACCAAAGGGAAATTAAGAGAATAAAATAACATGGCTTATCAAAAACGTTTCCTATATTTTAAGCTATGATATGAACGTTGTGCTTAAGGTCAATAGAATAAAAAATATTATACACACGTCGAGATGTCATCGTATTATAATTGTTCATCAAAATTCTTCTAAGTGATTCACCAAAATTATGTTGCAGAAGTGGCAAAAGCTCGTGGCCTGAGATACCTTCTCAGAGACATGAAAAAATAGGCACCTCAAAATGTATCTTAGTGCAATCTACACCTATCTCATCTACATTCGCGTCAAGCTACTAAGTATCCGATTATGGGCCGTACCGACAAGTGTCGCGGTAAAATATTGACCAGTATTGCAGGACGCGTGCCGAATATTACAGCTATTACTCCAGCAATAATTTGAGTGGTATGTAATAATCGGTGGGTGGGGTCGATCATAATTCTCTGATCTTTGGCCTGTCATTGGCTGGTGTTACCAGTTTTTGAGGGTAGATGTGTGTTGCAATTGAAAAAAAAGCTGGGTAATAATACTTTATTGAGACTACGAAAGATGTTAGCGAAGAGATTTGGTTGTAAATTATTTATCTAATTTCAACCTCGCAATAATTAAAATGTAACTTTAACATAAATAAAATGAGGATTCATCAGAGAATTAGCACTAAACAGAACCAAAAGAAGAGATGAAAATATATCATATATATCTTTATAATATGGACTTCTATACTCATAATAATATTGTAAAGGGGAGAGATTTGTTTGTTTCTAAAGAATATACTTCAAAACAACTGGATAGATTAAAAAAAATTGTAATAGAATGCTACCTACATTATCGCTAGACACAGTAACACTAAATATATGCTCACGCCATCTCAGAAGGGTCCACGGAGTTGTAACAACACCCACTTTTCACCGAAGATGATTAAGTGCCAACCTCTGCCTACCCCTTCGGAGAATACAGGCGTGAGCATATGTATATAAACCTTTTCTCTTTATAATGTTAGTATACTTGAAATGTTATATTATGCAGACATAGAACGCTAGGCACCGCTTTTAGCAGAGCTCTTAAGTAACAGCGTAAGTGATCATTACACAGTGTTAAAAGGCTAGACGAGGATTGCTAAGTAACTTTAAAAGATCACACACATGTCACACATATTTACATTCTAAATTATTAAAAATTGTTAGGAAAATTGGCGGTTTCTAAAAACCGCAAAAAATAAAGGAAGAGAATATTTGACGCATGAGGTGTGGTCATGAGTAGCTCAGTTGGCAGAGCTACTGCATGGTTTGCAGAGGTCGCGGGTTCGCGTCCCGCCTCTTGCTTAAATTATGTACTAAACAGAAGAACTTTTCACGGAACCCTAATTTAAAAAAGCCTTAATACTCCTTGGTGCATCAGCTGTCTGTCAGTGAAAGTCCCCATATAATTGGCCTAGCCGTTTTATAGATTACCCGAAACAAACAGACAGAGAAAACATTTGAAAATTTGTTTTTTTAAGTCAGTACCGTATATAGTTTCATATGCATTTAGTGAAAAGCTGTTGGGAATTACAAACATACATTTCAATTTTATTTATCTGTATAGACAGACTTGATTTCGGAAAATTATATTTGGTGGTAACACTCGCTAGCCTTTTTTTTTTTTTTTGACTAGGGGAATACTCCAAAAGGTCCCCGACCGCCTTGGGAGAGGCAGATCGGGGTATGAACCCCTCCGGTGTCCATCCTCAGTGCTCAGGGGGGACTCCGGGTACTCTGATAGAACGCACCGGTGTCCCCCCACACTTTGCCGGGGCACATCCCCGGGGCAGCTGTAAGGCCGCCCCTAGAGACCTCGCTGTGCAAGGCAGCGCGAGCCACATCGCGCTGCCGCCTTCCCCGGCCCGCGTCGGTGGTCAAAGCTCCCACCCCGACCACCGCCAGCGGGCCCTCCGGCCCCCTTTTAGTCGCCTCTTACGACAGGCAGGGGATACCATAGCCATATTCTTAGACCCTGGCTATTGGGTGAACACTCGCTAGCTTACTTTTATTAACTCACTACATTTCGTAATCATAGTAACAAACAGTTGAAGCTTATTATGAAGGCTCAGATGCAAGCAAATTGCCTCGTTAAAGTAAATTAATGCGTTATTCTCCGGACTCTAGCCACACTTACTGATTGTGTTATGAATTTAATGTTTAGATATTACAAAGTATGTTAGGATAGGATGGGTTGTACACTTCCCTCTATGATAGTTGAGGAGGTCAATGACTGGAATTCACGTCATACACATTTAGTTATAAGTAGAACTACTAAACTTTTATTTATGTATTTTTAAATCGACATTTGTGCATTGGAACTGTGTCAATGAGCATTTGTATTCTAAAAATTGTATAATATTTTTGAAAAGAGTAATTACTGAGTTTCTTGCCAGGTTCTTCTCAGTAAAAGCAACATTCCGAACCTGGCGGTAGCATGTATAATCCTGTGTAATGAGTTCATTCTGACGATTTGAAAGTACTTTGTAAAAAGGTCTAATCGAATAAAGATATTTTTGACTTTGACTTTGATATTGAGGGCCAGGATACACTCGTCCCCTGAAATTTGCACTCCACGTAAACTTTTAAGATGCCCACTATATTAAACGGTTCATAATTGCGAATCATATGCCATAACGATGTCCCTAAGTGCTTGCACACAAAGACAATTAGCCGTATTATGAAGGCATAACCAAAATCCATCCCAACTAGAGATGAGACGTGGATAACATTAAAAGGGCAGATAAATAATTATAATGTTTAAAAGCCCTAGTTCCCTGGCATTCATAATTTTATTACCACCTGCATGGCTGTTATTAAGTATTCAAATTAATTCCCAGAACATTAAAGAATTACAATACAGTCAACATGAACAAGGTAAATCTCGATCAGCCTTTTGGTTGCGCGAACTTGTTGATATTAATCCCATGGTTTTAATGAAATGAAATAAAACATCCAATGAAAATAGTGCCTGTCAGCTGAACAGAGGCTTTATCACAAGCTCTTTGTATTGCCATCACAGTTCCACTGTGTGACAGTGACAGACTAATAAACGTCATATAGATCTATCTCATAATAAGAGGTAAAGTATCATGGCAATAAGAGGTCATGGTAGGGCCCCAGATTTACAAATTTAAGAAAATGTTATGTGATGAGATTGAGAATAGAGATAGTTTGAACTTCAAAGAATATCCGCTGCAAAGTCACCAGGCTGAACCTAGCAGCGTATGTGTTAATGCGGGGATACTTGGTACACAAATGGCACAACACTAGCATCACAGAGGCGTATCTATGAAAATTCAATTTGCCTCGGCCGAGGTGTTTTTGTCCTGGCCTGTCCCGGCGCACATACAATGCCCGCCGTATCTATTAGTATTTGCATCGCACTGAAAGCAATCTGCAATGCAAACTCGTTTATGTAATGCTTCGGCTACAATAGGAATCCATGTGTACCCGTGGATTGTCCACTGTGTGGGAATTACGATTGATTTTCCAAATTACATTATGTTTCGAGCGTACTCGGCAAGATTGTGTTTGTCGATGTTAATGTCTTCGGATTGGATAGCTTCAGCAATTTCTGTGTGTTTACCCACCATAGTTACTCGTGAGTCCTACCATTGTTTGGATAGAGTTAGCAACTCACAAATTAATTTCGAATCTACCTCTTAAGATTATACTATACACGTACACTTAGGGTCTTTGTCCTGATACCCTTAGTCTATGGTATTTCTACTATCGTCTCGAGTGTTACTCTTTACTCAATGCCTACCCCGCAAGGGACTGAATGAAGAATATGAAATAATATGCCAATGGTTATCTCGCGCTATAAGCGAATTTAAGTAACCCAATTCAGAATAGTCGATCTAGGATGGGTGACCGCCTAGAGGACCAACAGACCAATTGTCAAGGTAGGGAAGGGGGAAAGCAAGCTAGTAAACGCAATCGCACGTGTCCGGCAGAGCCATTCTGCTGCCTCTGGGGTGGTTGGCGTGTCCATGCGAAAAAAAAGTTTGTGGGCTATTTTGATTCCGTTGCACGGAGACCACTTTAGACCGTCAGCTGGATACAAAAGTCATATCAAGATCGCTTCGTATAAAAGGTCAGAGCGATAATGACTACTACACTGTAACTTGGACAACCCATACAATGAAAATATGCAGTGTAGATATTGCGTACTTAGCATCTATTCTTTGCATGTAAAACGGCCTGAACTAGCTGTACCTAATCGCGTGAGAAAGTTACGCCCGATTGGAGAAATTGCACAATTTTACTTAGGTTGTGGGCACTTTGAAACCGAACAGTGTAGGACTATTATGATTCTAGTTTAAACAATAACTGCCCGCAAAAAATTTGTGTAAGGTGCGCATAGGTAACAAAAGCTTTTTCTATGAATCTTGCGAAGTATAATACAGCTTTTGCAGATTTTAATTACTCACACAAGCGTAAAACTGCCGGCCAAACGATATCATATTAATTTCAATGTCCTACGTGTGGCTATCCAAATCAGTTCGGACATACATGAGGGCAACACCGAGCAAGATTATTTGCATTTTCACTGAACTGGCCAATCTGCATTGCAAACTTCGACTATGGTATGCAAACTTCAACCAAATTGCATCTCCCGTCCGTTGTGCAAACCCCTTCTTCTAACATAAACGAATAAGGTCTAAATTGGCTAATATTCAGTTTTGTTAGTGGTTTTTCAATTTGGTGATGGTGTAATGCGTCGGCTTGTCACGGGTTGGCTTTGACGCGTTTATATGACACGTACAATCAATTAAAATAATTGTCTAAACATTATTCTGAATAGTTTTGACTGTTAAGGTTATTATTATAATTTATTGGACGTGGCTTTATTATTCTCTATTCTTCTTCAATTTAAACATCTAATTCTTTATACTAGTCTATATATATACAATTACAAGAGTAAAGTTTGTTTGGTCGTGAGGGGAAATCTCTGGATCTATAAAACCGATTTTGAAAATTATTTTACCAATAGAAAGCCTCGTTATTTGTGAGTGTCATCATCATCATAGACCACTTCATCTTGTCAGTACTACCAGTACATATACATACAATAGCAGTAGTATGGTCTATCTCATGCATCTTCTCCTGTGGCTTAACAGTCCAATGGCAGTACGGCATCTCCTGCCACATCTGTCGCAATGAATGTAAAAGATCGGAAAAATGTAAATACTTTTTTTTGGTAGCTGAATTGTACAAGGGTAAATCCGCGGGGCTCAGCTAGTTGGTAACTAAAGAGAGACTTTTTTGAGGCTTCATAAACCTCAACCTCTCCATCTTACAGAGGATCGCAGCTGAATAATTCCTTTATTTCTGAACGCTCGATGAGTAGTCCGATCTTCTAACTCCTAAATTTTTTTTTACTATCTAGTTCCGAATAGTTTGATAGGCGTCCTGTGGTACAGACAATTATATAAATTAAACATTAAATTCAAAATTCACAATGCTAGTGGTCCTTTGAGGTGAGGCGGAATCCGTTTGGGGACCCTTCTTGCGTAATCTTAGTACGTAGGATAAAATTGTACCAGAACTTCTTGAGAAAACCTGCTTCATTGTGGAACAAAATATAGGTAGGAACCCCTTATAGTCCTAAAGATGGAATTAGAAAATAGAAGCGTCGTTTTTTAGACTTATTTTCGGCCGGGACTCAGAATAACTATGTATATCAAACTAAAATAACTATGAATTACTGAGAATATCAGACGTGTATATATACACTTACACTTAATATACACATACATACTATACGTACACATACTTATTATACTTACACATAATATTGGGAATCTTAATAATTCTTTCTTTTACAATTGTTAGAATTAGCATTCGAAAAATTACTGTTTGTATGAACATTATTTGGAAAAGTTTATTGTAAGTGAGCCTGTAAAATGTGTTGCATTGCAAGCCTGTCTTTGGTGTGGACTCGATCTGCAATCGTTGAGACATTCATTTTTCGAAGGGTCTGAATAGAAGGCATCCAATTCAGCACTGGAAGTATTTATAAGAGAACACACTACATGCAGCATCAGTCCTTGGAGTTCTCAGAACGTTAAATGGCTAATTGAATGTTCTATGAACTTGTCTTAGTTCGACATGCGTAAGAGGACTTACAGTTGTTAGTTTGGCAATAAGTACCAGGAATTCATAACGTAATTCCGCTACCGTTTAAATACTAGTAGAAACTAAATATATAGAATTGATTGCTTTGTTGGAGTAGTTGCAAACACTACTGCGAAACACGAGATCTTGGGTTCAATCCTCGTGTCCGGCAAAGTTATTGGGGTTTTCATCGGAGTTAGTTAGTGGCAATCAGCTCGCCCCTATTGCGCGGGAGTTATATATATATCTGGTAAAATGTGAATGCACTAAAAATACACCTCAGCCTACCCCATCGGGGAATACAAGCTTGAGTATATCCGGGTGGAAACAGATAGTATGTGAGAATGATAGGCAACGTGTGAGCGGAAAGATTAGAAGAGGAAAAATTAAGAAGTGACGGAGGACGATGGTGGATGAAGTGGACGACAGAAGACGCAATATGTATTGATTGTTTATTGTTTTAAGGAGGAGCTCGTGGCACAGTTACTTTAGCGCAAAGCAATCGATCAGAGAAGTTAAACAACCCAAACTTTAGCCCGAAATTGGATGGGTGACCGCCCAAGTTTCCTCCATACTTCGGAGAGAACGTTAAGCCGTCGGTCCCGGTTGCCGATTAACCTCTCTCGATCTTTGATCAGTCGGAAGCCTAAAATAAAATGTGCCAACTAATTGAACCCAGATCACAGATGTTCCTCGCAAAGGGGGTTGCAAAGGTCAGATGACAGTCGCTTCGTATAACAATCAGTTGATCAGCACAACAATGTCCATTAATTATAAGGTCAGGGAAATGACGATGATGTTCATTATTTTAATATGTTTTTAAGAAGTTTAAGAAGATTTATTCAATCATTTAATATAATTTTAATTTCAATCCCACGTGTACGTATGTATACACAAACAGAATTTCCCTAGAATAATTCTCAACTATCGACCACATACAAAAGCAGACATTAGCTTAATACGCATAATTCGCCACGATCGCATTTCGCAATCAATTAGCGCCCTAGGGCGAAAGGGCGGTAATGAACTTCGTGTAAATATTAAAAGCATTCAGTTTTGGTGTAGAATTGCTGAATTTCATTATTGTTGAGCTCCTGAAAGTTTTATTACCACTTGATGGTAAGCTGCCAGTGAAAATTCGAATGCTGTTTGTATCAATCCTGACATAGTTTCAAGAGTTTATTTGGCGGAACCCAATGTTTTTAAATAAAAATATATAAAGTCTCACTAAAATCGGTCCCATTTCAGACATTAGCCGGAGAAAACGGACAGATGGACAGAGATTTCGTAATTTTTATAGTATTTTTGAAAATTTTAAGTTTAGGCCCTGGTCAGGCATTTGTGAACGAAGAATTGACCACCAGTTCGGAAACTAGCCTTCTGAGAAGAACCGGCAAGAAACTCAGGATTTAAGTACTGATACTATTATGTTAGCTAGCTATTAATTTGTAATAACAAACAGACGCTTGAATTTTATTTATCAGTATAGATGAAAGTTTCCTTGACGTTATTAAACATAACCGGTAGTGTATACGGAATCAGTAATAGGGTAGGTATATTTTAATAACGAACAACAAGCTACTATTCACTGACGGAATACGTAATGAGACTCTGTGTAGCAACATTTTTGAAATACGTCCTTAGTGATAGAGGTAGCGGGTAATTTGTATATCGCACCCTGAGAACGATACAAATGTTATAGTGAACGGTATAAATGTTACCACCGGGTTTGGAAGGTAGCTTTTGTTGCCGGGTTCTTCTCAACAAAAGCTACCTTTCAAACCCGGTGGTAACATTTATAATCATGTATAATGTATTTTGTGTCCTTCTGACGATTTGAAAGTACTTTGTAAGAAGTCTAATCAAATAAAGATATTTTGAATTTTGATACGGGCTCAATTGCAAAATTTGCGAATGTAATTATTATAAGCCTCAAAATGTGTTTTTACAAAAATATAATAAAATTAAAAGAAGCCGTGGTGGCCTTGGGGTTAGAGCAGTCGAGCAGTTTTTTCACAGCACGTGCTTTACGGTTAAGGAAAACATCGTGAGGAAACCTGCATACGTCTGAGAAGTAATTCAAAGACGTTTGTATAGTGCCTGACACACCCTGTCATATTGGCACTAGATCATATTCGGTGAAATGTGGGTGTTGTTACAACACCTCTGCTTACCCCTTCGGGGACCCTTCTAGGATGGCGTGAGCTTATTTATTTATATAAAAAAAATATTATTTTTAGCACATTGATAACGGACAACCTAAACTATACTTGAAAATATAAAATACATTGTATTCAAAACTGGTAAAATTATTGATGCCGAAGTTATAACTTTTGATTATGATTTCCAAAAAAATTATCTCCTATTATTCTCAGGGAGCGATATGCTCACGCCTGTATTCCTCGAAAGGGTAGGCAGATGTGTTGTAATAACAACCCCCACTTATTACCGAAGATGTTTAAGTGGCAACATGATAGATATTTCAATGTTAATGCTAATTTGCAGCTTCGGCGGAAATTCTTTGTATATATACTATGTCTTTGAAGTCATCCCACTAAATTTAGGTGAGGTGAGATATGCTATAATACTGCTGGGGATTGTATCTCCAACTTTCAGAATACCCCAGTTAAATGATTCTTTGTGTTGTGTTGCGCCGGTGTGCGGTCGACAACCGTTATAATCCAGCTTACTTTCAAAGCAGAGCTCAATGTAAAACCTTTAATATAAACAAATAAATAAAATTGAAGTGTCTGTTTGTAATTCCTAATTAACGGCTCTTCACATAATGCATGTAAAAGTATATTGGTACTCACATAATCACTAAAACGACTGGACTGATTTGAACAAGACTTTCATTGGCCGTTAGCCGATGTTACAAGGAGAGACTAAAATAGAGATCCGTTTTCAGTTTTATATATAAAATAGAATATTTCCATAGCTACGATTACAGGGAAGCCTATAAAGTACTTATAGTATCATTATGCGGTCGTAATTAGGATAAAAGTAAGTTATATATGACGGAACAGCAGGTTGAGCGGGATCCGTCATCATGGATTCAATAACACACTTATCGCCAACAGTAAAATAACTTTACTTCTGCCTTTTACAATAACAAAATCAAGATGGCATTCTTACAATAGGAACGCGAGGAGAGTTGATACGACGTGTGCTCGACCGCTGCTCCATCTTCATAATATACATCGTAGTCCGTCAAGATGACTTTTCATTGACTTTTTATTCAAACGCCACGATAGCTTGCATTCCAAAGAGTTCATCCATCATCGCCCTGGCCTTATCCCATACATTGTTGGGGTCGGCACTTGATTCAACCTGATGTGGCTGATCACCTGATTTTTATACGAAGCGACTGCCATCTGACCTTCGCAACCCCTTTAACGAAAAAAATCTGTGATCTGGGTTAAACCAGTTATCAGACTATTTTAGGCCTCCAACTGACCTGTAACGATTGCCAAAGATGATAAATTGGCAACCGGGACCGACGGCTTAACGTGCTCTCCGAGGCACGGAGGGAACTCGGGCGGTCACCCATCCAATTACTGGCTAAGCTTAGGGTTGCTTCACTTCGCTGATCGAATGATATGCGCAATAGCAACTTTGCCACGAGCTCCTCTCCTTTCATTCCAAAGAGTTGTAGATCTGAATTCATGGCCTTCTCCGACATATATAAAAGGCCGCTCCGCTCATGACCTTGTCCGAGGAACAATATGAAATGAGCGCAGTGCACGCGGTTCGGTGAAATGGGGCAATCTCATTGATACGTTTATAGAGATTGAATGTTGCCCGCGGATTTGCTCGATGAAATGCGGTTGCGTTATGCGAAATACCCACTTTTGTCATCGGCTTTGAGAAATTGTTTACTCTTTACGGTAATCTTTTTAGCCGACTACACTCAAAAAGAGGAGGTTCTCAATTTGACAGTTAATTCTTTTACAACAAATTATATTTTTGATAGGTGGCATTAACCATATATCTGTTGGTTCCAGTATATCTTACAGTAACTTACGTTTATAAAGGAGAATTAGTCTTTTCAAATTACACTTTTGAATTCACATGTCTTCACATACTTCACCGTGTAACCTCAAACGTAACGACCAGAAGGAACACCGTAGATTTTAGTCGGTGCGCGTCCGATTGTACGTTAAACGAGCAATTCTTGTATGTATATAATCGGAATCTCGGAAACGGCTCCAACGATTTTTATGAAATTTTTCATGCAGGGGGTTTCAGGGGCAAAAAATAGCTAGGTTTCATTTATGGAAAACATCGTTTTACCATGTTTTCAGGCACTGAAAAACTCATAAAATATCTACAATAAGACAGTGAATTTCGTCGACATCTGTCAAGTTATGGTAGCTCAGACGTGAGGCTTCCAGCTTACGGGGCGATAACGAAACTAGAGTACCCCTGTTCGAGACTAACGTACAACGGAATTTTTTTTCCAGACCACCAGATATTAGTAGAGTATAGATGCAATGATTGATGCTATAGCATTAAGTTCACCTTTGTACTTTTGTGCAAATCAATAAATTATTTCTTACGAAGAACTCAAGCATAACTCCACTTATAAAAGGGTTCAGTATGTGGTAAAGAACTAAAAATAATTACGACCAACACCCAATACATCCACCAACCGATAAACGTTCAGAGCCAATCCTGACACTCACAATTACCAGGAGAAAGACAAACACCGCACGAGCACGGTAATGATGCTGCCGTAATGATAACAAATGAACCGCAAGCTTTGGATCCAACTCTTGGATCCGCGCTCCAGACTTGGGATGTCTTCAAGGACGCAGGTAAAACTCGGTAGAGACTGCCGATAAGTTTGACAAGCATAACGAAGGGAAGGTTGTTTGATTCAGAATTGGAGCTTGACTTGTGTTTTTACATTTTAGAAGATTCTAGTGAAATTCGCACTTTTATGGTTAAGTATTGCCATCGTATAAATATAAGCTTATTACAAGCAGAACGTGATCCGTGGTGGCCTTGTTCAAGTTCGAATCTCAGCGTGGCCTGTACCAATGTTTTCTAAAAACTTATGTGCTTCACACCACGTGCTTTACGGTGAAGGAAAATATCACGAGGAGACTTGCATATGTCTGAGAAGTAATTCAAAAATTTATGTATAGAGCCTGAGACGGCGATAGACTCACCATCTATCACGTTGGCACTTAATCATATTCGGTGAAATGTGCCTTGATTGCCTATAATCAAGCTGGCTGTATGTTTATAACCACACGCTTAACCAATGTTACTCTAAAGTTGTTGAAGTCAAGGAGGAAGTCATGGTGCATTGCCTTCATAAAGAGAAAATGATTTCAGATATATTGTTGCTTTCCAACCGCTACGTCCGTGTGTGCCAAGTGAAGACAAATAAGGCCCTTTACATAATAATCACCGCATAAGTCACCGTGTCAGCTGAATGACATTAGATCGCTCCTATTGTAATTTTATTCGTCGGTTAAGATCTTTCAAATGGCCCACATTTGGTTGAAGCGACGGAGATATTACCTTTAAGCTCACCATTTACCTGTTACGCTGGATTAATTGAAGACTAAATGAACACTGAATTTCTCGGTTGGATAAAGAACGAGTATGTATAATGGAAACCATTATTTACATTGATGACCTGATCACGACCACCGACGACACCTTGACGACATCTCGACGACACCGCAACGACATCTTGACGACATCTTGACGACAACTAGACGAAATCTCAACTGCACATTTATGACAATTTCAAAGCATCTCGATGATACATCCATGATGCCTTAATGAACACGACTTCGTGACAGGTGGCGTCATGAGTTATAAGCGCTGTCCTTGAATGTGCATTATTGGTCTGTCTCTGTTAGTCAGTATAGCGCGACGTGAATAATAAACCTAAATAACATAAATAATAAAGTACCTTAATATCATCTTGATAATACGTCCAAGACACCGCGATGACCTCAACAACGTCTATAAGAAATCTTAACATCCCAAAATATTATATCCTCATTATTCAAAATCTATTCTCTATACTAATATAATATAAAGCAGAAGTATATCTATATACTATAAAGCCGTGGGGGCCTCGGGGTTTGAGCATTCGCCTGCTACGCAAGCGACGCAAGTTCGAATCCCAGCGGGCCTGTACCAATGAGTATTTCTAAAAAACTTATGTACAGTGATTTCACACCTCGTGCTTTACGGTGAAGGAAAACATCGTGAGGAAACCTGCATATTTCTGAGAAGTAATTCAAAGACGTATGTATAGTGCCTGAGACGGCGATAGACTCACCATCTGTCACGTTGGCACTTAATCAAATTCGGTGAAAAGTGGGTGTTGTGATAACAACACCTCTGCCTACCCCCTCGGGGAATACAGGCGTGAGCATATGTATGTATGTATGTATGTATGTATATCTATACTAATATTATAAAGCTGCAGTGTTTGTTTGTTTGAACGTTCTGATCTCAGGAACTACTGGTCCGATTTCAAAAATTCTGTCTGTGTTGGATAGTCCTTTTATCAAGGAAGGTTATAGGCTATTTTATTTTCAAAAAAATCGGAGATCCGTAAAAAAAATTGCAATTTTGTAACCGAAGGTGTAAAATCGAAAACCTATTTTTTTGGTACTTAATAGTGACTTAAGTGCAAGTATACAAGGTACTGACATAGAAAAATCTATTTATAATTTTTTTCGCTGTCTGTCTATCCATCTGTCTTTCTGTCTGTTTGTTTTTAAAACATTTAGTGTACCGCGGGCATTAAATTGAATCTACGCGGGTGAAACCGCAGGGCACAGCTAGTATAATATAAAGGAGATATTGTTTGAACGCGTTAACTTCAGGAACAGGTCCGAGTTGAAAAAATATTTTAGAGTGACCATTTATCGAGGAAGGCTAAGGACTTCAAGGCTATAAAGTTAGCTTTACACCAAAGTAACTATTCTATGCGGAAGAAGGCGCGAGCACGAGCTAGTGGTTTATATATGCTCACGTGATCCCAGAAGGGTCCCCTAACGGGTAGGCAGAAGCGTTGTAACAACAACATCCATATTTAAACATTAAACAAAAAAAATTAAAATATGATTAAGTGCCAACGTGACAGGGGCGAGTCCATCGCCGTCTCAGGCATTTATTTATTTGTATTTATAGTTGTTAATTATTACGAACATACCAATTACAATAATTAACATTGAAATTTAAGAACGGTGATATTATGCCTTATAAAATACACACTTATAAAATCGTGGATACTCTTGCATACTTAACCTCACAGAATCTCAAACATGGAGTCAAAATATAGTTCCAAGTATCTGCAAACAAATCACATTCAGGGTTGGCATCTAGGAGGGCATTGAGCATGGTCAGGGTATGGCACACTGGAGACTGGTCCCTGGCATTATACATACGTCTTTGAATTACTTCAAAGACATATGCAGGTTTACTCACGATGTCTTCCTTCATCGTAAAACACGTGTTGTGAAATCACTGTATATTAGTTTACACTTATTTTGTTTGTACATATTATATCTATCGAGTGAAATTTTTTACCCTGAAAAATACGGCCCTGTAAAAATGCAGCTTCCCCCAAAACGACCATCCACCCCCCACCCCCCACCGTCCATTAAACTATTAAAATATTATTTTATTAAAAGCTCCGCTATCACATTTAGTTTCATGGAGATATACGGCTGGCTTTTCACTCCCGTAATGGTTAAACAAACTTACTACTTATGTACATTAGGTGAATTAGTAAAATTGCTCGTGCTCGAGCGTTCAAGCCGGTTGAGATTAGTTTTCATAGGTTTGAGATTATTTAATCTCAAACCTGTTATTTAAAAAGTAAATAATACTCTGTAATATATACATGAAAGTCTTTATTCCATCAAAATTCAGTTCAGATATTTATATATAGACCGCAAAAAGTGACAGTTTCCTAATAGACTGCTTTATTGGCTTTGTTTTATATATTAAGTTTTTTTTAGTTTGATTATATATTCAATATATTCGCCATAAAAAAATCAAAACAACTTATAATTACATACATAATTGGAATCTGTATTAAACATAGAGATGCCGTGACTAGTTATGAGCGCTCACTAAACTACATCAGTACAAAATTGTTATCCTATAGATTTTTGGTTAAGGCGACTAATCTCAACGGGGATCAGTCATATGCGCAGAAGATATTATAGTGCACATGTGTGTGCGCAAACACAGGTGCACTCTTTATTCCCTCACTCTCATAGTCCGATGGGAGGCAATCCGACACGACCGGAGAGAGATCAATTTTGAAAAAGTTTTTCCCTAGCAGCTTTGTCAAGCTATAATCTAAACTTTCCACTATAAGTTTTTACTCGTTATAATAAATTTAGAACATGACCTAAGAAACATCTACAATTTAACTGGATTACCGTAACTAATTATCGTAGCAACTTTTTGCGAGAATATTTCACTACTATCTCATACTGAATGTAGTAAACCCTTGTTTTTACGAGTCGTAATTTAAATGGATGAATAAATCCAACGCTTTTCAGGTATTTTACAAAATATATTAAGAGATTAGTCTAGTTTTGCTTAAAAAGTATTTTTATAAGTTAGTACAGAATGTTAAACAAATTCGTATCTTCACTCATTCTCATGAAGGTTATTATATTCTAGACGGGTCGGCAATTGACTACAACCTCACTTGATGGAAGTCAATGGATAGCCTATTCACAGGTAAGCAAGCACTGTTGCAGCACCCAATTTTCATAGAAGATATTTCGATACCAAATTGACAGATTACTCGCAGTCGCTTGGATGACAAAGATTTCAATATTATATACACCAAGGCTCACTCGATATATAGATATACGGTCTATACTATACGATACATAATAAATATATTTTAATTAACATTTGAGCATTTGAACTATGTCCATCGGCTTCATCATCGCCCTGGCCTTATCCCATAAATTGTTGGGGTCGGCACTTGATTCAACCCGTTGTGGCTGATCACCTGATTTTTATACGAAGCGACGGTCATCTGACCTTCGCAACCCCTTCAACGAGGAAAATCTGTGATCTGAGTTAAACCAGTTGTCAGACTATTTTAGGCCTCCGACTAACTTGTAACGATTGCCAAAGATGATAAATTGGCAACCGGGACCGACGGCTTATCGTGCTCTCCGAGGCACGGAGGGAACTCGGGCGGTCACCCATCCAATTACTGGCTAGGCTTAGGGTTGCTTAACTTCACTGATCGAATGATATGCGCATTAGCAACTGTGCCACGAGCTCCTCCATGTCCATAGGCTTATATTTATATTATGTAACGATCAAAAATGTAATAATTTTTGGAAAGAATAATTGTCTAGTATCATGCCGGGTTATTCTCGGCAAAAGCTCTATGTAGGGGAGGTGTTGCACCACCCCACTTCGCGACTTGGAGGAACACCGTGGAGTTTAGTCGGTGTAAGTCCGACATAACCCTTCCGCTGCCCCCGCGGCGGTTGGTGTATCCATAACGAATTCTAAACGTTAAAAAAAATTTTTTATACGTATGGTAGGCAATGGTAGACACTTGGTGTTACAAGCATTCATAGACTGCAGTAACCGCTTACCTAAAGGGCAGATTGCACACCATATTTGTCGCTTAAAACAAAGAATATAACCCTGTCGTACACTCTTACAAAATTTATTGCAATATTACCTCACACTTTTCAGGAAGGTAGGTATGCAAGAGACGGCCGACTCGGTGTTATGTGGATGCAGATAAGCAATAATGTGTCAACCCGCATAAACTTGGTTTTGAGAAAATGGCGTCTTAAGATGATTGTATACGTGATTTAAGATTTGTTTTATGACATAAATCCATTTTTTACGTACTTTTATATTTCAGATGACTTGAAACACTTTTTTAGAATGTTAAATACGTGATGCATTATCAAAATATATCAAAACCTTTGAATTTGACTTTTTGTGGGTTGACACATTATTGCTTATCAGCATCCATGTAGTAACCGGCGCTTTGCACTTAAGTTTATTAAAACTGCGAAGAAAAAAGCCTTCCCGTCTTGATAGAAACATCCCTTATAAATATTATAAGCCTTTTATGAAATTTCATTTTTCACGATCCTTGTTCACACCTGTCCTATAACTGCCTTCATCCGCATTATATGCGTATTTCAATAAGGTATGCCCTAGGCTTCAGGGGATCATAGGTCGGTACAGTGATTTGGCCGAGAAAGAATTTGGCTGAATAGACATACTGTATATTCGCTAACTGTGTCCATTACAATATTAATGAACTATGTACATAGATCATAGAATTGGAAGAGGCCTTCACTTATAGAGGAGTTCGTACAGAATCAAGAATAATAGTATCTAAATATATATGGCTCTGGGGAATACCCTCCTGGACTCATGTCCCGACTGTGATGTGCTTGGTGGTGAATGGAAGGTTATTTTGAATGAATGCTTAATTTATTCTGGAAGACTTGTGTTACCTTAATTTTTATATACTTTTATTACTAGAATAGTTTCTTCTATATTTTTATAAGTTCATATTTGTCTCGTGTAATTTATCATCTGTGTTAATATTTGTCTTGAGTTTATAACTATCGTTTTGTTTAATTAGCGTAATTGATGTTATGTCGTGCTGATTTATGAATAAATAAATGGCTGACTGACTGACTGACATAGTGATCTATCAACGCACAGCCCAAACCACTGGACGGATCGGGCTGACATTTGGCATGCAGGTAGATGTTATGACGTAGGCATCCGCTAAGAAAGGATTTTGATTAATTCTACCCCCAAAGAGATAAAATAGGGGGTGAAAGTTTGTATGAAACTTTGTCAATTTTAAACCTATATATTATATAAAACTAAATCTATGCGGGTGAACCCGCAGGGCACAGCTAGTAATAGTATAGGATTAAGGAAAAACTAACACAAGTAAATTAAGGAATCAAACTTAACTACTAACAAAACTAATAATTGTTTGTAAACTTGTTTTATAAGCTGTAAGAATTGTTAATATGTATAGATCTGGAACAATGAGAAATGCACTGCACTAAATATTACCAGATTAATACCATACAAAAAATCATGACATAAAAAAAATATTTTGCTAATTATCACGTCACGCACATACGTCATGTCTAAAAGTTGAAATGTTAACCCTATAATGTATTCCGAAAAAAGAAAAAATTTATTTGCCAATTTTTATTTTCATGGCTGAACCACAGAATACCTACATTAATTAATTCCTTTTCAAATTCAAATTCAAATTCAAAAATATCTTTATTCGATTAGACTTTTTCAAAGTACTTTCAAATTTTCAGAAAGACTCGATTACATAGGATTATACATGCTACTGCCGGGTTCGGAAGGTTGCTAAAATTTACAGTTTTGAGTAATACAATATAAATCATAAAAATATATATAAGCCCATGGACACAGTTCCAGATCACAAAAGTCGATATAAAAAAATCAAAAACTAAAAATAAGTACTACGAATAATTGTGTAGCTTGTTTTAGAATAGAGTGATACATAAACCGCCTAAAACCACTCCGTAGCTTACTGAAACTACGAGTATAATGCTGAAAGCCTACTAATGGGGTTTCCATTAAAATACGGAGCTAAGCTAAAAAAAATACAATTCCCTACTGAGTTCTGCGCCTTGCTTCACATAAAACGAATAAATAAATATGCTCACGCCATCCCAGAAGGGTCCCTGAACACCCACATTTCACCAAATATGACTAAGTGCCAACGTGACAGAGGGCGAGGCCATCGCCGTCTCAGGCACTATAAATATGTCTATAAATTACTTCTCAGAAATATGCAGGTTCCCTCACGATGTTTTCCTTCACCGTAAAGCACGTGGTGTGAATGCACTTAAGTTTTTAGAAAATCTCATTGGTTGCGGCCTCACTGGGATTCGAACTTGCGTCGTTTGCGTAGTAGGCGACTGCTCAAACCCAAACAGGTGAACCGATTTTAACGGGACTTTCACTGGCAGATAGCTAATATTGCAAGGAGTAATATAGACTACTTTAAAAAAGACACAACAAAGAAATTAAATCTACGTGGGTAATAATGATTAATTACAATAAAATTCATATAAAATTATTCACAATAGTGAAAATTGCATCAATATTTAATTCATATCGCAATAGCGGTAATATCCCACTATGTAGAAATCCCGGGAAAAGGCTTATTTATATTTAGACGTTAATTTCACCCAAAAACAAAGTTTTTAATAAAACTAAAACAAAAAGTACGGTATTGTTACATGTAAACAATATGGGCATGAATTTATAAACTCGCTCACCAACGATAGCCCTGAATAATAGACCAACAAAGCACACCTAATTAAAAGTTCGATGTACAACCCTGCAGGGGACAACCCTAGCGTCGTAGAGATATTAATACTTAGACTATACGATTTCGAACGTTCAATATAAACATTTACTTAGTTTCAATATTGGATACATACATATGCTCACGCCTGTATTCCCCGAAGGAGTAGGCAGAGGTGGAGGTAATAACAACACCCACTTTTCACCGATGATGATTAAGTGCCATCGTATTACGTACCAACGTACGTGCTAAAGTATGTAGCTCTTAAAACGGATTTCTCAACCTTGATTATATGCATTTTGTGGGATATTATATTAATACGACTAAGTTAAAATATCTGAGAGTGTAAATGGCATGTTTGGCTCAAGAAAAAAATCACCAATCGGGACTCAATAGATACTTCTACCTACTAATCTTTACTTTAGATCTCTGGTGCCTTAACGCGTTCACTGCTAACGCGTATGTGCGTCCAACTGATAGAGAATTTACGAAGAAGATGCAAAGTTAGCAGTGAATGTGTTAAAACCTATGTTTGGGCACAACTATAGATAAATATGCTCACGCCATCCCAGAAGGGTCCCCGAAAAGACAATCAGAGGTGTTGTAATAAAAACTTCCATTTCTCAATGTGACAAATGTTGAGTCCGATGCCATCTCAGGCACTATTTGAGTGTCTTCATAGCCATATACAGGCTTCCTCACGATGTATTCCTGCACCGTGAAGGTCGTGATGTAAAATTACTGCACTTAACATTTTGAAAAGCTCATTGGCACAGACCGCTGGAATCAAACTTGCGTAGTACGTGACTACTAACAACCCAAGGCCACCACGGCTCTTAAAAAAAAGTGTGGTGTGTGGCCATAGTAACAGGCTCACAGACATACAATTAATAAGCAAGAGAGAGAGCAACAGTGTCTTTGTTTAAGAGTTAATGTATGTCTGTGGAGTTATAATATACCTACTTAAAATAACCTTCCATTTAGTGCCGTGTCTAATTTTAATTAATGCTGCGTTCCATTGATGTTTATGAAAGAATAATTTTCTTTCTTTCACTGGATATCATCAATTAAAATTAGGTGTTGGTGCACCTAAAAGGCGTGAAGACATAAAGAGGAAAGAACTATTGCCAACATTCTCCATAATACCTTAATATATTTTCCAAAGTCACAATAGAATGGTTTAAATGGACTCGTAAGCCGAGGGGTGGTGGCGACAAGCCATAAATTTGAATGGTCAAGTGAGTTTGGACATAGCGCCGGAGTCGTGAACATTTTTTTCGTTTTCTCATCTTCATTGTTTGCGTCATGGACTGATTACGTGATGTGGCCTTAAATAAACACAGTTTTGCCAGTTAGGCGGAGATGAAAATCTGTTAAAAGCAAATTTGTTTGTCACTTAACTATTTAGGCTTGGTAGCACTTGTAAAATATTCGGAATCTTAGGACATTGTAAGACCCAAAATATTTATGTTGTTCCTAAACATAGTTTTGTGTTTGTTTAGAAATGTTGTGAATAGAAGCAACCCTATTATAATGTTAGTTTTACCTTCTAGGATCAAATGCAACAGGGGTTTAGCTTTCGTCTATAATTACTAAATATCTGGTTGACCGAGCTGTGCTCGGTTTCTTCATCACACAAAAAAAAGAAAAAAAATCCTGTGATCGTCGGTCTTGAACCGTGGTACTCTAGATTCGTTATCGCCCCGTAAGCTGGAAGCCTCACCTTTGAGCTACTTGACAGATGTCGGCGTAATTTGCTGTCGTATTATAATGATATTGTATGAGATTTCAGTGCCTGAAAACATGGTCAAAACAATGTTTTCCATATATGAAACCTAGCTATATCTATTTTTTGCCCGTGAAACCCCCTACATGCAAAATTTCATGAAAATCGTTGGATCCGTTTCCGAGATTCCGATTTTATATACTACAAGAATTGCTCGTTTAAAGAAATAAGATAATATTAAGCTAAACGCGCTTATCTCAGGTACTATTTGGTTCGATTCGAAAAAATATTTCAGAGATAGTCTATTTATCGAGATAGGCTGTATGATATATCATCACGCTAAAACCAATCGCGGGTTAAAGTAAGCGTCAGACCGTAATTATTCCATGAGAACAAACTCTTGGGCAGAAGTTACTTTACAATCAAGGTCAGGTCTTGAGTTTTTGTTTACAATTTTTTCATACATTCTCGTCATACTTGTGAACAGGTGCTGCTTGTGGGGGCTGTTCATAGAACTACTAGACTTTTCTTTATTGTAATTTTTATCGATATTTGTGCATTGCAACTGTGTCCATGGGCTTATGTGCCTTAAGAGATTTTTTTTGTATTCTTAAAATTGTATATTATTTTTGAAAAGAGTAATTACCGAGTTTCTTGCCAGGTTCATATGATGTCATTCTGACGATTTGAAAGTGCTTTGTGAAAAGTCTTATCGAATAAAGATATTTTTGACTTTGACTGAGAAAATAATAAAAAAAAATTGAACGGCCTCAAAATGTTTTGTACTCCTGCGCCAGTCACTGCGGTTGGTGTTACATCATGCACAAGTCGATTCACACCCCCGGACACCCAGACACGTTTCGCGTAGATTAGTGACGGTATTATCATACATAACTATACTATTTACTAATGGTTTTAGGTACGATCAACAATATAGCTTTTGTTAGTGACAAAAGCTATTTTGATGATTGTTTAGATAATATCCTCGTGGCCTCGGGGTTTGAGCAGTCGCTTTATAGGCATGCGACGATCAGTGTCAACCCTCACTATCTCAAAAAAGGAATTAGTTCTCAAAGAATATTTAAAAAAAATAACTATATATATAGAGACTTTATATAGGTCTAGATTAAATTCTGCTAATATTTATACTATGCCCTTGTTTCATACTTTTGGCAGCGTTATTTCTCAGTAGGTTGCAGTTTTTATAAGTTTAAACTTTTGTTTGTCTATGAATATACGTTATATTTTCCTGTAACACTCCGTAAATGCACATCAGTCATAAAGATCCATCAGACACCGAACAGCAATGAACGACAGTGGAAAACAGAAGAGATGCAGCAAATTGCATCGTCACTCACTCCGCGCCACAAAGCAAAACGCGAGTTGTCATCAATTTTAAAATCCGTCGCGGATGATACCACCACGAAAACTGCGGAGTTTTACAACAAGCAATCGAGCAAAATATTCACAGCTTGATCTTACATCTAATATATAAAATTCTCGTGTCTCATTGCTTGTCCACCCGAATAATATATATGGTAAAACAACGTTTGCCGTGAACAGATAGATTTTATATGATAAATAATGTTTGGACACCACTCACTCGACCCCTGAAATTCGCACCCTGTGTCCACTCGTCCCCTAAAGTACTAGGGAGTCGGAGGTTTAAAGAGGTAGCATAAAGTATCATTTATACCAGGAGACGAGTGGGTACTTTAAATATATTAATATTTGACTGTTCTCCTCCAGGGAATCTACAACTCTTAGTCTAGAGGACAAGTGTTGATCCAGTGGGTCCTGAACGAGTCCCAAACTAAGCAAAGCTTGTACTTTGGGTACGTAAATGTATATGTAAAAAAATACTTTAATATAATTGATACCAAACGCTGAAACACAAGGCAAATAATATTTTCCCTGACGCGAGAATCCACGACACCTAGAAAAGCAGTCTGGTACTCAATAATATGCTAAGTCCCAAGTCACAGGAGTTCCAGCTCGGTAGCCAGGTTCCTATGATTTATGAAACTGTGCAAATGGGTTACGGTGGCAACAGACGTGCTGCGATCACAACACAATTATGCACACAGCATTACGGTTGATGATGCTTTCACGTTTTCGGCAATGCAGGGTTTGTATGAAACTGCCATTACTATTTAGGTATTTTTGAAAGGATAATTTTTGAATGTCTGTCACGTTGGTCTAGTGATTGCAAGTGTTAAATGCGGTCCTGGAATCGATACCCGGATCCCAGGTTCCCGAGTAACAGCCTAGAGGATCTTGATTGGTACACGGTTTATGGCAATGGGTATAACATGGAACTTAAATAAATGGCGAAATGGGGGTGTACTACGAGTACTCCTCTGCCTACCCCTTCGGGGGAATAGAGACGTGAGTATGTGTATAATTTTGGTGTGAGTATGATATAGACTTTGTTTAAATGTACCGTTGTATAACAAAGAAAATTAAAATGAATTTCATTTTGAAATATTTTTATATTTCAAAAGTTGAAGTTTTATTTTAGTTTAGGCTCTGGTAAGGCACTTATGAACGTCCAAAATTTACCACCGGTTCGGAAACTAGCGTTTTTAAAAGAACCAACAAGAAACTCAGCCAGTATTTGCTTACACTATCCTAGAAACGTCGCGGTAAGTGGAGGTGTTGCAACACGCTTTTTTCTCCGAAGATTGTAAAGTGCCTCGATGTCGCCGAATTTTTTTCCAGACATTTGGAGTTTTTATCACGATTTTCTCCTTCAACGTTAAGCTTGCGGTATGAAATCACTGCACTTAAGTTTTTAGAAAAAGTTATTCGTAGAGGCCCCACTGGGATTTACTGAACTCCCGTGAGATTTATTGAACTTTCGTCATTAGCAGAGCAAGCTAGCACTACTCAAGCCACAGACTTTTTATGAACAAAAAATTTTAGAACAACTTTCAAAGTTTATTTTAATTCTTTTCGAGTATAGAATTGTTACAAATCATTTTAGCCAAAACAAGCCTTTAGCCTTTAGCGCGGCCGCATGCTAATGTAGCCGGCTTTTACCCTAGTTGAAGGCTTTTAGGCAAAATCGACGTAACATGGACGTGCTTAAGCTTGTTATAGTTCATTATAATATTATGAGATGATATGAATAAAAACCGAGGTGGCAGATTGTGTATATACATACATACATAAATATACTCACGCCTGTATTCCCCGAAAGGGTAGGCAGAGGTCTTGTAATCAGAACACCCACTTAACACCGAAGATGATTAAGTACCAACGTGACAGATGGTGAGTCCATATCCGTCTCAGACACTTTACATACGTCATTGAATTACTTCTCAGAAATATGCAGGTTTCTTCACGATGTTGTTTTCCTTCACCGTGAAGCACGTGGTGTGAAATCGATGTACATAAGTTTTTTAGAAAACTCATTGGTACTGGCCCCGCTGGGATTCGAACTTGCGTCGCTTGCGTAGCAGGCGACTGCTCAAGCCTCGAAAAGTGAAATTGCAGGGCACAAATAGTTTCAAATAAAAAGCTTTTCACTAAATGCATATGAAAGAAATAAAGCCACTCAAAGTATAAACGCAGGGTTAGTAATGTAATATAGAGTAAATTTCAAAACAAACAGAATTTCCACATATTTGTCACTTTTCCCCAGGTTTCAGTAAAGAGCACTATTCCCTCAGGAGTGAAGGGTCAGCGTGTATTGTTGGATGTTCAGTGAATTGAGAGTGGATTACTTTGCATACAGCTTTGAGATCGAACCATATTCTTGCGGTTTATTTTAAAATGTAACGCCATAGTGTGCCAAGATATTTTTATAATACGAAAACAGATTCCCAGAAGGGTCCACTTACACTTACCACTTACTATGCAGAGGCACCCATTTTCACTGTGACAAGTATTTTTTTCTCAGGAACATTACGTACGTCTTTAAATCCTACTTTACCGAGTTTGCGAGTATGGATTTGTGAATGTAAGTTATTCTCACGCTATATTGCAAAAAAATCTGGCAATTGTTCAAAATAAAGATCCTCAAATCCTGATTCATCTAAAGACAGATTTTAAATTTTGGGGATATTACCTGTCATATTATTTGAGCTATCAATGACAATGTTACTGAACATAGATTAAAATCCGATGGGATCAAATTTTTTAAATCTGGAATACGATCACTTCTCCAAATACTCTGTTGCACCATCTGGCGAAGCAATCAAAAAATCCGCAGACAACTGAACTGCTATTGTTGTAATCCAGGGTTTAAACTCTGTTTTTAATACCTGGCTCTGAGTAAGCCGCGCCGGAGTAAGCCCGAGCAAGTCATGAAATCTTAAGATTAAGTGTGCGCCCGTCTTTATCTTATAGGGGCGTCGGACACAAGAGTCTAGAGTTCGGTCTATTCAAGGAATTTAGCAGAGTTTGAAATAGATTACGTAAAACTAATGGGAATTGGTCTGTTTCTGTGGATTGCTTGTTTTTTGTATTTTAGATATTTATAAGGATTCTATGTGCTTCCTCCATATACCGTGAGTTTTTATTGTAGATATTGTAAATTTATATATAGTATATTGTAGATTGAGCATACATACATATGCTCACGTCTGTATTCCCCGAAGGGGTAGGCAGAGGTGTTGTAATCACAGCACCCACTTTTCACCGAAGATGATTAAGTGCCAACGTGACAGATGGTGAGTCCATCGCCTCTCGGACTATGCTCCGCTTATTCCGCTTATTTTCTCGCCATTTCGGATGGTTTGTTCCTAGATTATTGCAGCTTGAAACACTTATATTTAAATCTATGACTTAGTGCGCTCAGATCTTAGTATGTGCCTACCCTAACACCATTGTTAAAGCTGGCCGCAGACTCTACTCTGAATTAATGAGAGGAAATCGCGCGCTAGCTTAATTAATAACTAATGAACGCTGCTTCCTTTGCTTCAAAAATGGCCGATATTTTAGATCTATTTTTTTATTAAACTTGCTTGAAGCTACTAGAAGATTTCTGACTTGAGTGCCTTCTAGGCAACTGACGGAAGATTCTCAGCGATCTATATCAATGAGATTTTTATAAAAATTAAGTGCATTGATTAGAGCCGTGATGGCCTTGGGTTTGATCAAACCCCATCTTGGTACAGACCAATGAGTTTTTCTAAAAACTTATATGCAGTGATCACGCAAAGTACTTTACGGTTAAGGAAAACATCGTATGGAAACCTGCATATGTCTGAGAAGTAATTCACAGACGTATTTAAAGTGCCTGAGACGGCGATGGACTCACCCTCTGCCACGTTGGCACTTAATCATATTCGATGAAATGTGGGTGTTGTTACAGTGTTGTAACAACACCCACATTCTCAGCTTACCCCTTCGGGGACCCTTCTGGGATGGCGTGAGCATATAATTTTTTGTGCCTCAATAGTTGATGCAGTCGCCATTGTCTTGACAACCTCGTTGTTGTAAGTGTTTAAAGGTTCCAGTAGCTACCGCTTCAACCAGCCTGGTTTTAGATCTGTCTCTACCTCAACAAATCTCACAACTGGTTTGGTAAAATACAACATTTCCAGACTCGGCCTTAGCCTCTCACCCTTGACCGGTACTTAGTTCAACAAAATTTTGAACCAAGATGCATACTTTATAATGCTGTATCACGTCATTCTGATGAAGTGCTTTTTTCACACACGTGGATAATTTCATGGGTGTAACGCGGAACCCTAATTTTTTTAAAAATAAAAGTAGCCTAAGTTATTCCTACATTACATCACACATTAGCTATCTACCAGTCCATAAGTCTCGTTTAATTCGGTACCACCATTCAGGAGATTAGACATTTTTGAAACATTTTTAAAATTGTTATTTACTTTCTTTTATTTATTACGTTATTTAGTTTTTAATTAGGGAGCCGTGGTGGCCTCGGGGTTAGAGCAGTCGCCTGCTACGCAAGCTACGCAAGTTCGAATCGCAGCGGGGCCTGTACCAATGAGATTTTCTAAAAAAACTTATGTACAGTGATTTCACACCACGTGCGGAAACGTTTACGGTGAAGGAAAACATCGTGAGGAAACCTGCATATTTCTGAGAAGTAATTCAAAGACGTATGTATAGTGCCTGAGACGGCGATAGACTCACCATCTGTCACGTTGGCACTTAATCAAATTCGGTGAAAGGTGGGTGTTGTGATAACAACACCTCTGCCTACCCCTTCGGGGAATACAAGCGTGAGCATATGTATGTATGTATGTTATTTACTTTCATATGTATTGGGTGAAATGCTGTTAATTTGGAATTGCAAATAGACACTTCAATTTTATCTATCTGTACTGGGCTTATAGACAAAATAAAATTATCCTCACGCTTATAGTAACGATACAACATGTATAGACATTATATGTCATGTGAGTGATTTATGCCATTCCCGTATATTTTTAAACGTTTCTATTAGCGCAAGAGATTGTTATTTTGTCTTTGGCGCTTAGATAAATATGTAAAGATATAGTTACCATCATTTTCAGGTCGTAAATTATATTATAATTTTAACGTTCAACCTCGAAACCTACTTAAATATATTCTTACATCTCACCAAATATCCATCTAAGGATACGATGGTACTCTCTATCGCCAGAAGAATAGGGTGTATATTTCTAGTATCGTTTCCACAACAGCTCTCAAGGCCCACTCGAGTCATAAAATTGGTAACAGAAGGAAGGCTTCCTATTATATTGGAGCAGTTAGATCACATGTATAGACACGTTCGTGGATCTAGAATCAAGTCAGGTCAATTTCGGTAATTATAAAAGGCACCTGACCACCGTATGGTTGTGTATTCTTCTGTTCGCTAAAAAGATGACGCTATACCAGTATTCAGACTGTCGCAAATTTGTGAACCACTAAAAACTATAGTAGTTTACCCCAAATTGCCGATATTCCTACGAAGGACAGATAGTTTCTTTGTATAAAAATCGGGTGATCAGCCGTATTGGGTAGAATCAAGTGCCGATCTATATAAGGCCAAGGAAATCATACTGCGTATTTGCATGTACAAGTTTTCAACTAGAACAGTTAGAGCTTAGAGAAATTTCTCAGTCATCTACATTAATATTATAAAGAGAGAGATTTGATTGTTTGCATTGATTAGGTTCAGCAATTGATAGCTACATCATCAGCGATTAACATAGGCTATATTCAATCCCTGTACTCCCACGGGAACGGGAACTACACGGGTGAAACCACGTGACGTCCGCTAGTACACTATACTCCGGCTGGAAGATTCTCCCTTTGTTGAAGCTGAATACAATCACTCGCTCACTCCAAGAGTCTATCGCCACTAATATTTGAAAGCTGGCCTTCTGTAACCTTTTTTCTGTGCTCAAGTTGTCGGATGAGTGAACTTTTTTCATTCCGCTCCTCTCTGCCACTTCAATTACTTTTTTCGGCCGCTGAAATATCCGGTTCAGGGGCTTCAACTTTACAAGAGATATCTGTAAGTGGCGACTGGGTTTGAATGTGTTATAAATGTTTATAGGCTGCAAGTGTTTAAAATTATATTTTATTTTGTACCTATATGAGGTGTGAGCTCAGCTTTATCTAAACAGGACTGTTGTTAAGTATTGTATTAATTGTCTATCTACCGTAACTGACCTCTCGTAAATGATTTGTAATCTAAGAGAAATAATAAAGATCTTAAACCATATATGCGAATAATAATGTATTTTGTTTTTAATTCATATCATTACTTTCATGTTACCGAGCTTCAGATTAACCGCTTAGATTCTTATTTTGTATGTGGCCATAGATAACGTATTTTTTTGCAGTCTTAATCACTGTGCGATACTAACTAGGGTGAGACCCACAGATATACAATTAATAAACAACAGAGAGAGCAACAGTGTCTGTATTCAAGAGTTAATTCATGTCGGTGACGTTATAATGTACTTAAAATAACCATCCATTTAGTACCTTATATAATTTTAATTAATGCTGTATTTAATTTTGTATTATGAAAAAAAAAATCTCTCTTTCTTTAATATTACTTAACACTAAAGAAAGCGAAAAATTATAAAAATAAAAATTACAAATAGAACACGGAATTTAAATGTTATTTAATTTAAATTAATTTCTTACTTAATGTATTTTAATATCGACTCTGTTCATAGCCCATAATTAGGGGTCTTTTATTGTATTTTATTGCAACCATATTACAAATATTGCAAAATTATTACAAACTTTGCTAAAAATATACGTTCAATATAATGCTGTCCAATAAAGGATATTATTAATATTATTTTTTTATTAAGTGCCAACGTGACAGATGATGAGTCTATCGCCGTCTCAGGCACTATACATACGTCTTTGAATTACTTCTCAGAAATATGCAGGTTTCCTCACGATGTTTTCCTTCACCGTAAAGCACGTGGTGTGAAATCACTGTACATAAGTTTTTTTAGAAAAACTCATTGGTACAGGCCTCGCTGGGATTCGAACTTGCGTCGCTTGCGTAGCAGGCGACTGCTCTAACCCCGAGGCCACCACGGCCACTTAATCAAATTCGGTGAAAAGTGGGTGTTGTGATTACAACACCTCTGCCTACCCCTTCGGGGAATACAGGCGTGAGCATATGTATTTTTTTATTCGCCTTGCAGACATACAGAGGCAGGCTCATAAAGTAACGCATTCAAAGTCAGCACTCATAATTCGTGTTACTCTGTATGTCACAGAAAAGTGGGCTATTCCAATAATCCCCATTGAAAATCCCCATCAATGGGGAATTGTGGAATAAAGTTCATAAATTTTAATTGCAATCGAAAGCAGCTCTGAATGGAAATTTGTAAACAAATTTTCCACAAATCCCCATTACTTTAAAAACTGAAAATTGACAACGTACTGCATAAGAGTCAGGTTCAGTTATTTTAGAATACAAATTTATGTGGAATTGATGAAATGAGTTTGTATGCGATAGTGAAAGGCAATGTTTAAAAAGTTAAAAATGGAAGTTGAAAATTAAAAAGAAAGGAGAATGACAGATAAGAAAGACGATGGAAAGACGTGAACGACGAAAAACAGGAGTAGTATTTTTATAATTGTATTGTGTTGTTAAGAAACAAAAAGAAGAAGTAAATATATTTAAACGTTTATCATACTTTTATTATTGTTTGGTAAAATACGCCAAACTACATTTATATAGAAAATTGGCGAAACATTCTGTATCGCAGAATTTAAAGTTTCACCAAAAGAGATAAAAACTTACGTACCTAGAAATTCGCTTTGTTTATTTTATCACGCCAAAGCTCAAGATGTTCAAGGAAACGTTTTGTATACATCAAGAAGTAGAATCCCCAATTTATCGCCGACACCAGGACAGCAGGTAGGAGCAGGCAAAGTTTGCCAGGTGGACATTACTTGGGATTTTTGCGTGGACATATGGGAGGCGACGTCGCATCCAGTCGGGAAAAGTCTTGGCTCATTTATACCAGCCGCAGAGCTTGGAAAGTGTAAAAAATAAGATTTCAAAAAATATAAATTATACACCCCTTGCTTAATCTATATCTATACTAATATTATGAAGAGGAATTGGCTCAAAAAGTTCTCGACCTTTCTTAAATACAACGAGCCGTGGTGGCCTCGAGGTTTGAGCAGTCGTCTGCTACGCAAGCGAAGCAAGTTCGAATCCCAACGGGGCCTGTAACAATGAGTATTTCTGAAAATCTTATGTACAGTGATTTCACACCACGTGCATATTTCTGAAAAGTAATTCAATGAGGTATGTAAAGTGTCTGAGACGGTGATGGACTCATCATCTGTCACGTTGGCACTTAATCATCTTCGGTGAAAAGTGGGTGTTGTGATTACAACACCTTTGCCTACCCCTTCGGGGAATACAGGCGTGAGCATATGTATGTATGTATGATACAGCAATGGATAGCTACATCATCAGCGAGTAAAGTGGGCTATATTTTATCCCTGTACTCGACGTCCGCTAGTAAGACATAAATAAATATGTGAACGCCTGAATACAGAGGTGTTGCAATAACAACACCCACTTTTCACCGAAGATGATAAAGTGTCAACGTGACAGAGGGCGAGTCTATCGCCGCCTCAGGTACTATACATACGACTTTGAATTACTTCGCAGACATATACAGGTTTCCCCTTGATGTTTTCCTTCACCGTAAAGCACTTGTGAATTCACTGTACATAAGCTTTCTTTTTTTAAAACACTAGTAGTGTAGCAGGCGAATGGTCAAACCCCAATGCCACCATGGCTCTTTTACTTTATTTCATAAAAATCCTCGAATGTCACAGTAGCCTGCTTCACGTAAAACGGTTTCCCAAAAGTAACCCTTGTGGGATAACTTTGATGTCCACCTGAATGGCTGTGTAAGAGTCTTCTTATAGCAATTCTTATATACTAATAAAGGAAAATTTTGTATTTTTGTAAGTAACATTACATGACCGAATTCATTCAGCAATGGTTAGCATTATCAGCGAGTGAAATTGGCTATACTTTATCCCCGTAAACCCACGGGGACGGGAACTACGCGACGCATGACGTCTGCTAGTTTTAACAAAATAGTGATCGACTTCAAGGCAGCATATCCAGAAACAATTCGTAGCTCTATGTACAAATAAGCAGACTCTGTTTTGTGTGAGCAGCAAAGTTGCAAAACGTGCTCTCGCCACCCATATTTCGCACGGCAGCCTCTTGTTAGTGCTGGTACACGATACATGCACACGTTATATTGAAAAACAAAGACACTATATTCAGAACTGAACCACAGTATAAGCACAAAGTTTACAATCAGTAAGGAAGCTATGCTTATTTTTAGCCGACTTCATAATAAAGAGGACGTTTCTCAATTTGACCTCACCGATTCATATTTTTTGTATGTGTGCTCGCGGATATCTTCTTCGTTAATGAACCGATTTCGGAATTTATTTTTTTGTTGGAAAGGAGATATTCCGAGTGTATCATGATATAGAAACCAGGATCCGATGATGGTATTCTAGAGAAATTGTGGGGAACTTTCAAAAATCGTAGCGTAGACGGCGAGCGCAAACGTTAACTTTTTTATAAAGTCTTTGAATGCACTACCATTTAATAAATGGATGTCGTAGGTACCTCCATGGTTTTGTAGTAGGAACAGTCATTTCTTCGTACAAAACCGGGTAATGTAGGAAAATATTTAATTCTTGATACATAACTGCCAACGGAGCTAGAAATGTACAAAAATTTTAAATTTATTCCTACGAAGAATATTTTCTCTATGTACATTACTAGTACTGTAACTTGGTTATGTACGACGAACAAGGAGTTTTACCTGCATGTGAGATTACCTCAACTAACAGCAATTTAGTCAGTATTCAGTGCAAGGGAAAATGAAAGCAGATATAGTACATATCTGCTTTCATATTCCCCAATGCCAATATCCAGAATATTTAATTTAAATGCCAGTAAGTATTCTGAATTTGAGCCCTAACTAAATATATATTTAACTAGATAGTTTACAAAATAACTTGGTGAGGAGCTCGTGGCACAGTTGCTATTGCGCATATCATTCGATCAGTGAAGTTAAGCAACCCTAGCCCTAGCCAGTAATTGGATGGGTCACCGCCCGAGTTTCCTCCGTGCCTCGGAGAGCACGTTAAGCCGTCGGTCCCGGTTGCCATTTTATCATCTTTGGCAATCGTTACAGGTCAGTCGGAGGCCTAAAATAGTCTGACAACTGGTTTAACCCAGATCACAGATTTTCCTCGTTAAAGGGGTTGCGAAGGTCAGATGGCAGTCGCTTCGTATAAAAATTAGGTGGTCAGCTGCATCGTTTTGAATCAAGTGCCGACCCCAACAATGTATGGGATAAGGGCCAGGGACGATGATGAGTTACATACCATGTTAAAACCCTAACTATTATTAGGATGAAAGTTATTTATTGGTCCAAGACTATTTCCATTCATAAATTGTTAAGTTGTGAAGCTGAATAAGCAAGTCTAGACGCTTAAAAAGAAAAGTTTGGCAAGATGCATTGAACTTGACAATTGGATTGCTTTGTGAATGCCGATACAAACTTATTTTAAGATATATTAGACACTATCATATTGACTTATCTATACATCTATATATACTGTATACAGATAAATAAAATAGAAGAGTCTGTTTGCATTTCCAAAATAACAGCTTTTCACTATATGCGTTATTACAGACTTAAAAAAACAAAATGTATATGGATGTAAATTAAAATTTATATTTACAGATTTTAACGGGACTTCTACTGGCTGAAAACATTAGCTATCAGCCGGCTATCTTCATTTAAAAAAAACATTTAAGGTTCCGCGGGAATGAGATTAAATCTACGCGGGTGAAAACGCAGGGCGCAGCTAGTACATAATAAAACCAAGTCACAGCTAATTGGACGTATTTACATTCATGCAAATGTTGGACATTACAAAAAAGAAGTAATAAATATCCTGACTCTTACAGTAGGTGTTATTTATTCATGCTATTATTTATGACCGCAGATTTAAACTTCAACGCTCTGTTAATGCTTTCTTAACGATGTCCAACATAACTATAAATGGAACATGCTGTGTATGATGGATGAATCAAATCTGGTTTTGTTCTACTGTAATTTACAGTTTGTATGTATTACATGGGACTGAAACATTAGTGGTCAAATGTGGAGGAAAATCTACCCCTTCGGGAATAACAGGCGAAAGCATAATAATTATATATGTATGTGCAAGAGACTCTAGTGCTAGTGTTTTTTAAATCGTCGTCAAAAGTCAAGACGTTGATGGGATCAAAATAGTCCCATCCATGGTAAAACAGATGTCGCTGTTTCGATCCTATACAAATCTGCGATTACGTCAACGCGGTGACTTGTGACGGCGGTAATGAAAAACTCGCACTAGGCTCTTAGTGCCTCAAGTCACAGTGTATATGTAAGCTTACTAATCAGTATGGAAATAGATAAGTTTTATAATTTTTATTGAGTATTGTGTAATGTGAAAATATATTTCTGATACATCTATACAGATAAATAAAGTCGAAGTGTCAGTTTGTATTTCCAAAATTAATTTTGTTTACTGCATGATACACGGTACTGGTAATAGAAAACAAATTTTTAATTTTTCTTCTATCTGTCTGTCTGTCCGGCTAATCTCCGAAACAGCTGGACCGATTTTAACAGGGCTTTCACTGGTAGATAGCTAATTTTACTACCAGTAAAAAATAGGGTTCCGCGTCTGAATCTTAAAATATTGGTAAAATACGTATTCCTAATGTTTTTTAATAAAACCCACCTGCAGAAAAGCGTGAAAAATTTTCCTCCGTAATGTTGAAACGTTAAAGTCTAAAACATTTCCAAGAAGATATATTTACCTTACAGAGTAAAATAGAGATTCCTTAGCATATGCCCAGCTAGGAAAACAAATGCAGATTTAAATTTTAAAGGAAATCGTGCAGATGTCGTTCCGTCTCTGTTCGCTGGAGCGTGACGGACACGTGACGACGTGTTAGCTGGCGACGGCTTGCAAAGTTTTCTCCTATACAAATTCAAACACGTGAATTTGAACGAATACATTATTTTCACTGAAAATTGTATGAGGAGATGTACCAAAAAAAAAATAAGAAATATATTACAAAAAAAGATTGAACGAAATTCTTTTTATCCGCTATTCATGCTAATTGAGAACTGCTTTACGGATTTTGTAATCACTTTTTTATGTTCTCTACTTCGTAAAAGGTTCTTACGGTAAAAAAAATTGGGTTCGAAATAAAGTCACCTATGACGTTTATTCTACGCGGGTAGAACTTTAGGGCACAGCTAGTGAAAAAATGTATATCAATGGATACAGATAAATAAAATTGAAGTGTCTATTTGTAAATTCCAAAAGAACAGCTTTTCATTAAATGCATATGAAAGTATATACGGAAATAATATAGAAAAAAATTTAAAAAAATCTGTCTGTCTGTCTGAAATTAACTCCACAAGGGTCAAACCGCGGCCAAATAAACGTGGAATAGTAAATTGGCTACATTAAATATTACAACAATACCTATTCATATACATATCAACATGACGAGTCTTGCTAGGTAGGCAGGAGAAAAATGCGCTGATTAAAAGAAGTACCTACTTAAGTTTTTCATAATCATCATCATCATTTAAGCCGACAGACGCCCATTGCTGGGCATAGGCAACGATCTTCAAGACCGGTTTTGTGCCTCCCACATCCAGCGGGTGCTCGTTGGGGGCCTACCCACATTGCGCCTACCGGTATGCGGTCAAATTCAAATACAAATTCAAAAATATCTTTATTCGATTAGACTTTTTACTAAGTACTTTCAAATCGTTCGATTATACATGCTACCGCCAGGTTCGAAAGGTTGCTTTTACTGAGAAGAACCTGGCAAGAAACTCAGTAATTACTCTTTTCAAAAATATTATAAAATTTTAATAATACAAAATAAATCACTTAAGAAACATAAGCCCATGGACACAGTTCCAATGCACAAGTGTCGATAAAAATTTACATAAATATAAGTCTAGTAGTTCTACTATTGACTAAATGCGTAGCTTGAGATGACCAGCCCCCACAAGTAAAGTATAGACGCGTGAACTACAGTAAAGTATAGACCAGTAGGACAATGTATAAATTGTAGTACATATAGGAATACGTACGACTCAATAAATCCCCAAAACATAGTTTAGCGAAACAATAAATGGATGTGTCTTAGAACCGGTAACTACTCGCCGCTGTTTTGTACCCCTACGTTTTGCTTCACTTTGTTTTAGTAATATTGTATTTACACATATATGCCACTATTCCCCGAAGATAATTTCAAAATTCATAAATCAAAACATCTTTATTTGATTAGACTTCTTACAAAGTACTTTCAAATCGTCATATGGACACAAAATACATTATACATGATTATAAATGTTACCACCGGGTTCGGAAGGTAGCTTTTGTTGAGAAGAACCCGGCAAGAAACTCAACAATTACTCTTTTAAAAAAATATATATACTATGCAATGTTTTTGGTTACAGTATTTATATCTCATGAATATAAGCCCATGGACACAGTTCAAATGCTCAATTGTTAAATATAATAACTAAAATATACAAATATTTGTGAGCATGGCAAATATCAGCCAGTCAAAGCAAATTTAAGTTAAGCAAAATAAAATTAAGTGCCGACGTGACAGATGATGCGTCCATCGCCGTCTCAGGCGCTAAACATGTCATTGAACTATTACTCAGACATATGCAGGTTTCCTCACGATGTCTTCCTTCACCGTAAAGCACGTGGTGTGAAATCACTGAACATAACTTTTTAGAAAAGCTTATTGGTATTCGATGTTGCGTCGCTTGCGAAGCAGGCGGCAAACCCCACGGTCACCACGGCTCTTTACAATAATACTATTATAAAAATATAACTTTATCTTAGTATGTTTATAATTTTTTATCTATACTAATATTATAAAGAGTTGCCTAAGCTAATCATCGGTTTAAAGTTAAGATTGTGAGGTTGTAGGTGGTAATCTTTGAATCTACAAAATTTTGAAACCTCTTTAACCAATAAAAAGCTACGTTAATTGTGAATGTCATACGCTATTAGCCCGCATAATGAAAATATTTTTTCGTCATAGTAAAAAAATAAGCGAAGAACCTAAACCGAATACCAATTTGTTTTAGTGTTGAAACAAGAGCCGTAGTGGCCTCGGAGTTTGAGCAGTCGCCTGCTACGCAAGCGACGCAAGTTCGAATCCCAGCGGGGCCTGTACCAATGAGTTTTTCTAAAAAAACTTATGTACAGTGATTTCACACCACGTGCTTTACGGTGAAGGAAAACATCGTGAGGAAACCTGCATATTTCTGAGAAGTAATTCAAAGACGTATGTATAGTGCCTGAGACGGCGATAGACTCACCATCTGTCACGTTGGCACTTAATCAAATTCGGTGAAAAGTGGGTGTTGTGATTACAACACTTCTGCCTACCCCTTCGGGGAATACAGGCGTGAGCACATGTATGTATGTTGAAACAAAACCTTCTGTAGACTCGAATCGAATTCTGTAGAATCGACATTGGACATCGCTGTATGGATCTAGCACAAGGCAAATTAATTGGAAGGTTTATTGTATGTATTTATAACTCAAGAACGGCTGAAAATTGCCGGGAGATAGCATAAAACCAGGAGGTCATAGGATACTATATCCCGAAAAAATCTATACATACAGATAAATAAAAATGAAGTGTGTGTTTGTTATTCCAAAATAACAGCTTTCATCGGAAGAATATTTCAAGTCATAAATATAACGAATACATAAATGAATGCCTAATTTCAAAACGATAATGTGACTTACTGTCGAGTGAATGTGAGAAACATTCTAGTTCCAATAGTATTAAGTGTACTAGAAAGTGCATTAGTCGTCGGACAAGTTTAATGTTCGTCCAACGTACACTCAGCCGAGTGATATACGCACAAACAAATTGCTACTCTAAACCGTTGGCTTAAAGATAATTATTGCTGTTGAGAGTTAAGTTAAAAGTAAACATTTATATTACTTTCATTTACTACTGAATATTTAAAAACTTTGATTTTTTTAATTGACGCAAGTGACGCAAATTCGAATCCCAGTGGGGCCTGTACAAATGAGTTATTTAAAAAACTTATGTGCAGTTTCACACCACGTGCTTTACGGTGAAGGAAAACATCGTGAGGAAACCTGCATATATCTGAGAACAAATTTCAAGACGTATGTATGTATAGTGCCTGAGACGGCGTGGTAACTCTGTGTCACGTTGGCACTTAATCATATTTGGTGAAATGTGGGTGTTGTTGTTACAATTTCTCAACTTACCATTTGTGGGACCCTTCTGGGATGGAGAATAATATATTTATAAATATAAACAAGGAATCCGGGCAGAACAAACCCATAAATTTAGTCTATACCGGTATATCAAGTGTTTTTACGTTTTATTGATGGCAATATAATAATTCAATCCACAGTTCAATCTCGCATTCTCAACTTCTTTGGACATGTGTCGCGACGTGGAGACGCATCCATAGAGCGTCTGGTGGTGCAGGGTACATTTGAGGGTACTAGGGCGCGTGGCAGATCACCAATGAGATGGACGGACCAGATTGAGGCTGTGTTGGGTGTTCCTACTATCAACAAATGCTCCCGTAAAGCAGCAGTACGAAATGAACGGCGCCGTTTTGTTCATCAAGCCACCAATTCTGACATTACGACCACGACCGCTCTGCCAAGAGTGTAACGATTGAGAAGAATATAATAATTATTATCAGAAAGGAAGGACTATTTTGCAGCATTTCTTACAATCTACGTAAAGCTACGACGTAGCGGAAGGCTCTACGTCTCGTAGCGTCGATTAGCTACGTGACCACGCACGAGCTACGAAAATCTTTTCAAGAATCAAATTCCTGTTTTTGTATCCTGTTCCATTAATATGAGTGAATCATTAAATGAGGTTGGATAAACTTTATAGGATTCACCATTTCATTAATAACATTTACTTTAGGACTTAATTTCATCGGTGGCCCGCGGAACCCTTAAGATTTTTCTTTATAAAAGTAGCCAATTTGCTCGTAAGCTATCTGGCAGTGAAAGTCCCGTTAAAATCGGTCCAGCCGTTTCAGAGATTACCCGGAACAAACAGACAGACAGACAGAGATTTGTTTTGATATTGTTATTTTTATGTTACTAACGTACTTGCTTTTATATGCATTTAGCAAATACTTGTTAATTTGGAATCACAGACACTCCTAATTTATTTACCTGTATAGATATAGAGAGCCGTGGCGGCCTTGGGGTTCGAGCAGACGCCTGCAACGCAATCGATGAAAGTTTGTGCAGTGATTTCACATCACATGCTTTACGGTGAAGGAAAACATCGTGAAGAAACCTGCATAAGTAATTCAAAGACGTGTCATCTCAGGTATAATGCCTGAGATGGCGATGGACTCACCCACGGTCACGTTGGCACTTAATCATATTCGGTGAAATATTACCCCTTCGGGGACCCTTCTGGGATGGCGTAAGCATTTTTTTTATATAGATAAAACCTATGTTTCAGGTTCTGATCTCCGCAAAGCTGATGAAAGCTCATTGAAATAGATCGAAACTTGAATCATCTAATCCATTTTACATGCATTTGCGTAAACCAAACAGTCCTCGAATCTTTTTTCTGTCTGTCTGTCAATCCAGCTTGTCTAAAATCTAAATAAAACCTATCAATCTGTCAATCAATCGCCGCTATATACGGTTTTGGTTTCGAGGGACATAAAACATTCCGTTTTGAGTGTTCCAGCTGGTGGATGCCACAAGTATTAGGAGACAGAGATTAATTCAAAGACTCACGAAACGATAATTCATTTCAATCGGGCTTACGTCATCAATTTGATATGTAGCTAATACTTTAGACGTATTAGATGAGTTTGGATACACCGACCAACAGATGGCGCAAGGCGGCCCTTATACCGCAAACAAGGTAAGGAAAAATTCGACGCCTGGATCATGAGTAGCTCAGTTGGCAAAGTAATTGCACGATTTGCAGTGGTCGTGGGTTCGAGTCCCGCATCGTGTTAGTTTTCTTTTTGACAATTTTTAAGAATTTTCATACTGTTTTTATCGTTTCTATTAGCGTAAACGCGAGCAACTGGAACTTTGTATACATACAGAACCGCTATCGCCCATGCCATAGAGTATAAATCCACGCAGTTTCACGTAACACACAAGCCGGACGCGCATAACGAATGTCCAAACACTGAATATCTGATGAACAATTTGCATACGGGAACCGCTATGACGTACGGACACCGTATCTTCCCCACTTTATGGGATAACTTTAGTAGCTATATTGATGTGTAAATTGACAAATATGTACGTTTATATGCGGTACAGAATATCAAATAGCTATATTTTCAGTTGCATCTGCATTATATCTCTATGCCAACAATAAGACCAGTTAAGTTAAAGGAAGGCAGATATATTATCATCTGATATGTATACGAAGCGACTGCCCCTCTGACGAGAAAAATCTGTGATCTTGGTTAAACCAGTTGTCAGACTATTTTTGATATCCAACTGACCTGTAACGTTTGCCAAAGATAATAAATTGGCTACCGGGACCGACGGCTTAACGTGCTCTCCGAGGCACGGAGGGAACTCGGGCGGTCACTCAACCAAATACTGATCAGTGATATGCGCAATAGCAAAGAACTGCCACGAGATCCCCAAAGCAAAAATCCAGTATTATACCTAAATTAATTTAAAATAGTTGATCAAAAAATATAATGTAAATTTAAATGTTAATATAAAATTAATGTGAAGTCTGTGTCGATCCCAAACCAACAGGCACCCTACATTAGAGTGAACGTTAGTGCGATTTCATTGATTGAAATGTCCTGCGCTGACCGTTTCCTCGCACTATGTAAATATTAACTTTTTTCAGATTGTTCACTAAATCTACATAGCAACTTTACTTTACTAGACTTTCAGAACATTAATATACCTATAGTATTTTTCAGAAAGGTCAAATTCGGAGCACTCGTAACCGAAGAAAGTGTATGAAGAGATGCATGAATGTGGATGAAGCGAAAGAAGTATGTAAGGATCGTAGCATGTGGCAAACAGTGGTCTCTGCCTACCCCCATGGGATACGACTATACTTAGATATAAAGCTGAACAGTTTGTTTGAACGTGCTAATCTCATGAATTACTAGTCTGGTTAGAAAAAATATTTAAATATTAAATAGCTCATTTGAAAATGAAAATGATGTATTCAGGGGCCTTACCATGACCTCTTATTGCTATGATAATTTTACTCTTATTATGACACAGGTGTATATGACGTATATACATCTGTCACTGTCACACAACTGAACTATCATTGCAATAAGAGCTCATGGTTGGGCCCCAGTTTAGGCCCTGGTAAGGCACTTATGAATGTTGAAGAATTGACCACCGGTTTGGAAACTAGCCTTCTGAGAATAACCGGCAAGAAACTCAGGTGGCATCACGTACATTTAATATATCAGTAAATAATTATTATTCACAATAAAATTAATATAAATTATTCACAATAGTGAAAATTGTATCAGCATGCATGTGTAAAAATACTAATTAAAAAAGTAAAAACACTACCAAATGATTTTCTTATCATGTTTGCATACTATGTCATTGCCAGAAGCTACTTGTGCAGAGTTTTAATTCCATATGTCTTTATCATTTATGTAATCTTATCACACTATCGTATCATCACACTAAAACCAATCCCGTGATAAAGTTATCGTTAGCCCAAAGTAACTATTCCAAGCAGACTAACTCGCAGGCAAAAGCTAGTTAATACATAATTATGACGTATAATCAACCACTTTATTAGAAAATATAGTCTAAACGAAGACTAGATCAAACTCGGACTAAAACTATGTCCATCCCTTTTTAAATCTGTATCACTGAAAGAGATGGAGAGCTTAACATATTATGAGTTCGTACATATTATACACATCTGAACAGAAATTCTAATACGTCCTTGTGTTTGAGACGGCGATAAACTGGGGACACAGGCAACTCTGGAACCTCTAAGAACTAGAACCGCGGTCCCAGTCGCCTGACAGCATTTTTGAACCGGTCGACTGGGACCACATACCTAAGTTGCTTTAATGTACAGTAAACAGAAAAATATTAACGTTATACAACATAGGATTTTATTTTATGCAGTCCTAGGTTGTAGGGATGACAAGAGGGACTACGAGCAAAAATAGGCAAAATATCTCGCAACCAGCTCTCTTCGGTGGTTTGTCACCTACCCCTTCTGATACCCGGTGTTGTATCACCTCTATCTACCCTTCTGGAAAAACATGACCATTATTATTCTTTACAAAACAATTGCATGGCGAGAATCTGGACAGAAGTAACCGGTTCGAAATCGGCAACATTTTTTTGGCGAGAAGCCTTAAACATAACAAAAAAAGTCGAAAATAATCCCTTCTCCATACAAGTAAGAGTGTTAAGTCCCGTTGGAAAGAATAACGCTTTGTTTCAGTCTCCGCATGCTTAGACGGGCTTCACAAACACCCGACCAGGATTACACTCATGAAATAAAAACGCATTAACTGTATCATTCCACGATGAAAGACTTATGTGTGGACCGAGGGATTTTAGTCTTAAATAATGTTTTATACATACCGTTGGTCATCTCAAACTACACATTTAGATATAAGTAGAACCACTAGGCTTTTATTTTATGTTAATTTTATCGACATATTCTGTGCATTGGAACTGTGTCCATGAGCTTACATTTCTTAAAATGATTTTGTATTTAATAGAAGATTTTATTATATTTTTGAAGCCGTGGTGGCCTTGGGGTTAGAGCATTCGCCTGCAAGTTCGAATCCCAGCGGGGCCTGTACCAAAGAGTTTTTCTAAAATACTTATCTGCAGTTATTTCACACCACGTGCTTTACGGTGAAAGATACATCGTGAGGGAACCTGCATATGTATGAGAAGTAATTCAACGACGTATGTATAGTGCCTGAGACGGCGATGGACTCACCCTCTGACACGTTGGCACTTGATCATATTCGGTAAAATGTGGGTGTTGTTACAACACCTCTGCTTACCCCTTCGGGGACCCTTCTGGGATGGCGTGAGCATATATATATAAAATTTTTGAAAAGCTTAAAGAGGAGATTCTTGCCAGGTTCTTCTCAGTAAAAGCAACCTTCCGAACCTGGCGGTAGCATGTATAATCCTGTATAATTATGTCATCCTATATATATTTTTTTTAATTTTAGTTCAGAGTCTCTCCTTCCGTACCCACCTATCTGACTGACCATACCCTTGGGGGTAGGGTATTAAGATATACCACCGTAGATGTGTTGGAATTGACAGGGGTATGGTGGGTCCGGAGGGGACTCTCGAAGGTTTGAGGTGCTGAGACGAGTCTGTGATTGTGCTGAGAAATTCGGAGTGGAACTCGACTTCGAATCGTTAAGGCTTGGTTGCAAGATAAAGTTGTGAATAGCATCAACCAGAGAAACATGGACGGTTACAGCTAATATTAAATTAATTATCAACTCTAACTGGCAGACGGTTGATGTTACTTAAGGTACTATTATTTTTAATAATACTTGGCTAAAAGAGCCGTGGTGGCTTCGGGGTTTGTGCAGTCGCCTGCCACGCAAGCGACGCATGTTCGAATCGCAGTGGGGCCTGTATCAATGAGGTGTTTACGGTGAAGGAAAACATCGTGAGGAAACCTGCATATTTCTGAGTAATTCAAAGACGTGTGTGTAGTGCCTGAAACGGCGATAGACTCACCATCTGTCACGTTGGCACTTAATCAAATTCGGTGAAAAGTGGGTGTTGTGATAACAATACCTCTGCCTACACATTCGGGGAATACAGGCGTGAGCATATGTATGTGTGTACTTGGATAAAACCGTGAAGCAGAGTTAGGTAATATAATAACTTACGAATCGTATAGTGAATCGATGGTCATTTTTCTGCATGTGTCCCTAGTAATCGATCGTTAAATGAATGAATGAACGGGTCGGGTGACCCATTTGGTCCGGCCGGCCGGGCCGTAATATCCGGCTTGATGCGAGTCAGCGTAAACACGGATATTTTCATCAAATCGACCCGGTTTTCTGTTGATAACATCGAATTAATCAGATTATATTCTACTAGTTTTGTCTCGCGATTTTACTTGCGTTAGATGAACAATAAAAACTATGCTACTTAGTATATCCCTACTTTCCAGTTTTTCCAACATCCATTGATGCTTCCTATTTTTCGTGATGTAATGAAGTGTAAAGCCTTAGATATAGACACACAAACATACCTACATATGCTCACGCCTATACCCTCGAAGAGGTAGGCAGAGGTATTGTAATACCAAAACCCACTTTTCACTAAAGATGATTAAGTGCCAACGTGTCAGAAAATGAGTCTATCGCCGTCTCAAGCACTAAACATACGTCTTTGAATTACATCTAAGACATATGCAGGTTTCTTCAGGATGTAGCAGGCGACTGCTCATAGCCCATGGCCATCACACACAATGATAGAGTCTGAGAAACTAACGTCGTGATGAGAAGACGATAAAAGGTGTCTAGGATGGGGTTTGAGTGGAATCTGAGAGAATGCTTAGAAAAGGTTGACTGTTGACTAGAAGGATTATGAAAAGTGGCTGAGAGAGGAATAAGATTATACCTACATAAATGAGTAACAAATCGACATTACCCTGACGGTATACAAAATAGTTCATTTGCGAATATTTTAGTGGCAACCCTCACCAACGATCAAACGTTCTTATTCCAAGAATATGGTTTATGGAATATTATTTATTCCATACTGCTTATGTTAGTAAGCTTATATTTACTGTGTCATTATTCTCCAAATGATAAGTTTGGAAAAGTGCTTACAAAAGACAAAAACTCATTGATGAAAGTTCCAAACAATAAACATGAAACTTATTTCAAACAAATCATTGTAGGACTGGTGCTTTTACTTACTTAAGTAATTTGGACCTTTTCATCACCTTTTAATCATGCAGAACTTAACTTAACCCAAAACTTAGCTCTCAAAGTTGTACGTGCAGAGAATTAAAAGTTTGAAAATAATAAAAATGGAGAAGATAAATATACATACATATGCTCACGCCTTTATTCCTCGAAGGGGTAGGCAGAGGTGTTGTAATCACAACACCCACTTTTCACCGAAGATGATTAAGTGCCAAAGTGACAGATGGTGGGTCCATCGCCGTCTCAGACACTTTACATGCGTCATTGAATTACTTCTCAGAAATATGCAGGTTTCCTCATGATGTTTTCCTTCGCCGTAAAGCACGTGGTGTGAAAACACTCTACATAAGTTTTTTAGAAAACACTCATTGTTACAGGCCCCGCTGGGATTCGAACTTGCGTCGCTTGCATTGCAGGCGACTGCTCAAACCTCAAGGCCACCACGGCTCTAATATATATACTATAGGCACACTTATTTCGCCAGTTATATTTTATTCCCATGTAATAGGGGTGAGGGGCTTGTGACACAGTTGCTATTGCGCATATCATTAGATCAGCGAAGTTAAGCAACCCTAACCCTAGCCAGTTCGGTGACCGCCATTCCCTCCGTGCCTTGGAGAGCACGTTAAGCCGTCGGTCCCAGTTGCCAATTTATCATCTTTGGCAATCGTTACAGGTCAGTCGGTAGTCTGGCAACTGGTTTAACTCAAATCACAGATTTCCTCGCTAAAGGGGTTGCGGAGGTCGGATGGCTGTTATATAAAAATCAGGTCATCAGCCGCATCGGGTTGAACCAAGTGCCGACCCCAACAATGTATAGGATAATTCCAGGTAGATGATGTAATAGGGGCGAGTTTATTTCCAAATCCAAACTCCGGACTGCTATGAAGATATGACAGATGGTTTTCCATCTACCCAATATACCAATAATACTTTGCCCGAGCGGAAAATCGAATCCGTTCCCTCGAACTCCACAGAAGCTGGCAAACCAACGAGGCAGCCAGTAAATACAACAGGGAATCACAATATAAAACTGGGGTCCTTAAAGTGTGGTGGGAACGTTTCCGTTTGTAGATGTGTCGGGAATAGACATAAAAAATGTGAACCAATTTCACTCGCCCGCGGAATGCCATGAATATTAACCATTTTGCGCCACGCCCGTAGACTACGCTTGTTGAAACACAGAGGAGACACTCCGAACAAATGCCATTCAGTACCTATTTGTATTTATGGTTTTGTATCAATTTGATTATTTGTTTCTAGTTTAAAATTCTAATATAAAAGTAACCAAGCTAAAATATACTCCTTTTAACATCGGCTACGTACCAATGGATGTTAAGACATAGCCATTTCAGAGATAATATAAAAGGGCAAAGATATTATTTAACATAACGAACAATTCAAGATGCACTCCAGATATCAAATCCAGAATTGCAATAGCGAAACAAGCATTTAATAACAAAAGACGTATTTTTACAACAAACATTTCAAGAAGGGTTAAGAAAAAGTTTATATTTGGAGCATAGCAATATACGGATGTGAGACATGGACAATGACAAAAAGGGATAGAGAGATATTAGAAGCGTTTGAGATGTGGTGCTGGAGAGGGATGGAGAAAATAAAGAGGACAAAAAGAGTAACAAATGAAAGTGTACTAAACATTGTCAAGGAAAACAGAATACTATCCAACATTGAAGGGGAAAGATGATTGGCCACCTTGTGCGACATGACAGCTTCTTTAAAAACGTAATAGTAGGAAAGGTAGAAGGGAAGAGAGGGAGAGGAAGACCAAGGCATGAGACAAGTTAAAGAAAAGAAAATCTGAAAAATGGAAATATCTCATTTCCGAAGGGTTTTTTGCTATTTGTATTTATTATTGTAGAATACAAAATTCTCTACAAATTTTGTTTCAAAAAATTTTTTATACGGTGAACCGTTTTCGAGATAGAGGGCGGAGAGCGCGCGGTCACCGCATCACTTCAGGTCAACCGGTGCCTCCGGTCGAAAACGCGCCATATATAGTTGATGAACTATCAATAAATCAATGATTATAAACATTTGTCAATTTTAATAAACTATTATATTATATTTTATCATTTTTTTCCTAACTTATTAAATATAAAAGAAATGAGATATTTCCAAAAAAAGCGTAAAAAACCGATTTTTGTGGCCTTTGACCTTGAAATTTAATAGTTGCTTACACCCTACCATATGTAGGTTTTGAGACAACTTTTAGGGTGTTAATATACAACTATTTACAGACTTACAGCTGGGTATCTCGAATTCCGAGATTCTTACCTAATTTAAGCTTAAATGACTGGACTATTCCGTCACCGCGTATTTGTGAAAGAATATACAAAAATTACCACATAATATGATTAATGTTCCCAATCTACAAGATTCTTAGTCTATGTCAGAAGCCAACAAAGTACAGTGGGTATGGTTCCCGCAATCCTCCTAGGCCATAGATCACCGAAACGGGCCTTCAAAGATTACCTACCATTCTCTTCGCCACATTCAATTGGTATGAACTGTTTGGTGCCGCCCCTCAAGAATGAAACATGAACGGGAAAAGGGAGATTGATTTAATAACTTTCTATTTTCATCTATACATATAAATAAAATTTGTGTCTGTTCATAATTATGCATATGAAAGTAAAGACGATACTCACTTAACCTATTTTATTTAATGGCTGGACCGAGTTTAACGGGACATTCACAGGCAGATAGCTAATGTAACAAGGAGTAACTTAATATTTAAAAAAACATCAGTGTTCTGCGGGCTAACCATGAAATTATGTCTACGCGGGTGAAACCGCGGGTCACAGCTAGTTGTAACGGTGAATTTTATCAACACTTTGTTTCAAGTAGACTCGTGAATGTCTCGCTGTAGCAAAATATTTCTTTCACTAGCCGAAAGTCTCGTTAAAATCGATCCGCATTAGCATTAGCCGCAACGAACAGACAAACGGAAAAATAAATTAAAATTAGTTTTTCATGCAAGTACCGTATATACTTTCATATGCATTTATTGAAAAGCTTTTCATTTGGAATTCCGAACAGACGCTTCAGTTTTATTTATTTGTAGATAATATAAAGATTATCGTTTAAAAAAATAATGCCTGATAAATTGGTATCCTAACTGCGTACAACCTATCCAACCTTTGCATAGCTTAAAAAAACTAATCACTTAAAAGCCGAGACCTGCTATAAACAAGCCAGTCCGGCCGATAAATCGCGCCTCCAATGTTGAGCAGTTAATTTTTAATTCACGGCTAGACCACCCTCTTCGGCGGTCGAAACACGACTGATGACTTTTGGCCGCGCTACCGACCGCGACGCTTAGTTATGTGGACTACCCTCATTTGACTCGCTTGTAGAGTCAAGGTTTTCTTTATTCTTTCACTGTAAGCTATGGTTTTACAATGTCTGAATAATGGTAGCGTCTTCTGTGGTTGCTCGATCGAGTAGATCTGTATTTTCTTGGATTTTATTGGTATTGGAAAGAAGTAGATCTATCTAATCTAGTGATTGTAATAAAATGTTCTTCCAACTCTATGCTCAAGATAAGATATTAATATCCGTACCAGGGATATTATATTCTTAGTAAAATAATTTAGTTACTTCTTGAAAATTCTGCGAAGAATTGGGACTCATAGAAAAAGTGTTACCTGGATGGATCAAGCTTTGCTCGTTTTTTTGTTGACTTTTTTTCTAAAAATTAAAGCTAGCTAGATCTATTGATTGTCCCCAAAATCCCCTGCAATTATCAAATTTCATGAAAATCGTTGGAGACGTTTCCAAGATTTAGATAATATATACTCGTACAAAAACTGGTCGTATATAGACAGGATAGATGAATGTTAATTAAATAAACATTTAAAAAAATAATGGAAAATTCCACCCTTAACGACAACACCGAGAATACTTGCACCTTTATTACCCTCTTCATAAAGTCTACAATTATTTTTAATATTCACAGCTCACCATTTCAGCGCTTCAGTGTGCAAACATGAAAAAACATTTTCCGCCGAGTCGCCTGGCAGGCGGAAACAAAAGGTGCGTAAGTAAAAAAGTCAGTGATTTCTCAGAGGGATGTTTGTCAGCCAGTCGCGAACGCACGAGTTAACTTTTTGACCGGGATACCTTTAAGTACGTGAGGGGAATTATAGGACGGTGGCGCAAATGGAAATATACGCTCCCAAGTGCTTAAGAAATATTAAAAAATTTTTTTATAAGCACTATACCAACATTGCCAAGTGAGTAGCAGGAGAGAAACATAATAACGTGAGGTTCTTCAAAAAGGATGTGTAAGAGGTTTTTAAGAGTAACCGACCAGGCGCTGTTACTGCGCAGCGATTAATAAATCTATTATTAATCATAATTCTCGTCATACTTGTGAACAGGTGCTGCTAGTGAGGGCTGGTCATCTCAAGCTACACAATTATTCGTAGTACTTATTTTTAGTTTGATTTTTTTTATATCGACTTTTGTGCAATGAAAGTGTGTCCATGGGCTTATATATATTTTTTATGATTTATATTGTATTACTCAAAGCTGTAAAATTATGTTTATAAAAGAGTAATTACTGAGTTTCTTGCCAGGTTCTTCTCAGTAAAAGCAACCTTCCGAACCTGGCGGTAGCATGTATAATCCTGTATAATTATGTCATTCTGACGATTTGAAAGTGCTTTGTAAAAAGGCTAATCTAATAAAGATATTTTTGAATTTGAATTACTAGTTTCTGCCCGTGACTTCGTTCGCGAACATTTACTTTGGGCTATCGTTACCTTTAACCCGTAATTGGTCATAGCGTCATAATACCCTTTCCCAATAAATAGGTGGTCTAACTCCGAAATATTGTTTCTAATCGGACCCAGTAGCTCCTGAGTAAACACACATCTAGGTCATATCCATCTAGCTGGAGGGTGTCCTGAACTAGCCCTATAACGTCTTTCTTGGACGTTTAATTTTACGGTACAAAAATTTACCGTCATAACCCAGAAATTCTTAAAACGATATAACAAAAAAATCCGTATTATATTTATAGATAACGAGCGGACGTCACGCGGTTTCACCCGCGTAGTTCTCGTTCCCGTGGGATTACCAGAATAAGACATAGCCTATATTAATCAGTGATAATGTAGCAATCAAATGGTGAAAGAATTTTTAAAATTGATGCAGCACTTTTTGAGTAAAGTCGTTAAACTTTCATTCCCTATTTTATCCTCTTGGGGGTAGAATTATTCAAAATCCTTTCTTGGCGGATGCCTACGTCATAACACCTACCTGCATGAAAAAATTTAGCCCGATCCGTCCAGTGGTTTGGGCTGTGTGTTGATAGATCATTTGTTAGTATAATATTACTAGCTGTGGCCCCGCGGTTTCACCCGCATAGATTTTTATATAATTTAGCAATAAATTAAAATTGCGACTATAATTGGAGATTTAAACTATCCTATCTCTCAAGTTGGATCGAACTGCACATGGTGTGCGCATTTTATTATAATCGGTTAAGTGGTTTAGGAGTCCATTGAGGACAAACATTGTGACACGAGATTTATATATATTAAGATGGGGTCGCTAACTAATGTATTATTTTTTTAATGTTTGTACCATACATAAACCACGAGATTCCGGTATGTTTTTTCGCTCCGATGATTTTTGTAGGGATCTCCTGTTGATCTGGGAAAGGCGAATTTTTCGCCGATACGTGCCTGCGTTCAGCAATAATATTCCGGCTTTGTTAGCACCGTGTATTGTTAACAAGATTCAATATACCTTCATACATTTATATATTGGCTGTGTCCTGCATTTGCACGCCTTATAAGATTTCATCAAACAAACCTTTTACCCCATTTCAAAGCCTTTGGATGATGGAAATCCCTTCCATTGCTTAAAGTTAGAAATTAATAAGCCTTACGACTTGACACTGAATTTCAATGGGCAAACCTTACTGAAATTTGCATCTCTGCTTATTTGTTGTTAATGCGGTGATTAAGATCAACATTGCATTAAGAATATGGAAGGAGACTGGAGGCTTTCTACTTATAGTTGGTACCAACTATTATAAATGCAAATAAGTTTACAAACAAAAAAAAATATGCTCACGCCATCCTGAGGGGGTCTTCGAGGGGTGAAGCAGAGGTGTTGTAACAACAAAACCCACATTCCAGCAAAGATGATTAAGTGCCAATGTGACAGAGGGTGAGTCCATCGCCGCCTTGGCACATAATATGTCTGAGACGTAGCTGAAGAGCCTGAGCTGAAGGTGGCCTTGAGGTTTGAGCAGTCGCCTGCTACACAAGCTCGAATCCCAGCGGGGCCTGTACCAATGAGTTTTTCTAAAAAACTTATGTACAGTGATTTCACACCACGTGCTTTACGGTGAAGGAAAACATCGTGAGGAAACCTGCATATGTCTGAAAAGTAATTCAATGACGTATGTAAAGTGTCTGATACGGCGATGGACTCACCATCTGTCACGTTGGCACTTAATCATCACCGGAGAAAAGTGGTGGCGCTTTAGGGAATACACACGTGAGTATATATGTGTATATAGGTATAAACATTATTTATCATTAACACTTGCTTTTAAATTTATTCGTAATTCCGAGCTATCATCTTAAATTAAAAAGAAACTGCTTATTTACATTACAAACTTGAAATAAGTACGCTTGGAGCAACGACTTTACTTAAATTTATTCATGCACTTCTCGAAGCATCTGAATGATAATAATATACGAGTTAAATTAGTTTACTTTGAACCACAATAAAAGTCAAAATGTTAATTTTGTTTCAAATTAAGTGTTGGCAGTTTGGCCACGTGTTATTTAAGGTCAGGACCCACTTGTCCCCTGAAATTAGCACCCTGTGCCCACTCGTCCCTTAAACTTTTAAGGTTTCCACTCGTCCCATGATCTATCTAAAGTACTAGGACATCAGAAGTTTAAAGAGGTAGCTTCAATGTTTTTCGACTAGAAGTCCGCATTATAACGTAGCACTTATACCTTAAAATATATTAATAATTGAAGCTTCTCCTCCCGGGGGACTAATGGGCACCTATATTGGGGTCGAATATACAACTTTTAGTCTAAGGGACGAATATTGGGGGCCCAGTGGGTCCTGACCCGTTATGTAAAATTTATTTCGACGATGTTTTTGAAGTTGGTGGAATTACTCGAAGCTTCAGACATCGTAGTTATTCGTAGAATAATATTTTATTAATATTATATTATCTTCATCACCATCAATTTAAGAGTAATAACTCTTGTCGGTGTAACCGATGCATTTCTTTCCACTTGTCTCTGTCCAGTGCCATCTCTTTGACCTCCTTATACTTCATGACAGACACCTTTTCCTTAACTTGTCTCATATATGTTAGCCGTGGTCTTCCTCTCCCTCTCTTCCCTTCTACCTTTCCTTCTATTATGTTTTTAAAGAAGGTGTCATGTCGCACAAGGTGCCCAATCATCTTTCCCCTTCGATTTTGGATCGATATATTATCTGATATATCGTAATATAATATTATCGTATAATTCAATCCAGGACAGATAAATGTGTGTATTCTTATAAGAGAGAGCTAAAATAGGCAATAAGACGAATTGGTTCAGTAGGATTCAACACATTTTCATACTATCACTAGCTGTCGCGAAAAGATTTTGTTTATACTAGCTGTACCCTGGTTTCACCCGCGTAGCATTAATTTCCGCAAATGTTTTTTTAAATTAATTAGCCTAAGTTACTCCTTACAAAGTTAGCTATCTGCGAATGAAAGTCCCATTAAAATCGGTCCAACCGTTTCGGAGATTAGCCGGAACAAACAAGGCTGGTTTTTTCATGTCTTTACCATATATACTTTCATATGCATTTAGTGAAAAGCTGTTATTTTTGAATTACAAACATACATCTCAATTTTATTTATCTGTACGTATAGATAAATAAATTGACTATAGATGGACAATCAATATCACCAAATGGAAAGGTCCGCATGCCGTGAGCAGCAGAGGTCGTCCAAGCGCCCGGTGGCAGGACGAGATTCTATCCGTTGCAGGAAGAGAATGGATGAGCACTGCCAAAGATAGGGATCTATGGAATTCTTTGGGGGAGGCTTTTACCCTGAGGGGGTCCACATAAGGAGATGAAACTGAGAAGTAATAAAACTAGAACATAAATGTATCCAACTCTTATTGTAGAATCTAATAAAGCTTTATTATTATTATTTATTATTATAGATAAAAGAGCCGTGATGGCCTTGGGGTTTGAGCAATCGCCTGCTATGCAAGCGAATAAGTAATTCAAATACGTATGTGTAGTGCCATCTTTCACGTGAGTACTTAATCATCTTCGGTGAAAAGATGGTTACAACAGCTCTGATTATCCATCCTTTAGGGGATCTTTCTGGGATGGTGTGACAATATTCCTTCACTTTAGGGGTTCTATCCTGTTATTTCCTAGTAACAGGATAGGGCCCACATGAGACGTGTAGAAAGGTACTACTACAGTTTAGTTTAAAATATCTTTATTTGATTAGACTTCTTACAAAGTACTTTCAAATCGTCAGAAAAATTACATACATGATTATAAACGTTACTACCGGGTTAAGAAGGTTGCTTTTGAGAAGTTGAGAAGACCCCTGCCTACCCCGTCAAGAAATACATCACATACAGGCGTGAGCGTATGTATGAATGAATATACAAAACTAGCTGTGCCCTGAGGTTTCACCCGCGTAGATTTAATTTAATTCCCGCGGCACCCTAAATGTTTTACAAACAAATAGGCAGACAGATGGACAGACTGACCGAGAAAAAAAAAATTGGTTTACTATGACAGTACCTTGCATAGGTACTTTCATTTGCACTTAGCAAATAACTCACGATTAGGTACCAATTCTTTGCGATGTTACACTCGTGATAATTTCTCAACGAAATGTCCGATTGGAATAAAACAAAAAGTATTTTACTTCTACATAAATGGCCTTGATAACACACTTAATTTGGATAATTGACTCAACTCCATTTAAGCTTAAATACTCCTTCCATTTCGAGTATTGCAAAAATAATAACATATTGAGATTAATTTTATTAGGTACCATGTGCGAAACTAATCAAATCTTTCGTATAACAAACGTAACAAAATTGTGTGTCGTTTTTTTTTGAGTCATCCCATACGTTCCATTACAAGCTCGGCATAATTTTATTCATAAGGCGCCTGGTAATAGAACTCCTGCGGCCTGATAGTATAATTTTACATAACATTATTACTACAGAAATTTCGTGCAATAAACGGGCTGCACGTAGGGCTACCCACCGGATTAATCTGGTTTGCACTGGTAAAATCTGATGCGTACTGGATTTATCCGATTCATTGCTGATCTATACTATGTTTGTAATTGATTGGCTCCAAAAGTATTGGAGCGATCTTGAAAATTCTTTCAGCAATGGATAGCTACATCATCAGGGAGTAACATAGGCTATATTTTATCCCCGTACTTTCACAGGAAGGGGAACTACGCGGGTGAAACCGCGTGACGTCCGCTAGTGTTTATTGACGTAAATATCGACAATGTGCTTTTTAACCGTAAAGTTCGTAGTGACAGAGCACTTAAGTTTTTAGAAAAATGCATTGGTTTACCTAAAAACTAGAAAAAAGCTGTAAGTACAAAGAGAAGTCAAATTTGGAGCACTCGTAACAGTAGGAAGTGTGTGAAGAGATGCATGAATGTGGATGAAGCGAAAGAAGGATCGTAGCATGTTTGTCTCTGCCCACCCTCATAGGATACAGGCGTCACCATATTTATGTATATACTTAAGATTGATGTTCGTTTGTTTGCGAAGTAGCCGCCCCTGTTCCGTCACCATGTTTCGAAGTGACAGGTGAGTATCGCCACCGATGCCTTTTACCACTTTTAGTAACCGCAACTACACCCCTGCTAGCCCTACTACACGATACAAGTCTGATTTCCATACAGAGTCAAACTTTCCCATAATGCGGTATCGTACCCAGGGGTGTGCCGTCTTCGCAACGACGCACGATTATTACTTTACGAGAAGTCAGCTACTGCCTTATTGTTCTTGGTCGAGGTGCTAAGTGCGGTTAGGTGACGCAGTCGTTGTAAATGCAGTTATTGTATCATGTCGCTTAGGACATTTTGTGCTTGTTGGAAATGAGCCCATAATTTTTTTCCTACAACGATGGATGGATTATGTGAAAGATGATATGGAAGAGAAAAATGGAAGAGCACATTGCACCAACCGTGAATAAAATGGATTAAGGGCTGGGCTACATATATATGCTCACGCCTGTATTTCCCCGAAGGGGTAGGCAGAGGTGTTGTAATCACAACACCCACTTTTCACCGAAGATTATTAACGCCAACGTGACAGATGGTGAGTCCATCGCCGTCTCAGACACATTACATACTACATTGAATTACTTCTCAGAAATATGCAGGTTTCCTCACGATGTTTTCCTTCATCGTAAAGCACGTGGTGTGTAAGTTTTTTAGTACAGGCCCCGCTGAGATTCGAACTTGCGTCGGTTGCGTAGCAGGCGACTGCTCAAACCTCAAGGCCACCACGGCTGAATAATCCATATTGATAATTAAAATGGAATAAGTATCCTGACTGTTTGATGAGAAGAGCATAATTACAGGTTTACGACAACATAACCTTGCCATCATTAACTTGTGACTTCATCTTATCTATACTAATATCATAAAGAGGAAAGATTTGTATGTGAGTATGTTTGTAACGAATTGTCTCAAAAAGTACTGGACAGACTTTGAAAATTCTTTCACCATTTGAATGCTACATTATCACTGATTCATACAAGCTATATTTTATCCTCGTACTCCTACGGAACCACGTGAAATCCAGTGGGTAAATAAATCTGTCTCCTACTTTTTCACTACTGAACCAGACTTACTGAACATTATGATATGTTTATTAACATATTATAAATTAACGTTTGCCAATTATGATTTACACATGTTTAACTTCACGTATAGGGCTGCTACATAAAAAAAATCAGAAAACTTCAACAAAAACCTTTTTTCTTACAGAAAAAGCCCGCAAAATAAATATTCCAGTTTATTCAAAAAGGCCTCCCATTAGCCGGTCAATCTACGCCCTAATAATAAACTGTGGGCTATATTTACAGAAAAAAGGTGTAATTTACACAAAAAGGGTAGGGTATAAAGAAATTTCGCACCATTTGTAAACAAACGAGCAGTATTTCCAGCCCTCGACACAGAACGCATCAAATACAGGACTTTTTCTTTCCTTGTCGGTTATGATGGTTTGAAAAGCGTTTACAAGCAAGATAGGATAGTGCCTGAGATGGTGATGGACTCACCATTAAATTACGCCTAAAAAAATGAACCCTGTAAAAAACGTTAAAACTTAAAAAAGAGAAAAATAAAATAAGAGCCGGGGTGGCTTAAGTCTGCTACGTAAGCGACGCAAGTTCGAATCCCAACGGGGCCTGTACGAATGAGTTTTTCAAAAAAACTTATCTACAGTGATTGCACACCACGTGCTTTACGGTGATAGAAAACATCGTGAGGAAACCTGCATATTTCTGAGAAGTAATTCAAAGACGTATGTATAGTGTCTGAGATTACGCAATATTTGTATGAGATATTTTAGTTCTTCACGTCACCGCTGGGAGTCGATGCACAGTTTCTCATACTAATATTCGGCGGAGACGCTAGCGAGTATAGATTACGAAAACGGTGGGAAACCGGTGATAAGGGATAGATACTGTTCAGTCATATAAATATACCTACTTGTATAATAACTCCTAACTTTCAACCTTAGCAAACGGTAGTTTTATAATGCAGCAAATATAACGATATAAATCTTTTTAGACAATCGAGAAGGCGATCCACATAATATTCGGCTGAGCGGTATAATATGCTCGACCGGCCGCGAGCCGGATATGAGGGCCTTTTGACCGGCTCGTCCGGATCAAGAGAGGCTACACTCCGGACATTTCATGGTTCTCTTTCACGTTTTAATTTATGACTTGGTAACCTTGATATTAACGTTAGTTATGTAGTTTATAAGTAGGTACTGCAGCGAGCAATTCTATCTGTATCTATACATCTATACAGATAAATAAAATTGAAGTGTCTAGTAGTGTTATTTTGTATTAGCTGTGCACTGCGGTTCCTAAACTAAATGTGTTTTTAATTAAGAGCCGGAACAAATAGACAGACGCAGAAAAAAATTAAAAATTTGTTTTTACTGTTAGTACCGTATATACTTTTGGAATTACAAACAGACACTTCAATTTTATTTATCTGTATAGATTTAAACAAATTTCAAGGGTCTAAACCAAACTAGTGTACATACAGTTTAAATATAAGCACAAACAGCTACGAATCTAGGAAAAATCGTTCAAAATAACACACTCACACAGACGCGCACACCTACGAGATTATAAGAGATTATAAATATAATGCCTAAATTTCTAACTGCTTAGATAGCTTCTATTTAAATAGATATGCCCGTTTATGATCCACCGGGGGATGATTATAAATCATTATTATTTTCTATGCCACTCCGAACCATCCTACAAACTATGCCATAGAGACACATTGGGAGCATTTTCAAGACTAGCGCCATCTGTCCAGTTTTGCTAAAACTATTATAATACAAAGCACGTCTCAACGGAATTGCTAATCAGTAATTTTAAGATATACGTATAGATGGCGCTAGCTGTTGAATGTAATTATGTATACCGGTTAAACATTAATTATGGTAAATATAATCACTTTTTAAGCGAAGAAAGAGAGTAAATCATTATTGAGCCGTATATTTAAATTCTGTTCAGCATTCATAACTTTTTTTTACAGAATCTGGACTTGCTTTTTGAAAGTAAACAAACTTATTTATACGCCAAGGCGCAAAGAAAAAATAAAATCCTTCTCTTTGCTTCGCCATAGTCGGGATAAAAGAAATAAAAATTCACATTCTAAAAAGCCAAAAACATTGGCTGATCCGACCGTGACAGGACTCGAACCTGCAATCTTCGGATCCGAAGTCCGACGCCTTATCCATTAGGCCACACGGTCTACAACAACTTCGATCAAAATTATTGAAATGTTTATAAAATATATCGATCGCTAGTAAACAAAAAACAAATAGCACCTATTTATTAGGTAGAAATCTGTACAGATGAATATAATTACAATGTCTGAATGGGATTCCCAATTTCCAACTTCTTATTCATTCATTTGGAGGCATATACGATAAGTACATAATTTCCGGCCATTCTCTCGACTTTAGCTTATGTTATATCTAACGAGGAGATGTCAAAATTCCAAGTAGTACTGGATAGTAGTTAGTAGCCTATACTAATATTATAAAGAGGAAATGTATGTATCTTTGTAACAAATTGGTTCATAAAGTACTGGACCGATCCTTAAAATCCCTCCACCATTTGATACAACATTATCACTGATTAAAATAAGCTATATTTTATCCCCGTACTCCCATGGGAACGAGAACTACGCGAGTGCAACCGCGTGACGGCCGCTAGTTACTAATAATAACTTGACAAATCTGAAAAGTGACTGCGCATTTAATTTTTTGCTGGTAATAAGGTTATATTAGAAACACACACATATGCTCACGCCTGTATTCCCCGAAGGGGTAGGCAGAGGTGTTGTAACAACACCCACATTTCACCGAAAATGATTAAGTGCCAACGTGACAGAGAGTGAGTCTATCGCCGTCTCATGCACTATACATACTCCTTCACCGTAAAGCACGTGGTGTGAAATAACTGCACATAATTTCGAACGGATTTGCACTTACGTAGCAGGCGACTGCTTAAACCCCAAGGTCATTACGGCGTTATATTGCTATTAATAAGTTTATATAAGACGTGGCGTCCTCTAGTGGCGAAAATGTAAACTATATAAAAAAAAATCCAATCATGCCGTGTTTGGTATCAAATGGAAGGCCTTAATGAGCAGACCGAATTAAATATTAGTTTTGAATATAGCTTTGAATGAATGTAACCGATAAATGTGAGAATTCTCTAAAATAACCACCCATTTAAAGTGCAAACATTGATTAAGTTAATTAGAAAAAGAAGATTAAGAACGTGATTTTTGAATAGTCGGTTTTAGAGTTTTATCTTTTTCTAGAAAAGATAACATTGTGACACAAATAGTATTTTCTTTAAACGTTTAATATATACTGCCATCTGTTAAACTAACGGAGAACTAAATTGTTATTATTTGCTTTGATTGTGTTCTACATTCTAAGTTGTTGAATTCTATTTTAGTTTTAGCGAAATACGAGAGATGGCGCAGTTTGTCATATTTCCCTATTGTTTCCATAGATGGCGCTATATGTAGCGCTAAGTAATAACATAATTCACAAGTGTACTCTACCTAAAATTTTATCTGTGACTTGCACCAATTATAACATATTTAATATTATAAAACTAGCTGTGCCACGCGGTTTGACCCGTGTAGGACTATAATACATACATACATATGCTCACGCCTGTATTCCCCGAAGAGGTAGGCAGAGATGTTGTAATAACTACACCCACTTTTCACCGAAGATGATTAAGTGCCAACGTGACAGATGTTGAGTCCATCGCCGTCTCAGGCACTTTACATACGTCATTGAATTACTTCTCAGACATATGCAGGTTTCCTCACGATGTTTTCGTGTGTTTGATGTTTTTGTGGTGTGAAATCACTGTACATAAGTTTTTTAGAAAAACTCATTGGTACCGGCCCCGCTGGGATTCGAACTTGCGTCGCTTGCGTAGCAGGCGACTGCTCAAACCTCAAGGCCACCACGGCTCTTATAGGACTATAATATATGATATAAGTAAATTATTGTTATATTTTTTCAAAAATGATATATATATATAATATGTTTATAACATAAAAACAGACAAACTTGTGTTTCTCTGAAAAGATTTTTTATTATAATATAACAGCACATTCTTCTACCTTAACTTAAATTAAATATCTTAAAAACTACAGAACAACTCACCTGAAAAGAGAAACAACAATATTATGCTGTTTCCAATAAACTCATTAAACAATATTAAAATAAATGTAATTTTTCATTATAATCATATGACAGCCTCTGTCAGAAATAAAATAAAATCTTTTTAATTACATCATCAACTTAAACACAACGACATTTAAAATTAGTATTTAATGAAGTAAACGAGTACATTCTGATTCAAAAATAATTATCCACTGACATATTTACATATATATAATGATATGAGCTATCAGCTCTCAGTGAAAGTCCCGTTCAAATCGGTCCAGCTGTTTCAGTGAGACAGAGAGAAGAGAACATATAAACAAAATATACATACATTTAGTGAAAAGCTGTTACTTTGGAATTACAAACAGTCACTTCAATTTTATTTATGTGTATAGATTAGATACGACACAAATATGTAGATAACCAGGTAGCTCCGACTCCATGCTTACATTTCTAGATGAAGTAAGACGCAAATAATGAATTAAAGTAATAATACTCGTAATTATTATAAAGTTTAAATTATTCTTCTGTTCTGTAGACTCAGGACTTTAGACTGGATCCAGTTTGATAGGACTTTCACTGGCAGGTACTCGATGCGATACCTAAAGATTTACTTTGCTCGATAGTAAATATTTCGAAATACACGGAACTCGGATACACGCAGTAGCAACTGTGCCATGAGGTCCTCGCCTTACTACATAATCAAAAATAAACAAAATTGTGAGATTGAATTTTTGTGTGTATGTTTGTAATGAATAAACTCAAAAACTTCTGTGCCGATTTCAAAAAATCTTTCACCATTGGATAGCTACATCATCAGCGAGTAACATAGGCTTTTATTTATCCCTGTACTCCCACGGGAACGGGAACTACGCGGGTAAAACCACAACGTCCGCTAGTATAAAATAAAAAATGTTAGATGTGTTTAAAAAAATATTAAGTATTAAATATCAAGCTTAATACTCAAGTACACATCGGGCCACAAATTATTGGGCCACTTGTAACATGTAAGTGGTTGGTACCGGAGTTCCCAGAGACTTGCCGAGTCCGTCTTGAGAGCCAATTTGCCGGTGCCCGGGAAACACTCAGACTAAATGTGTTTGCCCTTATCCTAGCGTTAACGACAACTGCCTATTTCCTCATTCTCAAGGGAGACCTTTTAGTGGCCTGAAGTGTACAAGGATTTATAATGACTAATGTGAGATGGTTACCTACTTGAAAATAAGTAGGTATATACTTAACAACTGCCTTACTACCTACTTGAATACGGATAATTTAGTTTTTTATATAATTCTTGACTTGTTGAGCGGATATTTTTGGCTTAAAAAAAGCTTTAATTTTTTTTTGAAATTGTCGTTTTATTTTTTAATTTTGCCGTAGTTTTGTATTTAACATTTAATTATCCAACAAATTATATTAATTTGGATGGAAAAAAATATAGGATGTTTTTGATATTTTCAAATTCATACATATGTAAAGTAAACCTGTGGCAAAAATTTACCCCTACGTAAATATGAAAGAGTTTGTGCAGTCGCCTGCTACGCAAGCGACGCAAATTCGTCGTGGACGTAAATTTTCTGCCTTGCATCCTATGATATATATACAACTGCTGTTCTATATTTATGGTAACGTGGTAATTTTACCACGATTAGATCATTAGATCTAAGTCCTATATAATTTGTGTAAGAACAAGATTATTTGCGGCATGTGAAGTCAAAGCTTGCAAATACAGGGGTCAAGGCTCCGACTATGATGTTGTCCTATCCGGTGTCGAGACCCTTGATCCGTGGGGTCCTAGCGCTATAAGGCTTTTTAAGAAATAACAAATAGGTTAGTCGACATCACAGGAGACCGAAGAGCTGGCAGCTACCTCGGACAAAGAATTAGTCTTGCCATTTAAAGACTCCTTTTAATAATATATTTTAGTTATTATATTATATTTTTTAATGCAATTTTAGTTCAATATGACCTAAGTAGGTACTTAGAACCAATTTGTAATAGTACTTAGGTAAGTGCATAGCTTTGCCGCACTGAATTAATTCAGTCGAACAATCTCTATATCTCAAACTAATAAGTAGATTTTCCAAAGACATTATCTCTCTGCCTATCTGAGGACATTATTAAACCGTTACAGAAATCAAATATAACAACCGGTCGATAGAGTCCAAACTCAGTTAAACTATATAAGTATCAAGACTATTTATAGAGAGCTGTCAATTTCGTTCCGATCAAAGTCCTGCCGATCGATTAAAAACATCTGCCTTAAACTGAACTTGTTTTGAATATTTTTGACGAATAGACTCTAGGTGGTGCACATATGGTGTGTATTCGGTTGTGTTGTGTGTAAGTGGGTAGCGAAGATAGGATCATTTTTTCAACATTCTTGAGTCGGCGGGTGGCCGGAGAACGAGACTATAGTACTGTGGTATCTCAACCAATCGTCTTGCTTTATTTTTAGATGAAACAATGCCGCTTTTGTTGTGGGCGTGGCGTCCATTGTTGCGCACAATGGGAAGACAGTGGGGCCCTTTGTGTGCATTGTGTGGCCCATTGTCGGGCCATTGTTGAGTGTGGGTGGGCCACGCGCTGCAAGGAGGTGTGGTTAGCTGAAAAATCTTTTACCTAAATCATTTAGGTTGTATTTGATTCGTCGAGACATGCATTGGGAAAGCTGAGAAAATGCTTGTAGGTTACTTATAAGGTAGGTACACTTAGGTATCTACAACCTCTAGAAAGTAGACATTTATTTTATAATCTGAGTAGATTCTAATAAGGTAATCATACGTTGATTGTGCTTGGTTGTGCCCTAACCTATGTTATTTAACTTTTCCGCGCACAAACTCCTCTAGGATTCAATAAAGATGAAAAAGAAAGAATGAGGTTGCTCAAGCTACGCATTTAGTTATAAGTAGAACTACTAGATTTTTAATTATGTTAATTTTATCGACATTTGTGCATTGGAATGGTGTCCATGGGCTTATGTTTCTTAAGCGATTTGTTTTGTACTCTTAAAATTGTATAATTTTTTTTGGAAGAGAGTAATTACTGAGTTTCTTGCCAGGTTCTTCTCAGTAAAAGCAACCTTCTGAACCTGGCGGTAGCATGAACAATCTTGTAAATTATGTCATTCTGACGATTTGAAAGTGCTTTGTAAAAATTCTAATCGAATAAAGATATTTTTGACTTTGACTTTGACTTTGAAAGAAAATTTATTTATCGTAAAACAAAGATGTGACGCAGCATTAATTAAAATTAGATAAGGTGCTAATTAGATGGTTATTTTAAGTACATTGCACTGTTGCTCTCTCTGTTGTTAATTAATAATATGTACCTACCTATATTCAACAATTGAGACCATAGAAATTATATTGTATCGATTAAATGTACATGATGCCAGCCGAGTTTCTTGCCGGGTCTTCTCAGAAGGCTAGTTTCCGAACCGGTGATAAATTTTCGACATTCATAAGAGCCTTACCAGGGCCCGAAGTGAATAAATATTTTTTGAGATGACACACATTATATCTCACATCGTTTTCCTTCACACACACCAGACACCTATTCAAATAACGAAACAGTTCGCATACAACCGCAATTCAACTTCATTCATTCGAAAAACTTTCAAACAGTGAGTTGCTTATTCAAAGTCAAAGTCAATAGTATCTTTATTCGATTAGACTTTTTACAAAGTACTTTCAAATCGCCAGAATGACATAATTATACAGGATTATACATTCAGATTGTTTTTCTATTCTACTTATAGAATACTAGCGGACGACACGCGGTTTCACCCGCATTGTTCTCATTCCCATGGGAGTACGGGGATAAAATAATGTAGCTTTCCAATAGTGAAATAATTTTTGAAATCGGCACAGTGGTTTTTGAGTTTATTCATTACAAACATACACACAAAAATACAAATATTTCCTGTTTATTATAGTAGAAGGTACCTATATTATTTCTGTTATGACGAAATATACCATAATACGACAAAACTGTACTTAAACATATTTTGATTCTAAACGTTAAGCAATTAGTGATGGTAAGGGTTCATTGTCGCAGGCAAAACTTTGATTGGCTTCAAACCCGTGGCTGGAATACAGGCCAATTATACCCAACAGAGGCGGTTCAGCCAAGTTTTATTGTACGGAACCGCCGTCACCGGCAGGCGGGGATCAATAGGCCAATAATTAAAACCGCACTGGAGAATTTCTTCGATATTCAGCATTTTAATTAAATCAATTGTTTTAGTTAGAACCAGTGGATTGGCTGGGCTTTTCGATTACATTACAACAATGTATTGTATATATGACAATAACAATGTATTGTATTGTATAATATATATTTTTTAAAAGAGTAATTGTTGAGTTTCTTGCCGGGTTCTTCTCAACAAAAGCTACCTTCCGAACCCGGTGGTAACATTTATAATCATGTATAATGTATTTTGTGTCCTTCTGACGATTTGAGAGTACTTTGTAAGAAGTCTAATCAAATAAAGATATTTTGAATTGAATTTGACAATTAGCTTTGGTCATAGACTGCGGCGTGCTCAACTTTACATTGATTCACCGTCATACACTCAATTGAACACTGTTCTATTGAATTAGTATCAGCGCCTATATATAAATATCTATACAGCATAATAAAATTGAAGTGTCCGTTTGTGATTCCAAATTAAGAATTTTTTTACTAACTTTCTAACATATTTTTTATATATAAAAAGACTCCTATTAAGTCAAGGCGGGTGAAAATGCGCGACACAGCGTATACAGTATGTATCCCTCAGATCGATGGGGGGTCAACTCAAAACATTTGCGATAATAATAATTTTTATTTATTTTTATTTTATAATTTATAATAATTTGCGATAAAAAATAAGATCATAAAACAGACCTCAACATGTATTTCTACACCTAGTTTTAAGAAAATATTAAAAAATTCAAAACTTGTAAAATATCTACTGCCTAAGTAATACATTCAAGCGACCTATGATAGCGATTTCCAAAAAAAATAATTATTGAGTTGAGCTTCTATCGTTCTGAGGGTGTCTTATATTCCTTTAAAATAAATACATACCATTAGTGTGACCTTTTCACCCGCGAAAAGTAAATTTCATAGGTGGAAGCGTAATTTAAAAATAAATAGTCTAAGTTACTCATTGGAAAATTAGCTATGAACCAGTGAAAGTCCCACTAAAATCGGCCCTGCCGTTTCGTAGATTAGATTTTTAAATTTGATTTTTCTATATCTGTACCATATGCATTTAGTGAAAAGCTGTTATTTTGGAATTACAAACAGACACTTCAATTTTATTTATCTGTATAGATGGTTTAAGTGACTTATAAGTGATGAGGAGAAGATTGACATAGTCCGATCGAACAGACATGAGAAAAAAGGAGATGTTACAGTAGGCCTAGACAAAGCGATATATAATGTATGTAAACGCCATAAATCAGTCACGTGGCAAATGTCATTCCCGTACATTTTGTATCGTTTCTTAATAGAGCATGAGGATAATGTCACTTTGTAGGCTTTTAGCTAGTGATGGCAAACGAGCCCGAGGCCGGTCTCCTACCAGATGGACCGACCAAATAAAAGACTAGGTCCCCGAGGTGTAGCGCCTTCGTCAGGGCTGCGATGAACAGAAGCCGATGGAAACAAATAGTTCACTCCAAGTGCGGACCTCTCGTTGATGACCACGATCCTCAGTCATGAGGGAACGACTAGAGAGAGAGAGCTAGTGATATTTGTATTTACCTCCCCATTCGTATAACGTGACGTATTCATAAGAGTCTGAACTACACTGAAATAATCGATAATAAGCAAACATGCACAGGTGCATTGTGTAGTGATATTACGTCCGATACAATAGCGCCCCACGCTACCCCACCGCTGGGCTTTGGACCGTGATCGTGAGCGTGAGGTTTGAGCAGTCGCCTGATACGCAAGCGACGCAAGTTCGAATCCCAGCGGGGCCTGTACCAATGAGTTTTTCTAAAAAACTTATGTACAGTGATTTCACACCACGTGCTTTACGGTGAAGGAAAACATCGTGAGGAAACCTGCATATTTCTGAGAAGTAATTCAATGACGTATGTAAAGTGTCTGAGACGGCGATGGACTCCCCATCTGTCACGTTGGCACTTAATCATCTTCGGTGAAAAGTGGGTGTTGTGATAACAACACCTCTGCCTACCCCTTCGGGGAATACAGGCGTGAGCATATGTATGTATGTATGTACATTTATACATATAATTTTATTCCGTAATGTTTTGTGGAACCGATGGTAGGTTATTCGTCGTTCATAAATGCCTGACCAGGAGCCCAATGAGCTCTTATTGCAATGATAGTTCAGCTGTGTGACAGTGACAGATGTATACACGTCATTTACGCCTGTCTCATGATAAGAGTAAAACTATCATGGCAAAAAGAGATCATGGTAAGGCCCCAGGGCCTAAATTGACTAAATCATTTTCATTTCCACCTCGGTCTACCCCGGAAGAGCTTTTATAAATAGTATTGCCACATCACCTACATACAAATTGTTGTGGTGTCCCCGAATGTGTGTGTAAAAAGGAAGGTCCCATATCTGCGTCGGGCGCGGCCGATCGATACCACAGTCTCGCCACCCATTGTACCTTACATAACCTTCTGCTCTACAATCTCACGATTATACAAACTCTAAAATATCTTTATTTGATTAGACTTTTAACAAAATACTTTCAAATCGTCAGAATGCAAATTTGTCATGTTTGGCAATCGTTACAGGTCGTTCGGAGGCTTAAAACCCAGATCACAGATTTTCCTCGTTAAAGGGGTTGCGGAGGTCAGATCGCAGTCGCTTCGTATAAAAATCAAGTGATCAGCCGCATCGGGTTGAATCAAGTGCCGACCCCAACAATGTATGGGATAAGGCCAGGGAGATGATGACTTTCAAATCGTCAGAACGACACAATTATACATGCTACCGCCAGGTTCGGAAGGTTATTTTATTGAGAAACTAAGTAATTATTATTTTCAGAAATATTACCGATACGGTTTTCAAAATACAAAATCAAACACATCAAAATGTAGGCAAGTAGCGTAAAGTAGCGTTGAAATCAATCCAGCTGTTTTGAAGTTTAGCCGGGACTAACAGACAGACTAAAGAGATATATATTCTCACAAATATTTGTAATATTTTAGTTATTATATTTGACAATTGAGCATTTGTGCTGTGTCCCATGGGCTTATATTCATGAGATATAAATACTGTAACCAAAAACATTGTATAATATATATTTTTTTAAAAGAGTAATTGTTGAGTTTCTTGCCGGGTTCTTCTCAACAAAAGCTACCTTCCGAACCCGGTGGTAACATTTATAATCATGTATAATGTATTTTGTGTCCTTCTGACGATTTGAAAGTACTTTGTAAGAAGTCTAATCAAATAAAGATATTTTGAGTTTGAGTTTGAGTTTGATATACATACAATATATATACAAGAACTGAATTTACTTTCATACGCATTTAGTGTAAAGCTGTTAATTTGCAATCACAAACAGACACTTAAATTTTATTTGTCTGTATGTATAGATAATTGATATAGATTCTATTTAGTAAGCCTATATTTATACAGTGGTTCTATTTGACTGAGTAAAGTTTAATTTTAATGTCCAAAAAAAAAGTTACGAGATCTTTCATCATTCTCGTTCATTCATCCCACACACCTACTCCCAATAATATAACCCTACAATCGATCTTCCCAAAAAAACACCTACCACCCCATTAGTATGAAGTCATAAACAATATTAAAAAATGCCGGTACGCCATAAAGTCTTTGACATCAATAACTACCAACCGTTTGCCTAATCATTGGGACTTAACAGACACCTGCCTTTGCCATATATATTTAATAAAAAGATCTATTCAAAACAGGGGAAGTGGTAAAAAAGGGAACAATGAATGTATCGCTTTCGATGCTGTCTTGTTTTTTTATAATTTCATTCATAAATAGGCGAAGATATTTAACGTTTTCATATTATAGGACTGTGACTGCCTTAACACGTCAAGTGGCTTATACACAGTGAATTTGATATTGGCCCGGTTTTTATTCTTCTTCTCAATTGGACACTCTTTCCAAAGAGACCATCAAAGCAGTTTTGCTCAAAAAAGGATATTATACTGTAAGTGATTATATTTGTGATAAGGAAGCCTGGGATGTATCTTTGTCGGAAAATTATTGTAAATAATCCCATTGGCACTGTGCTTTTGCTACAATTAATTAATCTTAGTTTGATCTTTGCTTTGACTGGCTGGAATTTGCCATGCTCACAAATATTTGTAATATTTTAGTTATTATAATTGACAATTGAGCATTTGTTGTCTTTGGCAATCGTTACAGGTCAGTCGGAGGCCTAAAATAGTCTGACAACTGGTTTAACCCAGATCACAGATTTTCCTCGTCAAAGGGATTGCGAAGGTCAGATGGCAGCCGCTTCGTATAAAAATCAGGTGATCAGCCTCATCGGGTTGAATCAAGTGTCGACCCCAACAATGTATGGGATAAATAATAATTTACTGCAATTGTTATCAGTCAGTCTTTTTTGTGTAGGTAATTGAGAACCTTCACATTTACTCGCTATTTTTTTTATTGTTGCAATAAGCACGAGAATGTTATTTAAATAACCGCATCTTTAAGGTATAAACATGGCTTTAAATCAAAGTACCGTAACAAAGACAATTTTAAATTAATTTAATGGCTAGTGTCGTCGCATGATTATATTATTACTATGGGCCCCTGCCTCCCCAATAGGGGCTCCATGCTATTCAGTTTGGTAAGAAATACACCTACACCATTATAGCATACATAATTACATAACATCTATATCTATACAGATAAATAAAATTGAAGTGTCTGTTTGTAATTCCAAAAGCTTATCAATAAATACATATAAAAGAATATACGATACTGATAATGATAAAAAAAAACTAATTTTCAAATTTTTTCGCTGTCAGTTTGTTCCGGCTAATCTCCGAAACGGCTGGACTGATTTTAACGGGACTTTCACTGACAGGTAGCTGATATTACAAGGAGTACCTTAGGCTACTTTTATTAAAAAAAAACTATTAGGGTTCCGCGGGTCACCCATGAAACTAACTCTACGCGGGTAAAACCTAGAGGCAGAGCTAGTTATTAAGTATTAATATTATTATTATATTATATTTCATAAACCATATTTTACAGAATTTCAATTAAATAAACTTATGACGAAGATAAATACTTTTTTGCATATATTTAATATAATAACTGATTAATCAGAGGAGTCAAAAGCAGAGGCATTACTTTTATAGATTTTCTGTAAATTGAACAACGCAATAGTATTCTCTCAATAGAGTCCAAATACGAGCAGTTGTGCACACATCTAAATATATATGACTGACTGACTGACAACGTGATCTATCAACGCACAGTCGGGCAGAAATTTGGCATACAGATGTTATGACGTTGGCATCCGCTAAGAAAGGAATTTGATTAATTCTACCCCCAAGGGGATAAAATACTAGATCTACGAGGGTGAAACCGCGGGGCACATGTAGTATTTCTATAAAATCTTTTTTAAACTGTAAAATTAGTTTGACGTCCAGAATAAAAAAAAATTGTAAGATTATTGTTGACTAGTTGGAAAAATGTGCATATTTTACGACAGAGTGTCTGAGCTATCTATAAGCCATGGACCCCCTAAAGTACCAGGGCGAGACGGCGCGCCATCCATTGTGACGCAAATCCGAATCACCTCTGCATACGCAGCTTTTAGATAAACTGCTCTCCCGCTCTGTTCTTATACTATACCTTTTATTGTCAAATCATATCTTCATTCAAAATTCAATTCAATTCAAAATATCTTTATTTGATTAGACTTCTTACAAAGTACTTTCAAATCGTCAGAAGGACACAAAATACATGATTATAAATATTACCACCGGGTTCGGAAGGTTGCTTTTGTTGAGAAGAACCCGGCAAGAAACTCAACATTCACTCTTTTAAAAAAAATTATTATGCAATGCTATTGGTTTACAGTATTTATATCTCATGAATATAAGCCCATGGACACAGTTATAAAGCTCAATTGTCAAATATAATAACTAAAATATTACAATTATTTGTGAGCATGGCAAATTCCAGCCAGTCAAAGCAAAGATTCTTCTTTACTAACTACCAAATTCCAATGCAAATTTTAGTTTGCATAGAGGTAATGTTCTTAGTTTTGACGTTTTAGTTTAATCGTTAAGTTTTGGTACGGAATGACAAAATGGTCACTTAGGTGCAATTCATATTATGATTCACGAATGATTACAATAATTGTAGATGTTAGTCCCTAACCAACTTTTTATGATGCTATTTGTCACAAAAGCAATTAATATTTTGTGGACCATTTTAGGATTCTTCATATGAAAGTGTGAAACAGGAATTGCGAAATATTAAATCATTCGAGAAATTTTGTCATTTCGGTGAAGGTGATATTCGGATCACATTATGATTCTCCCAAAGTGGCCTTTTTAGAACTGATGGTAAGCCCCTGATGGTAAGTGCCTACCGTATAATCGGTTGCATGCGTTGTGCTGACTCTTTAAGAATTAGCCTTCTTAAAGAACCCCATGCGGTCTTTACTAAGGAATCTCTTTGACGAGGGCCTTCGTAATATGAATTTAGTGCAGATTCTAATATTTTGTAATTTGGTTAAATATAATACTAGTATTGTTATTTAGGCAGGTCTAAGACGTATATTCAGTTGATTGTGTGCCATATACAATACACACACAAAGACACAATCGCACAAAACAACCATTACTGCCGCGTTTTGATACCGCCATCATAAACGCTTTATAGCGCATTTCAATATTATGTTCCGACAAAACATATTAACTGCTGGATGATGCTTCTGAATTCAGTAATGTACATACATACATACATATTCTCACACCTGTAATCAACGAAGGCTGAGGAGGGGAAAAAGTGTTGTAATAACAAAACACACTTTTCACCGAAGATGTGTGCCGACGTGACAGAAGTTGAGTCTATCGCCGTTTCAGGCACTATACATACGACTTTGAATTACTTCTCAGACATATGCAGGTTTCCTCACGATGTTTTCCTTCGCCTTGTATCTTTACCGCCCGTATCTTTCGGGCCTTACAAGCCTTAAGTAGATAAACACGGCCTTCGAAAGGGTTCTTCCAGCAAAGCTATGCGCAGGTGCCACTATCATACATCAAACTGGTATAATATCACAAAACTGACAATAGCTCCGTCGTGTGTTGTGTCACACAATGGGCGGATGTCGGGCGAACACTGGAGCGGCACTCGAAAACGTATTGCTCGCGGAAACTCGCCCTTATTGTGACGCACATAAAACCGTTTTCAACCATTATGTGAGACGTAAGACTGGGAACATTTTCAGCTCGCTTCGTGTTAAGCGGAGTGTACACACTGCTACATGTTAGTGAAAACCGTACCAAGTTCAGTAACGCAGCTTATAAGAACGATAATGAAGAAATGGTGCTGCTTGTGGGGGCTGGTCATCTCAAGCTACACATTTAGATATAAGTGGAACTACTAGACTTTTAATTTATGTAAATTTTTATCGACATTTTTTGTCCATTGGAACTGTGTGAATGGCTTACATTTCATAGGTTATTTATTTTTTATTTTTTATGTGTATAATATTTTTGAAAAGACTACTTACTGAGATTCTTACCAGGCTCTTCTCAGTAAAAGCAACCTTCCGAACCTGGCAGTAGCATGTAAAATCGTGTATAATTATGTCATTCTGACGGTTTTAAAGTACTTTGTTTTAATTATTGTGTTTGAGTTTGAGATGCGTTCAAACAGATAAAACACTTCATTTTGTGTGGATGTAAATGTACTTCAATAATATATAAAGATATTCCTACTATATACAAGATATACGGAATGCCTACCATTATTGGTTTAAGCAGAGCGTATTAAGAACTTCTGAGCTTTGACGTTTCATTTTGGTATCGTAAAATTAAATTCTTAATACGCGCTGCTTGTAGTTGGCTCCCAGATCCCGTCAGGAGCAGAGAAATAGTGGGGATTACTGCATGTGTTTTTATTCGCCTCGCGCCATACATATAGACAGAGACTTATAAAATGACTATTGCACATTCAAGGGTACTCGATCTTAACTTAAGACGGGAGCTATACGTAGGAAAGTTTGTTTGAAATACGTTCTGCACTAACCTTAGTATCTCCAAGCAGACACACAGTGTCGTCTCAACTGCTTGTTGGAAAACGTCTCGTAGAATTTTGCTATATACAAGTTTTCCTCGCATTTACCTATGTGTCTGATATTTTATATTTTCTGTTCGCTGTTTTTACATTTCATTTCTTCCACATTTCTAGTTTTGGATTTATCTTTTACTGTTTATTGGGTTATATCTAAATAGGTGAAAGGCACAGTGGAAACCATTGTGGGTATACGCTTATGTTATTTAGCAAGCTAAGTGCCGCGTGGGTCATGTGATAAATAGTTGTTTGGTATGTAGGTTCAAAGTTGTAAGGAAAACTGCATCTGAGATTTTTTTCGTAGAAATTCTCACCAGTTACCAGAATGCATATGCATATGCTCACGCCTGTATTCCCCGAAGGGGTAGGCAGAGGTGTTGTAATCACAACACTCACTTTTCACCGAAGATGATTAAGTGCCAACGTGACAGATGGTGAGTCCATCGCCGTATCAGACACTTTACATACGTGATTGAATTACTTCTCAGAAATATGCAGGTTTTAAGCACGATGTTTTCCTTCACCGTAAAGAATGTGGTGTGAAATCGCTGTCCATAAGTTTTTTAAAAAAACTCATTGGTACAGGCCCCGCTGGGGTTCGAACTTGCGTCGCTTTCGTAGCAGGTGACTGCTCAAACCTCAAGGCCACCACGGCTACCAGAATGCTTTCAAGACCTATGTAGGTTCGGGTTCTGATCCCTATTTATTATCCACCTGGGGATCAATATTAATAAATAATTTTTATGCCGCTCTGATCCACCCTGCCATATTGTGATAGTCTAGTCATCCTTTAACAAAGTTTTGGGACTGTCAAAGTTGCATCTGAGAAATGTATCATAGAAAGTTACCCTAATTATCTTCTGCCTTTCTTCAAGGACCCCTTTTCCAAGGATCTATTAAAAAATGGTGATAAGAGTGATTTTAGCTTTGTCGTCCAAAACCGACGCACTTGAGATTACAATGCAAGCAATTCAAACATGTTTAATCAAAAGTCGACCATAATACATTGAACAGTGGGCGTGGATAATACTAGTTTCAATTTACAATTAAATAGCTGTGCACGCGTCAGATTCCAATCTGTAACATAATAGGATGGGCTGTGGAGGCGCGATAGTCGATTGTATGCACATTCGTACAGGAGTTTGGGAGCTAAGTACTTTCACTGGAATTAAAATTAGTTACGTATTCTACTGGCTGCCTCGTTGGTATAGTGGTTGCAAACACTACTGCAGAAGATGACGGTTTTTTCCATCTCCTATTTTTCGTCTATAAGTACATCTCTGCCTACCCCTATATGTACTTCTACTGTCTATTTATGAGGAGCTCGTGGAACTGTTGCTATTGCGAATATCATTTGATCAGCGAAGTTAAGCAACCCTAATCCTAGTCAGTTATTGGATAGATGACCGCCCGAGGTCCCTCCGTGCTTCGGAGAGCACGTTTAGCCGTCGGTCCCGGTTGCCAATTTAACATCTTTGGCAATCGATACAGGTCAGTCGGAGGCCTAAGAGAGTCTGACAACTGGCCTAACTCAAATTTCCAATTTTCCTCGTTAAAGGGGTTGCGAAGGTCAGATGGCAGTCGGTTCGTATAAAAATCAGGTGATCAGCCACATCGGGGTGAATCAAGTGCCGAACCCAACAATGTATGGGATAAGGCCAGGGAGATGATGATGACAGTCTAACTACTTATTCAATTACAGTACATGTATAACATAGAATTTACATAATATGCTAGCTTCAAAGCAGAATAAATGGTACCTATTCGTTCGCTAAGATTTCTTAAATGCACAATAATTTTTTAAAAGCAAATTCCCAATTTAAGAATTAAAAAAAAAGAGTGTTATATGCAAATGTTCAAAAAACTCAGTGTATTTGTCAGATACTTATCAAAAGCGGTCACGAATATCAAGAAAAAAAAATTATGAGAATCAAAACATCAATGCATTTGCAAAAAAATATCAGGAGGTCACTGTCCCTTTCCATAAAATATTTGAACGAATTGTACCCTATTGACAACTTTTTAATGAATCTATATGGATAAAATAAGTTGAAGTGTCTGTTTGTATGGAAGTTTTTTTTAATGTAGATATCCTACGTTAAAGAAAACTATTTAAAGAAACCCTGTCTGTCCGTCAGTTTCTTCCAGCTAATCTCTGAAACAGGATTTTCACTGGTAGATGTCTGCAAGGAGAATTATTTTTTTTAGTATCAAAAGCTAAGTAACATAGTTTTATCTATACTAATGTTATAAAAAGGAAAGATTTTTATGTAATTATGTTACAAACATAATTACATAAAAATCGAATTTGCTCAAAAAGTGCTGGATCGATTAAAAAAAATCTTTCACTATTTGAATACTACATCATCAGCGAGTAACATAAGCTATATTTTATCCCCATACTCTTACGGGAACGGGAACTACGCGGGTGAAACCGCGAAGCACAGTTAGTACAGAATAAAAACCAATATCAGTCATAATCAATGAGAAGAGGGGTAATATTTAAGGAATACAGGGGGTTTTAAGTCGTTGGGGGAAACACAATGGTGTTTTTCATAGCCGGGACAATGCACGTCTATACTGACAGGTTGGTAATATATATGTTTTTCCAAAGTTAACAGTGAAGTCAAGTTTTCCAGTCGCGATATATTTATGCGTGTTGTTTTCTTTTTAAATTTGCAACGTTTTCATATTGGACGATAACTGTAACGACACGATAACTGCACGATATCGTATTACTGGTAATTTGATACGTATGCTCACGCCTGTAATCCCCGACGTAGGCAGGTGTTGTAATAACAACATCCACTTTGATTTATCGCCGTCTCAGACATATGCAGGTTTCCTTACGATGTTTCCTTCACCGTAAAGCACGTGGCGTGAAATCACTGCACAAAAGTTTTTAGAAATCATTAGCACTTTTTTTTATTGATTTCGTTGTATCGGTTTGAATCGGGTGATGACACAGTGTAGGGCGAAACTTTGGTTAGTTAAACACTAGGGGGTGGCGCATTGGTGAACGTGGACGAAATATTCATTAGAATGCATCCAAGGAAGGACTTACAAAATATTCTTATTCAGAAAGGTTTTGTTAAATCTTGTTTTAACATATTTAATATTAAGGAGTTTTCATGCAAAGTTTGCAGGTAATTAACTTTTTTGTTTTTTCCTACTTCTGTCAAATACACAAGGTTATACAGTCTATTATTAAATATCTTAAAACATTGTAAATGTAATGTGCAACAAATTATAATTAGGATTTATCAGATTTAATACCGACCGATATGTTCACAGTCGTCCGATATCGTTGACAAGTATCGGTGTCGTTACCGTCGCAGTGTGAAAGCGGCCAATGGCTTTAACAAAATCATGTGCGAGTTTTCAAATGTTAGTTAAGTGTTTCTTTAAGAAAATCGTGCATGTCGTTAATTCTTGTACAAAATTCCTCGTGTCTAGTTAACGATGCCGCGGTAACGAACCGCTCATATTATTTCTCGTGAGGCTTTCAAAACATTGTGTCATTCAAAGTTCCCTTTATTGAGCGTCCGCTTGTTGCAACATTGAAATAACACACTCAAATTCTAATAAGTAACCAAGGCGTCACAAAAGCTTTTTATTGTTAGTATTCTACGCTGGTGGCAAGCTAACTTACAGCTGCCGTCACGAGCTTTGATCGCTCAACGAAAATAGAGGGGATAACTTGTATTTGTTCGTGGTCACTCCATAGAAGACCAAAAAATTACATTTAATGTTAACGCTCATAGCTCGTGACATCTGTCCTAATAGTAAGCGACAACCTATAATAACAATTAGGCTTAAGCGAATTGCGAAGCTGTAGAAAAATCTAGGTAACTATGTGACTATACAGCGATTCCATTTTTAACGTAGGCAAAGTTGTAGAAAACACCGGAGTTGGTCACATTGATAAGCTGCAGGAGCTTACCATCAGGCAGATTGTACTTAAGTTCATTTGCCATCCTTATTGTTTAATTTTACGAGGTATAATTATGTTATCCATCCGCATAGAAATGCAACGCAAGGCGATAACTATTATTCCGCGTCTTTGCCTTTCACTGGTTATCTATTTTAAATTCAGGATTACCCTCATCGATTCCGTCTCCCTGACTACCTAGATATAGACGTCATGTCAAAGAACACGATGAAGGACGACACCCCAACAGTATTTACCGTAATATCAATAAATAAAAGGCCTTGCCTACAGCGAAATATATAGGTAAGAGAACAATTTTGTGTTATTCGAGTCAAGGATTACCCGAATATTAAGGAGAAAATTTTTTAGATAAGCATAAAAATATGAGGGTAGCTAGCATACCGACCTACCTCAAAGGAATTATGTCAAAGTCAAAATCAAAAGTATCTTTATTCGATTAGACTTTTTACAAAGTACTTTCAAATCGTCAGAATGACATAATTATACAGTATTATACATGCTACCGCCAGGTTCGGAAGGTTGCTTTTACTGTGAAGAACCTGGCAAGAAACTCAGTAATTACTCTTTTCAAAAATATTATACAATTTAAAAAATACAAAATAAATAATTTAAGAATCTTTAGCTCATGAAGAATATACACAGCATCACAACACCCATTTACAAGAGAACATAAGGCTTCCGTATTAAATCCAATTACCTTTCAATCCAGCACCAAAGTGAATCACCATCACCGAGCAAGCTTCCCAGGAGATGAAGTAGCAGCAATTGAATTCTACTATTTAAAGTTCAGTACACTCTATACAACACTATTGTGGGTAGTCTATCAATAAACGGTTAATAGGAAACCGTCCCATTTATTTATTTATTTATTACAATTTTAATATATAAACTTACAGCTATTGCCAAAGCGCTTATATATAGAAACAAAAGAAAATTATAATAGACACTATTTACAAATATATATTCTCAAACTCTGTATGAGTGATGGCAGCGAATCTGCGAATACGTCAGCATCTTGGATTATGGCGACAAAGTCGTTGAGAAAACTAAGCGCCCGAGCAGTGGGACTGTTTTTGGCGTGACAAGAACGTAACGCAGGAATGGCAAACAGTGGATGTTTTCGACGGCAACCACCCCGTATATAATTTTGAGGAACAAATAAACTAATGCGCTCTGTGATTGATGGGTTATCAATTTTGTTACGCAGTAGCATGCAATAGTGAATACCCAAGAACAACTTGCGTCTGGATTCCAAGGTGTCCAGACCTACCATACCATTCACAAAAAGCGACGGATAAAGGAATGGATAATAACCATATTTCTTTTTATAGAGGTATCGAGCAATGGGACTGTTCGCACTTAACCGCCGTATACGAATGACAAATTAAGAACTAATTATTCGTCATTAAAAAAAAATTCTGTGGTCATTACGAAGCTCGTATTTTTCCGTGACTCTTCGGTGGTCAGTGTGACGACGTGATTGGTCGAATCCATTAGTAGCAAGCTCACAGATGATGTTTATGCAGTTTTATTCGTTGAATTCGAACAGAACTGTGTGAACTACCCTCATTAAAATTGTACTTATAGTGACATTAGTAAGTTTTGATTGAAGATAAAATGTTTCCATCAACAATTACAACTAACTCAATCATCATTTCACAATGTTGCCTGCCTTCTTTTATTAATCATTATAGTATTGCCATAGTAGTGAGTAGTAAGTATTGTCGCAGTAGATGGAAAATTGTTATAGTTTTCAGATTCTGTAGTAGCAGTAATTAGTGAGTTGAAAGATTGTATATTTTTTATTTCAATTTAAATATTGTTTTAAAAGGTGACGTGTTTGTTATTTATTTAAGATTTAGGTTATCTTTATAGTATGAATTGAAATTGCGAAAATAATGTTGTTTAACTATAAATATAAATAAAAATATATAGTCTCTTTGAACGCATTGTTATTCAAAGCTACGCTACGGACCTCGTTATTGATTTTATTGAATAGCATGTAGGAGATTAATGCCGAGGCTTATAGCTAAAAATCCAGTATATTTACAGATAGAAGAGAAAATTCTAAATATTGTCCTGATCTTAAAAATCGTAACTCGAAGCGAAGTGAGGGCGGGTCGCGCCCGCAATAAACATGTTTGTGGGATTACACTTTCACGTATTTTTGCTTCGAGATTGAACATAAGCTTTGTCTCTGAAATGTTATAGTTAATGTGAGTAGCACAAGTTAAACCAGCTCAATCTTATCAAAGCGTAACCCACGTATTTAAACCACCCTTTAACTTTGACGGGATATTGTCAAAATCTTGGATAACAGTTTAAAAGTGCACGCGTCGCCGCCACGTGCCGTTGATAGTTCACACTGTCACGTTGACAGCTGTCACTTTTGACAAGCGGGGTGGTCAGCCTTTGTTCTTTGAATTGACTTTCAACCGCGGGGGTTACACAACTTTGCCACCTTCAGGAGCGTTACAATAATTAATTTTGTAAATTAAATACATTGTTCAACACACCTTTGACCGCAATATAATTAGCTGGGAACGTATTAATTCTATGAAATAAATACGCAATAGTGAAAACCTTTTCCAGATAATTTGATTTTACTAACAGCAGGACTATCCATTGGATGAAAAATATTGTTAGAGCTCAAGGAATCAGAAATATTTTTAGGAAAAAAGCACTTCTGTACTTTTTACTTAAAGATTTTTTTAATTGCTATAAGAATTTCCCTAAAAGTGTAATTTTATTTATGCTTTTCTGTAATACCATAATCAACTGATACCCCTTTTGAAGCCTTGTTTTAATTGCCAATAATTACTGTTTTGTGCTAATACTATGATTATCGTACACGGTGGCAATTTGTATAATTTCCTTGGACTTATAATACCTATTATCATTGTAATAAGGTTGAGAACTGTTTACCAACACACATGTAATGTTACTTGTTTTAATTATGGGTTATGTGTATTGAAATAACTTACCTGGGACTAATACTCAACTGATGTGCAATTGATTTTTTAATTTTTTTATATCAGTACCGTATACACTTTTTATTTAATGAAAAGCTGTGCAGAGAGCCGTGGTGGCTTGAGCAGTCGCCTGCTTAGAAAGCGACGCAAGTTCGAATCCCAGCGGGGCCTGTACCAATGAGTTTTTTCTAAAAAAAAACTTATGTACAGTGATTTCACACTACGTGCAACGGTGAAGGAAAACATCGTGAGGAAACCTGCATATATCTGAGAAGTAATTCAAAGACGTATGTATAGTGCGTGAGACGGCGATAGACTCACCATCTGTCACGTTGGGACTTAATCAAATTCGGTGAAAAGTGAGTGTTGTGATAACAACACCTCTGCCTACCCCTTCGGGGAATACAGGCGTGAGTATATGTATGTATGTAAAAGCTGTTATTTTGGAATTACAAACAGACACATCAATTTAATTTATCTGTATAAAAGATAATTAAATAATGATCTCAATATCATAGTTGTGTAGACAGGCGAGTATTTATTATACGTGATTGTGTTTACAATGAAAGCAATTGTTCACTCTCTGCAGCCGACGCGGGTTGATTATTTATTTTGCTTCGTTTTGCCATAACGGCGGGGCGCGGAGGTGAGGCGATACGGGATGCTGCATTCATACTTGCTTATATTAATCACTAGCTGTGCCCTATGGTTTCATCCGCGTAGACTTAATTCCTGGACGACCCACGGACAGCTATTTTTTAAAAAAAAATTTATGTTACTCCTTGTAAAATTGGCTATTTACTAATGAACGTCCCGTTGAAACCGGTCCAGCCGTTTCGGATATTAGCCGGAACAAACTGACAAAGGAAATATTTTTTTTTTATTTTATGTCAGTATTGTATATACTTAGTATCACATGCATTTAGTGAATAGCTGTCATTCTTCAATTTTAGTTTTTTCTCTGTCTGTCTGTCTGTTTGTTCCGGGTAAACTCCGAAACGGCTCTACCGATTTGAACGGGACATAGGCTACCCTTATTTAAATAAAAACATTAGGGTACCGCGGGCCGCTCATGAAATTTAATAGTATTTATTAAACTAGTATTTATTAAAAATATAATAGTGTATCATTTGAGGGTAGGAATAAATAGCAAACACGTCCTGTATAAACCCACCGACCCACAGCCAAGAGGGCGGTATTGTTTATGTTATTTCAGCGTATTTTATCAAAGACAGGGTGTTGTTTATTTTATGCCAAATCACTACACCGCAATGATATCTATCCGGCGCATATTTTATTAAAAAACAAGGGTAACTTCCAATCACAAGTAGAATATAATTTAGAATATAATTCCACTTATATCCTTTATGATATTTATGGCTATAGTGTTAAGGTATAAAATGAAATACTCCGCTTTAGAAGTGGCAGCCCTAATATTTTTTATAACGACAAGATATTTTGATACTTATTTTTTTAGTAATAGGGTTGAGATTAGAATGAAAATATAAATATTGGTTGTGTTTGATGTGAATTGGGGCGTAGTATTATTTTTAGCTTTTTATATAAGTGCAATATGCGATAATTACTAGATAAATAAATTATAGATGAGAAAATTATATGTTTATTTTATATGAAGTGTTCAGTACTTATCTAGTAAAAATATTACTTTAAAAATAATTGATGGTGATATTATTATTTCAAGGGTAGAAATAGAGACCTTAATAAATTCTATATTTGAAGGCTAGTACCTACTTAGTAACATTATTTCCCTTTATTCTTGTAAGCAGTTGCAAATTGTCCATCGTATTTTATGTGTAAAAAAATACATATCCTATAACGGCATCATGCGTGTAATCTAGAAGTCATTCAAAATATTAATATTGTATAAGCCAAATAACAAGAATAATATGTTAGTTCTATGTTATAAATCGATAGATGGAGCTGTCACTGTTGACATTAGTATTTAAACCTCGCTATCGAGAGTCTAAACGGGGCTTACATATAAAACGTCAGTTTATGAATAAAAAAAACTTTCTCTGTGGTACATCGTCTTTTCATTACGATCCCAAGTACCTACTCGAAGGCCATAGTACTGAGTTTTGTTCACATATCTTGTTTTATCTTTTGAGATTCCACCTAAATGCGTTCAGTTTTTGAACAAACGAACATCCATATTAACATAAGAAATGGGTATATGTCTGTCAGTTACTTTTAAATTTCACAGCAGAAATTTGGTATAGGTACTTAAACATAACGCGGTCCGGGTCACGGGTAAGGGCTAGTAATTTATTAACAGTAAAATTACACATGTTACATTTTGGTTGGTTTCTGGAAAAGTTCTTATATTAACGGACATAAAATGAAATACCAAACGGATTTTCCAATGATTTTTTAATGTAATTACGCATAATATTTTTTAAGTCAAATTCTAATAGTCTCATTGTTACAATCGACTGCAATATACACAAAAGTATCTCTTTACATATTTAATTATTTCACTTACAGATATATATAAATTACAATAATCAACTACATATTTAAAAATAAAACAAAAACTTGGGTAATAAAGAGACGTAGATATGTATTACGTTAAAATGATTGTATATTATGTATGGCAACACATAAATGCATTGGTTTAGCCCTTAAGGTATTATAGTTTTTACGAAAGCCTGGAAAGGCTTTTAGAAATACTTATTCATTTAGTTTGTTTATAAAATACTGAACATTGATTAACATAACAATTAACATTCAAAACCTATTAACTGGTTTTGAGAACAGGTGTAGCAGCACCTATATTTCACCTAAAATGCCAACGTGACAGTCTGGTTTTCATATTGAGCTATTGCATACACAGTTAATTCATGTACAGAGTCAACTCCCTGCCCCTATCCCATACATTGTTGAAGTCGGCACTAGCTTAAGCCCGATGCGGCTGATCACCTGATTTTTATACGAAGCCGCTGTCATCCGAACTTTGCAGCCCTTTAACGGGGAAAATCAGTACCCAGGGGCCCTACCATGACTCTTTATTGCCATGATAGTTTAACACTTATTACACTGGTCTACAGTGGTTTTGTTGCCCTAGATATGAATATGATTTTGAGTCCATTTATGCTCACAATTAATGAAACTATTAATGATTTTGTAAGATTTGCTCAATTTTTTTTCATCATTTTTCGGAAAATTAAATTCTATTCTTAACAAGTCGATAATTGTTCAAAATATAAGATATAAGATCATGAAAATATATTCGTAATCTGGGCACAAAAAAACGTAAAAATTTCGATGTAGTTTGTAGAGCTGTGTTATGAGACATATGTATATGACGTGTATAAATCTGTCACTGTCACACAGTGGAACTATGATGGCAATAAGACCTTATGGTAACTCCCCAGTGCCCATAGGTTTATAAATATCGTCGTCACGTTTTAGAGAGGCTCAAAATGTGTTGATCCGCGATCTTCAGTATTCAACCACAAGCCTCCGAAAAGTATCAAAACATTTTGAGCCACAATAAAATCCAAGTTTAAACGACGACGGAACGTGTCAGATCAAAACCTATTGGACTTGACTGGTTTAAGCTAGCTGTCAGATTTTGTTTGGTAACGATTGCCAAAGATGTTCAATTGATCGGGATCTGAGTGCACTTCAAGGCATGGAGCGAGCTTCGGCGGTCACCCATCCAATGGCTTGGGTTCATCCTCATAGTAGGCAACAATTCCTCGCGCGTGCGCTAATAGAAACGATACAAATGTATGAAAATGACATCAGTCACGTGACATGTCATTACCGTTTATTTTCTACTAGCGAAGAATGAGGATAATGTTACTTTTATTTAAGTTCTTGATAAAGTAACTCGGGAATCGAACATAGATCCCTCTAGGTTTCAAGTCAAGTTCAAATTTGCTGAGCCACGGAAGCGACTTTAATGTACATTTTAAAGTAAAGACGTGATAATTTTGAATTGTAAAAAAAAATATGCCTAATATTTAAAGTATAATTATTTACTTAAATTAAATAAATCATCTAATTTATTATATTATACAAAATGACACAACACCCTAAGCTAGAGATTGCAGCTATATTTACAGATTATTAATTATATAATTACATCGTTGTAATTTTGGACCTTATGTCCCTAGTAATAAACGTCATTGTGACGGAGACACAAATTTTCATTAGTTGCTATTTCTATTTAAGATATACAAAATAATTGGAATATTCTAATATATGTAATAATAGTTCCGTATGTTACCACACTTTGGCTCAATACGTACAGTACAGTCGCAATCATAATTGATTGGTACAAAATAATAAATAATAATTTTGAGAGTATAATCAGACAGATGGCCTGACGTCACTTGAATTAAAAAATCTTCTGAATACTTTTGGTACACATCACTTACGTAACGAGAATCTTAATTACAATTTAAATACGCATTATTTACAATATACAGGGACGTACTAATCTAAACATCAATAATATAGTTTAAATGAAATAAGAAGGAACTTTGGGGAATCACGAACTCCGTGATGAATAAACAAAAATATATTACAATAGTAAAATAGCAAAGTTATCGACGTTGCTAAAAAATATTCCTGGTTAATTGAAACCACGTGACAGAGAGTAAACTAATAACTTGGCTGTTTTGTCAAACATTTTGGACATACGAAACCGAAGTATTCTGAATTTGAAATAAGAGTTTTATAAATATGTAGTGCCAGCATGTAAATTTATGAAAGATGGCGGTTCTGCATGTTTTTCCATAGACATAAGGTCGAAAATCGCTAAAATCACAGCGCAAGTTCAACTCACGTGCCGGACACTCAATAATCATTCCCAAAACGTCAAACAACACAGTTGACAGAAACACGGTAAACATGATTATACTATGTGCGATGTTTGTTTCATGTACAATAATGGGCGCTCAAAAGCTACACACGAAATATAGACGTCATTATACGACATTATAGTTGTTCAACATAAACATATTATTATTATTATCCGACATGTATAAATGTTGCGCGCCCAAAACGTATCGTTAAAAAATATATATTATAAACACTTTTCTCCACATTCAGCAGACAATAGTAAACAAGAAATACATCAACAAATCAACAACGAATCTAGGCATCAGGTCAAAATATGACGGTGAGTGGCCTTCTGAACTCTGCCCCACCCTGCGTAGCCTGCGGATACTGGCCTGGGTACTGAGACATGAGCAGTCCAGACGAGCTCTGATAGTACGGGAGCGAGGGAGACGGGTTAGACCCTGATGAGGAGCTGCCCTCAGCCCGGTCTTGTCCTTTCACGTCTGGGGACTCGGTCGGCGACCGTGGGGACAGACTCGACGGGGCCGAGCTTACCGTGAACCCTGCCATGGCCGCGGCCGAAGCGTCAGAGTACATCTTAGAGATCTCCATCGGGTACGAGCGCTGCTGTTGCTGGTCCATGTACATGTAGGCTTTGGACAAAGCGGCCGAGTCCAAGTAGGTGCGCGAGGGGTCGGAGTACATGCCGTAGCTGCGGTACTTCTCAGCCTCGATGGAGTATTTGGACATGTCCATTGATGACGCCACCTGGAACAATAGTTTGGGGTTAATTGTGAAGAGCCGTGGTGGCCTCGGGGTTAGAGCAGTCGCCTGCTACGCAAGCGACGCAAGTTCGAATGCCAGCGGGGCCTGTACCAATGAGTATTTCTAAAAAACTTATGTACAGTGATTTCCACCACGTGCTTTACGGTGAAGGAAAACATCGTGGGGAAACCTGCACATTTCTGAGAAGTAATTCAAAGACGTATGTATAGTGACTGAGACGGCGATAGACTCACCATCTGTCACGTTGGCACTTTGGTGAAAAGTGGGTGTTGTGATAACAACACCTCTGCCTACACCTTCGGGGAATACAGGCGTGAGCATATGTATATATTATCAAAAAAGCATGCAAAGGCTCGAAACGGCATTTTTATAAGGTTAGCTTAACTGTAAAGTTGATTTGTTCGAATTAATTGATCCATTCAAATGTGAAGGTATAAAGGTTCGCATCCACGTAATTATAAGGTACCGATGTATCGTGTGAAAAGATAAAGTAAACACGATTAATCAAACTCAACAGTTCCATAAACGAGCTATTCAACGACCATTCACGTCCATTCACACTTTCATTAAAGGCTAAAAGACGATTATTGTGTGATATTAAGAAATTTTATCAGAATCAAACACACGCACGTAGGTACTGAATTCTCGATATAACGAAACTGCTACAAATCACAGTTTATTAATATGATAATACATAGGTACCTACATATAGACTTTTGTACAAATATACTAATATACTAGCTTCAGTCCGCGACTTCGTTCATCATAGGTCATCGTAAGAAAACCTGCATATGTCTAAAAAATATTCAAAGACGTATGTATAGTGCCTGAGACGGCGATGGGCTCGCCCTCTGTCACGTTAGCACTTAATCATATTCGGTGAAATGTTGTTGTTGTTACAACACCTCTGCTTACCCCTTCTGGGACGATTCTGGGATGGTGTAAGCATTTTTATATTTATAATATGAGCCAAACTATCATGGCAATAATACGTGAAACTAACATACGGCCCATGGACTCTAAAGGCATAGAACGAAATGTGTGAAGTGATTACGAAGTGAAAAAGAAAAGGGCAGAGACCGCTGATTATCATTTATGCCTAAATCCTTAAATATTATTTCGCCTCCATCAAATTCATACATCTCTTCATACACTTACATTTACAGTTTATACATAGCAATTTATTCACGAACAATATCATTCAATGAAAATTTAATAAACCACTTTTTACATGAATAGGCTTGGACGATCAACAATTCAGCTTAAATTTTATTGCTTTATAAATAAGGTTTATAATCGTGAAATATGTCATTGTACATGAAAACGTAATGGTGTATTGTGGTTCACACACTCAAGCACACAAATCATCCGTAGCAAAGGGATCGAATAAAGCATTTTGAATTTTAATTTTTTTAATGAAGTGAGCCCTACACAATATTGTGAAGAAAATATCGCCTGAACGCGATACACACGGCTCGGGCACACATAAAGCAGAATCACTTTCGATATTTTAAGCGATTGACATTCAAATGAAAACCTAATGAACGGCGAGATAAAAGTAATTATACCAAGACAAAGATATTACTGAATTGTTCGTTCATCATTATTTATTATTTTGCCTCCAACTACCTTGTAGGAATATTTCAGAAACATAAAATTCAAATCAGAACATACATTATCGCTAATTGTGTGCACTTACATACAAATCCCGATTATATCTTTGGAAATAATATACGCTATAATTTCACGCAAGCTTATGATCAGAATAATCACATAGCAAGTGAGTTATTGAAATATTTCAGCATCAAGAAGTTATCTATTACAAAAGTAAAGTAGGCCGAAACAATGTAATATCTCGCACTTGCTCTAATAGAAGAGTTACAAATGTATGGAAATTACATAAATCAGTCACGTGACATATGTCCCATAGCGAAGCGTAAGGATAATGTTACTTTGTCCACAGAACACAGAAAGAAGTTCTCTTTCTTGTGTTTTGTGTCAAATATTACTGTAATTGTTGGCCGTTGTAGGAGGCTGTGTGTAGCCCGTTAGCGGGTAACATACGAGCGGCGGTCGCAGCCACGCGCTAAATCAGGATTAGCCGGACACCACCATCTTCTACACGGTTTACTGCCTACAGAGCCCGGATATTTTATTACAAGTTATAAACGAGTTTTGGTTGAGAAAAGGACGTTTTGAAAGGCACTTAAATAGTTTTTGAAAATATTTTTTTGTTCGGACGTAGGATTATCCGGGGCGCTTTTGACGTTAAGTTCCCCCAAAATAAATCTATCAATATTCGAGAAAAATAGTTTGCTCTTCAGGAGTCAGACGTTCTTGAAACGACACAAAATGTATGGAGATGAGGTAAATAAGTCACGTGACATGTGTCACGTGGAATGTTACAAAATGCACGGGGCATTTTGTAACATTCCTACTAGCGAAGAGGATAATGTTATTTTGTCTGCAGTCCCTTATTACGAATTTAGTCACCGTTTTTGTAATACGTACTCGCTAAAGTCACTCACAATACTTTAATTCTTCACATCACCCCTAGGAGGCGCAGTGCAATTTCTAAAACGGTAGCAAACTCGTGGTAAGTGACATACATACATACATATGCTCACGCCTGTATCCCATGGGGGTAGGCAGAGAGCACCGTTTGCCACATGCTACGATCCTTACATACTTCTTACGCTTCATCCACGTGCATGCATCTCTTCATAGACTTTCTGCGGTTACGAGTGCTCCGGTTTTGACCTTTCTGAAAAATACTATTAATTTGGTCATAGGATTTCTTCCTTGGACGCCCTCTACCGACACTTCCGGTCACATTTGCTCTATAAATTTCTTTCGTTAATCGCCTTTCACTCATCCTTTCGACTTGGTAAGGGACAGTTCCACAATTTGCATGTATAACACATTTAGGAAGGTTTACAGCTTATAGATAATAATAACACATTCATAGAGGTATTGTTTGAAAAGTAAAAAGACCAATCCAACCCAGCGCGGACCGAGGATAATAGTATATTGAGAAATAGTTCCGTAAAACTTCTATCCAAGTTTACTATTTAACTACAGTAAGAAAAGCTCGATATACTGAAAGTTATGTTTTCATAATTCAAAAGACGTATGTATAGTGCCTGAGACGGTGATAGACTCACCATCTGCCGCGTTGGCACCTAATAATCTTCGATGAAAAGGGGTAGGCCCCTTTGGAGAATACAGGCGTGAGTGAGTAGTAGGTATGTTATTTGTTTTTTTTCACAAAAATCTTCACGGCAATCCATAAGGAAGCACGGTCATCTTAACAGACTATTAGCAAAACGCATCTCCGACCGATTACACACCCCGTTACCGTCGACCTAATAGGCCGCACTAATGAGTGCTGCGCCTCTGCCGATACCGAAATATCGATACCGAAACATTAATCATCTATCACAATAATCGAATACAGAAACCACAATGGTTCGTTAAAAAACCCGACGTATTTTAGTTACCTGTCCACGCGAATATGCCTAATCACTATTTTTAATACCACAGGTAAAACGTTCACAATAATACGTGTTAATACGAGTGGGTGAATGGTAGCTGATTATATTGTTTCCTACCGAGTTTAGGGTCCGATTCGATACGTTAATCGAAAAAAATGCTTTTTCATCGGATAGTCGGGAGTCTATTAAGGTGGCACAATGGTCTGTGATGGATCGGGGGTCGATGGGGAGTTTGCCTCACGCTCTCGGCTACCGAAAACTATTTTTGCTACGTTTCATTTAAATAAGTCTTCAGGGAACTTGTACGCTGGAAATATTCTCAGCAGTATTTTAACCTGTTTAATAGTTGTATGTAATTGATTTTTAACCAGAGATCTTTTCTAAAGTGTTGGCTAATGAGTAATCTAAAACGCTTAAATACCAATAACTGATTACGTATGACCATTTATTCGGCATCAGTTACTTTCGAAATCGAAAGTATCGATTGACACGATAAACCCTATAGTCTGTACAATCAATTCAATTAATCGATTCAATGTATCGTATGTGCTTTAATTCAACTATTCAGTAGCTGGTTTTCTCAATATTGAGAAATAGAATACAATGAGAAGAATTCTTTTATGTTTTGCAAAAGTTTTAATATCGATGCGCGAATTTATTTTTGTCATTATTCGCTTGAATTTCATCATTCATCGATTCAATTAAACCGATTGTCCGATAAATGCAGGTACTATTACGAGTTCTAGACCGTTTTGATTGCCTTGTTATGTAGTTTTTTTAAGGTGGCAATTGAATATATCTTTTCAAAGGGATCCAAAACGTAAGCTACAAATCTTACCAAATTTCATCAAATCTTATCTTGTATTATCGCGTGATTCTATGTGTATATATCTATACAGATAAATAAAATTGAAGTGTCAGTTTGTAATTATAAAATTACACCTTTTGACTAAATATATATGAAAGCATATACGGTATTGACATAGAAAAACCAATTTTAAAAGTTTTCTCTGTCTGTCTGTCTGTTTGTTCCGGCTAATCTCCGAAACGGCTTGACCGATTTAAACGGGACTTTCGCTGGCGGATAGCTAATGTTACAAGGAGCAACTTAGGCTACTATTAATTGAAAAAAATATTACGCTTCTGCCGGCTACCCATAAAATTAAGTCTTATGTCACAGCTAGTAATTCATATATGTTTCGGTATCGATAGATTGATATCATCCCTATGAAACTTGAAGTGTGCTTCAAAGGCTCTCAATATAAATACAAAAAACAAGAACATAAAATTATTGTAGGTAGTACCAATGTGAAATTCCTTAATATTTTCTCCTTACTTAAGTAATTTAATTAAATTCTGGGCACATAATAATTGTTGAAATGACAATTGTGGAAATTGTTATTTAATCCAATAAACGAGAACAAATCCCCCTAAATATGCCCTTAGCCAGCCCTTAGCCGGTGTTAAACACATCGCCGTCACTTACACGAGATTAAACGTCAAATAAAGGGCTCTGAAGACGGAGGAGTTTTTAAATCGAAGGGCGCTGAGGGCGGGACCTACAACTAAGTTATTGCTGTTTAAATACACATCCGCTTATTTAAGGGCTCGAATGAGCAGTTGGTAAAATATATAAAAATATTATTTTTAATTGTGACAGAAACTAGCGTTTTTCCAGTGACTTCGAAACTAAAAAAAAATATATATGGCATGCCATCTCAAAAGGGTCTCCAAAGGGGTAAGACTAGGTGTTGCAATAACAATACCCATCATCATCATCATCATATCAGCCATAGGACGTCCACTGCTGAACATAGGCCTCTCCCAATGATTTTCACCTCACCCGGTTGGAAGCGGCCTGCATCCAGCGGGTCCCCGCGGCCTTGACCAGATCGTCCGTCCATCTCGCGGGGGGACGCCCTACGCTGCGTTTGCCGGTACGTGGTCTCCACTCGAGAACTCTACTGCCCCAACAATACCCACTTTTTAATATTAAGTGCCAACTTGGCACGATGGTGATTTCATCGCCGTCTCAGGCATTATAAATTATTATCTCTTTGAATTACTTCTCAGACATATGCAGGTTTCATCACAATGTTTTCCTTCACCGTAAAGCACGTGGTGTGAGATCACAGCAAATAAGTTTTTAGAATAGCTTATTGCACCACTGCAATTATAGGATAAACATTTTAGTGAGATCGGATCTTTGGTCACTTGCATAGCAAACGACTAGTCAAGCCACTTGCCTCGGCTAATAAAAATGAATTTACAAAGTACCTACATAATGTTGTACCCTATTTCATAAAGAATCCATCGATACGTGACTCGTCGACATATTTATAGGTCTATTAAAATGCCGAATACTTCAATCGATATGTAATATAAACGAAATTGGTCTATAAACCAGGAAATGGTCTAGTATCAGTCTACTTATGCAAATTTCTTAAATAATTTGTAACTTAATCGATGGATTATCAACTAATCCTAATGCGTGTTGGATTTAAATAAATGGGATTAATTTAGAAGAAATCTTCATTAGAATATATCGATGCTTCGTTTCTGAATAGAAGTGAGATTGGTTGATATAATAATTTTATCAGGAATGTCAAAAGTACTTACATTTATTGGTAGCATTTTGATAGAGATTGCATCATGTATATTTAAGTAACTGTATTAATATCACACACAGTTACCATGGAATATGTAATAAAATAATAAAAAAAATATATATGATCACGCCATCCCAGAAGGGTCCCTGAAGAGGTAAGCAGAGACAGAGACATTTCACCGAATATGATTAAGTGCCAACGTGACAGAGGGTGAGTCCATCGCCGTCTCAGGCATTATACACTAGTAATTTGAATTACTTCTCAGACATATGCAGATTTCCTCACGATGTTTTCCTTCACCGTAAAGCACGTGAGTTCAAATTACTGGACTTAAGTTTTTAGAAAAACTCATTGGTACAGGCCCCGCTGGGATTCAAACTTGCGTCGCTTGACTCTTATTTGTTTATTAAAATACAAATCGTTATTTTATATTAAAACGTCGGTGTGAGTCGTTAACAATTAATTGAACACTGTCCCTATTGTCCGCTTGGTAATAATTAACGAAGTAATATTCCAGCGTCCACGGCAGGTACAAAGATGTGCTCATTACAATTCAATCCGGCGCGTGTATTGCCCCGGAACGAATCTGTGCAACCGAATCGTAGGGTTGTCAACTAATTATGTGAGGAACATGACATCTGACAAGATATTATAGCAATTCCCCTGAATAATTATATTTTATTACTATAATTATATTATATATACGCCCAGTCCTTTAAAACAACTTTTTTGCAGTGAATTTGAGAGATGGTCCCACGTTTTCGACATAAACGTTGAAATTATCTTTTTTAATTTGTATAAGTAACTCTGAGTTTGCAATGTGCACATTTTTCATTAATTTGTGTTAACATAGTTTATAATATAAGTAGTTAGCAATCTTCTCACAAGATGGCGCTTAATTATTTCCATCTCGATGTTGAGATTCTCTTTTTGATCCTGGCTCTCAGCTAATTTGTCATACATTTTGATTGAAAAAAGATAGCGTAAATAAGTACCCAAGTCCATACCTGGGGCCTGACCATGATCAATTGATGAGCATTGCAATGATAGTTCAGTTGTGTGACAGTGACAGATAGTATACACGTCAAATACATCTGTCTCATAATAAGAGTAAAACTATCATGGCAATAAGAGCTCATGGTAAGGCTCCTGTTGGTCGGTTTCAAAGCAAGGATGTGTACATAATTAAAATCTTCTCTAATTATTTTCGATGTTGATCCATGATAAGCACAACAAATGGCGAATATTGGAGCGTCGAATTCTTACATTTTGCACTATGCGACAGCCCTGTTAGTGGGGCCCTACCAAACTATTGTTTACAGTGAAAAGCGGTGAGTCGTCACAAAATAATTAGCGAATATCGAGGGGAGATCACTCCCCACGGAGATGAAGCGATTATGACGCCATCGTGCAGCGTCAAGACTGAATTAATAAATGTCTTTGTAAATATGGTTGTTGAGTGCTTTGACGGCTAAGTTAAGTTCGTTTTGAATTTCTTTACATAAAACACTATATCTATATAAATTCTAAATCAATAAAACTGTACAACAGCTACGTGTTTGAGACAAGAAAGAATGATATTTTTAATTAAGACAGTGTAAGCGTGCGGAAGGAAATAATTAATTTGTATGTTAATAGAAAAGACACACGGTTGTTTATGGTTAAATTTGAGAATTTTGTAATATTTTTTACTCAAAAAGTTAATTTATTCATTTATTTTTTTCATACATACATATGCTCACGCCTGTATTCCCCGAAGGGGTAGGCAGAGGTGTTATAATCACAACATCCACTTTTCACCGAATTTGATTAAGTGCCAACGACAAATGGTGAGTCTATCGCCGTCTCAGGCACTATACATACGTCTTTGAGTTACTTTTCAGACATATGCAGGTTTCCTCACGATGTTTTCCTTCACCGTAAAGCACGTGGTGTGAAATCACTGCACGTATGTTTTTTAGAAAAACTCATTGGTACAGGCCCCGCTGGGATTCGAACTTGCGTCGCTTGCGTAGCAGGCGACTGCTCTAACCCCGAGGCCACCACGGCTCTCATTTTCTCTTTCTTCTTATATTTTCTCTTTGTTCTTATTTTTTTCAGCGCCTTAAAAAAAGGTTTCTCAATTCCACCTTTTATTTTGCAATATCTTCTATATACCCACAGGTATTTATAACAGAAACTATACTATACTGAGTATTTGAAAACAGAAATGCTGAGTTTCTTGCCGGTTCTTCTCAGAAGGCTAGATTCCGAACCAGTGGTAAGTTTTTCGACATTCATAAGTACCTAAACAGAATAAATCATTTGCAATTTCAAACATTCTCCACACAACCAAAGTCGCACGCAAAAGGCATGTTAACAACTGATTGATTAAAACCTACAACCAATTTAGAACCCTTCAGGTAACATATGGTAACCAATTTCATTAAACGCTCATAATTTTTTAGCAAATGCTACAGAAAAAAAATCTATAATTTCTTTTACACGCTTGATAATAAGGATGAGTTTGCATATTTTAGGAAGATTTGGAAATGGGCACTTAGGGTTCTTCGCACGGCGTAGCTATTTCACGGGTTGTAAGTGATTTAATCCTAATCGATCGTGTGATTTCACGGCCCTTCCGCGTTTTTACTGATGGAAAAATGACTCGACTGTGTTAGAAATCCAGAGCGATTGGATTTTTGTCGATGAAAGAAAGAAAAGAAGAATAAAAGAAACTTTTACATAGCAATCTTTACTGATGAGAAGTTTAACTACTTGATAAAATTATACACATTTGAAATGAATGACGCAAAATGTCAAATACGCAAAAGACCAATAAATACAAGAGAGACGAAATGAATTAGAATAAATTACGAAATTAATTAGAATGCAATTCATTTGAATTTGAAGAGACACGCTAATTAATGTAATAAGGACTCTTGTCCCAAACTACCCGATAATTTATGAAAACAAACACGAGTTGACCTGGTGACCACGGCCAATACAACTGGGTCGAAGCGTCGACGTAATACAATATAATAATCAAAGCTTTTAAGGCCCTTACATGTTTTCAAATATGAGTCGATTAACTATAAAATATTACACCTGATTACGAGGATTATTCGCGTTGAAACCCTATCACTCTGATGTAAGAAGGTGAGTCTTTACCTGAGCGTTAGGCGTCAAGGCAGCAGAGATAGCATTCTGCTGCACAGCTGCAGCTGCCGCTGCGGCCATGCTGGCCCCGAGCGGGCCGTATGCTGCCCCGTAGTAACTGCCCATGGCTTGGCCCATCCCGCCTCCTGCCATACCTGCACAAAACCATCACAATATTGGTACAATTCCACACACGGAATATTTAAGGACTCCTACATAATTACATAAGTAGATTGAAGTGCTTAAATACAAGGAACATCCAAATTTTGGAAAATCATCACACAAGATACAACAACACATTTACCATTAGCTGGAATTTAATCCGGAAGAACTAGGAAACCTCGACTGTAAAATTATCTAAGGAAAGATTAAATAAAAACCAAAAAAAAATGATAAATCATTCTTATTCATAATTAGAAACCATAATTGCGGCCACACTTTCAGAACCAACCCGAAACTTCGACATAAACCCATTCCCAAATAGCAAGCATAACTTCTAAATTCAAACTGTCTAATTCCCTGCAAGTGGCTACGGCAGCGGTAATGGACAGTGCTCTATTGAGTCCGGCACAACACTCATAATGGCTCGGAACTGTGATTCGAGGACCAATTAATTATTTCATTGTGCTGGGAATAATCCGGCTCTCGAGTGCTATTAACTAACGGTCAGTTCCTTGGGTGTTTATTAAATACGCCTTAGTTTGGGGTTAGTGTGGATTAATCATACGGGATGAGTGATGCATTTGTATTGAGTTCACTCATTGGAATGGCAATCATTTATTGTAATGCTGAAAATTAACTATCATCAACAACGAAATTCGGTCTTAGTTTGATGCTCCGAGTTTCAACATTGAAATGCTTTTACAGAAAAGAATGATCATCATCTTTTTTCCTTCTTCTTGGAGACAGGAAACCACTATTGAAAAACTGCACGAGAATGATACTGGTCGGTTCGCATTTACGGAAATATCTTTAGTAGCACTTGATTATTAATCTTCTTTGAGCATTTTTCTTGAAGGATAAGAACTAAACAATGTAGTTTATTATAATTAATTCCCATTTTATATTGAGAATGATCCTTCCAAATGTGGATGCCACCAAAACCTAACCACTTGTAATGCCATTGTGCGTAAATCGAAATGCACTTCATGCTTAGCCGCATAACATATTCCAAAATAGAATTTTAATATAAAATATACACTCGTGTGTATGAGAATCCCTCATTGTAGTGACGTCAATCGTGTCTACAATATATTATAAGCCGCGACGAAGTACCACGTAGCTTTATTAGCGACGGAATACACCGTATTTTCTCTACAATACGGTTGAAAATTGAAAGATAATTTAGCTCGTGCAGACAAAAATGGTGAAGGGACGATCGAATTTTTTTTATTATATTTATAATTAAATTCGCTGTCACCTCTTGTGGGTATTTTACGATGTCTCTGGTATTGGCGTGCGAAGCGAACGTTGGAGATGCTTCTCAAAGTTTTGAAGAGATTTTTTAATTTAAAATGAGTGTCATAATAAATAAACGAGCTATAGGACTTCAGGTGACGTGTGAAGTGACGGAATTTACGTAAGTGAAGATTCGCCAATTCTCATTGATGATAAGTACACAAATCGCATGAGATAATTGGATTACTTATGCCACATTACTTATTCTGGATGTTTTGGTGACATTGGAGGTAATTTAGACTTTAACTATTCAACTTCAAATTTCTTAACTACTCTCCGTAGCAAAGAAACCAGGGGACCCTATTATTCTACGAAATACGAAGTTTCAGTCGACAGTTCGCCAAGATCCTACCGCTTTTCTTATTTGATATAAAATTTTGTCCGAACCGTGATCCGCAAAAAAATTCCTTGAAATTCATATTATCTTAATGTTATATTCGTTTGTTTTCGGACAAAGAAAGTAGATCCTCAAACTAGACTAGTATCTATTCGATATTCCCTTTTACAAACCCCAAATTACCTCAAATTAATTCCGAACGAACAGATATCAATAGCACAGAAACTTCAACAAAAAGAATAATTTCATACGCGATTCACCCCGAGCCGTACAATTCATATTCGTCTGTCCGCGAGTCCATTCACAATGACCTCACTATGTTCATATGTAAATATAGTATAGCTCACAATGCGGGGATCGGACAGAATACCTTAGATAGAAAGGTCGGCCACGGCCGTAAATGGGATTTTCATTCAGGCTTCCTATTATGTCCGGAGGTTTTCTGAATGCGTTAAATTTCACGGAAAATGGTTATTTCTCAAGACGTCAGGTGTTTCTAAAAGGTAAAGTAAGGTAAGGTGATTTATAGTTACAGACGGAAGTGACCGGACCCTCGGTCAGAAGACGAGGGGTGGAAAATTTGCCTATTATTGAACGATTTTACTATACCCGTTGCCAACATAGTTAATACCATCTGAATGTTGTGGTGTCACAGTGTATAATCTATAAACTAAGTAAGCAGTATGGCAACCAGGCCTAATTTTTGTTATGAGACCGTTTGATCTACCGGAGCGTGTGTTGGCTTGGCACTAGTAATGTTAATAAACTCTTTAATTTAGAAATATATATGTGGTTGTGAAGTTTTTTCTAAATGTCATTGTAACACTTAAATGACGCCATCGGCCACGACGTCGAATCTCGTAGGTGCGGGCGTCACTGTCATTTCCAAGAATTTAATCCTATTTTTCGTTCTGCTTGCAGTAGTAAAGCTTTTAGTAGTGTAGCGTTGCCAAGAATGGAACCATTATAATCTTTTTATAAAAATCTTAGTGTAAACATCCAAGTTTACAATTCTTATACTTAAAGTCTGTTGAACCCACAGCTAAAAGGAATAGTCACCGACATCGATTTTGTGGAATTTACTTAAAAACCCAGGAAATACCATAGCAACAAGTCTAATTAGAACCGAGCTCTTACATTTTCCTCTTAAAGTTACCTTAGAAAAACAAACTTAACCGCAGGAAAAACTCATGGAACAGTAACAAAACATCGAATCGACAAACTCTACAAACTTCGCCGAAACAAAAACGAGAAAAAAACCTTTTGCAAATGTTCTTTACCCCAACTTCTACGTAACCTTTGATTAAAATTTGCTAGGAGACTTGATGTGGCTGCAGTCTGGTTTCAAGCAAATTAACCCCTTTCTCTCATTAATTGGGTTTTTGTTGTCATTGTGGGGCAGTTGATGGTGGATTGCTATTGTAGGGCTTAATAACGGTTGCAGGTGCCTTTGAAGATTCTATGGGTTCAAACTATTCTATCCGACGAGATGGCGGGTTTTGTTTGCTGACGTGCAATGTACGAATGGCCGTGCTGCCACTTAACACACTTCGTAAGGCTTCATTGGACGTCATCGGCAGATTATATAAAGGTCTATTCAAAGAAATTATTAGCTTGTGTAACTATGGCTTTGGGTCCCAGTATACATTTATATCAATAATGACTTTCGCTTGCATTGCAATTAATTTGTGTATGAACGAATAAAATTATACATTACATGATAATAACAGCCTAAGTAAAATCTCTATTACTTTTTTACATCGATCCAGCATTACTCATGAAAATGTAAGATTTATTTAACTTCCTGATACCTAGCAGCTCCTTGAAACTACGAACGCTTGTCAGACGTTATCCACCTTATAAAGAAAGGCATCAGATTCACCATAATTAAAGACGCCTGCACTTCTCCCTCTCCTCTCCTTACATGGAGGCCTGGTGACCTTACTCTCCGCAACAGAACACGTCTCCCGCGGTCGCTGTCACCGGTGTTAATCTATGATTATTACTGAGTACCTAGTGCGAGTTTTCTTAAAATCGCCGTCACAAGTCATCGCGTCGACGTAAACGCAGATTTGTATGGGCTCATAATAGTGTATCTTTAGGCCGACAGACGATCATTCCCTTGAAAAACTTGTACTAGACCGTCTAGTCTGTTTTCACTACGCCTAAGTTAACATTATTTCATTTCGAGGAGGTACAGTCCCCAGTCGGGCAGCATCGAAATTGAATCGAGAGATCCTGTTCTCCCTTAGCTCTCTTAACAATCAATCACTTCATCATGTATGCCCACTGGTATTAAGTGTTCCTATTGTCTATGAATAACAATTCTCAATCGACAGAATCCTATGAAATCCTCCATCCCTCACCCTCCATTCGGATTAACCACGTTTAAAAAGATCCCAACAAATGACAAGCGAAAATTTCCGCCAATTCATAGTAACTGGATTCACCCTCATGTTTGTCTGTGTGCGTGTGTTACGAACCTAACAAACCGTGGATAAATTGATAGATTAGCCATAGAATGTGCAAATCATTCAATGTTCAGGTTCTATCTAAGGTTGTGAGGCTATCGACAAGATTTCGTAACAGTATATCATGTTTTTGTGATGTATTCAGCGACTTCTTAATGACAGGCGTGTCAGTGTGCTGGTCAGTAAATTGTTAGGCAAAAAAAAACAATATGTTTTACTTACTGAAACTGAAAATGATTTATTCTGTTCAGGCCCTGATAAGGCACTTCTGAATGTCGAAAAATTTACCACCGATTCGGAAACTAACCTTCTGAGAAGAACCAGCAAGAAACTCACGTGGCATCATGTAAATTTTAAATACATAGTAAACAATGATAATTACTAAAAACCAAAATATTACTAGACAACTAATATACTAGGAATACATGTGTTTAATGTTTAGTAATACACCACCATTCAATAAAACAAACATGTTTACATCAGAGAGAATGTTTATATCGCAGTAAGGAAGTATAACGTTTGTTTATACATGTTCATGCATTCTATGTACGTGAATTCATAATCATGGCTTATAATTTCAAATAGATTATTTATACTTTATGTATTATGTATGTAGTATACTGTGTATGATGGTTGAGGAGGTCAATGGCTGGCATTCACCTCATACTTGTGAACAGGTGCTGCTTGTGGGGGCTGGTCATCTCAAGCTACGCATTTAGTTATAAGTAGATGTACTAGATTTTTAGTTATGTTAATTTTTATCGACATTTGTGCATTGGAACATTGTCCATGAGCTTACGTTTTTTTTAAATTATTTATTTTGTATTCTTTAAATTGTATAATATTTTTGAAAAGAGTAATTACTGAGTTTCTTGCCAGGTTCTTCTCAGTAAAGGCAACCTTCCGAACCTGGCGGTAGCATGTATAATCCTGTATATTTATGTAATTCTGACAATTTGAAAGTACTTTGTTAAAAGTCTAATCGAATAAAGATACTTTTGACTTTTATAAAAATTAATAATATATATACAGAAACTCGTGAAAACAGAAAACATAAACAAAAGCGACAGTCATTTCCTACATCCATAAACAAAAATTTCTCGCTCCACACGTCCGCTCTCCCCGACGTGCGTTGCACAACTGTCATGTAAATGACGTCACGTGACCGGAAGCAGTTTGGCGGGGGAGGGGCTTCCGGCAGCGCTAGCGATTGGACACTTCCGTTCAGTAACAAACTGCTGGTATATAATATGCTAATCATGATTTGGCAATTTATTGAACGAAAATATCGAATTATGGCTAAGATTTTTTTTTTACAATAATAAAATACATTGTAATAAATATAATATTATGCATTAAATGGAGGGTATGCTTTCATTATTTATCTTCAATTGTTATATTAATTAGATGCAAAAGTGAATATTATTAATATGTGTTCTATTTTTCCATAGAGTTGCAAATGCTTTTACATAGAGTAACTTTATTATTAATAGGATTATTGTATTTATTTTATTCCGTTAAGGTGGCAATCAAGCATGAAAATACAAAGGGTATCACGCTTGCGTTGCAGACCCTAACAAATCCTCTCATACCTTCTGAAAAGAGCTGGCAAGAAACTCAGCTGGCATCGATACATCTATATACATTTCAACAAATGGTAAATGACAAAGGGGGAATGTTGCCAGTATCTTCGGAACCTTGCCCACAGGGACTGCTTTTAATAATATATTTTAGTTATTAGATTAAATTTTTAAAGTTTTCAATTTATTTATACATCTATATCTATTACATACAGATAAATAAGTTAAAGTGTCTGTTTGTAATTCCAAAATTACACCTTTTCACTCCATGCATATGAAAGAATATACGGTACTGACATAGAAAAACCAAATATATTTTTTTTCTGTCTGTCCGTTTGTCTGCTTGTTCTGGCGAATCTCCTAATCGGCAGGATCAATTTTAACGGGACTTTCACTGGCTGATAGCTAATGTTACAAGGAGTAATTACGGCTAAGACTTTTAATAAATATTAGAGTTCCGCGGGCCACCCATAAAATTAAGTCTAGTATTACATATTATATTTGCACTTCTTCCAACAAAGGGTAACTATTGACATCATCATCGTCCTGGCCTTATCCCATACATTGTTGGGGTCAGCACTAGATTCAACCCGATGTGGCTGGTAACTATTGACATATTAAAAAAAAAGGTATCTATGTTTTATTGGTAGGTACTTAATCAAATTCGGTGAAAAGTGGGTGTTGTGATATCAACACCTCTGCCTACCCCTTCGGGGAATACAGGCGTGAGCATATGTATGTATGTAAGTAAAGTAAGATAAAGTAACAAAGTAGGTAATGGTAAAATTTTTGTAAAATCTGTGTTATTACAAGAAGGTAGATTAGTGCCCCACATTTGTCTAAGCACAGAAAGAGCAAACTTATAACACTTGTCAGGCGGTGAACAATGAGCTGTTATATATTTTCTATGACGAAACGACTGAAAATAATTTGTGACAAGCATTACATTACAGTATATTTTAACAACTGTGTTAACATACGCACAATACAATGTAGGTACATACATTTATACACATTTCATAAATTAGTTCATTGTTTTGCAACGCCCATGTATGCTAGCTGTATGTTTAAACATTATTATAAACTTTTAGTTAAACTCGATTAATTGTTATGCAAATTTTCATTTATAAAACAATGGTTTTGAACGTTCTCAGACGATTTACGTATTCATATTGTGATATAGTTCCAACATGTTTTTCAATATATTGTAAAAACAGCTATTAATAATGCTAATTGACGTAGAATGGTCGATTATGTTTGTTCGCTGTTTTATATTATATTGTTCGGTGTAAGGCTGTGGTACGGAATCGGGTTAAGTTAAAGATACATTATCCATGGCTCTTTGTGGACTCTGAGGTGTCGATTCCACTTGACAGCTGACGTCAAGCGAGTCCAATTTGAGGATACCAATACATATATTTATATTATAACATTATAATATTCGATTTCAATAACTGACATTATGTCCTTTGTGCTATAATTGCGCCTTTATTAAGAACATTCTAGATCGATGGAAGACATCACGGTATCCCAGAAGAGTCCCTGGAGGGGTGAGTAGAGTATTTCAATAACAACACCCACTTTTCACCGAAGATGATTAAGCCAACGTGATGGATAGTGAGTCCATCGCCGTCTCAGGCACTATACATACGTGATTGAATTACTTCTCAGACATATGCAGGTTTCCTCACGATGTTTGTTGAATAAACAGTGTGCCTAGTGTGAGTTTTCTTAAAATCACAGTCACAAGTCATCGCGTTGACGTGATCGCTGATTTTTATGGGATCAAAGTACCATCTTTAGGCCGACAGATGTCGCTGTTTCGATCCTACACAAATCTGCGTTTACGTCGACGCGGTGACTTGTGACGGCGGCAGTGAAAAACTCGCACTATAAGATGAGTTCCATTCCCATATTTAGTTAATGACCATCGTTAGGTATTCGGTTAATAACAAACATGTATAAATTAAAATAGTATTGTGCCAACACTTGTGTCAACGTGGACAAGTTAACCAAATGCATTCAATATTTAAATTACTTCAAAGAGTACAGTCGAGTATTTATAGAACTAAGTGTATTTGGGGAATTAGGTATTAATGCATCTATTGGTAACTTGGCACTAGTGTATCATAAGTACCTACTTAATGTTTAGGTAAAAGTGGGGTTGATTAACTTGAGCAAACACATACAATGTAAATGTTTCTGTAATGTACAACATTTTTAAATCTAGTATTTTTTTCGTGTCTAATGCAATATAAGTATATTTTTTATGAATTAACCTAATTTTCAAAAAAATTTTTTTTTTTTGAAAATTATGTTATGGTATAAATATGGTATAAATAGGATTTCGTAGGGAAAGTTTCATAGAGAGCCGTGGTTGCATTGAGGTTTGAGCAGTCGCCTGCTACGCAAGCGACGCAAGTTCGAATCCCAGCGGGGCCTGTACCAATGAGTTTTTCTAAAAAACTTATGTACACTGATTTCACACCACGTGCTTTACGGTGAAGGAAAACATCGTGAGGAAACTTGCATAATTCTGAGAAGTAATTCAATGACGTATGTAAAGTGTCTGAGATGGCGATGGACTCACCATCTATCAAGTTGGCACTTAATCATCTTCGGTGAAAAGTGGGTTTTGTGATAACAGCACCTCTGCCTACCCCTTCGGGGAATACAGGCGTGAGCATATGCAAACAGACAATTCAATTTCATTTATCTGTATATTCGTTACGTATGTATGGAAAGAGTCGAACTGTTATTATCGTGTGACCAAAGCCTAACATCTCAACTCAAAATTCATAGACACATTAAGCTGACCGCACACCGGTCAATTACCTAAAATGTTGAGGCGACAAACCTATTAATTTTGGTCAAATTGCCTGTCGCGGGTCGGCAGTGGGCGGTGTCGCCGCGTGTGTGTTCGCCCTTAACCTAACCCTAATGTTGGTGTGGCCCCGACTTTATCGACACGTGCAAGTCGCGTGTGCAATAGCCCTTTTATAGGCTTTTAGGACATTCATAACTTAAGCTTCTTGGAATACCATTATTTCGATGGCAATGAATGGCTTCCATGTTATTTATAAAGGGTTTTGTTACATCTATTTGTGCTGGATTTATTTTTGGAGTTGTTGTTTTTTGTTCAAAATAAAATGATTTTTTTTTTAAAACACATTAAATATTGCGACAACTGTTTGAAATATACAGTCAGTAATGTAATCGTTGAACGATTAGAAAATTTTATTTCTTAGAAAACCAAATAACCAAACTTATCAAACTTATACCTACTCGTATCAAAAAATATTTAGCAAATAAAGCGTCACAAAAACAACACATACATTAATATGATCTAGTGTGATGACCAGCCCACAAAATGTATGGGAATGACATATGTCACGTGACTTATTTCTCTTCATACATTTTGTATCGTTCCTATTAGCGCAAGCGCGAGAGAATGGTACATAGTCAAGCCCTACTGTTCACAGATTTCGTCTCGACTCTTGATCGGTTGAATTTCAAACTCATAACAAATCTATTACTTTTTTTTATTTATTTAAAAACTTCCAGCATTACATTGAATGCACAGGCGCACTAAATGCCATAGGCATTCTCTACCAGTCAACCTTTCGGTGATGCAGAGACAGACATGGCAGGTGTAAATTATAAAAAAAGATAATTTTAATAATCACCTCACGATCAAAAAAAAACCTATACTAATAAATAAAATACCTACATACTGGTATGTTGCGTGCATAGAATGCGTAATATATGACATAAATAAATACATAATATATACTATATAAAACTACTTACTTCTCGTACAGCTAAAGCCAACGCGTAAAATAATCTAGTACTTTACCAACCCAATACTTTTACGCAATCATTTTAAGTCCCCAAAAATACTTGTAAGTAATTATTCACCCCAGGTTCATTTACTCCATAAATCCACGACAGCAATTAACTTAAAATCCTAGTTCCCGTGGTGTGTTCCCGGCCTTAAGTAAGGCTCGCTACACGTGCCGACTCCACCTACATTTAGTGCGACGACCGCAACGTTGTACGACTATTGAATTTTGTTCTTATTTCAAAGCCTACAAAAGCCAAATTAGGTTGAAATCGAGTATATTTTATTGCGAAAAAAAATCGCATCTTCATTGTGTTATTTACAATGAAGAAATTTTGGACATTTTACCTTCTATTCTAACACTGAATTGTACATTAGTTTAAAAATAAAGTAAGACTTTATTGTTGAGGCGTCCTTAATGAAAAACAAGTCAACTAATATATTTTAAAATTTAATACCTATTAAGGTGATAAATAAAATTTTGAATGTACCTATGTAATATTATGGTATTCAATTAATAGGTTATAAGTTGAATTGAGTCAACTCGTGTAGTATTGCGCGGCATTATACAACATAACTAGTGAATAAATGCAAGTACAAGGCAATAATATAGACATAATAGTATTCGTAAATAATTACGTATTATTTTCGAATACATACTTATATTTGCGGCGCCAACAAAAAATAAAGCAAATAATATGGACTGCTTGCGAATGATAAAACACATACATACATACATATACTCACGCCTTTATTCCCCGAAGGAGTAGCCAGAGGTGTTGTAATAACAACACCCACTTTTCACCGAATATTATGAAGTGCCAACGTGACAGTTGGTGAGTCTATCGCCTCATACGTGTTTGAATTACTTCTCAGACATATGCAGGTTTCCTCGCGATGTTTTCCATCACCTTAAAGCACGTGGTGTGAAATGACTGTACATAAGTTTTTAGAAAACTCATTGGTACAACTGCTGGGATTCGAACTTGCGTCGATTGCGTAGTAGGCGACTGCTTAAACGCCACGGCTCTTTTCTATCTCAATGATAAAACAGTATTTAAAAATATGAATAAGCACCTACTCACGTAAGTTAACATACAAATTAATTTCAATCCACAACCAGAGCTTAACCACAAAACAACCCTTTAAAACAAGCTTAATGTGACCGAACATTGCCCTTTAAAATGATTTTTTCAATAACTTTAATCGCATGTCAAGGCGAGCCCCTCACGCCAACTTGACGCACCCTCAAACCGAACTATCCCCCATTGTCACTTTCACATTGACAGCGAAAACTGTCAACTGTCAAAAGCAGCCAAGAAGGTTTAAACTATGCGTTCCATTTTCGCTTTTCATATTTGGATTCTTTTGTTGGCGAGCGACGGGCGACAAATCCCTATGTTGCGCGAATGTACTGTACTATGACATTATTTATCGCAGGTTGAAATATTAACTGCTTTTCTAAAAAAATATATAATTCATCATCACCCTGATCTTATCCCATACATTGTTGGAGTCGGCACTTCATTCAACCCGATGTAGCTGATCACCTATATTTTTATACGAAGCGACTGCCATCTGACCTTCGTAACCACTTAAACGAGGAACATCTGTGATCTGGGTTAAACCACCAAAACCTGTAACTATTGCCAAAGATAATAAATTGGCAACCGGGACCGACGACTTAACGTGCTCTCCGAGGCACAGAGGGAACTCGAGCGGTCACCCATCCGATTACTGGCTAGGGCTAGGGTTGCTATATCACGTGGCACAGTTGCTATATATAATAGCAACTGTATCACGAGCTCCTCCGAAAAAAAAAGTATAGTGACTACAACAATATTATTGTCATACTTTTGTGAAGAAGTCCTGCTTGTGGGGGCTGGTCATCTCAAGCTACTAAATTATACATAGTACCTACTTTTTGTTTTTATATTTGGATTGTGCACTGTGTCCATGGCTTATATATATATATATATATATATATATATATATATATATTATATATATTATGATTTATATTGTTTTACTCAAACTTGTAAAATAACAGATTTTTTTTAAAGAGTAATTACTGAGTTTCTTGCCAGGTTCTTCTCAGTAAAGCAACCTTCCGAAACTGGCGGTAGCATGTACACTCCTGTATAATCGTGCCGTCCTGACGATTTGATAGTACTTGGGAAAAAAAAAATTAAGTCATCAAGCGGTGTGTCTGATGTGATTTCAAGGAAGGTTTTCCACAACCTAGCCGCCCTTTCGAAGAGTTTTTATTTGACTACAGAACCTATACTATATTTAAATTTTGATTCTAACTAGCTGCTTTACCCGTGTACGTTTTATACGGATTTTAAATTAAATTAGCCTGAGTTACTCCTTAGTGAGTTCCTCCTTAGATAGATGGGCAAACAGATAGACGGATAGACTGAGAGGAATTGTAGTTAGTGAAAAATAAACACACTTCAATTTTATTCATCCGTACCGATAATAAACAAATCATCAAGAGAAATTAATTTCAAACAAAAAATTACTCATAACACTGTAAGAACACAAATGTAAAATGGAAAATAAACAAATATAGAGCTATTCTGATCTACCATTTACTATCATTAAAGTACACAATGGTGCGACCGTTGCGCTATATACAAATTTTTTATCACACAAAAAAACTATTTTTTACCAATAGTTTACGTGTACAAATTTACGCCTTACATAGTCTTATTTTTAAAAGTCACGAGAAAAAATCGTGACGGTAATCGTAGTTTTTGTCGCTCGAAGCGGTGACCTGATCTGTGCTGCGTTTAGAAACACCACAATTTGCCATCTGAATTTATTTTCAAGTTTTGTGTTAAGTCATTACCGATGTTTATCATATTCGTTACAAAAAAATCCTAGCCATATTCATTTACGGGGCACTATTTTCCCAAAAACTAAGCTGAGTAAAAAATTCCACCCAATAGCCAGAGTCAGAATTTGGCTATGGTATCTCCAGCCTGTCGTAAGAGGCGACTAAAAGGGGGCGGGAGAGCCTGCTGGCGGTTGTGCAGGTGGGAGCCTTGACTAGCCGCGGGCCCGGAATGGTAGCAACGCGATGTGGCTAGCGCTGCCTTGCACAGCGAGGTCTCCAGGGGCGGCCACACAGCTGCCCCGGCAAAATTTGGGGGGCCAACGGTGCGATCTATCAGAGTACCCAGAGTCCCCCCTAAGCACGAGGGATGGCCACCGGGGGGTTTAAAAAAATCGTCAATAAAATAAAAAATATTGCATTTTGTACCTCTAGCTCATATGTCATAGATTGTTAGCAAGAAAGTATGATACTGGCTAAAAAAGTATGAAGACTGAAAAGGTTGTAGGCTGACCGTCTAAACAGAAAATCCATGTAAATAAAAGTTGTATGCATAAATTTATACCATACTAATGTATGGTATTACATACATACAAGATATTAAAATCAAACCGATGCGCCGGAAGGGAGATTAGATTCATTGGCACAACATATAAATGTACCCTCTCTTTCCCTTAGAACAATATTATTGTTTGCGCGTCAACTTACACAAATCGAATAGCTTGACCATCCACTAAACAATTCGACTGGAGCGGTGTAAACGAGCGACCGCAATTGTGTAATCCCAATATGGCTACAGCACAGCGGAATCGATGACATCCAATGAATAGCTTGATAACGTCGGATACAGCCCTTTGTGTTCCTCCTATTTTTTGTGTTGGTCACTATGCCTTTTCATACATTTTGTCTCCTACGCTTGCTATTGTTGAGTTATGAGAGGTATTTTATTTGGAATTTCTTTTGAAATAGGGACAGATACTTAACTTATAGCGATGTTGTGGACTTCAATGGTGATTACAATAACATGTCCGAAGCAAAGTCGTGTGTCAAAGCTTAAGGAAGCTGAACTTCCTTAAGAATTGGGATAGATCAAACTAAAATATAGTTTATTTATACAGAAAAATGTTACAGGAAATCTAAGTTGATGGAAAAGAAAATTAATGACTGACGTTGCGGCAGTCTGTTTAGGAGTGACGAGGATATATAAAAATACCTACAGCTCTTTCAGGAGTAACAGAGGAAATTTTATATGACACGATGGATGTAATATACAGGTGTCGTTAGGAGTTATGAACGCTTAGTGAAAATAGTGGGAGTAACTGCGCATGTTTTTATTCGCCATAAATATAGAAAGAAACAAGACTCATAAAATGTATACTGTGCATTCAAGGTACCGGTGAAAATAGATGACATTGGGGCTTTTCCATCCAAAAATTGGAGTTTGGATACACCGACCAACAGATGGCGCAAGGCGGCCCCTAAGCCGCAAAAAACAAGGGAAGGAAAAATTCGACGCATGAGTTAGGATCACGAGTAGCTCAGTTGGTAGAGCAACTGCATGGTTTGCAGAGATCGTGGGCTCGAGTCTCGCCGACCATTTTAAGAATTTAGAATGTAAACATGTGTCATGTAAAACAATCAAATAATAAAAAATTTGGAGTCCTCTGGGTAAGTCATGCCACAGTTATTTACCTACCAATATTTAATCACAAATTCTTATATGTTACTCAGTTTCACGATCGTAGCAGGTTGCTTTAAAGTTTTAAAACCATTAACCCTAAAAGCATAATAGTGCCAGTTAAAAGCAAACCACATTCGCCCCAATAAATACGGATAATAATCCGCATTCGTACTATAAAAACGTAAACACTGTTGGGTGTCATTTAATTACGGCGGCAATTCGGTTTACAACACATAATGACAAGCCGAACAAGATGGCGGACGTTTTGTCACTGACAATAGCAGATTAGTCCAACATTATCAACGCGTTGGTTTTTCAATAAAAAACTATATTATACGCATTGTTATAGACGAGAATGAATTGAAATGTTCATGGGCCGCGAAAGAACGAGCGAGTAATTTCTAAGAATCCACCGTTTCACGTCAAAGCATGGTGGTTTCCTCTTAAAGTCACGGCCAACGACCTCCAACCTTCATTTTTTTGTCGGAATAATCTACAGTTTTTTGTGCAGACTTTCGGCACGCGTATTCGCGAGCTATAAACAAACACAACGTGTTTGTCTTCAGCATCACTAGATCTTTGATGGACTGTTAAAAGTAGTTCAGTGTGAGCCATGTCTCATGACAGTTGCTGCTTGTGGGGGCTGGTCATCTTAAGCTACGCATTTAGCTTAAAGTAAAACTACTGGACTTTTGTTTATGTAACTGTGTCCATGGGCTTATGTTTCTTAAGTAATTTATTTTGTATTCTTAAAATTGTGTAATATTTTTGAAAAGTGTAATTACTGAGTTTTTTGCCAGGTTCTTCTCAGTAAAAGCAACCTTCCGAACCTGGCGTTAGCATGTATAATCCTGTATGACTATGTCATTCTGACGATTTGAAAGTACTTTGTGAAAAGTCTAATCGAATAAAGATACGTTTGACTTTTGCCATAAATGCTGCAGAGTCTGTAGGAGATTTTAGGAGACTTTAGAAGCTTCGAAGGTATTCGAAGCCGTTTGGCACACATCCTTGTCTGCTAAAAGGTATCATTAACAAACCGCACGGCGAATATGTTCCTCGACGATCTACCCAAAGAAACTGGAGAGCCAAAGACCAGTTTAGTTGTCCGCCATGATCCCTATGGGAGCTTGTAAGAAGACTACTCGATAATGATAAAAGTGTATTTGCCATCACGAGTTATGATCGTTCAGCTGAAATGGGGGCTACTGCGCTTGCTTTTATTCGTGTCGCACTATACAGACAGAAAGAGACAGACTCATAAAATGACATCTGCGCACCAAAGATCAGCGCTCATGACTTGTGACGGAGGCATCAGTACAGTTACACAGATTTAGTCCAGTTCAAAGATGCTGGAACGGCGGGCATCTAGGTAGATTTTTAAGAAATTTAATATTTACTCACCAGCTCTCAAAGCATCCATGGGAACACTCGGATATGGTATTGAGTAGGGGTATCCTTCCTTCCTCAAAGTCTTTGGCTTCCTTCGCGGTCTGTACTTGTAGTCAGGGTGCTCCTTCATGTGCATGGCACGAAGCCGCTTCGCTTCGTCTATAAACGGTCGCTTCTCGTCTTCTGTGAGGAGTTTCCATTCAGCTCCTGCGAAATAAATAATTAAGAATAAGAGCTGTGGTTCATAAGTAAAAGCTTTCATATTGGAAAGAGGATATTTTTCACGTGTGAAAAGAAAAATCGTTAGGAAACCTGAATATGTCTGAGACGGCAATAGACTTTCCATCTATTCTGTTCGCTCCTAAGTCCTAATACATCTTCGATGAAAGATACCCATCTTTAGTAGCACTCCTGTCTACCCTTTTGGGAAGACGTGAGCATATTTCGATCATATTTATTTAAAAATAGTTTTTAATTATAAAAATATGTCTTTCAATACTAAAATAATTGTTTCGTTCGCGAACAGCATCGTCTGGCGTAGATTCAACGCCAATTTCTTCCGTTTCAAGCATGAACATGGGTGCCATGACAACGTCTGATCACGAATCACAATGAATCACTGAATATGCATTCTGATTGTCTTCGATTCTCACTATTTCCTCCAACAATCAATTGTATGTAGCAGGGCTTGAGCTGTTTACTAATGATAGCCCTGGCGTTGTGCTGACGGATGTTACAATCGCAATTATGGATTATATAGATATGGGTGATAGATTTTATGCTTCTGTGGGTGCAGTAAAAAGTTTTAGCAGTTTAGCGTTTAAATTTAGATTAACTTATTGATATTTGAAATTAGGGTAAACATATGCTTTAGTTGGCCCAAGGATTTCTTTGAATAGGCATCAATAGTTGCTAAAAGTATTTTTATTACAAAAAGCTATTAACTGTTAAAAAACCGCAAAAACACTGTGTATTCTTTTAGACAAAATAGTTAACCTTGGAAGGATTGTGTTGCATTGAAGTTGACTGTTCAATATAAAAGCTGGTAGTGGAATCAGAAAAGTAATTTGCCCTAACCATCGTTCATTGCAGAGACAAAAGCATTGAATCGATACAATATAATCGAAGGCACGAATAACCTGTCTCCCAGCCGATTCAAGAGACCAACCCTTTGTGTCCCCCCATTTATAGAAGGCTGTATTCATCCACCGTGGAGGGGCGCCATCGTCCATTGAAACAGACAAGACAATCCCAATTCAGACGGGTATAAAAGCGAAAACAATGTCGCTAACATAGAAAGGAACAATCCGGCTTGGAGGACCATTAGTTGTCTCGCTCTCACTACGGCGTTGTCTCGTTAGTGAGACGAAGACAGATACAACAATGGCGGAAAGCGCCGCCTAATGACGAATTTGCGCTTTTCATTCCGCAACAGAAGTTTTTCCCGGTTCCTCATTATTCTGTCGATACTTTGGGGTGGGTATCCTCTTTTGTCGTCCAGAATGATAGGATCGTGTGCTTAGCGGCATAATGGGAATAACAAAATGTACTCTTCTCACATTGTTTGATACATAATGATTTTTCGATTAACCTGAATATTCCTTTACTTGATGCTTTACTTTGTTCTTGTTGGGAAACATTTCGGCGTAAGGGTCAACAGTTTCGAACGTCGACAATTATGTTTATAATCTGTGTTGAATAAGTAGTTATTGTACCAATGAGTTCAATCAGAAGCTTTATTACTTAATGACCAATCGCTACCTAAATGCATCCAGAACGTCGTTACAATGCATAACGCATGCCCAACAATAGTTAAAGGTAAGTAACATACATTTGCATTCGTGCAGACAAAGCCAAAAGCAAACAGGCAGTTAGACAATACACGCAAGAACAAACCGCTTGCAAATATTGGCCGCTTTTTAACGATGACAACACACGCTTGTCAGAGTAAATGTATTTTAAGTGCGGCAACACAATGCGTTTCGTGCTATGGTGTCGGTCTGTCGCTTAGATTTTTCTGCAAGATATTGTTCTAAGAGACAATTGTAATGTAAATATGCAACAGTTTAAATGACATTGGATGTTGCTAATATAAACTATAGTGGTTGTTTCCCATTGTTAGGGCAACACTTGAGTCAGCTGCAATTTGTACTAGCTTCATTGGATGTTTCTTTGCTATAAGAATGGGCGGTTCTATTGATGCACTTTGCTATATTTGAACATCTGTTGGTTACTTTAAAGGCTATTTGTATCCGATGCCACGAGTGTTTATACAGGGTCCATCTTATCTGAATGTTGGTGCTACACAGCAGGCTGGTTCAAGGGTCAATTAGCTTCCAGTTTCATTTTTAGGTTCTGGAAAAGTTATCAATATTTTCGGCATAGAATCAATAGCTTTTAAGTGAGATCCAGATTATGGATTATCAATGTCAAGCTGGGGTGAAGATTCACGATATTTTTGCAAAATCTCCACAAATTATATCGCAGAACATGAGTAGGACCAAAAAAATCATATTTTTTTCTGATAATTTATGTTAAAAAAAAGTAGGCATAGAAAAGTATTTGTTAGTCTGGTCTTTGGATACTCAACATCGTTCTAAAGAGTCCTGTGGTCGAGGCCTCTGAAGATATGAGCCTGCATGTCTCACACACAGAATGCGACGGAATTTTTCAGGTTGTTGCAATTATTCCGACATTTTTAACCCATTTAGATACTGGTTAGTCCCTGTCTCTTCAATGTTTGTTTGTTTCTAATTCTATCGAATTTAAATCTAATGTAACGTAAGAAATGGGATAAAAAAAGTAAGCTACCTGAGAAATATCATCACCCAGTTATATCAAACAAACATTGAAGAGACAGGGACTAACCAGTATCTAAATGGGTTAAAAATGTCGGAATAATTGCAACAACCTGAAAAATTCCGTCGCATTCTGTGTGTGAGACATGCAGGCTCATATCTTCAGAGGCCTCGACCACAGGACTCTTTAGAACGATGTTGAGTATCCAAAGACCAGACTAACAAATACTTTTCTATGCCTACTTTTTTTTAACATAAATTATCAGAAAAAAATATGATTTTTTTGGTCCTACTCATGTTCTGCGATATAATTTGTGGAGATTTTGCAAAAATATCGTGAATCTTCACCCCAGCTTGACATTGATAATCCATAATCTGGATCTCACTTAAAAGCTATTGATTGGCACTGAATAATAAAGCCTATTGCTATATGAATATACATTTAAGTGCTATGCCATTAGCGCTTCTGTTATTGTTAGCAACAATATAATTATTTCCTTTAGCTTTCAACTTTATGATCACACTAGACAAAGCATCTGCATTGAACAATTAACCATCCGGAACATAGCCACAGACTGCAGCCATTGAATTTACCTACCTTATAAACTGTTTAGTTATATTTATTCAAACGTTCTCTATCATTTAAATAGGAAGTTGAAGAGGGGACCTGACAGAGGGTTTACCAGCACCTCTTATCTAACGATGGTAATTCATCGACAGAGACAGAATTATTCACGGCATATAAATCAGTCTCCAGAACTAATGTCACAGAAATAGTTGATGGTTAGTTACAAGAGTATTTTTGGATGTAAATTTTTTTGCATCCTTTTAAATCAGATATATGCTAATAATTCTAATAAAAGTTAACAACCCTATCATCAGCCCACATAAGGTAACTTGACCTATGTCATAACACATACAGTTTAAAATTTAATCAAATTAAATTCACATTTAAGTCGAGTAAGTCTAGAATCACCAACAAAAGTTGTCTTCAAGTCAAAGAATAACAAAATACTTATCAGTTGCGAAACCCGTCATAGATTAATTAAAAATATATGAACTGAAAATGCCTACTGAGTATAGTTAACAATAAAACAACCCCCGTTATTAATAACACAGGAGCATTACTTACTTAATGGTAAATTGCGTTTGCTTAAAGCGCTTGTATGTGTAAGTGTACCATACGAGTACTTTATGTTGGTGTAACGCCTCACGCGATTTGAATAAAAGCCTTCCGAAATACGTGCTACGAATGCAGATTGTAATTAGACATTCAGTGATTCAACAATTTAACTTGGAGTAAAGGATATTGAGTATATTTTTCCTGGATAGCTACTACACACTTTTAAATAAAATGAAATCACTTGACTTACTATATACTTGTAACGTATATACCACTGACTGAAAAACACAAGCGGGGAGAGTATTTATATCTATAGGAAAACGTAACCATAGTGCGATGTTATTTACAAGTAACGCCATCTAGGGCGTATACGATTAACCAGGACCCAATAACGCAACAGATGTTTAGATGTTTGAATGTTTGTTGCTCAATCACATAGGATAGGACTTATTATCACCGAAACCAACATTTTCTGGTTTTATGGGATAATAAAAACTAAAAAATAATAACTCTCAGTATTGTATAAAAATATGGCGAATTAATTATATTTTATTAAAGACTTCATGAAGAGTATTTAAGCGACCTAGATTAACGCTTTTGAAAGTTACAACTGATCTAACCTAGAATTTGACAGGCGTACCAAAATGATTCGCAATACAGATTTTAGGTTTTATTGCTACCAGGCAACAATTTTCGTGCATTCTGCTTGACCAGTATATCATTTTGGGTAGGGTAATGAATAAAGGTAATTATATAACTGCCGGCCATAATGATGATGCGGACGGGTTGGTAAGACATCGAGAAATTGATGTCTCCTCAAATCGTATCGGCAGGTTCAGGGCCGGCATTGAACAAGTGCTCTCAACTTAATTTAATTTAATTTAATTAATATCTTAAACTTATACTCATTTCTATGTAATTAATTTTAATCATATTTAGTCATTTTATTCATATCATACTGTTTTTTTTCTATGGCATTGTTGTTTATATCTATAATTGAGGTGTAATTTGTCATGTAAATATTTTGTCTATTGCCCTCGAAGAATTTGTTAATGTACACCTTGTTGATGCAACTAAATAAATAAATAAATAAATAATGAAAAGAAGTAAGCAAGGAAAATCTTATTGGTATGGAAACATGACTGGTTCAGGTCCCAGGGCAATAATAATCGTAGCGATCTAGCCTAGTGAATTGTCGCAAACAATCATAAAAACAACAAACAACGAAAAACAAGAGAATACGTAACACACACGTTAGGTACAATACGGGGAGCAACAAAGGAGTTTCCTCTCTGCGTTGTATTAAAGGGGCTATTGTGCTGAGAATCGGACGAAAATGCTCTTCATTACTCTGAAAGCTTGTGTGCCATGCGACAATGGAGTGGGGACTGGGGGCCTCCCCAAGCGGGCAGGGTGGGGGCCTTCACAAAGACGCGTGCCGAAGGAGGCCCCCGCGCCACCCTTTCGGCGTAAAATTGAAATGGTAAGAAACGTTATTTAGGTCATGATTTTTATTAAATGTTAATAGATTTTTGTCCTTTCATAGACAATGTTTTGACTGTGTTCGATTTGAATGTTTGTTTGTGGATATAAGTTTAAATTAGTATATGTATTGGTTGCAAAATAGATAGGTACTGGGATTTCGGTTGTCGATAAGAAATAATACGCGTCTAATAAATTTCATGCCACACTGACGATAGAGGATTAAACCTACTCAGTATTGAACATATGACGAGTACGACCTCATGCGATTTCAGAGCTGACTAAATACGAAACTGAAAAAGTTAGTAGTTCTGAAAGATCAAATTCAGAGCACTCGTCGCCGAAGGAAGTGTATGAAGAGATGCATAAATGTGGATGAAGCGAAATATGTATGTAAGGATCGTAGCATGTGGCAAACGGTGGTCTCTGCCTACCCCCATGGGATATATGCGTGAGCATATGTATGAATCTAATCCGAATTTGGCAACATCCGCCTAAAAGATAAAAAATATTAGAATTTATAATTTTCATTACATATTTAAATATTACAAACACTAACATAAAAACAAAAAGGTATTGTTATTATATCTCTAGTTAAATAAAATAAATATGCTCACTCCATCCCAGAAGGGTCCCCGAAGGGGTAAGCAGAGGTGTTGTAATAACAACACCCACATTTCACCGAATATGATCAAGTGCTAACGTGACAGAGGGTGAGTCCATCGCCGTCCGAGGCACTATACATACGTCTTTGAATTACTTCTCAGACATATGCAGGTTTCCTCACGATGTTTTCCTTCACCGTAAAGCACGTGGTGTGAAATAACTGAACATAATTTTTTTAGAAAAACTCATTGGTACAGGCCCCACTGGCATTCGAACCCCAAGGCCACCACGGCTTCTCTCTAGTCTAATTTTGTATTAGATTAACTATTAAAGACAGAAGCGCTTCAAACTGATTAAACTAATTGGAGAAGTTCAAGTTGGTAATAACTCAAATGAGGGTAAATGCTCTCCTAAAAACGATGTTTTACTAACCATAAAATACATGTTAATTGTTTCATTTATAGTGAACATTTCCAGGCCATTAAGCTCGTTGGCGTGCAAATAGCGTTACATTTGGCAGTAAACTTGTTATGAATTTAAAGTGGAAAGAACTAACGGTATAAAGTTATTAAACAAATATGTAAGTACGGACATCACGCGGTTTCAGGCCCTGGCCTTATCCCATACACTGTTGGGGTCGTCACTTAATTCAACCCGATGTGGCTGATCACCTGATTTTTATACGAAGCGACTGCCATCTGACCTTCGCAACCCCTTTAACGAGGAAAATCTGTGATCTGGGTTAAACCAGTTGTCAGACTATTTTAGGTCTCCGACTGACCTGTAACGATTGCCAAAGATGATAAATTGGCAACCGGGACCGACGGCTTAGCGTGCTCTCCGAGGCACGGAGGGAACTCGGGCGGTCACCCATCCAATTACTGGCTAGGCTTAGGGTTGCTTAACTTCGCTGATCGAATGATATGCGCAATAGCAACTGTGCCACGTGGGAGTATGGGGATAAAATATAGCCTATGTTACTCGCATATGATGTAGCTATCCATTGCTGAAAGAATTTTTAAGATCGCTCTAGTAGTGTCGGAGCATATTCAATACAAAGAAAGAAATCTTTCTCTTAATTAATGTTAGATACTTATAGATTTACTTACCTAAGTATGTAAAGTTTTTTTTTAAATATTTCTTAGCCTTTACCAAACTTCTTCCAAATCGCTTTTTTGAATTGATTGTACAGGATTATAAGAGAGGATTATGAGAGGCTGCTTTTATTGAGGGGAATCACGGCATATTTATAAATCCTTACTTTAATTGCTATTGGAGGATTGACATTCATAGATACATATGTATCATCACGTCTGTATTCCCCGAAGTGGTAAGCAGAAGTGTTGTAACAACAACACCCACATTTCACCGCATAAGATTCAGTGCCGACGTGACAGAGAGTGAGTCCATCGCCGTCTCAGGCACTATACATACGTCTTTGAATTACTTCTCTGACATATGCAGAAGTACGTTGTGCGAAATCAAAGTACCTACATAAGTTTTTAGAAAATCTCATTGGTACAGGTTCCGCTGGGATTCGAACTTGGATCAGAATACTTTATATGCTATTTTTTCAGTGAAATGTGTCAGCTACTTTTAATTACTAATTCAGGCATTCAAGATTTTTTTTTTCTAGCTTTCCCCAAGTACCTACATACCTGTCTGTAGGTTTCCATTACACCCTCCAACATCCGCTATGCTTGCTTTTAAATCCGGGCAAAAAGCGAAAACGTGCTAACAAAAACAATGAAAACAAACGCCGGTACAAAAAGCCTTAATTAAACAAGGCAAACACTCCGGAGTGACAAGGGACACAATAAGGGACGTATTTTTACACGACTGCGCAAAAAGGAGCGTTATTGTTACCGTCAGACTGAACCTGTGAGATAAGGGCGTCTGTACTTGAACACCCTGTAGGGAATATTATGGTTTGCCACCTCATTTGCCTCTGTGGGTCAGTGGTAATGCGATTGGATGGGCCAATGTTGTTGTCAATATTGCCTGATGCTACAGTACCCCTATCACGAGTTTGCCACCGTTTTCGTAATGTATACTCGCTATCGTCACTCGCAATATTTGCATGAGATATTTCAGTTCTTCACGTCACCGCTGGGATTCGCTGCACAATTTCTCATACTTATCAGCGGAGACGCTAGTGAGTATAGATTACGAGAACGGTGGCAAACCCGTGATAGGGGTACAGGTGCAAAATCGAAGGTGCGAGATCTCCGAAACGGCTGGACAGATTTTAACTGGAAACTGGAGCAGATAGCTAATATTACAAGGAGTAATTAAGGCTGCTTATATTTATGAAAAACATGAGGGCCGCGGGCCACCCATGAAATTAACTGTACACGGGTGAAACCGCGGGGCACAGCTAGTGTAATAAAGATTTCAATATGTTGCTTATTCTAGTCGTTTGGTCATGGAGGAGATATTGGGTCCTTGTACCTAGACATAAGTACTTATTCTCGTTTGTAAGATCGGCGAAATCAGTACTTAGCCAGTGCTAACAACTCCCTGCTTTCCTTTGCACTTAAGGCTTTCAATGGGAAGCTCATGACCCCATTCCACGGGCGGGAATCGAACCTGTCGTACCTGGAGCTGTTTGATTACCAGTGCGAGTTTTTCACTGCCGCCGTCACAAGTCATCGCGTCAACGTAAACGCAAATTTGTATAGGATCGAAACAGCGCCGTCTGTCGGCCTAAACATGACACTATTGTAAGCCTCAGGCTATTTAGATTGTGTCTAATTATCGGCATATCTATTATGTATGTAATTAATTTCTATTTAGAAATGCATGTTGTTTGGAGGATCTTCATAGAATAATTTTTTTTTGTTTGTTTCGCTTCTATGCGTAACCTAAATTACGACCAGTGACCCTGAATGGACTAAAATAATAATAACTTACAATTGGTTCGTTATAAAAAACTGTATTCCGAAGATTCGATATCACTTAAAGGTATAAAACATCATTTAAGAACGGCTCCCGTTTTAACAATACAACAACATTTCTCGGAATCCACTCGGTGTATATTTTCTAATAGAACACCTAGTCATTTGTGTCGATACAAAAAGTTAACTTTTATACCGAGAACGAACTTCTTTGTACCATTATACACGGTGTTACCATTGGGTATGCCTCCGAGGTACAGTGGAGGCACATTGTCCAATGGCGTTCGATACACACCGCGCTTTAATTACTGCATCTGCCACAAAAACAGGGACGTTGAAACAAAAAATGTTCACAAAAACCGGACATTTTTTCACACAGCCCTAGTGTTAGGTGTGGCGGAGATAATTGATAGAAATTAGTATTAGATACCAACATATGGTGCTTTATGTACCAATTTAACGTAGCTAAGCCACATATTTATCCGACAATGACTGTCATAGTGTAGTTAACTTTTTATTGGCTGTATTTTATGTTTTTGCAGGTGGTGTAAATTGAGTTACTTACTTTACAAGTTTTCCTTGATCGTTGTACCTACTTTTAATAATTTGAGTTTGATTTTTCGAAATGGCAATGCATTTTCTGTTAACATCATTTGTTGCACTATTGTCATCATTATATTCTACCACTTTTTACATCCTCTTACTCTGGTGAAGGAAAATATTGTGAGGGGACTAGCATATGCTAGAGGGCCTAGTGCGTGTTTTTCACTGCATCCGTCACAAGTCACCGCGTTGATGTAAACGCAGATTTGCAATGGGTGAGGCGTATCCGAAACCAGAGGACTGCAAGCTCTTCCACATGGGCAAGATCTGCCGGCTTGTTCAGGGAGTATTTGAGGAGTCAGGTACGTAGAGCTAAAGGGCAAGGGCGGCACAAAAGATCCCAAGGGTCGACGTGCTCCCGGGCAACCGGACCCAATAATGTAACAAAATGATAAGATAAGAAACTCAGATTTATATGAGATCTAAGCCATGGCAATATTATGATACAAATCTGCGTTTACGTCGGTGACTTGAACGTCGATTTTAAGAAAACTCGCACTAGACACTCTGAAAAGTAATTCAAAAGTATAGTGCCTTCGACGGCGATGGACTGACCATCTGTAACGTTGGCACTTAATCAAATGTGGGTGTTGATATTACAACACCTCTGCCCAGCCCTTTGGGGAATACAGGCGTAAGCAGCATATGTATGTTATACATATTATGTATGTAAGTTATAAGTAAATAGAAAGCTATGATTCAACACACGAGTATCCTCTTTAAAAATTATAGCAATTAAACATACATATGCTCACGCCTGTATTCCCCGAACACCCACTGTTCACCGAATTTGATTAAGTGCCAACGTGTCAGATGGTGAGTCTATCGCCGTCTCAGGCACTAAACATACGTCTTTGAATTTCTTCTTAGAAATATGCAGGTTTCATCACGATATTTTTCCTTCACCGTAAAGCACGTGGTGTGAAATCACTGTACATAAGTTTTTTAAAAAAAGCTCATTGGTACAGGCCCCGCTGGGATTCGAACTTGCGTCGCTTGCGTAGCAGGCTGCTCTAACCCCGAGGCCACCACGGCTGATTAGCAATTAAAGTTACAAGAAAAAGCTAATCCGATTCCATCGATTTTCAAATTAAAAAAAAATACCAGGTCCCAAATATCTACTAAATATTCAACAGAACCTCGCAATTTATCGCCATTCTATCGAACAAGGGATTAATTCTAACAACAACAACGTCAAAACAATGCCATATGCGTACCTGTCAATAGAGATTGCCAGCATTGTTCGACATCGTCGGTAATACGTACAAAACGCATTTTGTTTACGAAACCAATCGAACATGCGCGACAAATGTCGATCGAACAACAAAGGTGTTCTATCAACAATGGACGCGATGTAAAGTTTTTACTTCAATGAGAGTGACATACGATCTACAAGGATAGGTTACTTGCTTGAGTTTCTTGCCAGGTTCTTCTCAGTAAAAGCAACCTTCCGAACCTGGCGGTAGCATGTATAATCCTGTATAATTGTGTCATTCTGACGATTTGAAAGTGCTTTGTAAAAGTCTAATCGAATAAAGATACTTTTGACTTTGACTTTGACTTTGCTCGGTATAGGCAAAATGAGCCCTCGATATAATCGTTTTGTTCCTAATTTTTTAAACGTAATGCAATCTTAAAACAGTTTGATGTACACATACATATGATAAGCTCACGCCTGTATTCCCCAAATGAGTAGACAGAGGTGTTGTAATAACAACACCCACCTTTCGTCGAAAATGATAAAGTCAACGTGACAGATGGTGATACTATCGCCGTCTCAGACACTATACTTATCTTTGAATTACTGCTCAGACATATGCAGGTTTCCTATACCGTATAGCTAGTGGTGTGAAATCACGTATATAGTAATCACGTAATCATAAGATGATTACGTGCCAACGTAACAGATGTTGAGTCGATCACTGTCTCAGACACTATACGTTTTCTCACGATTTTCCTTCACCGTAAAGTACGTGTTTTGAAATCACTGCACATAAGTTTTTAGAAAAACTCATTGGTACAGGCCCCGCTGGGATTCACTGCTCAAGGCTGTCATGGCTCACAGTGAGAGAGAAGTTTTTCTAATACATACAAATGCTTACGCCTGTATACCATGGGGGCTAATATATTTAAAAATGTTGTCAATCCTTTCGAGCAGTGAGTCACGCGTGTTTGTTTTCATCAGTGTCTGCTTCCCTCAATAATTCCAGCCAACTGTTAGGGGCGTCTACTCAGTTAATATTAATTAACGCAGGGGAGTGGCATTGTAGTGCACGTAATAGGTTTCGAGCGATCTAGTAATAGCTACCTTGCGTAAGGTGCTACGTAGATTAGTGCTTCGATTAGTAGCTCGACTTTGGTAGTAGTCATATATACAGTACCCCTATCACGAGTTTCCCATCGTTTTCGTATATCCTCGCTAGCGTCACTCGCAATATTTGATATATTTTAGTTCTTCACGTCACCGCTGGGAGTCTGCACAATTTCTCATACTAATGTTCGGCGGAGACGCTAGCGAGTATAGATTACGAAAACGGTGGGAAACCTGTGATAGGGGTAAAATTAACCTGAAGTGTCTGTTTGTTATTCAAATTAAATTATTGGGGACTAGTTATGCCCCGCGGTTTTACCCGCGAAGAGTTAATTTCATGGATGAGCCGCCGTACCCAAATTTTTTATTTTTAAATAAATGTAGTCTAAGTTACTCCTTGTATTATCAGATATCTGCCAGTGAAAGTTAAAATCCCGCTAAAATCGGTACAGCCGTTTCGGTGATTAGCCGGAACAAACAGACACAGAGACAGATATTTTTTTTTAAATAGTTTTTTATGTCAGTACCGTATAAACTTTCATATGCATTTAGTGAAAAGCTGTTATTTTGGAATTACAAACAGACAGTCAGATTTTATTTATCTGTATAGATGTATAAATATAGATAATGAAATAAAAAGCGCGAACCTAACCGAGAGTGAAATTGAATCCCTAATCATGCTAATTGCTAACGCTAGTATAATTATTGGTCCAAAATTCGCGATTATTATACATCTGAACCAAACTCCTTCCACTTTTAAAGTGATTCTAATCCTCTTTCCTCAATAACTTTAAAGCAAACAAACACCTATTCACCCTGTGAGACGTATGAATAAAATATGCGATCTATTCGCACAGGACAATGGTACTTTTGCATAAGCGAGCTTTGTCACCCTGCCCCTCGCAAAGAAAATAACTTTTAGTTTCCATTAACGAAACCTAGATGGCGCTAGAATCCATTAAGAATTTTATCAAACAGCAATTCACGAAATACCAGCTTAAACACCTCTAATTTTAATTTTAACAAACTGAATATCATAATGTACTTTTCTTTTCATTAACCGACTAGCAGACCGTAGTTCCCGGTCCCGTGGGAGTACCGGGATAAAATATAGCCTATGTTACTCATAGCTATCTAATGCTGAAAGATTTTGCAAGATCGGTCTAGTAGTGTCGGAGCCTTTTCAATACAAACAAAGAAATAATTCCTCTTTATAATATTATTATGGTCTAGCGGACGTCACGCGGTTTCACGGGCGTAGTTCCTATTCCCCTGCAAGTCCGGGGATAAAATAAAGCCTATGTGACTCGCTGATGTTGAAGCTTTCCAATGGTGAAAGAATTTTTGAAATCGGCACAGTAGTTTTTGAGTTTATTCATTACAAACATACACACAAAAATACAAATCTTTCCTCTTTATAATAATAGTGCAGATGTAGATTACAGATAAGAAATAGTCGAAGAAATTCAATCAAATATTTAGACTAGCCCAAGCAATACGAAAAAGGATCGTTACTGTATCATACATACATACATACATACATATGGTCACGCCTGTATCCCATGGGGGTAGGCAGAGACCACCGTTTGCCACATGCTACGATCCTTACATACTTCTTTCGCTTCATCCACATTCATGCATCTCTTCATACACTTTCTTCGGTTACGAGTGCTCCGAATTTGACCTTTCTGAAAAATACTATTAATTTGGTCATAGTAGTTCTTCCTTGGACGCCCTCTACCGACACTTATGGTCACATTCGCTCTGTCCATTCCTTTCGATATGTCCAAACCATCTCAACATACTTTTTTCAATTCTGGTCACCACATCATTCTTCAACTTGCAACTGTCTCTATGTATGTCGTTATGTACTAGGTATTTATGTAATGATGAAAAGCAAACAGGCTCGCACGATTGAAGCCAGCAGTTACATCCAGCCCACTGTAGTTCAGCGCAACTAAAAATAGGATAACAAAAAAATTGGAAAATGGCGTTTCCTCTCGCCGTCACCGCCAGAATGGCGGCCATGAAAGATTTTATTTTTTCCCATTCGTACTCCTGTCTCCCCTTCTCTGAACATTTTTAAATTTTCCCCGAGGTTTTGCTTACTTTTGATTAATTCGGTGGCAACACCGGTGGAACCCCGCTGTGGCCTGATTGCGCTCTGCTTTCGTGTTATTTATAGTTACATTTAACTGTTGGTTTTATGTCTTTATCCGTTAATTTACTGGTCGAAAACTGCTCAATTGAGGATCTTCACTTTCTTACATTTACGTCCATTTGATTCAACTTTATCAAATATGGAGTTTAAGATCAACTCGCTTTCCTTTTGGCTACTAATCTGGTATTAAGATAGATGTTTTTGCGTTTTTACCATCATTATATAGTAACTAGCTGTACCCCGCGGTTTCACCCGCGTAAATTTAGTTTTATATAATATATCGGTTTAAAATTGATAAATTTTCATACAAACTTTCATCTAGTATTTTATCCCCTTGGGGGTAGAATTAATCAAAATCCTTTCTTAGCGGATGCCTACGTCATAACATCTACCTGCCGACCGCCCGAGTTCCCTCCGTGCCTCGGAGAGCACGTTAAGCCTTCGGTCCCAGTTGCCAATACATCTTTGGCAATCGTTATAGGTCAGTCAGAGGTCAAAAATAGTCTGACAACTGGATCAACCCGGATCACAGATTTAGTTCGTTAAAGGGGTTGCGAAGGTCTGATGGCAGCCGCTTCAAGTGCCAACCCCAACAAGACCAGGGAAATGTTGGTATCAGAAAATTTAACTCGCTTATTTAAAGTAACTAACATATTTTTATCTTCAACAACAGAACTAACAATAGAAATATACGGAAAATTAATCGTTCTTTATATTAGAAATTGTGAAACAAGGCCTTAATCTGTTAAGTAACTAAACTCAAGTTGCTCAGCATCAAATGATCATCAACTCAAAGTGGTATTCAATGAAGTAAATCAAATAAAAACCAAGTCTTCAATAACAGATTTGCCTTATTGAACGTCAAATCAAATCAAGATCCATTTGGTGAAGTGCGGTATGATCAATTTACAATCATAATGAGTCCTTTTGATTCCATAGAAGGATTAGTGGGATACGATTTGCATGATAGTAATTTGGTTAAGACGCTCTCAAATTCAGAGCTTAGATGATATTGGAATAAATTAAATACCTATAGCTTTATAACTTTATAATAATATATATAACGAAAGTGGTCTTTATTATTACAGAAAACTAAGAAAACACGAAGCAAACGATGAAAAATATTAGAAGAGAATCTAATTAATATGATTTGAAAGGGACATCGAACTTGGTTGAAGTTGATTTAGAAACCGATCGACATTTTTTCTTATAAGAAATAAGGATCCTCAGTAATAAATAAGAAATAATGAGTCACAAGGCACACAATAATGTAACGAATAGAATAAATTTAAATTTAAGTATTTTTACTTTAAGTAATTCCTTATGCATTACTATTCTGCTAGTCGGACAGTTTACCGTGTAAGCCATAAATAGATAATCTTCAAGCACAAATAACATTAATCACCAATGAAGTGATACTTTACGAGATCCTTGGGGGCTATTTCTAAGATCTTTCGCGAAGGATTCGTGCCAGTTTCATTGTTAAGCATGTCGTGTTGGAATCTTGTTAGCATGCATTTGAGAAAAGGGATTGAAATTCATCTGGAACCGGGGAGATTAGATAATTATGATTGGATAAAGATTGTGCGAAGGCACCTACGACAAGTAATTATTAGGTACAAGTTGAGTTTATCAAATTGGTTGGTGAATTATAGAAGAATAAAATACAAATTGTTACTTTGAACTAATAAAAATATGAAAAAACATAAGGATGAAACTTTCTACTAGAGCTATAACGAATCCTGTACGAAAATAATATACACATTCAAAAATCATATCATCAACACCAAAACCAAAACGTCTTATTTCAAAAGATCTCACTTGCTCGAATTTTCGTAGTTTACCTCGATGACATAGTGGTGCAATCTCGATTGTTAGAGCACTAACTTAGTCAAGGTCACGAATCGAAATCTAGATTGTCATGACTCAACAAACAAAAGAATTGTCGGAATATTGATCTTGTTTGAACATTTAATACTCTGAATTATCGTTATCTAAACATCATGTCCAAATCAAAGATGCAAAGTTGTGTCGCAGATGTTGCTAAAGTGTATGTTAACTAGTTTGCACAGAGCATTAAAATTATAGAATAATCTTTTTAATTTAAGTCTTTTAGTTCAAACAGTGTACTTATAATACTAAATATTGAACTCTTTGAACGATGGCCATGTATAAACATTTAAGTCTACAAATCTTATCTTGTCAAAAGTACTCAGTAATAGCTTGATTGATACCTATGTCTAATTAAAAGGCTAAAGGGTATTTCCCTTTCATCTAATCAAGTAAACAGCCGGATGTTTTTCAATAATAATCCTGAAATGTTGTACATAGTCAAAAAGTAAAAAGGAGCTCACCTAATCTCTTGGAGATTTCTGAATTGTGCATCTTCGGGTTGTCCTGTGCGATTTTTCTCCTCTGTAATCTGGACCAAACCATGAACGCATTCATGGGTCTTTTGATGTGCTCCTCCTGGACCTTCTTGTGCTGAGCCTGGCCGTTGATGGCAGATATGGAGCCCATGGTCCCAATGGCCCCCATCGCTGACATCGGACCCATGGGGAAATGGCCCATGGACCCGCCGAAGCTGGTCCGGTCGCACATCGCACCAGCGGCACTGAAGGAACAGACAATAACACTTTAGCTGCATATCTATCTATGGCAGAATCTATCGTATTATCATGATTTAGGAAAATTATTAACGATAATTGAACGTTCAACTTTGTAAAATTACTACTAGGATATAGTCTAGTAGTAGGTACCTAGGTAAAATAATTTAATGTTGTGTTCCTGCCCGGCTGAGGAAAAATTCAGTTTGGGCTCTGGTAATGCATTTATGAATGTAGAAAATTCACTACCGATTCGGAAACTAGTCTTCTGAGAAGAACTTGCAAGAAACTCAGCAGGCATCATGTACATTTCATCAATACAGTATTCAAAATATTAAATATAAAATAGATACACCAGATTGGATGGAAGTAGTTAGTGGCGCATCATCCAAAAATCTAATTTGATGATAGATATAGGTAAATTGTATTAGAATTTGAATTATTGAGAAAGGGTTAAATATGCCAGTAGAGCTATAATGAGCGATCTTCTAGCATGGCCTCTATGCGCTATCTTATTAGCTACCTGAATAAAATAACCTTGTACACTTCGCAGCTACAATAGTAATCCGTACATCCCCTACCCGACACCACGTGTACAATTGTAATTTTTAATATCACAGCGACAATTACAGTGTTCATATGTCTGGAAAATATTAATATTAAGAGGGGAGGCTGACAAATTGGCTGCTTATGACGCGGGGAGTTTTAAATCTTTTCATTACCCGATTTGCACGGTAATGGGTGCAAGAAGCGTGTTATTTGCATCGTTTTAAATTTGTAAAGTCTCAAGTTTTGGTGCATGTTCGGCATTAGTCAGGGTATCTGAAAAAAAATCTGTCATAGAATTGCTAATGATACGGAGAAAATTTTAAGTAAGATAACTAAACTACTTAGGTATCACACTGTTCTGTCTGTAGGTATCGTCCTGCGAAATTTTGCTGCAAATCTTTATCATTTTTGTGATGTCTGTACCTCGGTAGGTGTAAGGCGGGGGGGAAGAACACAATTAAAGTACGTAGTGACCGTTCAATCGTTTATTGCAGACTGTCGGCTGCCGCACAAATTCCCACTACCTACATAGTACGTTATAATAACTGGCGTACACCACATTCCTCCACCTTAAATTACAATTAAACTATAACAACATACAATACAATCCTTATGTCTAACTAATTATAATATAAATATATATTTAACAACAGAGCTTACACTACATTAAGATATAAGATATAACATAGAAGATATAACAATAGACCTTAATTATTTTTCCGACAACCGCCCATATATAAATATAAATATATATATACAGTTCATGACACATCTAATTGTTTTGGTCTGTTGTCTTGTATAATCGGCATTTCCGAACTGGGCGAGTTCGGGGCGGTACAGGAGTGGTATGCGGGGTGGAGAAGTTCTCGCAGTCTTCTGGTATGGGCATCTCACGCGGAGGGGGTGTTATAGCCATGCTCTCCCCGGTGGGTGGTGACAGCGAGACCTCCGACCGCTCCGACGGAACCCCATCGTCAGTACCCGAGCCCTGGGGCACGTTGGGAACCGTGGATGCTGCAAGCGAACACCTAGACCTCCGTTTAAGCTGATCGACATGTTTATGGCATTCGTTTCCTACCTTATCAACAATCGTAAAGTCATTAGGTCCCGAAGAAGTGACTACCCTACCGGGCTTCCACCTCTCCCCTTTAAGATATTGGCGGTACCATACTTCCTCTCCTGTTTTAAAACTTCTATGAGTGCCCCCTGCCCCTACTACTTGCCGATGCTGTGCCTCGCGTACCTTAGTCTGCCTGTCTGGCTTAAGTACGTCTAGTGAAGTACGGAGGCGCCTACCCATTAATAAAACCGAGGGACATTCACCCGTACTCGTATGTTCCGTATTTCTATAATGTAATAAAAACGTATTTAACGCGGAATCTACATTTTTTCTCTCGTAGATAGCTTTTTTGATAACTCTTTTTAATGTTTTTACAGCGTTTTCCGCGGCACCATTAGAAGACGGGTGGTAGGGGGCTGTAAAAATGTGTTCAATGTCATCTCTTTGAATGAATGATGCAAACTCTTTACTAGTAAATGGGGGTCCATTGTCAGTAACAATTTGCCGTGGAAGTCCCCATCTAGACCATAGTTCTCTAAGTTTAGTTATGGTGCCCGCTGCCCCAGTACTAGGAACACAGAAGACTTCTAACCATTTGGATGTCGCATCGATGACGACTAAGTAAATTTTTCCCTCTATGGGGCCCATGAAGTCTAGGTGAACCCGAGACCACGGCTGGGTGGGCCAGGGCCATGGCCGTGGACAAGCACGCGGTGGAGCGTCCGCCATCGCCGCACATGCATTACACGAACGGCACTCGCCTTCGATCGCTTCGTCGATGCCTGGCCACCAAACGTAACTGCGAGCTAGACCTTTGGATCTTACAATACCCATGTGTGGTTCATGTATGAGCTTCAGAACTTTATCACGACAACCTTGTGGAATTACCACCCTATGGCCCCACATAACACAACCTAACTCCTCATATAATTCCGACTGTCTATTATAAAATGGTTGTAAATTAACAATTTCGCATTGTTCTGGCCATCCACTTCGAATATAACTCAACACCCTACTTAATATCGGATCTTTACTAGTCTGCTTTTTAATATCTGTATACTTTAATAGTAATTCGTCCTGAGCGAAATGAAAGAATGTTTGCTCCGGCGGCGTGCAGGTGCGACTAGCCTCCCCATGACCTTGAGCCCGACGCACAGGTAGGCGCGATAAACCGTCCGCACAGTTATCATTGCTGCGAATGTATTCAATATCGTAGTTGTATGCAGATAGAATAACGGCCCAGCGCTGCATTCTACTAGCGGTCATGGTAGGTATGCCCTTTTGTGGTCCTAGGATGGACACCAGGGGCTTATGATCAGTTCTCAAGATAAATTTCCTACCGTATACATATTGATGGAATTTTTGCATACAAAATATAATAGCGAGAGCTTCACGGTGAATTTGTGAATAATTTTTCTCCGCGGCGGTAAGAGTTCGCGATGCAAAGGCGACTGGGCGCTCGCCGCCGTGCGGCCCGGGCTGCGCCAACACTCCCCCCACGCCCTGCGCGCTTGCATCGCAAGTTACTATCAGCTGATTCTGTGGATCGTAATGAGCTAATACGTCTGTACTGGTCAAAACCCGTTTTACTTCACTGAACGCGCGCTCACATTGCTTATCCCAAACCCAATCTACGCTTTTGCGTAGTAAATTATTTAACGGATTTAAGTAAGAGCTAAAATTTTTGACAAATTTAGAAAAGAAGTTTACCATCCCCAAAAAGGAACGTAGCTGACTCACATTATTTGGTTTTTCCATTTCTAAAATTGCTTTAATTTTGGAATTATCTGCTTTAACGCCGCCCTTAGTTACTACATATCCCAGATACTTTACTTGATCAACTAAAAATACGCATTTCTGTCTCTTGAGTTTTAGCCCATTACTCGACAAGCGTCGGAAAACTTCCTCTAAGGCGCTTAGGTGTTCCGGCACCGTCTTCCCCCCAATTATCACGTCATCAAGAAATACTTGGACATTTGGAATGCCTTGTAATAAATTAGACATTATGCGTTGAAAAATTCCTACACTAGAAGATAATCCATACACTAACCTATTGTAGCGGAATAATCCTCGATGAGTGTTAATCACAGTATATACTTTGGATTCATCGAGTTCGATCTGATTGTATGCTTGAGATAAATCTATTTTACTGAATAATTGAGCTCCATTCAGCCCTACAAGAACATCTTCGATTCTAGGTAACGGATAGCGGTCGATCAACAAAACGGGGTTTAGAGTTGCTTTATAATCAGCACAGATCCGCAACGTACCATCAGCCTTCCTTACGGGCACCAGGGGCGAGGCCCAGTCGGAGCAGTCGACGGGCTCGATGACGCCCGCGCGCAGCATGGCGTCCAGCTCGGCGTCGACGCGCTCGCTCAGCGCGTAGGGCACGGGCCGCGCCCGGTGGAACACGGGCACCGCGCCCGGCCGTACTCGTAGTGTCGCCTTACCACCCGTGTACCGCCCCAACCCCCCGCTGAACAAATCCTTATATCTGTCGAGGATTACACGGATTCCATTATCTACGTGTAAGTTATTTATATTTGCATCGAGAACCTTATTTTCAAATAGGGGTATTTTTATCTGTAACTCGGCTAGCCATTGCCGGCCTAATAGGGAAGTAGTACCCTTACTTATAATAAACAACTCTAACTGTTTCTCGCGGTCCAAGTAACGGACTCTGGGCCGGATAATACCTAAAGGCTTAATTTTCGAACCGTCATACAGTTTTAATATAGTATCGTCCTTTTCGATACTGTGGGTTGAAAAGTACTGATTATACATCTCGCTATTAATACATGAAATGGGGGTCCCTGTATCAATTTCCATGTTAATCACTATATTATCTATGTGAATGGGCACACTTACAGATTTGTACTTGTTAAGAGCCAAGAGATTCAAATTTTCTTCGATATTTTCTGCGCCGTCTTCCTCGCTCGACTCGCGGCCGGCCGCCCCGAAGTACATTTCCCGTCTTTGGCTCGAACCCCGACGAGCTGTACGATCCAGCCGTCCCGAGCCATTTGACTCGCGATTTGGACAAACTCGCCGTAGATGTCCCGGACGCTGGCATTTGCTGCACACGAAGTCCCGGTATCTGCACTGATCCCCCTCGTGGTTAGTAGCTCCGCAAGCCGCACAGCTGGCTGTCTTGACCCGTGGTCCACGTGAGCGCACCCCGTCCGCTCGGCGTCCACGTGGCCGCCCGCCGCGGCCCGCGCTGGACCATGCCTGCACCGCATGCACCGGTTGTTCAACCGCTGTGGCCGCTGTCACCTCGACGATGGCCGCGTCTCTCTCCGCCGCCTCTAGTGAAGTGGCTAATTTAATGGCTTGTGTGAATGTTATCGAATCCTCCTCTGCAAACAGTCGCTGGCGTATGATGTCACTCTTGAGTCCACATATAAATTGGTCTCGTAAACTCTCGTTTAAATTACTTCCGAATTTACAGTTACGGGATAGTTTCTTAAGTTCGGCCACGTACGCCGCCACGTCTTCATTAGCTCCCTGCCGTTTCTGTCTGAATCGGTATCGTTCTGCGAGTGAAGATGGCGTCGGTTGTAAATGTTCCGACATAACTTTGCTTGCCTCTTCGTAGTTTAGTTCTGAAGGCTTACGTGGGCTGGATAAATTGACAAGTAGTTCATATGCCTCATCTCCCATAGAAGCAATCAACGTCGGCAATTTTAAATCCTCGGTGACCTTGTTGACTTTGAAATACATATCCAGTCTGTCTTTGTACGACGACCACTGCCCACATTTAACGTCGAATTCACTTAATTTGCCGATTGACATTTTGTCCACTTATTTTTGTAACCAGTTTTTTTTTTCACTTTGCACGCGTTTATAATATACTGTTATTATAATGTTTTATCCTCGTCGTCACTGTGATGTCTGTACCTCGGTAGGTGTAAGGCGGGGGGGAAGAACACAATTAAAGTACGTAGTGACCGTTCAATCGTTTATTGCAGACTGTCGGCTGCCGCACATATTCCCACTACCTACATAGTACGTTATAATAACTGGCGTACACCACAATTTTCATCACTGACTTGTTTATAAAGGTTGATAATAAGCAAATCTCAATTCGCATCGTACTTACCTTTAATACATTTTGCAGAGTCAAATTAAGACGTTAAAACTACTTATTAACAGAAGCACTCAAATAAACTAAACAACCCTATTACTGTTTACGTTACAGTAATCCCCATAGGCGGGGGTGAAAAAACATAAGTACATGATAATGTAATTTTACAAGCATATGGTGTTGGTGATCGGGTGTCACCCCTTCAAAGGGTGGGATGATTCCATTAGAACGTGGTAGATGCCGATCAGATAAGGTTGACGGGTTACTAGGAAGGTTGACTTTTGGTTTTAATTAATATTTAATATACGGTGGGGAGATAGGAAGTAAACTTGGGGTGGTTGACTATATTGATTAAAAGAATGCAAAAGAAGAAGTTTTTTCAAGAATCAATGGAATTGATACCATCAGGACGCAGTAAACTCATTGGAAGGCTGAATTCTAATAAACACGGTTCTATTCAGTACTATATCTGTGCTAGGACTTCTTGAACAAAAATCTAGGCAACTGCTCAATGTTACTTAATGAATTATAATTTCATACGCATCCTATAGCATGGAAGTGAAGTCAACGGCCGCAGTAAGTCAAGCAAACATGTGAAAATATACAAGTACGTTTATAAATCCTCTCACCCTCCTAATTAAAACCAAATCTCGGATTAACGATGGAGCTTGCTTGTTAAGTAACTTTGCGACTTAGAAATACAACATTTTGTCACACATTCCTGGAATATTGTATTTGGGTCAAAAAGGGAGCTTCGGTGGCATGTGTCAATATTTGTCACCTGGCAACCGAGTTACGGACGGTGGTTTTATTTTAAGGACTTGTATTGTATGCACTGGCGAGAAGGATGAACATTGTTAATTCTGAAAATATTAAACGCAAAAGAAGATGACAAACACCCACTTTTAGAATAGGAACTGTCATAGCGAGTCGATCGCCGTTTGTGATATGATACTTGGCAAATAATTTACCTTAGAGCCAGATAAAACACACCGTCTCTCACAAGTAAAATAGGTTAGGTTAAGAGCATACATTTTACCCTACATCCATCATCCAACTCGTTTATTAGATCGAGGTTATTCAATGCTTGGTATATTTTTTTTTTAAATCGCACTGGAAAACTAGCTTATCTCATTTTCTATACCTAGATAAATATAAGAACTTGTGATAATTATTTTGCATTTCCAATATTTGTTCTTGAAGATCACAGACATTTCGTTATAGGCTCTAGTAACTTCAAAACTTCAGGTAAAGCGTATCGTCCGACACGCATTTGAACTTAGCCTTTTTTATTGATTTCAAGATCGGAATCTTGTTAAAAGCTGCGTAATGGAAGTTATGTAACGAAAGAAAAGCTACCTTTTAGGTACTTTTATGAACACTGTGAATTAACTGTATGCAAGAGTAGATATAGATGTGGACGGTAATTTGGGCCGAAAGCTGCGTGCAAGAATTATTTTCGTTAATGAAGTACATTTTTTAGTGGACATGCTGACTGTAATTTAGTTTTGATAAGAGCTGTTAACTGAATTCGCTGTTGGGACTCTTCGATGATGACCAGCCAAGCGATGACGGTAGCATAAAACAAAAAGCACGAAACCTTAAGGGAAGCCGAAGTTCTCCGTTTTTGAAGCTTGATTCTCATTCACAATCCATGATTGATCAAGTTTACGTCACGAGTATACCTACCAAGTGCTTTTGTTGACACTTTCAATCCGTGTTTAAGGAAAGTCTGAACGAATAAAGATTTAAATTTGAATGTTGTATCTAGAATCTCCTTGTTTCAATTACGAGACCAAGTTGCCACGGGATGGACTAAGGTACAGGAACAGGTACCTTGTTTTTTTGAACCATGCTTCGTATCATTCAATGCAGAGTAGACAGTAGAAAGACAATTTCCCCATCAAGATGACTTCAAAGCAGCCGATGATGAAACAAAATCGTAAGTAGTAACAGGAGCCGCCACCGGTTTTGAACTCACCTACCGTGTTTTGACGGTAGTCTGTGAACTTTAACACAAACATTGACCAATGCTCATTGAGATCGAATGGATATGTGATGGTTCTTGTTACTATTAGATATGTAATAGTCAATAGTGCCCTTAGCTTGAGAGGGTATCGGGTTGAATCTTTAACTTCAGGTCGAGTTTATGCCTTAAGATGATTCCACGTATTCAAACCCAGACCCCAACTAAGCAATGATCTTTAAGGAACACAACAACGATTAACCCACGTATGTAGAACATTTATATGATTTTATCTGAGGAAAAAATAATTCCGCAAGTATAAGAGATAGGTACTATTATATAACGCAAACGATATTCCCTTCCTTAAATTCTTAAATTTTAGCAGAGCTCGTGGCACAGGTGACCGCCCGAGTTCCCTCCGTGCCTCGGAGAGGCTATAAGACGTCGGTCCATCTTGCCAATTTATCTTTGGCAATCGTTACAGGTCAGTCGGAGGCCTTAAAATAGTCTGACAACTGGTTTAATTCAAATTACAGATTTTCCTCGTCAAAGGGGTTGCGAAGGTCAGATAGCAGTCAAAATCAGGTTATCCAGCTTCATTGGATTGAATCAAGTGCCGACCCCAATAATAAGGCGGAGAATAAGGGAGATGATGATCCCTTTCCTTTAATTCTATAACATTTGGAGACACCAGCGCTCCAATATGTGCCCGATAGCAGTTGCAGTCAAGAATTATGACCGCTCAGCAAAATCGTGGGGGTAACTGCACATGTATTTTATTCGCGTCGCGCCATACAGACAGACTCATATAATGACTACTGCGCATTCAAGGTCAGCGCTCATGACTCATGACGGCACCTGTAGTGGACCTGTCGTTTCTCTTACGGTCTTTGGATGCCACCAAATATTTTCAAAGCAACGTTCAAATCATCGTTTATATTCATACCGTAATTCATAGATGTAAGACGCCATATAAAGATGTTATCAGTCCTCTCGGCTCCCATCACCCAACAATGAGCTCGCAACTGGTTTACAAAACTGTTTTAGACATGTTTGTAACATTTGTAAACATATCCACTACTGTAAACTACTTAGAGGCCGTAAGACATCACAGAGGCAAACAACGGTTGCTTTGGCTAACATATTATCGCGGGGACGACGAAATACCACTGATTTTCGCTTAGACGCTCGAAAAGGTCAGAGCAAGGTATAGTTTTTATTGATAGGGTTCCGTATAACTAACAATTTTTGACTTATCGCCTCAAAGTTGAAAATCTTTTAATTTAGACCTATCTCTCAAGATCTGGTGCGAATGAATCTTGCGGTATTATTTTCTCGCGGATATAGGTAATGTGCGCTTAAAATCAGGTGCTTATTTATATCCTAAAGCTTAATTGCCAACGAATGTTTCTAGCCATTTCAATCAAGTTGATATTTACACAATCATGTCAGCACTTCAATGCACATTCCTCTAAAATCTAACACTTAAACTTCTAAAACAATATATCTCGATAAAATCTTATCCAATGAAGATCTAAAAGGCTTTACGTACTCCTTTGTCTCAAAGATCAAGCGGTGTCAAGTGAAATCGACGCATGCGCACGCTAACATGCTACGCAAACGAAACCATCATTGATTGTTTGTGGCGGCAAGATTATAGAGAACATACTCTTTAAAAAGAGCACAGACCGTATAGTTTCTAATAAATATACTTGTGAGCAATTTTAGTCTGACTGAAGTTCAAATAAATCAGGTAGAACTCTGGATGGATGAGATAAAGAGTATATAAGTAAATTAATAAGCACCGCTAGTTAGAATAAAATATTGGGCAATTTGAGACCAGAAACATTTTGTTCCCGACCCTGCAATATCTGTTCACATCTTGATGAATTCCACGCAATGGTAACACATCAGGATTTATTTCCTCGTCCGATTAATCAACTTATTCAACATGTTTGGGGGTCTTACAAATTATTACGATTCTTATAATATAACAAGCTAATTGGAAACGACATACCATCTTATTAGAAGCACCCGTTACCTATTAATCTTTTTATCAGGGCATATTTAAATAATTTTGTTAAATATTCAGGCAATGCGCAAAAATCTCTGTTTTTCAACTCTTCCTAATCTCTACTTCCTCTTTTATTTGATCTAGCTTATCTGTGTCTATTCCCTGTTTCTAGTCATGCTAGTTATAATTCCTAGTAAAACTTAAATTCTTATCCGCCTTAATTTCTGCCACATAGAACAGTCTTACAGTCAGGATATCTGCTAAGAAATCTTCATCTTCATCATTTTACAAATTGGCATGCGTGTTTATCAAAGCGAAATGATCATATAAACCTAAATTACCTAACGCGAAGTAACATATCAATTCTGTTTTACGTCATAGCCTTCCGGCGGCTAGCACGAGCACAAAGCTAAGGACTGTTATAAACAGTAATGTTGTAAACCGCAGCCGATTGTGGGTTCATTAGGCCTTCTGCAAAGGCTAATTGGGCCATAGATTGCTGTAATGAAACGATTTTAATCTTTTGTCGGGTCTTTCAAAAAAAGCTAGACGTTTATTTTTTATACGTTGCGTTTTTTATCTAATTAGGTCCTTAATAGAATGAATTTCAGTCATCAAAATAGCAGTAGTTTCTATATATTGCTGCTACGCTATCATTGTTGGTCTCGTACATGTCCACTTTATTTTTTGTGCATCTGGTATGAGGTTAATATTAGATACAGTTTTACTTTTTACGAAGCCCCGGTTTTTGAGGGCCGTGGTGGCCTTGAGGTTTGAGCAGTCGCCTGCTACGCAAGCGACGCAAGTTCGAATCCCAATGGGGCCTGAACTAATGAGTTTTTCTAAAATACGAGTAGTATTTTATGGACAGTGGGTGTTGTGATTACAACACCTCTGCCGAACCCTTCGGGGAATACAGGCGTGAGCATATGTATGTATGTATGTATGTATGTACGAACCCCCGGTTTGGAATGCATCAATGGAATAAGTGAAAACTATATCTATACAGTATAAGACAGTACTACTATTTGTAAGGAGTTACAATCCAACCTTCATAATTGATGGTTTGAAATAAAGGAAAAAATGCTGATAAAGGAATTCAAAGGGTGTCACGTTTGTCACTCGGTTTTAATTAATAGAATAAAATAAAAGATGATTGAAATAATCCCCAATAAATAGTATATTTCTAATAAATTGTGTCCCCATCTACCTAGAGCTACACCACCACATATAGGATTATCTAAGGCGATGTATTCTAATATGAGGGTATGGGTTTACTATTCCGACTGCAACACAAAGAGTCTGATAAGAATGACGCTGATTTCTAATGTTACATTCAGGGCTTAGCGATTAGTATGTGTAGTAATGGTGTAAAATTATTAATAATACCACTGAGATCCAGCTCGCTAGCTCATCCCCCAGCAACGCCCTAAGCCGAGGTCCGAACCCCGCACCGGGGTGCCCTTGCTGTGTTGCTTAGTATTTAAATTTAAGCTCGGCTCCTTGGGTCTCGCTCTATAGTCCGGTTAAGCAGAGGAGGTAACTCCCCCCTACCAACTACGAGAGACCATATCCGAAAAAAAATAGTAATAGGGTAGAAAGAAGATTCGATGCCCGAGAACAGAGTGATTAGTGCGAGTTTTCTTAAAATCGCCATCACAAGTCACCGTGTTGACGTAAACGCAGATTTGTATAGGCTTACAATAGTGTCATCTTTAGGGCGACAGATGTCGCTGTTTCGATCCTATACAAATCTGCGTTTACGTCGACGCGGTGACTTGTGACGGCAGCAGTAAAATAATAATGTGGGCATTTATGAACGCCTGTTTTCGAAGTTAGTGGTCATGGATAGAGGTAGGTGGTAGGTAAGGGGACACTTGCGTGACGTAGGGACAAGGGTCCGGCTGGGAGCAGCCTGGTTTTCCTCAAGAAGGGAGACAGTGTCTGTTTGTTCCCGCTAATCTCCGAAACGGCTGGGCCGATTTTAATCGGGCTTTCACTGGCAGCTAGCTAATATTACAAGGAGTAAATAAAAAATGATACTTTTATTTTTAAAATACTTAAGGGTTGTCACTCATGAAATATGAAATGAACTCTACGCGGGTAGCGGGTAGTAAGCCCGGTGGATATCCCAGCCAAATACCATAGACAGCAAATCAACAGCAACGAAACAAAATAAGTAGGTAGAGGACATTATACCGAGCGCTTAAAACTTATGATGGTAGGTACATACAGGAGCCGTCATGACTTATGAGCGCTCAAAAAATATACTGGGGGTATTTTACTCGCGTCGCGCCATATAGAAAGACAGAGACATACTCAGAAAATTACTACTGCGCTTTCACGGTCAGCGCTCAAACTTCGTGACGGCACCTATATGTACCTAATTATCTCCTTATTAAACGCGCTCGGGCTAAAATATTATACTTAGTAAGTACCTATAATTTATCACGATATAAAAGCAGGTAAAATTAACGACAAACATCAAGACTTACCTTTATTTAATTAAGTATAAGGTATTATGAGCTGTCGACTACTCCGCAAACAGATTTCCATCAAAATAAAAGATATATATACAACCGTAACAGACCAAACAGCAAAACAAATCAATTCGACACAAGTTCGTTGACTTACCATTGACTGGCGACCTCGGAAACCATCGATCTAAGATGTCTACGGCAGCATGGGGGCAGCTGGAAAATGGACATTATAATTTTACCTCATAAAGTGACCGCTGGCACGTTGATGCAATTCTAGATCCACGGTGACGTTTTCAAATACACTAAAATACAAAGTCCCGTCGGCACTCACAAAATCACGTCAAAAAGCTTAAAATCCAAATCAAACAATTTATTTATTGTAAAACAATCAATGTCATTGTTTATTTTATGTGTAACACGAATCGATTTGATCAATGATCGTATTCGTATCGCGAATCAACCGGTGAGCTCCGCGCGTCCGTTGCTCTACCGACACAATGGCGACAATCGACAATCGCGCTCGACTGCGGCGGCGGCACTAGCGACAAATCGAGTGATAAACCCGCTCGGACCGACCAATCAGCGCGCGCCACTACGCCCACGATCACGCGCCGCGCCCCGCCATTGGCCAAGCAGTTGCCATTGCCTTACGGATATTATTATGCAGAACGAAACCAACGAAATAAGAATTTAAACGTATACTAGTGTCGTACAATGCAAATTGCTTGAGCGCGTTGTGTGATCGGGTCTCGTCTCGGTCCTGTTGTCTCTTTTTTGTTTATGCGTAGAATAAATTCATATGACACGGCTTGTGTGGTTACACCTGACTCAATGGCCACTTAGCCGTTTCGTTATAAGGCTCGTTGGGAACCACGTCAATATTATTCATTGAGGATTAAAGGCGAATGCATGGAATAATGAACTGGTGTTATTGTACCTAAAATAATATTGATGTTTTTGATGAGTTTGATGTATATTTAATTAAATAATGCCAATCATACTATTTTTCTTTTAGTCCCTTTATTGGTTAGCTTATCACGTATGCACCGAGGCACTATAAAATGCGATATTTGTGTCACAGATATTTTTCTAATATTTAAATATTACCGCAAGGAACTGAAGAAAGCGGTAAGAGCCGTGGTGCAAGTTCAAATCCCAGCGGGCCTGTAACAATGAGGTTTTCTAAAAAAAACTTCAGTTATTACACACCACGTGCTTTACGGTGAAGGAAAACATCGTGAGGAAATCTGCTTGAGAAGTTCTTTCAAATACGTATCATCTATGACGTTAGCACTTAATCATCTTCGATGAAAAGTGTGTGTTGTTGTTCCAACACCTCACTACCCGCCTACCCCTTCGGAGAAAACAGGCTGGAGCATATGTATTAAATACCTAGTTCTTACAGGTTCACATACAAAGTAAGCACCTGACACTTAATTTTAGGTCTTTAGTAGGTGTGTCGTCAACTGAAAAATGGTCGACGCAGGAGGCGAAACACGTGTCGTTTTTGATGGCATACGACTTAGATACATACACTTCAAGGATCAATTCATATTTCTTAGTCAAGTATTTAAAAAGAAATCTGGCGAATACAATTTTGCATTTTCATTGTGGACAAAAAATTTCAATCATTGCATCTACCGTATTAGGTTTTGAATCAATAAGGTATAAGGAAATAATTTGGTTCCTTAAATTTAAACATGCAGAAGGCCCGAGCTCTTCTACTTAAAACATACTTACTACTACATGTGATGACAGAATGTTAAGGTAAAATAGAAGTTTCTACCTGATATTTAAATAGCCGTGATGGCCTCGGGGTTTGAGCAGTCGTCTGCTACGCAAGCGACGCAAGTTCGAATCCCAGCGGGGCCTGTTCCAATGAGGTTTTCTAAAAAAACTTATGTACAGTGATTTCACACCACGTGCTTTACAGTGAAGGAAAACATCGTGAGGAAACCTGCATATTTCTGAGAAGTAATTCAAAGACGTATGTATAGTGCCTGAGACGGCGATAGACTCACCATCTGTCACGTTGGCACTTATCAAATTCGGTGAAAAGTGGGTGTTGTGATAACAACACCTCTGCCTACCCCTTCGGGGAATACAGGCGTGAACATATGTATGTATGTTAAATAGCAAATTCATTTTCACGCTAGAACAACACAACCAACTATGTCAAAGGGCATAGATACTTACATACATAAACGGTACTTATTTGCTAATATTTCTGATTCATAATAATAAGTTCAGTATCGTTTTGGCAAGAGACCGTTGGAATATATTTAAGGTCAAGGACCAATACAAAGGACTACTGAATTTTTCACATCAATAGAACTCATAACGGAAGATAGATTAAAGAATAACAATCCAAAGAAATCGATCCTTTATCCAAGGAACTCGACAACCCAACGGTTAAAGTTGTTACATTTTTTATAAGAAATTAACATATGTCTATCATCCTAGATATGATTCCAATAACTTCACAATACAAGTAAAATGTAAATTCGTAATCGATATCTACAGGGACAAATAAAAAAGCAAAATGTCAATCGAATTGAAATGCGAAATATTCGCAAATCACATTAACTATTCGATAAAATGCGAAACCGTTTAGATTTTTTATGTTTATGAATATCAATTCGATAATTGAATTGTTACGTTGCGTTGTGTGAAATGTCAGTGACACGAGGGCAGTGGGTCGCGCCCTTAGGGCTGGCATGTAAAATCACAATGTGCGGTCTACAATGCAGCATTCGCAAATTAGCACGCATACAATTTATATTGCCAATAAAAAGTTCTTTCATCGATTCGCGACACTATACATGTGCCTTTTTTACAAATTATAAACGTCGATAAATGATTTTTGCATATGACTAGAGCACGCATTATGTATACACATGCAGATTCGGTAACATGTGTCTACGCAGGTAGTTTTATTCATTTTTATTGCCATGGCTACTGTGATTTAAATTAGATCGACGACACAACGAAACTTAACAGACCGTTACAAATTCGTTTATTGGCAAAGTGATATAAATACTTAGAATTAAATTAGAAAATGGCAAATGGCCCATTATGCTCTAAATGGCTTTGAATGCTAATACTTGTAAAATTGTACTACCGTCAAATATTCATCTTTCTTTGTAGTAATCGAAATAATTTCATGCTAGAATACATTTATGACGGATCTATAATAGTACACAATATTAATATGTTTATTATTAGCTGAAGAGTTAGTTAGGTTTTCAGGTTGTTATGTGACCTTTAATCATCAGCTATCCTCAGATCATGAGGTATATTGTAAGAATAAATATGGAAGAGTTACAATGTTCAAAATAATTTTGTAGGAAATTGGTGCAAATTTATTTATTTTTAAATCGATATTCCCGCGATGCTTCACTATTGTATGAACGGGCGTGAACAATTTGAATAAAATCGACAGATTCAATTTAATATTTTAAAATTCGAATTGAATGATTGACAACAACTGAATATTTCTTTGAAAATGACATTATTATAATGTAACAAGGCGTTCTAATCATTTTGACATGGCTTTGCCTACCCGCAAAAGATTGCTTTTGATTTATTGATATTTTTAAGTTTTCTGTGTTATACGTAAATAAGTACTTAGGTAGGTTCCTAAGTAGGTATAATTGATAATGACATATAGAAATATCACTTTCTTAAGAAAAGCAGAAGGTTTCTTAACCTACCCCTTCGGGGAATACAGGCGTCAGCATATGTATGTATGATGATGCAGCCGAAAGAAAGTCTTGGGAACTCCTCAACGATTTACAGCAATTACCTGGTGTTTGGGTTTGATTAATTTGCATGGGTAGGATTTTGCAAAACACCACTAAAAAGTTAAAAATAATTCTAAAAAAAAAGATGCTTTGAAATATTATGTTTTTTTGTGAAGTATTATTTTTATCAAAAAAAAGGATAAACAACATTTTTTTTGTTGATAAAAATTATATCATCGTTATTTTTCCGACGTAGGTACTCTAAAATACTTAATCAGTTTTTAAGCCATGACAGTTTTGCGATAGTAGTTCTGCGACATTGTATTAGATACTTAGTATTTTCCGTTTCATTGAATTATTATAATAAATAAAAATAAATATGTTCACGCCATCCCAGAAGGGTCCCCGAAGGGGTAAGCATAGGTGTTGTATCAACACCCACATTTCACCGAATATGATCAAGTGCCAACGTGACATAGGATGAGTCCATCGCCGTCTCAGGCACTATACATAAGCTGCATATTTCTGAGAAGTAATTCAAAGAGAATTACTATTCAGAAATATGCAGCTTTCCTCACGATGTTTTCCTTCACCGTAAAGCACGTGGTTTGAACTCACTCAATTATTATAACTCTGGTTATAATATATCTATCCATATACTTAATATCATTGTAAGTTTCCATTGGTTGCTTGCATAGTTTAAGTATTTACTTTTCCCACAAACTGTGTGTAGTCAATAAGTAGTGATGTGCGTCTGTCGATTATCGATTGTCGATACAAAGGTTTGGCGGTGTCGTCGAGTGGGCGTGCGAGTGACATGCGATCGATCGCTGGCTATCGGTAAGTGGTGCTCTTTTCGGGGACTTCGGCTGATTTAACGACAATGTAAATAACGCATTGTTGGATAATCATTTATTTCATTTAATTCTGTTATACGTGTGCTGGAAGAGATTTTACCTAATGTACATTGCAACTAAATATGTTTTTTAAACAACCCAGAATCTAAGCGTGCCTGATGGTAGGCAGCTATCAATCTATGAACGCAATCAACACCAACGGCGCCACCTATATATGAGTGGGGGGAGGAGATTTTGGGGACCAGGGCAACATTATAGGGCACACAGCAGGACATCCTCTCATATGGCATACCCTACCTCATTGAGAGTTACATAATTACCGCATTGTTTATTTTAAACTAACTGTGCCCCGCGATTTTACTCGTGTAGGGGTTTATTTTCTTAGCTAGCGACCGATAAAATCAGTCTAGCCGTTTGGGAGATTAGCTAGAACCTACGTACCGTATATACTTTTACTTAAACTCAAACTCAAACTCAAAATATCTTTATTTGATTAGACTTCTTACAAAGTACTTTCAAATCGTCAGAAGGACACAAAATACATTATACATGATTATAAATGTTACCACCGGGTTCGGAAGGTAGCTTTTGTTGAGAAGAACCCGGCAAGAAACTCAACAATTACTCTTTTAAAAAAATATATATTATACAATGTTTTTGGTTACAGTATTTATATCTCATGAATATAAGCCCATGGACACAGCACAAATGCTCAATTGTCAAATATAATAACTAAAATATTACAAATATTTGTGAGCATGGCAAATTCCAGCCAGTCAAAGCAAAGATCAAACTAAGATTAATTAATTGTAGCAAAAGTACAGTGCCAATGGGATTATTTACAATAATTTTTCGACAAAGATACATCCCAGGCTTCCTTATCACAAATATAATCACTTACAGTATAATATCCTTTTTTGAGCAAAACTGCTTTGATGGTCTCTTTAAATTTATTGAAGGACTTATATGCATTTAGTGAAATGCTGTTCTTTTGGAATTACAAACAGACACTTTTTATTTATCTGTATAGATGTATAGATTTTGAAAGTTAAGTTTAAGTCGAGGGACAACTGGAATCTTTGGAAAGAAAAAAAATATTCCACGTTCCAAGAGCTGTTTAAAAGCTGCATTTTTCGATTTCAATGGAACTGATAAAGTTCTCAGACAAATTTTCAGCTGTCAAATGCATTCACAATCATTAATAAGCTTCTTCTCACACGAGTTCAGGATTAAACATCACAATACTTCAAACACAATCAATTAGCCTTTATTGAAGAAGCTACGGTACATTTGAGAAAAAACTTGCCACGCGAAACCACTTCACAGACTTTTCATAGATCTGTAGAGTTAATACGACTTTTATAACAAATTGCAAAGGACATTTGGACCACAAGAATAGCTACAGATGGTGCTACAAACAATATCTCTTATTCCAAGCGAATACAGTTCACAATCCCTTAACAAATTCACCAAAGAGAGATTACCAAAAGTACTTCATTACTTACTCATAATACTCGATAGTATTATAATTTCCTTCCGTTTACTTAAACACATTTGAAACCTTTATGTCAATAAGCATTCGGTTTAAACCACAAAGGTTTTAAGTAGCGCTATTAAACCGGATATTAAAAAAAACCGGTTGTATTACATACAACCGTATTACGGAAGATAACGATCTGAAAACAGATGCAAATTTTGTGGATTGCATATAAATATGTGCCAGTTTCAAACACCTTATTTCGATAAGAATAGAGTTTATATTCGCACCTAAAACAGTATCAGTGTTATGTGTTATGTTATAATGACCTCTATGTATATTGTAATAAGGAACAGATTAATATACGTATTTTAACTGGAACGGTCTTCATTGAAAGGATTATCGATGTCCGTTTACGAATTCTCATAGATTTTGTTTATATTGAATTCTTTGTTTAGTTCAACTTTAAATACAGGATGATTTTTAGTACTTTGATACTGAGAAAAAAAAACGAAATTATGACTGAACATTTGAATGTAAATAAGTAATCTGTTAATAGATTAATGAATTATATATAGGAACTTAGCTACATACATGATCACGCCTGTATTCCCCGAAAGGGTAGGCAGATGTGTTGTAAAAACAACGTGACAGATGGTGAGTCTATCGCCATCTCAGGCACTGTGCATACTACTTTGAATTACTTCTCAGACGTGGTGTGAAATCACTGTACATAACTTTTTTCAGAAAAAAACATTTATATAGGCTGGGAAACGAACTTGTGTCACTTGCGTGGCAGGCGGCTGCTCTAACTCCACGGCGACTATGGCTCTTACATATAGATATTCTACATATTTGAATTTAAAATTAATCATTTATATCCTGTAATTGACGAATAAAGGCTTCAAACAGTCTCTTTTGGTGTTAGGAAATTTACTAATCATAATTAAATCCGACACATAATTTTTTTTTGTATTGAAATTTAAATCAAACCTTATATTAGAAGAAACACAAATCAACCTGTATAAACCAATCGCCAAATTCAAGTGTTAACATTCTTAATCTACCCGCATTCTAAGGATTTCGGCGACACTAAAGACATCTAGACACAAAACGCAAACAGAACGGATTATTTGGTAAACCACAATGCTAACAGTTTCAAAAAATGCCTCATAAAAGCCGGATGTCCAAAATGAAATCCTTAGGGAAAGTCAATGCAATTTCAACTTAGACTCTTCATTTTTAAGGTTAAAATTCGTTTTAAAAGGGAGAATGAGGATACTCAATACCAAAGTAAAGGGAACGTTTGCAATTACGATTTTACTTACACTTAAATAGAGCATCATTTTCATTGTTAAGGCTAAGTTTTCGTAGAGATTAGTGTGTCGCTGTGAACGGAAGCTGTAAGTAACAGAGCTGTTATTTAGTTGACTGATTTAACAACATTGTGACAAGTCCTGGATGTGGTCCATTCAGGGTTGAATTTGTATCACTCTAAACGGGATTTGGGAGCGAACATTTACATACATACATACATATGCTCACGCCTGTATTCCCCGAAGGGGTAGGCAGAGGTGTTGTAATCACAACACCCACTTTTCACCGAAGATGATTAAGTGCCAACGTGACAGATGATGAGTCCATCGCCGTCTCCGTCACTTTACATACGTCATTGAATTACTTCTCAGTAATATGCAGGTTTCCTCACGATGTTTTCCTTCACCGTAAAGCACGTGGTGTGAAATCACTGTACATATTTTTTAGATAAACTCATTGGTACAGGCCCCGCTGGGATTCGAACTTGCGTCGCTTGCGTAGCAGGCGACTGCTCAAACCTCAAGACCACTTTTTGTGTCTGGTGAATAGTCGTTGTTGAAATTAATATTATTTAATGATTTATCAATAGAAATGCATTTTATATAAATTATAAAATACTATAAATTCACATTTTAGCCCTAAAATACAACACTGGATTTTTACTGTCCATTACTGGTGTCTAAGTATGAGTGTTGTTTATTTATATTATTTCATTGTACTAAGTACTAAACTGAAATTAAATATTAAATTCTGATTAAAAAAGGAGCTTTTAATTTACCTCCAAATCCTGAAGAATGTATGTTGAAAAATAAAGAAATTACAGAGCAAATATGAAAAAAATTCGCTTATACTGTCCATGACTGGTGACTCTACCTTACTTAGTTTAAAGTCCAATTAGATGTTTACGCATCACGTCTCTTCAGCACTGCGCTTGATCAAACCTTCAATGCTAATTAAAAAGAACATTGTTCACTGAAAATCTTTGTTTGTTGTTTATGGTATCCATTAATCGTCACGGTCGATTACGATTGTCCGATCCGATTCCGATTCGCTCGCTAATCGGTCATTGTTGCTTTGTGACTCTTTATACCAACACAGAGGCTGGTTATTCCGTATCGATCAATTCGGGTAACGTTTTTCTGCGTAATCGAGTATCGAATTTTCCGTGTTATGGTGAGACAATCATAAAATTAGTCTGCCATTTGAACATGATTTTGTGTTTTATATATAATTTCATTATTCCTATAATATACAATTGCGATGCCTGTTTATAATGTAAAAATACAGGTTTACAAATGTTTGCATTTCTGTCTGTTTGTTCAGGGTATTATGTATATATTACATATTACATATTAGGTATTTATTGATAAATATATTAATATTAATAGCTCTAGTAGTGCCTCTCACGTTGCTGTGCCCTAACAGGGTTTATGTTAGCTTTGCTTGGGTTACTATTATAATTATGATTAGTATGTATCGTACATGTAACTAACATAAATGCAATAAATAAATAAATAAATAAATAAACCCGATTTTGACGAGTCGTCAGATTGTAGACGTTATAAGGCATAATTTAAGCTAAAAGTAACTCAACATTTTGCAAAAATATGTAGGACTGCGTGCCAAGAAAACATATTTGCTCACGCCTGTATTCCCCGAAGGGGTATTCAATTCAATTCAATTCAAAACATCTTTATTTGATTAGACTATTAACAAAGTACTTAAAATCGTCAGAACGACACAATTACACAGGATTATACATGCTACCGCCAGGTTCGGAAGGTTGCTTTTACTGAGAAGAACCTATAATATAAATCTATAAAATAATTTTACAACTTTGAGTAATACGATATAAATCATAAACATATATATATAGGCCCATGCCCATGGACACAGATCCAGTGCACAAAAGTCGATAAAAATATATATAAAACTAAAAGTAGGTACTATGTATGTTTTCACCGAAGATGATTAAGTGCCAACTGACAGATGGTGAGTCTATCGCCGTCTCAGTAATATATGCAAGTATATATTACAAGTAGAAAAAAATCCTTCATCATATCAGCCATAGGACGTCCACTGCAGAACATAGGCCTCTCCCAATGATTTCCACCTCACCCGGTTGGAAGCGGCCTGTATCCAGCGGGTCCCCGCGGCCTTGACCAAATCGTCCGTCCATCTCGCGGGGGGGCGCCCTACGCTGCGCTTGCCGGTACGTGGTCTCCACTCGAGAACTCTACTGCCCCAGCGGTCATCAGTCCTTCGAGAAATGTGGCCTGCCCATTGCCACTTAAGCCTGCTAACCCGATTGGCTATGTCGGTTACCTTAGTACGTCTACGGATCTCCTCGTTTCTGATTCGATCTCGTAGCGAGACACCATATCTTTTCTTACGTACCTTCTATTTTTACTTTCAATAAAACATATCTTTGAACCGGCTGTCATCGGATCGTTTCAGATTACGTGGTAGCCAAGCCAGTTGACAGCTCAGATGTTTCTCACGAAACTTACTAAAGTCGCCAAGTGCGCCCTATGACCTGTCACACGCACTGAACTTGCAATTGCGAATTGTGTGCGCTTGCGCATGGTGTAGGGTTGTCACAGACTGCAAACATATTTTTTTTTCATATTTTTGTATTGATACATACATATGCTCACGCCTGTAGTCCCCGAAGGAGTAGGCAGAGGTGTTTTAAATAACACCACCCAATTTTCACCGAATATGATTACGTACCAACGTGGCCGATGGTGAGTCTATCGTAGTCTCAGGCGCTATATATATGCATTTTTGAACTATTTATCAGACATGCAGGTTTCCTGAAGATGTTTTCCTTCACCGTAAAGCACGTTGTGTGAAATCATTGTACATTACTTTCTTGGAAAAACTCATCAGCTCCGTTGGGATTCGAATTTGCGTCGCTTGCGTAGCAGGCGACTGCTCAAACCCCAAGGCTACCACGGCTTTTGTACTGCTAAACGAAAATAACTTCTACATAAATTGCCGACACTGAAATTGTATCACATTCAAATCTTTCCTCTTTATAATCTATAGATGTGACAAAACTTCTTATCCATTTAAGTAACCTATTTAAAAGCATAACTTATGTAAATAATTAATATACTGCAAGTTAAGCTACACTTAAAGGGCGCTCCAGGTGAATAAACTTGTAATTGGCAGCCCTATCTGCATCAAACAGGAAGTACAGGGGTGTGAGTCGATATAACCTCAAGTTACCCATCAGGCACCCTCAGCACATCTTATTTTTTTTAATTCATTGTCAACAACTAGAGCATTACACGGCAATGAATGAATCGATTGCAAAAAACGCAATAAATATCATTCGATTGTATTTAAAAAGGGTTTTGAATTTAATAACGGAATCGATTGGGGCTTACCTTTTGTGTGAAAGACAAGAGCTGCAAATTCAGAAACGATTTTCTGCTTGTGTATATTTTTTTGTTGGTCATTGTCTCGGCTCGCAGTTGACGGATTTCTTTTGAAAGTGAAATCACATCTGTCTACAACTTTGCGCATCGTTTTCGGAATCCAATTCTTTTCTTACATCTCTATACATCTTTACAGATAAATAAAATTGAAGTGTTTGTTTGTAATCCCAAAATAACAGCTTTTCCCTAAATTCATATAAAAGCATATACAGTAAAGAATAAAAAACAAATTTTCAAAAATTTTCTCTGTCTGCCTGTCTATTTGTTCCGGATTTCTGAAACGGTTGGATCGATTTTAACGGGACTTTAATTGGCAGATAGCTAATGCTACAAAGAGTAACTTAGGTCTTTTTAAAAAAAAACATTTCAGGTTCCGCGGGTGAAACCGCAGAGCACAGCTAGTACCTATAAGAATAAATGTAATTAGAGGTAATTAAGTAGATACTCCAAATAAAAAAAAAATTTACTCAATAATACTAATAAAATTAAACCATTCAGTAAACAGGAACAGGCGGTATAGGAAACCATCGTATGTATAGTGCCTGAGACGGCGATAGACTCACCCTCAGACACGTCATGACGTTGTTGTTACAACACCTCTGCTTACCCTTTCGGGAACCCTTCTGGGATGGCGTGAGCATATCCTCTATAAAGTGTCTATTTGTATTTCCAATTTAACAGTTTTTCAATATATGTATATTAAAGTAGGTATATAGGGTACTTCACCCAATAGCCAGGGTCTAAGAATGAATGAAACTCTCCTACCGAATTTCGGCTACGGCGGCTAATCTCAACGAGGATCAGCCATGTGCGCAGGAGATATTATAGTGCACAAGTGTGTGCGCAAACACAGGTGCACTCTTTACTCCCTCACTCTTATAGTCCGATGGGACGGCAATCAGACACGACCGGAGAGAGATCAGGTGTAGGACCAACGGCTTAACGTGCTTTCCGAGGCACGGGGGTGGAAACACCGCCAACTTCCAAACTCCGGGCATTTTTATTGTGAATTTCTGGACAGCAAAACCCAATATAAATTCGACCCGGGAATCGAACCCGGGATCTCGTGATCGGCAGGCGAACGTACTAACCATTAGACCAACGAGGCAGTTTTACGAGGGTCTAAGAATATGGCTATGGTATCCCCTGCCTGTCGTAAGAGGCGACTAAAAGGGGGGCCGGAGGACCTGCTGGCGGTGGTCGGGGTGGGAGCTTTAACCACCGACGCGGGCCCGGGAAGGTGGCAGCGCGACGTGGCTCGCGCTGCCTTGCACAGCGAGGTCTCTAGGGGCGGCACCACAGCTGCCCCGGGGATGTGCCCCGGCAAAGTGTGGGGGGACACCGGTGCGTTCTATCAGAGTACCCGGAGTCCCCCCTGAGCACTGAGGATGACCACCGGGGGGGTTTTAGCGCGGTAAGAATCCCACATACCCCGATCTGCCTCTCCCAGGGCGGTCGGGGACCTTTTGAAGGTTTCCCCCTCGTCAACAAAAAAAAAAGGTATATACGGTACTTACATCAATTAAAAACTGTGTTCGTCAGTCTGTTTGTCCAGAAACAGCTGGACCGCAATAAGCTACAAGGAGTAATTTAAGCTATTATTAAAAAAAAACATTAGGGATGAAATTAACCCGTGACCCGTGGAACCATATTTACCCGGATTATAACTGTATAGATATAATTAAATCTCAAATATCTAACTACCTACTTACCAGTTTCCTGTATCATCAAGATTAACGAAAAGTCATTAAAATTTAAACAAATTATCTAATTTCGTTAATTTCCAATGAATATTTATAACATGGCTACTTGCTGAACCCAGTTTGGTTAATTCCATATTTATCATAATTTTTAGTTTATGTTTATAAGTGAAAGCGGTATTCATATTGAGATATTGTTTTAGTATTAAGATTATATAAACCATTTATAAAAGTTGTTATTTATTGCCTTAGAAAGTTGTCTTAAAGGTATAATAATCACGTAAACATCCAATAATATTCTGTTGTCGTAAAACATAACAATGTTTGGTAAAGTTGATTCAATCATAATACTTTTGTTCGATCCTCTTGTATTTCTTCTAAACAATATATTTATGATCATAATAATAATGATTTATTATGAATTTATGAGGTATAAATCTGTAAAATTTACGGATAACACGTGTTTTTCTTTTAAACATATGCTCACGCCTGTATTCCCCGAAGGGGTAGGCAGAGGTGTTGTAATCACAACACCCACTTTTCACCGAAGATGATTAAGCGCCAACGTGACAGATGAGTCCATCGCCGTCTCAGACACTTTACATACGTCATTAAATTACTTCTCAGATACATGCAGGCTTCCTCACGATGTTTGCCTTCACCATAAAGCACGTGGTGTGACATCACTGTAAATAAGTTTTTTAGAAAAACTCATTGGTACAGGCCCCGCTGGGATTCGGACTTGCGTCGCTTGCGTAGCAGGCGACTGGTCAAACCTCAAGGCCAACGCGGCTCTTCTTTTAAAATAAACATGTTTACACGATCTACAATTGGATTTCGTGCCTTGACATAATACTGAATTGCAGCAGAATCGAATCGACAAGAAGCTACTTACGGCTTAGCACTTAGCTGCGAGAAAAAAAGGTTCTTCTTTGTATAAACAACCTTCTCAACCTCGCTCCTAATCGTATATAATCATGTCATTCTGGCGATTTGAAAGTACTTTGTTAGAATTTATAAGAAGGGGATAAGAAGAGTGGAGGCACTGTGCTATCAAACGTGTGACCCTATCGTCATCCACTATGTGGGCACCATCCGATGCAGGTGCCGTGAGCTGGGCGCTTATTTCTCAAAACAGAAAAATATTTGATAAATAGTCCAAAAAGTAAGATACTTATCATAGAATAATACCGTTAATTGAAACACTTTAATACATATGATACCTTACCTATCTCAGGGCCTTAATAATAATGAGGTGATTTGTATAATACTTACCTAAAAATCGAGGCCAAAACTCAAATAACGTATTAACTATTTAATAACCACTTTTAGGCAATTTATACACAAATCCAGTTTAAATATTCACAAATCCCAGAGCATGTTTAAATTGAATTTAGACGCAACTAATATAAAATGTTTTATTTAATGAAAACCAAATGCAAGAATGTGGGTTGGCGTCAGGAGTTATGAGCGCTCTGCAAAAGTAGGGCAAAGCCATATAGGCAGATAAAGAATTACTTATAGTATACTGATTACTGCTCTTTCAAGGTCAGTCCTCATAGCTCGTGACGGCACCTCTCTGAATGTACATTTATCTATACATAATGCTCACGCCTGTATTCCCCGAAAGGGAAGGCAGAGGTGTTGAAATAACAGGATTGAATAACTTTTCACATAAGATGATTAAGTGCCAACATGACAGATGATGAGTCATTGAATTACTTCTCAGACATATGCAGGTTTCCTCACGATGTTTTCTGCCACCGCAAAGCACGTGGTGTGAAATCACTGCACTTAAGTTTTTAGAAAAATTCATTGGTATCCCCGCTGAGATTCTAACTTGCGTCGCTTGCGTAGCAGGCGACTGCTCAAACCCCAAGGCCACTACGACTTCCAATATAACAACAATATATATAACAATATCATAATTTATCCATTTCTCAACAATAATGGCTAATAGTCGATTTATTCATATAAATTCGCTATAAACCTCAGACTCGCGATCAGATGACATCTTTATTACCATTAAGGGTTGCTGTGAATGTTTTATCTCTTTTCTAATATAATGTGTAGAAAAGGATAGAACGAGGGTGTAGTTGAAACGGGTGTTTGGATAATTTGTCCTTAACTTAAGGGTAAAGTAGGCGTTACTTAAATGTCAGTTTAAATAAATCGTTCGGAAGATATTGCGCTGTTAATGTAATGCTGTGATATTTATATTTGTCTCCCAAAGGGTAAATATAAGGAATGGAGAAATTGAATGTATTGAGATTTATAGTACTGCGTGGAGGAATAGGGCGTGCATTCTCAGTTTTGGTGATGAGATAAATGGTCACTAAGTTTAGCAAATATGCCTGACTTTGACATTTCCAATTATTTCGTGCAACCCTTTAAAGAAAAGCAAATATTTTTTACTTAGGTGTAACTCCTTGTGACATCAACTATCAGTCGCCCTTGTAGAATAAATAAGCTATTGCATCGTATTTGTAACATACAACTTTTTCTCAGTAAAAGCGACATTCTGAGCCAAGTAATATATAATTCTGTACAATTATTCTTCTTCTTCTTGCTGTGCCTCTCCACTAATGGAGGTTGGCCGTCAGCTCCGCAAATTTGTCCTTATTTTTTGCAAGCTTAAACAATTCTTCGACGCTGTTTATCCCAGTCTTAAGTTTCGGAGCCATGACAATTATGTACAATTATGTCATTGAAACGATTTGAAACTACCTTCATTATTAGAAATCTAATTAATTGAAATATTCTTAATTTTTGAAAGAGACATCGTGGCTGTGGGGAGGATACAGACGTGGTGTTTGAGTCGCATGCTACGCAAGTGAATTTTTCGAAAAACAGCGGAGCCTGTACCAATGTGTTTTTCTAAAAACTTGTGTGCAGTGATTTCCCACCACGGGCTTTATGGTGAAGGAAAACACCGTGGCGGCCTTGGGCTCACTTTTTTAAAGACTATGGGATTAGAGTAAGTACGAAAGCAGGCACATAGCTTCTAGTAAGAAAGCCATTCTGGTCAATTTATAACTTCTTATAAGAAAATCATGTTTATGAAACGTTACATTATTGGTTATTCTGTGCAAAATTATTTTACCAGAAAGCAGGTGAGTCCCATCCAATTACTGGCAAGTGTTAGGGTTGCTTAACTTCGCTGATCGAATGATATGCGCAACAGCAACTGTGCCACGAGCTCAACGGGGCCAAATTTTCCCCATCTCATCTTATTTTAAAAATCGCTATAATGTCACAACTTGCCTCCATACGTGATTGTTGAAACTCTTCGTATAATTAGTAGCGTGTCGTAAATATGACAACTCGACTCGATGGACAGACGGACGGACGTTTCACTGTTACTATAAATTTAACTTAATATTAAAAATCTTTGAGTTATAGCTGTTTTGAGATCACTTTCTTGTGTTCAATATTTTGATGGAACCGGAATTACTTCCGTTTTAAGAAAGTTCTCTTATTTATGTATGTGTGTATTTAAGAGTTCTGCGGGGCGAGACCTGTTTGCTCCATAAAAAAAGTACAAAATTTATTGATTATTCATGAGGAAAACAAATATTCGTGTATAAATAAATACCTATAGCATATTTGAGATCAAATTCACAGACTTGAAAATGATTTACTGAGTTTAGGCCCTGGTAAGGCACTTGTGAACGTCGAAGAATTATCACTTATCCAAAATACCTTAAGTTTTTGAAAATGGTCAAAAAAATACCAACTTGAGACGGCACTGGAACCCACGACCTCTGCAAAGCGTGCAGTTGCTGTGCCAACTGAGCTACTCGTGATCCTACCTCATGCGTCGAATTTTTCGTTCCTTTGATTTGCGGATTGGGGGCCACCTTAAGTATATTCACTATCTGCCACGAGAAGTGACACCACTGTCTACCCCTTCGAAGACCCTTCTGGGATGGCGCATGAATAACCCTAAGTTTATGCATAAATCTGAATCTCGGAAACGGCTCCAACGATTTTCATGAAATATTGCATGTAATGGGTTTCAGGGGCAAACTATAGTAGATCTATAGTTTGCCCCTTGCTTGGTTTCATTTATGGAAAACATAGTTTTGATCATGTTTTCAGCCACTGAAAAACTCATAAAATATCATTACAATATGACAGCAAATTTCGCCGACATCTGTCAAGTTATGGTAGCTCAAAGGTGAGGCTTCCAACTTACGATAACGAAACTAGAGTACCCCGGTTCGAGACTGACGTTCACCATATTTTTTTTCTTTTAAATTCCTCTTTTTTGTGTGAAGAAGGAACCGAGCACAGCTCGGTCAACTAGATATTATAAATAATACTTTCAATATCAATATTATATTTTACACTAAACAATAGTAACAAGAAGATTTACAAGACCAATATATGAATTCAATAGTGTAGAAAACCAATATATGAATTCAATAGCAATAGTGTAGAAAAAAACTAAATGACAATCATACCATATTTTGATTAATTTTTCTTCATTTACATGATCAGCAATGAGTAGGTATTACAATTAATACAATAAATTGAACAGCGCTAATTTACAGCATGTAGGAAACAAAATTAATAAAATAAAACAAAATATCTCTAACATTAAAAAGAAGATCCATAGAATTAAGCTATGATTTACCTTACCAAAGGGTAAGTGAATCACAAAAGCCGAGGCGGGTACACAAACCGAATCCAATTAACCGTACGGTACAATGTTACTACAATGATATAGTATGGTCAACTTATTTATGGGCCGTGTTTTAAATCTTATTTTATGGGAACTGTGGTTGACGAAACTTAGCGTGGCTTAACGGCAATTTGGCGGCACCTGTCCGGTCCTGGCCGGTTTCGACCCTGCTAGTTTAAACATAAGCAAGTAGGAAACTAGGAACACCGTAGTGACCTTCGAATTTGAGCAGCCGCCTGCTACGCAAGTAACAGATCTTTAAGGAAAATATCGTAAGGAAACCAGCATATATCTGAGAAGCATTAGACTTAGGTATAGTGCCTGAGACGCCGATAGACTCACCGTCTGTCGCGTTGGCACTTAATCTTCTTCAGTGGAAAGTGGGTGTCGTTACTACACCTTAATACAGGCGTCAGCATATGTATGAAACTAGGAACAAATTATTTGAATCGATACTAACATAAACACGTGCATCTATGAGAAAATAAGCAGAATATGCGTTACGACAGGGGTCATGTCGTGGACGATCGCGTATACGTCAGTAGGGAAATATGAAAAACCCAGAAAATCTAATATAAAATACTTCATACCCATACCAGGTCGGCTAGTTTAAAAAATATTTTTTTAACAAAGTGACTTCTTTGGATTTAAAAAAATCCTTTTCAATGTCGCAACCATATAACCTGTGGCTAGTCACAGTAATGTATGAAAATGGAGAGTCATCATGTGGGTTCCCACGTCACAGATATCGGGAGCAGGAATATAAAAATGCCTCCGGAGACCCTTGTATATTAATAAAACCTTTAATAATAAAAAGGAGCTCAAACACTTTGCGACGCGACTCGCGGGCGTTTAGTATGCACCAAATTGGCAGATACTACAATCAATATTATAATACTTAGTTACCTACATATTTACACTACAAAGATATTAAAGGAACTAATAAAATATTATTAATATTTTTATTGTAATTATCATTATTGAAATGTATATTTCAGTTTCTTGCCGGTTCTTCTCAGAAGGCTAGTTTCCAAACCGGTGGTAAATTCTTCGACATTAATATGTGCCTTACCAAGGCCTAAACTGTATAAATCATTTTACGATGTGTCTAGAAGTGGCTTACGATATGGGAGTTTGTACTAATCAATGTGAGTAATGTTATAAACATATTTGTATGTAAGTATGTTTGGAACGAATTGACTCAAAAAGTAATAGGCCGATTTGAAAAATTCTTTCAGCAATGAATAGCTACATTATTTGTGAGAAATTTAAGCTATTTTTTATGTCCATACTCCCACGGGAACGGGAACTATGCGGGCGAAACCGCGTGTCGTCCAGTAATTATTCCATAATTTAATTACCTGCACTAAACAAATATTTTATCGACGTCAATGTATCATATCCATAAGGTTATATAGATCAAATGAATGGGATATAATCTGACTGCCTTGTTTTTTTGTGGTCGCAAGTGCGAGCCCATAACACGAGTATTCGATCTCAGGGTTGGGAAATGTGTTATTGGGGTTTTGTATTTGTAATTACCCAGTATTAGTTCCCGGTTATGGCAATTAGGCTCGCTCCCTATTACATGGGACTTAAACGTAACTGGCGAAATGTGTGTTCTATAAAACAACTCTGCCTTTTTTTTTTTGTTGACGAGGGGGAAACCTTCAAAAGGTGTCCCGGTGTCCCCCCAGACTTTGCTGGGGCACATCCCCGGGGCAGCTGTGACGCCGACCCTGAAGACCTCGCTGTGCAAGGCAGCGCGAACCACATCGCGCTGGTACCTTCCCGGGCCCGCGGCTCGGTGGTCAAAGCTCCCACCCCGACCACCGCCAGCAGGCCCTCCGGCCCCCTTTTAGTCGCCTCTTACGACAGGCAGGGGATACCATAGCCATATTCTTAGACCCTGGCTATTTGGTGGAAAACACCTCTGCCTACCCCTTCGGGGAATACAGACGTGAGCATTTATATGTACAATCCTAAGTTATGGGGTTAGCGACCTACTTACCCAGCATCAAACGTTTTCTGATATAAAAGTTCCGATTCTGAAACTATGGCGTATACTACAACGCTGCATTCGTTTTGTACAAGAAATATCATTCCTCAAACATTCAAAAATGAAAAAGGAGACATTAAAAATATATCCTTCATCAAAGATAACACTTTATAATGATGTGGGTCATCGCAGGCGGCTAGAACAAACAGAATCTTACGCGCGCCATCTTTTTTCAACGCCTCATTCAAAAGAAAGGAACTACATGCCTCCATCCCTTTTCCTCTTAGCTATAAAGTGAACATTAGAGAAGGATCGAACAGGGATCGCATGCAGGTAGGTGCCACACTGTCTGGCACACCAGACAGAAAGGCACCAAGCATTTTGAATAATCTGGTAGGTATGTTTTTTTCTGAATCATCCTTTGAATAGACAATATCTATGCAAGGTTTTATTTAGTCAAGTCATGATACGATAGATTTAAAAAATAAATATGATAAAGTGTAAGGGTATGAGAAACCAGTTCTTTTGAGGATCTTTCAATGTTTTTACTATTTACCAATTATCTTCAATTTTTAAAACAGGAAGGAAAACATCGTGAGAAAACCTGTATACGTCTGAGAAGTAATTCAAACACGTATGTATAGTGCCTGAGACGGCGCTAGACTCACTATCTGTTTCCTTCGCATTTAATCATATTCGATGAAATGTGGGTGTTGTTGTAACAACACCTCTTACCCCTTTGGGGACCCTTCTGGGATGGCGTGAGGATATTAATTTATTTTATTTAAGAAAGATCTGTGATTGAAAATGTGGAATCAATTGATATTACGAGGTTATACACACCCATTAGGTTTGAAGACATTAATTTCATTTGTTGTAATGTGGTGATAATCAAATAATGTTCAAATTGAGGGGACTGATTGATACGCCACATATGGTGCAATATTCTACCGATGGAATTGAATCTAAATAAGTCACACAGAAATGACAATATAATATTGCTTTGGAAAATTACGTTTACGAATATTATACAGATGCACATCCTAAATATGCATTAGTATTCCCCGAAGGCGTAGGCAGAGGTGTTGTAACAACAACACCCACATTTCACTGAATATGATTGCGTGCCAACGTGACAGATGGTGAGTCCATCGCCGTCTCTGGCACTATACATACGTCTTTGAATCAATAAAATACTATACTTATCGACACGGACTAAAATCACGGTCAGAACAAATGAGATACTTATTCTAAAATTAAAACTGCTTTGGCAGACCGATTCAAAAATGCTCAGACGAATAGGCTATGCCAGGAAAATTTGAGCCATTAATGTTCCACGAAGACTAAATATAAAGTCATATCAAAAAATTGTGTACCAACATCATACTTACGTAGTATATTGATATTAAGTTCGCTGATAGCACCTTCTTTTTGAGAAATTACTGATTTCGACAAGCTTAGATTTAGGCAAAGAGCAAGTTGAAGACTGGAAAGAGTTAGCGCTGTGCAGAACCAAATGAAGAACCTTATTTTCAGAGGCTTACTTACTCTTACTACCAGTAAGTAATTCAATTAGTGACGTCAACCGCTGCCTCTTAGCTGTATGACATTTATAAATGGCATAATCACAAACATTCAATAAGTCAAATGCAGTTGAAATCAAAGCGGCTGTGAGTGCCGCTTAAAGCCAAGTGCTCCCATATTATAAAGGCTTTTGATCTATGGAAAAATTCATGGATGTATTTTTGGAACAAACCGCTTCCCTCGCTGAATGAGGGCACTTTAGGTATTACCCGTTGTAGCGTGCTTGTCCGGCCGTTTGTAAGTCACTGGACCGTTTGATAAGGTAAGCAATGTGAGGAAATGTAAGAGATGTATGTTCAGAGTTACAGAAATTTTGAGGATTATGTGCTGAATAAAATTGAGTCATGAAGCCGGCGGTAACATTATTAATCTTACCTTCTTCATTTGTGATCATTTTAAATTGAAATTGAAATTTTCTACTATTACAGTTCGAGGGGATCCTCTCAGAAATAATATTTGTGAGTTATCGATAAGATAGTTTGTCTCCAAAATTTTGAATGAAAATTCCAAAAAATAAATTAGTAAAAGCTCTTGGGAGAAATCTTTAAACAAAATATTTTTATTTTTATTATTTATTTTGTTAAATTAAACTTTCTGAATAATAAAAGGAAAAAAAGAGTGTTACTTATAAAAATATTCCACACTTAAGTAACAACAATTGTGAACTAAAAGCACAATGGGCACCCACGTACCTTGTTAGAACTTGTCGAACGAGTAACATTCAATATTAGGAACCTGCTCAAAGTGTCTACCATCTCTTTCACTCCCTAAACAGCCAGAGAGAGACCAGAACAGGGGTAATTCCAAACCCGTTTCGTAATCGTAGCCTCAGGACGTTTGGTTAGGATTCGATACGGTCGAACACCTAGTTCTAAGGGGTGATCAGACATTGATAAATATGACAAACTACCTACCCCAAGTTCTCATTACTTAACTTGTTCACAATGTGACCGGGGATTAAATAATAATGAGATTTGACCATTCATCATAATGGTGAAATGTGTAGAAGTCGGTCAAGAATGTATAAACGAGCTTTGTGAACAGTATAATGCTGTTAAATATTATTAGTAAGCTATCTATAAAAAACAATTATTTCTTCATAATTTCTAATTCGGAAAACGAAACAGGCAATCTTGTTAAAGTCACAAAGAGTTACAATTATCTCATATATTGAAAAATGACATTTACACCTGAGCAATATGATTTAAATTCCTATAAGATCTAAGACGAAACAAATTCCAAATTACTCTATTTCAATCCAACACAAAACACAGTAACACCAACACACGTCAGTAGCGTTACTTCAAGGCATTAATAGACACCTTATACAGTGGGTGTGTGCCGGATGTCCTATGGTAATGTGATATTATTACGGGGTGTAGGTTCACACCCCAACACGAAGATGACAAGTGAAAAAATATACTAAAAGATTTTTGATAGGAGATGGATTGCTATCATACGTGATTGAAAAAACTGATGGAAAATTTAAACAATCTTAGTCAAGCGAAAAATATTAAGTATGTTAATGTTACCTAGACTGAAATTATTGTATTGAATAGGTGGTAGATATGAACAAGGTTATTACCCCAATGCTTATAATGGGGATCATCTAAAATCGGCACAACTGTTTAATACTAAGAGCAATGATATGAATGAAACCATTTAAACTGCTACAAAACTACAATTGTACAAAGAAACCATTGAGGATTCCTACATGGCACATCCACAGCTTAGAGTGGTCTAAAATGATGAATGGAGGCCATCCTTTACCACCATTAATACAACCAGATATGGACCAGACTCTCTGGAACCAGCCATTCATCCCGACAAAAGTAAAAAAAGGCATTATTTATCTACACCGATTTTGTCGTGTGTCCGACGCGATATTAAAATACAAATACGAACAAAGAAGCGCATTGTTGAAAGAAGAAAAAAGTTATGAGGAAATTTATATCCAATGCCCTCGGCGGGGACAATGGTCTGTTGGGCGGAGCTCCGAAGAAAAAAACATCAATGAATAGAATCGGCCACGTTGCTTCTGGGAAAGATTTCGGTGCGACTTTGGTTTGGTAAGCTGGCGTGAAATTTGCGCTTTTATCAGTACCAATGATTCTTATTACAGCACATAGACAAACGTTACGAAATACAAGCAGCGGTGGAGGCACTGAGGCTCCATTGTCGCCGCTCCCATTGTGGGCTCAGATGAGTTTGGAAATTGAAATTTAATGGAAATATCAAATGAAACTCGCTCTTGAGTTCTCTGTCCGATCCTTACGTTCAATAATGGCGTTGTTTCAAACGAAATGAAGCGATATACATGTGTTGTTCTCAAATTAGCTCTTGTGTATGTGTAAATTAAATGAATGAAGGCTTTTTATATAAGTATTCATAAATGCTCTTACAGGGAATAAATAGTGACGTAACAAAGAAGTTGGTAGAATATTACCTAAACACGAAAATATCACTGTAAACTGTTTTATGTAGCCAGAGTAAGTATATTTTGGTGAATGCACTCAGTGCATCGAAGGAAGTGTATGAAGAGATTCATGAATGTGGACGAAGCGCTCGTAGCATGTGGCAAGCGTTGGTCTTTGCCTGCCCCCATGGGATACAAAGGGCCTAATGCGAGTTTTCTTAAAATTGCAGTCACAAGTCACTGTATTGACGTAGGATCGAATCAGCGCCATCTGTTGACCCACTGATGGGACTATATTATAGATAAAGTTGAATTTCGTATCTTTGAAACCGATACTTGACGTCGAGTGCGACGCTGAGGAACAACGCGGCAGCTATAATGCTGCTCCATCAGTTCAAGGCCCCTCGAAAGAGCTAAACTAAATACAGCACATGAGCACTGATAAAGTTATCATATATAAAGAGGAAAGATTTGTATTTTTGTGTGTATGTTTGTAATCAAAAGTACTGTGCCGACTTCAAAAATTCTTTCACCATCGGTTGGACGTAACATCCGCTAGTACTTTATATTCCTTATCGTACACTGACTATGCTCCAAAGCCTTGAAAGAAATAGGGCCAAATGGCCTTATTTGATAAAATACGTGCACTGAATACCTAAGTAACATCAGTGTCAATGCATGGTTATTTGAAATTTTAGGTATAAATATTTGGATTTCAACCATAATCGGCTTGAAAAAATATCAGACTGAAGCTGAAATACACAGACGTCTGTTTAGTATATTTTTGTATGCTTAGTAAGTATTAAATGGATAGATAGATATTAAGTTCGCCGTGTTGACCTCGGGGTTTGACGCCTGCTACGCAAGCGACGCAAGATCGAATCCCAGCGGGGCCTGTACCGATGAGTTTTTCTTAGTATGTGCAGTGATTTCCCATCACCTGCTTTACTTAGTATTTCAAAGACGTGTGTATGGTGTCTGAGACGGCGATAGACTCACCACGTTGGCACTTAATCGTCTTCGGTGAAATGTGGGTGTTGTTGCTGCAACACCTCTTACACCTTTGGGGAATACAGGCCTGAGCATGTGACCACGACGTTGCACGTGCCAATCTCATGATAATGTTCGTCAGTTAAAACAGGTGTCTGGAACAGGAAAAATTCAGGAAAAATAAAGGTTTCGCTAGTGTAAACACTTCGTTCGTGTTTTTATAATGTTTCTCATGAAAACTTGTTTATTAAACATGCCGAAGTTGAAACAAACGGTACAATAGAGAGTTTGTGCTTTATGTGTTCTTAAAAAAATATAAATTCATTTTACTTTTCTATTATATTCATTTATACGGCTCTTTTGAAAACCATGAACAATTTCTTTTATACTTATTATATTAGTGGCTAGTCAATTACAAAGAAAAAGTGATGTGGTGTGAAATCACTGTACATTGTTTTTGGAAAAACTCATTGGTACAGACCCCACTGCTATAGAAAACTTGCGTCGCTTGCGTAACAGGCGACTGCTCACACCCCGAGGCCACCACGGCTCTACATTACCAATTTATACGCAGTCGTGAGCAAAAGCTGGTATTAGCTGAAAGTCATTACCTCCTGCTTGATTTTTTTCATCTGTCGTTTTTAAAACATCTTGTATAAAGTATGTAATAAGAAATATCTAACGATCATAAAAACTTGAAATGCAATAAAATGTTATAATAGAACTAAATACCTGACCAGAATTTTTTAAATATATTTTTTACAATTTTATCATCGGGTTCGAAATATTTTTATGTACGTAAAATATTTACGAGTACACATTCGCGTGCCTTAGTTTTAGTATTTAAACCTTAGCGCACGGCTTGTGAATGTACTTGTTGAGTGAAATATTGCTAATATGTCGTGTGTGACTGCGTTAGTGCTGTGGTGTGCGTTGGGTGTGGGTGTGAACTCGGCTCACTGGGAGAAGCCTTACTACGACCTGGACCATGCTAGACAGCTCTTCACGCAGTTCATGCACACGTACCAAAAGCAATATGACACTGAACACGAGACACAATACAGATTTGATGTGTTCAAACAGAACTTGGAAGAAATCAATAAACTTAACCAGGCCGATGGTGCCGTATTTGGTAAGTAAATGTCCATTATTACATGTTTAAACTAAAATCAAAGTAAACCTTCGCAACCCCTTTGTCGAGGAAAATCTGTGATTTGGGTGAAACCAGTTGTCAGACTATTTTAGGCCTCCGACTGACCATTACCAAAGATGATAAATTGTCAACCGGGACCGACGGCTTAACATGCTCTCCGAGGCACGAAGAGAAGTCAGGCGGTACCCATCTACTTACAGACTGGGGTTAGGGTTGCTTAGCTTCGCTGATCGAATGATATGCGAAATAGCAACTGTGCCACGAGCTCCTTGGTAGTAAAAAGTCAACAATTAGAACCATAAATAAACCAATATAAGTAGTTTTCAACACTGAAGATTGTAATATGCCACTTAAATTGCATTCGGAGTGTCTCATAGGAGCAGAATAGAAAATTTTAGGGACACTTGGAACACTCATTGAACGTCAACTTTCTTATGCTAACTTTAGTTAATTTATCATCGTTTCCAAATGTAAGCCTGTCAGGAGAAGAAACAGCGAAGCAAACTCCCCGGTTCTTTTTTGAGTTAACCAGGATTATTCTTCAGGCCTTAATTCAACTGGAAAGAGCTACTGAAATAGCTGATCACTGGATAACCGTAGACAGTTCAAACGAAATATTGTTTTTTGTAGGTATCACAAAGTTTAGCGACATGACTCCAACGGAATTCGAAGAGTCTATTCTGTGTTTACGAGGGTCGATGCAAGACGGTCAGTGCTCTTCTTTGCCGGCTGTGAAAGACAATGCGCCCGATAGTTTTGACTGGCGCAGTAAGAATGTGGTCACTCCAGTTAAAGACCAGAAAACCTGCGGATCGTGCTGGGCCTTTTCAGCAATAGGTAAGTTTATACTCGCGGCTTTATATACTTAAGGTTTCATATTATGAAGTGCCGTAGTCGCCGTGGGGTATGCAGTCGCCTGATACGCAAGCGACGCAAGTTCCAATCCCAGCGGGGCCTGTACCAATGAGTTATTCCAAAAAAAATTGTGTAGTGATTTCACACCACGTGCTTCACGGTGAAGGAAAACATTGAGGAAATCAGCATTGTCTGAGAAGTAATTCAATGCGAGCAATATACTCGCGATCTGTCATGTTGGCGCTTTATCATCATCGGAGAAAAGTGGATGTTGTTATCACCTCTGCGTACCCCTTCGGGGAATACAGGCGAGAGCATATGTATGTATTTATTCATATCATCGATATTTTCAGGTAACATTGAAGGACAATATGCAATAAAACATAGTAAACAAGTTGCTTTCTCGGAACAGCAACTCGTTGATTGCGATAATAAAGATCACGGATGTGATGGAGGTTGGATGGCTCAAGCTTTCAGGCAAGAAATTAAAATTGCAATTTTGTCATAAGCTTTTCCGAGTTTTAAGGTACTTTAGCTTTTTTGGAATATGGCGTAACGAAACCTGTACGTTTGTTTGTGCATAATATTAATACATATGAGAAAACTATGATGATTTGCCAGAACTAACCCACTTACGGTATTAACGTATGGTTTATTGTGACAAACCAAAACGTCATCTAGATAGATCATGGTGACAATTAATCTTTTGGATGGCAAAATTATCTGAAAGATTGCAGGCATTCGACATCGTCTGAGGCCAAACGAATATAATATATCCTCCTGCTTACAGATATCTAATAGGATCGGGTGGTAGTGTGACAGAAGCAGATTACCCTTACAAAGCCAAAGGTGGCACATGTACATTCGACAAAACAAAAGTAGTAGCGAAATTGACTGATTGTCACACTTACCAAGTGAATGAGGCTGAGATGATGTCCACTTTGCATGCAGTTGGGCCGCTCTCTATAGGTAAGTACCTGGGAGATGCAATTGTCATAGAAGCCCTCAGGAATCATCCTCTTGCCCTTATACCATGTTATTTGAGGTCGATGTAGTGTATTTTTCTCTTCCATTTCTCTCTATCCTTTAACTGCATTCACTCATTTTCTAACCACATAACCTATCTATCACACAATCAATCCATCGTTTCGTAGGTCTTCATCTGTTTGAAGGTAACTTCAATGGGGTACTGCCTATGGAATTAAATAACATTGCTTTTTCTATAGCCAGTATGTAATGTTTTAGCTATAGACGCAAGCGGCCTACAAAATTACCACAACAAAATAATGAAAGCGCAGGATTGCCCAGCGGGTAGTTTGAATCACGGAGTCCTTTTGGTTGGTTACGGAACTGGTACGTGTGATTAATAACCTTATAATTATTACTTATGATTGATAGTACTACGTCTACAGGAATTGCTAAGTGAGCAAGACACAAACTGATATCTTATTGGAGAAAAATCGCAAATCTTGTAGTGATTCTTGTGATCAGGACTCCTTTAAGATCAATTTCTGTTGTCTAATATATACGAACTATGGAATCAGAGTATCATGAGGCCGAGTAGCTTCCCCAGTCTCTTAGATCTTTTAAACTACTCAACGGATTTTAATGTAATTTTCAGCAATAGATAGACCGATTCAAGAGAAAAGATTATATACCGAAGGCGAGTGGCTAGTATTATTATATGTTATGCATTTCACTCTATGCGTGGCCTCCAATTCATGATAATCTAAAATTAGTAGTGGGTTTAACTTGCTATTATATATACGAACTGGTTTTGACATTCATTTTATATTTTTAGAGAATGGTACCCCGTACTGGTTGATTAAGAATTCCTGGGGAGCAGCATGGGGTGAGAAAGGCTACTGCAGGATCGAGAGAGGAGTCAATGCGTGTAATATTACTGCTGGGCAGCCTGTCACCAGTGTAGTGGGCTAGGCAGATCATACCTTTATTATTTCCTCTATATCACAAATATAAATTGTTTTTATGTAATAAATATCCGGTGTTTATCAAATGTTTTAATTTCCACCATTACTTGATAGCAAATAATAGAAACTTGTCCGACCGAATGAGGAACGGATGAGATAGAGCGATGATAATATAACGTACTGATTTGATTATACACTAAGTATAGATTTAACTCAAGCACAAATTGACTATAGTTTCGTATATTGTTTAGATTATTAGATTTTTTTCTAATTAATTTGATGTCACCGCCGCTTTTTGTTCGTGGAAGACAAGCTTACATGATCACTTGCGCTTAAATAACTTCATGAAGAAGGGAATCACTGTGCTATCATAGATGAAAGACGCAATAGTCTCATCCACCACTTCCATAGCATTATTTGGCAGCACTTCTGCCGGTCTCCAGTCGAGTACCACTGAATAACATTCATAATTTGTTTAAATAATTAAAAATAAAATTACCATTAATACTATCACTATTGTGACTTTGCAAATATTCCATTTTAATAACCATAAAATGGTACCTACATAAAATATATCGAAGGAATGCGTAGCCATAAACAACCGTGTCCGTCCTCAAAATACCTATTACATAAAGAAGACAATGAGTTCAGTGTTATTAGTAATGGCTGAAGAGATACATACACACGTGCTCACGTCTGTATTCCCCGAAGGGGTAGGCAGAGACACTGCAACAACAACACCCACTTTTCACCGAAGATGATTATGTCTCAGGCTCTTTACTTACATTTTGAGTTACTTCTCTGACATATGCAGATTTCATCACGATGTTTTCCTTCACCGTGAAGTACGTGGTGTGAAATCACTGTACTTAAGATTTTAGAAAAACTTATTGGTACAGGCCCCACTGGGATTCGAACATGCGTCGCTTGCGTAACAGGCGACTGCTCAAACCCCAAGGCCACCAACCACGGCTCTGAAAAGATAGGCCTATTAATAAACCTAAATATGTGTTAAGGGCAATAAAGATTGCCCTACCTTGTAGAACCCTATAGCATCCGCCCATGTGTTCTAAAGCTGAATTCTCACGAGCGAATAATTGGACGCGGCCGGGACCAGCGGCTAATCCCGGCTTCGATTCCCGGGCACATTGTCATCATCTCATGTGTGCACTCCATTGTCATCGGTTTAATCAATTAATTTTATCGCGTTACCGGCAACAAGGATCATACGCGCGACTTCCTCCAAATGCACTTGAGAAGTGGTACGCATTCACTCTATCCCGGATCTCGTGTGTTGGGTGGATTCTATTTGGGTATTATGCGTTGTTATTGTGGGTTTTCTGTTGCAGCTTATTTGTCACTAATAATAGGGAAATAAATATAATGTTAGTTCGAAATTACTTTCGTCAGTGGGAATATATTTGTCTCGTATCAGTCCGCGTAAAAATATTTGCTAGATTATTGTAACATTTATAAAACATGTCAGTATATATTACAACTCTTGTAAGAAATAATAACCTAAATAAATATACTCTACACATCAATTGAATGGTACTCTACCTACCAAAGCACATAATAATTACAATAAAATTCGAAGAACTTGGCTTAGATTGCCCTAAGCCAAGTGGTGTCGGCGATCACTCAAAGAATACACCTAATACCTCACTAAATGAATCCCAGACTAATCTTCAAACATTTCCATACAACAATGGGCAGTTTACACTTCAGTTGATACAAAAAAAGAACGTTCACTTGTTAATGAAACTGAGTATAGCAATAGGGATTATCCTGGTGCCTGTTCGTCTGACGATGCTTTCAAAAAAATTCAAGAAGCTGCAGAGTCAATTGTTGACGTTAAAAGTTACGTGAATGGTGAATTTAAATCTGATTGTGATACCGAAATGAATGGACCAGTTATAACGGATCTCATTGATGGTAAATTAGTTTTAGAATACTCATTGTATGCTGGTTAAGTGCTGCAAGACTTTGGTTAAATGTTAGTCATGAATTCAATAAATACGGCTTCCGCGTCCGTATCCTATGTCTTAAATTGAAATATACGTATATCGAGGCGGAAAAACTATATAATACAATTAGTTTTTATATAGACACCAGCCAGTCACCAGCCAGTATCAGTGCATTGCTAATAGTTGATAATGATGCATTTTCGCAGCAAATGTTCAAGATAATTTGTAATGCAATGGGCATGACAATGTACAATGTTACAAAATGCAGGGAAGCATATTTCCCATCGAATAATACGTTACGTTCCGAATAAAGCTAATAGAACATCGAATAAAGACGTGAGACTTGAAATCAATTTAGATGGCAAACGAGATAGTGTTCCAAGATTCCGTACAGAAGTACAATTTGTGAATGAACTTACAAATGCCGCGGACAAAACAAGGATTACTAACCAAAGCCGCGTCTTAAGCACTGGACAAACATGAATGAAGCCTTATGAATGGATGCTGAAACGTACCGCCGTTTACTTAGACCTAAGGCCGCAGTTGTAAATATTTGTGAATGAAAACCATAGCGGATTTTAAAGTAATTCTAGGGACGGAAACTGGTTAAGGGAAGAAAGGACGCCTTTGACGGTATTCAACAATTACAGCGCCGATACTAATGATAACGAAACACTGATTTCGAAACATCTGCCGTTAAATCTAGCTTTATACTTACTGCATTTAGAAAAAAACATTGTTGCAACAGTATTGATAGTATATATATATATATATGCCATCCCAGAAGGGTCTTCGAAGGGGTAAGCTAAGGTGTTGGTGACAAAAACCACTTTTCAGTTTTGTAGAAAAAACTCATTGGTACCTCTGGGATTAGAACATGTATATTGATCATGAATACTGATATTGAAACTGAAAATTCATATGTCTATACGTCTATATGCCATGGAGTTAGGCGTGCTTCGATATCATTCTCTTATCCTTAGCTTGTGTCATTTTTGATTGTTGCAATATGGTTTTTTATTTATCCTACAGTTTTATGGTAAGAGTATCATGGACTCGATCCATTTTAATATAAAATATTTTTTTTCCTGTCAAATAAATTTTTATGCCTAAGTTTTGTTTAAATATTAATAAAATTTTATAAATATTTTGAACATTGTATTCCGTCTGTGTGTATTATCCCAAACGAATTATCTATTAAATCAAATGAAGACATCCCCGTCAAAGGCTTACTACATATTCAATGCAGCTATTATAAAAACCACTACATTCACACTGGCAATCAAATTTTACCACTTGACATCCGGCCAAGGTGTTCATTATGTTGTGCAAATCTTGGAAATTGACCGGATGGTAAGCCCTTGCTATCAATTTGTGCATGACAGTTGAAATATACTTTAGCTGTTGAATAATTGTAACAATTGGTGAATGGTAAACATAAAAGTTGTTTGAAACCAAAACCGAAGGCCGGATGTGTCGTGCCGAGTTGTCGTTGTTTGCACGAAATTCTGGAGACGTATGAAAGGCATGTGGAGACAGTTTCGGATTGCAATAAATCGTATGCGTGGGTGAGGAATAGGGAAATGTCTAGAGTAGTCGTTGATGAAACAATTTATATTTAATTCGATGGGTATTTTTTCTAATAAAGAGAAAGAATTAAAAATGTCCAGATGTGTGTTAGTTTCACGTACTGAGGGTTTCCGGATGGAAAAAGTTTTCCTTCTGGTATAATTCTAAGTGGTATAATTTGACTTTCAAAAGAATCTGAGAGGACCCTAAAAAGCACTACGGTGATATAGATTTCGTTACGTTCAGGTTGCAGGACTGGTAGTCTTGAGGAGTCATATGGTCTTTTGGCAATGCGAGTCGACTCACTTCCACTAACACTAATTTATATAATATAATGAAATCTATTCACATACATATGATCAAGTCTGTATTCCCAAAGGGGTAGGAAGGAGTGTACTTATGGTACACCCACATTTCGCCAGTTTGTTTATGTCCCATGTAATACCCAATATTACTTTTTCCAACCCGGGTATCGAACCCAGGGCCTCGTTTTCTGTTGTAATCACTTGACCAACGAGGCATTGTTTAATACAAAAAGCCCAAACATGTAGTCAAAGTCAAGGTCAAAAATATCTTTATTCGATTAGAATGGAATCGTCCGAATGACATAATTATACAGGATTATACATTCTACCGCCAGCTTCGGAAGGTTGCTTTTACTGAGAAGAACCTGGCAAGGAACTCAGTAATTACTCTTTTCAAAAACATTATACGATTTTAAATCTACAAAATAATAAATTAAGAAAAGTAAGATCATGGAACAAGTTTCAAAGTAGACAATCTTTTTTCTACAGTGTTACACATATCAATCAATCAAGTTATTAATCTATAGTCAGCAGGTGTAAGTTACAATTGAAGACAAGTTACCACCATGCAATTTACATAAAGCATTGTTTGTCAACTTTCAAATTATAACATACATACGCTCACGCTTGTATTCCCCGAAGGGGTAGGCAGAGGTGTTATAATCACAACACCCACTTTTAACCGAATTTGATTAAGTGCCAACGTGACAGATGGTGAGTCTATCGCCGTCTCAGGCACTATACATACGTCTTTGAATTACTTCTCAGACATATGCAGGTTTCCTCACGATGTTTTCCTTCACCGTAAAGCACGTGGTGTGAAATCACTGTACGTAAGTTTTTAGAAAAACTCATTGGTACAGGCCCCGCTGGGATTCGAACTTGCGTCGCTTGCGTAACAGGCGACTGCTCTAACCCCGAGGCCACCACGGCTCTCAAATTATAATGACACAGTAAACTGATCTAGTTTTGCATTGACTCCATCCCACACGCTGTCCCACACGGAAGACGTTTATAATTTCATAATATTAAAATGTTTCGCATTGATAGAAACTAACAATAACCGATGAACAATAGCCACAATAGGTATAGGTAACAATGACAACTGGCAAACATGTGATACTCCCACACGATTCAAAAACGACACAACTAACACGTTACACAATACGCAAATAGAAAACTAAAATCAATAACGATAAGGTAACATTTTGAGTGTATACGTTGACATTTTTGAGATTTTTTAATGCTCGATGCAAGGTATTGTCAGTGCGTAAAGTACCATTGTCTGCAATAAAAGTGTAGCTAAGGATGGGCCATTGTGGGCCATTGTCGCGGGTGTGTGCGCACAATGGAGCTTATCACGTTTAGAAATTTTGGACAATCTCGGTTTTTGCAACGTGTTGCACCTTTATGGACAGGGCCGCACTTCGTTTTGGAAAATTAAAGAATAGTCTATACGTATCATAGATCTAGATGAATTAATAAACACTAAGAAACTAACTATCTATGCGTAGATGTTACATCATAAAGTATAAAAATAATCACAAAGCTAGGAGAATGGTTCTGATACCATTCTCCTAGCTTTGTGATTATTTTTATACTTATTATTATCATCAGTAATTCCCATGTTACTTTTAATGCAATACATAAGCAGGTGCGTATTTGGTTATAAGAGAGTATTGCAAAGCTTTATTCCGCTATTTTTATAAGTATACAAATGAAATACTCGTAGTTATCCTAGTGAAGTGCAGTCCAGTATGTGCTGGGGGTCCACCGGCCTGCGGACGTCTGTCTGATCTGCCTGCAGCACGCCCTTGCCGTCTTCACCACGTGGCGAGGGCAGCAAGGGCTCTTTTATAACCATAAACATAGACTTCCGCATAGTAACACCTAATTCTATTCAATATATAAACTACCGGTTCTTTTAAGCAATAAGGTCATCTCAATCTATGCATTTAGTTATAAGTAGAACTACTAGATTTTAATTATGTTAATTTTATCGACATTTGTGCATTGGAACTGTGTCCATGAGCTTATGGTTCTTAAGCGATTTATTTTGTACTCTTAAAATTGTATCATATTTTTTTTTGAAAAGAGTTATTACTGAGTTTCTTGCCAGGTTCTTCTGAGTAAAAGCAACCTTCTGAACCTGGCGGTAGCCAGTCGTCTTTCTGACGATTTGAAAGTGCTATGTAAAAGTCTAATCGAATAAAGATATTTTTGACTTTGAATAAAACAGATGGCGAAATACATGGCATTACGAATCCATCCCTGTACAAATTAGTGGTAGCACCGGGGTGGTAGCTTCGGACTACTTGTCTGACAATGGATCTGTTCGGGCAAATAGGTCCAACCAAACGGGTGCACAAGCTACGTGTGATATTGCGTTTCCTTCGATTTGGAGCAAGGATTCTGGAGTAAGTATTTGTATGCGTAAATACGAAACGTCACTGGACTGTAGTATAATAAGTATACTATCATATTTATAGAATGCATACTCATAAGTACAAGACTTGATAAAATAGCGGTGTTTAATCAGGTTAAAATATATTAAAGGTTAATGAAAAATATTCACAATGTTTTCAAAAATATTTACCAAACAGCTGTACCCCGCGGGTTACGCTTAGACTTAGTTTCATGCTATAAATTCGCGGAACCCTAATTTGTTTTTTGTAACCTAAGTTACTCCTTGAAACTTCAGCTATCTGCCAATGAGAGTCCCGTTAAAAGCGGTTCACATACAGACAGACGGAGAAAATGTTTAATAATCGTCTTTTTTTAGTTCAGTGCCGTATATATACATTTAATGAAAAGATAAAAAAATAAATATGCTCCCGCCATCCCAGAAGGGTCCCCGAAAGGGTAAGTAGAGGTGTTGTAACAACACCCACTTTTCACCGAATTTGTTTAAGTGCCAACGTGACAGAGGGTGAGTCCATAGCCATCTCAGGCACTATATATACGTCTTTAAATTACTTCTCAGACATATGCATGTTTCCTCACGATGTTTTCCTTCACTGTAAAGCACGTGGTGTGAAATAATTGCACATAAGTTTTTTAGAAAAACTCATTGGTACAGGCCCCGCTGGGATTCGAACTTGCATCGCTTGCGTAGCAGGCGACTGCTCTAACCCCAAGGCCACCACGGCTTATATATTTATGAAAATTTTTATTTTATTTTATTTTTTAAGGATCTTTCAAAACGCCTGGTTGACGTTTCTGGTGAGGGTCGAGTTGGTTCTTACCTCGGTCAGAGGATTAGTTTAGCGATCCAGAGAATGTAACGCAGCCAGCTTACTAGGCACCATTCCCGCAGACACTAATTTAAATTCCGTGTTTTATTTTTAATTTTTATTTTTATTATATTTTTCTTTTATGAAAAGATGTTATTTTGAAATTACTAACAGACACTTAAATTTTATTTATCTGTGCAGATATAGCTATGTTGAAAAGATGTAACGACGGTGACTTTATAGGTATGGCGAGAAAGAGATCTTAGTCAACAGCAGGAGCGTGCATTGGATTTTCAGAGGGGTACATATTACCAATAGGTAGGTTAAGTACATACCAAATGTGACACGGCATAGGTACATAGGTTTTGGTATAAACACACACTAGTGTATTCAGTCATCACAAATGGTAAGCACAGCTTATCTGCTTATATGGAATGCACATCCCTGGTCAACAGCATGTTGCCGTTATCATTATTCTCCTGTCCTTATCCCAAGTTATTTGAGAACAGCGCAATGTGTTCAGCGCATATTCACCTACATCATCACACACAATCCATCCATCATTACTCAGGTCTTCATTTCCCCTTGTATCCACATTCATAGTCGATACTTTTTGCAATATTGTCTTAATCCATAGTTAGTCGAATAACATGTCCATATCAAGACAAGTTTATTCTTTAAATTCTCAAATACGGGTGCCATTTCAGACGAACCCTTTTAAGCTCATTTTTACATTTTCCAATCTCATGTTTCCGTTACGACATTAATATAATTATTTCTACAATAATATGATTGCACATAGTTTATCACAATTAACAAAATACGTGTTCGATAATTATTTCATTGTGTGTAAAAAATATTTATCTTGAAGGAAGGAGCCATGTGCACCGCTCCCGGCTATGCACATACTGTGACCAAAGTGTAGCATGTAGCGGCATATTGTATATGGAATAAAATTACACTTTTTTATGATATTATACTTTCTTCAACACTTTTAGCTTAATGACCCGAGGAAGTTACTCCTTGCAAAATTTGCTAGCTGCCTGTCAAAGTGCCGTTAAAAACGGTTCACAGACAGACAGAAAAACAGACCGAGAAAAAAATAAAAATTAGTTTTCTCATGTCAGTACCGTATATACATTCATATGCATTTAGTGAAAAGCTGTTATTTTGGAATTACAAACAGACTTCAATTTTAGTTATTTGTCTGCATGTATGTATGTATATGTATAGGTAATGAGGGAAATCTTCATCGTTACACTATAATAATTACCCACACTGGGAACACAACCGCTTATCGCTCCTCTTATCGCTCCTCTTATCGCTTCTCTTGTATCTTAGACCAAATGTATCACTGGACAATAGTTTTCGCGGCAATTTACGTATACAATAAACACAGCTTATTGTTGGTAATTGTTGCAACATATGGGTACTTTGTTAGGTCGGGTCTCGCCCGGGGCGCTCTTCGCCCTCTGTCTTATGATTTTATTATGTTGTATTGTGAAGTATTACTTTAAATATTTTAATAGAATAAGTAACAAGAATTTCTGCGGACACTTTGATTGTAAAAGGAGAATCAGTTTATAATTAAATATAATTTTATTGATCACGACTGATTTTTAACTAATACATATCCAACTAGCGGACGTCAGGCGTTTTGACCCGCGAAGTTCTTGTTCCCGTGAGATTTCCGCCATAGAATATAGCCTATATTAATCAGTGATAATGTTGCAATCAAATGGATGAAGAATTTTTAAAATCGCTCCAGTACTTTTTGAGCCAATTCGTTACAAACATACGTACAAACCATTCCTCTTTATACATACATATGCTCACGCCTGTATTCCCCGAAGGGGTAGGCAGAGGTTGTAATAACAACACCCACTTTTCACCGAAGATGATTAAGTGGCAACGTGACAGATGGTGAGTCCATCGCCGTCTCAGACACTTTACATACGTCTTTGAATTACTTCTCAGAAATATGCAGGTTTCCTCACGATGTTTTCCTTCACCGTAAAACACGTGGTGTGAAATCACTGTACATAAGTTTTTTAGAAAAACCATTGGTACAGGCCCAGCTGGGATTCGAACTTGCGTCGCTTGCGTAGCAGGCGACTGCTCAAATCTCAAGGCCACCACGGCTCCTTTTTAAAATATTAGTATAGACTAGCTGTGCCCCGCTGCTTCACTCGCGTAGACTTAATTTCATGGGTGGCCCTGACCCTATTTTTTTTAAAATTAAAAGTAGCTTAAGTTACTCTTTGTAACATTAGCTATCTGCCAGTGAAAATCGGCCCAGTCGTTTCGGAGAGTAGCCGGAACAAACAGACAGACAGGCCGATAGAGAAGAAATTGGTTTTTTGATGTCAGTACCGTGTATTGGTACTATCATATGCAGTTAGTGAAAAGCTGTAATTTTGGAATTACAAACAGGCACTTCAATTTAATTTGTCTGTATGTATAGATGATGCTAGTTTAAAACATAGGGTCTTTTTAACGGCAATTTTATTTTTGAAAGCCAGATCTGTATTTTCATACAAACTTTCGATATTCTTTCAAAACTCTTTACATTTCCACTTAATCTGGCCGTGGAATAGACATAACTTTATAATTTTTATTGTGAAATAACAATTATTTTATCGTTTGCAATATATAACCCAGGAATAACAAAGAAAAAATAACAACCATACGATAACCTAACAAATGAGCGTCGTTGGGCGCGAGGACTAATCCTGATTTACTGAGGTACCTGGGGATGCGGCCTTCTCCAGGGATTGGCCACAGTGGACTTGAAATATACTGGAGTAGATATGGGAAAATTAATTAAATTTGTTTTAAATCATACTGAGAATGTTATCGAATTACTTATTGTAAACCAAATATTGTCAAATACTTTTATAAAAAGCAGAACCAGTAAAAAAAATGCTTAAAATACAATATTTGACATTTTAAGATGCCAATAATATTTAAAAAACACACCACTGCAGACTCTAATGACTTTTCTTTATATATTTTATTTTGATTGAATTAATGTTATGAATGGAAAGCCATGTTGGCCTCGGGATTTGAGCAGTTGCTACACAAGCGTCGTAAGTTTGAATCCCAGCGAAGCCTGGGTTTTTCTTAAAACTTATGTGCAGTGATTTCACACCACGTTACGGTGAAGGAAAACATAGTGAGGAAACCTGCATATGTCAGAGACGGCGATGGACTCACCCTCTGTCACGTTGGCACTTAATCATATTCGGTGAAATGTGGGTGTTGTTACAACACCTCAGCTGACCCCTTCGGGGACCCTTCTGGGATGGCGTGAGCATTGTTTTTACGTTTTCGAACACGCACACATGTGTACAATACCTTACAACATGTAAACGATAACTTGTGATATAGTGTAACGTATGTATCAAGTTAGGTTGCAATTCGTACCTCAAAATAGGTCGCGGGTTCGTGTCCAAGGGCCGTTGATAGAACGCGGCCGACTAATATATGTGACACCCAAGGTACATTGGTCATATTAATAATAAAAATAGTTTGTAATATCACGGGGCTGTTGATAACATTACGTTATACGGATTTTTTTTTTCGTTTGTTTATACAAGGGGGGCTACCATAATCGGTATAAGCAGAACGTATTAAGAATTTTGAGCTTTGACGTTCCATTTTTGTACCGTGAATTAAAACTTCGAAGCTTAGAAGTTCTTATTAGGTGCTGTTTGCGATGGTGGTTGGCCCCATGTTGCTTAGTCTCATTTAAACATTATATACCGTTCAAACAATAACACAATGCGATCTAATAACACACTATGCAATTTTTTACTTTAGCTACCTTACATATATATATCTCAATCGTTACACTCTTGGCAGGGCGGTCGTGGTCGTAATGTCAGAATTGGCTAGCTGAACAAAACGGTGCCATTCATTTCGGACTGCTGCTTTACGGGAGCATTCGTTAATAGTAGGAACACCCATCATCACATATATAATTTTATGTTAATCTCATAAAATGTTTGGCATGTCGCAGGTGTAAGCAGTCAGATATACTCTTAACTAGACGAACAGCTCTATCAATTAAAAATCTTTTGTCAGCTTCATCAAAGTTAATCAAAAGGAGACAAGGGATTTTGTGCTGGTAATACACTTTCGCGGCCTTTCGTTACAATACCCAACACTCCTGTATAAAACCTGGACGGTATCCACAATACAAGCCAAACAACTTAGCATCTTATAATTCCAGAGTCACAAATCAAGCTCGCATTCACGTCCTGAAATTGTTATTGATTACGCATTGTGTACGAGACATAATTCAAGATTTGTCGCCTGTTTGGACATGCGCCCTATAAGCGTAAACGTGTGACGTATCAGAATAAATGAACGTGTATGATATGTATGAGATTGTGGGCAACGTACTGTGGCGTTGATATGCTTTTTTGTTTGACTTTTTCGTTATTATAAAGGGGTTCTTGAGCTTTATATTACAATCAATCTAATCAGACATTGACCCTTAGTATGTGGACGTCAGTAATTAAATCTGAATAGATTACATTAGAAGACTTGTGTCTAACTAACTATTGGCCTTTCAAGGGTTGCAGGAACTGAATAAAATTAGGGTTCACATCCAAAGGCTGTTATAATGTTGCGTCAAAAATGATACCAAACATATTTATGTAACGCAATACAACTTTCAATAGCGCGATCTAAAACACAACTAGCGCCATCTACTTACAATTAGTGAAACTAAAACTTACTTATAACAAGTACAATTGGTACACTTGTTTTATTGACTGATCTCTGATAAACTGGCTAAAGTAATTGTGTTCTAGGAAATTGACTTAATCAATTAAGATTGAGAACTTTGATATTTCGACGTCTCGTTTTTTATGTGACGTTGCTAAGGGAGTTGAAATTCTTGCTTAGTTTTAATTTCTTTTGGTTACAAGTAGACCCACCCTTCTATGTAGGGCGCCTCACCATGAGAACAGCTCCGTAAGGCGTAGCACGACGCGGGGCGCCCGCCCTCCGACACACGGCATTTTGATACTCAAATATTACACACACATTTTATTAAAAAAGGTATTAGTATTAACAATTTTAGGTCGATACAATAATTACTTTGCAACATAGATCAAGGTATCGCAGATCACTGTACTTTTAGACGGAAAGAAACTGAAATGATTCTTGCTAATCTACTTCGTCCCTGTTTCTCGGGAAGTTTCTTGTTAAAGATTGGAGTAAAAAATGGCAAGTGTGGTTTACTAAAGAAGAAAATCCGCGTTTGACATGTTACTTACCTAATTTTCAATTGAATCCATAAACGGAAGTCATGAGGCAAACTTGCTGGAGAAATTGCTGGAATGCCCTGCTGGAGAAATTAAGGCCGATGCTGAACCTCAACTAAGGAAGAAAATTTGCATTCTAGACAGCTAAGAAGACAGAAACTTGTGCTAAAAGAAGACAAAGATTAAGTTGAAACTTGAACGTAGTCAACATACATTCCTCTTCTTCTTCAAGTGCATCTTCAATTAATGAAGGTTGGCAATCAGCTCTGAATATTCTCCGCGAGGTGGAACAACTCCGCAGCGCTCTTGATGCCTAGAGCCAACTTACATAACAATTTGAAATATCGCGTCAAATTATGTAAATATTTTTTTTATCGAGTCGTAATACCATTAATGTTACTTATCTAAATAGGCATTCGAAAAATTCTATACATTTTCCTATTGGTCATATAAAAAGCGGGTAAAATAATCTTTTGAGTGCTATTTGCTTGCGATAAAACGAAATGTTAGTTCACATTGTATTGTTCACGGTCGCTATAGTCGCGGCTTACCCGCAAATTGAGAGGCCTTATTTCGACCTGGAATTAGCTGATCTGCTCTTCGAGAACTACATGATCAGGTTCAAGAAACAATACAATAGTGAGGAGGAGAAACTCGCTCGGTTCCAGATATTCAAAGATAATTTGGCTATAATCAATGCTAGGAACAGAAACTCAAGCGCTATTCATGGTAAGTTTTCTTTAACTGCAGAAGCAAAGTAGCCATGTTCAGTGGATCCTTTCTCTGGCAATGTCAGGTATAAGATGAAAAAAAAAATAACCTTACCTACCCTATAGATACAACAAATTCACAAATCCACAATGCACAATGCATGAGGTTAAGGATGATGGAGCATGAATGAGTTTAAGAGCCTAAATATGCGGCCTGCTTGAAGCAATCCAGATTGACTGCATTAACTGCACCCATATGGCAAACTACAGTCTTCTATGTATATACAGACACGGACTGCTCGAACATAATCGCAATCCTTTGGGCTCTCGGCAGCTCTTTATAACTGGCAGCAACAGTACACTTGAAGTTGCCGTCGAGCAGTCCATGTATGGAGGCTCTAACTTCATGAATATATCCACAGGTCTAACGCCCTTCACTGATTGGACCCACGAGGAGTTTAAAAGCCTCAATGGTTTTAGACCCCCGTCAAACGCCGATCCCAACACTTGCAATATTAAAACTGACGCCGATTTCCCTACACCAACGGCCCCAGATAGTTTCGATTGGCGAAACCAGAACGGAGTTACTCCCGTCAAGAACCAGCAAAAATGTGGTTCTTGTTGGGCGTTTAGCACTGTGGGTAAGTTCATCATTTACATTTTGATTTTAGAAGCAAGAGGGACATCTTGTTGAACAAATAGCCTCTTAATGTTTGATGCCGTTAATTTGATTTTTGGATTATATGGCTAATGCTGCCGTGATACCAGGTTGATAATCTGGGTTCCTTCAAATAAACATAAAGACAAATATAAAAAAATATATCCCAAGGTATATTTACATAGTTTGAACCACTATGGAGCTTTTTTTTTATATTTTAATGTAGTACATATGCTTAAATTATATTTCACAGCTAATATAGAGAGTCAAAATGCTATAAAGACAGGAAAAATGGCATCATTCTCTGAGCAACAACTTGTGGACTGTGTCCAAGGGACGGATTGTGAGAGGGGCGGTGATATGCAAAAAGCTATGAGGTAATGAATTTGCTTACATTACTGTTGGCTTCTGACCAATCGTCAGGGTAAGAAAATTTCGGAGCAAGAAAATAAATTTCGGAGCTAGAAAACAAAACCATTGATTTTCAGCTGCAAAGGTGCCATGGGAACAGCAAAACAATGATACAATATAGAAACCATTTTCCTATATAGCCCGATTTTACATTTACGTACGTACTTACTTACTGCAGTTTATATAATTGTATGCCGTTAATATGTTTATTCAACAGGACAATAATATCCCAAGGCGGACTGGAATCCGATCAGGACTATCCATACGTCGGTTCCGTCCAAAAGTGTGCCTTCGACAAAAGCAAAGGGCGAATAAAGCTGTCTGACTGCAATCACTACCAACTCCAAAGCGAAGACTCGCTCAAAGAGGCTTTGCACAAATTTGGTCCACTATCAATATGTATGCCTTCCTTTTATATACATATTATTTCATACATATGCTCTCGCTTGTATTCCTCGAAGAGGTAGCTAGAGATGTGGTAGTAACAGCACCCTCTTTTAAGGTTAAGTGCCAACATTACAGCTAATGGTTATTCTATCGCAGCCTCGCGCACTATACATAAGTCTTTGAATTATTACTCAGACATATGCAGGTAAAGCACGTGGTGTGAAACTGTACACAAGTTTTTTGGAAATACTTATTGGAATTTGAAAAATCATTATTGGAAAAGTGTATTTCAGTTTGCCTAGTGCGAGTTTTCTGTTGGCTCTCAGATGGGGCTGTTCCGATCCCGTACGATTTCGTGTCAACGTTGCGGCACTTGCGGCGGTGGTTGTGAGAAAACGCACCAATTTTATAGAAATTTATAATAACTTAATATTTATCTGAAAAATTTTTTGGAATGCTTCTAGGACAGCGTAAAGAATTTTTGCAGAACATTATCCCCCTTATTACAAAACATGGCAGCTGGCGGTCTTGATTCAACCCGATGCGGCTGATCACCTGATTTTTATACGAAACGACTGTCATCTGACCTTTGCAACCCCTTTAACAAGGAAAATCTGTGATCTGGGTTAAACCAGTAGTCAGACTATTTTAGGCCTCCGACCGACCTGTAACGGCTGCCAAAGATGATAAATTGGCAACCGGGACCGACGGCTTGACGTGCTCTCCGAGGGTTAGGGTTAACTTCGCTGATCGAATGATATGCGCAACTGTACCACGAGTTCCTCCTAAAACTAAAACTATGACCATCTCTATTTAAACGTATACCACAGGTAGAGATGGCGCTAGTGTTAAACCAAGGACTATCTTGGTTTATATATAGATATAAGAAGAAAATATATAATATATATAGAAATAAGAAGGTATGAAGTTTTATAATTATTTGGCAGCTATCAATGCGGATGATTTGAACCACTACGATGGCCACTTGGTGGACAGGGATCTTTGCCCTGAAGGAGCCCCGAATAATCACGCAGTTCTTTTGGTTGGCTACGGCACAGGTAAATGAGTATTTTTATCCTATGAAGGTGACAAATAAGCGTACCACCCTGATGGTAAGCGACATCTGCGGGCTCAGATACCAGGAGTGTCAGCTATGGGTGGGTCCTATCAAGAATCGTGAGGCCTGTTCAGAGGTCCTATTACGACATCCTGAGTCTTTAGCTCTCTAGCCAGTGTCCGAATAATAGTTCTGAATGAACTATGGAGATAACCAGATAACAGATTAACCGAGATATTACCCAATAACATTTTGCCTGACCCGGGGATCGAACCCAGGAACTCGTATTCCGCAGAAACGCTTACGCACCACGAGTCAGTTCTTTCCATTCCAAAGTAACAACCAGAAACATTTTCAGAGAATGATGTACCGGTGTGGTATATCAAGAACTCATGGGGCTCTATTTGGGGAAACGACGGTTTCTTCACGATGCGCCGCAATGCTAACATGTGCGGTATATTGGCTTACTCCGCTGCCTCCGCAATCCTAGCTTGAAGACCTATGCTCCTTGAAGCCTGACTCCTTGCTTGGAGCCTGACCAAACATGACACTGTTATTAAAGACTTTGATCATAAAACAAATCGTTCAGCATAATCTTCTGTGTCTTATTTTTACCCGACTGCTTAAGGTTGAAAGTTAGAAGAATATACTTATGGTTGTAGTCGGTTTTACCCGCGGCTTCGCTCGCATAGTAAAAACCTTTTTTAATCAATAATATTCTATTGGGAGTGAAGCCTTTGAGTAGGTACTTGGGATCGAAATGAAATAACGACGAAACAAAGAGGAAAACCAATTTTTAATTTCAAACAGACGTTTCATATATAAAATCCATTGTGACTCTCAATAGCGCGATTGAAATAGTAATGTGAACAGAGTCAACACCATCTATTGACGTAGCATAGAACTAAACTATCAGGCATTGTTCTTAGTATATCTGGCAGGGGCCTGTACAACGACTCAACGACCTCTAACGATTGCCAAAGATGTTTAATTGACAACCGGGCTTATCGTGCTCTCCGAGACACGGAAGGAACTCGGGCAGTCACCCGTCCAACTACTGGATTGGGTGAGGATTGCTTAACTTTGATGATCGAAAAATATGCGCAATTGCAAAAGTGCCACGACTTCCTCCTTACATATTACGAGGTAAAGTGTGCCTCAGAGGCAACGTCAGTCTCACCCTCATGTGGGCAATTCACACCTGCTTTTGAAAAGTGGGTGTTTTACACTTTCCCTGCCTTTTCAAGGACCCTTGTGAGAACGCCTGAAGATTTCTATTGATATTTTGACGTCTTTATTAATAAATCCTTCCTCCTCATTGTAATGCGTGCGAAACGTTAGAGTATCAAAATGCCGTGTGTCGGAGGGCGGGCGCCCCGCGTCGTGCTACGCCTTACGGAGCTGTTCTCATGGTGTGGCGCCCTCCAGGCATAGGCGTGGCTGCTTTGAGGAATTTGGAATCGTGTAGACTTATTAATGTTATTAGTAATGAGCCATGGTGGCCTTGAGGTTTGAGCAGTCGCCTGCTACGCAAGCAACGCAAGTTTGAATCCCAGCGGGGCCTGTACCAATGAGTTTTACTAAAAAACTTATGTACAGTGATTTCACACCACGTGCTTTACGGTGAGGGAAAACATTTTGAGGAAACCTGCATATTTCTGAGAAGTAATTCAATGACGTATGTAAAGTGTCTGAGACAGCGATTGACCCACCATCTGTCACGTTGGCAAGTGCCAATCATGTTCGGTGAAAAGTGGGTGTTGTGATTACACCTCTGCCTAGCCCTTCGGGGAATACAGGCGTGAGCGTATGTATGTATGTTATTAATGTTATTTTGTAAAATAACCAATTCTTATTAGCCTCAGACTGTTTGAAAGACATGTTTGTTATATTAGATTACTGTCTGTGCAGGATTTGACTTCTTTGATATTGTGAACAATTCACACAATATTAATATCGTAAGATTCATCAAAATCCATTCAGAAGTTTTTGCATGGATTCTGATGATGATTGAACGAGTTACAAATATACATCCGCACATATTTTTTTACACGATTACAAAAAGGTAGGTAAGAGGTTAATTTTAGAAAGTAGGTACCATGGTTTTAGAATGGTTCGTATCTAAATTGAAATAACTTAGTCTTCACACAAGATCTGGAAAACTTACATGAACCCAATGACGCATATGCCATAAAAATATGACAAAAATGTATAATCCAGCTAGTAATCCCATCGCCCTGTCATTATTATAATTCAGTAACTAATTCCCATACACTTGACAAGAATGAAACTAAAATCATATTATCCAACCCTTGACACGACGTTAAATATTCAACCCTGTGCGAAGAAGACATTTTTCGGTCATAAAATTACCATCAAGCATAATTAGGGTGTATTATAAAATAGTTTGCGCGAGGCCTTGTGAATGCAGCATGTTTACATTGTCCATGAATGTATAATTAAATAAAGAAATATTAGTGTGGTCATGAGAAATGCAGTGTCCGAGGAGTTATTCTGTATAATTCCTGTGGGTTTCCTTGTTAGTCTACTGTTTTGTGAAGGGGGATTGTGAATGCTGGAAGGACGGTACGGTTTTACCTACTTATAAAATTTACTCTCATGCATGATTTATTTTAATAATATACATGCATATAAAGGTCAACAGCGTTATGTCTATGGGTAAAGAGCCGTGGTGGCAGGGGGTTTGAATAGTCGCCTGTTACGCAAGCGACGCAAGTTTGAACCCTGCACCAATAAGTTCTTCAAAAAACTTAAGTGTATACCTGCATGTCTGAGAAATAAATCATAATCGTATGTATATGCCTTTCTAAATAGGCTTGCCTCCTATTGCATGAGACTGAACCTTGGGCTCAAGCTTAATTAACGTGGGTGTTGTAGTTATATGTAGTTCTACACCTCTGCCTACCACTTCGGGGGGGAATACAGAAGTAAGCATTATGTTTGTATGTATGTACAATATGGGTTAATTGCGTCTTTATTATATAAAACTAGCTGTGCCCCGTGGTTTCACCCGCGTAGATTTAGTTTTATATAATATTCCCTTTTCGCAATAAAAGGTAGCCTATGTCCTTTCTCAGAGTCTAAAGATTGTATCTGCCAAATTTCATCTAAATCGGTTGAGAGGTTTAAGCGGGAAAGCGTAACAGACAGACAGAGTTACTTTCGCATTTATAATATTAGTAGGGATAATTCTGATTACTTATTTCTGTAAAATAATGTTGATCTTTATGCCTTCCCGTAAAAGCAGTTAAGCTTGAGGTAGTTATATAAAAGATAAAAATGTCTTATAAAGAAACCTTCTAAAAAGGAAACGATTTAAGATATTCAAGCACATTGAAACACTTATAACAATACATTAAATTCTAATTCGTATAATACGTTTCACTTTATGATGTGTTCGGGGTGTGAGACTTGAGTACTGACAGCGGGGAGTCCCACACCCCGAAGAAGCCGAGTTACCCTCGTCTCCCCAAGCTATGGGCAGTACTAGCATGCTGCGAAGATTGGATACTAGATGTTTCCACTCACAAAACAATACTTAAAGTCATGAGAAAAATAGGCGTTACTTGTAGTACTGAGAAAATGGGCGGGTCTATTTAATGCTCAGTAAATTCGTAGTTAATAAAGAGTTTTATGAGAATTTTGAAACGTGTGAATTCTTTAATATTCAGACTAGGTGTGCCCGACGGTTTCACTCGCATAGAATTTTTTTTAATAAATGTAGTCTAAGTTAGTAATTGTAAAATTAGCCATCTACCAGTGAAAGTCTCGTTAAAACTGGGCCAGTCATTTCCAAGATTAGTCGGCACAAATAGAGAGACAGATAGACAGATAAAACTTTTAAAATTAGTTTTTTTTAAGTACTGTATATACTTTCATATGCATTCACTGAAATGCTGTTATTTGGAAATTACAAACGGACACTTCAATTTTATTTTTCTGTATAGATAAGCTACGTACAGCCGCTTTAGTTGAAAGTAGACTGCTACAGTAATTTAACTCCACTTTCTTTACGGTGAAGGAAGGGAAAACATCGTGAGGAACCCTACATATGTCTGAGAAGTAATTCAAAGACTTCCTTGTATAGTGCCTGAGACGGCGATGAACTCCCATCTGTCACGTTGGCACCTAACATGAATAATAATTATTGAAATATGGGTGTTGTTCTTACAACACCTCTGCCTGCTTACCCCTTTCGGGGACCCTTCTGGAATGGCTTGAATATTATTTTACCACTACATAATACTGTGGTGTGTGGAAAAGCTTGTTTAAACACAATGTTAGGATCGTTAATCACTTCACACGCTCGACAAAGAAATGTTTGGAAAATAATCAATTTAAAAAATATAGCATCCGGCTTTACCTCTTCAACGCAAACTAAATAACAATGTGAAATAAAACCGATCGCAGTCGAATCCCTTTCATCCAAAGGGATGTCAGATTCAGGTGTCAAAAATTAGAAAAAAAAAGGATTCGTCTACGTATCAAATCTCTATAAAAAAACAAATCACAAAAGATCCACGCAATGTTAGAATGAAATGTGTTGGATCCTATTGTAATATTGTGTTACTTTACAGACATTCAGATTTGGTTCAATTGGTTGGTAATTAAAAATCTTTCCTAAGTACTAAACTAGAACACATATTTTACGAGCAGATGCTAGTAAGGCATAAATAAATGGATAAATGGACTATATCATCCTGAAAAATTAATTCGAATCAAAACAAATTCTCTATATATTATTATAGATGCTGCCAGCCTTCTTGGCACGATCCCGAGAGACACCGATTTGGGCCAAGTTTTCTACTTGTAATTAGTTTTAAGTACTATTCCTTGTATGTTATTAAGTCTTTATTCAATAAATAGTTAGTATAGACTTAGGGAATGCAAATCTCGTGAGTTTATGAATAAAATCTTGCGAGATCTCGCCAATTTCAAGAACTCGCGAGATTGGCAGTTTAGTATGTTTTTTTTTGGAAATAATCACAATATTTGCATAAATTTGAAAAAGATAAGTAAGTTAGGAAGAAAATTATAAAGATTATAAGATAAAAATAAAATTTCCCGAATTTATTCAATCGACTTAATGCATCAAACATTATTTGACGAATTTGTCTATAATTTTTAATAAACTTCTAAGTAGCAATTTCTCACACAACATATCCAATAACATAAAAAAAAACATTGTCAGTCTGCGGTTTCAATAAGACGTTTTAATGCTCAAGATTATATTATCTAGTATAGATACTGTACTAGAAATTGGAGTCACTAACCAATACGTGCATGATACTTCTTTCTTTTCAAATGCATTTGTTTAGGAATGGTGTGAAGGGATTTCTATATTCTAGAGATCCAGAAATTAAAAGTACATGTATACAATGTACTATCCAAAGGATCAGTTAGAAACAAATGGCTCTGGATTTCGGCTTTATCAAACAGAAATGAAAATCTATTCCACATCAGAACGGAATACGTTATAATTTTAACCAACAACGTTTTCAACAAAGCTTAAAACAACAAGTAACTCCAAATCTAAATTACAGTTGTGTCCAATTGGACAAAAACGCACAGGCCTGTCTCAGAATCCAAAATGGCTGGCGGTGACAAGCGTCATTGTTCAAACAGAAAAACGACACAATCTTTTTTTACCTTTATTCTTTATTCTTCTGTAACAATGGCTCCGGGCCCGTGGTATTTTACTTACCTATGTCTTCTGACTTTGTCTGCCGGCGAGACGCGTTACTTATACTGTTTAGTTTTACATCTTAAATGAGCTTTTATATTTAAAGAAAGGAAGGATGAGTTGTTCAATAAAGAATGCTTTTGTAGTTCTTAGCTCAATTACAATTAATCTAGTCAAATGTTACGCTATTAGATCCTATAGTTTTTGTAATCTATAATCGCCAGCGTGATATTCGTATGTGTTATTCTTGTTCATCGCATCATCGTTAGGAGGCGCTCTGCAATTTTTCGTACAAATAATAACGTTTCGCATAGAGAGGTCACGCTAGTGAGTATGTAATAGGAAAACGGTTGCGAATTCGTGATAAGGATACTTTTCTATCCAAGTCATTTATAAAAAAATGGTTCATTAATTGCATAGATATTATAGAAGTGGGAGAGTCCACCATTTCGCGATTTTTAAATGGACAATCAACTAACTCCTGTGGGATAGTAGATGCGAAATCATGAGATCCATACTGGAACGAGTAAACCTAATAAGGAGCTGATTTAATTTGGTTGATGCAGATGTTAGCCTCGGAAGGGCCAGTTACATAGCAGGCCGCTTCATCCCGTGCCCTTGCCAATCTAGTGCCTAATCTCCCAATTGTACAAACTCAAGGCCTCCATTTGCGGCCATTGTCAGTCCACAATAGGCACAATGCCACTCGCATATTATCCATTCATATCATAACTCGTATAAATAAGTTTCACGGTGGCATTGTGGACGCTGTCTCCCCGAGGATATCCCAAACAAAGAATCCGTCATAATGGCTGAAACTTTGGATCTTACAAAGCCGATCGCAACCCGTCATTTTCGTACCTATTGGCTATTTTATGACAATAACCCTATTGTTGTCTGATGGAATTGTGTTGCGTATTGTGCCCATTGGAATTCGCGAAACTGGAATTGTCTCAGAATTGGTGCGCTAACGAACGTCGCCCGGGGCTGGATACTTTTCAGCTCGAACATCAAGTATTGTTCGATGGCGCAGATGTTATTCTGGTGCGTGACTTTTATAAAAACTAATTGGGCAATTTTGAAAACGACTTACCGTAGTACCATTTGAAACAAAAGAGTGCACATTATCATCATCTTGTGGCATTCATCGTGGACAATTGTCCATGGCCCTCGCGAGAGTCAAGCTGTGCGTGATAATATTTGGTTTCTTCCCAACCTGGCTGCCATTGTGCGCCTGGTCGGGCTGGCCACTTGAGCTCCACTCATTGTGTAGACAAGCAAAGAATTCTAAGGTGTGTTTGTTTAAAATCTCCTTTTCGGCTTCCGTACGTTTGTGAATGGCTCCTGTTATATAAACACGACCAATTATGGTGGTGTTGGCTATGTGTACTTCTCTGGAAGCTTGTATTTTTTGTCGGTCATTATTGTCCGGCCCATACATACTAAAGCATACATTTCTAGGTAGCGTGTAATGGCAATGATGAAATTTCTAAATTGTTATTATGAATCTTAATAAATATTATTCACATCTCCCCAGGAATCCGAAAATCATTTGCTCTTAACTGTATCACAGTGACAGATTTATCTCGTCATATACATTTGTTTAACAATCAATAAAAACTTATTATGTTAAGACCACAAGATGGAAATATCGACTTTACTTTTCGCGGTAATAACAGGCGCCATCACGAGCTATGAGCGCTCAGCGATAATAATGAGGATAAGTGCGCATGTATTTTTTCCCACAAAGAAATTACTGCACATTTAACGTGACGACACCCATTATAAATATTCAGTACTAGGGGCCAACTATAATCGTTTAAGTAGCGCGTTACAGAACTTCTTCGCTTTGACGCTAAATTTTACGGTACAAATATGAAATGTCAAAGCTCAGAAGTTCTTAATACGCGCTGCTTAAACCGATGATGGTAGGCCCCTAGATCAAGTTAAGACTATGATGCCTGACGGAAGCTGAAATGGTTTCCGCAACCGATTGATGCTTGCAAGGACGATCACTCACACACAGACCTTATTAGTATTTCTGAAGAACCCTCCACACCTACAGTCACTTGGTCTAGAATTAAAGGTAAGTAGAACCAAGATAATATTATATTAGCAATATAATCATCATCTCCCTGGCCTTAATCCCATACATTGTTTGAGTCGGCACTTGATTCAACCCGATGTGGCTGATCACTTGATTTTTATACGAAGCGACTGCTATCTGAGCTTCGTAACCCCTTTAACGAGGAAAATATGTGATCTGGGTTAAACCAGTTGTCAGACTATTTTAGACCTCCGACTGACCTGTAACGATTGCCGATGATGATAAATTGGCGATCGGGACCGAAGGCTTAACGTGCTCTCCAAAGCACGGAGGGAACTTGTGGTCACCCATCATATTACTGGCTAGGGTGAGGGTTGTTTAACTTCGCTGATCGAATGATATGCGCAATAGCAACTGAGCCACGAGCTCTTCGCTATATTAGCAATATAATAATAGTTACAATAGGAGTTCCCTGTGAGAACTTATATCAAATCACACGAACCCCACATGAAACTGTGCCACCATTCACGAGAGGCATCAGAGTGGAAATATCTGATACTATATCAGTATTGTCCACATTTTATCTAATAAACACACTCCAGCGAAAATGCATCTTCTTTTAAACAACCATAAAGTTTAAAATCCTTTGGTGTTAGTTTACTTAACGTATGTGGTATGGAATTAATATTTATATTTCATAAGGTCCCCTCTGTTATGGAATTAACCTTCTCTTGTCTTACGCGATGGTGGTCAGATAACATTGAATGCTTGCTAATTTGGACCATGGGACCTTGCTGGGTTCAGTCGGCATGACAGCTAAAGGATTAGTACAGTCGGGTTGTGAAGGACGAGTTAATTTGACTATTGTGTCATGACAAAGATCCTGGCACTTTTCATTATAACATATTCTGAATAGTTCTAAACTAGTACAAGATAAAAATTTAACGATGTATAATTAGTCAATGTCTTTTGACAACGGAATGGGAGAATACTGTTTGATATTTATTTAACTGATCATTTACTTACTTCACTTACACAATGTCTTGTGAACGCTAACGAGAGTATTATAATACGTATTAAACTAGTACAGGGGTCGTCACAGATATAGCACCACGCTAATAAAATACAGTAAACTATATATGCTCATGCCAATAACAACACCCACTTTTCACCGAATATTATTAAGTGCCAACGTGATAGATAATGAGTCTATCGCCGTCTCAGGCACTATACGTAAGTCTTTGAATTACTTCTCAGACATATGCAGGTTTCCTCACGATGTTATCCTGCACCGTAAAGCACGTGGTATGAAATTACTGTACTTAAGTACTTTTTAGAAAAACTCATTGGTAAAGGACGGCTGGGATTCGAACTGGTGTCGCTTGCGTAGCAGGTGAGTGCTCAAACCCCAAGGCTACCAAGACCTTATCAATTTTAAAATAATGCCCTCTTATTAAACTATGACTTCTAATAAAAATAATCGTTGACTTCCAATAAGTGTTCCTGTTTCAAGTACCATTAAACTTGAGCGCATACAATCTGAGACATTAATTGTACAATTATTTTTAACTATTGTTACGTTGAACGGTAGTTAGTTTCTTTGTGAACCGGCTTCCGTAGTGATGTTGGTTAACTATCGATTAATTTAATGTTGGGTCCGGATGCTCACCAACTTTTTAAAGAGGTCGCACGTCGTCTGGTAGAAGCCTCTCGTGACAAGCGGGCTGGGGCTTTTCTCGCTCAGAGAATCAGCATTGCAATGCTGCCTGCCTTTTTGACACGATCCCAAGAGACACCGATTAGGGCCAAGCTTTCTACTCGTAATTAGTTTAAGTTGTTATTCAATAAAAGTATATTTTGTGATCATATGGAGTTAATAGCATAACCAACATCATATTTATGGAAATTCCGGTTTTCGAAAGTGTAGCGAGGAGAATACGGCGAGAATCTTAGCAATTAATCGCTGTTAAAAAAATCTCAAAATAATGTATATTTAAATTTACACTCGTCATCATGTACACTAATATGTCGAACCTATCGATAAATAGTCACAACACTAGCACCGAGTGGCACGTGGTCGTACAAAAGACCACTTCTTAGACCACTCATTACAGTTTAATGGTCTTTTACTTTAAAAGAAAAAAAATCTTGACATATACAGTGGCAAACAACGTCAACTAAATCTGGGTACACAAAACTAAACCTTATCAAGCAGGTAATAGGGATTACCGAACCGTTTAGCGACGATGTGTTGAAAGACATGTTATTTAAATTCGGGGTTCGAGTACTAAATTGTCGACCTCAAATCGGCTAGCTCTGTCCGGATCCACCACGTAATTATCCACTGTTTATACGGTATTTTAATTTGATTTTTTCAACGTCTTCATTGAGTGACGAAGTGTGTTCGTTCATTTTAATTTGAACAGAAGGTAGTGCAATAATAGAGCATGATAAACAGAAATTTAATAACGTGCTTTATTGATTAAGGAAAGTATTGTTTATTACTTACAACCTACCTACAAGCCTATACAAGAGGAGCTCGTGGCACAATTGCTATTGCTCATATCATTCGATCAGCGATGTTAAGCAACCCTAACCCTTGTTGGATAGGTTCGTCCCGAGTTCGTCATCCGCGCCTCGTTTGGCCGTCCTAAAATAAACAATTTTGGAGATATCGGAATTAGAGAAAATTTGATATGCGTGTATTCCCCGAAGGGGTAGGCAGAGGTGTTGTAATCACAACACCCACTTTTCACTGAAGATGATTAAGTGCCAACGTGATAGATGGCGAGTCCATCGCCGTCTCAGACACTTTACATACGTCATTCAATTACTTCTATAATAATATTCATCTATAATATTCACAATGTACAGTTAACATAACATTCTTATATTATAAAACTAAGTATAGAAAAAGGTTAATATAAATAAAATCACTTAAAAGCGGGCTCACTATGAACAAGCCGTATCGTTGCATTTAAGCAACATGGTTGTGATGTAGTGAATATTAATTTGAGAGTCAAAACTGGGGACTTGCCATGACTTCTTATTACTATAACTTTTACTCTTATTATGAAACAGGTGTATATGACGTGTATACATCTATCACTGTCACACAGCTGAACTATCATTGCAATACGAGCTCATGGTTGGGCCCCTGATCGTCGCTTGACATAAAAATTAAAGTTGGTGATGAGTCATCTTAATATTTTTATCTAAAAACATCAAAGTCAATTGTAGAACAAAAAATGATCAATAGTACCCGCTCGCGCTTGGAACCAGTTTACGATGCAGACACGACGACGCCCGCGCCGCCACTTGTGGCTTTCTAAAGGTGCAACCTGATGCATATATATAGATGTATATATATAGATATAGATTCCCCAAGGATGTATTAAGGATAAAAAACACATGGCATCTCAGAGTTCAGTTAAGATGCAACCACATGCAGCCACCCGACGCTCGTTTCCAGCGACAAATGTGGTTCGCGATTATGTAATTTTACAGAGCCTTCGTTAATTGGATTATATAAAGGCATTTATTTATTAGTTTCTCGAACTATAATAGTGAGTTGTCGAGCAGACTTCATAAAAAGCATTCATAAACTATGAAGAAACTTATAGAAGAGATGAAATGCTATGAAACATCCATTAGCTTGCTAGGTCTATAAGTTCTCATTCGCCCATCGTATTTAAGACATAACAGAATCAAAGGAAAAAGTCGAAAACATCTCTTCTACTGAATATATTGGAACTGTCATTGTCCAATGGTTCCGCCCAGAAGCAGTCCTTTGTCGGAACTGCCTCGTCATTTTAATCAAATTTCTAACGTTATTCATCACCCCTCTCGGTGATCATTTTTAAAATAAATACAAAGAATGCGTTCCGAGTGAAGAATGCGTTACAAAAATATGTAAAGGATTTAACGATCCGTTCTTTTTTAACAGGTGTACAAAGGCGAACCTCCTTGGCATTGCCGCTTATAACATTTCTTTATACATCTCTCAAGTCATCTTCCCGGGAATTTACACTTAAGCATGATAAACGTAGAGTTTGTTTTGGTGTACGTGTATTTTGGAGTTAGGTTGTTTCTGTAAGTCTCTAGAGGTGTCCAAACCAAAGGCTTGCTCAATGAATTTTTTTCGCTGTCTACTTAATGTTATTTTGTTCATATTCGTCAGCTACATATGTTTCTTTTTTGTAGCTATGAGGACGAGCCGCGGCGCATTCCGTTTGATTAATTTACTAATACATAGATCATTTACAGAGTGTTGTACAATAATATTATTAATTAGAACTATTTTGATGCAAAATTGCGTATTGAAGTAAAAACTATGTACACACACACACATGCTCACGCATGTATTCCCCGAAGGGGTAGGCAGAGGTCTTGTTATCACAGCACCCACTTTTCACCGAATTTGATTAAGTACCAACGTGACAGATGGTGAGTCTATCGCAGTCTCAGGCACTATACATACGTCTTTGAATTACTTCTCAGAAATATGCAGGTTTCCTCACGATGTTTTCCTTCACCGTAAAGCACGTGGTGAGAAAGCACTGTACATAAGTTTTTTTAGATAAACTCATTGGTACAGGCCCCGCTGGGATTCGAACTTGCGTCGCTTGCGTAGCAGGCGACTGCTCACACCTCAAGGCCACTACGGCTATATAAAAACTACGTAGTGAAAATTACAAAGTGAAAAGGTAACTTATGAGGGTATGCAAAGGCATAACAACACCTATATGCACGGACCAGCAGTGCCCTCCGGTTTCACCCGCGTAGGTTTAGTTTTATATAATATATCGGTTTTAAAATTGACAAAGTTTCACACAAACTTTCATCCCCTATTTCATCCCCTTGGGGGTACAATTAATCAAAATCCTTTCTTAGCGGATGCCTACGTCATAACATCTACCTGCATGCCAAATTTCAGCCTGATCCGTCCAGTAGTTTGGGCTGTGCGTTGATAGATCACTATGTCAGTAAAAATTTTAAGTTCTTCCAATTTTTATCTTAGGAAAATTTTGTGCGCGTGCGTTGATGTCTATTATTTAAATTCCATATCAATTTGATCCTACAAGTTACAAGACTACAAGATTCAACACCATGATATTAGACTGGGTAAAAGAGGTAGATATGTCACTAATATGCCGAAATTGAGGCTTCAAGATGTGAGAGTAAGAGACTAACCTCTATTCTCAGTCACTTCCAATACCTTAAACTTGTTTTCGTCGCTTTTTTGTTGTTTGTTTTCATATTCATATTCATAATATTTATTGCATGTATGTTAGTTACATGAAATATACAAAATAATCTTAATGATAATGGTATCCTGAGTAAACTAGCATAAACCCTTGCTTTGTGATTGCATAACGTATATATTTATTCTACATAGATCAATGTTGAATCGAGTCTTGGACAGATACTAGATCAACATTCCAAACATAACCGCTTCAGCTATCCACATTCATCAATTTAAATCTCGCAGATCTTTTGGTATAAATAACAAAGTGGGTAGTATATTTTTTCATCACGCTGTATAGTAAAATAGATCGTATCTTAATAAAAGGGTGTTTTGAAATTTCTTAATAGTCGGTTTTATTTGTGTTTTTCTTTTGTTTTGGCTCTTTTAGTAATTAAACATACTTCTAATTGTTTTTTTAATACTAAGTAAGATTAAAATTTTTATTCAAAACTAGCTAAGTTTGTTTAGCTAAGTCGTAATGTATTATAGGTTGTAAATAATCTTAAGAGCCGTCGTGTCCTAAGGGTTTGAGTAGTCACCTGCTACGCAAGCGGCGGAAGTTCGAATGCCAGCGGAGTCTGTACCAATGAGTGATTTCACACCACATGCTTTACGGTGAAGGAAAACATCGTGAGGAAATCTGCTTATGTCTGAGAAGTAATTCAAAGACGTATGTATAGTGCCTCAGATGGCTATAGACTCACCATATGTCTTGTTGGCACTTAATCACATTCAAAGTCAAAGTCAAAAGTATCTTTATTCGATTAGACTTTTTACAAAGTACTTTCGAATTGTGAGAATGAGATAATTATACAGGTTGGAAGGTTGCTTTTACTGAGAACCTGGCAAGAAACTCAGTATTTACTCTTTTCAAAAATATTACACAATTTAAAGAATACAAAATAAATAATTTAAGAAACGTAAGCTCATGGACAATGTTCCAATGCACTAATGTCGATGAAAATTAACGTAATTAAAAATCTAGTACATCTTCTTATAACTAAATGCGTAGCTTGAGATGACCAGCCCCCACAAGCAGCACCTGTTCACAAGTATGACGTGAATACCACTCGGTGCCAATGCCAATGCCAATGCCATTCGGTGAAATGTGGGTGTTGTTGTGGGGACCTTTCTGGGTTGACGTGAGCATAGTTATTTGAGGTAATCTTAAGAACTAGTTCTTCGGTTTCAAATTATTTCACTATTATATTGAATAATTTTATTTTGTTTTATTATTGATGATGATGATGAAACCGTTTCGAAAACTCTTCAAAAGTCTGGAAAAAGTAAGCAAACAAGAGCAAAGCAATCTTTACATACATCCATATTCTCACGCCTGTATTCCCCGAAAGGGTAGGCAGAGGTGTTGTAATCACAACACCCACTTTTCACCGAAGATGATTAAGTGCCAACGTGACAGATGGTGAGTCCATCGCCGTCTCAGACACTTTACATACGTCATTGAATTACTTCTCAGAAATATGCAGGTTTCCTCACGATGTTTTCCTTCACCGTAAAGCACGTGATGTGAAATCACGGTGCATAAGTTTTTTTTTAGAAAATCTCATTGGTATCGGCCCCGCTGGGATTTGAACTTGCGTCGCTTGCGTAGCAGGCGACTGCGACTGCAAAGAAATCTTTATCAAAAAAATATATCAAAGCAAGTTACGCCGTACCTTATACAGACGTTAAAAGCGGAAATAAACAATTATAATAATTCACATTAAAAGAGCCGGTTATAATTCCCATAGAACGGAAATACCATATCATATCCTGATACCATTACTTTCACAACAGATCATTTGAACACACTCGTGCGCATCAGTTGGTTTGCGCAAAGACGCCGCTGACTTACAATGCCGACGTTTTTGTGTGAAAAAATACGAATCAGGTTAATGTAAAGTTATGGATTACATATCTGTAGGGTTCCTTTGTTGGAAAGTAATATTGCTAGCACCCGTGTGTGGACTATGCCCTTATATTTTAGTCTTTGTATTTGGTATATTACCAAAATATTTTATCAAAATCAGGTGCGTTATTCTGTTAGGTTTCTCAGCATCACTCGACGATGGGTATTGGTTTCAATCATAGATTATATATATATAGATATATATATGCTCACTCTTGTATTCCTCGAAGGGGTAGGCAGAGGTGTTGTTTTCACCAAAGATGATTAAGTGCCAACAGGCACTATACATACATCTTTGAATTCCTTCTCATCATCTCCATTCCTTCATCAAATATGCAGGTTTCCTCACGATGTTTTCCTTCATCGTAAAACACGTGGTGTGAAATCACTGTACATAAGTTTTTTAGAAAAACTCATTGGTACAGGCCCCGCTGGAATTCGAGCTCGAACCCCGAGGCCGTCATAGATAATAGATGCATAATACATATAGGCTAAGATTTAATTTAGTTTCTTTGAGAAACCGATAGTCGACGACGTTTGCGACGCTGAGAAACTTTAATGAATAACGCCGCTGTTCTGCATGATATACTAATAATAGTATCAAATATCTTAACTTTTTTAAGATAGATGACTAGGTTCTAAGTAAGACAATATTCTAAAGTACTTTTTTTGTGAAAAAATAACGGAGATATTTGGTGACCACAAAAGCTTTGATTTACTTATTGCTTTATACAGGTAGCCTTATTAATATTCGTAATGGTAGAGTCATTATACAGAGTTTTAGAGATTATTAAGAGTGCCTGTAAAATTATGTTGAATTTTAAAATAGTACTGAACCCAAATGTATTATGTGAGAGAAAAAAACCTTGTCAGGGAAATACAATCTCTACTGTTACCAAACAGAGTTAAAAATTACACGAACCTTGCAAAATAGTATTGCTTCTAAATCATTAAGCACGGTTCACATGCGCGGCACAAAACGCCAGCCAGTTTAATGCTGCCCCATTTAACCGAATCGAATCACAAGTTTGCACAACAATCGATCTTTTACTCGAATACTAGCTTTTTTCGTTTTTCGATTTTTAACGCGTCTATTTATTGCAATTGTCCTATGCTTTGTGTTCGGTGGTGTGGAAATTTGATTAGTCTTGTTGTGCAGATGGTATCTAATAGTGGTGTTTACGCGATTTCTATAAATCAAACATTGTATGAAAGCCCATTAGTGAAATATTACCATTCTTTGCTAAACTGCCAATTGTCCTCAATCATTTTAAAAGTGATATATAACATTGCTAAACAAACACATATTGTACATATTATCTTATTAGCTAAACATATATAAATTAATGTATTTATACAGCGGAAATAATATTCTATTTATCTACTAGCAATGCCCTAAAGTTTCACCCGCGTAGTTTTAATTTCATTCCTTCAGAAGCTAAATGTTTTTCTTAAATAGAAGTCTAAGTTACTCTATGTATCATTACCTATCTGTCAGTGAAAGTCCTGTTAAAATCACTCCAGCTGTTTTTTTTTTATGTATGCACTTATATGCTTTCATATGCATTTAGAGAAATTGCTTTTTTGAAATTACAAAAAGACAATTACAAGAAAAGATAAAGATAAATAGGCAAGTTAAAAAGAATAAAAAAGGACGATTCTTCTTTAAAAGCCACAAAAATTCGCTATCTCCGAGCCGCTCCGTTTATCAGGCATTATCCACGGCAAACGACAAAAGATTTTAAAAAGAAATATTCATATGGCCTCCCGATTACCGGATACGAGGGTGACATGATAAAAACCCTTTTTCGAGTGTTAATGCCGTGACAAATGTCAAATTTATGCGAGTGTAGTGGCGGCGGGCGCCCCGCTGCGTGTGTATCGCGCCTAAGGACATGCCTATACTGACCGCTGCTCCGTAATATCCTCTACATATGATAATATTGGTAAAATATAGTTATTTGAGTGTTAATAAGATTGTTATTTAGAACTAGCTGTTCCCCGCGGTTTCACCTGCATTGCTTGAATGTCAGGAAAAGTCTCGTTCAAATCAGTCTCACCATTTCAGAGATTACTCGAAACAATAAGACAGACAACAAAATTTTTTTTTTATATCAGTACCGTAGATACTTTCATCTGTACTTACTGAAAATCTGTTAAATTGGAATTACAAACAGACACTTCAATTTTATTTATCTGTATGTATAGAAAATAAATACGGTACCTTACGTTTCTCGATCACTTATATTTATGCTGTTCGATTTTTACATTCCACTCAGTGTGAGAAATTTTGTTTATATAGAGGCGTTATCTGCAAAGTGTGAATACAGCTTTATATTAATGCCTAAAATCAAGAATGTGTTTTTGAAGGCCCCATAATTGTGCGGTATATATTACAGCAGACAGATATATATTAGCGGGATGTTTTTAAAGAAGTGATATACTTTTTCAGAAACAGTAGCAGTTCGGGGCTGGTCTGCCGCGAGGGACTGATCATAGATGTGCGCCTGTACCTACTCCCTGAAGAAGTAGGCTGAAGTTGTATTTCAGCAGTTATGTTTAAGTTCCATGTGGGGTGAGTCAGATATATCGCACCCTCAGAACAAAAGGGGCTCAATTAAAAAATCTAATATTTCTGGAAATCGCGATCACAGATCGGCCGACAAGTTTGGATTCATATTGACAGTAATAATATTACTAGTTTAGAGTACAATGCAACTTTTTATAGTAAAGCCTAGGTTGTGTTTTGTCGATAGATAAGCAATTTTTTTTGCTGCTTAGAATTTTTGGGTTTAACATACATTATTAGGACTATCTATGATCTTAATTCGTAATTGCAAAATTTGGAGCTGAGCCCCTATCCTACCCCCATATGCATATGACTTAAATCAGTCACGTGACAATCCCATAGATTTCGTATCGTTTCTACTAGCGAAGCGTGATTGCCTACAGGCCCTTATAACTTTATAGAATACTATGTATTGCTGGAGAAACGAATCGAGTCTATAGTATAATATGACAACTGCGATTAATGAAATGAATTCACGTGTTACGTGTCATTACTCAGTACCGAATATACCGAAAACATACTGTTTGCTGAAACTCTAAACATATTCTAATATCTCTACTGCATTGTTTAGTATATTTGGATGGAATTCTTATTAATATCCTGTTCATTTAATTACCGTTCGGGACCACATTTTACGGATGGCGCATCGTAAATGTCATTATAAGCCGCACCTTGATAGCTCAGCGGGAAATAAATCTCTTATCATATTTAAAAACAAAACAACATACATCCGTTGACACCTCATAACCACGACCATACCACCATCGCCAGTTTACACAAAATCCAACCTTATCTACCTACCAATAAGGGTTATATAATGTGCATAAAGTGACTTACAAACCAGTGGCCGTATTTTTAATAAAAAGCGATTCTTCGCGTTAATTTAATTTGTATACGACCTTGTATTTTGATTAATACTGAAAAGAAATCGAGGTGACATTATTTATTTTCTTCATTGAGACCCAATTTGCAGAAGCGAGTTATTTTTAAGCAGATTTATTTGGGTAAAGTTATTGTATTGGGGTACATTCGCAGTGGAGTCTTGCGGATTTGAAGAAAATAAATGCACCTAACAGAATCATTTCGATGTTCATCCGTCTGTCTGTCTGTCAAGATGTTTTTCTCAACATGTAGACCCGTGGAGCTGTGAGTAAAAAAAACTTCGTGGCAAGCAAAAGATACGGTCGTTTATTATGAAGCATATTTTGACACTCGCAAGGAATTATTAAACTCAAAGAATTTCTTGTTAACCTTTTTTTTATCGTGGAGAATCCGTTATGGATCTCTTGTAAACCTAGAATCATGAATAAATTAATAATGCTAGAAGTAACGCCTTCAAGTCAAGTAGAGCGAAACATCTAAATATCATAAATAATTTTGTACGGAACCCTCGCTATACGGAAATAACTTGCTCTAGTTCGGTTTTTTATTTGTTCTTTAACTATTTTACACAGAACCCTCGGTGCCCGAGTCCAACTCGCTCTTGACCGGACTTTTAGTCGTTTTCTATTCCCTGAAGAGAATAGAGGGAAAATAATCACTTCCGTTCTTTCCTCCTCGAAACGCCTTACTTTTCTCACGCCACAAGTACGCCGGTGTCATGAAATGACATTTGCATCACTGCCGGAAGCCTTTCGGAATGTTAATTGAATAAGATGGTATCTATAATAAGTCATTGTGTCGCAAAGTAGACCATTATCGCTGATGTGCTCCCGGCTTTATAGCGCGCCTCAAACAACTGACTCGGTTTAATTTGGACATCTTGATATTGCATTTAAAAGTCACTCGAATTGTTAATAAGACTTTGAGACGCTTACTAATATTATAAACACGTATACATGTGCGTTTTTTGGTTCATCAAATCGGACCGACGTGATTTGTAATTTGCATTATTGCATAACGGGAGATTTAATGTCGGAAAGTGACGGGCAATTTTTTGCCTATGTATTTTTGTAAGCTTCTCGAATAACTTGCTGGAGGTCATATCTACGATTATGTATTTATCGGTAAAATATAATTCAAAGTATGATTGACTAATAAATACAATGTTTTATTATATTAAATAGAGTGCCTTAAAAACTAATTACAAGTAGAAAGCTTGGCCCAAATCGGTGTCTCTCGGGATCGTGCCACTTCTTGGCAGCATTGCCACGTTGAATAGCAATGCTGATTCTCTGAGCGAGAAAAGCCCCAGCCCGCTTGTCACGAGACGCGGGCTAATGACTAACTATAAATTTATTTGACTTTCGCTAACATACAAGTAGGCCTCAAATCAAGCACGTGACATATGTCATTCTCATATTTTTTTTATCGTTTCTATTAGCGAAACCCGGGGAATGTTACTTTGTCTACAGACCAAGAAACTTAAGACAGACTGTAACTTCTTAGAGTAGAGTTCTTCTTATATCTCTCATTTTACTGCAGGTTACTTTGGCGAGACGAGGTTTCAGGATACTGGGACCGCTAGCTAACTGGAACCGCGTTCCCACATGCCTGATTCGTTTTTATTTATTTTTATTATCAGACGAGTGGGACTACTCATAATTTTATTAGCCTCGTAGCCTCTTCAATCACATATAATCCTATGTAATACATTGATGCTTATGTAGTTCTAGTGGACCGATTCAAAAATGCTATCAGGCGACTGGGACCGCGGTTCGAATGCATAGTGGTTCCAGTCGCCTGTATCCTCGGCGGGACGTGGAAGCTATGAAATACAAATTCGAATATTAATTCAAAATATCTTTATTTGATTAGGCTTTTAATAGTTTCAAATCGTCAGAACGACACGATTACACAGGATTATAAATGCTAACACCAGGTTCGGGAGGTTGCTTTTACTGAGAAAAACCTACCTATGCCTTTATCAACCTACACTCTTACGCCATCAGTTTTATATCGTGACATTTCATAACAGCTGAATACCAGTTCGCATCCTGATTGTAAACTAATATATAAATCAGGTAAACAATATTCGTATACAAAACGTATAAAACGTGTTTACTACCAAGTGTATAAGGAATATCTTACAAGTTTATTATAGCTACTGTGCGGACTGTAAAACCGTTCGGGCGGACAGACGGACGGACGGTTGATATATAGCTACCAATTAAACTGGTGTTGTAGGCTTGCAGGCTCTTAATGATCAGCTACTGGTGGCTTGTGATGGCTTTATGTATGTATGGTAAGAATTAATTAAATAATGAAAGTTATTAGACACCTTATGCGTTCCTACCGCCTTGGACACTGTGATGATGCGTGAACAAAACGTGATGACTTGGTGTCGTGAATACATTTGCATACGTCTGGAATACTCGAAGGGGTAGGCAGATCTGGCTGCTACTAGGAAATTGCAGATGGAAAATCATCATCCGTGGATCGAACTCAGCTACACGTTAAACTATCACTGAACTACTACAGATTCAGTCAATGAAATTTCAATGGAGAAATAGTCTTCTCATTAGTTATAAAACGCAATAAAAACATTTGAATCATGGGTCATTAAACTTTCAAGATGAAAAAATGTCCTCTATGTTTTTGTCTTAATATATACATACATATTCGTCCAATATCTAGTCTCATCTAACATAACATTGGATGAACAAATACGTTCTAACATCAACCTCTTACACTCAAATCTATACATCTATATCTATGCAAATAAAAAAATTAAGTGTCTGTTTGTAATTCCAAAATAATTCATAAAATGTATATAAATTATACACTGTATTGAAAAACCAAGTTTTAAACTTTTCCTCTGTCTGTTTGTTCCGGCTAATCTCCAAAATGGCTCGACGGATTTTAACGGGGCTTTCACTGGCAGATAGCTAATGTTACAAGGAGTAACTTAGGCTACTTTTATTCAAAAAAAGAACATTAGGAAAACCGAGGGGCACAGCTATCGATAATATATCATTCAGACAAGTTTACAACACTATAAAGTGTTTTTAATTAAGGAGGGATCACACGATATTCCGTATACATTATAGCGCATTTATTGTTTAATGGGCACCAATTAGTATGTGTGATATTAGTACCAGCAACGGTCCGATATTATTGCGTGACCCTCATTATAATAAGTATAGGTATTCTTGTCTCGCTCCTAACTTTATTGTATCATACTCGAAGCGTACGTAAAGTTCAGCTGACGGCTGTCACGAGCGCTAACCTTGAACGCGCAGTATATGAGCACACTATATGAGTCTGTTGCTAAAAAAATATCTGCACGGTGACCCCCACTATCCACTGAGCGCTCGTAGCTCCTGACGGCACCTGTTAGTTCGGAAGAATTCCCCGTCCACGCAACAAGAAAATTTTGATGTAGACTCTATTTTTACTAAACGCTCATAACTTATGACGGCACATGTACTAATGCCTTGATTTTTTTCAACGTCGAAGTCGGCGTCGACCGTCGGTTTCCATCGCAGGAAATGTATATATAATACACACATGATAAAGTTCAATTTCGTATGTTTGAGACTGCCTCTCAACGTCAAGTGCGTCGCTGATAAACCTTACTCGCTCGTATGTAATCTTGTAAAATCTCTTCACTCTCTTCTTGTCTTTAAAGCATCTCAACTCTTCATGACATACAAAAATTACACGTTAATCGACCAACAAATTTGAGTATACGGAATCACTATGAATGTGTAAGAGCCCCAAAATATACCTGCCATACATAAACCACATCGAATGCCTTAATACCTGCCACATTGGGTTGAAACCGCAGTTTTATTTTGACTTGTAAACCTTTGATATATAAAAATTAATCGTTAACGATTTGAGATCACACCGGCGGACATTCCTGGGATTCCTTGACACATTTTAAAATGATCTTTAAAGTCCTATTCGGACATTATATTAAATCGAAACGATAACATCTAATATATAAAATTTCCATGTCACAATGTTAGTTAACGTATTCTCCGAAACGGCTGGACCGATTTGTACGAAATTTTGTGTGCAGATCGGGTAGGTCTGAGAATCGGCTAACATCTATTTTTCATACCCCTAAATGATAAGGGTGACCACCCCAAAAAAAAATATGGCAATACAACGTTTGTCGGGCACAGCTAGTGACTATTTAAAATAACTAGCCTCTGCCAAACTTCCTTGTGTGGAATTTAATAAGAGTCATAGAAATAGTGTAATGTGTTTAGTAGTAAAGAATATTGTAAGCCTAAAGACGCGGTGGCCGCGGTGTTTGACCAGTCACTTGCTATTAACTTATGTGCAGTGATTTCACACCACGTGCTTTACGGTGAAGAAAAACATCGTGAGTAAAACTGCATCTGTCTGAGAAGTAATTCAAAGACGTGCGTAATGTAAGTAGTGCCTGAGACGGCGATGGACTCACCCGTGCGTTGGCACTCAATCATATTCAGTGAACTGTGAGTGTTGTTGTTATAACACCTCTCTTATATATTTATTAAATATTCTATTTCCTAAAATAAATAAAGGGATTTGGTACTCAACTTTTTACTTAGTAAAAGTAGCCTGGGTTGCATCAACTCATATGACCTATAAATATATTAAGGTCTATATCTGCTCACACAAAAAAAAAGTAATAAAATTATTCCGTTTTAAAATTGATAGATGACTTTATGGTATTGATAGCTAAGGTGATGACGTCATTCAAAGAAATCCTAGTTAAAATTATTGCTAAAATTACATACAAAAATGTAACTGACAGCGTCATTTATTGCACGCGTTTTGCTGTCAAAGCTAGAAGTCATAGATATTGTCGAAAGTCAAAAATATCTTTATTCGATTAGACTTTTTACAAAGTACATTCAAATCGTCAGAACGACAAGATTACACAGGATTATACACGCTACCGCCAGGTTCGGAAGGTTGCTTTTACTGAGAAGAACCTGGCATGAAACTCAGTAATTACTCTTTTAAAAATATTATACAATTTTAATACTACAAAATAAATCACTTAACAAACATAAGCTCATGGACTCAGTTCCAATGTACAAATGTCGATAAAATTAGCATAAATAAAAGTCTAGTAGTTCTACTTATAACTAAATGTGTAGCTTGGGATGCCAGCCCCCACAAGCGGCACCTGTTCACAAGTATGACGCGGATGCCAGCCATTGACCCCCTCAACTATCATAGAGGGAAGTGGACAACCCGTCATCCAGATGTCTCTGAGAACTATTATCGTGCAACCAAGCCTCAAGGTAAAAATACCTTTTAGATCCATAATAAGGGTGTTCAAATAAAAAATGTGCCTGTCATAAATAATTTAAAAGTCATAAATTTCACGACTCTCAGAATTAGCCTTATTTATTTTAATATTAGCTGTGCCCCGCGGTTTCACTCGCGTGGACTTCATTTCACGGGTGGCCCGCGGAACCCTAATATTTTTAAACGACTTCAAAAAAGGAGGAGGTTATCCATTCGACTATATGTTTTTTTTAATTATAAATAGTCTAAGTATCTTGTAATATTAGCTATCCGCCAGTGAAAGTCCCGTTGAAATCCAGCCGTTTCGGAGATTACCCGGAACAAACAGACGGACAGACGGACAGAGAAAATTTTTTAAAATAGTTTTTTCTATGCCAGTATGGTGTATACTTTCATATGCATTTAGTGGAAAGCTGTTTTTTTGGAATTACAAACAGACAATTAAATTTTATTTATCTGTATAGAGTTTTATATAATATAAATTAGTTATTAGCGGAGGTCATTTCGCGGTTTGTTTTGCGGGATTAACTTGAGATGGGTTGTCGTTTTGATGTTAGCAGACAATCGGTTTATAACAAGTGTGTTCCAGCTGCGGATTATGGGATTTCTGGTAATCTCATAAATGATTTGGCTTCTTTGAATGCGTTAAATTGTATTCTGTAATTATAAAATTATATGGACACAATACATTTTTTGTTATTAAATAATTGTGTACTTAATTAACGAAAGAAATATATAGAGCGAATGTGAACGGAAGTGTCGGTAGAGGGCGTCCAAGGAAGAACTACTATGACCAAATTAATAGTATTTTTCAGAAAGGTCAAATTCGGAGCACTCGTAACCGAAGAAAGTGTATGAAGAGATGCATGAATGTGGATGAAGCGAAATAAGTATGTAAGGATCGTAGCATGTGGTAAATGGTGGTCTCTGCCTACCCCAATGGGATACAGGCGTGAGCATATGTATGTATGTATTAATTATCAGCAAAGAGTTATAAATAATAAATAAAATGTCTCTCTGTCTGTTTGTTCCTGCTAATCTAAAAAAGGTTGGAAGGATTTAGCGTGCCTTTCACGGATAGCTAATCTTACAAGGTGTATCTTAGGCTTTATTAAAAAAAACATGACCTGTTACCTACTTACCAGCAGCAGTTTCACCAGACCCTATCAAGGTGCCGTAAAATTAAACGTCAAAGCTAAGAAGTTCTTAAAACGCTGTGCTTTATACGAACACTAGCTGTGCCCCGTTATTAAAAGCAGCCTAAACTTTCATCCCCTATTTTTCCCCATAGAGGAAGAGTTAATCAAAATCCTTTCTTAGCGGATGCCTACGTCATAACACCTACCTGCATGCCAAATTTCAGCCCGATCCGTCCAGTGGTTTGGGCTGTGCGTTGATAGACCACTATGTCAGTCAGTCAGTCATCTTTGAGTTATATTATAATATATTAAGATAGAAGATAGCTCGTGGCACAGTAGCATATCATTCGATCAGCGAAGTTAAGCAACCCTAGCCCTAGCCAGTAAATGGATGGGTGACCGCCCGAGCTCCCTCCGTGCCTCGGAGATCACGTTAAGAAGTCGGTCCCGGTTGCCAATATATCATCTTTGGCAATCTTTACAGGTCAGTCGGGGGCCTAAAATAGTCTGACAACTAGATCACAGATCACAGACTTTCCTCGTTAAAGGGGTTGCGAAGGTCAGATGGCAGTCGCTTCGTATAAAAATCAGGTGATCAGCCACATCGGGTTGAATCAAGTGCCGACCAATGTTGGGGATAAGGCCAGGGAGATGATGATATTTAGATAGAAGATAGACAGTTGGCTCGCAGTCACTCGTTGCATTTCTCAGACGTATGCGATGGTCCTTTGTGAAGCGCGTTGTGTGAAATCACTATGCTTCAGTTTATATGATACTAGCTGTGTCCTGTGGTTTAACCGTGTAGATTTGATTTGGTTAACGCGCCACCCTAACATTTTTAAACAAAAAATGTATAAAGTCATGAAAAAAATAGGCGTTACTTAAAGTACTGAGAAAATGGGCGGTTCTATTTAATGCTCAGTAAATTCGTAGTTAATAAAGAGTTTTTTGTGAATTTGAAACGTGTGAATTCTTTAATATTCAACCTAGCTGTGACCTACGGTTTCACTCGCGTAGACGTAATTTAATATGTGACCCGAGAAACCATTTTTTTTAACAAGTTTAGCCTATATTACTCCTTGCAATATTAGATATCCGCCAGTGAAAGTCCCGTTAAAATCGGTTCAGCCGTTTCCGAGATTAGCAGACAAACAGACTGACAGACAGAGAAAAATTCAAAAATTATTTTTTCATGTTAGTATCGTGTATTCTTTCAATTATTTTTTCATGTTAGTATCGTGTAATTTCAATTTATTGCTTTTAAACATATTCTTAATTTAGCACTTACAGGTAATTTAGGAATTGCAAACAGAAACTTCAAATTTATTTATCTGTATATCTGTATATAGATTACCACGGCTAATTTGTCCAATTGTGGTCTGACAAATGATTCCGCGTTTGTTTAAGACAATACCCGCTCTACAAGTCAGAAACAAAGGTATTATAAATCACGCGACGGGCAAGATCTAACAAAGTGACTTTAACTAATAAATAATATAAATAAAATACAACTTGTTATTCCGACATGGCGTAATGGCGGCAAAGACAAAGGTAAGAAGCGACAAGTGCGAAAGCGTGTTTCGACCCAAGGATTCCGGATACACAATTTTTCATAGAAATGCACTTTCTGGTCGGTAGGTCGGTAGGCCAAGGCAAAATAACATACTCTCGCGTTTGCGCTAATGGAAACGTTACAAAATGTATGGAAATGACATCAATCAGTCACGTGACATATGTCATTCACATACATTTTGTATCGTTTATATAGGCGAAGCGGGAGGATAATTTAACTTTTTATACAGGCCCTAATATTAAATAGCTATGTTAGGTATTAGCAGAAACAACATTATAGTACAGAAAAAAGATCGGTGAAAATGGAGCTTCTCCTTTAAAAGAACAAATTATCTATTATTAAGATCATGCTTTAATTATAATTTGAATGAATTTATCACATAAATATAATAATCGATTTTTATTATAAAATCATATTTATCAGTACCCATAAACCTATCTTAATTTTAAATATTAGCATAATAACATACAATATAAGCATTTACAAAATGAGAACGAATATTTTTGTATAGTCATTCATAAAAGTGTTAGCACAAATCCGACGCTCGAATCTCTCTATACACAAAAAATACCAATATGGAAAACAATAATTGATCTGTTTGATATTTTGTTTCTTTTTTGGTATAGTTAGAAGGACCCCTAAATTATGACAAACGCAAGTCGGCCGCAGCTCTTTGTCAACATCAACCGTTGTTATCAGCGTCATCTTAAAAGCGGTCAGATCGGGAACAATAAGTGAATCTTAAACGTACCCCTTATCAATGCTATCACGGATATGTTAAGGTGCAGCTCCTTTGATGCGATACAAACATTGTAACTAATATAATACTTTGTTATTTAAGGGTGATAGCACAGAAAATGAGTTATAAACTTAAAGGTCGCAGATATATTTTTGTGTAAACGGCTTCATACGAGTTTTCTTAAACTCGCCGTCACAAGTCATCGCGTCGACGTAAACGCAGATTTGTATGGGCTTACAATAGTGTCATCTTTAGGTCGACAGACGGCGCTGTTTCGATCCTATACAAATCTGCGTTTACGGCGATTTCCAGAAAAATCGCTTTAGGTCCTCTGACAATATAAGGTAATAGGCTTCTCACTGAACGTCCACCTAATAGGCTTCTCAAGAACATCTAGTTGCCGCCTGCTCGCTGGTCGTTGCTGTGCCTCCCCCCACGGGGTCTCACCCGGCTGGCTTGTACCGTGCTGAGGGCGGCGTGAAGAGGATCTCTCACGCGTGTCACACTCACTGGTTGCCCAGTGTCAAGGCGACGTCATCGGCCAGCACTCCTCCGGGTGCAGGCGCACCAACCCAACGCCCCGCGCGGATCACCGCGCGGCGATGGACACCTCTGTCAGGGGGCCAAAAGCCCCGAAACGGAATCCCCAGTCCCCCTACAGGGGCTGTGAGAAGATCCAGACTACTACTGAACGTTCTGAGGGTGAATAATACCTACCTACTGTTATGATTAGCATTATGGCATTAGTATTATTTAGGTAGGTAACCAAAACGCAAACATTTTTGAATAATACATTTTTGAAACAAGCTTCAAAAGGTAGAATATATTTTCTTTGATTTTCCATTTTCATCAATAAATCTAACAATGCAGCCATAGCATTATGGATAACTCGCGTGTTCCAGCAAGAATAATAAAAGAAATGTCTCTGCAATTAATATAACACATTAAAATAAAATATTATTTCATAAATATTTCCAATGTAACATCGGTTTTACAAAGTTCAAATGTATCGCCGCTCATTCCAGATCTTTGTGTGATTTTCGTAAATATTTTGCGTCTCGATCGCAACTCTAATCTCAGCACAAGAATCGTGAGATGGTAACGATAATATCGAATGACAATCGATTTTATTTCCAAAACAATCATTTGTGACGTCAAAAGAGACATATATTTTGTTCTTTTGAAACATTTTGTCGGTGACATTACTAAGCAAAATAAATAGAAGAATTGTTTTTTTAACAGATAACACGTTTATGTATCTTTTCTAGAATATTGTGTTATGAAATAAATATAGCAGTTACTATATATTAGGTGATAAGAATGGTTGGCACTAATCGTATACTTTTAACGATTCTCAACTAAATGATGCAGTTGCGAATGGAAGGTGCGGCATTAATATATTTTTTTTGTAATTATCAATGTTTACTATATAATGAAATGTACATGATAACGAGTTTCTTGCCTTCTCAGAAGACTAGTTTCCGAACCGGTAGTAAATTCTTTGACATTCATAAGTGCCTTACCAGGGTCTAAGCTGAATAAATCATTTTCGTAAACATTAGTACTGGGCCTGTTGAGAAATTAACATTATCCACGCACTTCGCTTATAGAAATTATACAAAATGTATACATTCCAATATGGAATGACATATGTCACTGCTGTGGCGGCCGGTGCTGCTGCTGTTCATCAGGAGTGCTTCAAGCGCCGGAAATATGCTTGCATTGGTCAAGGATACATATTTTCTGCGTTTGCGGTTGAAACTCTGGGGCCTTAGGGTCCAGATGCTCATCAACTTTTCAAAGAGGTTGCACGTCGTCTGGTAGAAGCTTCTCGTGACAAGCGGGCTGGGGATTTTCTCGCTCAGAGAATCAGCATTGCTATTCAACGTGGCAATGCTGCCAGCCTTCTTGGCGCGATCTCGAGAGACGCCGATTTGGGCCAAGTTTTGTACTTGTAATTAGTTTTTAGTACTGTTAAATAAAAAATGTCTACGCATATAGATTATTTTGATAATCGAATTTAAAAACAATATTTGGACCGTTTTGCAAAAAAAATCGGTATCCAAATCTTTACAATGTTCGAGGAGTAAATTATGAAAGTACCAACTATAAAATTATTTCTATACATAATCAAACATGATTGCTTTAGATATACAATATTGAGTATTACCAAGCGATATACAAACATCTAGACGAGCTTTTTTACTTTTTTCCAAGGTTTATATCGACTAAAGCTGAATACCCATTGTCGTGCTTTGGGCGGTGATCAAGTCACAAAGAGATTTAAAAGTGTACTTTAACAGCAGCGTTTAATCATTCCTTAAAATTCACGTCTTTAGAACTTTACGCCCTAGTTATAAGGTTGAATTTACTGTATTTATTGGGTTTTAGGTCAATCTGATATGTTTGTACATAGGGGTTCACATAATAATGATATTATTCGACTCTTTGGTACGTGTGGGATGATGATCATAACCTATTCTGTTAGTGAGGAAGTGAGCATGAGCCTTTCATTGTCAAAGGGCCGTAATACGCCTTTTGGGGTCTTCGAGATTGGGTTCCGTAGACAGTCACTTTATTTTAGATATTCCGAATTTAACGGATGCCGAATGTGTTCAAACTTTTGATACAAATAAATTGGTTTGGAGATTAATAAAGTAAAATAAAATCCTTATGGCCAAGCCAATAAGAAGTGAATTGACGCATATCTAAATATATATATAACTTAAAGGTGACTGACTGACTGACATAGTGATCTATCAACGCACAGCCCAAACCACTGGACGGATCGGGCTGAAATTGGCATGCAGGTAGATGTTATGACGTAGGCATCCACTAAGAAAGGATTTTGATTAATTCTACCCCCAATACAATCTACACAATGGAGTGGGCCAGGAGGTAAACGAAATGTAGGCAAACCAATCAGACGGTGGGCTGATGATATCAAGGAAATAGCAGGGAAAGATTGGTTGATTGGAGATGACTAGGTAAAGACAGAGGGGAATGGAAAGAGATGGAGGAGGCCTTCACCCAAGTAGGGGTCCATATGCCTGAGATATAAAGAATACACCACAACCTACTAACAATTAGAATTAAAACATCAGCGATGTGGAAATAAAAAGGCTTAATTATCATTATTATATTCTAATCAAAATATGATCTCCCATTTTAGGGGGGTAGAATTGCTGGCACACGGGCCTTAGCCAAGTGTGACAGATTTATATTATAATATATATTTATATAATTGCTGTCAGTTTGATGAGGATGAGGATCAAAGGAATTTCCGGGTGAGATGGCATGCGTTGAGTATAGCAGCCGTCCAATATTATTATTAATATTACCCCCAAGGGAATATAATACGGGGTGAAAGTTTGTATAAAACATTGTCAATACTTCTTAACGCGAACGAAGCCGCGGGCATTAGCTAGTTGAAGTATAGTTTCATGATTAACGTCATTGAGTTCACAGAGCTCAGGCTCTTTGAGATAATGTTTTGATTAAACTAAATCCTCATTAATTCAATCATTGGGGTCATATTGACAATAGTATACAACGAGAATAGGTCTTTCTGGTAGTTAGTCAATTCGGGTTTCATCCCTTATGAGAAAATGACTTTTAGATAATATTGGGCCGCAGTGAGTATAGGGTATTTCGAGTTTAGTTTCAAACAGCACGGACCGTTACTTACGTTGTTTTTTTCGCTGCTATGTGTAAAATTAATCATAGATTCAAAGCTTGTAGGCAAGTTTATTACTAAGAGTCTTTTAAAGCTCAAAACTATAAAAAAATTGAGATTAAATAGTAATCAAGTCACGGAACTCCAACTAGTTAAGCAATTCAAACGATGCAAGTGAAGATTAAGGTTGTAACGTGGAATATAGTCACAAAACTTCACCAAACACATACAAACATGGCATTCTGATCCCAATACGCCACTTTGATCATAAGCATTATGTGACATGATCTGACTAAATACACAATTTATTCTGGGAACAGCTTAAACTGAGAGAGTTTTATTATTTTATTGAGAAAAGTGTGGGAATCTTTGTATGTATGGTTTTGAGGAATGAGAGAGCCGTGATATAGAACTACGATCATAATTCAGCATCATATGATCCGAATATGATTCATCATCGAAATTACAATATGGTCACTTCAGTGCAATTCATATTATGATTCACGAACGATTAATATTTTGCAATTCACCCGTATCACACTTTCCTGTGGAAATATTGAACTTGTCAATAACCTAATATTATTTCTTGCTCAAGGTCTAAATTATACTTTATCATCACCATATACATTGTAATGGACTTTTGATTAGAAACTTTTTATGATTAAAATTACATTATCTAAACACCTCCTTTTCCTCAAGTCATCCACGTTTATTCAGCATCTACTGTATGTTTATTCACCCCGAATATCTCGGAGTGTAATATCATCAAAACAAAGATATTTACTTAAACAACACATGCACCTGCTTCGGGATAAACTAAACAGGTGGGAATCACATCTACTCTTCACGAATAATTTTATCGACCATTTTGTATGGTCAACGTTTTGTTAGTACCTACTACATGTTTGGAACTCACTGCTTATTCGGTTAAAAGGGTACAATTTTTTGGAAATCTTGAAATATACCTTTTAGTTGACTGTTTAATAACCTGATCAACTTTATTATTATTTAATGACAGGCAATCATTTTTAACAGCAGTTATTTGCAACAATCTTCTTTATTTACATAATATAATAATCTGTTCAAGTGTTCTCGATATTAACAAAATCTTTGTCATTATTTTATCACATTCATCGAAATCGATATAGATTCGAGTGGAACCAATAGTAAGTAAAGGTTGAAAGGAACCACTCCCTGAACCACATTCCTGAGCGAGCTCGGCAGACGATGCGTCGCCGATGCACGCACGCATACTTCTCTATATTTGTGTGGGTGTTTCATCTAGTTGCAATGCCATTGACACTAAGAATTACTGTCATTCCATTATATAAATCAACATTTACGGTTACGTCTATAAATGTTAATGCCGAACAGTAAGAATGAAAAATATATTCTAGATTAGTCCAAAGGTACATCTTATGTTAGGTCATCTAAATATACAAGTAAATTACTTAGGTCTGAGGGCCTAGTGTGAGTTTTTCACTGCCGCTGTCACAAGTCATTCGCCGTCGCAGATTTGTATAGGATCGAAACAGCGCCGTCTGTCGGTCTAAAGATATCACTATTGTGAGCCTATACAAATCTGCATTTACGTCGACGCGATGACTTGTGACGGCGATTTTAAGAAAACTCACACTAGGTACTCTGATGAGTAGTTTACTTGACAGTGAAATGGAACATGTTATGAATATTAAAGAAAACATTAAGTTCATTATAAAACATTTAAGTAAGTTATATATATATATATATATTTTGCAAGTATTGTCGACCCATTAGGATGTTTGATCGATAGTATGTGAAGCGCATATAAATAACGATCTGCATAAATATGCCTTACACGCACAATCCGAATCGAGACGAGGCGTCAAACATGAAATGTACATTATATGCATTACTTTATTATAAGGATGAAATATTCAAACCTATAGTCCCATACATCATCTGATCAATGCCTTCCATTTATTATTTAACGTTAACAACGTGATATAGAATTAATAGTTGCAACTGAGTTTGATTAAAGGTTTTGTCGGAAAATAATTAAAATAGTGTAATAGTAATCCGTGCGGTTTTAAAAACAAATGGATAAATAAATCAAACCATAAAGTAATTTTACAAAACGTGTAATTACAAGTTAGTACCATTGAGAACTAACAAAGAGAAAAATAAAAACACGGAACAACTTTGGCCTAAGAACACCTCCCGTAGGGACACCCGCATTAAAACCATTTCACCACAAATCTAAACACTGGAAATAAGCAGAAGTCAGTGTTTTGTACAATTATACAATAAACTAAACATATACTATTGTTAGATACAATCGATACAATCCACCGTATCCCAAAAATGGTGAAAATCATTGTCTAAGGCCCCCTGTGGATTACAAATCGTAATGAAGAAAGGTGTGGAGAAACAGACTATTTTATCATTTGCCATCAATTACTGGAATGTGCAAGGCAATTACAATTTTAACACGTGCAAATAAGAACTAAACATCAAAACACAACTGCAAGTCAACTTTGTCAAACGACTGAGTTGACAAAGCTTTGTCAAATTTTAAAACGACTTATTTTAATAACAGTAGAGCTCAAAATCGTATAGCAGCAAAAAGTATCCTGTGCAGTTTTGTGTATTTATTTTTATTTCGTTGTAAAGGATCATTACTAAGTATTGTTGGATAATTTCACGCGTTTGGCGACACTGCGGGCGTTGGGAGTGGAGTTATCTGGAATTCTGCTAAAAAGGTTTGTATGAATAAATGCTGCATTGTCGGATGCCTTTTTGGCTTACAGTGGCATGGTTACTGTGAAATTTGCGAGAATGTACACAAAACAGTTATATTATCGCCAGCTCTGGCTACTAATTTAAACGATTTAATATCTTGTCTGTTATATTTCTTAATTATATTTTAATCTGACTTACTACTTTTAATAACGATAAGCTTATTAGTTGCCCATGTGAATAATATTGGTGAGTTAGAATCACTTTTCATTCTTTTTGTCTTTGTCTACACTAATATTATACAGAAGAAAGATTTGATTGTGTTTTGTTTGCTTGCATTGAATAGGTTCCGAAACTAATTGACTGATTTGAAATATTCTTTCAGCAATGGATAGCTACATCATCAGAGAGTAACATATGCTATATTTTATTCCCGTACTTCTATAGGGACGGGAACTACGCGGGTGAAACCGCGTGACATCCGCTAGTAGTTAACAATGCTAGTTTTTCAACATTGTGAATCGAACTTTTGCTCTGACGTCAAGCTGCATTGCGTCACCAGGCAGGTGTTTGGTCCCCCAATAATAAATCTACAACAATTAGCTTCACAATGGAACGTGCGTCTCTGCCATTTGACCAATTTAATGCATTGGGCAATCTTACAGTTTCACTATTACTGGTGTGCTCCGTTGTTACTTCATTGTACTGCTTGTCCGATTTGCTTTTATATAAAAAACAGTACATACAGACTTGAAATGATTTCCTGGTGTTGGCATATAGTTACTTGAAATTTGGACGAACTTGGTTGCAATATTCTTGTAATAATAAAGAAGATGGCGTAAGTCTAATGTCGTTTCTATTGCTACAAAGAATTTATGGTGATATTTATAGAAAAACAACGTGAAGAAACTTGCATATGTCTGAGAAGTAATTCAAAGACGTATGCATAGCGGCTGAGACGGCGATGGACTCACCCTCTGTCACGTATTTTAAGTATTTCGAGAAATATAGTTAATATCTTTTATCTGGACCTGTTGAACTATTACCAGGCAACAAAAACCTAGCTTCGCTTTACTTCTCCATTCTATTAACGGTTATTTCGTTATTTTCTAACCTATATCGGTGTCAGCTTACAATGGTTGCTTGAACCATTGACATTTGCATACGTTTTTCTTACAATTGAAAATATGGGCTGTCCTTTGGGAAAACGTTGTTGGGGTAACGAATTTTAAATTTATTTCGTTCCCAAGTTTCGTTCTTTGATTATGGGTATTATTGTAGTGCTTTATTATCGGGTATTTAAATCTGATATCGCTATATTTTACGATGGTGTGTTGATATTATTGTTTCATGAGATTATTCAAATGCCTTTTCTCGAAACGGTTTAAGTAGATGAACCGAAAAATAAATTCCGTCGCCAGGCTAGTAATCTATCAATTAAAAAAATATGTCTGTTTAATTAAGCTTTATTACAAAGCCGCGGTGAATGAGCGATTTGAGATACTACTCAAGTAACACAAGTATAAAAATCCCAATCCCGTTGTTGCAACAACTCAAATCTTAGTACTTGTAAATTGATAACCCATCACGAGCTTTACCGTGAAGAAACTTGCCTATAACTGTGTTCCTAGTGCGAGTTTTTCACTGCCGCCGTCACAAGTATGTAATATATCGATCAAAAAAGCACAGATCGATTTTAAGAAAATTCGCACAAGGCGATGATGATGATGATGATGATGACTCTGAGAAAAAGTAAGAAGATCTTATCTATAGAGGTTAAAACAATTAAGACCCTGGACCACAATCATATTGGCATCTTATTGTTTTTCGTGAATTGTGAGTGTTGCGCCACTTCTGCCTACCCTTAGGAGACCCTTTTGGGTAGGCGTACGTTCACGATAGTACAGTTACAACAAAATTAAACAGTGAATGTATTGATATATTGTTGAGTGCTCGCCTCAGGACCGCTAACATTTGCATAAAAATATAAGCGACAATACCGACCTAACCTTTTTCCGAATACATTTTACGTTTTGGGACAAGGTACTTTCGTTATAACATTTCAATTCGATGCTATTATACCTTTAAAACTAATAAAAATAAATGATTATACTTGAGTAGATTCTATCACATTTTTTCCTGACCTAATATTCGGATTTCTATATTTCTTCTCTCTGTTGAATCTCGATAAAACCTCATTTCAACGAAAGATCGCGTCCATAGTTAATATCTTTCAAGTACTTTACATATCGGGTGAGTTACACTCTGTTAATACAAAATAAGTTTTGACTTCTTGGTAAGAGGCTATTTATGCTTGAGTTATCTGTACCTAAACCTCCAGGTGTCACATATAATTGACACTTATAAAGTAATTGAACATACATCACTCACGCCTGTATCACATGGGGGTAGGCAGAGACCACCGTTTTCCACATGCTACGATCTTGACATCTTGCTTTCACTTCATCCACATTCATGTATCTTGTCGTACACTTCCTTCGGTTGCGAATACTCCGAATTTGGCCTTTCCGAAAAATAATCATAGTACTTACTGCCGACACTTACGTTCACATTCGTGCCATAAATTTCTTTCGTTAATCATCTTTCACTCATTCTTTCGATTATTCCAAACCATCTCAACAGACTTCTTTCAATTCTTGACGGATGGAAAAGATTCAAAGAATTTTTAGAATTCATTGTAATGTAACTCAAAACAATATGAAGTCGTCCAGGTATCAAATGCGTGGTACAAATCCGGCGTTCCAGATTTGTAAGTAGATTTTTGATAGAATCAACAGTGGGCCTTGGAGTGGTGTCGACGTCGATAATGTCCCCCTCTCACAGACCGCGTTTGAATATCAAGTAAAATTCAGTTTGCCCAAGTTACCGCATTCAATTCGCTAGCGGAAAAGTTATAGATTGTTATTTTGTCAAGGGGTCCACAAACTTGCGTTCTTATTAAGTTTCAATTTACTGTTTTTGTTGCTTAAAGCTGAATTGAATCACCTAGGTGAACTGAATCACCTCATAGTAAACTTCAAACACCTGGGTGTACATCGTCGGGGTCATAACTACCCCTATACCAAATTTCAGCCCAACCAGTCTTTTTTTCTTCTTGAAGGCAGTTCATTGCATTTGTTTAGATGAATAAAGTTTATTTTTAACTATCACTTGTCGTAATTTGTATGACCAACCATAAAGTATTTAAAGTTTACTATACTTAATGTACATAGGTGGATCAGATAATATGCTCACGCTATGCCAGGAGGGTTCCCGAAGGGGTAAGCAGAGATATTGTAACAAGAACCTACATTTCACGAATATGATTTAGTGCCTACGTGGCAGAGGGTGAGTCCATCGCCATCTCAGACACTATACGTACGTCTTTGAATGATTTCTCAGATATATGCAGCTTTCCTCACGCTGTTTTCCTTCACCGTAAGGCACGTGGTGTGAAATCAGGCATTTTTAGACAAACTCATGGTACAGACCCCTTTGGTCAAACCCCGAGGCCACGCAGCGACTACCAAACTATATTTAATTAGTTGACCTATAAATCTACCTTCTTTTAAAATGTATTACAACAACTATTTTGCTATTATTCCAATCCTATGTGAAATTTACGAGTGCATAATGTTTAAGAGCGCATTTAGATATCACTAAAGAACATTCCCAGTGCTCTAAATCATGTTTAATTTAAAGAAACGGGTTCTTACATTACATATTGTAATCGTTGTCTCAACCTTTAGCGGGACATAAACTTTATAGTAACAATGGACACTTGACTTTGAATCGCGACGAACCACACGCGGCGTCCTTTTTAACCCAACAACCATTATAAAAGTCCCTCAACAAGTCTCGATAGCAAACGATATAAAGCTCAACATACCCTGGCCGGTTGACACTACCTTTTTTATGGGAGTGAATTATGCTACAGATATTGTTATCACGTAGGCCGAGACGTCGTTACAAACAATAAAGGTAATTTTTACGACTGGCAACCCTTTGCACTAATAAATTAAAAAGTTAGCCGGGGACTGGCTGTGAAACAATGCCACTTCACCCTGTAACCCTGAGATCTAAGTTTTGTCGCCCTTCCTCAATGGGAGAAAGGGTTCGGTTAGGGATGCCCATTTACAGTAAAACAATCGTTATTTTCGTACGGATTTTATTATTTTGCGAATTATTTAATTCACAGCTTTGTTATCATCTTCCATAGTTAAATAATGTTCTCTTACAGATTGTTTTATACCACGTATATACATTAATATATGCAACTAACTGTGCCCGGCATACGTTGTATTGCCATTTTTTTTTGGGGTGGACTACCCCTAACATTTAGGGGGATGACTTACCCGATCTGCACACAAAATTTCATACAAATCGGTCCAGCCGTTTCGGAGGAGTATGGCAACGAAAACTGTGACACGAGAATTTTATATATTAGATGTAACAAAAAGCTTTTCTCACGCTTTAGATAAGCGGGAGTATGAAAAATGATTTTATTAAGGTTAAGCCCTGGATATACATCTATAATCTATTCTGATATATAAAATTGGAGAGTCTGTTTGTTGGGCAAACTATAAATATAACAAAAAATCAATTTTAATTTTTTTCTCTGTCTGTCTACCTGTCTATTTGTCGGACTTTCATTGGCAGATAGCTAATGCTACAACGAGTAACTTGGGCTTTTATTTTAAAAAAAAACATTTAGGTTTCCGCGGGAATTAAATTAAATCTACCCGGGTGAAACCGCAGGGCACAGCTAGTTATACAATATACTGCACACTATTGACTGTGATATAAGTAATGGTAACTTCTATAACCATGTTATAGTGACGAATTTAAAGTCATTTAAACATTTATATTTTAGACAAACACTGTTCTGTGGGTCACCTATGAAATTAAGTCTACGCGGGTAAAACCGGGATACAGCTAGTCGACATTACCTACAATTAGAACAATGCCAAATAATTTTATAAAATTCACATTTATTTTAACGAGAACATTTCGAGTAGGTTTCCACAAATCAGCCACTTATTGTTACCTCCGTTCAACCCTACAAGCGAGGGTTGCCTCTGATTGGGTGTACACAGTGCAGTTTTGTCGAGTACCCCAAATTAATTTTTGAGAACAAAATCCATTAGCGAATGAAGCTTTTTTCCAACCATTGTCTAGGGTTGTCTCATAATTTACGCTTGGAACTCGATTGGAGTCATTTTTAAACTACGGGGCGGCGAATGCGACGCTTTGTGGGTATCATCGCGATTCATGCGTGCGACCTTTATTGTAACTTAATTACGAGTATCATAAGGTTTATTTTTGGTTACCCTTTGGATTTTCTTGTCAACAATTTGATTTATACCTTCCAATTGTCTATAATTGAATGCGTGTAAATAGAATATTTCTATTTGTAGTCACACTGCTCTTTGTGTTTATTATGTGCGGGCTTACATTTAATTTGGCATTGTTGAGTCGGTGGCATTTATGGCAAGCGATTTATTATTAAAGGGTAACTTGTCTTACTGAGATAAAAATATGAAGTAATTAAATGCGGCGTGGTAAATCAATTCTACTTTAATTAAAATACTATATACATAAACGTAAAAATCTGTTTTTTCTTAAGTCGTTCTGACAGCTTGTGTCAGAGCTCACTTTTACAATCCTTATGAAAGAAGAAGCGTTTCAGTAAAAGAGGTGCGTTACCGCTACAAATACAACATGCTTGTTATCATGATATGCAAAATCTGTTAATACAGAAATAGGTTTAATTATGTGTTATTAAAACATTTGTGTTCACGCCATTACAGAAGGGTCTCCGAATAGGTTAGCAGAGGAGTTGTGGTCTGTGAAAAATACACATTTTTCACCGAAGATGTCAAAAATATTTTTATTCGATTAGACTTTGAATTTTGAATGATATAATTATACAGGATTATACATGCCACCGCCAGGTTCGGAAGGTTGCTTTTACTGAGAATAACCTGGCAAGAAACTCAGTGATTACTCTTTTAAAAAATGATATACAATATTTAAAAGCCACAATAAATCATTTTAGAAATATAAGCTCAAGGACACAGTTCCAATACACAAATGTCATCAAATAAATATGTTCAACTGGAACTCATTAATTTAAACGTCAAAAAGAATTAAAATACTAATGAAAAATATCAATTTCAATTAACTCCATGAAAAAAATCTAGGCTGCTTAAAACAGCTTTACTCATATTTAAATTGTTTATTTTAAATAACTGTCCTCACTAAAGGTCCTAAATAAAAATAGTATTATCTCAAAAGCTACTTTTTCTAGACTGGTTCTATTTGCATAACTACGTCCTAGTTATCTCAATCAAACAAAATTATTACTGGCTAGTCGTTCGGTCGCATTTAAAAAGTAATAAAAAGAAAAAAAAACAAGAAAGCATTTACCGGCATTTGCAAATATCGAACTTACATTGTTTCGAAAAGCATCAGCTGTGTACATCCGAGTACAAAAACGTAATACGCCATTCTGTATTCATGTTGGATAATCCACACAATACACCGTGTGTGCGCGACGATCAAAATAACTATATAAAAATACAATAAGCAGCTAATACCTTGTACCCTTGTGCGAGTGAGAGTACGAGACGGAGGTGACTGCATGTGCGAAAGAGATGCGTAATGTTGACTTTATTAATTTGTTAAAAGCTTTGATTATAATACGATTTATTTCTGAAATACACTGCCACTGTTTTAATTATGTTGAACAATAAAAAACATTTACGTAAAATAAAATCTAACCAGATGAATCTATACTACTATTATAAAGAGGAAAGGTTTGTAGGTATGTTTGTAACAAATTGGCTCAAAAACTACTCGACCGATTTTAAAAATTCTTTCACCATTTGAATAGTATATTATCACTGATCAACATAGGCTATATTTTATCCCCGTAATCCCACGGGAACGGGAACTACGCGGGTGAAACCGCGTGACGTCCGCTAGTATTGTTTAAAGTATAATGTTAAACATGAAATGGATCGTCTTCTTCTCTGTCCTTCTCATAGTTCTAAACTCGTTCATTCTTCTTTTTTATGCCCAATCAATCCTTCTCTGGAATGCGCTTCCCCCGGAAATCAAGACCATAAGAAAATGTCTATGGCATAAGTCCGCCTGTACATTTAATGTAATGCAGGAAGTTTTTAAATAAATAAATAAGTTTAATGGATTTTCAATAAAATCAATTATACCTGTGTTTGCATCTGTACATGGTTTAAAAGCTGCGCGATTCGAATTTTAAAGCGTTCCAAAATGGCGGACCATTGTTACCAATTAGGTGAAGTGTACCGGTGAAGACTTAATCCTATTGGTCGCATTGTGGCGCTTGATTATTATATTGCGTTCCAGCTATGTTGTGCGAAACATTATTATCGTTCCTTTGGGTCATACATCTGTACGTATTACGCATACAATTCATACAAATGAATTAAATGGTAATGTTTAAGGGATTCTGTGTGTAATATTGTTTGGTTTATTTACAAGCTGACGCTAATGTAATTAAATTTATTATGAAATGTGAGTGCTGCTATTATGTGTACCCCTTCAAGGACCCTTTGGGGAATGCGTGAGCATCCTTAACTATTTTTTCATGGAAGGTATTGAATATACTTAGGATTTTTTGACCCATCGACAAAAGTAATTTTTAATATGACAATCTAGTTAGTTTTATTCAAAACCGGTCAAAAACCTAAACAAAAATCTTCCGGTTTGAACTGAACCGATCTTCCGTAAAAATGACGTCAACTAAGGGTCGTCTCACACAGCTGTCTGTTATCGTTCCAATCTTAAGCCCTACGTACACTTAGCGAAAATACTTATTTATCTTAAATACGATCTGGATCTTCCCTAATCTGTCTTTTGTAGGATTGTGTGTTTGTTTTGTAACATACAGGGGATGTTTTTTATGCAATTAGCGAGAGCATTAGGGTGTGAATGTATAGGACTTATTGAGGATTTGTTTTATTTAATCTCTTGATAAATGTTTCGGTAATAGATGTCCGAGATAAGGACGAATTAAACTATTTTATGGACAATACAAAATGCATACAATGATTCACTATTATTTCATTCAATACAAAATTGTATAAATATTTTTTGCGAGATATCCACAAACATATCCTTTAAGCAATATTCAGAAAACGATCATTGATTTGAGAATAAACCCCGTCAATTATAACGAACTAGGACTTTCAGCCATTCGCCCTTGCCTCTGCGTTTGACAGTTCACCTAATTGATTGTTTTTTTTCTTTCCCTCGTCTTCGCGGGAGATTTAAAAATCGAGCGCCAGTCTGTTAACAAAGTTGTGATTGGTGATTCAACTATTTAAATTGAGAATAGATTGGAAATATGCTAATGAAATAATGAACGCTTCTTGCTGCAAACTTTGACATGATAAAATTCGAGAATTTGTGTTTCTGCGAAGAATTAGGAATTTAACACGGAGAGCCGTAGTGGCCTTGAGGTTTGAGCATTCGCCTGCTACGCAAGCGACGCAAGTTCGAATCCCAGCGGGGCCTGTACCAATGAGTTTTTCTAAAAACCGTATGTACAGTGATTTCACACCACGTGCTTAACGGCGAAGAAAACCATCGTGAGGAAACCTGCACATTTCTGAGAAGTAATTCAATGACGTATGTAAAGTGTCTGAGACGGCACTTAATCATCTTCGGTGAAAAGTGGGTGTTGTGATTACAACACCTCTGCCTACCCCTTCAGGGAATACAGGCGTGAGCATATGTATGTATGTAATCAGAATATTTAATAAAAAAAAAACTAGCCAATAGAAACAAAAAAAGACAACTACCTTCTTTTTTGTAAATTTGTAACGGTCAAAATGAAACTCACTCTGCAATTAGCCGGAACAAAATAATATTTTGTAATTATTCCTTATATTGTCTCCGCAAGTGTAAAGACAATGACTTGACATTGAAATAATTATACAATGCTTATTACTGCGGTTCCGGAGCTACATGACGTGGTCATACAAAAAATCTAAATGGAACTGTATTGGCATATAAATAAAGTGCACTTTTATTGGCGCCAAGGATCATGAAAGCATGCTAACAAAATCAAAAGATATGTCCACAAATAACAAAGTAGAGGACAATGCCACTAGTAATGTGGTTATGGTCTCCCAAATGGTTTCAACTCCCCATGACCGTGCTATATGAAAGCATAATAGACACCAGGACCCTAAAACAACAGTAAAACAAAACATAAAAGCTGAAACAGAAACCAAAGAATGTGTCTTTCCTCCTTTAATGTTCCTCTATTGTTCTATAGATGTCATAAAAATTTACTTTAGTACTATCGGCGAAAGCTTTTTGATGGTATAAGATATTGCCTCGCCACACATAACAGTTAAGGTTTGAAACGCATTCACGGGTATACGAAAAAGCACTGTGATATTATATTGTTAAGTCCAAAATAGGATGTTAGTGGAGAGTCAGTTAAGTCCAGTAAGGCACTACTAATTCCATTGTCTAAACAATTACAGAGTGTATTGTAACAGGCATTCATTTGTGTTTCTTGTTCTATTGATACACGTTTTTGTTGCTTGGGTGTTCGAACCACATCATAAATCAGACGTTACATACTAGCAAATTAATGTCGTTCACCGTCAACCACATTCTCAACCTTATTACAGGTGGAAAGCGGTCAGAATGCCTGTATACCACTTGTTGGTAACGCACACCGTTTGCGCGCGCGCTGCCAAATGACGTTCTTTACCTATTGACGATTCTATTCACTATGTATTCGAAGTGTGATGTTTTTATAAACGATAAATTTTCAATTGTCAAACGCTATTGTGAAATGGCGCATTCAGTGATTGGTACAACGTTGAGGGAACCAACATAGTCACAAACATCAGCTCTTTTCCAGGGAAAGGTTGATCATTCCATAACTTTCGGACAGCATTGGTAAGTTGGTAAGACGTTGGATACTTTTTAAAATGTGAATGCTGATTGCTTGGTTTATGTGGAGTGGAATGAAGTCTTTGAAGGACAGCTACGTGTGGGCACAGAAGTAAATTGCCTATTCACAGGTTAACCATGACTGGTCAAGTGGAATCCGGAACAGTGTATAATCCATAGTTATGCGTGTAATGATATGCATTCAATATTTTGGGATTAGTGGTTGGATTTTTATTAGCAGTTTTGTCCAGTATTCTTGAAAGCAAATAATAAATTCTTCGAAAAGAGCCGTGGTGGCCTTGGTGTTTTCGACGCAAGTTCGAATCACAGCGGGCATATACCAATGAGTTTGTTCTAAAAACGTATGATCATTTCACACTACGTGCTTTACGGTGAAGGAAAATATCGTGAGGAAACCTGCATGTGTCTGAGAAGTAATTCAAAGAGTATGTATGTGCCTGAGACGGCTATAGGCTAACACTCTATTGGCACATAATCATATGCGATGAACTGCGGGTGTTGTTGTTTCAACAACTCTGCTTAGTGTCGGGGACCCATCTGGGATAGCGTGAGCATATTTATTTTATTTATTCGCATCAACGTTTTTTCCTGCTAAAATTTAATAAAGTGTTATTATTTAATAATTCAAAGGTATATACCGCTTTTGTACGTTGTCCAATTTGATTAACGTAGTGTTGCTATTTTTCCAATTGCCAGTTTCTTTCATAAATATTGCAGTGGTATTAAGCAACCGTCTCTGCACAACGCGCCTAACTGCATTGTACCTATTGAAACTGAAGCTGGCCAAGATAATATAATTACATAATCGCAAACTCCTTATAAAACAACATTTCCTATTGTAAGCAAGTTAATTTGTTTTGTTACGGAGGTTACGTCAGGTGACTCCGATAAGACTCTTTGTCTGTATATTGGCAACGATTAAAAAATAGTCAAATTATTTCACCGCCATTTGTGTAACTTATAACAAAAAACTTACCATAAATGCAGCCTCTCCGTCTTGTTTACAAGAATTCCTATTTGCGAAACTCTTCGTGGACCGATATCCACTTGTTTTGACATGATTTCTCAATTATTTGGCCAAATAATTGGTAACAATGAGCATTACAGGCATTATATCAATCTTTTTTATGTACTTTAACACTTAAATTGGTAAATTTTTCTTCTTTTACACTTTGTTGATCAAAGCAACGTTTATTGTGTCTCCAGGGACTCATGATTTTATTTGTTTCATTATTATTATGAAACGTAAAGCTTGATTTTAAACTCGAGTTTTGTCTAAACCTATCTGGCGAGGGTTCGGCATGATGATTTTGCGTAGTACCAAACAAATAAAGGCTGCGTTTGCGATAAATCATTGCCTTTAGACAAAGTTACACTATTCTCGCGCTTGGCATAGAAAAGCGATACAAAATGTATGGGTCGACGTCATTTTGTATCGCTTATATTAGCGTAAGCTTGAGAGCTTACCATCATCGTTATTATAGTGACGTCTTACTTGCTTCTTAAGCTTTTGACGATTCATTTTGTGATACATAAATCACACGTCAAAATTAAGAAGTTAGGAAAACCTTACTTAGCTATAATGATGATGGTAGGCCCCCTGAATCTGTAGTTATAGCTATGTATATTAAAATCCACATAATTGTAAAATGTATTTGCCCGTCATTGTCTGCGTCCACGTGAACTGTCAGGGTGACATATGCAAGGAGATCATCAACAAATTCCATCATGTTATCTTATGTTATTTATCTAATAAATTCATGAGAGCCGTGGTGGCCTTGAGGTTTGCGCAGTCGCCTGCTACGCAAGCGACGCAAGTTCGAATCCCAGCGGGGCCTGTACCAATGACTTTTTCTAAAAAACTTATGTGCAGTGATTTCACACCACGTGCTTTACGGTGAAGGAAAACATAGTGAGGAAACCTGCATATTTCTGAGAAGTAATTCAAAGACGTACGTATAGTGCCTGAGACGGCGATAGACTCACCATCTGTCACGTTGGCACTTAATCGAATTCGGTGAAAAGTGGGTGTTGTGATACCCCTTCGGGGACTACAGGCGTGAGCATATGTATGTATGTATGGCAATAATTTATAAACGGAATGATTTAATAATTACAAAAATTCCACTCTACACTCCTCAGCATTTCTTCCTCAACACCTAAAACGCTAATCGCTTTAACTTTCTAAAGACGCTCATTTGCCTTTTCAAGTTTTCTTTGTTCGAAGCCGTCAGTGCAATGTCTCTCAGCCGAAACTCTCAAAACATCCCCCGCGTCTTGTCGGTGGAAACTTTCCTTATGATCTTAGGGTTACGTTCACGAATTGCAAGGCTTTCATGAAGAGGACGAATTCAGAAGCATTTTTAATTAGAAGTTCTTTTGGTCTCTGAGGAGCTGGCTGACTGGGTACTAGCAATTAGTTAATGGTTAGATTGTACGATTTTAATGAGATTGTGTCTTTACAGTTGTCCTAAGGGAACTCATTCTTTGTCGACTTTGAGACGTGAGGGTTTTTAATGAAGGATGCATTGGCAGTATTTTTTATTTGTAACATTATAACGAACAGTTTCATATGTGTGTTTGATTTCAAACATATATCTTTACTCCATAATACAACTGAGAATATATGATAAGAAATACAATTATCATAAGTAGGTATCTTATGTATATAAGTTATATATAAGTTACAATACAGTTTACAATTCGCAAGTGAAACTAAGAATTACGTAAAATTGTATCCATATACCTACCTCTAAACTCGGTTGGTCGATCAAAACGATTCATTGCTAATTAATGCCACAATTAGTTGGCAGTAAGTTAACCAAAGGTTGGGTTTAACTGAGTAAAAAATTAAACGAGTGAAAAGCTTAATTAACGCACCGGCCCGGGTTAATATCAATAATTTTTAGTTTAAGACACCCTCTTGAAATACAGGGATGTGGGAAGACAAGTGAGCACAGTGTGTATGGAACTAGGTGTTATAATATGAACTGATCAATATTACATGATTAAATTAAAATCACGTGGGTATACTTTCAAATGGAAAAAAAAGTAATTAGTATTAATGAAAATAATCATACATACATACATAGCTCACGCCTGTATCCCATGGGGGTAGGCAGAGACCACCGTTTGCCACATGCTACGATCCTTACATACTTCTTTCGCTTCATCCACATAATATGAAAATAATCAGTGCTGAAATGTATCTGCAGTTGAAGTATTTTAATTAATACGAGCTTTAAGCGCAGTATGTAAGCGCACATCCAAAGGTTTATGCCTGCTTGATTTTAGTAAGCGTGTCTTGCTTGGAAATACAAAAATGTGTATAATCTACGACATTGGTATTTTTTGCATTCATGCTTGGTATCCTAGTCCCAGTTTGTTTTTTAATAATGTTTATTATTAAAGCCACCTCCCAGAATTCGCACCTCCACCACCGCAAACTACTCAGTACCATAATTGCACAAGGCGCGAGCAAGCGGCGTTACGCTAACTAATTGCCATTGAAAAAAGGCGAAAGCCCGACTGAAAACATTTCCCTTTGATGTTTTTTTCTAAAGCCCCAGCCTTTTACCTTCAAAGCCTGATAAGCTACTACGTAAAAACCGGTAATAAGGCACTTTTAAAGCAGGTGTGACGTGTTTGCCGGGCATAAAGATGAGTGCTCGGCTCTGAGGCACATCTTGTAATGTGGGGTGTGAAGCATCGCGGGTTTGAAAAGGACTGTTTATGTGGCTTCTAAGGCCTAATTAACGGTATTTTGTTATTTTAGTAAAACTAATTTGATCAGTTTTATTGAACTGTACGGAAAATAAGACATGATACAGAATATTGCATTTTTTTAATTACTTGTTACCCATAGCCTCTCAGCGCTCCAACGTGTGCGCGTGCTGTGGTCGGATCTGTCGCTCCCGTATCGGCCTCCTTAGCCATTGGCGGAATTGTCGTCAGAATTTTCTAAATGACGCTGCTTAAATCATCTGTCATAGATGCAAGAGGCCAATTATGTATATGTATATATCCATAATTTTCATCAATGACTCTCCTACTAGTCCTACTAATATTATAAACGCGAAAGTACGTAAGTATAGGATGTGTGGATAGATTTATATATGTTTGTTAATCTTTCACGCAAAAACTAATAATTTAATGAAACTTCACAATAATATAGCTTATACATCAGAATAACAAATTTCCAAAATATAAAGACAATACTAATCCTGCGTAGTCGAAGTTGAAACAGCATTTATTAAACTATAATGGTGTAAAGCATAATTTAGAATTAAATAAGCCATGATTTTTTGTTGGTATGCGTAAAGTATGAGAATTACATATATTTTGGTGTGGCGACACCGCTGGTGGGAATGCACCTGAGTGCGAAACATCGCAGCTTAGTCATAGCTCGTGAGCTTACCGGAGCCAAAAATATTTTTGGTTTTATCGCAATAAAGCATTCGATAGGATGATAAACCAGCCTCGAAAGAACTATAAACGCAGTTGAGATAGAGATTAATTTATTAAATTTCAATTATCGAGGCATGTAAAGCACAGAGGGTGTGGCAGAAGGATCCTGACCCAGGCTCTCTTGACTTTTGATCTTTATGTTGGAGTAATACGCTTTTCTAGCTCCACGTGTCAAGCAAATCATAGAAGTTCAAACAGAGTAATTATAGAGAGGTTATCGAGAAAGGTTTATAACATTAGGCACATTGACTCCAAGTGACATGAACTTCAGTGTATTGTAATTGGGAAGCCGTCCATTTACAATTGAACCAATTGATTATTGTATAATAAGTTAACTAAACAATCGTGGGTCTTCGGAGGGCACCACGGTCAGTCACCATCCTGTTACCTTAAGATTGGCTTCATTGAGACTTGTTGACATTACAATTGAAAGGTTCGGATGAGGTTGCGATGACAAAACGTACGCCTGTACGTCTGATGGTAAGCTGTTACCGAGCCAACGATTCCTTGTATAGTGTTACTACTACCGTTCCCTTCTTGCCACGAAGAATACGTGAAGCCGTCGATGCCTGGTCGCCAATTTAATCATTAAAGGTCTACCAGAAGCGTAACAAAGTCTGACAAGTTCCAGAACATTAACACAGATTACTGATTTTCCAAGGTCCTAAATGGCAGTTGCTTTGTGATAGTTCGTGATTATCCACGTCGGTTCGAATCATGTGCCGAACCCAAGACTTCATTGGATTAAAGTTCAGGGAGATGAGATAAACCAATATGGGTGACTCATCATCCTCCTGCCCTTTTCCCATGTTATTTGGGGTCGGCGCAATGTGTTCTTCTCTTCCAATTCTTTCTATCAGCCGTTATATCTGCATTCACTCCTATTTTAGCCATATCTTCTTTCACACAATCCATCCATCATTTCTTAGGTCTTCCTTTCCCCTTGTAACCACCCACATTCATAAACATGTATATATCGCCCTTACGCTACAGTTGTTATATTGATTTTTTTCAGTGCATAAGTTCAAATAAAAAGCTTTTTGTTCTAGTCAACGCGTATTTTGCTTCTCGTTTTGTAATGTGTGTGGCAATTATTAATTCAGAGTTAATGTAAGGAATGGTAAAAAAGCTATCGTATTAAGTACTCAAATGCAACGCAACCAAACTACTTGAGTAAAAGAAGCATCATAGAGTCCATTGTAGTCTAATATAATTATAATTATGGCCGCCCGGAGAACAAGTCCAAACAATAGTTTTTACACCTCATCATTGTAAAACGGATGCCAACTAGTCACACCTCCGTATTGTCTGTGACGTGCCTGTTTCTGTAACTACATGCAGAGAATGCTGTTGCTTCCTATATCTGTTCGAGTATTGTTCAAGTGGTTTTGTTGACCGACACAACTTGAGCCTTGAGGAAATATAATTTACTTCGATGTAAACGATGTTACATAGAGTATATAAAATAGATCGAATAAGTGTAAGTGCTTATCTGTGGATATGCCATTGGAACTCTGTAAGTAGTAAGGCCTGCCATCTGTCATCATCATCTCCCTGGCCTTATCCCAAGCATTGTTGGCGTCGGCACTTGATTCAACCCGATGTGGCTGATCACCTGATTTTTATACGGAGCGACTGCCATCTGACCTTCGCAACCCCTATAACGAGAAAAATCTGTGATCTGGGTTAAACCAGTTGTCAGACTATTTTAGACCTACACCTGACCTGTAACGATTGCCAAAGATGACAAATTGGCAACCGGGACGGACGGCTTAACGTGCTCTCCGAGGCACGGAGGGAACTCGGGCGGTCACCCATCCAATTACTGACTAGGGATAGGGTTGCTTAACTTCGCCGATCGAATGATATGCGCAATAGCAACTGTGCCACGAGCTCCGCCTGCCGTCTGTATGGATCAGACTGTTGGGCCTCAAGGTGACGGATGAAAAAAAGCTGCATGCAACTGAGACGCGGATGTTGAGATGGATGTGTGGTGTAACGAGATTGAACAAGGTAAGGAATGAGTATATAAGGGGAAGTCTTAAAGTAGCACCACTGACTGACAAGTTGAAGAATAAACATTTGTCGTGGTATGGACATGTTATGCTGAGGGATGATCATGTTGACCACCTCTGCCTACCCCTTCGGGGAATACAGGCGTGAGCATATGTATGTATGTACTATAGAAATATTGTCTACCTTTAGAATCATTACGGGGGATTTTCGAACCAGTCAAGGGCCTACCGTAACGACTGTGCGTGCAATACATTTATGCAACTCCACCTTACGTGTTCAAAGTATTTGTATACTATAATAAACGTTCTCCAAGTTGTCACCAGTCTCCTCATTTCACATTATACTCTTTCAAGCCGCCCCCTGCTGTTTTTCGCCGAATATTACTAAGAGAACTGTATATTTTTCCAGGAGTAAAAAATCTCTTTAGTCGCTTTGACCAAAAAATAACATCGATCCGTCCATGAAATAAGAAGCAACAAATAAACGCACTCGCATTTATAATACCTATTATCTTTTGAATTCAGGTCAGTGAGCATGCAAAAAATAATTGTAATAAAAACATCTCAAAGTTGACACGTGTAAACTAGACGTGGTCTAACTGATGAAGCGACTTCTTGCGGATAATCTCTACAATAGAATATTAATTAAACGCAGACTATTTAGGCAGGATTAACGACTAGAAATACATTACAATACAAACTATCATAAATGTCGTTTTATAAGTGGTGGCCTTGAGGTTTGAGCAGTCGCCTGCTACGCAAGCGACGCAAGTTCGAATCCCAGCGGGGCCTGTACCAATGAGTTTTTCTAAAAAACGTATGTACAGTGATTTCACACCACTTGCTTTACGGTGAAGGAAAACATCGTAAGGGAACCTGTATATGTCTGAGAAGTAATTCAATGACGTATGTAAAATGTCTGAGACGGCGATGGACTCACCATCTGTCACGTTGGCACTTATTCATCTTCGGTGAAAAGTGGGTGTTGTGATTACAACACCTCTGCCTACCCCTTCGGGGAATACAGGCGTGAGCATATGTATGTATGTGTGTATATTTATCCTGTTTGAGTTCAATGTAAAGAAAAAAGCGTTGCAAAGACAACAGTCATTTTGGTACTGGTTATATATTTTTGTTCATTTAAAGTAACCAGGTGGAGCCGGTTATAAAATTTAAAATCCTGTCAAAGTATACGATTTAAAAGTAATTTGAGTAATCAAACAAAGTTATTTTGAGTTTGGTGTAAACTGTCGCCTGCGTGTCTAAATATCACCGTTCCACATCAAGAACTCGGTGCATAAAACCTGCATACTCAGAAGAAACACCTACTTCCCAGAAGATTATTGGGAAGCTCTAGCGTCGTAAAATATAAGAAGAAAATACTCGAGCAATACTCCAATTAAGACGATGTATAGAGTTAGGTGTTGCTTGCCATCTCGACACAATGATTCATTGTTGTCGAACCAACGCGAGCTCAATGCTTTCTGAAGCGGCGTTATGAATAATTAGGTATCTACTTGGCTACTGTTCAAAATATATGTCTTCTATGTTAGTGATTTACTGGATATGAAACAATTATTGCTCTTGTATGTGTTAGTCGGTGTCAGTCACAATGTTGATTTCCATCTAACCCTTCGAGCACCCTTCAAATATGGCGTAGAATACTTTTCTCAAGAGACAAAGTTGTTCTTATTATGTTGAAGGAAAATTATTGAATTTAATAGCAAAAATATACAGGCAATCATTTATCACAGCCGTCATCGACTAAACAGAGAAAAAAAATACCAATTAAAAAAAAAGAAGCGAGCATGAGTTGCGTTCCATACGGCTTTTAACTCGCCGACGGCGTTCGTAACCATTGTTTTCAAATCGGTAAAAGATCCAGTTCCGCCACTGGAACACACCGCATTAATTACAGGTAATTGAATTTCGAATTGGAACGATGACATTTAGATTTTGGCGGGATCCGTTCACTCAGTAGTGATGTGCAACAAAGAGGTCGATTGCCACAATCGAGACCTCCCGCGGTTATGCATAATGGTACATTAGAGCCGACCGACAACATCGAATAGTGAAATGTGTGTAATGAGAATTATCTGTATTGCTTCTGTTGTATCGGCAGGCTTGAGACTGATAGCCGCTTTTATTGTGGCGTGAATAGCATTCTTTTGCGCGCCCCTATTCCAAAAGATTATTTTACATTGTGTTCCCTTTTATGAAGAGGAAAATAGTAATCAGTAACTTTATTAGGTGCGTTACTTGCAGAAATGGCTGAGAAAGCCTTTTATTAACGATCAACAAATCGACAAATACTCAACGCATTATTGCAGCTTTTATAGCACAAAACCATGATTATACCTTTGTGTATCTGAATAAGGTTTTATACTGATTATAATAATTACCGAACGGGTTAATCATTTCATACTTATAATTAAAATGTGAGAAAATCACGTCTGATCAGTGAATGTTTTTGAAAAATGTTACAGGAGTGTCGATAGATCTGCATCGATCAAAATATGTATGTGCAAGCATCAAACGAGAGGTACGTGTATTTTTTAGGTTATTTTGTAACGCATAAGGAAAATCTTTTACGAAAAATACTGAAAAAAAATTAAAAAAAAAACATACAGACGAATTAATAACCTCCTTTTCTTGAAGTCGGTTAAAAAAGTAGAGTGATAAATAAAATACAACACTGTCTAAACCGAGAAGAATACAATTATTTGTACAAAAGTAAGGAGAAAAATATTTAAAAAACAAATTCTAGACGGACAAAGTCGCGGGCAAAAGTAAAATAACCGATTCCATATAATTTGCATAGATGATATGAATAATAAATAATGAGCGGAAATATTTTTTCTGCCAATTTGGTGAATCTTAATAGAATATCATTAAGGTTCATAATGGAGTATAACAATCGAATAGAACGATTCAGCTCGCATCAGTACTTCGATCCCCAGTAGTCGCGTCCACGTGGGACGCCCCGCGGCGACACTGATTGCCGACGAGTGTCGCTTTACGCCGATGTGGACAACACTAGATCTTAATTTGAAATTAATATTACCTTTATAAAAAATACATGCTATCTATTTTTTTTTTATAGTTTTTTTGTACATGGATACATACATATGCTCACGCCTGTATTCCCCGAAGGGGTAGGCAGAGGTGTTGTTATCACAACACCCACTTTTCACCGAATTTTTGATTAAGTGCCAACGTGACAGATGGTGAGTCTATCGCCGTCTCAGGCACTATACATACGTCTTTGAATTCCTTCTCAGAAATATGCAGGTTTCCTCACGATGTTTTCCTTCACCGTAAAGCACGTGGTGTGAAATCACAGTACATAAGTTCTTTAGAAAAACTCATTGGTACAGGCCCCGCTGGGATTCGAACTTGCGTCGCTTGCGTAGCAGGCGACTGCTCAAACCCCGAGGCCACCACGGCTCTTGTACATAGATTTAATATAAAAAGGCGTAGACGAAAAAGGTAATTGCAAATTTTCATTTGTTTCAAAAAAAAATGTTATTTTGCATTCAAAATTCTCTCTTCTTAACGTTTCGTTACTTAATTGATACATTCAACAAAGGCTCTAATTAAGTTTGGCGGCGCGAAACCAAACTAATTTCGAACCCGCACCCGCTTTAGCGCCGTTAAATTAACTAAACTGATGATCTACACCTTCGTGACTTGCGGTTCTGTGGTGAATAACATATGTGTTCGGTGTTGCCATAGCTATAAAAAAAATATTTTATGTAAAGTTGATAACAAAAAATTACGAAACACATATTTTAAGAAGAATTTATTTTGTTGTTTAAATGTATAAAAATAATATTTTTAAAATTAAACTAGTAAATTAAATAGGTATTTCTTAGAGACATATTCATATAATGGCAATAAAATTAAATATGAAGGTAATAGTAAAATTATTGATGGCAAATAAAAAAAAAATGTGGAATTGAAGTGCCTCGAACAAAAAGTACTCCAACACAAAAACCGGCGCTCAAAGCCTTGTCATACATTAATGAGCTTATGATTTGCGTGAAATTATATATCGCTTGCTAATTACCACTCGGAACAAGACTTCGGGACAATAGATGAAACTGTTTCCAGTGTTGCCACGTCATTGTTGGGCGGGAGAAAAATTTAGGACTCTTGGTGATTATGAGTTAATCATTTTTTTTTCTTAATAAAAAATCCGTCTAAATCGTGCTAATGTGGTTCATTTCAAAGAAGAACATTTTACAAGATCTTGATCACGTCACTATTCCAGCGGAGTTTTTTTTTTAAATAATAGGATCTGTGATGAATAAAAACTATTTATATTACACATTCTAATCTAATTGAAATCAGAATAACGCGGAACTACGTTCTATTATTCCACTGTGTATTCGTAATTCAAATTGAAACTCCATGCGCCTATCTCTGAAAACACTATTCCACCGATGTGCGAAAGACGACGACCGAATATCGAATAATCCCAATGCTATGTAATAGTGCACAATGCACCGTATTTTGAAATATTATTAAATGATCTTATTCTGTCATCAATAGTTTTTAGTTATTATCTTTATGAATTCCGAACTCGCCTATAACATGAAAATAAAATAAATAAATACAAAAAATATTTAGATAGCAAAAGACGTTCTGGAGATTTGAAATTGCTTTCTTAAAGGTATAATTATTTTTTCAATAAAATTTTCTATTTTCAACTTATTGAAAATAATAATAATAAATACATGACATGTTATATCACTATTTAGATATAAGTAAAGATATTCTTATTATTTTGATAAATGAGAGCTCTCATTACTCATCAATATAATGTGTATCATTAGTACAAACATGTAAATATTAGATGACATAAAGATGAATAAAATTATTTAAAATAGGCTGCGTTACCCATTTTATTGCATAAGTTAGTATCGGTAAACATGCCTAGCTTCTAACTAGACAATGTTTGTAAAAACAAAAATCACTTGTCACAATCATGTTAATTCATCAGAGCATTAAACTACTTGTCTCTTTATTTCATGACACCCTCCCTCACAGTACAGCATTCAAACATCGAAACCTAATTTCCTGTCTCAGATACAGTACCGGTCTAAGCCTAAAGACAAATACGAACTGGAACTGGCGTAACTTGACCTGCCTCGCCTCCCCTTACACTATCACATATTTACTTTCGAGATGACTTGTTTAGGGGGGTAGGGCTCAAGCTATATTGGACAGGTCGGCCAAACATTGGTAGCTTTGTAGTGACGTACTGAAGGAGGCATGAAAACTGGTCAGTGATGTGTTTTGTAGAAGGTTCTACGTATGTCTGTGTAGATAGCCTACAAAGGCCTTACAACAATGTTATTTGTGTAGGCTTAAGGCCTTACAATCGGCCTTAGCCTTACCTATTGGAAACTCTAGGCAATGAGAATTTAAATTAAATTAATTATACAAATTAAAAAACAAGTCTAGAAAACACGTACGTCAGATATATGTTTGTCTGTATGCTATTTAACAGCGCACGCGCAAATCTAATATGAAAAATAATATTAATTTAATTATTTTATACAGAGTCGTGGTGGCCTTGTGGTGTGAGCAGTCGCCTGCTACGCAAGCGACGCCTGTTCGTAGCCCAGCGGGGCCTGTACCTGAGTTTTCTAAATACTTATAAGCAGTGATTTCACAACATGTGCTTTACGGTGAAGGAAAACATCGTGAGAGACCTCCATATGTCTGAGAAGTCATTCAAAGACGTATGTATAGTGCCTGTAACGGCGATAGAGTCACCAGCTGTCCCGTTGGCACTTAATCATCTTCGGTGAAAAGTGGGCGCTGGTAGGCAGAGGTGTTATAATTAACACCTCTGCCTACCCGTCTGGCGTGAGCATCTGTATGTATGTATTTTAAGCAGTTATTTAATAATTGACTAGCTGTGCCCCGCGGTTTTACCCGCGTAGACATGTTTTTATTCACCTTAAGCCACGGGCAGAATCATAAACTGACTGACTATTGCCCATTCAAAGTAGGCGCTCATTACTCGTGACGGGACATGATTAAGAACTACTAGACTTTTCTTTATGTTAATTTTTATCGACATTTGTGCATTGGAACTGTGCTTATGTTTCTTAAGTGATTTATTATTGTAATTGTAACAATATTTTTGAAACGAGTAATTACCGAGTTTCTTGCCAGGTTCTTCTCGGTAAAAGCAACCTTCCGAACCTGGCGGTAGCGTGTATAATCCTGTATAATTATATCATTCTGACGATTTGAAAGTACTTTGTTAAAAGTCTAATCGAATAAAGATACTTTTGAGTTTGAGTATGGATACTTATCTATAGTCTTAAAGTCTTTAAGTTTTAGCTAAGTAGCTACCTACCTTAATTTTTAATTGTAACCTGCATGCCCCGTACATGTCTACATTATGCAAAAAAATACAGTCGAATTGATAACCTCCTCCTTTTCTGAAGTCGGTTAAAAAATACAGGATAAACTTTTCTAGGAAAGGCAAGTTGGATACATTACAGAACTTTTACAATTGGAGAAAGCTATCGGTTCGTTGGAGGTTTTTTTCAATACTCCTAACGACTAACTTTATTTAACCTGTGGTATAAGGAAGAGGTAGGATCTTTTCTGTTTCATCATCTTGTTTGTTTTGATTTGGGGTTTTCTTGCATTTACAAATCAGTAAGGTATTATTATGGCTTCATTTACCTACCTTATACAGTTTTTCAGTGCATGTTAGCAACGTGAAGTAATAAATATTACCTACAATTAAATAAATATCGAAAGGTTGAGTGAAAGGCCATTAACGAAAGAAATTTATAGAGCGAATGTGTGAAGTGTCGGTAGAGGGCGTCCAAGGAAGAATTACTATGACCAAATTAATAGTATTTTTCAGAAATGTCATATTCGGAGCACTCGTAACCGAAGGAAGTGTATGAAGAGAAGCATGAATGTGGATGAAGCGAAAGAAGTATGTAAGGATCGTAGCATGTGGCTAACGGTGGTCTCTGCCTACCCCTATGGGATACAGGCGTGAGCATATGTATGTATGTTTGTACAATTAAATAAGATGAAAATGCAAGGTTACCTTCCAAGCTCTTTATGATCCCCATTGTATGACGTACTGTTACGTAAATAAAAATATATGTGACGTAACAGCAATATAATCTACAAGTTAAATAATCTATAAAGACCTTGCTACGCAAGCGACGCAAGCTCGAATCCCAGTGGGGCCTCACGCCTGTATTCCCTGAAGGGGTATGCAGAGATATTGTTATAACAACACCCACTTTTCACCTACGTAACGCCTACGTAACAGATGGTGAGTATATCATCAAATACAAACGTCTTTGAATTACTCCTCAGACGTATGCAGGTTTCCTCACGATGTCTTCCTTGGGGTGAAATCACAGGATTTAAGTTTTTAGAAAAACTCATTGGCACAGGCCCTATTTAATTAAATTAACGTCTTGTGTGCAATTTTTTATACATATATATTTTTTGCCCGCGTTCCTTTGTATAACATGCAACACCCGATGTTTTCTCACATCAAGTATGCATCGCCTGAAAAAATGTGACACGGGACTTACATTTTGACTGACATAGACGAGTCTTTTGTGATCTTTGAACAATATCAGAGTTCATAGGTCGCTCGGTAACATTCTTATAACTGACCTTCTTTTGTTATTATCAAAGGAAACTGTCACCTTTTGACAGAAAACAAAAAAAATATCTTTTATTTCCGTCACTTCCCCTTCGCAAATGATTGTGTAATGTTTCGCTCTTTTTCTAAGAGGTGTGATAGAGACAGGCTTTATTCAAAATTTGAACTTTTTTTTTAAGTATAAAAGTGTCCGACAATACCATGTGATTACTTTGACCATTCATGTTAGTATTGTTTTCAAATGGCGTCCGTGTGTGAAGTTCCGTTAAGCCGCTATTTTCACTACGGGAATATTTTGTAATAGATCACCGTATAATCTTTTCGGAAAAGCTACAAGTTAACTAATACTAAAAGTACTAAACTATAAGTTGTATAATACTCTATAATAATATTATAAGAGGAAATATTTGTATGTAAGGCACTTATGATGAACGCGGATCAATAATGGACATTTTTAGTATTTTCTTCCAAAATTAAGGAAATACATAGTTTTTTTTTTTCAAATGTCAATACCTATCAGTTGTGCCAGTGTTATAGCTGTCATAACAACTGTTTTTGACAACTAACACCCATTTTGATTGCGGCCATAACGGTTGTTAGTTTCGCGGTGTCATTTGGTGTCGGGAATAGTAATTTTTTACTAGAATCGCGATGCAAGTAGGTTTATCACCTTATTTTGTGTCTGGTATATCGTAGTTGTTGAAATTAATATTATTTAATGATTTATCAATAGAAATGCATCAATTTTATAATACAACCCATACTAGAAATTATCATTTCAGCCCTAAAACACAACACTTGATTTTTACTGTTCACTAATGGTGCCTAAGTAGGGGTGTTGTTTATTTACATTATTTCATAGTACTAAGTACTAAACTGAAATTATTAAACATTAAATTCTGATAAAGAAAAGAGCTTTTAATGTACCTCCAAATCCTTAAGAATGTATGTTGAAAAATAAAAAAATTACAGAGCAAATATGCAAAAAAATTGCCTATACTGTCCATGACAGGTGACTTTACCTTAAGTATGTTTGTATTGAACGGTCCGAAACTACTGGACCGATAGGATTTTTTTGATTTCGTATGTACTAAGAAAAGCATAATTCCTAAACTTATAATATTATTCTGCCAACGGTCACATAATCCTGGGAACAGACAAAAACCATAAATAATATCCGTTATCATACACGTATTTAATATACGTCATAAATCTACCGAAAATAGGAGTGACCCATTTATGACCACTCAAACTGGCATTAGGTCGTGTACCCACCGCCTTTATTGACTAATAATGTGTACCACAAAGAGCATTGCATATAAATCCCCTAATTAGGAGGCCTCAATGCTCTAATCTGGACTATGCTTTACATTTGCATGGGTACAGACAATTGGCCGTGATTTAGGGGGCTCGGAATTTGTAGACATCACCTTTGAGTGCATAGAGGTATGAGATCTATTTTGTACTGTTGTGTGGAAAAGTTTTATATAGAAATTTATTTCATCTGTGGGATAGAGATTGTATTGTGCTAATAGTTAAAGTGAAATTTTATATTATTTTATGGCCGCTAGAAGAAAAACTTAAAACAATTTTAGTAAACAATTTTGGAAGAATCAAAATGGAAACTGCGAAAAATACACCATTTTAAAATAAATTAATGTATATTAATTAACAAAGGCATCATGAATAAATAAATATAAAATTAAAATACTTTAGTGTTGCTGTATGCATAATATTATTAGAAAAACGTAAATTTCCAATGTGTCTCGAAAAATTCGTGATCGTATTTTCAATCGGTGAAAAATCCAAAACACTTTTGCACCCGTCAGTACCTTGAAAGAAAAAACGCAGCTTGCTCGTGACACGCAATAAAATGGATTAAAGCAATTGAATCTCCCTTACAAAGAAGCCGGCCGTCCACTCACGAATTTATTACATTAAATATAAATTAACATATTATTAACGAAATCTCCTCAAGATTTATTTATGTAAACACGATGTGAGCCGTTATTGTTGTATGCGAAACAATTTTTTCTTCGACAAAGGGTAGACTAACGAACTATTGTGGTGGAGTTATTTTTTACAATTTAAACTGTCTTATGTTCGATGAGAACTCATGAGTCAGTGAAAGTGGTATTTTTTGGATTCTGTTTTACTGCTTATATTACAAAAAAAATGTGTGACAAAAATTGAAAAAAATAAATTCGTTACCTCAGCCACAAATCACTTTAAATAATCACCAACGGGTTTCATATACCTGTGACTTTATTTTGATATAAAAAAATAATAAATAAAATTTTCATAACTATCTACGTAGTACTCGTATATTTATATAAATGTATGTAATATAGAGCAGTATCAAAACAGTATGGAATATAGTGCAAATTTTTAAAAAAAGCACGTTTGTTCCATTTCACTTGTTGTCACTCTTTTAAAGTTTTTAAATTCCATCGATTTGAACTTTAAAAATGTATATACAACACGTAAAAGACGTATACGCAATCAGTCACGATGTGACATTAGGCCAAAGTCGCTTAAATTCTCGTTGATGCGTGCCTGACTGTCTCATTTCGAACGATATGCTCCTGGAAACTGGAGCCCTACTCAATTTCTCTGAAAAAACGAAAGAAACCTTCTATGGTACCAATTTGATTCGTTCACCAATATTAGGACGACCCTCCCAACAAAGTTTGTTCGTACAAAGAAATAACGGAGCCTGAAAGTTCGTTTGATGTTAGTCCGTCTCCGAAGTATCTTTTTTGGAGAAACAAAATAGGCCTCCTGTACTTCTTATCTACAATTCTACACTACTACTATAAGTAGCAAAGATTTGTAATGTTGTGTGTATGTTTGTATCAAAAACGCAAACACTACTGATCCGATATCATTAATTCTATCACGGTTGAAAAGCTACATCATCAGCGAGTACCATAGGCTAATTTTATCCCCATACTCCCACAGGAACGGGAACTACGCGGGTAAAACCGCGCGACGTCCGCTTTTAAAGAATATAATTATTTTTGTAAAGTCATATATATACTGAGCCTTAACATAGCCCAAAGTAACAAGAGCCTAACATTACCACCCACAAGACCATGTATAAGCCAACAATAACTCCTATCTTTGTTACTACAAACCAGTAGTAATGTGACCAGAGAACCATATATAACAGGGGACATTTCTATCGCAGCATGGAGGGAGTGTGAGTAAATTTACGCGAGTTTGTCGTGATAGCCCGCGGGCAGTCGCCGGGGACGATATACTGGACATGATCACGCTCCTCCGAGATGTAGTGCCGTGTGACGCATGCCTTAGTACACTTATAGATGGTTTAACACACCATAGACACTGTATAAATTTTACCTACAGTAAGGAATCTATATTCTTTAATTTATTTGGATTTTTTGTCTAACTCTCCATAGAGCTCGCACATCACAACTCAGCAATGATTGAACAATCGAAACATCAATCGGATGAACCTGCCAGCTACAACAGAGGTTGGAGTTGGAGGAGTTGAAGGAATTTAGAAAACGTTAAATCACTCACACTATGATATAGATGCTATAAGCAGAATAACGGAAGAGTTGTGGTGGCCTTGTGGTTTGAGCAGTCGCCTGCTACGCAAGCGACGCAAGCTCGAATCCCAGTGGGGCCTGTACCGATGAGTTTTTCTAAAAACTTATATGCATTGAGTTCACACCACGTGCTTTATGGTGAAGGAAAACATCGTGAAGAAACTTGCATACGTCTGAGAAGTAATTCAAAGACATACAAGTACACGTACAAGTATGTATACTCTCTGTCACGTTGGCACTTAACCATATTCGGTGAATTTGGGTGTTGTTTCTACAATACCTGTGCTTACCCCTGCGGGGACCCTTCTGGGATAGCGTTGGCATATTTTATATATTTTTTTAGATTTTAAGTTAACCTATTCATCAAAAACAGAAATATAATAATACCAAAATGTTCCGTTCAAAACATTAGTAGGTGTAAATTTAGACCAATATTACCATCCATATAATATTGCAGATGAAAGGACTTGCTATTTGGATGGATTGTAATCATTATAGCCGTAGCAAATGAAAATAATTAAGGTTACTTTTAACCCTAACGCGGCCACCAACAATCGCTTAAATCTCACAATGGGTATAAAACACCCCTGGTATCCTAACACTGGAGAACAAAATGCAACAAATAGATATTTCGCTAGTAACTGGGCAATAAAAATTAGGGTATTCACGACCATGTTACATTGGTCTCCCACCCCTCACATTTAAAATGATCTTTGAAACTGACAATGTGACATTAAGGGTCGTTGTAAAATGGATTTATAAACAATGATTTATAATTCTGTAACAATAGTTTTATCTAATAAAACTGTATAAGGTGTATGAAACGTATATTTTTGGATTAAATACTATCTAGAATGATGTACAATATATTATATCTCGAGCATTCATTTTTGTGGACGCGTATTACCAAAGGTTTAATTCAAAATATCTTTATTCGATTAGTCTTTTTACAAAATATTTGCAAATCGTCAGAAAGACACGATTACATAGGTTGCTTTTACTGAGAAGAACCTGGCATGAAACTCAGTAAATACTATTTAAAAATATATATATTTACAGCTTTGAGTAATACAATATAAATAATAAAAATATATATAAGCCCATGGACACAGTTCCAGTGCACAAAAGTCGATATAAAAAAAAAATTTAACTAATAATAAGTACTACGAATTCATATATATTTCCAGTCACCAAAGCAAAAACCAACAAAAATCATGTACCTATGGAAGCATTTTCAGGAAATCCTTAAGCAGTTGGTGAAACTTATCGGTGCAAAACTTCGAATTGCAAGACATGCCTCTTATTTTATTATTTACTCGGACGTAGTTCCCGTTCCTGTGGGAGTACGGGGATAAAATAAAGCCTATGTTACTCGCAGATGATGTAGCATTCCAATGGTGAAAGAATTTTTGAAATCAGCACAGTAGTTTTTGAGTTTATTCATTACAAACATACACACAAAAATACAAATCCTTCCTCCTTATAATAGTAGTGTAGATATCCCTTCATCATCTAATAGTCAAACTAAATAAATCTCTCCCAATGTTATAAGCGATAACAACACGCCCCAGCAATTTATAGGAGAGGATTAATTCCCAACGATTGTTCCTGTCGGTCCGTATTACTGTTTAAGGCTTTCATTTTACATTCATGACGTCACACCACATGCAATAATCCTCTTCACATCACCAGGTATGGTGTGCAAAAACATTAAAACGTACTAATAGAATATTAATATTGTTCTGCAACTATGCCTTGCGGTTTTAAAAATATTACAGGTTAACTGATAGCTGTTTATCGTAATGCCTTACGTTAGAAATAGCCTATATAAGTTTTTTAATCATTTACAAAATTATCTTTTTTAATCGGTTGTTGTACGATGAGTTTTGTCAGTCTGTCAGTCAGTCTGTCAGTGAGTCTTAGCTGTCACTGACTAAGTACCTACTATTATTAATTTCATCAAATTTCATAAATAGTATGCTCACGCCATCCCAGAACGGTCCCCGAAGGGGTAAGCATAGGTATCGTAACAACTACACCCACATTTCACCGAATATGATTAAGTGCCAACGTGACAGAGGATGAGTCCATCGCCGTCTCACGCACTATACATACGTCTTTGAATTACATCTCAGAAATATGCAGGTTTCCTCACGATGTTTTCCGTCACCGTAAAGCATGTGGTGTGAAATCACTGCACTTACGTTTTTTAGAAAAACATATTGGTACAGTCCCCGTTGGGATTCGAATTCTTGCGTCGCTTGCGTAGCAGGCGACTGCTCTAACCCCGAGACCACCACGGCTCTCACAGCATCAAATTTCAATGTCTCGAAGATGTATTTATCAATACATTAAATAAACTCACTCCTTGAAACATCAGCTATCTAGAAGTTAAGGTCCTGTTAAAGTCGGTCCATACGTAACAGACAGACATACAAACAAACAGGCATTTTTTTGTTTTTTATGTAAATTGCGTAAAGTTCCAAATATGTATTTAGTGAAAAATCTGTTAATCTGTTTTTAATTACAAACATACACTTAATTTTTTTTATCTGCATAGATGATATATTTCAGAGTAACGTAAACTTGCTGACCCTACACGAGACAGTTGCAATCGCCCTTATCTATACCTTTGTATAAACAACATTCACGACCGTTTGTTGTGGAGCATCAACTTAAAACGCACCCCTATTGTTGGGCCTGAGTTTGACTGACAACGAAACACTACACCTATTGTGATGTGATCCTATGTGTGTGAGATACGCTTGCATGCGTCGGCATATTTTATAGACAACTGAATTGAGAACATAACAATTAAATAATAATTAATACCATGATAACACTAGCAATAGCTCATTCGTCATAAAAGTTAATTATTATTAAACTCAGTGTATTCATTACATACATAATTTTAGGTATTTACATCAAGACCACTATACACGAGCCGTAGTGGCCTTGAGGTTTGAGCAGTCCTGATACGCAAGCGATGCAAGTTCGAATCCCAGCGGGGCCTTTACCAATGAGTTTTTCTAAAAAACTTATGTACAATGATTTTTCACCACGTGCATTACGGTGAAGAAAAACATCGTGAGGAAACCTGCATATATCTGAGAAGTAATTCAATGACGTGTGTAAAGTGTCTGAGACGGCGATGGACTCACCATCTGTCACGTTGGCACTTAATCATCTTCGGTGAAAAGTGGGTGTTGTGATTACAACACCTCTGCCTACCCCTTCGGGGAATAAAGGCGTGAGCATATGTATGTATATATGTACCACTATACACCACTAGTTTGAATAATGTAATTTACTTGTCTAAGTTGACATTGACACTTACAATAGTTACTTAAGTGCGGAAGAAGGAAGTGATGTGCCTCTGAAGTTATTCATAAAATGTATACTAGCCTTCTTAGTAATTTAAATCTTAAACATAAGCGTATAAGATAGAATATAAGGAATCAACCGGAGATCATGAGCATAACTCAAATAGATCTATCTAATTATAAATAGGAAAGATTTGTATGTTTGTAATGAATTTGCTTAAAAAGTACTGGACCGATTTTAAAAATTCCTTTACCATTAGAATGCTACATTACTACTGATCAATATAGGCTATATTTCATCTCCGTACTCCCACGGAAACGGGAACTACGCGGGTGAAACTGCGTGACGTTCGCTAGTTAATTATAATAATATAAATACTAATACTGTATGCTTCAAAATGTATCGGTAGGTACTTCTACAAAAGTAAAGTAAGTATTCAAGAATCGACAAATTGATTTGAACTATAATAAAATAGATATACAAAATATATAGATATACAAAATAAATAGATATACAAGATATATGAAATAGATATACAAAAACACAAAACTGTGAGCACAATGCAATCTATAACATATTACAGCAATTATCACAAGTAATACACAGAAGACTGGCTGGCAGACAATAGCTATGATAGGGTTCTGAGTTTACTAAATTTATTTATTTTATTTATTTATTTATTTATAGTTAATTATTACGGACATACCAATTACAATAATTAACATTGACATTTTAGAACAGGGATCTTATGCCTTATAAAATATACACTTATAAAATCGTGGATACTCTCGCATACTTAACCACACAGAATCTCAAACATTCAGACACAATATAGTTCCATGCATCTGCGAACAAATCACATTCAGGGTTGGCATCTAGGAGGGCATTGAGCATGGTCAGGGTATAGCACACCGGAGACTGGGCTCTGGCTACAGTACGGCATGTCGGTTGAACGAACAATCTGTGCCGGCTGCTGGGTCGATGGCGCAGGTAATTGTTGGGCACGAATAGCCGACAGAAAAGTTCATGGAGCTCGGAACTTTCAAACTCAAAACTATACTAATATTATAAAACTGAATAATTAAGGTACTACTGAAAGCTTAGAAAAAGCAACAATATCCCGCGCTTGCTCTGATAGAAATGATATAAAATGTATGGGAAATACATAAATCAGTCACGTGACATATGTGATTGCCATACATTCTGTATCGTGTCTATTAGCGAAGCATGAGGATAATGTTGGTAGGCGTTTAACTGCATTAACATCACTACGACCAATAGGAGCGAAGCACAGGAAACGGGAAAATTATCACTGAGTACCATACTTATTATTGTTAAGAAATATGTAGTCTACATAATTTGGAATTCCCATTTCAATAATTTATTTCGCAAGGTCGGTATTAATAATTGCTATCGTATTTTACTTAGATAGTATAAACAACAGGCCTACATTTTATAATCAAGAAAATATCTTAATGAAAATTATGGACATGAAATCGCCAAACTGTGCCAAAATGTGGATATTGAAATGCTATATTCACAGCAGATTTTCAAGTGTATTACCAGATGTTTATAATTACTAACAGCTGTTTACGTTTTAAAATACATTAAATAACGCATACAATAAAGAAGTTGTACGGAAGAAAAAGGCGACAGACAGTCTGTCTTGGCTCCGAGGAAAATAATAAGAAAAAATCCTGAGCAGCTTGATTGAAAACTGCTGAAATGTAATTAATGAGCGCTGACCTTGCATGTGCAGTAGGTATTTTATGAGTCTATCTCTGCATACATGCACAGTGACCCCCACTATCCACTGAGCGCTCGTAACTCCTGACGGCACCTGTTAGTTCAGCTAAGAATAAATCCCTGTCCCTGGCAGCCCTAAGAAACAAAGCGAGCAAGAGAATTGAGATGTAGACTCACTCATTAATTTTCAAAGTCGGTAACGAGTATAGCGTGGCTAACGCTGGTAGCGGCGAGACAAAGGCGCGGATTCCAAGACTGACCAAGTGCTTGTAATGACAAAGCGGGTAATGTCACAAATTAAATGCATACAGAAGTCAGGTTCACTTACAAACAGGCGCAAACACGCAAAGTTACGAGCTTTTTGACCCAAGAGCCATGGTGGTTAACGTCGGCAACGCAAGATCGAATCCTAGCGGTGCCTGTATCAATGAGTTTCGTTTTAAACGTATGTGCATTGATTTCTGACTCTAGGTACTTTACGGTGATGGAAAACATCGTGAAAAAACCTGCATATGTCTGAAAAGTAATTCAAAGACGAATGTAGTGTAGTGCCTGAGACGGCGATAGACTCACCATCTGTCACGTTGACACTTAATCGTATTCGGTGAAAAGTGGCTGTTCTGTGAGTGGGTGAGCTCACACCTGTATTCGCTCGAAGAGGAACAGCCACTTTTCACCGCATAAGATTAAGTGGCAACGCAGACATATGCAGGTTTCGTCACGATGTTTTCCTTCACCGTAAATCACGTGGTGTGAAATCACTGCCCATACGTTTTTACAAAGCTCATTGGTTCAGGCCCCGCTGGGATTCGAACTTGCGACGCTTACGTAGCAGACGCCTGCCCAAACCCCACGGCCACCGCGGCTCTCTCGACCAATCTTCTTCTTCTTATCGTGTCGATGACAAACATTTTAAATTGTTCTATCAATTGATTTGAGTCCGAAGTCTATTTAATGATTTCCATATTGGTCATGGCAATTTATGTCCACGCGGGAGTCTCTCCTCAGGTGGGACTAAAGGAATAATTAGACATTCCAGAGGTTGTACCTCGCCCTCGATGGCTCAGATTCCAAGGGGTCAACACGCAGCACAAAGTTGTCTCTACCAATGCAGGAGGCCGACTTTCAGGCACCTTTCAATTTGGTGATAATGTTCAGCCGTGTAACACGCTCGACCATTGTCATTCAACCTACGTGACTGACAATGGCTCAGACAATCGGAAGAGACGCGTGAAAGCCTCTTTCAATTCAGATCACCGGATTCACTTGTGTTACGGATAAAAGTCGAGTGTTTAGTTTTAGTTTGGTAAGCATAATATTTTTGTCATTACTCAATTTGTTGGTCGAAGGAGCGCTTTGGAATATACATCTATACAGATAAATAAAACTGATGTGTATGTTTGTGATTACAAATTAACAGCTTATCACTAAATTAATATGAAAGTATATAGGGTACTACCATAACATATGCTCACGCCTGTATCCCTTGGGGGTAGGCAGAGACCACCGTTTGCCACATGCTACGATCCTTACATACTTCTTTCGCTTCATCCACATTCATGCATCTCTTCATACGCTTTCTTCGGTAAAGAGTGCTCCGAATTCGACCTTTCTCAAAATACTACTAATTTGGTCATAGTAGTTCTTCCTTGGACGCCCTAAATTTATTTCATTAATCGCCTTTCACTCATCCTTCGATATATCCTAACCATTTCAACATACTTTTTTCAATTCTGGTCACCACATCATTCTTCAACTTGCAACTGTCTCTTATCACACTATCGTAAATAAAATTAATTTAAAGAAAATACTTTTGTTCGAAATGTTTGTTTGTCTCGGCTAGACCGCTTTAAAAGGGACTTTAACTGACAGATAACTGATGTTTCTAAGAGTACATTACTTTAGGTATTAAGGTGCCGAGAAATGAAGCATAACACTAAATAAACGCGAGTGCAACCGCAGGGCACTGTCAGTAAACAATAAAACAAACTTGGAATATTTTACAGAATATTTGCGTGTGTTAATTCAATCTATAAAAAGGGGCCTACCATCATCGGATTAAGCAGAGCGCATTAAGAACTTCTGAGCTTTGACGTTCTATTTTAGTACCGTCAAAGCTAAGAAGTTCTTAAAACGCGCTGCTTAAACGATGACCTAAGTTATTTCAATACCTTTTATATTCATTAACACAGGAGCTATATAAAAAAGTATGTAATATTTCATATCAAATATTATCTGCACACACAATACTATTATTACAGATTCCGTCACGAGATATAAGCGTTCAGCAAAAATAGTGGGAGTAAAACTAGAACTTTATTCGCATCACTCCATACAGACAGACTCATAAAATAACTATAGAGAAATCAAGATCAGCGCTCGTATCTCTTGACGGCCATGTTAGTATATATAACAGCGGAACCCTAATATTTTTTTGAATGCTAGCTTAAGTTACTCCTTGTAACTAGTTGCAACATTAACAATCAGCCTGTAAAATACTTGTTAAAATCGGACCAGCCATTTCGGAGATTATCTAGAACAAACAGATAGACAGACGTAGAAGAAAATGGGTTTTTTATATCAGTACCGTGTACACTTTCATTTGTATTTAGTCTGAAGGTGTTATTTTGGTATTACAAACAGACACTTCAATTTTATTTATCTGTATAGATGTAGAGATTTCCTGTAATGTTCACTCTTAATTTCACCATATAACTAGTAGCTTAGTGGCATAAAGCAAGTACTGTAATCGCTCACTCCACAACGGCACATGCTCATTATTCTACGTGAACAATAAGTGTCAAACTTCTGTCACGGTAGTTGCTTTAATTAGTACACCGTCTAGAGAATTGTTCACACCTGCGCAAGCCATTTTAGACATTATACGCATGTAATATCGTCCACTGTTGCTAAGTAATGGTTAAGTATGGATGTTCGAGACAGTTGAATACACAGCTATATTTGTCATTCCTTTTAAGTGATCAGTTGTTGTGTTCCAGAATTTTAAAACTTGTCATACGATAATAGTCGTCTATCGATAAAATATTACATGTAGAGACAATACAAAACTTTATAAAAACATAGCCGTGGTGGCCTCGGGGTTTGAGCAAGCGCCTGCTACGCAAGCGACGCAAGTTCGGATCCCAGCGGGGCCTGTACCAATGAGTTTTTTCTAAAAAACTTATGTATAGTCATTTCACACCACGTGCTTTACGGAGAAGGAAAACATCGTGAGGAAACCTGCTTATATCTGAGAAGTAATTCAAAGACGTATGTGTAGTGTCCGAAATGGCGATAGACTCACCATGTGTCACGTGGGCACTTAATCAAATTCGGTGAAAAGTGGGTGTTGTGGTTACAACACCTCTGCCTACCCTTTCGGGAATACAGGTGTCAGCATATGTATGTATTTATAAAAACATATACATATGACATCATCTTCAAAAGTAAGTAATTTTAGTCTACTTTTTGTGAAGACGTAAAAAAACATTCCTTATCCTTTCCTGATGTCGGTTAATAAATAATATAAACACAAGTGTAAACGCCCCGCTAAATTGATCACGAGAGCACATTACACAAATCGCGAGGGCCATCAGAATCAGTTCCAATTGAATTTTCACCCTACACAGATTGCTGATGCTACTCCCGCGGGACAGGGCGCCTCACAATACTAACAATATTGTTGCTGGGATTTTTGAACTGGGACAATACTATTGAACGGGAAAACGGATGAACCAAAGAAATAATTATATATATATATAACGGCGATGGCGTTTATTCATCTTTTGTGTCTCCAAGACATATTTGTCTTTGTAATAAGACCAGTATTTTATTTAATTTATTTAAACATTCAATCAACATTATGGGATGTTCATGAAATTAAAATGATTAATTTGTTTAATAATTTTATTACATTATAAGTTATTATAAGAGACCTAAAAAACGATGGATGGATGTGTGAAAGATGACTGGCATGGGAATGAATACAGAATATGGCGGCTGATAGAGAGAAATGGACGAGAAGGACACATTGTGCCCAAATAACATGGGATAAGGACAGGAGGATGATGATGATTACATTATATTTGTCATAATACAGCTAAAATTACAAATTTCGAAAATTTTACTTCCTTTTAATGACATTAAAATCGTCACAATAACATGTTTATAGAAGTTACCATTACTTATATCACAGTCAATAGTGTGCAGTTTATTGTATCACTAGCTGTGCCCTTCGGTTTCACCCGGGTAGATTTAATTTAATTCCCCTAGATGTTTTTTTAAATGAGGCCTAATTTACTCATTGTAATATTAGCTATCTGCCAGTGAAAGTCCCGTTAAAATCTGTCCAGCCGACAGAATGACAGACGATAGAGAAACATTATTTTCAAAAGTTTTTTTTATATCAGTACCGTATATAATTTCGTATGCATTTAGTGGAATGATGTTATTCTGAAAATACAAACAGACACTTCAATTTTATTTATCTGTATAGATATAGATTTATCTTCTTCTCTAGCATGCTTTTCACCTATCCTTAATGCGGCTTTAATTTGCAAGTCACGATTAACTTGTATGTAAACGTTTTACCATTGCAACCAGTGATGCACCCAAGATATCGTAACACAGTAGCACCCTACACCCAGCGCCCCAAACAATTGAATCGCGTATATTATTAATGGCAACTTAAACTATGGTTACTCAAACAATATGCTTCGAGCTTCGTTAGGTTTACGAATAAAAGTCCGCGGGGTGTCTGGGTTAGGAAACGGGGTAACATTTGATTGCATTACTGATTTTTTTAATTCCTCTTTGTAAATAGGTTTAAGTTTAAGTACGGAATATTTTTTGCTTAAGCCGGATGGAGATTTGGATGAAAAACGCTGGAAGAATGAATATATTTCAACATAACATAGTATATTAAAATGGCTATCAAACATAATATTACTTAATTCGAATGTCATCAATTAAACACTTATTTTCTATCTTTAATTTGCTGATCTATGGAATGTGATTGGATTGGATACCTCTCCTTACCCCTACGAGGACCCTTCTGGGATGGCATGAGCATATTAATTTAAAAACAACTTGTGTGCAGTGATTTAACACATGCTTTAAGGTGAAGGAAATCATCGTGAGGAATCCTGCATACGTCTCTGAATTACTTCTGCTGGACTGGATGAACAACTCACCTTACCGAGGACCTGTCTTATGAGTGTGTTTTATTTATTGATCGCAGTTGCTTTTGTGGTATAATAACGTGTTCGTGGTGCCTGAAGAATATGTCATAATTCCCGTGTCATCATCTCCCTGGCCTTATCCCATACACTGTTGGGGTCGGCATTTAATTCAACCCGATGTGACTGATCACTTGATTTTTATACGAAGCGACTGCCATCTGACTTTCGCAGCTCCTTTAACGAGGATAATCTGTTGTCAGACTATTTGGGTTAAACCAGTTGGACCGACGGCTTATCGTGCTCTCCGAGGCACGGAGGGAATTCGGGCGGTCACCCATCCAATTACTGGCTAGAGAGAGGTTGCTTAACAACGCTGATCGAATGATTTGCGCAATAGCAACTGTGCCACGAGCTCATCCATAATTCTCGTGTGTATTGTCAAAATTACTAAAGAGTTATTCTTAAAACAATTGGTTGAAGTTAACGAGCTAAAATGTACTAAAACACGCTTGTTCGACAACAATGGCTGAACAAAAATGCAATCCCGTGACTTGTCGGTATAAATCCTGCTAAAAATATTAACTTTGTACCTTTATTGCTTTCCATTGACACACACAAAGGTCTCAAGTACTTTCCCAACGTTTCAGCAAAATATGCCCTAATTATTGCCTGAGAGAACTTAATTTGGGTTATAAAGGTAGTCATTAAAATTTGTTATGACGAAAGTTTTAATGAATGCACAATTAATCAATATAATGAGGTTACAAATCCCAAATAAGGCTGTTATTTGTCAGTTGAATTATTAAATGTTTCTGAGTGTCCAAGTTACTGTGATAGAAGAAATATACGGCTTTAACAATGACTAGATGATGTCACGCGGTTTCACCGGCGTAGTTCCTGTTCACGTGGGAGTACGGGGATAAAATATAACATATGTTACTTGCTGATAATGTAGCTATCCACAGCTGAAAGAATTTTTCTAATCGGTCCAGTAGTTTCGGGGCCTTTTCAATATAAACATACTTACATACAAATATTTCCTCTTTTTAATATTAGTATAGATACAGATAATAAGAGGAGTTATCGAAGCATTACCGGGTTATAAAAAAAAAAATTAGGGCTTGCATTAAGTATTATGTTATAACAACAAGTTATTATGTGGCGTCCGAAGGCATTTTCATAAAATATACTATTTATTTATTTATTTATTTATACATGTATTAATTAGAACGGCTAAAAGCCAATTATACTAATTAAGAGTAATATTCATTCATTCGTTCCCCTCACAATACTCCAGGCATACTGACATTATCGTCTGCCATTGATCCGCTCCACATCACAATCAGGGTTGGCGCCCAAGAGAGCGTTGAGAGCGGAGAGAGTGCGGGGGACTGGGGAGTGAGCGCGCGCCACTGTGCGACTTGTACCCACTGCAAATAAACTGTGTCTCCGGCCGCGTATGTAGTTGTTAGGAACAAATATCCTAGACAACTCTTCATGCAGCTCCGGAGCATCTGATTTTCCATGTAGGACCTTGCACATGGTTTTAAGTTGGTCAAAGTTCCTCCTAACCTCAAGGGAATTATAACCCAAAGAGCCTAGAAGAAACCTAGTAGGATACATAAAAGGATAATAACCATTGACACGTTTATAGAGGTACCGCAAAAAAACTATACGCAAGCGACGCAAATTCGAATCCCAGCGGGACCTGTAGCAAAGAGTTTTTCTAAAAAACTTGTGTACAGTGATTTCACACCACGTGCTTTACGGTTAAGGAAAACATCGTGAGGAAATCTGCATATTTCTGAGAAGTAATTCAAAGACGTATGAAAAGTGTCTGAGACGGCGATGGACTCACCATCTGTCACGTTGGCACTTAATCATCTTCGGTGAAAAGTGTTTTGATTACAACACCTCTGCCTATCCCTTCGGGGAATACAGGCGTGAGCATATGTATGTATGTATGTATATACTTAGAAACAAAATTGCTTTATATAAATTGAAACATATTTCCACCTCGTTGTGCTATGTATTATTCGGATATAAAAAGTATTAATCAGGTCTTTGGGATACTCATTAATCCGATATGATGTATTTATGGAAAATAATTAAACATGTTTATCATATTATTATAATTATTATAAAGAAACGTAGATTATTTATTATCTTCTAATATAACTCGTATTTCAATTATAATTCCTGACATGTCGTGAATAATTACAGATTATTTTGAAATACGAATAATATTACTTTACTAAATTAATAAAAATATACAAATATTTTATAAAATGAAATAAAAAAACCTCCAACAACATTGTTGCTCGTATTCATTATTGCACAAATCACTAAATTACAATACACGCGCACAGATATCATTGTTTTCCCTCTTTCAAGTGAGATCCTATAACCTTGCGGTCAAAAATATGCCCTCGAAAGTATTCCTTACAAATTACCTTGGAATGTCGACACAGAAAACCATACGCAATTCTAAGCCTTATTTGAATGCCAATAAGGCGTTGCAAAATGTTCAAGCCCGCAAAATTAAATAGGTGCAAGTATATCGAAGTCAGACAAATGAAGTCATACGTCAAAAACGTCAATCTCGCATCGGTCGGTTAACCCGAACAAGCCGGCACAGGCTCGACGTTTACGAGACAATATTTCAATATACTTACGAGAGGAGGCATCGTTGTCCATTTGTTTCGACATGCGAACATTGGGCTGCAGAATTCTGGTTAAGAATTAAGACTGTTTTATTATGAGCTCTCTGGACATTACTGACAAACTATGTAATAAATATTACACGTAGTGTCATAGAAAGCTCCACGGCTCATTTGAAAGCATCAAATTATAGTTTGAGGTTGTTGCATCTTTAATATAGGCTTCCAACACCTTTTTTACTTTTTTTTCTACCAAAATGGCAAACAAGTATTCAGCTCGACTATTATTACTCTTCGTATCTTTTATGGGTAACATCTTAATGGTATATTATGGCATGTAGCAGTAATACACCTTATAAGTCACCTTATAAATAATATAATCACTATACTACCAACTACCAACATAATAAAATAATAAAGAGTCCCACTATACAATTAGCCCCCTGAGACCTTTCTCGCAGGAACACAAATCTTTGGCAGCAAAATATTCTAGTTATACCAAACCTCTGCTGATGTTACTAACGGACGTCACGTGGTTTCACCCGCGTAATTCCCATTCCCGTGGGAGTGCGTGAAAAAATATGGCCTATATTTCTAACTGATAGAGTAGCTATCCATTGCTGAAAGAATTTTTCAAATCGATCCAGTACTTTTTGAGCCAATTCGTTACAAACTTATGTACTACTTACATACAAATCTTTCCTCTTTATAATATTAGTATAGATATAGATTTATATCTATATTAGAACAATTTTGTTTAGTTTGCAAAATATGCTCACGTCATCCCAGAAGGGCCCTCAAAGGGTTACCCCTTTGAGGGCTTCAGAGGTGTTGCAACAACAACACCCACTCTTCACCGAAGATGATAAAGGGCCATCGTCACAGATGGTGAGTCTATCGCCGTCTTAGGCACTATATTATGTCTTTGAATTAATTTTCAGACATGCAGGTTTCCTCACGATGTTTTCCTTCACCGTAAATTATGTGGAGTGACTGAACTTAAGTTTTTTGAAAATCTCATTGGTACAGGTCCTGCTAGGATTCGCTCGAACCCAACGGCTCTTAGTTTGATCTTGAACTATGCTAAGATTAGCAGGCTTAAGTGGCAATGGGCAGGCCACATTGCTCGAAGGACTGATGGCCGCTGGGGCAGTAGAGTTCTCGAGTGGAGACCACGTACCGGCAAGCGCAGCGTAGGGCGCCCCCCCGTGAGATGGACGGACGATCTGGTCAAGGCCGCGGGGACCCGCTGGATGCAGGCCGCTTCCAACCGGGTGAGGTGGAAATCATTGAGAGAGGCCTATGTTCAGCAGTGGACGTCCTATGGCTGATATGATGATGATGATGATGCTAAGATATTTACAAATTCCAGGTTCAGATCGTGCCTATGGAAAACAGTCTCGGTTTAACACACAAAAGCCACAAAGCGTTGCGAGTGAGGTCTGCGAGAGACAATCATAATGCAAAACGATTTCTTTTATATCTTATTCTTCCCCTTTATGTTTGTACGGTGGGAACAAGATACGTGCCAAATTAGCTTTCAAAGTGTGTTTTCAAATCAAATTCAAGTGCTTATATACATACATACATATGCTCACGCCTGTATTCCCCGAAGGGGTAGGCAGAGGTGTTGTAATCACAATACCCACTTTTCACCGAAGATGATTAAGTGCCATCGTGACAGATGGTGAGTCCATCGCCGTCTCAGACACTATACATACGTCATTGAATTACTTCTCAGAAATATGCGGGTTTCCTCACGATATTTTCCTTCACCGTAAAGCACGTGGTGTGAAATCACTGTACATAAGTTTTTTATAAAAACTCATTGGTACAGGCCCCTCTGGGATTCGAACTTGCGTCGTTTACGTAGCAGGCGACTCTACTCTACTAGTGTAGAGTAGAGAGCAGTGCTTAGATATTTCTCAATATTGTCTCCGTTAATTATATCAAACTTTTTCTTTAGCACCCGGAGGATATAGGCAACTGGGACCACCAGCTAACTGGAACCACGTTTCCAGCTGCCTCATTCGTTCCAGCACATCTTAGGCACTCAGAGTACCTATGGCTAGTTTTAAGTCACCGCGTTGACGTAAACGCAGATTTGTACACACAACGATTCTGCATTCGACTCCCGTTATTAGCGAACGAAAATTAGGTGGTCAAAATTATGGGACTCCAAAATGGTGTTAAGCTTTTGAAGTGCCTTCGTATTTCACTAGGGTTGGAACTGATAGTTACCACGAGCTTTACGATGAAGGAAAACATCGAGAGGCAACCAGCAATTTCCAAATTCAAAAATGTAAGTAATGTGTATATCTGAGACGGTTATCAACTCTTCCATTAAAGATGTAAGCTAACGCACTCGAGCCTAATATTTTTCTCGCCCTTTTAATAATGAAGGTCGCCTATAAAAGCAATACAACCCGAACCCATGGAGCGGTCAAAACGTTTACAGAATGACCAGTAAATCAGTTCACTAATCCGACAGACCCCAGTCCGCGTCCCACTGAGCATGTTTATGTTTCCCAGCCAAATTACATGCTGTATTCTATAAACTGGGTTGCACAAGAATTCTATCAGTTGATCGATGGACGAGGTACCCTTTGTGACTTGTACTTTGTCAAACTAAAAAAAAGTCTAAAAAATTTTTAGGATAATTCTATTGGAGATAAAAGACGTTAAAATTATGGGACTTTACCAGAAATAAGTACTAAAAACCCCTTTTTCCGTAGCCAAATGTTACAAAACGGAACCCTTATGGATTCGTCTTGTCTGTCTGTCTGTCCGTCCGTATGACACAGTCACTTATTTCCGAAACTATAAGAGTTCTATTGTTGAAACTTAGTAAGTAAATGTATTCTGTGAACCACATTAAGATTTTCACACAAAAATTAAAAAAATCAATAAATTTTGGGAGTCCCTATACTTAGAACAGAAACTCGAAAAAAAATTTTTCTTCTATCCCATACATGTAGGGCATCTAGGTAAAGCTATTAAAAAATGATATTGATGACGATTAAATGCCAACGTGACAGACGGTGAGTCTATCACCGTCTCAGGCACTATACATACGTCTTTGAATGACTTCTCAGACATATGCAGGTTTCCTCACGATGTTTTCCTTCACCGTAAAGCACATGGTGTGAAATCACTGCACATAAGTTTTTAGAAAAACTCATTGGTACAGGCCCCGCTGGGATTCGAACTTGCGTTGCTTGCGTAGCAGGCGACTGCTCTAACCCCGAGGCCACCACGGCTCTTGATGTTAATGATATTGAGGTTTCTAATATATGTATTTTTTCTAAACTGAATAGTTTGCGCGAGAGGCACTTCCAAAGTGGTAATATGTGTATACCCCTTTAACATTTAAAATAAGAAAAATATAAAAATATATGATGTACATTATATTATATATTACCATGCAAACTTCCACCGAAAATTGATTTGAACGATCTAGTAACTTTTTTGTCATAAATCGTAAATCGGTACGGAACCCTGCATGGGCGAGCCCGACTAGGGCTTGGCCGCTTTTTTTCAATATAGAAATTCAAATAACAATAAATACGGCTATTTATTAAACATGTGTATAAAATAGTGTAGACGTTAAACTAAATCCCAAATTAAGAGCAGTTTGTGAAGCTGGGCCAGGAATCGTACCAAGCAGAACCATAAATTCATACTTGTATTGTTGCATGGAGCTGCGGACAACGGCCCTTATAAACAGGCTAAGAGCCATTCACAGGATCGTAAATAGCCATAAATAGTCGTAAATGGACGGAAACACGAACAACCACAATTGGTGTAAATACTAGACTCAAAATGTAAGTGTGGCATCATCAGCTATTTGCATAATTTCATAGAATATTTGCATAGAAAGATTAGAGTAACTCCAATACAAACACTGTATAGAGTGTATAGACATCTTAGGAGTCCGGGCACAGAGAAAAATAAGATACTTATGGATGAAGATGTCAGGTATATAGTAATGTTAGCTCCACCTACCAAATTTGATTTGGCGTATATATTTTTTGGGGTGGACCACTTAGAGGTACGAATAAAAGTTTACGTCGTTATAAAACCTACCGAATAGACACAAAAACTTCATGAAAATCGGTCAAGTCGATTCAGAGGAACTTTGTTAAAAATACTGTGGCGATTTTCCTTAGTTTCGATAAATCCATACATACAGATTGAAGTGTCACTTCCTTTGTAAGGAGATCTGTGCCTTTTTTATTTTTTGTAAAGTTATGATTCCGCTATTATATATGAAACCGGTTCACAGAGCTAGTCCTTAATATACATTTGTCTTTGATAAATATAATTTTCCCTGAGCCTTGGATAAATCATGGTCAACTTGAAAGCAGAAAGGGTTGCGATGCTTGGATGTCACAAGCACAGTCCGAATGTACAAACAGCGCCAGCACCACAACCGCAAACTTGCCTCGTGTTTGCTAACCTAGCGTGTCGGTCTCGATAAGTTTCATTATTTATCTGGTATTGTTCCCAGCTCATAAACAGCGGGGTTTTACGACCACGCCAGAGTCACTTTCTTAACAACTGTTAGTGGGTAGTAAACGCTAGCCTTTGAATTAAGATTTTAGTTGTATGTGAGAAACATCTCTGGGATTCTTTCGCATTGTGTCAAGATACTTCACGGGAAGTATACGTGCTTGATGTGTTATTAGAGAATTATTAAACTTGTGATTTGTCCAATGACAATTAATAAATTTGTAATTTAATATTGCAAGCCATTATCTTTGGGTACAATTGCATTTCTCCGTTCCTTATATTGTGACATCCAAGCTACTTTGTTATCTTTTCATCCAGTATTCAGCTAAGGGCCATTGTATCGACACTTTCCATGTTTCGTAGTTTCCAAAAAAAAGGGATGTGACAAGAAACTTGTTGGTTATACCATTTTACTGTTCGTTTAGTACATAATAATTATTTACTCAGTATTTTTGACAGGAAGCGCCATATTTACATGAGAGTTTGGTACAATTATTATACGTAGCTTAACACTTTATAGTATGGGAGGGCTTTCGGGGTTTCCTTCAAATACTTTGACGGTAGTAAGTTTAATGGGAGGTTGCACAGCGACAAGCGACACGATGCTATACTAGCTATGGTACATACATATGTAAGCAGAGATGTTGTAATCACAACACCAATTTTCACCGAAGATGATTCAGTGCCGACGTGACAGTTGGTGAGTCTATCGCCGTCTCAGAAATATACAGATTTCCTCACGATGTTTTCTTTCACCGTAAAGCACGTGGTGTGAAATCACTGTACATAAATTTTTTTAGAAATACTTATTGGTACACTATTGATACAAATTAATATACCAATAAAAACTAAGTTACTCAGTTTCCCCTTTTCGTAACAATATTCATTAATGTTTCGCTACTATTCGCCGCAACGTCAATCGTAAAACCTTCCTCCATAGACGAAATATCGAACACAAAAATATTTTTTCAATTCAAACGTTCAAGTGAACAAACAACTCTTCAAATTCGTAATTTAGTATAGATTATTCTGAAAGAAATTCATTTGCAATATGTTTAAATATTTTCTATCTTCTCAAGACGTTCATTCGAATCTCTGTTTAAAATTACAACTTAGAAACTACAAAACTCAAAGAGAACTCTCTCCTATACATCAGCTCTCGCATCTCACTCAAAGAGAACTCTCTCCTATAGATCAGCTCTCGCATCTCACTCAAAGAGAACTATCTCCTATAGATCAGCTCTCGCATCTCACTCAAAGAGAACTCTCTCCTATAGATCAGCTCTCGCATCTCACTCAAAGATAACTATCTCCTATAGATCAGCTCTCGCATCTCACTCAAAGAGAACTATCTCCTATAGATCAGCTCTCGCATCTCACTCAAAGAGAACTCTCTCCTATAGATCAGCTCTCGCATCTCTTGGTGGTATGTTGAAGCCTTACCACTCAGCTATTGTTGGTACACTAAGCTCCATAGATTTACAAAGCCCAACCCCAACCCATGAATCCCAAAAAGGAAATCACGATACATTTCTATCGGTAAGTGTGTATTTGACACTTCCCATCGTATTTTCAGTAACATGTTTATTAACAAAATACTTAAACTAACATTTGTTGTTGATATTGGGAAGCTCTACAAGGGAGATCTTTACGGTTATTCTCATTGTTGTTGATTCCAGAGGTGGCATGTATGGTGAAAGTCTACTGGTTGGTCAGTGCTTACGGCACAGATGAATGGAATTAATTCTACATCAGAAAACCATTTGGAAATTAACTGTTTCCTCAATTTCTTACTTCAGCCTGTGAATATAAGACTTAAGAAACACATCAGAACATTTAATTGAGGATAATGATTCGTAAATGTTTATTTGTTTTAAAGTTTTTAATTCATATAAAGTCATGGATCGATGTGATCAATATAAGTGGGTACGTTAAGTCGTATGTATGTAGATGTTGATATATTTTTGTGTTTAGTTCACCTCGTAGGTATTGTAACATATTGATGTCAGTCCGATGCAAATACAATAAAAGCGAGCTTGTTTCACCATAAAGCTGGCGCATGGCTCAGTGGATTTGTGATCGCTGGACCAATTTACTATATAATATTATAAAGCTGCAGGGTTTGTTTGTTTGTTTGAACACGCTAATCTTAGGAACTACTGCTGTTAGGCATTTTCAAAAAAATTTGGGATCCGTAAGAAAATTGTGATTTTGAAACCCAAAGTGTACAATCGAAAACCTATTTATGCGTGCGCTGCAAAAACTATTGACAATATAACAAAATGATGTACCACTGGTTTGTAGGTCTTATTAAGATCTACAAAAAAGTCTGCGAGAGCACATATCTAACTATCATAGTTTAGTCACAATAATTGCTTTAATGTTCATGAAAAATATTAAATCGTCTGAAGAAAGAAACTACGTTAAATGTGTAGCGTAATATTAATATTATATAAAACTAAATATACACAATAGAAACCGTGGAGCATAAATATTATCTAATACGTGTTATTACATTTATATATTATTTATTCATCTTAGACAAGAGAGTAACAATAAATTGCTTAAACAAATCCTTGCACTTACAATCCCATTATTCCAATCACAAACCCAACAATGTTAATAAAGATTTTCCTCGATATTGTTCCCGTCGCACAGACAGACAGACAAACAGCCCCACGCGAGTGTAAAGTGGTGCTTACACAACCCTGGTTTGTTTAAGTAATGGACTATGCCAGGAGCAATGCTTTCACGGTGGAACTGTGGAGCGGTGGCAATGACGATGCCAATATACATTTATTTATATTTAATTTCAAAATTTTTATTTACATATTTATCTCATTGCACTTATTCTTATATACACTATATATTTCTATGTGATACGTGATAGAGATACATTCTGGCATAGGGCCAGCGCGGATATTGCAGTGGGTGGGAGGTATAGGTCCGAGTTTAAGAACCAATACTTTTAAATGTGCAGAGTACCTAGTGCGAGTTTTCTAAAAATCGCCGTCACAAGTCATCGCGTCGACGTATACGCAGATTTTATTAGAATCGAAAGAGCGCCGTCTGTCGGCCTAAATATAGAACTATTATGAGCCCATACAAATCATATCAAAAGTAGTCATTTTATAACACGAAATTCGAAGTATCCATACTATTTTTCTGTGTGCGTTCTTCATTCGTAACGGGGCCTGCAATAAACCAAGATGCACATGCAAATTAAAACAAATATTTGAAATGTACGTAAATATTTAAAAGGTATCGCGGCCGTTCTTGCGCCTTCGATTACGACAATTGAGCGATCGGCTTCATTGTCGTTTTCACTAAAATGTGAAAATATTGTTAAAGCTTCTTAAGGAACATAAATTAAATATGCAATTTTCGATTCCACAGCAGTCTGTCCAACCATAATGCCTACCACAGAAGTCAGAAGTCGTCCTTTATTTTCATAAACTACCCACAGTGTCCTTCTAAGAACAGACACACACCCACTAAGTGGGCCTATGATCATTATTTGACCAAATTATCACTTTTAACCAGGGTCCTGCCGCATAACAATGCTACCTTGTATCCTCGGCATACCTAGTTTGTTCTTGTTAGTAGAATGGTAGCTGATTTGAACTGAATGTAAGAGTTTTGCCGCGGAATCATATTGGTTTGATTTTCCTCGTAAAAGGGGTTACGAAGGTCAGATGGGAGAAATTGACTCTAAAAATGTAGATGTATTAAAATAGGATAAGGAGAGGAAGATGATTTGTTTTGAAGTGGTTCACAAAACACTGAGAGAGCTTGCTTGCTATGTAAGCAATTCAAGTTACAATCGGGATCGTGCCATTTCGGGCATTCAGACATACATGCAGTAACCAGTATTGAGCTTCAGATAAAATAGTGGGAAGAACTGCGTATGAACTTGTCCGCCCCCTCGTCAATCAAACCAAAATAAACATTTTGCGGCGCTTTCAACGCCATTTTCAAAAATTCGTGACGCTATATGTAAGCTATCGCAGATTACCAACTGCTACAATACTTATACCTCGCTCATTCATCACTGTAGCATCTGTAATGATATTTAAGCCTGTAAGTCTGTTGTCTCAACATACCAATGCCAGTTAAGCCTTGCAAAAGACCGAAACAGGCCCGTAAGCAAACACACACATTCTAACAGGCAAATAACGAGCGTTAACCCACTGTGGCCGATCTAATTCCATTCTTTATCCGGTCAATTAGCACCTTCGAAACAAGACGGTGAAGTACCAAGGGTTGCCAGGTTATATGTATACGGACATTTATTGGGAAAGATTTTCTAGGTCGCGTACTCGAACTCCTTTTGATCCCACGCGAGTGGCACCCTTGGTGTTGCAAATGCTCAATGACTGGAATACCGCTGCCTACCACCGGGTGGTCTGTATGACTGCCAAGTTTGTTTAAATTAAAAAAGCCTTTATTTTCGCTTTAAGATTATCGAGGAGGAGCTCGTGGCACAGTTGCTATTGCGCATATCATTCGATCAGCGAAGTTAAGCAACCCTAGCCCTAGCCAGTAATTTAATTGGTGACCGGCCGAGTTCCCTCCGTGCCACGGAGAGCACGTTAAGCCGTCGGTCCTGTTTGTCAATTTATCATTTTTGGCAATCGTTACAGGTCAGTCGGAGGCCTAAAATAGTCTAACAACTGGTTTAACCCAGAGCACAGATTTTCCTCGTTAAAGGGGTTGCGAAGGTCAGATGGCAGTCGTTTCATATAAAAATCAGGTGATCAGTCACATCGGGTTGAATCAAGTGCCGACCCCAACAATGTATGGTATAAGGACAGGGAGATGATTTCGCTTTAAGATTATCATCATGATAATTTTGTCTGATTTCATTGTGCCTTTAATATCTAATACAAACATATTATTTAAGGTTTGGCTGCTCATAAACTTTCAAAGAAGGTGCACTTCATCTGGTAGGAGCCTCTCGTAACAAGCTGGAGACCTTTTCTCCCTCAGAGAGTAATCATTGCTGTTCATCTTAGCTTTAAATACTCTTCCTTATTTGTATAATAACGCCTTTGGTTAAATAAATGTATTTAAAGTTCAAGGTATTTTTTTTTTACGATATGGTCTCTCGCAGCTTGTAGGGGGGAGTTACCTCCACTGCTTAACCGGACTAAAGGGCGAGACCCAAGGGCCTCCAGCCGAGCTTAAAAAAAAAAGTTTAAGTTAAAATGGCATTTTGTATTTCAAAATCTTACGAACAAACTGGCAACCCAGGGAGGCTCAAAAATGCGTTGTTTACAGTATAATGCCTTAACAACCGCTGTTAAGTGTTTAGGCATACACATATTGTATCTGGTTTACTTGTAAGATTGGTAGCTTTGTACCTATTGTTTCTTGGAATCAACACTTGTTAATTTAACTTTTTTGAGTGAGCATTAGTCGTGTTAGTGAGTAATAGTGTTACATTATTAATTCTAGTTAACTATTGTGATGGGTTTGGGGAAATGTTTTGTATGGAAACATATTCCATTATAAGATATTTAGACATGCATTCCCCGCGCATGTATTCCCCGAAGGGTAAGGCAGAGCCACTTTTCGTCCAAGATGATGAAGTGCCAACGTGACAGATGTTGAGTCCCATCGCCATCTAAGATACTATACATACGTCATTGAATTACTTCTCAGAAATATGCAGGTTTCCTCACGATGTTTTCTTTCACACGTGGTGTGAAATCAATGTACATAAGTTTTTTAGGAAAACTAATTGGTACAGGCCCCACTGGGATTCGAACTTGCGCGTGTGCGTAGCAGGCGACTGCTCAAACCTCAAGGCCACCACGGCTCTAGGTTAGTCTATCACATAATATAGTCTTCTTTGCAAGTAACTGATTTGAGGTAGGTAGTGATGTTGGAATGTTGTGTACTTGTGATAGGGTCGCCAATACTACAAACATCTTCGATGCCAATAAGCCAGACTTACCATCAGACAGACCGCATGCAATCACCTTCGCGGCACAAAACAAACTTAGATATACATACATATGCTCACGCCTGTATTCCCCGAAGGGGTAGGCAGAGGTGTTGTAATCACAACACCCACTTTTCACCGAAGATGATTAAGTGCCAACGTGACAGATGGTGAGACTATCGCCGTCTCAGGCACTTCGCAGCATTAATTCCACGACACATCCCCTCCATCAAATTACCACTACATTCAATACTAATCCTAAACTTATCGGTAAATCAAAGCTCGAGTTGACACACATTTCTGTTCTCACGATATGTTGATTGCGATGACAGATGTCACCAAAATGTCAATGCGACTAAACCAACGGGCCTAGTTCGGCAATAGTACATGATGTTGAGCAACTTTTGACATTATACCGAGAAGTGATACTTTTATAGAGCGGTAGAGAAGCCATGAGAGATGTTAATGACCCAACTGAGAGTTGCACACGTCACGTTAGATCCTTAAAATATTGAGTGAAAAGTTGGTGTTCTTACTCATACTTATACTTGTGAAACTGCCTCGTTGGTCTAGTGGTTAGTACGTTCGCCTGCCGATCACGAGGTCCCGGGTTCGATTCACGGGTCCGGTCATAAATTTATATTGGGGTTTTCTGTCAAGAAATTCACAATAAAATGCCCGGAGTTTGGAAGTTGGCAGTGTTTACACCCCCGCCTCGGGGCGCACGTTGCACCGTTGGTCCTCCCCCTGATATCTCTCCGGTCGTGTCTGATTGCCTCCCCACTATGAGAGTGAGGGAATAAAGAGTGCACCTCTATTTGCGCACACACGCCTGAACTATAATATCTCCTGCGCATATGGCTGATCCTCGTTGAGATTAGCCGCCGTAGCCGAAATTCGGTAGGATATCATTACTAATTCTTGTGAACAGGTGCTGCTTGTGAGGGCTTGTCATCTAAAGCTACGAGATACGTAGTACCTACTTTTAGTTTTTATATATTTTTAATCGATTTGTGTCCACTAGGCTTATGCTTTTATGATTTATATTGTATTACTCAAAATTGTATAACTAGAATTTTTTTGAAAAAGAAAACTTCCGAACCTGACGGTAGCATGTATAAACCTGGGTAATCATGTCGTTCTAACGATTTGAAAGTACTTTGTTAAAAGTCTAATCAAATAAAGACATTTTTGAATTGAACTGCCTAGATAGTAGCTGGGGTCGTCCCCAACTTGGGCCGCCAACTACCCCGGGACCGATCCTAATAGCTATAAAATAAACTATAGATTTTTGTATAAAGACTAAATTAGAAATCTCGTTGATCTAAGTGACCAATCATGTAAAAGTTGGAGGTTCCGAGGAGCCTTATAATAATACTTTAATCCATGGGTATGTTGCTAGAAGCAAGGTTTTACTTCCAAAACACACGACTCTACTTACCTAATTGGTAGCTAAGAAATATGAGGAGGACAAAGCATGTCTTATGGATTAAAGAAGACACATATATTATTATGCAGATTCTTAAGTCAGGATAATTTTACATTGAATGATTATTGCATAACAATGGGAAACATAAACTAACATAAACATAATTCTAACGGCGTACAATATTCGTGGTTCCCTCACGTCACAGGGGTTGTCAATCAAAGGAAAATAATAATAAAAGGTGACATATGCCCGTCAAAAGTTGTCCCAAATCGCATCGGACCCGATGACCCGAACTAACGACTGTTACCAAAATCCGAAGCAATTTGTTTTGTACTATTTCTCTAACGCCGACACCCGGTCCGTCCCTGGACGTAACCCTTCGATGCAGACGCGACAAAGCGGCCAAGACTTTCCTTAGAACTCCATACAATAGCCTCTAAAATAAACTATCATATAATATCAATAATGTGTTCACGTAAGCACGGACACATGTATTTTAAATACGTATTATTCGAAACCAGTTAATAAATTTAGTAAAGGGGAAGGGGTTCAGGTGTACATTGTCGTATGGATGTTTTTCTATGGCGTTTGATTGAAATTCCCATGCCTCTGTTTTGGTAACAATAGGCGACTGTATCGATTGTAGGGTGATGAGACAGTTCGATGTAGAATCGTTGTGACGTGTTTTCTTAGTTATGACGCGAGCGTGACGTGTTATGTGAACTTATATTTGAATTTAAATGGATTTAAATTGACAAGTATAGTTTGGGTTCAACGGTGATTGAATGAATTAACGAATAGAAATTGATGGAAATAAATATATTGCGTATAAAAATTCAAACTAATTTTGAACATAAGAAAATTGAAAATCTCATTACGAAACATGGTTTAAACCAAGATTAGACCAATCTCGCACAAAAACTATTTTTTAATACTTATCTTAAGGATTATCTTAGACTATATGTATAGAGGGGATCTAATTGTGAATGTTATAAGGTGACGATTAAACAACACAGCTGATTTAAACCAATCATCGTTTTGCTGGCATTCCAACAGTACCCAGCCGGTATTCATCAAACCTATTCTTAATCTATCTGACATTGACATTTAGCAGTACCTCCTAGAGCCTTAATTAGGAACGCACAATTGCAGTGACATAAAAGTGCTATCCTCAAATTATTAAATCCAGCACCTGTACATACTAGTACAAGCGTCGTAAAAGATGCATCACATGCCCGTCCCAATAACTCGTCCCATTGTGGGCCAAGTTATTAAATGGCCCTTCAATCAACTTTTACGAGTTATGTCCCATAAAAATATTTAACTATTTGTTTGCACGTAATATTAAGTATAAGCACCATTATTCGCGATGTAAGCGATTGTCATCTCTATAGCTCTAGTCATAAGGGTTAATTGGATGTGTGATCAGTCTCGCAGACCCCAAACGTTATTGTAACGGTTAGATTAATTAGTATAAATATTAGTATTGTACGGCAAAGTTATAAATATTGTTCGTATAATTGGGGCCTGTATCTAGCTAATCCTGTTGATGTAAATATTTTGAATGACAAAAATGTCTATCAACAGAGGTGTGAGCGAGTATATGCATGTCCCAGTCTCAAAGACACATTGCTAGTCCAAATTTTAGCATATACTATATGCATTCAGTTAAAAGCTAATGTTTTGACATTACAAACTAACACTTGGTTTGTTTTTTTATTTATTTGTTGACACGATTCTTAAGTATCTACCATATCTTTAAATAGTATCAAATTGAAGTCGCCATTTCCACATACAAAACTTGTACGTCTATTTGCCGGTTGTTCTTCTAAAATACGTTATGGATACGGTTGTTACTAAAATGTAGAAGTCGATCTACCATGCATTTATGATATTTAGAATATCTATATGTTTTTAGTAAAAGCGCGATGGCCTTGGGATTTGAATAGTCGTCTGCTACACAAGTTTGTTTAAATACTTATGTGCAATGACACCGCGTGTTTTACGGTGAAGGAAAACATCATGATTAAACTTTCATATGTCTAAGAAGTTATTCAAAAACGTATGTAAAGTGCCTGAGACGGCGATATTCACCATCTGTGACATTGGCACAATCTTCGATGAAAAGTGGGTTGCTATTTCAACACCTCAGCCTACCCCTTCGGGGAAGACAGGCATATGTGTCATATTTGAGCAAATCAACGTTTTATTGTCTCAAGAATTTTATTAAATCTAAAATCCAAGTGAACTTTTGTATATCCAGGCCGTGTCCCACGCAGCCTAGTAAATCACCCACTGCGATATAATGGCTGTAAGTAATACCATATTCAGTGTCCATTGTCCCTGGGACAGCAATAAAACAATAAGGTTATCTGATGAAGAAGCCGCACCATTAGGTCGATACTCTTCAAACCATAATGAGGATCATTACTTGTCACATCGACAGGGCCGCATTAGGGAGATATGTTTTATTTATATTGCTGGACTTTATAATATTCTACATCTATATAGATTAATAAAATTCAAGTGTCTGTTTGTACATACATATACTCACACCTGTATTCCCCGAAGGAGTAGGTGTAGTATCAACCGACTGATGAAGGCTTTCACCGTCTCAGGCACCATACTTACTCGTGGTTTTAGAAAGTCTGATCTAGCTAATCTCTGAAACGACTGCACCCGTTATAATGGGACTTACACTGGCAGATGATTAACGTAATATTTTTTTTGTATAATAATAATACATTGAAACGGTAATATTACTCAATCATTGGTGTAATTAAGGCTGTAAGTAAGGCTTTCAGTAGCACTAATTAATAAATTCATAAATAAATAAAAGATTAACGCAATTTGTCTGATAGATGACAATCGATACAGTTGGCTGCAGATTCTTGAGATTCGAAAGAATATTTTTATCGTTCTGAAATCCAACTCGGAAGATGTAATTGCATCACTACACTTACTTTTAGGCAAAACAAATATCAAAAGATTGGTATTTTTCACCTAAAAGAAAAATAGACGTTTGAAAACTACTGAAAAATAACATTATTCTTCAATCTCAACATCCAAAACAATCCGACATCTTTAGCTAAACGCAACACAATCCTAAATAACGCTTTGGTCCATCCAATTCAGTACCTTGTCACAATACATTCGAAGTGGTACGCAGCTTAAGCGAAGTAGTATCTTGATGTCGATAAGGAAACTCAGAGTATCAAGGAGTGTCCCTTTGTGAGGCTGTCAATCATTGATCGATCTGGATTCTGGACTAAAAGTGAAGCAGTTCACTGTAACAATGGTGAGTTTGGATGCGAAACTTGACAGGGTAACTGTTTGAGTTGGATTGGATCCCTAATACCTTACATTTTAAGAATCATCATTTAGAACATTTGAGCTTAGACGTTTCCTTTTTGTATCGTGAAATTAAACGTCAAAGCTAAGAAGATCTTAATACGCGCTGCTTAAAGAATAGTTGGCCCCTTATACAGTGAAATAAACTAGTAGGAACGAGCACGTAACTAACCAATTACTAAGTAACACGCGAAATTTACATTTAAAAAAATTGTTGGATAAAAAGACACAAAAATGAAAGAGTCTTAATAAAGCATGCACGGTCTGTCCACTCCTCCATCTCCCCCCGATAGAGCACTGGCATCATAACCTTCAGGAATACTACACAACTCTATGGTAGCGCTACTTGATCAAGATCTGCAAGATGGGAATAGCTGTTCAGGTCTGCCTAGAGCTGCAGCACCTATTCCCGGGATTGAAATTCGAACGCGAGATCCCAATATGCACAGAATTCAGTCAGAAATATTATAACATTATTCCGCTACAAAGACGATCAAATTTAGAATAGGTATATTGTGCGTTACATAATCGTGTATGCGACAATACGACAAAAACTGACAAACGCGTTAGATAGGGAGTGCTAAACGACATTGTCGCTGTGTGCTTTGCGCCGAACAGCCCCAGTACATACATACGTACAGTACTGGCGTGCAAATCAATTGATAAAAGCTAAGGCTTCAGTGGACACGACTGAAGTGGGTGTAGAGTCATAGGCGATAGCGGCTTATCATCTTACCATTGTCAATTCTTTAAAAAAATATCTAGATACTTACTTGTATTAAAATTCGAATATGTATTATTTTACTCTTTCAAATTCATAATTAATATACTCACCCTACGACATTTTAGTTTGGGACTCATCATGTCATTTTGGACTATCTAGCTTTAGTTTTTATTTCATTAAATTCTAAAACCCGTGCCGAATATGCCATTTTGAACGGTTCATAGCAAAGTACGTCCCAAATTTGATAATGGAAATAATTTGCTTAGTTTATCCCATATAATTAACTCAAAAACTTAACAAAAGCTCGTGGCACAGTTGCTATTACGCATATCATTCGATCAGCGAAGTTAAGCAACCCTAAGCCTAGCCAGTAATTAGATGAGTGACCGCCCGAGTTCCCTCCGTGCCTCGGAGAGCACGTTAAGTTACAGGTCAGTCGGAGGCCTAAAATAGTCTGACAACTGGTTTAACCCAGATCACAGATTTTCCTCGTTAACGGGGTTGCGAAGGTCAGATGGCAGTCGCTTCGTATAAAAATCAGGTGATCAGCCACATCGGGTTGAATCAAGTGCCGACCCCAACAATGTATGGGATAAGGCCAGGGTGATGATGAACTAAGTCAAAAACTTCTAGACAAAGACACTCAGCGTGAGCCCCGCTATCCGAAGGGGTAAGCAGAGGTGTTGTAACAACAACACCCACATTTCACCGAATATTATTTAGTGCTAACAGGAGTGATGTAGAGTCCATTGCCATCTCAGGCACTATACATACGTCTTTGAATTACTTCTCAGTGACATGCAGTTTCCCTCGCCGCATTTTCCTTCACCGTAAAGCACGTGGTGCGAAATCATTGCACACAAGTTTCAAGAAAAACTCATTGGTACAGGCCCCGCTGAGATTCGAACTTGCGTCGCTTGGATAGCAGGTGACTGAAACGCCGAAACTACCAAAGCCACTCAGCTGGCATCAGGTATAAATACTGATAGATAATATTAAATAGTAAAGTTGTAGGTAATACAAATTAAATCGCTCAGAACATACATCATATGCGTGGTGGAATTAAAATAATCCTATGCGTACGTTTACTGATCGTGGTGATTCACAAAGACACGTTAAATTCTTCCAAATTGACACTTTACCTTACCCATTAACATTGGAGTACAATTTGGCGACAATACATAATGGTGCAATAATGACTGCGTGTTACAATATTCTTGGTCATATTTCACGTCAACATTATTTCGTAACCTTGATCTATCTACAAGGAGCCGTAGTGGCCTCAGGGTTTGACCAGTCGCCTGCTACGCAAGCGACGCAAGTTCGAAACCCAGCGGGGCCTGTACCAATGAGTTTTTCTAAAAAACTTATGTACAGTGATTTTACACCACTAGTGACTGTGAGGAAACCTGCATATTTCTGAGAAGTAGTTCAAAGACGTATGTAGCGCCTGAGACGGCGTGGGTGTTGTGATAACAAAACCTCTGCTACCCCTTCGGGGAATACAGGCGTGAGCATATGTATGTGTATGATATGTCTGGATGAAATGAAGGACTCCCATCAAATCTTAATATATCTAAAATAAAATTTAAACAGTCCCCCTTGTGTTGTACTCTATACAGGTACATGTGCAATACCAAGAGCGCTGATTATAAAATAAGCAATTGTCGTCCCTTAAAGTCTGAAAGCTATCACCAAATCTCATACCTAAGATCAGTCTTCCAACAAACAAAGACGCATTTGTAATAATATCTAATAACCCGCCCTCGATTCGCTTTGGATAATGATTTGTGAGTCTATTACAGAACGCTAAGTTTTCACAACTTTCTTTGAAAATTATTTATTCAGTTTAGGCCCTGGTAAGGCACTTATGAATGTCGATGAATTGAGCACCGGTTCGGAAACTAGTCTTCTGAGAAAACCGCTAACAAACTCTTTACTTTAGCTATAATAGGAAATTATTTCAGCTTTAAACCCATCGGAAATCAAGCCGCAATTTTGGTTAATACCAGGGTAGTTTTCTTAGAAGAAAAATTTGTTTAGAAATGATTTTGGACATCAAATTATACTAGTTAAAGGTGGAAGTGGATATGTTTTATGCTAATGTTATTTCAAATACGAAAACTTTTAATAAGCTCGATGTCAAATCTCACGCTCAATGTAAACATAATGCCTAATAAGTTACAATCAATTTAACTTTTTCTACTTAAGTCAAATACTTATTTAATATTACAATTCCAGGCCTTTTAACACTCCATCAATAGCTAAATGGCCGAACGAATCCGAAGCTACCGAGTTTACGTAACTTTCAATAACAACATTAATAACAGACGTACTTTTTGACACAAATTATCGTATACGCTTCTCAAATACCACAGATAAGTTACATGTTGCAGGATAAGTATCATTCAATAATCGATCTAAAGGCAAGGCAACATAAATGTAATGTAAATATTCAGCGGTAATTTTAAGTTTGTCTAGTATTACAGTAATTAGCGCGCTAACTCACATGCCACGAGTGTCATTGTGGTGTTCTTTGTGGCATCCGTCTTTTTGAGTAATATTTGTGGATTTCTCAGTCGTGTGCGTCTCATTTGTACTCCATTCTCATCAAACACAAAGGATACAATATTTTCCTTCACTGTTGAGTTTGACTGGAGTTTTGTAATCTGCCATTGCTCTGAACATTTGGAGTCACGATACACTTGTAGTTAGCTCAATAAGTTTTAGTACATTTCTTTTCAACTGAATACGTACAGACTAAGCAAAGAGTTCCAATACTTACTATTGCTATGTAAATTTCATTATAATGATACGTGTTGTATTTGCGTGTTTGCATAGTTTTATTTACAGGTTCTCTGTTAGTTGTAGATGGCTTTATAGAGATTAATAGTAGCTTGAAATGTGTGGGTACAGAAGAAAGAAGTATTAATGAGTATGAAATACAAAATTGTGAATAATAGATATAAAGATGCTAACACACACCCACTTTTCAGCGAAGATGATTTAGTGCCAACGTGTCCGATGGTGAGGCCATCGGCGTCTCAGGTACTATAGATGCAGGTTTCCTCACGATGTTTTCCTTCATCGAAAAGCATGTGATATTTGGCTTTGGTGATTATTGGCTGTACCAGAAAGAGCTAAGAGTTACATGTTTTTACTCTCGATCGACATGGGTAATATAAATTCCAGCCAAAATTATATAATCGAGTTAGAAGACGTATTGAATGTGTAAAGAGCTTTTGGGTATAAACTACCCGAGGGCTAGACGCTGACCAAGCACATATGCTTTTAAGAAATTCGCATAATCTGATCGGAATAGCTTTAGGAGTGTATTCAAACAACTATAGACAATCAATCTTGTGCGTGACCCTTTTTGCATAAGGATACAATGCATTGTACACAACAGTGCAAATCGCAGTGATCGCGGAATCGCTCTGTTGTTGGCTTTTGTAACTTGAATGTTTTATAATATACCTAGTCAAAAAACGTCTTGAATTTGAATTGTATGTAATGAAGATTAAGAATCTTAAATCATAATTTCAACTCAACTATCTGTAATAAAATGTTTATGTTTCTTGCCGGTTCTTCTCAAAAGGCTAGTTTCCGAACCGGTGGTAGTTTCTCGACATTCATTAGTGCCTTACAAGGGCATGGACTGAATATTTTTTTCTCATTTTAATTTTCATTTTCAAGCTCAGACAAAGTTTAAGTGCAACATATTAACTAGTAAGTGAACAGCATATGAGTTGACTGTGTCCCGCGGCTTCACCCGCGTGGGATTGAAACTGGAAACTATGTTACTTAGATTTTTCTTCCAAAATGTAGTCTAAGTTACCCCTTATAACATCACCTATCTCCCAGTGAAACTACCTTCATAATAGGTGCAGCAGTTTTTGAGATTAGACAGAACAAACAGACAGACAGGCGGGCTGGCAGATGAAAAAATAGACCGAGAAAAGCTGTTATTTTATTCACTGGTATATATAATATATATCTATGAATAAAATAACAACTTTTTGATTCAAATTTTTTCATTTCATTTTCATTCATTTCATCAAAAATTCTAAAGAACTGTAATAAAAACCCTCATGAGGAACATATCTTGAGAAAATCACCAGTTCTACTGCACTGGTGTCCTACAAGCAGCCCTATAATCCGGCAAGTCACGCGTCCAGTCTCTAGGGAAAGTCCGGAACCATTTAATGCATACTTGGAGATTGTTGGGGTGTTAGCGTCGATTAGGATCGCCGGATATTGTGAGATAGGGTTCGGGAATTGTATGCTCTCATGACGGGATAGAATCTAGACATTCGGTGTTCTAAGATTTTTTTATTAAGTTCTTATGAACCCTACACTATAATAATACTATTGGACCCGCCTCATTCGATTAGACTTTGTAAAAAGTCTAATCGAATAAAGATATTTTGAATTGAATTGAATTGATTACAAAAGGCAGGCTATCGCATGTTGATTTCAATTCATTGACCTCTTTCCGATCCTTACAATTCCCAACGAAGCTCTAAAACCAGTGTCTTAAAATAATATCTAATGACGTCATTCATTTCTATGTACTCAGCACTTTATGATAATGCGTTCTATTCAAAATTATTAAAATATATAAGTATAAAATCGCACACTTGCCCTACTTAGCGAAAATAATAACGCACTTATACCCAATGAGATATCGTTTACAAAACGGATGTGGCCACTTCAAAATTTAAAGAACACACGTTATTGTAACTGAAAATTCCTTGCTCATTGGATTAAGAGCCTTAACTATTATAACATACAGTATGAATCTGATTAATAAAATATCAGTGAGCGAATTAAAGATCCACTTGAAAACCGGATAGTTCCGCAGAGTTCGCGCACGAATGACTCCGAATGAACGAACAATATAGACGGTATATCTTTTTAATATGAAATGAATGATATCATGCCGCGAACAAAGGCTTATGATATAACAATGATACAATGATCTGTTTTTGAATTTGGGAAATATTTTGAAGTGTGTGCTTAGAAATTGAACATCCGTTGTTAATATTGTGTCAAGAATATACCTAGAGGGTAACTCAAAACTCGGACTGTCTATGCCTACAAAATCTAAGCTGTACCATCTGTCATCTATAGACAAGAGAGGTGTACCATTGCCAAGAAAACTAGAGGTCTCATGCACCAAAAATCGGAAAAAGTCGAATCAACAAAATGTTCTAGAAGAGCCGTATAGACATTTAGTGAAAAGCTGTGAATTCGAAAAAACAAATAGACACTTACATTTTTTTATCTGCATATATACTATACAGATGTTTAGACACACAAATGCTGCTAATACAATTTTCACTAATGAGAATAATTTTATTTGAATTTTATTGTAATTAACCATTATTTACTGTGTAATGGAATGTACATGATGCCAGCTGAGTTTCTTGCCGGTTCTTCTCAGAAAGCTAGGTTCCGTAACGGTGGTCACTTCTTCGACATTTATAAGTGCCTTACCAGGGCATAAATTGAATAAATCATTTTCATTTTACATACATACATATGTTCACGCCTGTATTCCCCGAAGGGGTAGGCAGAGGTGTTGTAATCACAACACCCACTTTTCAACGAAGATGATTAAGTGCCAACGTGACATATGGTGAGTCCATCGCCGTCTCAGGCATTATACATACGTCTTTGAGTTACTTCTCAGAAATATGCAGGTTTCCTCACGATGTTTTCCTTCACCGTAAAGCACGTGGTGTGAAATCACTGTACATAAGTTTTTTAGAAAACCTCATTGGTACAGGCCCCGCTGGGATTCGAACTTGCATCGCTTGCGTAGCAGGCGTCTGCTCAAACCCCGAGGCCAACACTCTCATTTTCATTTTCAAATATAGGTATTAACATCCACCTAATAATGTACACAGTCGATTGATCGTCAATTGGCGTGATTACAGCTAACGACGCCACCGCAAATTGTTTCGAGTGAGTTGTCACCAAGGGCCCGGAGTGCCACTAAATATAACGAGCTTGCGAGGGTTAGCCCTAATGAGGATAAGCAATCGTGTCAACACAACTCCTGACGTACACCACGGTAAGGGAGCAATGCTGATTTTTAAATCCCTTATTCTGATAACTTACAACATTTTCAATCTTACATAATCTATACAGATAAGTAAAATTTCAGTGTCTGTTTGTAATTCCAAAATTTCACTAATTGCATGTGAAAGTAAATACGGTACTGACATGAAAAAATCAATTATTTAATTTTTTCGCTGGCAGATAGCTCATTCTACATCATCCACTTTTATTTTTATATAATTACGTTCTTATTCAATAAATGTATCATTAAATTATTTTTTTATTTAATACCTATTATAATTTCTATAGTTATATTACATTATATTATATTCATGTAAATAAAATGGTCATAAATGATAATAAATGATAATGATAGCCATTATGGTATATGTACGTATTAAGAATTCTTTATTTCTTGATGAAGAACTGTGCCTAGAAATACCACAACTGGTTCCATAAATTTCTTGAGAAGAACCGGTATAAGCAAACTAAATAAACGTTTGGAAATTAAAATACACACGTGTATCACACAAACATTAATTATAAAGCAATATCGTATTATAATATTATGAATGTGAAAGTTTAGATGTTTGAAAGTTCAACTAAGTCACGCAAATAAGGGGTAGGCAGAGGTGTTGTTATCACAACACCCACTTTACACCGAAGATGATTAAGTGCCAATGTGACAGATGGTGAGTCCATCGCCGTCTCAAGCACTATACATACGTCTTTGAATTACTTCTCAGAAATATGCAGGTTTCCTCACGATGTTTACCTTCACCGTAAAGCACGTGGTGTGAAATCACTGTGAATAATTTTACACTTATGAAGTTACTTCCATATCGTAAACATATAGGTTCTAGTGGGATTATCTGTCTGGAACAACGCTGACGATGTCATACGCAGTGGGCGGTAATATTAAAATATATCAACCAATCAAAAATAATTGCAATCCCGTCACGAGCTCAGAGCTGTCCCCGTTTGCTGCTATGCTCACAAAATTACCGAATGAAAAAACCGGACCTGTTATAGTAAAGGCATTGGAAAATTACTTCACTAACTATAATTGTGGCAAATTAACAAATACTTTTTTTAGGCGATTTTTTTTGAGATGAATTAACATTCTCGTTGACGTTAAAAGCAAGTATTTAACGAATGAACAATTGCCACTTATGGACCCGGTCGACGAAAACGAATTACTTTAATCTCCACATCCGAGTCTCCGAGTGGTGCCAAACACAATTTAGCGAATAAACACGTATTTGCATATTGAAAGTGACAACGAGGGTCTGCAGATAATAGTTATGCAAATTAATTTATACCGACAAATAGGGGGTGGCTTTGTACATGAGAAAATAGCAATAAAAATCATTGTACTCAGGATTAATGCGGCTGACGGTCTTTTGTTGAGTTTGGTTAAGACAATATTGATTGATGAATACAATCATGAATTTGTGGATTTAAGTATCATTCTTGCTGCGATACGTTATGTAAATCAAATAAGATAGTGGTAGGTAGTTAAATATGTTTATTTAACGGATCAAGAAGACTAAAGACAAGAACCTGAAGATTCCGATAAATTTAGAGCCTTGAATGAGCCCTATATCTGTCCTGATACCTGGATTTGTTATATAAGTCGTCGAATTAATTCCTCACGCAAACAATATCCTTGTGGAATCTCAAAACATTATACTACTTAAGTTTAGAAACAAATTAGTCCGTAACAGCTTGAACTTCACGAATTACAACCACGGACTTATTTTAAAGCAGTATTACTGCTAATATGCAACTGATCATCATCCTGCCCTTATCTCATGTTTGATCATCATCCTGCCCTTATCTCATGTTATTTGGGATCGACGCAATGTGTTCATCTCTTCCATTTCTCTCTATCAGCCGTCATATCTGTATTCACTCCTATTTTAGCCATATCATCTTTCACACAATCCATCCATTGTTTCTTAGGTCTTCCTTTCCCCTTGTAACCATCCACATACGTCAACAAAACTTTTTGAGCAAAAATATACATGCTTTTAATATGTAACTGACGTCAGAATGTTAACTGAAACAATGCAAATTTTGTTCCATTACAGCATTATAGCGTTGATTTGTATGAAATGTAAAATCAAAGTCCGCTATGAATGTCATACAATAGCCTTTCAAACAATGTCATAACCGAATCATTGAAAGCGATACTCGACACTCACAAAAGTATGACCACAATGAGCAGTAATAAAAAACATACTAATTATATTTCATTCGAGTACAGACGCAATAATGAAACCACTCGAAATACATTAACTTTCAAAACGGTTGAAAAGAAAAACAAAATTAATGATCGCCACTAATTCGCAATAAAAATGCCACATGCGAGAGCAAATATGAGATTGGGGGGACAATTATAACAAATTAATAACGCATACTACCCTTAAAACTCGAGTAGACATTTGCATTCAATGGTATTCACGTTTTGTTGGTTACGCGATGTAAAACCTAAGGGAATATCAGCTGTAACACCACACATTACAATACAAAATCGTTTAAACACTCAATTGCTTCATACACCTTTTCGGAATATGCAATAACCTGGAGGGTCATCCGCGTGTACGAGAACAATTCCAGCTCTATTACCTTAAGAATAGAGTATGAATTTGGGTGTAGAGATTACCGTACGAAATCACTTGAATATTAAAAGTCTTGGTAATTATTCAGGAATCCATCCATCATTAATCACACCCGAGGGTGGATTGCAGGGAAACGCTGTAAAAATGATTGTTGGAAAGATAAATTACACAAGACACGGTTGACGTTTATTCGCGGATCTCTGTGGACACGTGGTTACTTTTTATGTTACACGCGTATTAACAAAACATACGAAAGGGTATTGTTTGAGAGATTTATTGCGGACACGACTCGAGTAATTGTACGGGCATCAAGTACTATGGAATTGTGCGAGAGTGATTGTTTTCTCAGAACGAGATTAGTTGATAGATCAGACAATAACTGCCTCGCCGTACGCTAAATGTTCCTCTAAGTCAAAATAATTGATAATAAAAAAGGTAAAAAAGAAAATAATAAATTTTGTTAAATAAATTACATACATACATATGCTCACGCCTGAATTCCCCGAAGGGGTAGGCAGAGGTCACAACACCCACTTTTCACCGAATTTGATTAAGTACCAACGTGACAGATGGTGAGTCTATCGCCGTCGCAGGCCCTATACATACGTCTTTGAATTACTTCTCAGACATATGCAGGTTTCCTCACGATGTTTTCCTTCACCGTAAAGCACGTGGTGTGAAATCACTGCACATAAGTTTTTTTTTTTTAGAAAAACTCATTGGTACAGTACCCGCTGGGATTCGAACTTGCGTCGCTTGCGCAGGCGACTGCTCAAACACCAAGGCCACCACGGCTCTAAATTAATAAATTATTCACTTACTTAATTTTGAAGTTGGTGCTAAATGTTGCATTAAACTCGGAATCAATCGCCAACTTCAAAGTTTCCATCATCATATAGGAATATCTCCTATCCAACAAAAAAATCAAAATCGTATCATAAACGACGAAGGTATCCGCATATACGAACATACATAAAAAAACATATAATAGTAGGGTCGAATTAAAATATACAGGTGAAATATCAGCTTCTACAGGTGCCATGCCGTCATGAGTAATGAGCGCTGACCTCGAATGCGCCGTAATAATTTTATAAGTCTGTCTCTGTCTATCTGTGTGCTGCGACGCGAATATAATACATGGGCAGTTACCTACTATTTTTGTTGAGCGTTCATAGCTCGTGACGGCACATCTTAACTTACGCGCCTCAGCCAATATTAATACGCCTTTTTTGATATAAGTTTAATAATTGATAACTACCAAATTGACCACAATAATAGATATTCTACATTAATAGACGCGCATAATGTAGGTTATGCAAACAACTTCGCCAACAATACTTACAAGTGTAGATCAGAATGACGACTGCAAATAGAGTTTAAATACTAGATGTAGTAAGCAAGCCTTGGCAGGGTCAATCACACAAGTTTATTAAGCTATGAATGAACCAACAAATATTGTAGAGCTGAGAATAACAAACATTTCATCCCAAAACACAGTTACAATGGTATAAAGAACCTTTGAAACAACCATTAACCCACCGTGTTACTGTCAGCTGAAACTTTAACAATTAATACAAAGTACAATAATAGAAACTAAAGTACAATAGACGACACTACAAATTAATATATTCATAGTGAGGTCAGCACCCGAAAAATTTACCTCGAAACTGAATTTGGACCTAAATTCGGCTACATTAAAGTTGAATTTCAAACCCGAGATACAGATACAAAAATCAAAGCGGCTGGAAGAGTAATGAGTTCTATTACAAGGTAAGTAGATACATTATCGCGTGGTGTTATGCTAGCAAAGGAAAATGCTCGCGATTTTTTTATATCTATACGATTAATAACTGCGTACCCGAATATAATGTGATTTGGACCACTAATGACATTGTATAACAGTAGGTCTAAAAAGGCCACTTTGGGAGAATCATAATGTGATCCGAATTTGGTGCAATTCATATTATGATTCACGAATGATTACAATAATTATAGACCCTAACTTTTTATGATGCTATTTGTTACAAAAGCAATTCATATTTTGTTGACCATTTTAGTAATCTTCATAGGAAAGTGTGAAACAGGTGAATTGCGAAATATTAATCATTCGTGAATCATAATATGAATTGCAACTGACCATTTTGTCATTTCGATGATGAATCAGATTCTCCCAAAGTGGGCTTTTTAGGCCCACAGTATTAATATCTATTAAGACTGTGATAAAAAGGTTTTTGTTGCTTATGTCAATGCATTAGTGTCCCTTGTTGGATCAAATGATTATAAGTATTATAATTTGTTATTGCTATTGTATAAACGCGTACTGATCACAATTATTCCATATCCAAATGGAAAGCGTCAATTGTCAGAAGAGGACAATTTAATTCATTCAAGAAAATATCATTGAATGATCTTAATGACGTCATCGTGTGGGTAAACTATAGCTTCTGCGTGGAATAGTTAGTTTGGGCTAACGCTAACTTTAACCGATTAGTCTTAGCGTGATGATATATAGCCTACTAGCTGTGCCCCGCGGTTTCACCCGCGTAGATTTAGTTTTATATAATACTTTTTTTTAGCAATAAAAGGTAGCCTATGTCCTTTCTCAAGGTCTAAAGATTGTCTGTGCCAAATTTCATCAAAATCGGTTGCGAGGTTTAAGTTTACTTTCGCATTTATAATATTAGTAGGGATAGCCTTCCTCGATGAATGGGAAATATTTTTTATAATAATAAGAAAACAAAAAAACGATCCATCTTTATATATGAGTATTGATAAGAAGTCTGTATGTTACACTAATCCTATTGACCTGAAATTTAAAATAAAAAAAGCTTTAAGCCACGTAAAAAAATATTAGGCGGACGAAGTCACGGACAAAATCTATGAAAAAATAAAATGGCCTTAGTTACTTTAATGAATTTGTAAAGCGTCTAAATTTATAAAATGATTTATAATAATTTGAATTAATTCACCTCTTCCGAGAAACTCCATCTGGAGAAAATCTGCTATCAAACATGTGAAGTTCACTAATCTCCATATTGGGTCCTCATAATGAGGGACAATGAATACAGGTATCTATACAATGGTAACACACAATCCTTTGAAATCTAATATCAATGAGAGCACGCATATGTCACATCTTTTCCATTGACGTTAAAGGAGAAAAATCGATAGTATTAAATTCGAGTCGTCACGAAATAAGGGGTTCTCAGAATATACACAATGCCACGTATGCCTTATTCTCATTTATATGTGATTTCAATAGGTATTTTTCTCTCTTAGCACACGCGGGGGAAATAATCCCTCACAGGAATCGAACGTGGAGAAGAAAATACATGCTAATGTGTTGCGTTGATATTCTATTACGTTTTTTATTCCAAGATAAATAGGGTAGTGTATTCGTAGGCAACAATTTTTTCAATAACATCGTTTTTTTACGAAGCAACCCTATTTTAGAAGCCGTGGTGAACTTTGGGTTAGAGCAGTCGACTGCTACGCAAGCGACCCAAGTTCGAATACCAGCGGGGCCTGTACCAATGAGTTTTTCTAAAAAAACTTATGTGCAGTTATTCCACACCACGTGTTTTACTTGATAATATTCGGTGAAATGTGGGTGTTGTTACAACACCTATGCATACCCCTTCTGGAATGGCGTGAGCATATATATTTATATAACCCTATTTTAGTATGATATAAAAGAAGAAAATTTTGAAGATTTTATAAGTTTGTGTTAAATAGCCTTATTTTTAATGATGTAGGTATAAGATGAAAATGCCGTAACAAAAATAATGTTTCAATAATTATCCGAATAAAGTTTGAAGCTGACTTTTTAACAATTAGGTATTTCGTAACTTTCAAAGGAAACGACGTGTGGATTCAAATGATGTACCATTGAAATACATACGTGTCGTAATGTTCCTATAAAGTGAATAAAGGTAAGAATCCCGAGGCTGCGTGCTTAGAAAGAACTACACCTTTTGATCCAACAAAAAGGCACCCGAACTTACTTACCTAACTAACTATTTAAGCAACAGTTTGCCTTTAATTAATCTTGACAACACCATTGTGCTTTAGAAATATCATTTATCAAATTCAAACATTGAACTATCGAAGCAAGAAATTTCGAATCACGATCTACAGAATACAGAGGGAAAATACCATTATTGCAGACATTTTATTGAACTGGCAACACTGATTAGAAACAAGCCATTATCAGCCCTTTGTCTTGTTTCGTTTTGTTCAAACATCATAATTGACAGCTGTGAATTCGAATTCTATGTGTTTTTTGTTGAGCTGCGATTGTTGTTTAGTTAAATAGCAAGTGGTTTATAAATTTACGCTTCATTCATCGAGCTTAATTAAAAATATATTGTGTAGAGTCATAGATTAAGTAGTTCTTAGCTTTTAATGATGCAAGCAAGGCATTGAGATTTATTTATGATTGAGTACCGGGTGAATACAATCTAAAAGATTTATTTGACATTGAATTATATTTGCTTCACATCAATTACAATTATATTTTTTTACGAACCCTACAAATATAAACATCATAACCCCTTACAGGTTTACAATAAAAAGGATGATTATTAACCTCTTGAAAAGTCCCATAATATTTCCAATATTTCCGTGTAATAATAGCGCAGGCTGGATTTCAATTATTTGCCAATACCTTGCCCGCGCAGGCCAGTGGCTGTATTGGCTAGTCTGGCCGAACGGCGGAATCGAACTCGGGCCGCACAATGAACTACATCTAAATAAATAACACGGACTTCTCATTGTGATGCCGACTCCATACAAAATATATTTTCGCTACAATACCAACGTCCCGAATGTAAAAATGGGGCAGACTGGAATTGTAGAAATTGTACGCGTGCTGGCAACACAGGCAGTATTCCCAATTCAAATTTTGAATACGTAACAGTCCGATATTCCATTAATAGTAAACAAAATTCGTTGCGATATAATTTTTTACTATAAAGTAGTATTCAGTTTTGCTGGTGAGTAAACCTAAAACCTTTTGAAAAGTACGAATTATAGAATTCTATGAACTCTATTAGACATTACTTGGGCTTGAGAACATTCTCGAACATACAGGACAAGGAAAATACAGAAGAACTGAGACAGATAAATGCGGCTATCAGCTTCTTTTTTACTTATTCAAATACACTTTTATCATGAATAATACCAAAATTGGAATTAGAATAAAATGATAAATTAATTTTACTTGAGAACAGATAAATCCACTTCATAAATCCAACAATGGCGGCACCAAAATCCCTTTAAAGATCGCAACTTCAAACAATGACCTACCGAACTAATGATTAATTCAAAAGTCGTTGGATTCTTTCAAAAATTGTGGCCACGAAGTAAGTGGTAAAGAAGGCACTTGCCATCAGGCGAAGGAATACCCATTTTCATAATATTATTTGAACTTAGCTAAAAGATGATAAAGAGACCGGCTTACTTCTGGGAAGAAATTAAAAGATGCTATATAGTGCATGCAACCGAGGAGCTCGTGGCACAGTTGTTATTGCGCATATCATTCGATCAGCGAAGTTAAGCAACCTTACCTCTAGCCAGTAATAGGATGGGAGACCACCCGAGTTCCCTCCGTGCCTCGGAGAGCACGTTAAGCCGTCGGCCCCGGTTGCCAATTTATCATCTTTGGCGACTGACCTGTAACGATTACCAAAAATGTTAATTATGTGTAATGTTGTTATAAGAGAGATTAACCACGATTATTCCAATACGTATATCACAATAATAATTAAATATCTACCAAACTCGCCGGTTTCCTAGCCCCATTTAAAAGCTAAGGACGTCATGAAATAAAACAATTGGATTGAAAAACGCCCCCAGAACAAAATAAGGGCCGTAATTATTAAATTGAAAACCGTGTTCTCAACTCGGTACGGTAGGGTTGACAGAATAGGCCTCCGAGTTTGAGACTCGAAACTAATCTGTGAGGGGGATTGTTCCACAGTTAGATACCTACCTACATTAGTTACTTCTTCGACTTCACAATACATACCCTCAAAAAGCTCACTTTTTAATATAACTTTAATTACATTATATTCCATTTTCAAATTTAATGTTTTTCTTAAAATAACGATATTCAAAGTCAAAGTCAAAGTCAAAAGTATCTTTATTCGATTAGACTTTTACAAAGCACTTTCAAATCGTCAGAATGACACAATTATACAGGATTATACATGCTACCGCCAGGTTCGGAAGGTTGCTTTTACTGAGAAGAACCTGGCAAGAAACTCAGTAATTACTCTTTTCAAAAATATTATACAATTTAAAGAATACAAAATAAATAATTTAAAAAACGTAAGCTCATGGACAATATTCCAATGCACAAATGTCGATAAAAATTAACATAACTAAAAATCTAGTACATCTACTTATAACTAAATGCGTTTTTATAGATACATAACACACATAATGAGACTTAAACTTCAGTGTCATCAGC